>JAGVSN010000045.1:0-1398769 GCA_022651745.1 Parapsyche elsis
ACGCAAAAGTGGATTTTTTCAAAATATTGAAAAAAAAATGCGTCAATCGATGTCTTTATTCCGGCTAACCGGTCCCCTACCCCTACTTCGGATGGTGTAAACATTTTTTTAAAAAAATACGGACTAATACGTGTGTAAAACCAAATTAAATTTTTGTTAACCCAACCCAACCTAACCTTACGCAAAAGTGGATTTTTTTTTTTTCAAAAAAATATTGAAAAAAATGCGTCAATCGAAATCTTTATTCCGGCTGACCGGTCCCCTACCCCTTCTTCGGATGGTGTTAACATTTAAAAAAAAAATACGGACTAGTATGTGTAAAACGAAATTAATTTTTGTTAACCCAACCTAACCTAACCTTACGCAAAAGTGGATTTTTTCAAAAAATATTGAAAAAAATGCGTCAATCGATGTCTTTATTCCGGCTAACCGGTCCCCTACCCCTACTTCGGATGGTGTAAACATTTTTAAAAAAAATACGGACTAATACGTGTGTAAAACCAAATTAATTTTTGTTAACCCAACCCAACCTAACCTTACGCAAAAGTGGATTTTTTTAAAAAATATTGAAAAAAAATGCGTCAATCGATGTCTTTATTCCGGCTGACCGGTCCCCTACCCCTACTTCGGATGGTGTAAACATTTTTTAAAAAATACGGACTAATACGTGTGTAAAACCAAATTATTTTTTGTTAACCCAACCCAACCTAACCTTACGCAAAAGTGGATTTTTTTCAAAAATATTGAAAAAAAATGCGTCAATCGAAATCTTTATTCCGGCTGACCGGTCCCCTACCCCTACTTCGGATGGTGTAAACATTTTTTAAAAATACAAACTAATACGTGTGTAAAACCAAATTAATTTTTGTTAACCCAACCCTAACCTAACCTTACGCAAAAGTGGATTTTTTTTCAAAATATTGAAAAAAATGCGTCAATCGATGTCTTTATTCCGGCTGACCGGTCCCCTACCCCTACTTCGGATGGTGTAAACATTTTTTAAAAATACGGACTAATACGTGTGTAAAACCAAATTAATTTTTGTTAACCCAACCTAACCTAACCTTACGCAAAAGTGGATTTTTTTCAAAAATATTGAAAAAAAATGCGTCAATCGATGTCTTTATTCCTTAAATTAAAACCAAAATTAAATTTTTTAGAAAATATTAAAAAAAAAAAATGCGTCAATCAATGTCTTTAGAATCAAATTTTTAACCGGTAACCTAAAATTCTTCTTTCGATGGTTTATAAATTTTTTAAAAATACGGACTAGTAAAAAAATAAAAAATTTAAAGCGCATTTTTAACCCAACCTAACCTAACCTTACGCAAAAGTGGATTTTTCAAAAATATTGAAAAAATGCGTCAATCGAAATCTTTATTCCGGCTGACCAATCCCCTACCCCTTACTTCGGATGGTGTAAACATTTTTAAATGACTACAATGTGTGTAAAACCAAATTAATTTTGTTAACCCAGCCCACACCTAACCTTACGCAAAAGTTGATTTTTTTCAAAATATTGAAAAAAAATGCGTCAATCGAAATTTTATTTCCGATTGACAAGGAGTTTATCCCTACGAGATGACGGATTTTTAAAAAAATTTTTTAGAACAAAAAAAACTAGGATACAGAAAGGGAAGTTAATTTTATTTCTCATGTATATCAAGGTATCGGAGAAATTTTTTAAACTCTTTCAATCTGTAAATTATGCTTGATTCTCTGGAAAATTCCATATAATAGAACCAGATTTAAAGATTTGCGGACCAAAGTGTCGTAAAGAAGGCGTACTCAACCCTCATATCATTGAAATGTTGAGCCCAAACGCACGACGAATCCTAGCATCTTTGACGCCCTGTTAAATATGATTTTAAAAATATGCACCACAAACTTCCACCTTTTTTCAAACGTAATCCCGAGATTATTCCGTGGAATCGGTTTCATTTCAAAATATTTCGGAAAAAAAGAAATATGGATGTACTAAAAGGTGCAAGAGACCGGGAATAAGAAACGACATGACATTTTTAAAAATAAAAAAAAAATGGTCAATCAGATGCCCATTCCCACAGCGAATTCGGAGTCATTTTTCAAAATATTGAAATCTGTTGTCGTTCAAAAAATTATATTCTGTACACGGTTGAGATCATCAGCATACAATAACAGATTGGAATTAAAATGACTGTATTTATCATTATTTTTTCAAAAAAAAAAGAAACAACATTGGACCCAAATTGGAACCCTAATTTTATTCAAAGAGAATGTGGGAAACATTTTCGAAATACAAGATTCATATTTCACGAAAAACAACGCCCACTCAGATAATCAACAAAAAATTTTAAAAAATTATATGAAAAAATGAGATCAAACAATTTACGGATAAGAATACTATGAAAAACTTTGTCGAACATTTTTTTTGAAGTCAGTATGTAAAAAACCACATCAACTTGAACGTTCGAGTCCATCGAATAAAGTGATGAATTGAGAAGATTTTTTTCAGGTTAGTTTTGAAAACCGGGCGGGGCGAAAACCATGTTGTTGTTAACAAAAATTTGGTTTTACATGATGGTAGATGTATTTTTGTAAAATGATTGAAAAAATTAACTTTTGGCGAAGAAATAATGGCAATTGGTCTAAAATTTTCAATTAGCGATTTATCACCCTTTTTGTGAATCGGCGTGACTTTAACATTTTTTAATGAGTTTGGGAATGACGACGTCTTGTGTTTTTTAAATTTAAAGAAATAAATTGAAGTGGATTTGACAGACTTAATTGGCAGCCTTTTAAAATGAAATCCATTTTCAAATGTTTTAAAAAAAAATCTAATTTTTTCAAGGTTTTTTGAAAAAATACTCCAATCGACAAATGTCAAATACTAGTTGATTATTTTTAAAAAAAGTTTTTTTGACCATCCGACGAGAAGAGTGTACAATCATCACCGGAATAATTAATCGATTTTTTAGAATTTTTTTTCAATGATTTTGAAAAAAGCCCACTTTTGATTTCGGGACCTTCAATAAGGTTGAAAAAAACTTCCTTTAAAATTAATTGACAGTTTAGATTGGGTTTTACGTCCGTTTTCCGTTAAAAAATTTTAAACCATCCGAAGAATCACTGCGCAATGCATTTTCAGCCGGAATAAATAATCGATTGACGCATTTTTTTTTCAATATTTTGAAAAAAATCCACTTTTGCGAAAGGTGCTTTAATAAATTTAGGTTGGGTTAACAAAAATTAATTCGTTTTACACACATCTTAAGTCCGTATTTTAAAAAAAATGTTTACACCATCCGAAGAAGGGTTGGCTACCGGTAAGCCGGAATAAAGATTTCGATTGATTTTTTTTTTTTTCAATATTTTTGAAAAAAATCCACTTTTGCGTAAGGTTAGGTTAGGTTGGGTTAACAAAAATTAATTTCGTTTTACACACATACTAGTCCGTATTAAAAAAAAATGTTTACACCATCCGAAGAAGGGGTAGGGTACCGGTCAGCCGGAATAAAGATTTCGATTGACGCATTTTTTTTTCAATATTTTGAAAAAAAAATCCACTTTTGCGTAAGGTTAGGTTAGGTTGGGTAAACAAAATTAATTTCGTTTTACACACATACTAGTCCGTATTTTAAAAAAATGTTTACACCATCCGAAGAAGGTGTAGGGTACCGGTCAGCCGGAATAAAGATTTCGATTGACGCATTTTTTTTTTTTTCAATATTTTTGAAAAAAATCCACTTTTGCGTAAGGTTAGGTTAGGTTGGGTTAACAAAATTAATTTGTTTTACACACATACTAGTCCGTATTTTTTTAAAAAAATGTTTACACCATCCGAAGAAGGGGTAGGGTACCGGTTAGCCGGAATAAAGATTTCGATTGACGCATTTTTTTTCAATATTTTTGAAAAAAATCCACTTTTGCGTAAGGTTAGGTTAGGTTGGGTTAACAAAAAATTAATTTCGTTTTACACACATACTAGTCCGTTTTTTAAAAAAATGTTTACACCATCCGAAGTAGGGGTAGGGTACAGGTTAGCCGGAATAAAGATTCGATTGACGCATTTTTTTTCAATATTTTGAAAAAAATCCACTTTTGCGTAAGGTTAGGTTAGGTTGGGTTAACAAAAATTAATTTTTTACACACATTTTAGTCCGTATTTTAAAAAATGTTTACACCATCCGAAGAAGGGTTGGGTACCGGTCAGCCGGAATAAAGATTTCGATTGACGCATTTTTTTTTCAATATTTTTGAAAAAAATCCACTTTTGCGTAAGGTTAGGTTAGGTTGGGTTAACAAAAATTAATTTCGTTTTACACACATACTAGTCCGTATTTTTAAAAAAATGTTTACACCATCCGAAGTAGGGGTAGGGTACAGGTTAGCCGGAATAAAGATTTCGATTGACGCATTTTTTTTTCAATATTTTTGAAAAAAATCCACTTTTGCGTAAGGTTAGGTTAGGTTGGGTTAAAAAAAAATTAATTTCGTTTTACACACATACTAGTCCGTTTTTTAAAAAAATGTTTACACCATCCGAAGAAGGGGTAGGGTACCGGTCAGCCGGAATAAAGATTTCGATTGACGCATTTTTTTTTCAATATTTTTGAAAAAAATCCACTTTTGCGTAAGGTTAGGTTAGGTTGGGTTAACAAAAATTAATTTTGTTTTACACACATACTAGTCCGTATTTTAAAAAAATGTTTACACCATCCGAAGAAGGCGTAGGCTACCGGTAAGCCGGAATAAAGATTTCGATTGACGCATTTTTTTTTTTTTTCAATATTTTTTGAAAAAAAATCCACTTTTTGCAAGGTTAGGTTAGGTTAGGTTGGGTTAAAAAAATTTTTCGTTTTACACACATACTAGTCCGTATTTAAAAAAATGTTTACACCATCCGAAGTAGGGGTAGGGTTACAGGTTAGCCGGAATAAAGATTTCGATTGACGCATTTTTTTTTTCAATATTTTGAAAAAAAAATCCACTTTTGCGTAAGGTTAGGTTAGGTTGGGTAAACAAAAATTAATTTCGTTTTACACACATACTAGTCCGTATTTTTAAAAAAATGTTAACACCATCCGAAGTAGGGGTTGGGTACAGGTTAGCCGGAATAAAGATTTCGATTGATGCATTTTTTTTCAATATTTTGAAAAAAAATCCACTTTTGCGTAAGGTTAGGTTAGGTTGTGTTAAAAAAAATTAATTTTGTTTTACACACTTTTTAGTCCGTATTTTAAAAAATGTTTACACCATCCGAAGTAAAGGTTGGCTACAGGTAAGCCGGAATAAAGATTTCGATTGATGCATTTTTTTTCAATATTTTTGAAAAAATCCACTTTTGCGTAAGGTTAGGTTAGGTTGGGTTAACAAAAATTAATTTCGTTTTATACACATACTAGTCCGTATTTTTAAAAAATGTTTACACCATCCGAAGTAGGGGTAGGGTACCAGGTTAGCCGGAATAAAGATTTCGATTGATGCTTTTTTTTTCAATATTTTTGAAAAAAATCCACTTTTGCGTAAGGTTAGGTTAGGTTGGGTAAACAAAAATTAATTTCGTTTTTACACACGTACTAGTCCGTATTTTAAAAAATGTTTACACCATCCGAAGAAGGTGTAGGGTACAGGTCAGCCGGAATAAAGATTTCGATTGACGCATTTTTTTTCAATATTTTGAAAAAAAATCCACTTTTTCGTAAGGTTAGGTTAGGTTGGGTTAACAAAAATTAATTTCGTTTTATACACATACTATTCCGTATTTTAAAAAAATGTTTACACCATCCGAAGTAGGGGTAGGGTACCGGTCAGCCTGAATAAAGACATCGATTGACGCATTTTTATTCAATATTTTTGAAGAAAATCCACTTTTGCGTGAGGTTAGGTTAAGTTAGGTTAGGTTAGGTTAGAATTGCTCAAGCATGGGAGGGTTCGGTAAAGCGCAGCAGTTACGTCGTCTTCATCACCCTGGATGTGAAAAATGCGTTCAATTCAGCAAGATGGAGTGAGATCATGAAGTTCCTCGAAAAGAAAAATGTTCCTCACTACCTACAGCGAATACTAGGGAGCTACTTCACGGACAGGGTGCTGAAGTACCACACGGCGGGAGGGAGCGAAGAAGGCGTACGAGTTTTATCGGCAGGTGTCCCACAGGGGTCGGTCCTAGGACCTACCCTGTGGAACTTAATGTACGACGAGATCCTGAACCTGACGCTACCACACGGAGCCCAAACGGTCGGATTCGCTGACGATGTTGGATTACTGGTCACCGGCAAGATGGGGCCGTCGCTCGAAGTAATCGCGAATGAAGCACTTCGAAGAATAGCCCGTTGGCTGAATGACGTCAGGCTCACCCTGGCAAACCACAAGACGGAAGCGGTTTTCTTCACCAGGAGGAGATCCCCAGTAAGACCTGCCATCAAAATTGGTGACTTTACGGTTCCATACAGTAGATCGGTGCGCTACCTGGGAGTTCGGCTCGACGACAAGTTGAACTTTCGGGAGCACACGATCATGGCTGCGAAAAAGGCGACTGATACGACGACTGCCTTAGGGCGACTTATGCCGAACTTGGGCGGCCCGAAACCAAGCAGGAGAAAGCTGTTCGCCAGCGTCGTTCACTCGATTCTCCTATACGGAGCGCCGATTTGGGCGAACAGCTTAAAAACCGAAAGGAAACGAAAAAACTTGGCCAGAGTGCAGCGCCAAAGCGCTTTGCGGACAGTGTCTGCATACTCGACGGTATCGGAAAGCGCGGTCCTGACGATAGCAGGAATCCCACCTATCGACCTGTTAGCCGAAGACCGCCGCGAGTTATTCCAATTCCAGTCTGCAAACAGGGAACCCGACGCCATACGCGCTTTTAGGAGACGAGCCCGCCTCAAGCTCATGGAGAAATGGCAGGAACGATGGGACAACGACCAGAAGGGAAGGTGGACCTACAAGTTGATTCCATCGATCGAACAGTGGATAGCCAAAAGACGAGTTGAGGTGGACTTCCACTCCACGCAGTTGCTGACGGGACACGGGTGCTTTGGTGAGTACCTGCACCGGATCGGGAAGGAGGCAACACCGGAGTGTCACGAATGTGGAGCAGCATGTGACAGCGCTGAACACACACTGACGAAATGCCCGCGCTGGGATGAGGAAAGACGCTGCCTAGGAATCTCAAGCATAGAAGATGCAAAGAGACGGGTGCTAGGCAGCGAAGAGGAATGGCGGGCATTCGCTACATTTGCAGGTGTGGTTATGCGGTCAAAAGAGGACATTGAAAGAGCCAGACGGCGGAACACTGTGGTACCGGAAGCAGAAGACGTGGTCCTGAACTCCCTAGCCCTAGGCTTGGGATAGTATGGTAATGCCACTAGACCAGGCGCCTACCTGAAGTATTGTTAGCACAGACCCAGGAGGCGCCTTGAGGGGGGGGGTTTTAGTCGGTAAGAATCCGACACTATCCCAGAAATGGGGTGTCTATGCAAGATTTCCCCCCCTACGGAAAAAAAAAAAAAAAAAAAAAAAAAAAGGTTAGAATTGCTTAATCCCATTTCTAATCCTATGGTGCAACAGGAAGCACGGGGCTGTGGACTACCATCTAACGCAGCTCCTCACTGGACACGGATGTTTCGGGACCTACTTGGAGAAGATCGGAAAGGAGAGCACGACGAGATGCCACCACGGTGACGCCGAGAGAGACGACGCAGCACACACCCTGTTCGGTTGCCCACAATGGGATACGAACAGGATCGAGCTGACGCTCGCCCTCGGTGTACCGATCGCTACCATCTCCAACCTGGTCGAATCAGCGCTGAAAAGCGAAGACGCATGGGACGCCCTGGTGAACTTCGCCGGCGCAGTCATGCGAGAGAAAGAGGACGCAGAGCGCAACAGACGAGCAACAACAGGTGGGTCACAACCATCACCACAGTGACTTAAATAATTCATTCACTTGTTCCAGATTCTCGCTTCTTTCTTTTCTGATTTCAGGAACCAAAGGAGCTGAAGCATAAGAGATTGCCAAGGAGCAAAATTGGAGAAAAAGTTGACACTCGACAGGACCATGGCTGCCTCCCGAAGTAATGCTAACGCAAAGACCGGGAGGTACGCTGAGAAGGAAGGTGGGGGTGGGGTTTAGTCGGTAAAAATCCGACACCCCCCTCCACAGAGCTGGAGGGGGTCTTTGGAAGATTCCCCACCTCCTGAAAAAAAAAAAAAAAAAAAAAAGGTTAGAATTGCTATCATCTTAAATACATGCTATCAACTTTGCACCTGAAGGCAGCTGGTAAGTTGGGCGTTGAAGACATGCTGAACAAGGACGAAGTAAAGAAAGGCACACTCGCAGTACGCCTCGAAATGCGCGCTAGAGACTGACGCGCGTGCGGGCGCCGAGGAAAGGGGAAATGTGGGACAGCTAAAGCGCACTTGCATGTTTCGTTATGTTGGCAATTTAGCGCGGCATAGTGGAGTGGGGAGTTTGTCGATCGCGGATCTTTCGCTCGGACCTCGCTCTCGCACGAACGCATAAAGATCAAAAGAGAGGGCAATAGCCATATCCAGTGTAGATGCGCATTACCCGCAATGCCCTCCGGTCGGCAAAATGCCAAAATGACAGTATCTCTTACAGCTACGGTGAAAACTATAGATATGAAATTTCGACTTGATCAATGGGGCAATTTCGGAAATATTCTGCGGTAAACTTTTCGACAAAAAAAAAACCTACCACCTTTTTTTC
The DNA here is from genome assembly GCA_022651745.1 of Parapsyche elsis. Classification (NCBI taxonomy): domain Eukaryota; kingdom Metazoa; phylum Arthropoda; class Insecta; order Trichoptera; family Hydropsychidae; genus Parapsyche; species Parapsyche elsis. The sequence goes on from JAGVSN010000045.1 coordinate 8,711, forward strand.
GTAACTAGCAATTTCGCTCAGGATTACAACATTACAATATTGTGACGATACCACATATGTACATATTTAAACGCCCGAAAAAAAATAAAAACAAAAAATCGTTCAAGATTAAACTGCTACTTCTGTCTGAGGGATTTTGACCAATTTCACAGTATCTCTTTCGGCTAACGTGAAAACTATAGATATGATATTTCAACTTGATCAATGGGGCAGTTTCGGAAATATTCTGTTGTAACAGAATTTTTCTATACGTAAAAAACCCTACTTCCGGTTGACTGATGTTGACTAAATTCCTTATGGTTCTCACACCTTACGTGAAAATAATAGATGTGAAATTTCAGCTTGATTGACTTGATAGGTTCGGAGAAAACACACACATAAGTACAGCGACATACAGATATGTATACAGACATTTTTTAGAAATCATGAAAACGTGATCAGGGGATGATACCTGATACAAATCAGTCAAAATCCCGAGGTCGAATTTTCGCACGAGTACCATACTTTATCCGATTAGGATAAAGTAAAAATCAATAATACATACATATGTATGTACATATATGAAGAAAAACAAAAATTTAGAGTAAAACTTTAAAATCCATTTATCTAAATACTTTATTTTGCCAGTTACGTTAAGTAGACTAAGGACGGCAGCATAATGAAGTTACATGATTGCCTAAGCAAATTTCACGTATAGGACTTACGTTACTAAGCAAATTTAACGTAAGTGTAAAAAAGTGACGTAACTACTAAAGTATTCATTTTTTTTTAATTTTTCCTTGGAATTATCAAAACACAATAGAAAATAGCCTCATGCACTAAAAAAAAAGTTTAAATAAATCAGTAATATATGAAGAAAACACAAATTTAGAATAAAACTTTCAAGTCCATTTATCTCGATATTGTTGTTTTGACAGTTACGTTAAGTGGGCTTAGGACGGCAGTAGTAGTTCTGGTGCGAATTAAGTCAACTACCAACTGAACGACGCGAAAATACATCGCGTCACCAATATATCATTAATGCTTAATTAATCTATTATTATGAAAATACATAAATACAATACACGACACTTGTTTATTCCATTTTAGCAATCAATCAGTCATAGAAATTGAGATGAATTAATTAATTGTTGAATTAATTTTGTTGCGAGCAACACTCGAACCAACTGTCAGGTGAGAGCGAATATCGAATAGCCGGCTTGGCTTGGCTTGGCTTGGCTCGACTTGGCTCAACTTGGCTCAGTTTCGCACATAACATTTGACACTTGACACTTACAGATTAACTCTCAAGTGTCAATAATCGGAAAAGTAGAGTCTGTCCATTGGAGCGGATCTGTTGATCCGCTGTCGGTAATTAACGACTCTCCCATAATCTCATCGAATCATAACCTCGTCGCATTCACCGTGTATTACTTTAGTGGACATATCTAATTGAATATGAGTAAACGAGGAAGAAGAGCTTCTTCGGCTACGAGCAGAGGTGAAGGAGAAGGTGAGGAGGAGGAGAGCGACAGCGCACCGGATCATCCTCCGCCCTCTTCTCAGCGTAAAAAGAAGCGGCCCGATCCCGTAAACCAAAATTCATTCTTCTCTTTTTTTTTTCTTTTCTCTCGAAAGTCTCATTCGAATCTAATTTCCATGACCATAGGGTGAACTGTGTCAGCAGTTATACGACACTCTAAGGTGTTATAAGAAAGAAGACGGTACGCTATTGTGTGACTCTTTCATACGAGCTCCCAAAAGACGACAAGAACCGCAATACTACGAAGTCGTCTCTCAGCCCATCGATCTTCTGCGGGTTCAACAAAAGCTCAAAACCGACACGTACGAAGATATAGAAGAACTCTCTGCCGATATTGAACTTTTAGTCAATAATGCTAAAGCTTTTTATAAATCGGATACTATGGAACATAAAGACGCCATAAGCTTGTGGAATTTATTCGTTCACACCAAGCAAGCGCTGGAGAATTCGACCAGTATGTATACGTTTTACAATGTGGCGTTTAATTTCGCCCAATTGCATATTTACGTATTTTTCTACTTCTCGTTTGTATTTGCAGCTGACGATTTGAAACAATCATCTCGCATGTCACGACTGGCTTCCTCTTCCAGAAAATCAACGACGAGTCTGGAAAACATCGAAGGCGATTTATCCGAAACGTCTACTAACAACGATGACGAAGAACTTTTGGAGGAATATTTCGTCGGTGTAAGCGTAATTCATTTATTATAGATATTATTTATTGTCGTATTATTTATGTTAATATAAATTAAAATTTTTGAAATAGATTATGTCGGCCACGGTTGAAGGGCGTGCTTTGCATTTAGCATTTCTTAATCTTCCTTCCAAAAAACGGTATCCCGAATATTATGATATCATCAAAAATCCAATAGATTTAAAAACAATCGCAACCAAAATTCAAAATTGCGAATATACGTCCCTCAATCAGTTGGAGAGGGATTTCTCATTACTAACGAAAAATGCTTGTATTTTTAACGAACCCGGATCGCAGATTTACAAAGATGCCAAAGCTCTCAAAAAGGTGAGTCGTAAAATAGTTCAACGTTCAAAGTTCAAACTGAATAATTAAAATGTCTATGTATTATCTAAATGTTTAAGACGATTCAAAACAAGAAACAGGAGATTGAACACAATAAAACTCAAACGCCGGCGAAAATTTCAGAACGTATTAGAAATAAGAAAGCAATTCGTCCAACTGCCATAGCTCTATCGAGCGCTGCTGTATCAGGTATGTACTGCATATTATGTCATCATCATCATTTTCAGCCGTTCACCATCCACTGCTGGATGAAGGCCTCTCCAATCCTCTTCCATTCCTGTCTCTCTCGAACGATCTGCATCCACTTGACTCCACACATTCTTCTCAATTCATCAGCCCATTTTCCACTCGATCTACCTTGTTTTTTTTCACATCCTCGGATGCCATTCCAGTATTTCTCGCGTGCATCTGCCATCCATTCTTCTTGCTATGTGTCCAGCCCATTGTCACTTTTTCACACGTTCTGCTATATCTATCACTTGATTCATACTTCTTACCCGTGTATTTCTCTTACGATCTCTTATACCGAGCATATTCTCTGTGTGCACTGGATCTCACGTAACATTCTTGAATTCATCATCCACGTTTCACATCCATATGTCATAACTGGCAGTGCGCATTGGTCGTATGCCTTATTTTTTGAGCAGTATATTATGTGTATGTACTATGTTTTTTACTGACTTGATTAAATTCTCTAAATTAGGATTAGTTTCTGTTCCCTCCGATACGATGGACAGCGATATGGAAAAAATGGATAGCGACAATGAATCCAGCACTAGTAAAGATAGTCCACAGTGGCGATTATTCGACACCGTTAAAGATTGCCAAGGTTCCAATGGTAAGATCACTCTTTTTTTACATCTAGTACATACATACGTATTTATGTATTTCGAATGCAATAATAAATTTTCGATTCATTCAGGCACCTCCCTCTCGGAAGCGTTTTGGAAACTGCCATCTAAAAGATTTTATCCAGATTACTATAAAGAAATCAAAAATCCAGTTTCACTATCGCAAATTAAGGATAAGATCAAAAGGGGCGCTTACGGCACATTGTCTGAAGTTGCGGGTGATATGAATATTATGTTTGAGAATGCCAAACAATATAATGTTCATACTTCAAGGTACAAATAACTCGGATACAAAATAACTAGGCACCAATTTTATCTCGTACAAGTACTATGTATTATACTATTACTACTATATTTGCGTAGATTATACAAGGATGCTGTTAAATTACAACGCTTAATGCAGCAGAGAGTTCACGAACTGTTAGACATAGCGCAAGATTCTTCTAGCGATGACGACGAAAGTTTATTGTCTGTGAAAAGTTCCGTTGCAAGGGGAAGAGGTATGTTCTGTTCTGTTCTTAGTGATTCAAATCTTCGTTCAAATCCTTTAACCGTTTCATTGCCTCCAGGTAGTGCCAATTCAGGCAATTCGAATACACCGACAAAAGGTGGAAGCACAGCACTTCCTCTCAAAAAAAAATTACACGCTTTACAAAGGCATTTAATTGAGTTTACTTGTTCTGACGGTAGACAGCCCATGTTGCTTTTCATGGAAAAACCGTCTAAAAAATTGTATCCCGATTATTACAATGTCATAGATAAACCTATCGATATGTTGACGATCGAATCCAATATTAAAGTAAGTACTAAACTGAATTAAAGTGAATATTACACTTGATTTCTTCAACTGTTTGAAATGATTTTTCAGAACGATAGATACACAACTTTGGAGCAAATCGTGGCCGATTTTAGGTTAATGTTTTTGAATTGCCGTCAGTATAATGAAGAATGTTCGATGATATACGAAGACGCCAATTTGCTCGAGAAAGTTTTAAACGAAAAAGTTAAAGAGATGACGTCGAGCGATCGTAGAGTTTCCAAGCCGGTCAAATCAAAGTCTAAAAATACATCACCCATAGATCAAAAGCTACGAACTTTGTACGACACTATTAGGGATTACAAAGAACCGAAAGGAAACCGTCAACTGGCTCTCATATTCATGAAACTTCCCAATAAATCCGAATATCCCGATTATTACGAACTGATCAAAAATCCTATTGATATGGAGCGCATCGCTCACAAATTGAAAAGCGCCACTTATTTGTCTGTCCCCGAATTGGCGGCAGATTTTATTTTGATGTTCGATAATGCTTGTAAGTATAACGAACCCGACTCGCAAATTTATAAGGACGCTCTAGATCTGCAACGAGTTTGCCTTCAGACTAAACAATTATTGAGGTTTGTATTTTCATACTAACATACATACGTATGTTAAAAGTATGCTTAAATCTGTTACATTGTTCATTTATTGCAGAGAGGATGAAGATACTATACCGGACGTTGCTTCAGTTGTTCAAGAACTTTTAATGACTTTATTTACCACCGTATACAACCATCAGGACGAAGAGGGAAGGTATACTAATTTATTATACGTAATTACTGAAAATATATGAAAATAATGGTATTTTTAGCCGTGTGCTATTGTTTAATTTCAGATGCTTTTCCGATAGTATGGCTGAACTTCCCGAACACGACGACATGAATGGTTCTAAAGTTCGTGGTGTTTCACTCGATTTAATAAAGCGTCGGTTAGATAAAGGATTGTATAAGCGATTAGATCATTTCCAAGAGGATTTGTTTGCCGTTTGGGACAGGTATTTTTCTATAAAAACATTAGGCGCGTGCATAAGCTCTTTTATACTACATACGTGTGTATTTTTTTTTATAGAGCTCGAAATCTTTCACGTACTGATAGTCAAGTTTTTGAGGATTCCGTTGAAATGCAATTATTCTACGTGGCCACGAGGGATCAGCTTTGCGGTGAGGGTTCCACTTTACAGTCGCCGGCTCTACGCTTCAAGAAAGAAGACGTTTTATCAGCTGTGGAAATTGTTAAGCAGTGCAAAATGCTCGAAGAGCAAACGGACGACGATAATGAAACACGGTTAATAATACATTCATTTCATTTCACCGCACTACCCTATTTTTCATACTACAATGACAATAAATTTATTTTTTACATTCACTTTATGTAGATCTAGTTGTGATGAAGGTAGCATTCCGACTGGAGGACAGCCTTTATCTCAAACGCAATATAACAAAGGCGATTTTGTCTACTTCCAAGGAAAGAAAGGACATCAAGAAACTAACATATTACAAATTGAACGCATCTGGACAAATTCCGAAGATATACCTATGGTTTATGGCAACTGTTACTTCAGGTTCATTTAAATTTCTCACCCAATGATATCGTTGATTAATCGTTTGTGCTTTTTACTAAAATTTTAACAATTTTAAATTTTAGACCTCACGAAACTTACCACGTGACTACTCGTCGTTTCTTAGAGCAGGAGGTTTTCAAAACTGAATCGTTTCAAGCGATTCCTTTGGATCAAGTCATAGGGAAATGTTGCGTGATGAACGTTAAGGACTATTTTAAAATGAAGCCTGAAGGTCAGCTTCAGAAGGTTATACATATATATGAATGTACACATTAAGTTTTGTTTTTATTGTATGCTTTAATCATTTAGGGTATGCCGATAAGGACGTTTTCGTTTGTGAGTCACGGTATTCGATCAGAACGAGAACCTTTAAAAAAATTAAAATTTGGCCATCCACGGGTGAAAACGAGCAATTCCTTCCTCGTGTGGAGCTATTGGAGCCAAAGAGGGTCATGTCAGTATTTCGGGAAAGAGTCGAGAAACACAAAGACGAACTGGCCGAATTGGAAATATTGGAAAATGTTCAAGAAAAAGAAAGACCGGTAACGTGTCCCAATACATAATATGTACATATGTATATGTAATTTAGTAGACCTAATATGTATTGAAAAATGATTACAGAACGTTGTTGTGTATAATCCGCTGGGCTCCGATGACGAAAACACTTACTACGAACAGTACAATACAGTTTGTTCTGGCGTTATAAAAACCGGTGATTATGTATACGTTGTAACAGACGGAGGAAAGCAAATGGTAGCACAAGTTGATACCATCTGGGAAACTAAAGAGTAAGTAATCCTTTCAGTTGGTTAATTACATAAATGTGGATAATCATTTATGTGGGTTTATATCATGTATTTTAGTGGAAAGTGCTATTTCCGAGGACCGTGGCTTATATTTCCATCAGAAGTAGCCGGCACAGTCAGTAAGGTAAATTTTATGAATACATACTGTGATAATTACTGTGAAGTAATTTTATTGAGCTATTGTAATCAATGTAATCAATTATGAATTGGATTACACTTTTAGGTGTTTTATAAGCAGGAAGTAATGTTAACGGCCGTTCACGATTCCAGTCCTCTGATCGGAATCGTCGGAAAATGTGCCGTTTTGCACTATGATGAATATTTGAAGTGTTAGTTTTCTTTTTCTATTTTATTGAACAAGTAATTGTGTTTTAAGGTTAGTTAAGAATATGATTAGGTTTTTCTTTTTGAACAGATCGGCCCACAGAAATACCAGAACCAGACATATACATATGTGAAGCTCTGTACGATGAATCAAATAGAGTATCTCGGAAGTTGAAGACGGGACTTAGAAAGTACGAACACACGGAATCTGTTACTCCAGACGAGGTTAATATAATGTGGTATGAAGTATGTGCGATACGTTTTGAACAGTCCATACTAAAATAATGCGAATTGCGAATTTTCTAGTTATATTGGTTCTCTCGTGTGCTGGGTCCTCCGCCATTAGCCAATGGACAAGATGCTTCAGGAGTCGCAGGCCAACTTCCACATGTAATAAGAGCAAATTTTTCTTCTCTTCCCATATCTTCCAATTCTTTCGTGGATTTGGTGAGATATAACTCTAATAAAAATGACTGTGTTCGATGCATACACAGCTAAAAATTGATACACTAATCGTAAATTTGCCGAAGAAAAGTATAGTAAAAACTTATATTCCTCTCATGTTTACTTTCTTTTCATTTGAAAAATAATTTGCTATTATCTGAATTTGTGTTAGTGCTGTTGCTTTCCCTTTTTATTTTATTTGTGTATACAGAGTAATTTTTTTTTTTTTTTTTTCATTTTTATTTGAGTTATTATCGTTAGACTTGGAAATATATGTAATTTATTCTGAACCGACGACGACGTAATCTGCTGGTTAATTCATTAGTAGACTAATTACATAATAATTATATTGTATTTGCCATTTTTTTTCTCGTTTGGAAATCATGTGTTTTTGTACTTAAATGAATGTAGTTTTGTATTTTGTTACATATATTGGCTTTGTCGAAATTGATAAACAAAAATGTGAAATACTTGTAAATACATAGTGGCATGGTACATACATACATACATATGATCTAACGCAGTGATTGGCAAATTTAAAGTTTGCCAATTGTTGGTTTTTCATTTCATTTTTTATTTGGTTTCATTTTATTGTGTTATTTTTTTTCTTGAATGAAATGAACTTTTTACATTTTTGTTGAACAATTTTTGATCAATTTTTGGCTAGTATGTCAGATATATAGTGTTGAATTTTTGTACGAACAGTAGTCTTCATCGTCATTTAAATTGGGTTTTGATTATAACTTTGTATTTCGTTTTTCAGGATATCAAATCCCACTATGGCAGCTATTCGGACTCGTTAAAAGCCGAGGACGTAGAAATGCTGCTTGAGAATTCATTAGACGATTCTTCTCTAGCATCACCGGCTACGCCATTATCGATGGGTGGTATCATGGTCGGTACAATATCAAGTCCTGCTACTCCGTTGGCTAATGCGCAAGGGAGCGGAGGCACCCAAGCCGTCTCCGGAAAGAAGAAAAAAGATGGAAAGAAACTGGTTACAGGTTATATTTTATATTCCAGTGATGTCCGTAAAGCTATATCAGCAAGTAATCCAGATTCAACATTTGGTAATTAATTACCTCTCTCTGAATATTTAATCTGTGTTTAACCTATAAGGTTGTTTTGACGAATTGTCGTTTGATTGACAATTGATTAAAAACTGAATTTATTGAGACCGTTGAATTTTTAGGCGAGATATCGCGATTAGTTGGCAATGAATGGAAGTCACTTCCTCTAGGGACCAAACAAATGTGGGAAGAGCGTGCTGCGAGATGCAACGAGGAAACCACCGCTAGAGGCGCAGAATTATCTGTAAATTTTCTACTAACCACTAAACACCACCTCATACGTGTTCTTTAAATACTTTCTTCTTTTAAATGATTTTACAGCAAACGGATAAATCGCGTCACGCCGGTTTCATATACGAATGCCTGTGGGATACTTGCGATTATCAATTTGAAGATTTTGCAGATTGCACCGATCATTGCATAAGTGAATCTTCGGGTTTGTTACTACGATATATTACTAAATGAATCATTTGATTTTGTTTTGCTTTTATGATTTTATATGATTATGTATATTGCAGCTTTGTACTTGTGCTACCTATCTGTACATATTATGTATTATATTTATTTATACGAACATTGTTGAACATATTTAGGACATGTGCAACAGTATTATAGTGGCAATCGAGCTGCTGTTTATCAGTGTAGTTGGCGAGGATGTGTTCGATTGAAACGAACGACGGCCAGTACACCTTTTCCGAATTTGGCACGGTTGACACGTCACGTTCGCGATTTGCACATCAATAAAGGAAACGGAAGAAACGTTCACGCTCACGAATTAACCAAGTACACGCATACATACATATTACACATTCTTTGAATTACACTGAGCAACAAAAAATCGCGTTTTTTAAAAAACCCACAGCGTAGATTGGTCAATCTTTACTTTTAAGTTTGACCCACTGAATTCGAATCCGATAATGATTTTTGTTGATTAACTCGCGTTTATGAGATTTTCGCGATTTAAAAAATGTAAACATCCATTATTTTGGATTTGCAGACTTTACGGTTATTGTTGCAAAGCAACAAAAATTACACTCAATAGGAAAAATATCTGACTATACTATATTTTGAGTTATAGACCACAAAAGCCAAAAAAATTGATGTTTTTTACATTTTTTAAATCGCGAAAATCTCATAAACGAGAGCTAATCAACAAAAATCATTATCGGATTCGAATTCAGTGGGTCAAACTTAGTAAAGATTGACCAATATCCGCTCTGGGGTTTTGTTTTGTTGCTCAGTGTTATTAGTGAATAATCTATTTTACGCTGATCTTGCAGAAATTTTATGCCGTCTCGAAACAAGGACAAGCCTTCCGTTATACAACACCGACCGACACCTGCAGCTTCATCAAACACGCAGACGGGTAAAATGATCACCTCATTCCTAATGATTATCATAATTGACATTAGTTTTACCAGTTGTTTTGTCTAGTTGCCCTGTCTCAACTGTCGCCTTTGTCTCGTGGTACACCATCACCAGCTCCTGCAACATCCGTTGTCGCGAATACTCGTTCGTTAGCTCCGGAAGCCCTCTTCATATCTGTACCTCCGCGTCCACACCGTGTACAACATTCCGAGGCATATATAAGGTATTCGTATATGATGCTGCTTATGTATACATTTGTATGTCGAGTGGTTAAAAATGTTTGTTTGATTTTTTCAGATACATTGAAGGATTGCATTCCGAACAGAAATATATAACCGGTTGGGATAAAACATTATCGGCTAGCGCCAACAATCCGATCGATACGCATCCCAATCGAGTTCCGGTGCATTGGCTAAGCGAAGAGATGGTCAACACAATAACGAGTCAGAACAGTGAAATATCTGTCAACGACTCGCTGCCGTTGAATCAGAATCCCAAAGTCTTGAAAGCGTTGTGGAATCTCAGAGATTTTATGTTACGAGATGCTTTTTCGATCAGTAAAAATTTGTAACCTAAGTCGAAAAGCCACTCGAAACATTCGTAACACTTTTTGCTGATATGAATAAAAATTAAATAATTAAATCGTGAAGAATTTCAAGTTTCTGGTGGCTATTATTTTGTATGCAAAAGGACATTTTGAACCGTTGTTTATGTCAAATAAGAATGTTTTCAAAAGTACCTATAATTTTAAATATATTATAGGTAATTACGTTTTTTTTTTCATTTTATTGTCTAGTATATCATTTAAATAGCCTATCCTACTCAAGCCTGGACTATAAATTTTTCCTCAATAAACAACTAAGAAATCATAGAAATTTATATATTTTTCTCTTACTACATTTAAAATATACGTATGTATGTATGTATGCACATACCTTAATAAAAGTAAGTGGAATGGAATATCAGGTATGTATTGAATTAGTCAGGAAACTATTTTTTATACGAAAGAAAGAGAAATTTTCATTTCGCCATCCACTGCCGGATGAAGGCCTCTTCCATTCCTGTCTGTCTCGAGCAATCTGCATCCACTCGACTCCACACATTCTTCTCAATTCATCAGCACATTATCTTATAGGTCTACCTTGCTTTCTTTGACATCCTCTCAGATACCATTCCAGTATTTCTCACGTCCACTCCAACTTTTTTCACACGTTCCGCTACATCTACCACTTTGGTCATACTTCTTACCCATGTATTCTTATTACGATCTCTTCTCGGTATAAACCAAGCATACATCGTTCCATGCTTCTCTGTGTGCACTGGATCTTACGTAACATCCATAAATAAATTAAAAAAGAAAACGATTATTTTTGGGATGTTACAATCACATATTGTTTATTAGAAAAAAAAAAAAAGAAATGAGAAATGAAGCTAGACATTTAGCGTTTGGCTTTCTGTTGGGCCGCATCACTGGCTTGGACAAAAGTCCTTTTGAGTCTAGATTGACGCTTCTTTCTGAAATCGGATGCAACGTCTTTCGAAAGTTCCGCAACTAGCTTCATGGTCTGCTGAGGATATCTGAAATTAAATAATGAATTAACGAATTGAATTGAATAATGAATTCAGATCGAAATAAAAGTATTGTCTTCGCATTTACCTACAACCCAACAATTCTACATTTGAAAAAACTCGTGCAAGACACACCAATTTATCCTCGGAAAACCTATCTTTATGAGCTTCCATAAAGCTGCGTCTTATCTCCCAGTGTTCGTCGGATTCGTGCTCCGTTCTGTGACTATCGATACTCCAATCTTCGTCAGAGGACATTGTCAATCTAAATCCAAACATAATTATTTCCTTAAATAAGTACAATAATACTCAAAAGTTGCATCCATTAGTCACTATTTTAGGTTAGGTATATTATATTTTAATATATCCAAAAAAGCATCGTTTGAAGAATAGTTAATAGAATAATAAACTTACAAGTTATAAATGAAGTATCTAGCTCAACTCTAGCAGTCTTCACTCCAGTCTCTGCTCTAGCACTAAAACCTCTAGTCTTTAGCTGTCAAACAATATTTTGGCCTTAACAAAGTTTTCTTCGGCCAGATATTGATGCTTTGAATTTTATTTTATAAAAAAGACTACGTTACTAAAATTTAATAAAATAAACAAATACAAATGGATACATTTAAAAAAAATCAATAGGGGTTAAAAAATGCTTTGTTTTATTTTTTTTTTGAAAAATTTATTAATTAAAATATAATCACAGAAATATATAATTATGTATAGATGTCCCGAATCATAAAAGTCATTAAAAATAATATAATTATAAAACATTAACATTTTCAGCATTTGGTTCTTAAAGTTATATTAACTATTATTCTATAAAATAATTGCATATTATATTGTAATACTGAATATGATATTCATGTTAATTTCTTAAACTCACAAGTCGTTTTATTTCAGAATTATTTAAGTACATTGTTGAAACGAGTAGAGTTTCTACATTCGAATTAATCTTATTATCTTCTCTTCTAGTTTGCTGTTTATTTACCAACAGAAAATGGCCAATTTTCATTGAAATCTACCATTATAAAAAAAAAGCTAAGACTGATTTTACTTGGATTTAAATATGTATGTAAAATGAACATTTATATTATTTTTTTGTCAAACTTTTTAATACGTCTACCACTGCATTCAAATTATTTTCACTCCATTGTAATCTAATTGAAATTGATTCTAAACCTTGCTTAATTGCAATACTTCCTTCTTTCAAATCCTCTTTATTATTCTCAATCCAAGTTGAAAACTGAAAATTAAAAGTAAAATTAATTAGAAAACATAAGTAATCAACATAATTATTTTATTTGATATGCGTTATCTTAAATTACCTCTTTGAGTTCTTGGTTTGTTGATATTTGACTAGCTATTGATTTGGCGTATCGTCCCATAACTGATGGAATATCTTTATGACTGAAAATAGTTTTGACAAATTAATATTATTATTATTATCGTAAAAAAAGAATAATATAAGAATAATTAACTTACTATTTTCTAATAACAGATGACTGGTCGTAAAGGAAACTCTTTGCCACATAGAAACCAATATCTGAAGATGCGACCGAATCAAATACTGAATGAGAATCTTGTTGTTTAATTCCAGATTCTTCGTTTATTGACCATAATAAATATCTGTAATATAAACATTTTTTTAAACAGTCGATTATAAATCTTTATTATAATATATCTAAATAAGTATATGTATATGTACTTTCAATAGTTTTGCTCAAACCTTTTCAAAAGCCACGTTTCTCTTATACACGCTAAGCTACGTAGGATTATATCCCGTTCACTGGCTATATTGGCTTTCAGATATCGTTGCCATAAGAAATCCCACTCTGCTTCACTACCCCTACTTAATCCCGTACAGTAAACTTGGCTACGAAGATCAGTCGGAATACTAAAATTTTAAATTAGTAATTTATTAGTTTAAAAAAATGATAGTTTCTTATCATATGTAAATTCGTTAAATCATACTCATTCTGTTCATCGGGATTCGATTGATTCATCCAATTTTGGAATAATTCGAGAGCATGTTCTCTACAATCAGGTACACCTACACGACAAGCCCATACGCTTATCGTAATCTGAAAAGTTCACATACATATGTGTATATGTACATTATGTAAAGTTTTTTGTATCCCAGTGTTTTAAAATCGTAAGATTAAGACATACCTGATGTTTTACCGCATCGAGTCTATCGGGTGTAGCGATAACTTTAGTATTCAAACCGCCGATTTTTTTAAACGCAGGCTCCAACAACTTTTTCATGTACCTTTTAAATAGACCGTAATCTGGAGTATTCTTAATGATTCCATTCAATCGAGATAGACCGGTGATTGCTCCCCTCCATGGAAGATATTCGTCTTCCATGGTTATGTATTGTATAACTCTGCATTACACAATAAACAAATTAGTCGAAATATTAATAGAAACAAATTTGAAAAATGAAATCCATACCTGAGAGCCAAATCATATTTCAATTGTCCTGTCCATGCTAAATCCATACAATCGATCAACAATTGTACTCTATTTAGAGTGGGTATTTTTTTATAATCTGGTTCGTTCAGACTTTTAATCAAAAGTTCCCAGTTATTAGAGTCATAATTTACTTTATATAGCCCTGAAAATAAATGTATGTATAAAGGTTTTTTTATGTTTTAGAAAATCTTATATCTAAATATTCTAAGAAGTTGTATAAATAGGTATACCTGACATATTTACATTGAAGATTACCCAACTGTCCTTTTGAGCAATATCGTCAATCTTCATCGACAACTCTCCTTTCAACCACTGACTGGGTACGCTGTCAATGACAGTCGATTCTGAATTGAAGAAACTTAAAGGAATCCACCATTTTTGCGTAGAAGGCTTATCGCCGTTCTTTCTGCTCTGATAGTGCACCTGAAAAGTGAACGTAGAATCTTCAGCACTACGCAAAAATTAAATATTGCACATTTCATCTTTCAAAAACATACTTGTGAAATATCTGCAGAGTTTTTCTCGTAGTTTCTATTGACCTCAATCAGAGGATAGCCAGTCTGAGTAGTCCAACTGTCCATAATTTCTTTTACGGTCATATCGTCTGGGAAGACTTTAGCCGAGTGGGCCGCTTCAGTCAACGATTCCCACAGATCGTCTTGCTCGGCATTTTTGTACTTGTATTTTTTCAGGTAGCTTTAACAATCATTTCAAATTAAAATCCAATTCAAAATGTTGACAATTTAACCAGATTTTCAATTTTTACCTATTAACACCATTGCGGAATACGTCCTCTCCCAAGAATATATTCATCATTCTTATGATAGTTGAACCTTTTTTGTATGAAATCACGTCGAATATTTGTTCTATTTCATTGGCATGACCTATGGGTACCGATATCTACATGAAAACAAAAACAATAAATTGAATTGTTTGTAATATACATACAATTTACAATATGTATGTATATACTGCAGTACTAACAGGATGAGAAGTGTTTAATGAATCGAGTCTAAAAACATCCAACATATTATCGACAGCTTCTTCCATGACTACATTCCATTCTGGATGTAAATGGTCGACTCCCAAAGTAGACACGTATGTTGCAAACCCTTCGTTGAGCCACAGATCGGTCCACCATTTCATCGTAACAAGATTTCCAAACCACTGATGAGCCAGTTCATGAGCTATAACCTACAACATTAAAAAAAAAAGTTGCATATTTGATTTATTTGCAAAATTTAATACGTGTGATTGATAAGTAAATAAGATATTCTTACGCTCGCTACACGATATTTGCTAGACGTTGACGATACATTCGGTGTGTATAATAGAGCTGTCTCTCTATACGTGATGAGTCCCCAATTTTCCATGGCACCAGCACTAAAATCGGGTACAGCTACCATGTCTTGTTTTGGCAGAGGGTATGGTAAATCGAAATACTTCTCATACAGGCTCAGAACTTTCGGTCCGATCTCGGAAGCATATTTTGTCTGCAAATAATTGATTAATTGTAATAATACTCCTATGAGTGAGTTGCACAGTGAAAAAAACATCCGTATATGTATGTATGTAGGTACATATATATGTACATGTACATATGTACGGATATAAAATCATGTTCCTCACTTGATTGATTGCCCCTTCTCTAGCCCAAATTTTGAAAACGGTATTGGAATCAGTCTTCGGTGATTCAATATACTTGAACTTCGAAACCATATAAGCGACGAGGTACGTTGACATAGGAACAGACTTTTCAAATATATCCCAATACCAACCCTTCATATTATCACTACAACAAAATACTATTTTAAGTGGGTATTCTTGTTTCATACAAAATTATCCGAGATTCCAAGTAAAGAAAGTATTATTAATATGATTTTGCGTATACATACACCGGTTTTGATTCTAACAGTGGCATATTACTGATTGATACGAAGCCTTCTTGTCTTCCAAGGATAATTGAATATGTTGCTTTCATTGCTGGTTCATCGAAGCAAGGGAAAGCGCGTCTAGCGTTGATCGCTTCAAATTGAGTAACGGCTAACCATCTGCCAATTGAATGTATTATTAATTAATTTAAGTACAAATATTATTGTCAATTAATTTAAATACAAATATTATTGTTAATTAATTTAAATAAAGCAAAGATCTTGGTAAGCTTACTCTTTTTCTCCAGTTTGACGATTGATGTAACTGCTTCGATAATAGCCGAGAAGAGATTCAAGCATTCCTTTGAAAGGTATACTCAATTCATACTTTAATCCTCTTTTCAGCGGTTTATCAAGAGCGATGGTTATAAAATCATTTTCTTTATCGAAAGTCACGTTGGTTACTTGAAACGATTCTGACTTTTTATCCAAACCATAGACTAGAATTTCACTCTCGGATATTTTCAATTCGTGTGAATGTAGTGTTATTGCTTTAGTGTCTTCCAAAGCGTTCAACTAAAATACAATAGAATAATTGAAAATATTTACGTTTTGGAATACCATAGTGTTCAGCGTGAAACAAACCTGTATAAGCACGGAGCCTACAAACGTAAAGTTCTCTTTTGGATCTAAATGAGTCAATACTTTCAGATCATAGTGTTCTGGTAAAATACTATTCGGCAGTCTGTATGCTAAAGTTGTTCCGCAGATGGTCAAGAACGTTAAAACACACACATATCGATTCCACATCCTGTAACGAAACAATAATAAAAATGTTAAATTATGACCATTATTTATATGTACATACATATAATATGCATTTCTAGGCGCTTGCCCCAGGTCTATGTGGGGTCAAAATATGTACATACATATACTCTGCAAACAGGTACATTAACCTGATCCTACTACTTAAGATGCATGGACAAGATTCATTCCAATATCTTGCTAAACTAGTTATGTGCTACCTATGTACATACATATGTATAACGGTTCCTACGGTGATTAGTCAAAGTGAGTTACTTACTTCATTATTTATTTATCGAAATGTAGATTGATTTTTAATCATTTGAATCAACAATCAAGTGAAAGGTAACGATGATGATGATAGATTAAAGCGCCAAACGATTAAATTGAAATTTACTACCAGTAACGGTCAATTTAAATTAATTGCCAACGCATTAATGATTATTGCATTTTATAGTAAATAAAATTAAAAAAAAAAAACTATTTATTGATAATTATCAACGCATTTTATATACGCTAATGATGTAAATATGTACATATTTTGAAATAATTTTTATTTCATCAATCGTCTTATTTCACTGTAAAGGTTATCGATTTTAACCTTTTTTTTTTCCCATTGCGTAAATTTAAGATCTTCCGTATCATTGTTATGTTTTAACATTGTTTGTTTTTTTTAACGGGTGGATTTATAATATTTAGTATTTACATATACGGGTAAATACACATATTTTGTTTAAATTAATGTATTTTTTACAGAAACTAATCAAAATCTCGTCTCGTGGGTCATTTACTCTGACAAATACATATATGTATGTATGTAACTATACATATAAACACCTATGCGAAGGGTAGATAGAAATAATATGTACATACATATGTAGACCTTACAAAGTGTCCTGAGACTCGAGTCAATCTATTCGATTATAATACATATGTAGACGAGCTCATTCAACTATGTAGTAGAGAGCGATCCATGCATTAGAATACTAGAATATGTATGCATATGTTAATAATAACGATTTTACATATTACCAAATACATATGTGCACTTGATAATGAATGACACAATCCGTATGTTACGTTACCATTATTAGCTGGCTGGCTGGAGCAATAAATAGCTTATTGTAAAATATTCGAATGTAACCGAATCTTCAATAAAGATGGGAAAACTTTACAATGCGAATATGTATATATGTATTTACTTGATCGGTTAAATGTAAAACTTATTTAAACCGATGGTTAAATTGTCAGCATTTCCCAGAGAGCAAATGTAACGACACGACCTCCAGTCCGTGTTGCTGCTGTTTCACTACTAAACCTGGCCACGGCTACTCACTTAATAAATAACACCTCACAAACTCGACCACAACAATATTATTATGTATGTATGTACACACTAGTACCAGAGTACCTACTATGATTGCAATACTAATACTACATATGTATATGTATATAAATAATCGTCCATCTATTATATTTATTGGAAGTGGCTGCCATTTTCACAGTAATGACATTTTTCACATTAAGCCTGAGAGATACACACGGACACATTTTCGCAATTTTCAGCATGCAGCAGCACATTGTCTCTTCCTGTCGCTATCTACAACCTAGTCGATTTGATTATCAGGCTAAAATTGTATAGAAATTGATACCCGCATACTTAGATTTGATTAGTTGTTGTGAGATTCAGAATCTTGTATGAAAACATACCTTAATCTAATATATGAAACGCTTAAGTTTGTATGTATGTATGTACGTATGGGTCATTCGTCAATTACCAGGCGTTGCTCGGGCGCGATTAATAGAAACGACGAAGTACACACGATAGTAGATGTTTTTCGGCAGATTTAAGTAGATTTAAGCAGATAGTGTGTCGGGAGCCCAAAAAGAGGCTCAAAAAGGGGTCTGGGGGGGTAGTAAGGGGCCGGCACTGCTTTTCGGGAGTCAAAAAAAGGGGCCGCTGGCGTAAGAAGGAGGGTTTGGGGGTTGGTAAGGGGCCGGCATTGCTTTTCGGGAGTCCAAAAAAAAGGGTCGCCGAGATAGGGGGGTCTGGGGGGGTGGTAAGGGGCCGGCATTGCTTTTCGGGAGTCCAAAAAAGGGACCGCCGGGGCTTGAGGAGGGTCTGGGGGGGGGGGGGGGTAGGGGGCCGGCATGGCTTGAGGGAGTCCAAAATGGAGAAATTTTCTACAATTTGCTATACATATATGTATGTACATAACTGTTATTGAAGTTCAATCAAATAGTGTTGATCTGTGGGGGGCTCGCATGGGCTTTTACATAAGTGGAACCGAATGGCAAAACAAAAGCTCAAGATCTGCATCTTTATCCAACATTATACAAAAATGTGTTTTGGTTATTTATGTACATACATACAGCTCGAGCTTGTAGAATCGTTGGTATACAATATACCGTACATAGATATTAAAGTCAAGTCAAGTAAAAACTTGAAAATCGTTCATATTACGAGCAATATTTTGAAGATGTGTGAAATTTAATCGAATTTTATGCATTTTTGGATCGAAATAATGAACCTTTGCAAGGATGAGAAGATCACATCTGTCAATTGGACAGGGGATAAATTTTTAATTGATTTGTTTATTAACTGTTTGAAATCACCGGTCGACTGTGATGAATTGTAAATTGCACTACATTATTGAATGCACCGATGACGGTGAGTCGCACATGATGCAATTGCTTCGTGTCAACTGAGTACCTACTGTACCTAAACCAGTGTGCACCAGAGAAAGTACAGTATCAATATATATGTATGTATGTAGGTACATAACAATTGTAATATAATAAAAATATATTTTCAAGATACCTACACGTTCAATGTAAATTTTCAGCACAACTAATCAAATTACAGATTCATCTTCATTATACATATTATATTATATACATATATAATAGCCCAAATCCCTCTGTCTGTCTGCTGATAACGCTCGCCTCGGTAAATAATTAAAAAACACGAACGTCGCGCGAGTGGGCTTTGAACATTTTTCTATCGTTAAAATCCTCGTAAATATTTTATTGAGTTGGGTATCGATTCGTTGACGAAAGCTGGTAACTTCCCGATGAGCTGTCGCCCTTACATTAAACTGTGCTTCAATTAGCAATATAAACTGTTCAATATGAAGTTGACCTTGGACGTGTTTTCACAAAAAAAAAAAAACACGTCCGTTGATATTCAACGGGCTTACACTAGTACAATGTAGTTAATGTGCAATAATTGTGACAAAATAATAGCATGTCGGATACATTTGTCAATATGATTATATCGATGGGTTAGTTAGCACAGATATTGTATGTCTTTTTTTTTTTTTACGGAAATTGAGTTATCATACACAAAACGTCCATCTGCATCAAACCTTCATGTTTAAAAAGTATTGTATGTCCAAATATTATTCAAATATATAATATGTATGTCCATTTCGTCCATATTTTTCATGCACAAGAGAAGTATGTCACTTATAATATTTTAAAACAAAACTGGACATACATACAATATCTGCATCCAACTCCAACGACATTTCAACTAATTGGAACTATTCAAATAAGTTGAAATTTTAATAGATTTGCATTGTGATTTAATAGACGGCATTTACTTTCATGCATTTTCCTTCTTTACACTGTGAAGACGACTGTGTAGATACGCATAGAACTTATTTGACTCTAATAAATAGAACCAGTTAGTTTGACCATTTTCCAGTGATTACACGATAGAACGATGACGTGGAGTTTATCGATCGGATCCGTTTCGATTTTGAGCTACCCAAATGATATGTAAAATCAAGTTTTTGCAGTGAATAAAAAAACTCGTTCAATATTATTATGCATCGGAAATTCAGTATACATCAAGTTTAACATAGGTTGAATGGTTGCATCACGTTCTGCTGCGTACACACCGACGACCCGAACAACGGACGATATACATATAACGCAAAATGTACATACCTAAGATTTTAGGTACGGACTGCGTGAATGTGATATGATGTGATTAGAGCCACTTTTATGGTTTTCCTGCAATTGTATGGAACGCAGCATTTTACTATAATAACGTCGACGTTTAATATAAATGAATTATTGTGAAAAATTCGAATTGAGTGTCACGATTTCGTGTTCGTTGCCCGTGACGGTTAGATATCGTTACGGTTCGATAGTTGCGAGCTACGGGTGGGGCTTAAAAATCATGACCAAAATAATAAATATCCCCTCATATACATATATGTACGTAGATATGTCCTAGGTGTATATAAAAAATAACGCTTTATTGTGGTTTTGCCACTTTTGACCAATGCCACTTCTTCGCAATGCTGAAAGCAAAAGCATGTAATTTCGATAATAGCAAAATTGCGATAAACACGCCTAATTGGACGTAATTTTCTATTGATTATATTATTATTGTTATAATATCTATAATTTATACGCTGCTGTAATAGTGCATAGGGATTATGTATGTAGGTATATCAAGTAATTTACGAAAAAAAAATGTAAATGGTTTATCAAATAACTAAACCAGATAAGAAATTCGTCACCGTCGTTTCGACTGAATAGTAAAATAAAAATATTGTAAATAATATTTTGAAACGCGTTGATGTCGAAAATTGAATTGAAAAAGCCTATTATTTAGATGTTTAAACAAGGAAGCAAAATTTAATTTATTTGGTGAATTATCATTAATCAAAAAATATGTAGAGACGATATAGTTTATAAGTAGCCGCAATATATAAAAAAATTACAGTTGAATATTGTATATGTACAAGTATATTTAAAACTCTTTGAACTCGTATGTCGAGCATAGCTCGACATTTACTTCGACTTCATTTTTTAGATGAAAACTGACTGAAACCACTATTTCTTTTTTTGCCAATCCAATTACCATATCTTGAAGAACAGCTGGTCCAGTTTTGGAATTTTTATTTCACGCCAGTGATTCTCAAACATTAGTTTTCCAAAAGCGTACTTTCTTTTTAAGTGAAAATGGTTACTTAACCACTGGAAAATTTTTTTTTGAGAATGGCTGATTATTTTGGCAACAGTGTGGGGAAGATTTTTCATCATCAATGATAATATGTATGTAAAATCTTTATTTATTGAGAAAATAATTTTTTTGTCGAACGTTTTAAAATTTTATGAAGAAAGGTAAACATGTATGTATTTCAAATCAAGTTTAACCCATGTTTAGATTTTGTCTCGTAAAGTTGTTTACTCTGGTCGGACGGTCCAAATCCTCAAATAATTTATTCAAGAAACAAATTTAAAAAATAATCAAAATCCCCGAAGTTATGGTATTTTCAAGTTGGTAAAGATGAAATGGATATGGTTCTGTAGAAAAATTTGAGAAAAACTGGTTCGAAAGATTCATCTAATGGTTTTTCATCTTATACTATGCCGAGGATATGTATTTTACGGATTTATAGTTATTTTTTGTCCCAAGAGGTTAAAAATATTTTATTTTTGTAATTGACTTTCATCGTTTGGAAATTGAAAAATGTCAAAATTAATTCCGAGTTCAAAGAGTTAATATTATAAATAAAAAAAATTTAAATAGTAATTTACAAAAAAAATGTAAATGCTTTATCAAATAACTAAACCAGATAAGAAATTCGTTAGGTAGGTAGACTGGTACATACATTCATATGTATGTATGTATATGAAAATATATTTTCACTGGCGTTTCGGTGAAATCATACCGAACCACATTTTCACCAGTAGATATATATTTCTACTAGTGAAAATATATTTTAACAGATACTCACTGGTGAAATTATATTCGTTTCCGAACTGTCATTGAAACTAAATTTGACAGTTGTGAAATAACCAATTGAATCATATAATCTGCTGAAATATTCAATCCTACATAGTTATTTTGTAGCTTCTTCTTCTTATCGTGTCGTGCCCGTGTTCAGGCGTAGGCTTTTACTGGTTAGTACCAATTATAGTGAGTCTTTGTCGATTTTATAACAATTGACTTATAATGGTCGGTTTTAGAAGAAAAGAGCACGTGTTGCTACCCTTACAAGATAATGCGAGTGAAACTTTACAAAAAATTGGGAGGAAATTTCACGCGATTACAATGAATTAAAGTTTCAATGATTTTATAACAATTGACTTATATGTACATATGTATTTAAAGTCTCAATGAAATGGTTTTTATAACCTGGATCCGATACGTAGTATGTAGCATTGTTGCTACATGGGGGGATGATACATCATCGACTTAAGGACTTACGCCAACATCAACAAGTCATAAACACATTCGCTTACTTTAATATACTTTCACCGATACTGAGCAGTGAAACTATAAATTCATTGTTTGATACATTTTCACTGCCGGAATTGGTAAAAATATATTTATACCAGTAAAAATATATTTTCACTTGAAATATGCTTTCGCTGTAACATACATATATATCTTTAAAATATCTGTGTAATCTTTTTAATGATTCGCCGAGTCACTAAATCTATCAAAGATACAAAATTAGTAAGATACGACAAAAATTAAAAGAACAATAAGAACACCACATATATTTTTGGGTTTGGAAAATACATATCACATTTTGATAAATAGACACTAAATTTTAACGAAAACTGAACTTAAGCTCATGTTCAAGGTTCAAATGTAAGCATTTTCAATCGAAAGTATTTTTCCAATCGTGTTGATGTGTTTAAATTTCCAATATGTATTTATATATGAAAATGTAGATATATTTTTTTAAACAGAACACAATTTTTTAATTTGTTATAAAAAGATACGTTTTATAATCAACCTATCAGAGCATTCATGAGAAGTTCATTACGCAATATCTTATGTGAAAAATAAAATCATACACGTGCGCGTGTGTTGAAAAAAAGCTTGGTGTTTTTTTTCAGCGTCACGTTGAACTTTCTATTTTAAATTGCTTTCGCATATGATTGCGAAATGTTTTATAAACTGTATTTTGGACATTGAATAAAATTGATTTCATTGTTTTCGACGAAAAGTATTCGCGCAGCGTGAAAAATTGTTGGATCTTCGATTTTAATTAAAATTTTCAACTGCGGGAGAAATTTAAATTAACCTCTCAATATTATAATAAATTAGTATCGCTCTTTTCGACGATAAAACTTCGTAAAAAATTTATGAGACTTTGATCTGAACTATGTAATTACTTTTATACAATTTTAATTAATACGTGAATGGGTATACAGGTGTATTGGCTTGTTTTGTACAATTTCTGTATTTTTTATTAATACATTAAATATTATTTTATATATTTTAGTTATTGAACAACCGTCTATGAAAATTTAAGCAAAAAATGAGTTGTACATACATACTAAATAGTATGAAAGGAAAATCTCAAAAATAAATGAAATATGCATACATTGTTTTACATATGATATTCGTTTTCCGTTCTAAGAACTTCGTACGATTTATAAAAAAATACAAGGAAAGAATTAAAAATTTGTAACTAAACAGGCTAGTTTTGGGAGCTTTAAGGTATACATATTGCATGTATAAAAAAAATACAAAAAAGAAAGTATGACTAAAAAAATATAGAGATCTAGGGCGCACCTTGATCAATTGATTTCAAATGTTCGAAGCGAAATTCATGTATTTGGGTCAACTAATTTTCATAGGTGAAGGTTTTCAATCGAAATTTTAAATATATGTATATACCTACACGGTTTGTTCGCATTGTAAAATTTCCAACAAATTTTTAGTTCAAATTCCAAATGCGCGATATAAGAAATATTCGACTTTATAAACAGTAGTTAACTATAATCAAACATATGTACAGTTACTGTAATATATGTATGTACAAAGTAGTTTACATCCTTGACATTATAATAATATAGGTAGTTGTTAAGATTGCCTTATGTTTAATCGAATTGTTTTCGGAAACGCTAATGCGTTTTAATTTTGGAAGTCATAAAAAGACAATGCACTTTTTTCTTGCCTTGGTGAAAACAAAACGTACGTGTTCGGGATTTACATGAGTCTGAAATGTGTGTCAAGTTTATCCGCACTGTGAACATGTTGAATTAAGTTCAATTGCAGATTATTATTTTACGTGCACAAAACGCTTTTTGATTGTGCTCAAATTGTCGCCATTGAATTGTTCAAAAGGGGTGAAAATAATAGGCACGAATTTGACGAATCGTTATCATTATCAAAAAAAAGCCAGAAATGGACAACCTCAATTCCAAAAAAGGTTGATACACATCTAACAGATTAGCTTCTGATGTGATTAATTTAATGCTGTTGACCATTTGGGGAAAATATTAGCAAACACACCTCTGTGTCATACACCTATGTATGTTCATATTATGTACAATATCCGATGTGATAACATACATATATGTACATATATATGTATGTATGTACATATGTATATAGTTTAGCTATCCTTAAAGTTTAAAGCCGAGGGCGAGGCTTAAAAAGAATAGACCGAGTACAATGATATGTGTTCGAATAGAATCTTAATGAAATGCTGTTTTATAATTGCAGATTATACATATCGGGAAAATAATGTATTGATTTTATAGGTAATCTATCTATCTAATATTTAAAATTTATGCTTTTTCGCATGAGTGTTTAATGATGGCCTTTAACTTTGGCGGTCGTTAGTTATCATTATATTATATTGTGTTTTATTGTTAACAGTTTTAAAGACTGAAAAAAGTTGTAAACAGATTATGTCATAGATTTGATGAGTTATTTGTGAACGGGTTTCCGACACACACCTCGAGCATTTTAGAAAACAGCGCGTGTACTTGGAAAATATTGATTTGAAATCAAAATAGAAATTGAGAACCGTGAACTATTGAAAAAAAAAAGGTCATTATATGTATAACAAAGCATACCATTACGTATAACAAATGTATAATATTACGAAATCTATGAATTGTTATGGTAAAAAATAAAAAGAAATAAATTTATTATAATTTTTACTCGTTACATAATGGTATTGAAAAATTTTCCGGCAATTTTCGCGCTTTTTACATTTTTTGTTAACATCCCAGTGTTAATTATTAGAATATACATACATACATAATTTTAAGTAAATTTTTGGAAGTGACTGTAATTGTACAATATACATTTATGTACATATGTATGGAAATTCATATGTACTGTCATCGAAATTTTATAAAAATGTATTTTATTATTTTCAAGAGATGCCTCTGTCTCACGTTTTAACAAATGCCAATAGATGTCTATGATCATTAATTTCAATTTAAATTCATCACCAGCCATTTTCAAAATGAAGCGAATCGAAACGGCGCATTTTTTTAGAAATTTCCAAAAAATATTAGTAGATTGCGATCTTGAAAAAATATTCGACAGAAACGTATTTCGTTGAATAAAAAATTAAGTTACCATAAACAGTCATCTTGTTACGTGAATGCCTTATTAAATGCCTACTTGTGTATTTCTCCGAATCTCGTATTCGGTGGAGACTTGCTGATTGACCCTCAGTAACTTTGTCGATTCGGTGCCCAGTTTCTGTAATTTCGCTAATTTTAATCGTATTAATACATATTTATTATACAATCGTGAATATCGAATGTATTTTATGTTTTAAACAAAAAAATATTGTTATTTTCTGCGAAAATTTAATATTTCTTTGTTGAAATTTGAAGGATAACCGCTATGTGGTATATCGCTGCTCCTGCATATTGAAAACTTAAGGATTATTATGACCAAAGAAGATGGCCCATAAGTAAGGACCCGGTTTTATAATTACATACATATATAGGTATGTAGTAGGTATAGATAAAATATTGTATAAAAATGCGTAAATTAATATGGAAAAACATATCTACGTATGTATGTATGTATGTATGTACATATCGATACATGTGCATATAATCGATAAACCGGTAATTTTCGCATGCTAATCTTTGACATTGGAGAATGTTGACGAATATTTATGAATTTTTATTATTTTAGTATGTACCCTAAAGACTCAATATCTATGTACATATACGCCATCGCAGCTTTAAATATAAACACAGAACGCAGTTAATCCGCGAACATTGTGCCGGTGTTACTCTGCTTCGCCACACGTACACACGTACTCGGTGCTTAAATATAACCTTGACTTTTTTGCACTTTCGATCGAATTGCAGTGAAGTGCATCGGGTGTGTGCACATTTATTTATGTGTGAGTTTTGTGCATCGACATCACAACCTATGTATGTACGTACATACATAAGGTGTAGTCTATTTTCAAGATATTATACATACGTAATTAGATGTGAGTAAATGGTAAATGTATGAACTATGAACCTATACATACATACCTACATACATACATATGTATGTACATACTCGTAGGTACATTATGTTTTCAATCGTCAATTAGTAAATTCATACTTTTTGAGGACAAATAAAAACGACTGTCTTTTGCGCTTTCAAGTTTGTACATACACACATACACACATACTATGTCATCATCATCATCATCATTTTCAGCCGTTCACCATCCACTGCTGGATGAAGGCCTCTCCAATCCTCTTCCATTCCTGTCTGACCTGTGAGCAATCTGCATCCACTTGACTCCACACATTCTTCTCAATTCGTCAGCCCATCATCCACTCGGTCTACCTTGCTTTCTTTCACATCCTCTCGGATACCATTCCAGTACTTCTCGCGTCCATCTGCCATCCATTCTTCTCGCTATGTGTCCAGCCCATTGCCACTTCAACTTTTTCACCCGCACTGCTATATCTGCCACTTTGGTCATACTTCTTACCCATGTATTTCGTGTTATTTCGTCCTCTTCTTGTTATGCCAAGCATACATCTTTCCATGCTTCTCTGTGTGCACTGGATCTTTCGTAGCATTCTTGAATTTAGCGTCCAAGTTTCACATCCATACGTCATAACTGGCAGTACGCATTGGTCGTACGCCTTCTTTTTTAAGCATAGCGGAATGTTGGATTTAAAAACTATGTTCATTCTTCCAAAAGCACTCCACCCTAGTTTCATTCTTCGTTTTATTTCTTCTTCTTTACATCCAGTCATATTTACCAATTGTCCTAGGTATAAATAGCTATCAACTATCTCTACAATATAATTATCTACTGTGACTACGTTTTGCGTGCAGAATTCATTAAACATAATTTTACTACTTTCATACTTTCGTTGCTTAACATACTATGTACATATATAATTTATTTATTTGGTTAGCTTTCTTGTTATAAAAATCTATTGTTCAATTGATTATGTTTGGTTGAGTCAACCATTGTGCAAAACAGCAAGTGAGATCATCTTTTAACATCAGATTAACCTGAAGTATTTTTGGTTGCAGGACCTTGAAACCAATCTAAAACATATGGGCTAAGTTCTATAAATTTAGTGCAGCATTTTCCTGTTACTTGGGAACGTCCACAACATTCCACTATGTCTCGTGGTAACGATAATACCGTAATCGAAATGTCAAATGTCAATAGTCGCACGTCAAAAGAAGAATCCTCTGCGGTGACAAATTTTTATTTATTATTATTTTATTTATGCTGTGAAATAAACATTTCCAATTTTCATAATTTACACAACAATATAAACATTCGGTTTTGTCCTTGTACAGAAAAGTGGAGACACAAATGCCAAAGTGGAAACGAATGACCGTTCTAGATCGTCGTTGGAAATCAACGGTACAAATTCTGAAACACCAGGTTTGAACTTTATGAAATTCATTTATCTTATGTAAAGTTTACCACCCTTTATGAATTATAAGACAGATTCAGAAATTTAATGTTTAACCAGAATTTGACGATATCGGTGATGACGAAACGTTGCCTGTCTCGGCCGATAATAATCGACCAGGAATCGACGATGGACTTTTCCCATCAGATAAGGGTAATGATCCTGAAATTGACGCTCAATTAGGTGATGATCATTTTTCTTTACTTATTTTATTACTGTCATGTATGTATGTTTTGTATTCTTATGCCTTCTCTTGTAAATTACCGTTATCATATCAATTAGGATAATTCATCAGACAAATTAAATTGATTTGCACAATTTAAATTTTATTGTAAGTAAAATCCTTAAGATTTAATCTGAACTCAACGATGTAATCTAGAAATGTTAAATAATACTGTTATATAAATGTACTTATAGCAACTTTATTGACGCTTACATGGCATTTTAAGCTCGGTTTGACGATGGTCAGATCGCGGTGATGACAATGAGGAAATATTTAGACGTAAATGAATATACAGTCAACCTCCCTATAGCGTTGAGATAGGGACCACGCCATAGAAAAAAACGCTATAGAAAGTTAGGCACCCATACAAAATTTGGGGTTAAGTTTTTTTAATTGTATTTTGCGATTTGAAGCAAATCAAACATTTTACCCATTTTTATATTGACCTTGACCCAATGACCTTGCATGTGTATAGTTTGATAACAATAGAACGTGCATATTTGGTCTAGTTTATTCTAGTGCACATACATATTTAAATGCACATTAATAATATATTTATGAAAATTCTAATTTGACCTTGAAAATATTGCATTTTTTTTAATGTACGCTATAGAAGGGACCGCTATACAAAAAACTGCCGCAAACGCTATAAAAAAAAACGTTTTAGAAGTGTACGCTATAGGAGGGTGGACTGTACATACATATCGTCTTGGTGGTGGGTCTATCTACATCAAAATTGTTTTAACACATCTATTCTTCACCAATTATAGTTTAGTAACATTATTTATTTGATCATATTGTAGATAGATAGCTAATAGAATTTCTTTCAGGTGGATCACGCACTAATCCAAATCCAAACGGCAATCCATCACGCTTTAATCCGAATGCAAACGCACCAGAATTTCGACCAGGAGTGGTAAGTATCTTTTACACGAACTGAGACGCTCGTACAATCAACGATTAATATAATTATTTTATTTACAGGAAGCTCGTGTAGCACCAGACGTAAATGTTTACCAACAGAAAAAGAATTTGGCCCAAGGTATGATGGATCTTGCTTTGCTTTCAGCAAATGCCAGTCAGTTACGTTACGTACTAGAAGTCGGAGATATTCACCCATACTTTTATATATCTTTGATATTCATATCAGCAAGTTTAATATTACAAGTGAGAACTTATTTAAATTTGTTCAGACGGTACTATGTATGTACATATGTATATAAGAATTTTGAACATGTACCTACATATTTTTTTATTTAATTAGATTGCAGTTGGAGTAGGCCTTATTCTTAACAGCAGATACAATGTTAAAGATTACTACGACATATGCAAAGCAGACAGGATAAATGACTTCACCGTGATAGGAGTCTTCCTAATAACAATTGTAAATGTGTTCATTGCATCTTTCGGTGTAGCTACATCTCCGAATGTATCGCCTCGTACCAGTCCCAGCTAATTTTTACATGTTCAAACTTTAGCATTAACACATTTGTAATTGACGGAGTGATAATTTCACACAAAATTCAGAAATTTTATTTGATTGATTTAAATTATAATAGCCTTGGGCACCTTATGTTTGAATTATTGTGATTTGGTGGATATTAAGGAGACTGAAACGGTTAAATTAAGAAATATTAGACATTTTAAATAACAAAATTATTATAGCATTACTTTGTATTTCTTTGCACGCCAATAGTGTTGATATTAAGTAAAAAATTAAGTTGATATTTAATAGTACATATATTATTAATAAGGGTATCTCTTCGTTGAATTTATTCTTCCTAGTGATATTTTTCTTGTAATCTTTATAATAAATTGTGCAGTTTATGTTTTGTGAAGTTAATCCATCCTCGTTTCATTTGATTTATATAAAATACGACCACTCAGTATTAGCATGGATTTTTTTAATCAAAAGTAAAATTTTATGTGATTTTCAGTCTTGATTTTGTTTAAAACTTTCGATCGAGGTGAACATTTTGTTATTATGTTATGATAGTGCCATTTGAAGTAATTTTTAATAAAGTTTATTAGTATTTAATATATGCACAATACATTTGTTATTATTTAAATAATTATGTAAGTGCATAATATATTTGATTTTTATGATAATAATATTTTTTCATTCCAGACGACAGGGAGAGTGAAACAATCCCTGTCGTACATAGTAGGTATACCTAAAATAAATGAGTAAAATGTATATGGGTATAATGCGTGTAAGCGATAATTTTCATAAAAATAAAGATAAAACCTTTCAATGTTCAAGATTATTGAATTTTTGAATATTCCGAATTAACGCATATTGATTTAAAACGGGAATCATCAAGCTTCTGTTTACCGTTGTTCGAAATAGAATTTTTTAAGTGGTTTCTTCTAAAATATATAAAGAATCTGCTTATAACTTCAAACCATATTCATAAATCAATTTTTTGAAGAGCTTATACACGATGGAAAACTAGTCTGTATCGAAAAATGACATGATTTGCTATGAATAAAATTCGAGTAAGTTTGAACGTGAAAAAGTTTGAATCATTTCCTTCGTGTGATACTATGTGTATTATATAACTATATATTAACACAATGTGGGAATTCACTAATTGAGATAAGACTCCATTGTTCGTAATAAATAAATTCCCCTCGTTGCCTCCTAAATGTGCAGTTTGATTACAAAATGACACGTCGAGCACAAGTAAAATATTCCAAGAAATGAATTTTATTAGTATATTTATAAGAATAACACAAATAATAATAATTCTAAACAAAAATAAATTAGTGCAAAATTTTCATAAGCGATTTAAAGTTATTTACACAGTAATTACGACTATAATTTTTCTCGCGTGATTCTTAATTAGAAGAAGTTTAAGTAAAAAGCAAATAGTGGTAGATATCATAGATAACGAATTCGCTAGAGAATTTTAAAATTTTACACGTTTTTTATGGACAAAAATCCCCTCTTTATTATTCTTTATTTTAGCATATGTACATACATTGATGTTGTTTCGAGTTTAATTTGCATATAGTCATCGGTACCTACGCATGAATTTTAAAACTTGTACTCGGAAGTTTTTCCCGCAAAGAGCGGGTAAACCCCAACGAAATCAGTTAACGGTTTCGCAGTGATTCATCGCAATCGGATTGACATTCATTAAAATTTTAATATCTACATACAGTATTTTTTATTAAATTTAAGCAATCTTAATAATTTTGTACATACATATATGTATATGTAGATTCGTGATCAACTAAAAAAACTTAATAAATAATCACCAAATATATTTACATCATCATCATCATCATCATTTTCAGCCGTTCACCATCCACTGCTGGATGAAGGCCTCTCCAATCCTCTTCCATTCCTGTCTGACCTGTGAGCAATCTGCATCCACTTGACTCCACACATTCTTCTCAATTCATCAGCCCATCGTCCACTCGGTCTACCTTGCTTTCTTTCACATCCTCTCGGTCCATCTGCCATTCATTCTTCTCGATATGCGTCCACTTCAACTTTTTCACACATACTGCTATTCACACACATTCTTACCCATGTATTCATTCCTCTTACGATATCTTCTTGTTATACCAAGCGTACATCTTTCCATGCTTCTCTGTGTGCACTGGATTTTACGTAGAATTCTTGAATTTAGCGTCCAAGTTTCACATCCACACGTCATAACTGGCAGTACGCATTGGTCGTATGCCTTCTTTTTTAAGCATAGCGGAATGTTGGATTTAAAAACTATGTAAATACTAGCTGACCCGGCATGCGTTGCAATG
The DNA here is from genome assembly GCA_022651745.1 of Parapsyche elsis. Classification (NCBI taxonomy): domain Eukaryota; kingdom Metazoa; phylum Arthropoda; class Insecta; order Trichoptera; family Hydropsychidae; genus Parapsyche; species Parapsyche elsis. The sequence goes on from JAGVSN010000045.1 coordinate 40,920, forward strand.
CCCGATCCCGTTCCCGTTCCCTTTCCCGTTTCCGTTCCAGATCCCGTTCCCGTTCCCGTTCCTAGTACGTTATCTGACGCGTGAGCAGGCCCGTTCCAGTTCCCGTTCCCGATTTTTTTTCACAGGAACCATCCCCGACGTGATCACAATAAGTCCTGAAAGTTTCATCGCGATCGGTTGAGTGGTTTAGGAGCCTATAAGAGACAGACAGACAGACATTGATTTATATATATATATAGATATTACATATATGTAGGTACATAATATATACCGCAAAAAACACGAATAATAAACGTCACTAAGCGCAGAAACAAATGGATCTCAATAAATTCGACATACATACATACATACAAGCGGTCAGTAAGTATGTATTTATAATTTCCTCTCTACAAATATCGTCAATCATTCTTAATCAACAGTAAGTGGGATTGAGGTAAATTAAGAGCGTCTTTACAATCTATGTAAGATCACTAACAATTGACACGAAAACGTACACATTTCCAAAAGGAAAATTATTGGTTAATTTTTCTTTACATCCAAATGGAATGTAAAATTTTTCGGTATCCAAACTCACATTGTGGTTAATAAAAAAACACAGTAGTGGTACATACTAGTAGCAGTGGTAGCCCTAAAACTCAATCTACGTCATCGCAGCTTTAAATAAAACCACACATGCAGTCTGGTTGGAAACATTGTGTCGGCACAACTCTACTTGGCTACACTCGTACTCGTTCAGACATTCACTCGGTGTAACTGAACACAACATTCCAATCATAATATATTAAAAGTTGGTGCATCGCATCTTTGTGCAGTCGCCGTGGCAGTGAAGTGCATTGTGTGTGTGTGTTTTTTTGTGTAGATCGTTTTTGCAACGCTGCCGACAACACAAGGCGAGTTTACTTGTGCAAAATAATTTTATTTAATTTTTAAACCCACCGAGGCGTCATTGACAGTGGACAAACAGGTATTTTAGTCTGGTCGAATCGAGAGAACATGGAGTTGAGCATTTATTCTGTCGATGAACTAATCGTCTCGTACCAAATAAGTCCAACGTGAGATGATTCGTCTGTGGGATCGTATAAAACATACGTACATTTATGTATAATTCGTGCTAATTGGCGACCAAATTGGTGTTGTTGATTACCGATGAAAATAAACGTGGATCTCACTCTCTTTTAATCATAATTACTGACATTCAAATGAAATTAAACGCATGTGAATTTCCGGTCATTTTTCCAGGGCTTAACATTGTTAAGTCACTAAAATTTGTCTAAGCTAACCTTACTTCGTCTAATGGTTATTGATAAATGCTCTTAACATCACTATACTTATTGTCTATAATAAATGATAAAACGGAAAAATTCAAGGACTATAAACGTTTAAAAATCCGTCGAAATGATTCTGTTAAAAATAATTTATTTGGTTTACCAACTATTGCAAACTTGACATGGTCGACGCATAAGAATGTTAAGTAATAAATAACAAAGCTTATTAACATATATTTTTGCAGTTTAAAACAGTTATTCGTTTAGTATTAACCAATAGTTTTCAAGCCAAGGTTAATCAGTTGAACACTGCATGTTTCAAACTTTCAAAGATGCATCAGAATTATTATAATCAATTTGAACCTACATACTCGAGTCTTTATTCGCGTTTGTCTATACATATTTAATTCAGTAGGATGTATGTATTTCGTCACGCGTGAAGAATTCTAGTCTAGTGTAATCTGCAAAGGAATGTACACTGAATTTTTCTTTAATAAATTGTTAATTAACACTAATTTTTAGCACCTATCGAGACCGCCAGGTTTAATAAAAGCGTTAATATTTTCATTTGTATAAATTTGCCGATAATGTACATATCTATAAATATACAAACAAGCATTTTCATATTCTTGAGAGTGTTTAAATAAACACAAAAAGAAACAATTTTCTAGCTCATTACTATTCTCAATTGCAACTATCGCATTTAATTTACATACATATGTACATACGTACGTATTATTCATACATTCGCGAGGTGCTGTCGTGCATTTATAGTTTGTTGTTAATTTTTAAAGCAAATGTATGAACTTTTTACTGACAAGATTCATTCGATCGGCACTTATTTTTACAAATAAAATTTGAAGGTGTCTGTCGCCAGCAATCTGTTTAATGATTTATAAAAATTGTGATTTTGTGAGTGATTTTGCAAATCGCATGATGGCTTTTTTGTTCGATCATAATTAAGGATATGTACATATGTATATGTAGTTGTATACATACTTATATATTACATATATACATATGTATGTTACTATAGTGATGATAAGAGAGCAGTAATGTCAATATTTTCTTATGCTGTTATTTCCACTGAATAATCGCATTTCTATATCGCTTTCTTGCGGTCGAAGCCAAATTGAAAAATACGCTCATTGCCGCATCCGCTTTAGTACCACAAGGATAATATTACACTATATAATACGAACAGGATATGTGAAGAATAGTTCAAATAAAAGTTTGAGAAAAATTGTGTGTTAATTTTGGTGCTATTTGAATGAATACACCACACTATAAACCGTTGTTCAAAATTAATTTTGAATATTTCACATATTTTAGATGTTAAAATAACCGAATCTATGTATTTGTAGCTAAATTTTTTAATTTACTCGCAGTGTTAAGTTTATATGTACCTACATATATTTATGCTTGTTGTTTATTTACCAAATTTGTAAATTGATTTTAAAAAATCGCACTGTCTATAATTCTATAGCTTAATACTCGTATGTATTTTCGCAATACCAGTGCGATAAAATGACGTTCGAGGTTAAAAGTTCAAAATATTTATAGTCGGAAATTGATAATGCAATTAAATAACCGTATTAAAACGACCATACTTTTTGAGGACAATTCAAAAGTGATTATTGTTATTTTGACTCACTGAATCATTTGATACTATGCCAAAAAATGGTATAGGTCAAAAATATGGTGAATTCTTGGATAACACTGGACATACATAGATAAATACTCGTATGTGCAATAAACTGAGATCCAAAATCGCGTGCTAAGTGTATTGATCTGAAGCACTTCCTGCTAACCTCGTGTCTCTGTCATTTCATTGTTTAATATGTATGTATCCATTGAATTGAAAATGATTGACAATACAACGACCATACCTATAATTAAGGTGATTAATTTCATTATAACATTACATTATTACATTATAACGGCAAATTGAAGGCAAAGTCGAGAAATAAAATAAACCGTCTCGAATCACAAATTAATTTTTTTCCATTTCTTCTGTCAAAACAAAATAAACGTCTTGTTCTTACATCAATTCGTTTTAATTCTGAGAAATGTATTTTTTGCATTCTGCGAAGTGTATAGTGGAAATTCATAGTAAGATAATTTCAGCTGAAAATTGGCACGAACCGTTCAAGTGCAATATTGCCACACGTAATATATTTATGTATTAGAGAAAGAATGTTCCCATACGAACTTTCTCTTTTATTGGCTGCTGAAGTTGGTTCAGTGATAATTTCTAGAATCTTGTTTTAACATTTTTCGACCAGTCGTACTTTGAATTACATACATATATTAATTGTAGTGACGCGTTTCCCGGAATTCTCGGATTTACCGCTTCGCTGTTCTACTAGTTTTTTGCGGTCAGTTTTCCTCATTCAGTGTTTTCGCGTAGCTCGAGGACAGCTGTTGTATCGTAAGCCAACTTCGCACACTACTTCAATAGAAGCTTTCAAGTTCGTATATAAATTCATTTAACTGGTATAAGACCAAATATACAGAGTGTCGTCTTTTATAAGTGTTAGTAAGCTTATTTCGATGAATATAAAGGAGAAATTTTCTTTTGAATTTGTGTAAATACCGTTGTACCTACATATATGCATGTATCTACTATAAAAAGATTTTAAATATGTAGTAGATATTTATAGCTGCAATCTACCTATTTTAATATTATTTGGTTAGCCTTATTAGACATAACTTTTCCACCCTAACCTAACCTAACCTATCCTTATTATTATATATATAATAGCCGAAATCCGTCTGTCTGTCTGCTGATAACGCTCGCTGAGGAAAAATTATTAAAAAAAACCAGAAAGAGTGGGGGATCGCACCCAGGACCCCAGGCTCGAGAGAACTCACACTAATGCTATTCGCTATCGCCCTTGGTCAATTTAGTCCTTTTTTTTAAACATCACCTATACAAGGGATCGTAACTACATAGATGACGCTATAAAAACGATACTACGGGATTGCTATAATACATAGATGGCGCTATAAAAGCTATTATTTTTTTTGTCACTTACAACCGTGCGATCAATTAGTGGGGATCTCTATTAAAAAAGCGCTTTACGCAATTTAAAATTCAGCAGGCGTTGATATTCAACGGGCTTAAACTAGTAATAGATATGTATAAGTTGAAAAGTCAACAGATTAATTATTCTCATATAATTTTACTTTAATTTTTTTTCAATTAGAAAATAAATTATCAGGCACAAATCAAAATTACTTAATTTGGTTCATCATTTACATATTGGTAGTAAACAATTAAAAGTGGAAACTATTGTATATAAGAGTAAGCGAGATATTTTATCAGAATAATTACTAAGATTTACATACTATTCCTGAATCAAATATGTAGTTTCGTTTTAGCAAAATATTAAGTATTTTGTGAAATGTTTCATCAGAACAATTATCATAGGTCCGCTTTCAAATTAAAAATGAATAGCACTTGTCATAATAATCAATTTGCAAGCGTTATTAAGCAAATATTGTGCTTTATCATTATTTTCCTATGTACTATTGCTGAAACTAACCTGGAGTATTTTTGTTCACAGAACCTTGAAACCAGTCTTTAACATGTGGATGAAGTTCCACAATTCAGTGTAGACAAATATTTTCCTGCGTGTATTCAGAAGCGAATTTCTTGTGAACGTTCATAGCATTCTACTATGCCACGTGGTAACGGACACACCGTAATTGAAATGTCTCCGCGTCATCCGAGAAGTCGAGGCAACAGCCCCAGACCGGCCGGACACGAGAATCCAGGAGTCCATGCTTCTTCTTTAGGCACTAGAAGTCCTGTTAGAGGAGTATCTCCAGCTGGAGACGGGAGACATCATGAAAACCGACATCACAACGGTAACAATTATCACGGTAGTAGCAATCATCTCAACGTCGGAGACGCCCGTCATCACAATACTCATCGCAGTAATGAAAATATTCATCATATCAGTGATAATAATCGTACGCCAAAACAGGAATTCACTGCGGTGAGAATCAATTATTTAACAATCAAAATGTTATGTGTTTGAAATAAACATTTACTATATTGTAATAATTTACATAAATAAACATTCGGTTTTGTTCTTGTACAGACAAGTGGAGACTCTTTATTGCCACATTCAAGGAATCGCAGGGACACACATTCCAAAGAGGAAACAAATGACCATTCTCAACCGTTGTTAGAAACCGACAGTACAAATCCTAAACCACCGTTGGCAGGTTTAAACTTTACTTATGAAAATTATTTATTATTATTATTTTATTTTAATTTTACTACCCATTTTGAATTATAATATCTAATTTTTATCATTACAATTTATTTTAAGGACCAGAAATTGATGATGTCGATGATGATGATACGTTGCCTGCTTCGCCCGATAATCATCCAGGAATAGATGATGGATTTTTCCCATCGGATAAGGACGATGATCCTAAAATTGATAATCGATTTGGTGATGAAGAAGGTAATTTTCATTGTTTATTATCAGTATTGTTTATTGGGATGTAAAGTCTGTGTGTCCTGTGCTTAGTCGTTGAACAAGTAATCTAGAAATGTCAGTTATAAATACATAATACATATCCTGTATTTTTATAATGCATATATTTAAAGCAATATTGTTCTTGTTCTTCGATTTCTAACAAATACTACAATGTAGCGATAAATAATATATTTATTGCACATTTATGTATGCATGTAGTTTTTCTGTATCTATCTATGTATGTATGTATGTATATCAATTTGCATGAAATTTATTTTCGTAATGCCCTTATATGACAGGGCATTCTAAACCCGGTATTGACGATGATAAGAGGTCAGATCGCGGTGATGATGATGACGTTGACGGTTACCATATAAGCTATGCCGGTAAATATTTAGAAGTAAATCAACCAATGATACATCGATCACACTCTAGTCTTGGTGGTGGGTCTATCTAATTTCTTACTAATCTTAGTTTTAAGTATGTTTTAACATATCTATCCTTCACTATCATTATCATACACAAAAAAGAACAGAAATTTTAGTACCATTATTTTTCCTACATTCATATAATACTATGAAATACTGTAGATACATAATTTAGTAGAATTACTATAGAAATCAATGTAATTTATTTTATAATTTTTCTTGCAGGTGAAAATGGCATTGCAGCGCGTTTTAATCCAAACTCACCATTCCCATATGCTCCAGAATTTCAACCGGGGGTGGTAAGTATCTTTTACATGAACCAAGATGTTTGAACAATGAACGATTAATGTAAATGTTTTATTAATTATTTTTATTTACAGGAGGTTCGTATCACACCAGATGTAAATGTTTACCAACAGAAAAAGAATTTGGCACAAGGTATGATGGATCTCGCTTTGCTTTCAGCAAACGCCAATCAGCTACGTTATGTACTAGAAGCTGGACAACTTCACCCGTACTTTTATCCGAGTTTAATATTCATATCAGCAAGCTTAATATTACAAGTGAGAGCTAATTTAAATTTGTTCAGAGGGTACAATATGTATAAGGATTTTTTTTCACAAATTTTTCACATGTACCTACATACATATCTTTTTATTGAATTAGATTGCAGTTGGAGTGGGCCTTATTCTTAACAGCAGATACAATGTTAAAGAACACGATGACATATGCAAAGCAGACAGGATAAACGACTTTACCATTATAGGAATCTTTCTAATTACAATTGTGAATGTTTTCATTGCATCGTTTGGTGTAGCTACATCGCCGAACGTAACACCTCTTGCCAATCCCAGTTAATTTGTATATTATTAAAATTTACGATTAACGTTTTTTATAATAACTGACCGAGTGGTAATCTCAAACAAAATTCAGTTTACTTTATATAAGTCTTACTTGATTGATTTAAGGTTTTGCTTAAATTCTTATGATTTGGTGGATATTAATATATTATATACCGAGCCGTTTGAATAGTGTTATAGCTTTCTTACAATTTTTTAAATATCAAATACCATATTGGTGTTTGTGAGATAAAAAGACTTAGACTCTGCAGTGTTTAAATAAATAATTAAATTAAAAAATTAATGTAATCTCATTAAATATATAAATGTTAGATGTTTGAAATTGAATTTCAAGTAATGTTTTGGTTAATATTAATGATATTATGCGCTCATATAAAATAGCATAGCATATTATTTATATAAATATGTATCCAGTTACGTAAATATTTTGTAATGAGAGGAATTTATAAATTCAAAGTCAATATTTTTAGATGTGATTTTGAAACAATTTCTAGTCTTTCGAGCGAGGTAAACATTTTTATTTGCACTATGATATGTAATGCCAGTCGAAGTAATTTTTTATGAATTTTATATTTCAAATAATAATGTACATAGGTATGCATAATTTGTGTGCAGTGTGCAGAAATAAATGCATACACAAATGAGAATGGACGATTAGTAAGACTGTTATTGAATGCTATTTTTTTATATCTTCATACATGAAAAGCTGTAATTTTTTTATATAAAAATAAAAAAAAATACTCCAGTTTAATTGTACACGCTTATTGAATTTAATATTTATTTAGGAGACAAATTCTGTCGTGGTTACCTGTAAGCCGAACTCCAAAGCTTCAAATCGTCACAAAGATCAAAGAGGCGATGCATCGCATCTTATGACATGCTATTTCGGAAAACCGAACATTTAAAAACAATTAATCAAAACTCATCCACTCATTTTATGAGATTCGAGGTTTAGGCTTGGTTTGGCGCTTGCAGCAACTTTCTGCAGCACGAGCCGGTGCACGCTGCAGCTACAAGGGAGATACGCTCGAATACGTTCTCGTTCGAACATGTGCTGCAACTTGCAGCAGAAAGAGTTACAGCGAAATGGGCTTCTCCTTTGTAGCTGCAGCGTGCACCGGCTCGTGCTGCAGAACGTTAACAGCTGTTAACGATCAAATTTACGTTTATAAAAAAAAAAAATAATTCACCTGCGCAAAATAATAGAATTGAATCTATACGAACGTTGTGATCACCAAGTATAGAAACGTTGTTACCAGTTAAAGGAATGCAGATTTAGGTGTGTGTGTGTAACATTCACATTTTCATACAAAGTGGAGTTTTGTATTTTAATTTATTTTTCGATGTACAGCAAATTATATGTATACAGAAGAGTAAGTGGCTACGTAGACGTGTGCGACGAATTAACTGCGTGCGGTCCAGAGTATCGCTCCAACAGGTACTTCTCGACGATGCTTCTTATCTACAAAAGCTACCGAGAAATCACACAGCTACTTACGTGGGAGACGGAAGATGCATTGCGCCGTACGAGCGAGCGAGAAAGCTAGCGCTATCGCTATCGCTATCGGTCGCAGCGTTTCTTTCTCGAGTCAAGCCTGTACGCCAGGCAAACTTCGCATAGAAAATTTCAAGCAATATGGATAAACATCATTTGGGATGTGAAAACTATTTATGAAAATAAATATGTATTGCGATTGCGTAAATAATAATAAATTTAAAATTCTCTTGCAGAAATTACATGGTGTTTGTCAAATTGTAAGTAGATGGAAAAAGCATGTGTTATACAGCAGCATGCATGTACTAATTCGTTTGGTTTTAACTGAAAGTATTGCTGGTGCTTGTTGTTCGCAAGTCTGATCGAACTCGAACTGTTTCTTTCGGCTCTTAGACAAAACATTTACATTATTTTTGACTATTCCTAGTTAATAATGGACATGTTTCTAATAAGCTAACTGGCAGTTTACACATGCGGATGTGTAACCCAGAATTTATATGCACGTGCCTAATATCGCACCACCTAGATGTGTTATTTCTTTTAGAACTTCGAAAACCACACCACTCCTAACATTTTGTTTTTATTCTAAAATATTTATTATATGGGAAGGTAGAGGTAAAAAAATGACATCTTCATCATAAATTGAGTGATTTTAAAATATTTTCTTGTACATAAAACCAAATAACATTATGTTTGTAAGGAAGCCAATAAGAAGTACCCAAACGCATGTTTTGACATGTTTATTTAAGTAATATAGCAACAAAAATAGATAAAATCAGAATAGTAAATATTTCATTGAATGAGATGTGTATAAGAGGCATACGGGCATATGCAGAATCAATCAATTAGGCTTATCATACGATTTTCTTCTCCAAAACCAGGACATAACAAAAGAAAGGTAAAAGTATAAGAATGATAAATAATCCAAATATGTACAGACATAATTAAAATTAGACACATCAAATGAACTGAATATAATAATAAATAACTATGTAGCCGAAACACATCATCAAAATATTATCTAATTGATACTCAATAATATATTGCAGAATATGCATCTGAATTAACTCTTTTAAAGGATACTGGTGATTGGCGAATTCGGTTCATGACTGACAACAACAATGCAGAACAGATATCTCTTAACAATAATTATTTCAAATTCTATTAAATGTACTCTTTCCACATAACAATAACTAAATTAAGGTGTCTCTGTGATGAAAATAAGACGGTTTTAAAAAAAGGATAGACAAACTTTATACTTGTATATAAAATTATTCAAAATTGTACCGAACTACAATAGAAAATTTTTTCAGACAAATTTTAAGATGATTGATAAAAAAGTATAAAAACAACACAGATGCAGAAACAAAATTCAATACAAATAAATAAAAAATTATAATATAAAAATGATGATAATTATGTAACTAAGAAAAGAGTATGAAGACAAAATACTTAAATTGCATTAATTATATTACATAGTTTGGATACATAAAGAATCTTGTTACCTTCCACATCGGCGAAAACTGAGTACGGCAATAGAACCAACAATTACGCATTAATCTCACGTACGCAGTATGTAATTAAAACAAGAAAATAAATGAAATAGAAAATAAAAAAAAACCAATCTTGTGAATCATTCAATATGTAAAATAAATGTGATTGTAAAAATACTTTGTAATAAATTGTAAAAAAATGTAAATTGTTATACTGATTATACATACATATGTAGATACACTAAAAATAGAAAGAAAATAATTATGCAAGTGCATTGGTAAAAAGGATCGGTAAAAACATTTTGCTCCGGATGAATCGAGAAAACGATTATTGAAAAATTATTTATTACAAAGGACAACATCATTCAAATTGAAAAAAAGCGAAGACCAACAAAAAAACCATAAACTCTAACGTGCATTTGCTTGGTTGAGAGAAACATTTAAAGCTAAATCGTGTTTTCGTTTTTTTTTCTTTGGAACAGCACCCAATGAGGTAGTCTCTTATTGCCTCTAGTAGCACCGGGTCGCCTTCTAGCTACTGCTGTTGGCTGAACATTTATTGGGGTCCTATAGTGCTTTCTAGTCGGAAAACTGTTAATAAACGCCGACATTTCAGAAGGATTTTTAAAATTTTTGATTTTTTCTTTAGCTTTTCTCACGTCGTACCCACTTCCACTTGATAATTCATACAATTTTTCACCTAAAATTTGGAGAAACCTGGAAATATCCTGAGCTGTCAATTTACTATCGTCAACATTTTGTATAGGATCAATAAATGTTGAAGTAGACGGCTGTTCTAAAGATATTAAGGTAGTTTGAGGCAGTTCAGAATGTAGTAATTCACTACATACTGAAGTGGAAGACTGTTCACAAATTTTCTGTAATGGTTTATAAAATTCTTTAGTGTTGGCTTTATCACCCAAAGCCAACACTGCGATGGTATAGCGGTCATCCACGGTAGCTGTCTTGAGTCCAAGAAAAATGGAATAAACACCGGCTCGGTGTTTACAAAGTTTCCCATGATAACCAACTTCACATGTACAGGACCGGAAATCTAAATCTATATCATAAATTAAATTACTACTACTACTACTACTGGGAACTTGATAATGGCTATTATCAATTTGTACGATATTATCCTTTGTAAGGTAAGCAATTTTTTCCAAAAATGGTTTCAACAAAAGTTTTTTCACTTCATTCTTACCATGGGCAAAATCTTTCAATCGGTCCTTATAATACCGATTCATCTCACCACAAAAATAGACAACTATCTCTACAACATTGAATGCTTTACATCTCTGCAAAACAATATCTTTGAATATGCATACAGTGATTTCAGCATAATAATTGGTTTGATCGCCGTGTGTAAATTTATCGCGATAAGCATGACACCAATCTTCCTTACGTACCCAATACGTTTCCACATATTTAATCCAATTTAAATATTTAAGCGACAGTGGGAAATTTTTTAAATTATTGTAAGCTTCTTCAGCTTTGTTCGGACAACTAGAAACAATAATATTTTTAAATAACTTGTACAAAGTTTGCTTATCCCCTTTCAAGACCCCATGTTTATCAACATTGCTGAGCCATCGAAACACAGATTGTGAAATATGAAAAGAGCACAGCAGAAGCTTTGAATTAGTAAAAATATTACTAAGAGCTATGCGTTCAGCGTCACTGTCATCAGTCATGATATACCGAGGACTCAAATTTCCTAAAAATTCCCTTAAAAGAGTGAATCCAGACGAATATTCTGCAGTTGTTTGCCCTTTCGTGATGACGACCGCTAATGGAACAGCACCAGCAATACTCTCGCTCAAAACAAAAGTTATTGTGTGATGTTGTAGGTCGCACGACGCAGTTGAATCTATAAAGATTATATCCTGCGTCGACGATAAATTTTGTGCTCTTTCCATCAGCGGAGTCATCACGATTAGGGCAAAGGGATCCAATTGATATTTGATTTTGGCTGCGCCCGATTTTGCCAGAGCTGCTATAGTTTCATCCAATCTCTGCAAGAAAATAATTTTAAATTTATTATACATATACACAATCTTAATACATTTTAGTGAATAAAGTTCACTACCTTTATCATCCCAGGGCCAGTGGCATCACCCAAAAGATTTTTTTTCCACATCTTATGCCAATGATAAGCTGTGGTTTTTTTTGGGTTGTTCATCCCATTTACAGTGACATGTTCAACCCCTCCCATTTCCTCATCCAAGAATTTTAAATTCTCACGCATTGCTTCCGCCACACCCATTTTACTGTAAAAATAAGACTGAAACCTTTCGAATGTGGCGGAATTTGGAGCTAATGAAGCAAGAGCTTCTGCGGATTCAAGATCGTGAGAATGGTGGAGGTTGATTTTAATCACCGCTGGAAGATTTTCCTATATAAAAAACAAAATCACATTAGTACTATAGCATTATGCATATTGTTACATATGTACATATACATATGATTGTTGAACAACCAATTTAATCAAATTTCTTTGGTGAAAATTAGTGTAAAAAAATATAATACATACATATGTGGTTTTATACCTTGATATGTTGGTTTTGATATCTAGTATCGGAGTTGCATATTTTAACCATTATGTCGATGCTGGCTTTGCAGTCGAAATTATTTTTTGGCCCTTTTTTATTTCTTTTGCTGAACCGGCAGAAATATTGTTTTCTGTTAAAGAGAAAAAATTTCGAAAAATTATAACTAAAGTAAACTCCCGATTATCCTGGTGTGAATTTAATTTAAAACAAAATGTATTTTGGATGGAAAATTCGAACTGATATTAGAAAATCATTAAAAGATTCCTGTTAAAAAACATGTTAAAATAATTTACTGCTTTAGAAATGTATAATTTATGTAGTATTTTAAAAAGAAAAAAACCATAGTTCGGATTAAACGTGCGCCTCTCCCCACCATTTTGCCAACATGCCCGGATAATCAGGAGTCTACTGTAACTAACTAATCAACGAACGATAACATATTTATCCGCTGTTATAATAAATTAAATTGAAATGAAAGGAACGTACCTGCAAACGAATTTTTGAGAGTTAATTCGTGCCCGCGAGATAATCCAGCGTGTGTTTGTTAGGCGGGAGTAAGAGGAAATCCACAAATCAACACCAGCGATATCGTGGATTTCTGCGTAAACAGTCACCGAAAAGTTGTCGTCCGATACCGAGTCCAGTTTGTGCCTAAACTCCTGGGGGAAGGTATGGGTTGAGTTAGACATGACGAAGCTTTAGAAACGTGTAGCTGTCAACGGTGAATGGCGCGTAAACTGACATTACCATAGAAAACATGACCATGTACTTACTAGATTTTCAATATTTTTTTTTAATTTTTCCTTTAAATCCTGCTCCAAATATATAGTTCGCGTTATATTCGGGCTAATACGATACTGATTATAACGCACTTTACTTTGCGAAACAAACGATGTGGTGCTGTGGCGAGCAGCTCAGTACGTCAAATCGCCCAATTGCATAGCGTTAGCTTTCTCGCTCACTCGTACGGCATAATGCATTTTCCGTCTCGCATCTGCGTAGCTGTCGTACTGGCGGTCAGTCGAACTAAATAAGCCTCGACGATGGGTTGGCGCTCATGTTCGCCGAGGGCTGTTATAGCAGCAGGTGATGGTGTTGGTCCTCGATGGAGATGTTTCAGATGGTGTGAGAGACTGGAAAGAACTGACGTGCTGAAATGATCGACGTAATTATTTTATATTACGTAAATGCGCGTTTGCATTTGAATGCGATAACAGGAGAGGGAAATCTTGCTAGAGATTTTTATGGTGTAGGAATCTCGATGCATGTGCAATGCACGCACGAGTTGCTACCACCCACGCGTGTAAACCCATTAAGATTCCCGGAAACATATCTCGAGCAAACACGCAAAAGACTGGGGGCGTGAACCAAATAAAACCACCCTAATTTGAAGCTGTGGGAAAACGCACAAAAACAACACTGTCACGAACCGAGAAATTGATTATCGCTTTGGGACCAAAGACGTCGCCGCACTTTACACACTAAGCATCCGGATGAACACGTCAAACCCAACAGGGACAAAGGACACTTCAAAGTGAAACCATTAAAACTCCCTAATTTAAATCTGTGGGAAAACGCCTAAAAACAACACTGTCGCGAACCCATAAAATCATAATCGTTTTGGGAACATAGACATCGTCACGCTTAATACAACAAATTCCCCAAATTGAAACTGTGGGAAAACATAAAACCGATATATTCCCACGGGTTTCTACCCTTTCCATTCGACTCGTCGAAACACAACTGCGCACTGGAGTAGTTTAAATAGGCCACCATCGTCCACAGTCAGTCACTGTTCCTGGACTCTCTCCACTGAAGGAAGACCACCACCTGGACTCTCACCACTCCACTGGGCCCTCAACGGGCTACCACGGAGATGAACGTCCCCCTGGCACACGAGCCCGCACCAGACGAACTCACACTGCTCACGACAACCGTAGCCACGCCGCTCACAACTACGTAGAGACCAAACTTCTACGTGCCCGTAAATTGCTGTACTTACTTCAAAAAATAAATAAAATACAAAACTCTATCTTGTATGAAAATATAACGTTTCACACACCTGATCCAGCGTTCCACTAATCGGTAGTGACAACGTCTCTAAACTGGTGACCCCAACGTCTCTATAATGGGTTCACGAAGTTCTTTCACCTCGCATTTAGTGTATATTATGAAAGAGGTCATATTTAATGAGTTTTCGGATGCTCTTTGTTCTACGTACTTGATGCCTTTATTCCCGGTGAGGTCGTATTATGTAATAACGCATATTTTATAGGTTTACTCTCGGATGTCTTTTTGGCAAATTGTTATGGGTTCACAACATGCATTTTGTACGTGTATTGACGACTCGCGATTCCTACAAAAAAAAATAAGAATCCATTCCCGGTACCAAATGTTCTGGGAATGTTAACTTTATGTTAACACATTAAAATGTATTTAACGAAATATCCAGTGCACACAGAAAAGCATGGAAAGATGTATGCTTGGCATAACAAGAAGAGATCGCAAAAGAAATACATGGGTAAGAAGTATGACCAAAGTGGCAGATATAGCAGTACGTGTGAAAAAGTTGAAGTGGACACATAACGAGAAGATGTGAAAGAAAGCAAGGTAGACCGAGTGGAAGATGGGCTGATGAATTGAGAAGAATGTGTGGAGTCAAGTGGATGCAGATTTCTCAATACAGACAGGAATGGAAGAGGATTGGAGAGGCCTTCATCCAGCAGTGGATGGTGAACGGCTGAAAATGATGATGATTAAAATGTAGTGGCGCATCCGAGTCACGCTACGCTACCGAATGGCGTCTCTATGCATGAATATGTAGAATCCAATAAGCTCGTTCCCCTTTAAAATTTGCTATATATTTTTTAAACGGGGGTAATTACGCAAACGCTGTAAAACGACCAATAAATACCGAAACACAGTACGCTAAAATGTTTTACTAGAATCTAGATGTTGAGTTTCGGTAATGGCAATCGCAAATGGCCGTGACGAGTTGTGTCAAGGCGTATCGGGTCGATGTTTGTGGCCGTGTGCCATAGTGGCTGAAGTGGCTAAAGTTGCATTGGCATGTCCGTTCGCCTTTTGGCGTTTAGTGAGAGTGTAATCGAGAGTAATGTCTAATAATGATGAAAGGGGAGGGGCCCAGAACCCCCACAATTCGAGCTGTGGACATTCCGTGGGACCCCGAATGACGCAACCGGTCCCCATATCAGCATCAGCGTCAGCGTCAGCATCCACACCCTCCTGCAAGGCGAGTCACTTTGTTTCGTTTCGTTTCATTTCATTGGTCGAAAACCTGAACAGTTCGCTTTCATCGACCAATCAAAGAACACTATCAATAAATCACGTTTGTATGTCACGTTTTTGTATGCGGATTGGCAATTGTATGTACATACATAGTGTTGTAAAATTCTCGAGAATAATCTTTTGGAGAATATTCTCCAAACCGAGAATTTTATTTTTTAGAGCATCTGAGGGGCAAAATTTGTACCATGTACCCGGGGCTCCTTCGGCTACTATGTATTTTAAATAAATAAATACTAAATATTACTGTATCTGCTCAAATATACAGTAAACTCCTTCTAATCCGAGCTAATACTTGGCAGAGATGATACGGATTACACGAATAATATTAGTTTTCATCAGAATTGCACAAAAATATATACATACATATGTAGTAATTTTTGTTTGAGTTTTATTCACGTCACTTACTGCAATCGTGTCCTTGTCATTGTCTTTCAAAATAATATTTCTCTCTCTTATTACATACATACATACGTATGTAATTTGAAAACGCAGTATTCTCACTATATCTTTCAATATATTTTCATCCGGCTTTGTTTCATGTATAAGTGTAAAAGTTCTCTCTTACTCTTGTACACATGTTTTTAGTATCTGTGACAAAAACTAAATTTGATGGGGCGTGAATATGACTAAGTTTAAATGAATGATTATAAGTTTTGAACAATTTCACTTGAATGTGATATTCAAGTGAAATTTTACAAAACAATACAAATATGTATACATAATTTATTGCTTCCAGAGTTAAATAAGCATTGTATTCCTGTGAGAATTTGGCGGAAAACGTTCGTACTAGTAGTGCGGATGTTAAAATGACGAAATGACACATTCAGTGTCGTCAGAATGAAAAAATGTCATTCAAAATACTCTCAAACACTCTAGAAAGTCCTATTACTCCCATTAGGTTCTGAAAATATCCTAGAATCCTCTTAAAGGCTATTAAACTATCTAGAGATGTTTTATATCCAAGAAAAAAGAAAATTCTCGAATATTCTCGGAGAATAATCTTTGGAGAATATTCTCGTTCTCCGAGAATATTCTCGACTTACAACACTATATGTACATACAAAGTACGTACACTGACAAAGTTTGAAATTGTATAAAATGTAGTACGCTTCATAATTTGAAATGGAAAGTTTGAGAATGCCCTTATTAGTTGAAATTGCTCTTTGTGATCTAGATTTTTTGTATTCTTGATCTGCTGAAAAACTCCTTTTTTGGAAAGTGATGAGAGTAAAATCAACCGTAGAACAATAATAACAATAACTGTCTATATTTGCATTTAGAAGTTATATAAGTAGTACGTGTAGAATAGACGTTGTGTTTAAATTGCTCAATTTTAATTTCAGGAGTGTGCAGATGATATCTCAGAAATTGAGCTGCACGCTGAAATTGAGCATCTCAAACGGCACCTGGCCGAAAGAGATGCTCACATTGAAGCTATGGAATCTGAGTTCCTAAAAGGAAACACGAGAATTGCCGAACTCGAGGAACAAATTCTAGCGTGGAGGGAAAAGTACGATAGGTATGGAAATGAAATGCTTATTTTTTTGTACATATTATTCAGAGCGTTTTTTTACTGTAATTTGTTACGTTTTTCTTTAAGATTGTACGATTCTCATCGACGAGTTCAACGTTTGAATCAAAATTTGGAAGATAAGTTGTTGCAAATGGTCGATAAGTGCTCCGACGATAAGTCGCAACTTACGAGAGACGTGGAAACGCTTTCCGTTAGACTCGCAGAATCCAATTGCTCTATAGGGCACTTGCACAAAGAAAATGTAAGTTTTTTTCGCAAAGATTTTTATTATTTGTGATTTCAATTTTAGCCTAGATTGACTTTTTTTGCTTTTATTTTAAAACTTTTGTGTTTTATTTGTTGCTTTTAATTTTTTTTTTCTCATCACTTATGTCCAAACATTGTAGTGAGATGTATGTAAAAATGTTAGGGGAAAAAAGCAATTCTACGTTTTGATTGTACATACATACACATGTAGGTATCAATAAAAAGAAAATAAATCTAATTTTGATACTCTTTTTTTATATAATAGATATTTGATGGGCTTTACTTCAAACATCTACATAGTTCTAGTTTTCTTCTATATTTTATATTTTAGAAATCATTTTTTATTTATTTCATGTTACATCTTCAACTGTAGTACGTATTTGAACAATCATTTTATGTATATTATAATTCTATAAATAGATTCGTGTAAATAAAATTTGTATAAGACAATGGTTAAATATTTCATTCTTGATAATCTTTTCAGGAACGTTACAAGAATGACATGAACTTAGCAATACAACTCTTGCAATGTAAACCGGACAATTTTGTATCACAGAAATTTGATTCAGTAAGAACGTTTTATCGTATTTTTTCAGTTGCTTTTTATGACAATTTAAGTTTAGTATAGTTAATAATGTATGTACATACATATGTATATATGTATGTGTAATTTTCTTATACAAACCTTTTTCATTGCTTTGTATTATTGTCATTTTAATGTTTGAATTTGTTTTTAGCTGCCTCCGGACACTCAGGCTAGAGTTTCATCATACATTATGTCAAAAGCCAAGTTAAATCAAGATTCTACACAACCTGGATATCAGTCGGGAAAGAATTCTTCATTGATAACAGAAAAAGTTAATCCGGATGATTTTGAATTCAATATTTCCGCATCGCTTATGTCGAAAATATTAGAAGAAAGCGTACAAAATTCAATATCAAGTCATTGCGATACTTGCACTTGCTTGAAAAAATCGGCAAATCCATTTTCTTTTAACAAATTGCAACACTCGGTTGGGATCCAAACGATTCTACGGCACGAAAATTTGAATTCAGTTTGTTTCAACTGTAATTCGGATATCCTTTCATTAAATTCCAGCTTGAGCGGTAAATGCAGTTCGCCGCTTTCTGGTAAAATATTAAATGACGACATACAAATGATTGATATTGAGAAATCTAATTCTCTATATTCACTACCTCAAAATAAAAGCTTTTTAAATGAGAAGTGTAACAGGTCCGGTGAACAATTGCCGACATTGAAATCTGTTAAATGTACTGATGAAAATATAAAAATGGTTAGCCTGAAACACAGGGAAATCATGACGAAAATCGGCGAAGACTTGAAACAAATCGGCATAAAAGATCATTATACTATACCAACTTTGGAGCCGATCACGGGACATCACAGGTTATGTGACAGGACAAAAAGCTCTCTGAACACTGACGTAACCAATATCATGTTTGACGACAGTAACAATCTTAGTAAAAAGTTGTGCAAATCCACCAGTCAATCGTCTAGTATCAACAAATCTGCTTTGTCGGTTAACGTTGCTGATATAACCTTTGGAGAAATTGAAAACTCTGTTTTGATTCCGAATACGGTCGAGTGTATGTTGAAAAATTCTATGTTACCGACCAAAACTGATTTTAATTCAGTTAGCAACAAAATAGTTTTTCACGGTAGTTCCATTAGTTCCAACGATGCTGAGAGTAAGACATCGTCTAATAAATCATACCAGAATAGCTCACATAACGGATCGAATCCGAAAGTACACATCGGTCCCGGTCCTAGATTTTGTTCCTTGATTATGCAGGCCGGCTCAAAGAATATTCTGTTGGACAATGCGCAGCCAAATATAGCTCCCGTTTTGTATACGAGACAATCAAAGCATATTGATAATGCATCACCTTTAACACCTCTATATAACAATAATTCCTTAGATATGCCTATGAAACATAATGCCACCATTACAGATCAGGTTTCCGAATTCGGTGCGTGTGACAAAAAATCATATTCGCCCACTTTAAACGGGGGAATATTAGATTCCGTCGATAATATTTTAGACTTGCCGAACGATGACATGGCCATTAAGAATCCCATCGATTTGATTGAGAAACCGGAGAGCGGTTACAAGAGTAACGAAAGTGCTGAAATCATCGACAAGTTACTGTTCGGTGTTGATAATACAATTCCCGACAATCTCAATAAAAATATTTTACAAACTGAGAAAATATTACAAATACCCGAATTCATCGGTGATATAGTCAGAGATAAGCCTCATAGTGATGTATTGGATAGTGGAAACTTAGTCGTGAAAGAGAACGATCTAACATTTCAAAATGAAATCATCGATAATTTATTTTGCGAACCGAAGTCTTCAAGTGAAAATTTGAAAATATTTAATTTTGATCATTACGAGAAGAGCTTGAAGCATTCGACTAGTTTGAAAGCTCACAAAGATGTATTGGACACGTCGATTGTTAATGATCTCGAGCAAAATAAACTGACGAGTGATCAGCATACTTTCTTGAACGAAGGCGCCGAAATCTTCACGTCTAACTTTGACTTGAAGATTGCGTCAAAGAATTTGAGTGAAATCAATAAGAAATTTCAGATCACCAATCAAGTGATGCCTGAAAAAACACTCGAAAAGGCCAAAGAATGGAAAAAAGAAATATCGACTGAGAAAAGCTCAAGTTCGTTGTCGAGTGATGACAGTGCGGCTGTTCTTCAAAAGCAACAGCTCATACGAGTAGCCGAGTGGGTTCAGAAAAACTTGGAAATGGAACAGCAGATCGATTTCGATAATTCCGACAGTTGTCCGCAGAGTGCCGAAGAAATGCATCATGTCAGAAATGACTTTCCACGACCGGCCAAAGTCGATCACAGATTACGGAAGAACAATTTGAAGACCGGTCATAAGACGTCGCATCATCCGTTGAAGCACTCATTCAATGCCAAGAGCTTAGACAACGCGACCAATACCATTGTCGAATTATGTACCGATCAAAACCAAGAGTTTAGTATGGACAATAGGTTGAGTTACGCTCGTGACATGATTAATTTTAACGCTGAAGGTGCGGATGCTTCTAATATGCAGAATACGAATGAAACCGATCCTTCTAAACGGCTCAAAAGACATCAAAGTCTCACGACGGAACCCAAGTTGATGGAATGTGATGACATCAGCACCGTTACTAATTGCTCTACCAATCTGTATACCAAAGAAGAATTGGCTAGGATGGAGTATAACGTCAAACAATTTCTCTTGAATGGAACGAGATGGACGAAAGGCACTAACGAACAACAATTTTATTCACGAGCGCGCAGGACTAGCAGCAAGACAGAGACTGATTTGTAGATGCTTAAACTCGATATATGTATATTAAGATATTGCATATGCACAAATATTATATTGAATCTTCGATGTCTTTATTAAATTGTTTTGTATTACAAGTGTTAGAAAGACACATAATGTCGATGTCCCCATGTTAATACATATGTAAATGTACCTACATACATATGTATGTGATGTTCACGGATGATTCTTATTTATTGGTTGCTATTTATTTTATTGTTTGCGCATTCCGTTTGTGCGTATTGCCTATTTTTATTGATCTCATAAATTTTAATTTACCAGAAACATATCCGTAGTCATACATAGTTTCCATTAATCGTACCTTTAGGTGAAATGTATATTGTTATAAATGATGTTATTTTGATACAAAAATATTTTATTTGTGATTGTAAATTAGTTCAGATGTGAATAAAAGGTTTAGTTGGTGATCGGCGATATCACCAGATGTGAATGGATTAGTTTTTTGTAAAACTCCTAAGAATTTGAATAATTTCATGATAGGTGAATGAAGTGGAGCGTAATTTGAAAATTTTTGGTTATTTACATAAATATTTGACTTGCTTGCATTCCTTATTGTTTTTATTTATTTATTTATATTTGTAGTGATACATTGGGTAAATTAATGCCATTCTTCTAAAAACGTGCCAAATTAATACCTATTCACATATATGTAATGTATGTAATTTATATCTATGTATAATTTAATTTCACGTAACTTAAAACTCTAGATCTAGAATGTGCTATTCTTAACCACATCGTTTGATTATATGTAAATGTGCGAAAATTTGATTCAAGCTACTTTGCAATCATAATAATTATTGTATTAATCATCGACTATAAACTTTCAGTTATACAAATATATTTTTTTACTATTCATAATCGTTCGCCACATCAAAATTGTAATTCTGTTTGATATTGTTTTTATTTACATTCCACATTTGACAAAATTTAAACATGCACAATTATTATTAAGCTTATAAAACGGTATGCTTCCATTTTTGTTAAATAGGTACGTATGTAGGTATACGTAATATGTATTATTAGTAAGTGCAATTGCTTTATAATATAACCTGAAAATATAATTTTATTTATAATTTTAGGGAATGTGATAGTGTGTAAGTGAATTTTTTTTAAAGATTTTCAATATTTATGTTACGGAATTGATTAAATTATTTATAGCATTTTTATGCATTGGATTGATATTATTTTATGCATTTATAATGATGTTGAAGTTCATTTAATCTGCATGCATTATAAAAATTAAATGTATTCCTACACATACATACATACCTACTAAAAAAAAGCTTACGCGAGTTATTACTCGATATGTACTACTATTTACAAAATTTAATTTAAGTGTTGCACATTTGTAACTATAATATGTACTGTATGCATCTTCAATGTTTCACTTTATATATAATGTATTTTTGAATGTCTTTGAGTGAATAATAGGTATGTATTGGTATAATGCGTGTAATAAATATGATTGTGATCATAATATTATTAATGTGTGTACCCATAGTGTGTGTAACATCAAAGAATTATATTTTTATTGTCATCGACATGTATAGCCATAGTGTAAAATCAAGTTTTCCTGTATTTGAAACCAAAGTATATTTTTCAACGAAATGTATTGTTATTATAACAGTGCTTGAGGTGGAATAATGGAAATACATACATACACAGTTGGATGATTTTCTTATCTCTGAAGATATGTACCTATAGTTATGTAAAAAATATTTAAAAATGTCTACCCCATAAAAACGAAATAATACCTACATATGTATATATGTATGTATGTTTTTTTACATTATTAATTGTACATATTGTGTCTCACCTCAAGCCCTGATCTTAAGCTTACATATTTATGCTATGTGGAATATTTTGCCTAAAATATTATACATACATACGTACACATGTACTTGTACATATTACAAAAACACACATAAAAATTAGTTTACATAATTTGAATTTATAGAATATGCCTATTAGTTTATATAAAATATACAAGAACTTTGTGCTACTAAATGTGATTTTCGTAATAAGTGTAATTTTTTTTTTTTTTGTATTTTGTATATCCGTGTTTTTATCAAATACGATGAAATATCACTTCTAGACAATATTTTCTGAAGTATTTTAGATAGTAAATTGACATTAATTTGTACTTAAAAGAAAGTTTTTTTAATTTAAATTTCCATTATTAAACAAAAATTTCTCATAGTAGAATATATTTCAATACAAATTAAAAAAAATTGTATTGAAATATAACTGTTATTTATTTTTTAATAACTTGACGTAAGTGTAAAATGATTGTTGTTTATCTTCTATGCAGCTTGCGAAATTCGGAAGTCGGAAAACTATTTAATCTCATACTCTTCGAGCACTCTTCAGTGTATACCGTACTTCTAACGAATGGATCTCAATATGGTCGTCAATTGGCTTCCTCTACCATATATAATAATATGTATGTATGTATATTGTGAAAATGTGTTTTACAGCTATTCTGATAAATAAATGATATTTATTCATATCGTATTCTCATTTACACAAATTTCATGATAAGATTTTCTCAAAATTTGACTATTTACTGCACAACATCCATTGTATCCTTGATGCGTTCAATATAATGTGTATATGTAGGTAATTGTTCTCGTTTTGGAGGTCATAGATCTGTGTGCAATTTGTATGTTCAATCGAACCGGAAAATTGGAATTTTCCGGTGAGAATGATAGGTGCCGTAAAAAATTTGTGATTTTCGTTCATTTGCAAATTTGAATAATTTCGTTGTGTTCATACAAAATTAAAATCGATAATTTTTAACATTTGGCCCAAACACCGTATAATGTTATCGAGTTATCCTCCATTGACTGATCTTCAATGGGGAATAATATCTCTTGATTTCCGGTGTAAAAAAAGCCACATGTCTTCGGCGGAACAACAACAACAACAACCGCATTGTTTTTCGCGCACGCAATCATCGGAACTATCTGGGTAATTGTTATTTATTGAATAAATATTTTTTTCAACCTTGCCTTTGTTGAAAATGGCGGGTCCGTACGAGCGGCACGGCCAAGTGTAAAATGCACAATCGCCCGAAAGACACAGATCGTCATCTCGTCTCATCCTGATCCTAACATAGATAAGGGGATTTACCTATTATTATAAGTACATACATATATTGGCGATGCAAAGGCTTTTTTTCAACAGCATGGCACCCGGAAAATCGCCAATCTTCTTCACATTGTATGTGTGTGTGTCGTGTTTGAAAAGTCAACAATACGTACATACAATGGGTTTTCATCGGATGCATCGATCGTTATGGGATTATTTATTATTACCTATTGTGATGTGGTGATTATCGATACCTACATACACGCATTACACGCCTGTTAATTACCACAACCGACATTTGCATACATAAGTACTATTATAGACATGTTTTCAGGGCCCCGATCGATGGCTCGAGGGACGAGGAAGACTTTTTTCTCAACAACACACATTCATACATATTAAGTTTTACATACATGTTGCACCAAATTGACCATGGAGCTAGAGGTCATGTTTAAGACATAAGAATGGTCAAGAATATGAATATTTTTATATGTACATATGTAG
Organism: Parapsyche elsis; assembly: GCA_022651745.1. Taxonomy (NCBI): domain Eukaryota; kingdom Metazoa; phylum Arthropoda; class Insecta; order Trichoptera; family Hydropsychidae; genus Parapsyche; species Parapsyche elsis. Next base: position 65,572 of record JAGVSN010000045.1, read on the forward strand.
AGATACATTATTGTTTTTCCATACAATCGAGAAAATGTAGACTTTCAACTATACAGTAAGTCCTCGACTTAGGCGAATTCGTACTTATTGAAAAGTCACCGAGTGTAAATGACAAACGAAACTTTAATGGAACATGAAGAACAGATAAACAATGTTTCAGAAGAAGAAGTTCAAGAAATAAAAGAATTTCAAACTAATCAAATGGAAGAATGCTAACATATGATTGACACAGGACTGGCTGGCTTAGAATCTCAAGATCCAGACACTGATCGGTTTACGAAAGTGAATAAAGCAGTGCAGGATGCTATTGCCTGCTATAAACTGATTAATTATGAAAAAAAAGGGCTACAGTACAAACATCACTGGACAAGTACTTCGATAAATTAAATGAAAGAGGTCCCATTTCATCATCATCAGAGTCTGAGGATATTATAATTCTATAGTACCTACATACATACAATTATAAATGTATGTACATATTGTTTTATTACTTTTTTTTATATTTTATACTTATACATACATATAATATATGTACGTACAAACCTACTAAATAAATGATACTTTAATGTAATGTTATACACTTATTCTTATTTTTCTCAACTATCCCTTGATACAAAAATGTTAATACATACATATGTACAATTCACACATCAAATATATCGAATTTAAGAATCCCTCGACACGCGGTTTTCGACTTACGCTGAAAATTTCGTAACGAATTAACCGCGTAAGTAGAGGACTTACTGTATAACAAGTTTTTATCTACCTATATATTTACATATGTACATAGATATATTGTACATATGTACATATACATATATACATTAAATAAGCACTAAAACAACACATTGCCCAATACATACAAATTTCAGCAAACCGTCATAATTTTCATTCAATTTGTTTACACAATGCTCATAAGTAATCGTCCAATTTTCATCCATTTCTTTGTTTTATCCTGATGATGTCTCACTAGGCCACGGGAAGGAAGTCGTTTATACCGAGGAATAATTTTGGAATACTTAGTAGGTACACACTTTTAGGTAGTGTTGTAAGTCGAGAATATTCTCGGATAACGAGAATATTCTCTAAAAGATTCATACATACTTTGATATTATTTAACTTACATTTACATATGTCTGAATGCATAATACGCGGATTGTTTTCATACAAGTGTCCTGTTATAAAGTGCTACCTTCGGGAGTTCCCCAGGGTTCTCACCTAGGTCCACTCTTATTCCTCTTATATATTAATGATATTGGTTCCTGCTTCGCAAACTCATCTTTTCTCTTGTTCGCTGATGATATAAAAATTTATAGTAAAATTTCTTCCCTTGAAGACTGCCTTAAGCTTCAGAACGATCTCGACTCGTTTTCGAACTACTGTGATAATAATCAGTTGCTCGTTAATATAGATAAATGTTTTCATATCACTTTCTCCAGACTTGCTTCCCCTGTATTGTTTGATTTTTTTATTGGGCAAACGCGAGTATTGAGAGTTGACTCTGTGAGAGACCTAGGTGTCTTATTAGATAATAAATTATCTTTTAATTCCCACATTGATGCGGCTGTCAATAAGGCTTATAGGAATTTGGGATTCATAATGAGAGTATCCAAACCCTTTAAGTCCTTTGATACAGTGTCTTTACTATATAATGTATTTGTGAGAAGTCACCTGGAATTTGCTAGTACTATATGGAACCCGTTTTACCAAGATTCCATTAATAAATTGGAAAAAATTAATAAAAAGTTCCATACGTATGTACTCCCTGCAAACCAGGAGGACGGTCTCGGATCTCTGCTTTGTATTTAAACTTTTAAATAATTTATTAGATAGCCCTTACCTACTAAGTAGGATCCTTCTACATTATCCCCCTAGGCCTGTCAGAAATCCTCCATTGTTTCATTTGAATCTTTGTTCCACAAATTATTCACTAAACTCCTTCATTTATAGATCCTGCTCGTCATTTAACGAAATCCCGGCACATATTGATCCCTTTCTCTATTCTTTGCCCTCCTTTAAATTATCTTTGCTTAAGTTCCTTTCCAGTCCTAACTCCTAAGTTATTTTCTTATTTTGATCTGTTGTTCGTTTGCAACTATTTTGGCTGTAGTGTATTGTGTGATATTAATATTATTTTGTATTTATATTTTATTGTACATACATATACTATAAGCTGTTTGTTGCACGATTAAATAAATAAATATATCATATTATTGTCCTTCGTAATAGAAAATAATCGCATGCAATGTGAAAACGTGCAGTTTTCACAACACGCTATTCCAATGCGCGTAAATTTTCATGAAAATGACACTGAAGTGTTTGCTTTTTACGGTTTTGAAATTGCGAAAATAGTATACACACGTACATAGAGGATCGTTGCCCAATATGTGCGATCGTTTATTCGGTGCCTAATTGTGTTTTGGCGATGTTACGAAATTAAATTTGATTTTTCCTTTTTCGCATTATTATTTATTAAAACTAATTGATGGGATGACCGTGGTAACACATAGAACGGACATGTTGGGAAACTCTGAAATGTTTCGCGCGAAAGTTTTGATTTGACGCGCTTCCCTTACTAAGCGCCTAAATATTGATTTTCAGATTAAGAAATTAAATAAATTTATGCATAAATATACCTTTTAATATTTTTATTTCATTAATAAAATTTGCCGCTGTCTAATTATTGTCCAAATGTGGGAAATTGCTTAACGGACTGACGCCTTCTTCCGCTTGTATCTAATATTTGTAATTAAAACAGATTTTAGATAATCGAGCGATATGGTATTTTGTTTTCATATCAAACTTAGATAAAACCATTCACATATATAATTATCTACTTGGACATACTTTTTTTAAGCACGCACGAAACGTTAATTGAATATTGAGGTATGAAAGAGGAAAACAAACAAATTTTTATCTCGTAGATATTGAGCACGAATCTTTTACTACTATAGAATAACTAATATTATGTACATACACATTAACATGCCATACTATATTCATTTTAACTAATTTACTGGCATATTGTAAATGTAGATACTAATTTTGAATAAGCTTTGTCGCTATGAAAATCGACATACATACATATGAGTCGCCTAGTTCCAAATCCCGACAAGTCCACAATATATAAAAAACGAGGATAAAATATTTTCTGGTTCTAGGAATGTTTTCAAACGATGCCCTATACTTGAATTATTCCAAATACCACCAAGTGCGCCGTAAAAAAATATTGAAAATCAGTGTTAGTTCCAAAAACTATGATAAAAGCTGATAAAAGCCATATGTAGAAACAAACAACGATAAGTCCATGTTTCTAATCTCAATATTTTGTTTAATATCAACAAAATTAAGTTTAAATGAGTTTTAAACGCCATCAAGCAAATAAGTCTGTAGCAGAAAAACCGCGTTTGCGAACAAGTGAGTTTTATGGACTTATTGGGATTTGGAACTAGGCGACTCAATTATGTAGGTATACCATATAGCATGTACATACATACATATGTTTTCTGCTTTTCCCATGCCAATTTTTGAATATTGTAGGATGGCTACCGTCAATTAATGACATGCAAATAGATATTTGTCGCAGTGGTCCTGGGCTATTAATGTTAGATTATCCACGCGATTCCCATCTGGTATGCTAAGCGGTATGTCACGGATGCGGAGATAAATGTTACAGTTGCGACATAGCGCCCCTGACAAACACGACAAACACTTTTACCACACTTGTAACAGCTCGTAAGTCGTAAGCTTACCAAATGCCGACCAAAAGTCGTGTCATACTTACTTTTTTATAATTAATTTCTACAAGACCAGAAATGACTACTTAAACAAACTCCTTTGGCATACAAAAGTCACGGCTGACGGGTCATAAGTTCACATATCAAAATAGTTTAAAAATTAAATCGAATTAAATTAAACTAACTAAAATAGAAGTTCTGACAATATTTAGATACGATTTTAATCAAATTGATCATTTTTCCTGATATATGTAATAGGTATACATCTATTTATTTATTTATTTATACAGATTTGAAACCAAAATTTATACAACATATGATATAGGTACACAAATATACAATAAAATAGATGCATTAAAAATATCACCATCCCGGCAAAAGTACCCTAGCTAAATGTAACTTTAGATAGGTCACAAAACTTGGATTTTAGGCATGCAAAATAAATCAATACCATCGCATCGGCAGCCAGGGTATTATGTACATAAATAGGCGGATGGCTTCAACAACAGGACAGTCCTAACTATAGGTTGTTGGAAGAGACGACGAGAGCGCGAACGAATGTAATTTTCGGGCGCAAGCAGGCTAAGTCTTTCAAGCACTGGAGGATTCCATACATCGCCTCTGTACACTAGGAACATGTGCCGCAACAATATATGTATATATGTACAATGTGCACACATACATACATATGTAGGTACATCACTTTCTCCAGACTTGCTTCCCCTGTATATTGTTTGATTTCTTTATTGGGCAGACGCGAGTATTGAGAGTTGACTGTAGGTGTCTTGTTAGATAGTATTTTATCTTTTAATTCCCACATTGATGCGGCTGTAAATAAGGCTTATAAGAATTTGGGATTCATAATGAGAGTATCCAGACCCTTTAAGTCCTTCGATACAGTGTCTTTACTATATAATGTATTTGTGAGAAGTCACCTGGAATTTGCTAGTACTATATGGAACCCGTTTTACCAAGATTCCATTAATAAATTGGAAAAAATTAATAAGAAGTTCCATACGTACTCCATTTCCAGGTTTTGTCTTTCTTTTGCAAATTCCCGTGATTACGTCTCCCTGCAAACCAGGAGGACGGTCTCTGATCTCTGCTTTGTATTTAAACTTTTAAATAATTTATTAGATAGCCCTTACCTACTAAGTAGGATCCTTCTATGTACATTGTCCCCCTAGGCCTGTCAGAAATCCTCCATTGTTTCATTTGAATCTTTGTTCCACAAATTATTCACTTAACTCCTTCATTTATAGATCCTGCTCGTCATTTAATGAAATCCCGGCACATATTGATCCTTTTCTCTATTCTTTGCCCTCCTTTAAATTATCTTTGATTAAGTTCCTTTCCAGTCCTAACTCCTAAGTTCCTTTCTTATTTTGATATGTTGTTCGTTTGTAACTATTTTGGCTGTAGTGTATTGTGTGATATTAATATTATTTTGTATTTATATTTTATTGTACATATACTATAAGCTGTTTGTTGCAATAAATAAATACATAATTCCTAGTAAGTGATAAATTGTTTTAAAAAATCTGTGACTTACGTACATACATACATACATACATAGGTATATGCAATAAAATTGTAAAATCAGTTAAATTAGTGCAAATATATTAACAGACCCGTGCTTTTCGTCATTTCATATGAAAATTATCATGTTAGCTAAAAAAAAAAAAAAGTACTTTGGAATATGCCTGTACATATATGCGATACGAGCAGTTAGTTATCCATATTTATTCAAATAGTTAAGCTCACCTTCACCCACTTAACAAGTGGGTTCGGCCAAAAACCACCGGAAAATATTTTCACGATGTTCTGCATAGTGATCATTATTGTTATAGCCATTTTACTAACTGCGTAACCGTATCAGCAAAAGTACACACCAGTATATGTATGTATATCGTAATTAGCGATGTTTCCCATCGACGAGATTACTCCACCGCAAAATCAATTCACAATTCAACCAAATAAAATACGTAAGTTTCTAATTTTTTATTCGTCATAAGCAACGTCTAATAATACTATCCTTATAGTTACGGTGACCATACGTCCTTTATTTAAGAGGACAGTCCTTTATTTCACCGCTATGTCCTTTAGATTTATTTATTTTCTAAAATTGCCCTTTTGTCCTTTATTTTGTGAAGCTATCGCTTTTTCACCGTAGTTCAATATGTAAATCACAACTCTGTGTTTTCGGAATCAGGTAGAAAATGCATTTTTAACAAAACATTGGAAGAGGAATTTCCTTTCATTAAAAGGGGAATAACGGATAGTGACGTCAAATGTAATAAATGTTCGGCTAATTTTAATATTGCGAATAGTTGCAAATCGGCAATTACACAGCATATATGTACAGACATCAAAACACAAAGAAGCTGAAGTCAGGGCGTCAACAAGTAAATCGTTAAACTCGTTCATTGTTAGCAAAATATTTGATGACAAAGTAAAAGGGTTAGCACTAAAGGAGGCATCTTGGTGTTATCATTCGGTACAACATAATCATTCATTTCGGTCAAACGACTGCAATTCAAAATTAATCAAGACATGTTTTGAAGAAAAGTATTCTTGTGCCAGAACAAAAGCAGAATTATTCGAAAAAAGCGGCGAATTATTCGATGAAGTTTCGTGTATTAAAAGTTATGTCACCAATGAAAAGATCAAAGAATGGCGACAAAATGATTAGCCCTGCCCACAAGATTTCAAAATCATTTTAAAAATCGTTGGATTTTCCTTATGTCTCCCCAGATCTAATGCCCCTATTGAACGAATATTTTCATTAGTGAACAATATGTGGACCAGTGAAAAAGTTGCATTTATACCAAATGCAACTCTGATATGAATTGTATACAATTTTATGAATTTTAAAAACACAAACCAGAGTTATTAAAAAAAGTTCATTCTTGTGAAAAATATCAAAACCAATGTCATTTTAATATCAATAATGTGTAATAAATAGGATTGTTTAAAATCTTATATACTTGTATGCTAATATTTTATAATAAATGTTATAAAGCTCTTTAGTTTTAGTGAAACAAATAAGGCAACCAGCTTTTTTTAAATTATGAAACAATTCTTTATATGTCCTTTATTTTCTCACCGTACCGTACTTATAGTTGATATAAAATGGATTACCGCTAAGAAAAATTTCAACTCGGCACAGTATACTTTATGACGAGGAAATGGTTTTGTCGTCATAAAGTTGTATCTGAAACAACTACCATTGCTCACAAATTCAAATGGCTTATCCGTTACAGTGTTACAGACCCACGATAGGTAGGTAGTTGTGTAGGTACAATTTATCGTGCGAAAAAAGCGACTCGCCAAATCGTCGCTAGTGATATAATATATTTAAAGCGACAATTAATCAATGAAACATTTTAATGTTGTGGAAAGAAAGTATCGAGTAGGTAATACTGTTAAATCTTTAGATCAAATACGGTACGTACCTACATCTTAGCACCAGTGCTCGAAATGGAAATTTTCACGAATGGGAGCGCTCGATAATTTTCAAAAAATATCAAATGACTTTTTTTTTTTTAACTATATGTATGTAGATACCTATACATATGTATATATTCATCGAAATGCAAAATCTTATCGAGATTAATACCGTTTAATGTCTGTAAGTCAATTTCAACAGGTACATCTGAAAATGGTCTCTGATTTTTTACATTCTATACACTGTTCTGAAAACTCTTTCAGTCGTTAAAATATGAGCATTCTGACTGTTTTGTACAAATTTATCGATTTCATTATTATTGGCCGATTTTATTATATTCAACGATTTTATATGGGCGTCAGAAATTTTATTAATTAGTATAATGGTAGCGGTATAGCTGCTTTAGAAATTTTGTTAAAATAAGAAAGCCGACAATTCAAAGAAAGATATCGTAAATTATCGAGAGAGACCCGTTGCAGTTCGACCATAGTGTGACAGACAGTGCCGACCATAAAGCAATAAAAATTTTTGCGCATAACCGACCAAAATAAATATAATCTAAAAACGCTCGAATTCTAAATAGTATCTTTAAGTAACACACGTGCATCCTGCTTTTTCAAAACATAATAATATTTTAAATAGCTTTTGGCTACAGATAAGATGCCTTTGTCGGAATTCCAGTCAAAGGTTGTGATTTAGGAGTCATAAATGTAAAAAAAATTCACCTTCTAACATTTTTTCGGCAATAATTATTGAAAGAGCACGGAAATTTTGGTTTTTTACGAAAGGGAGCGCTAAATTTACAGATTTCACGAAAGGGTACGCTACGTTTTCAAATTTCACGAAAGGGAACGCCCGCTCCCTGCCGCTCCCGCTGAATTCGAGCACTGCTTAGCACTGGTAACTGGAAAATATCAAGCTATTTCAACATGGAGAAAGCGTATTATTCATAGTAGACTATGAACACGATTTAACACGATTTAAGTTGACGTAATGTGACATGTATAAAGTTGCGTGTTGGTCACACATAGAATTTTTTTACATCACAGATTAAGGATCGTATAAAGTAGATTTGCCCGAGTTTCTACGCGCTGCAAACGTAATGCCATATATTTTACGACCATTAGGAACAACGGTTACGCATTATAAATCCGTGTCGTTTTTCATTTTCACGTAATTTTCATTTATTTTTTTGAACATCACGGGATAATAGCAATAATGCATTCCGCAAAACGAGCGTCATGACAAACTTCTTCGCACTTTTCTAGTTATAGCGAGCTCGTTTTGTTACAATTCGAATACGACGACACTACGTTTTTATCGCATTTCGTTAATTGCTTGCAGAAAAAATCGATTAAACGCATTCGAATTACGAAATAACCGCGACAATGAGCGAAATGAGTCGCATCGTCGATTTGGCGCAATTGTGTTATTTTTTGCGATCGCGAACAAACGCTCATACAAATTAGAAATACACGAAATTGAGGAATTACGACAAACGATTTTGGATTTGCTTTTTTACTTTATCCTAATCGGATAAAGTATTGTGATCGTGCGAAAATTCGACCTCGAGATTTTGACTGATTTGTATCGAGTATCATCCCCTGATCACGTTTTCATGATTTAAAAAAAATGTCTGTATGCTGTGTGTCTGTATGCTGTGTGTCTGTGGGTCTGTGTACTTATGCGTGTGTGTGTCTGTATGTGTGTTTTCTCCGAAACTATCAAGTCTATCAAGCTGCCATTTCATATCTATTATTTTCACGTAAGGTGTAAGAGCCATGAGGAATTTGGTCAACATCAGTGAACCGGAAGTAGGGTTTTTTTCTCGTAGAAAATTCTAAAATTCTTTTACCACAGAATATTTCCGAAACGGCTCCGGAAATTTTGTCGAAATTTCATATCTATAGTTTTCACGTTAGCCGTAAGAGATACTGTGATTTTAGTCAACTTCTGACTAGCGAAAATGGCAGTTTACTCTTGAACGATTTTTTGTTTTTTTTTTTTTTTCGGCCTTTTAAATATGTAGTATCGTCACAATATTGTAATGTTGTACTTCTGAGAGAAATTGCTAGTTACCAAAAAATAAATCATTAAAATCAGTCAACCGGAAGTAGGGTTTTTTTTTTTTTTGTCGAAAAGTTTACCACAGAATATTTCCGAAACTGCCATGGCAATCAAGTCGAAATTTCATATCTATAGTTTTTACGTTAGCTGTAAGAGATATTGTGATTTTGGTCAACATCTGACGACCGGAAGTGGCAGTTTTTCTAATTTGAATATATGCCGAAGATCGTATTTTACATACGCGCGCGCACTCAACACAGTGATTTCATGATATGTATGTGTGTATGTATGTTGGTTGGTGTGGTGCTGTGCATGCGTTTTATTTACTTGCGTACTTAAAAAATTAATTTCGTTACTGTTTGTATTCCTCAAATATATGGATAAAGTCATGGGTTGGCCACACCCGAATTTTTTATACATACATATGTACCTATATACATAAATTCGAGTACGTATCTATAGGAATATAAAAAAAGATTTTTCTTTTAACGCTACTTTCACGCTTCATCAAATATCGAAAATGTGTGTATTATATGTTTACTTTTTATTTCATTTCGGAAAGATTAGGCAAGCACTCGGTCATTGTTGATGAAATTAAATGATAGTGTTTGATTCGAAACGGTCGCATACGTTTGCGACTTTTTGTCGCATTAGAGTTCGGACCAATGTCGACAGAAGACCTTCCCAGAGCATTCCATTCGTATTAGTAATGTATGTATGTACATATAAGTGAAGAGTAAAATAATAAGACTTGCGTCGAAATCAGGTTAAATTCTGAACTTGGAATATAATGAAACGTGAGAAAGCTTTATAATTTTATTACGTAACATTGAATATTTTCTACAACTTGGTCTATAGCTTCCGTTTACAAGTTAGGTATAGTATAATGTAAATGTAAAATAGATTACGGCATTTAATGCGATAATTTCTTAATGGGGCTATTAAAGGTGAAACATTGATCATTGAGTTTCCCGTTTAAGTTAAAGTGATCGGACCATATTCTCAACAAAAAATAACAATGATTTTGCTATGATCACCATGATTACAAAAAATTAAGGATAAATTTAAAGCTACTCCAAAAAATTGATCATTCATTACTATAGAACCTCTCAGTTTTAATGTATAAAAAATTAAAGAGACAATGAGTCATATTTATCATAATGAATATGATATGGCGATGAGAGCTATTGTAATTGTTAATAGGTATGTATACTAAAATTAAAAGTATGTTAGATGAGTTGGACTGGTTGAGTGTAAGAGAGAATGCGAAATTTTGTATAAATTTTGTATAGTTGTTACCTAAATATTTTGATAGTTTTAAAATTAGATGAATTGATGTATGTACATAGTTATAACACAAGATTAAAAACAAGTTAGTTGTTAAAAAAGCAATAAAAAGTAGGACAAGGAAAGGAATATTGTGTAGAGGTGTCCAAGAATACAATAGGCTGCCAGATTAATAATTTGACTAACATCAAATCATTGGAAATGTTCCTGGCGGCCTTAAAACGACACCTTTATACAACTAGATTAAATATATAGTTTTAAATATGATTAATGTATTCAATTAGCTATAAGCTAAAGATTAATTAATAAAATAAATAAATAAATAAACATGAGCGTAATGATCTACAAAAAAGTTTGATGTAACAGATATTTGATATATGAGTCGCCTAGTTCCAAATCCCGATAAGTCCACAATATATAAAAAACGAGGATAAAATAGTTTCTGGTTCTAAGAATATTTTCAAACGATGCCTTATACTTGAATTATTCCAAATACCGCCAAGTGCGCCGTAAAAAAATGTTGAAAATCAGTGTTAGTTCCAAAAACTGACAATTGCACTATGATAAAAGCTGATAAAAGCCATATTTAGAAACAAACAACGATAAGTCCATGTTTCTAATCTCAATATTTTGTTTAATATCAACAAAATTAAGTTTAAATGAGTTTAAACGCCATCAAGCAAATAAGTCTGTAGCAGAAAAACCGCGTTTTCGAACAAGTGTGTTTTATGGACTTATCGGGATTTGGAACTAGGCGACTCATATGCTCAGTTGTAAATTTACATTATTGTGTATTTGCTATCGAAGCGAGTAGTTGTCAGTACAGCTATGTATGTACATATGTATATTTCAAGTAAATAAATTGAAAGATAACACAAAAGCGGCGATCTTCCGCGTTGATAACAATTAAAACGTGTCGTTTCAGACGGCTAGTGTTTCAATCGAGCTCCGTTAAAATGATATTTCACACGACCCTCAAATTGAACTCTATGCACACCGAGAGAGTAAGTTATTACAGATGAGATGACTCTCGAAACAATGTTATTTTTTTCTCTTCTTCTATGTCAATGTTAGTTTTCGTACTTTTCGGCTGAAATCTGGAGACCCGTCATTATACGACATAACGTGGGTACTTTTAATTGACGGGAAGGTGGAAAAAATGTGTGTAATAGAAAAATATACCGTTGAATTAACTTGGCCAGAGCCAAAGCTCTAGACATTTTTGTCTACGAGGTCGGAAAATCCGTTAGACAGATTGTCGCTGCTCGGCAGGCGGTCAACACAGCTCTAATATGAGACATTATAGACATTATATTCAGATGTTACACATTCTTTGTTGATAATTTCATTCCATTTTTATAATATGACCACAATAGACACAGAACAGTGATAGTGCTGACGCCTATCGTGTAAATTGTATGTACATACATACATACACACATGTAAATGTGTTGAAATCAGTGTTCGAAATGGAAATTTTCACGAATGGGAGCGCTCGATAATTTTCAAAAAATATCAAACAACCTTTTTTTTTAACTATATGTATAGAAAATGTACGTACATTTATATACATACATATATTATAACACCAGAACACTTACGTAACATATGTACACCAATATAAATGAATTTATGGTTGTATATATTAGGTTATTAGTATTATTATTATAGAAACTGTATTACATACATACATACATACATGCACAATTTACACGGTTAATTTTTTTTAAATATGAATAATTGTTAATATCACTATTTAGTTAGTCACGTGCAGTAATTATAATTCAGACAACTTAAAAAATGTTGCTAGAAAAGTGTTTGTTAGTGATGAAGTGCAGTAATAAAATATAAAAAAAAAAAAAAAAATAATCAAGCGATTCCCGATGATAGATTGAAATTGCAAATACGTTCGCTAAATTCAAGTTCTCTCATCAGAGGGACAGGCAAGACTGAAGTATTTGAAATTTTGGTTCCTTTAGTGTAATGGTAGCGGTACAGCTGCTTTAGAAATTTTGTTAAAATAAGAAAGCCGACAATTCAAAGAAAGATATCGTAAATTATCGAAATGATCGATGCCCCGAGAGGGACCCGTTGCAGTTCGACCATAGTGTGACGGACAGTGCCGACCATAAAGCAATAAAACTTTTTGCGCATAAAAACCCTCGAATTCTAAATGTTATCTTCAAGTAACACACGTGAATCCAGCTTTTTCAAACATAATAATATTTTAAATAGCTTTTGGCTACAGATAAGATGCCTTTCTCGGAATTGAAATGTAAAGAATTTAACTTTCAGTCAAAGATTGTGATTTAGGAGTCATAAATGTAAAATAAAATCACCTTCTAACAGTTTTTCGGCAATAATTATTGAAAGAGCACGGAAATTTTGGTTTTTTACGAAAGGGAGCGCTAAATTTACAGATTTCACGAAAGGGTACGCTACGTTTTCAAATTTCACGAAAGGGAACGCCCGCTCCCTGCCGCTCCCGCTGAATTCGAGCACTGGTTGAAATGCAATTGTTTGAACTTGTATGTATGTACTTAGCACTAAGGTATAATCTAATGGTCATCAAAAATGTCAATAACTATGTCAACGTGTCTCATATCACCCTTTACGTTTCTTACGTTTCTTGGTTGTATACATATGTATATCGACAGCTTGCTTTTAATGTGTGTAACATTTTACTATAATATTTTGACGTTACTTTATGCTAAATTTGGCGTTAAAATAGTTGTGAATTCCATCTTGAACGTTTTCTATCATTGGACAGACATCAGTTACGAGATTTCAAGCTAAATGAAATTATATTCGCCTTTAATGGAGCAATCGCACTTATTTCAACCAAACGTGTACCGTGAGACTGTCGCGCTACATTCATAACAAACAGCTCAAAAGCGTGATGATACAATTTAAAAAGCTTCATTGTAAATATTGTCCTGTATAGTTCAACGTTCAAATAACCCAGAAAAATATTATTATATTCGTTGATTAATTGTCTTTCTCCCTTTCTATCCCCTATGAGTCTATGCCATTCGTATAAGACACTATATCTAACTGAGACTTTTTATTATACCTATTTTATTTATTTATTTAATTAATCATGCAACAAACAGCTTATAGTATATGTACAATAAAATATAAATACAAAATAATATTAATATCACACAATACACTACAGCCAAAATAGTTGCAAACGAACAACAGATTAAAATAAGAAAAGAACTTAGGAGTTAGGACTGGAAAGGAACTTAAGCAAAGATAATTTAAAGGAGGGCAAAGAATAGAGAAAAGGATCAATATGTGCCGGGATTTTGTTAAATGACGAGCAGGATCTGTAAATGAAGGAGTTTAGTGAATAATTTGTGGAACAAAGATTCAAATGAAACAATGGAGGATTTCTGACAGGCCTAGGGGGACAATGTACATAGAAGGATCCTACTTAGTAGGTAAGGGCTATCTAATAAATTATTTAAAAGTTTAAATACAAAGCAGAGATCCGAGACCGTCCTCCTGGTTTGCAGGGAGATGTAATCACGGGAATTTGCAGAAGAAAGACAAAACCTGGAAATGGAGTACGTATGGAACTTCTTATTAATTTTTTCCAATTTATTAATGGAATCTTGGTAAAACGGGTTCCATATAGTACTAGCAAATTCCAGGTGACTTCTCACAAATACATTATATAGTAAAGACACTGGATCAAAGGACTTAAAGGGTTTGGATACTCTCATTATGAATCCCAAATTCCTATAAGCCTTATTGACAGCCGCATCAATGTGGGAATTAAAAGATAATTTACTATCTAATAAGACACCTAGGTCTCTCACAGAGTCAACTCTCAATACTCGCGTTTGCCCAAATACATCTATGTACATAGATGCATTTATAAATAGAAAAGGAACGGGAATCATTTTGGTACAATTTTAATTATGATAAAAACGCGTTTAATTAGTCAATCGTACTGCGCGAGCTTTTCGCAAAGCACCGAAATCTTCTCACGAAAACCAACTTTTGCGTTATAATAATCGTAGGTATTGCATTGAATGTTACCTAACAATGTGCGGCGTACAGTTATAATGTGCAGATTTTTCTAGTTTCTCAATGTTGGTTTTTTTTTCAGTCATTTCAGTATACAAAAGTAAACGGAAGACGCGCGTAATTAAAAATGCGATTAAGCCGATTAAAAACCGGAAGACGACGCGATCTCGAAGCATCAACGTCTTTAAATGTACCGATAATATTATCCGAGGTGTTTGGGTATTTTTCTTTTCCTCGAATCTATTCGTACGTACGCGTATGTGAACAATATTTGAGAAACAATGCGTAGGAAACGACGTATGATTCGTTTGTCAATTATTCATTATGTATGTATGTATGTACAATATGATGCACTTTTCAATGTCGTTTTTAACATTTGCGGAAGTCCAACTGTCTATCAAATAAATAAATAATTAATACGCGTCAATATTCATCAAATTTAAACATGTGTGCTTCGATGCAATACAACTAAGATTCAAATTGATGCTTTACGTATTTTTTCAATTTAATAAACCTATTTTAATCTAATGTGTTGCATCCGTTGACACATAGCATTCATAAAAAGGAACGGTTCAAAAGTTAACTAAGTCAATATTTGTATGTATATTTCATTGGATCAACTTAATGTGAATGTGTGCAGCAGAATTAGAAGAAATTTACATATACGTAATTAGTTATTAAAATCAAACGGGAGATTAGCATTGATTTTGGTTACTTAAGATTAAAAATGGCAGATTAGTTTTATTTAGTCAGATTACTTAAATAGTCTAACACATCTAACTGCATTTTTCATAATCATCATCATTTTAAGCCGTTCACCATTCACTGCTGGATATTTGCTCTTGCTCTTCCATTCCTGTCTGTCTTGAGCAATCTGCATCCACTTGACTCCACCCATTCTTCTCAATTCATCAGCCCATCTTCCACTCGGTCTATCTTGCTTTATTTCACATCTTCTCGTTATGTGTCCACTTCAACTTTTTCACACGTTCTGCTATATCTGCCACTTTGGTCATACTTCTTACCCATGTATTCCTCTTACGATCTCTTCTTGTACATACATCTTTCAATGCTTCTCTGTGTACACTGTATTTTACCTAGCATTCTTGAATTTAGTATCCACAAGTTTCACATCAATATGTCAAAACTGGCAGTTTTCATAATTAATAATGAATATATCGTTTATTTATTATTATTAAGGTGATATCCAACTTTTTTCAAATAACTTGGAGTGCAATTATTTCATAGTGATTACCATTTCATATTTAGAATGTTACTTTTATGGAAAAAATCATGGTAGTGGTCCGCAGGATTCGAGATTTCGAGTTTAGTGGTCCGTGAGGTCCGAAAGGTTGGCGACCGCTGGTATAAATAAATAAATTGATATTGAAATTACGAAAAAAGTTGAATAAATAATCGAAAAGTACCATTCGTAAGATAGTTGTAGTTTTTCTGATATCGTGTAACAAAGCTTAGGTTTTATATTGGACTAGCTTTATTACCCGGCTTTGCCCGGGGTGTAATTAATATATATTGTAATTATAGTGTTTGTTTAGTAAATTATTTCGGGAACCCAAAAAAGGGGCCGCCGGGGCAGGAGGGGGGTCTGGGGGGGGTGGTAAGGGGCCGGCATAGCTTTTAGGGAGTATAGTAACGCTATGACGTCACTATAGGATTTTTCGAGTTTTTTTCGGTTTTTTTGATTTTTTCAACTTTTGATACTCCCTCAAGCCATTCCGGCCCTCAAACCACCCCCCAGACGTCCCTCAAGCCCCGGCGGCCCCTTTTATGGGCCGCCTAAAAGCTATGCCGGCCCCTTATCACCCCCAAACCCTCCTTCTTGAACCGGCGGCCTTTTTTTTGGACTCCCGAAAAGCAATGCCGGCCCCTTACCAAACCCCAAACCCTCCTTATTACCCCGGCGGCCCCTTTTTTGGCCTCCCGAAAAGCAATGCCGGCCCCTTACTACCCCCCAGACCCCCCCCCTCCTGCCCCGGCGGCCCCTTTTTGGGCTCCCGAAACACTATCTGCTTAAATCTACTTAAATCTGCCGAAAACATCTACTATCGTGTGTACTTCGTCGTTTCTATTAATCGCGCCCGAGCAACGCCTGGTAATTGACGAATGACCCATACGTACATACATACATACAAACTTAAGCGTTTTATATATTAGATTGGTCATTTTTTTTGCCCAAAAGATACGCATGTGGTTGGGTTAACATTTTCTAATTGTTAGTCAGGTAAATATGTACAATAGGAAAAGTTGTCATTTATAAAATGTTATAGAAAAACCGCTCGACGTGAATTGAATATTAATTCTAAGCAGAATTGTTACCATTTTACGTAAGATTATTTATTATTCAATGGTGACAAATTCGTGCATACATATGTATGTACATTGAGCCGAAGTCAAGCACGAACCGTTCACGCCGATTTTATTGGATTAACAATTGCCGTTTAGTTTTGTTGACTATTTGGCGACACGCTCGCGATGACCATAATTTTCGGACACGTTCGTTTGCATTTTTACCAACTAACTGGTGCATGAATAATTTTGTGGCCATTTCGACGCTTTTGACCGTTACAGAGCGAGAGAACACCGCGAAGAGTTCACGAGAACGACGAAAATTTCACACGACACTTTCGCGAAAGCCTTGCTTAGGTTATAAATTATGTTAAAGCGTCTCGTCAAACAATGGCTAGTTAAAAATTCAAATCAAAACTGCCGTTATAGATCGGCGTGCGGATTGATTAATCCCTTCACTAACGAGGGAGTAGGTATCTACTGTTTTTGTTTTGTCTTTTACTGTTGAATTCTGTCCAAACAACTGTATCGTTAATGATTTAGAAAAATAATTGTGATTGTGTTCATATCTGGAGATCGGTCATACTTAATATTTATAATTCATTACCGTTCTTTCGTCTGGATAACATCGCAATTAAATTATGTTAATGGGTAATGACATAACTTTAATACATAACAATTCTTTACATTGTACCTACCTGGTGAATGTCTCACGCGTATAATGCGAAATTTAAAGGTTGATAGATGACGTTATTAAAAAAAATACTTTTGAGATATTATATACATACATACATGCCTATAAAATATAGGTATTAAAAAATGAATGAAATGGACCTAAAGTGTTGGAGACTTTTAATATTTATTGCATAGTTAAACAGAATATATTATCTATAACACAATTATATGATAATACATAAAAATTTACATACATACATATGTGTACAGTAAAAAAATATGAATTTGTAAAAAAAAATTCATTTAATAAAATAATAAAATTTTGTTTAAATTAATCAATTGTTAAGAATAAATTAAATTAAATATTACATTCAAATTAAAATGCGAAAGTATCTGGATATACCTGGAAATATGAACTTAAGTTTTTATATCGACATAATTACTAGCAGTTTTTTTATGTTATAGGTAAAGCAGACTTACGATCCCTTTTATAGGTAATGTTTAAAAAAAAAAAAAGGACCCAACCGACAACTGGTTTTGGTAGATTAGTCTAAGGACGTTCTTATCGAGCCTGGGGTCTTGGGTTCGATCCTCACTCGTTCTGGTGGTTTTTTAATAATTTTTACTCAGCGAGCGTTATCAGCAGACAGACAGACAGACAGACAGACAGACGGATTTCGGCTATTATATATATAATATGGGCGCTACCCCTGGTTGTATACAAGTGCTTTCCTACTGGGGACACTAGAGGCGAAAGCTCTATTTGGGCAAGCATTTTTTGAAATTGCTGGTTGGCTTGGTGCACAACCCCTAAGTTGTTGCTGATTTAAAGTCCTAGGCAACATCTTCTGCTCTACCTTCCAGTGGCACTAATGTGATGCTCAACTCGCCGGTGGCTAGAGCCATCAACCTGCTTAACCAAATAGCAGGCTCCATTGACCTGTTTTCTGGGAGCTATGCAAAACTGATTCAGGCTATTTTAAGCTCCAAAAGCATATATTAAAACAAAAAATAATTATGTATGGTTGTATTAGGTATATGTACATTGTATGTATTATTGTGTTATATGTTATGTATATTATGTATGTTTGTAATATTTTATATTTTTAAAATCAACCTTTCCAACGATGAATTTAGTTGAAAATTTTGCACACAATTTACTTTTGACTGTATTTATTATCAATAAATATTTAGTAGAAGATGAGGTGGTAATATGGAACCCCACTTTATTTTTAATTCACATTTAATTCAGTTTCAAACCAAATTCCAATCAAGTATACATCAAAAGACTCTCAATTTAATTGGCATTAATATATTCTAACGATTGTCAGATTGAGACCATAGTTTTTGTAACAGTCGTATTTATTTGAAAAATGGCATAATGGTGTGCTCAACAAATATGGACCCCTTTAACATGCGACAAATTATTAATCTATAAATAAAACAATATTTAGAGTAAAACATTTATTAAACTTAATGCCAGATGTATGTCTTAGTCAGTTTCATCTCGAGTAACTTTGGTTCCAACATCCAACATCCCACTATTTATTGCATATTGTTTAATTAAGTATCAAAATAAAATAATCTTGAATTTATACCTGTTTGTATTGAAGAAAATTACATTTAATACCAGTATCATAATGAATATGTTTGAAAAACCACTTAAGAATGGTCAGAATACACAGATAAATTGGCGCTAAAAAAGTTTCAAATTTTACACACAACTTAACCGCAGACAACAGGCAACTAATAGGCAACTAACGCAGTCAACAATCTGGCAAAGTCGCGTATGCACTTTTGGGAGTATAGTGAAGAATATTAAACAAATGTTGCATATAAATACATATCAACAGCCGTACTGGATGCCCTCCAGAAACAAGGCGTGGCACAACCGTACGCCAGTCTGCTAGTTGCCATCTACAAAAAGGCAACAGCCTCAGTTTCTCTTTGTAGACTCGGTGCAATTCGGTATTGAGAGAGGTGTTAGGCAAGGAGACACCATTTCTCCTAAATTATTCAATGCGGTGCTTGAGGACATATTTAGATCGCTGGAATGGCACAAAACAGGTGTCAAGATTAACGGAAGACATTTGAGCCATCTAAGATTCGCTGACGACATAGTTATAATAAATATATAAAATTATGTTCAATGAATTTTGCACGCAAAACGTAGTCACAGTAGATAGTCATATTGTATGTAAAGAAGAAGAAATAAAACTAGGATGGAGTGCTTTTGGAAGAATGAACATAGTTTTTAAATCCAACATTCCGCTATCCTTAAAAAAAAGGCATACGACCAATGCGTACTGCCAGTTATGACGTATGGATGTGAAACTGCAAACTGGGACGCTAAATTCAAGAATGCCACGTAAGATCCAGTGCACACAGAGAAGCATGGAAAGTTGTATGCGTGGTATAACAAGAAGAGATCGCAAGAGGAATACGTGGGTAAGAAGTATGACCGAAGTGGTAGATAAGCAGTACGTGTGAAAAAGTTGAAGTGGACACATAACGAGAAGTACTGGAATGGTATCCGAGAGGATGTGAAAGAAAGCAAGGTAGACCGAGTGGAAGATGGGCTGATGAATTGAGAAAAATGTGTGGAGTCAAGTGGATGCAGATTGCTCAAGACAGACAGGAATTTATTTATTTATACATATACGGTCTTTGCAATAGACCATTTCAAAAATACACTTGATAGATAAAAATAAAATAAAAAATAAATCAATTTTACAAAAAGGAAAATAATTACAAGAAGAAAAGAAATACAAGAGAAAATAAAGATACAAATTTTATGTGTCTAAAAAATGTGAAAATAAAAATTCCCTTATAAACAGCTTACATAGAATTATAAAAAAAATCAATTTCTCCAAAATCATTACCCAGTTTATGTATTCTGGGTATTAAATAATATTTTAAGTAATTCGTAGTAGGATTGGGTAAAGCAAACAAATAGCTGTTCCTGGTAGATCTACTTGGGACATGCAGTGATATAAGTCCAACCAATTCACTGCAATCTATAACACCATTGAGAATATTAAACAGACACATCAGATCACTAATTATTCTCCTATCATTGAGTTTTAATAAATTCAGCTCCTTATATATAGAAAAATTATTGCTCAGATTTATTTGTTTAAAGAATTTAAAATCAATGAACCTCAAGAATCTATTTTGTACCTTCTCAATAGAATTACTATGCAACTGTGAATTAGGGGACCATATGGTAGAATTATATTCAAGTTGATTTCTAACTAAGGATATATACATATAATAATTTAATTGTTTTTATATTGTTAAAATGTATTGAATTTCTAATAACAAAGCCTAGGGTTTTTGAAGATTTTTGAGTAATAGCATTAATGTGCGGTATAAATGTAAGTTTTTCGTCAAAAAAAATACCTAGGTCTTTAACAATAGTTTTTGATTATAGAATATTATATTCCATGTTTTACTTTTTTTTCTTTTTTTATGTATTACTTATATTGTATACTATCCCGGCGACCCCTTTTTGGATTCCCGAAAAACAATGCCGGCCCCTTACCAACCCCCAAACCCTCCTTCTTACCCGGCGGCCCCTTTTTTTGGACTCCCGAAAAGCAATGCCGGCCCCTTACCAACCCCAAACCCTCCTTCTAACCCCGGTGTTTTTTGGACTTATGCCGGCCCCTTACCCCCCCAGACCCCCCCCCCCTCAATCCCGGCGACCCTTTTTGGATTCCCGAAAAGCAATGCCGGCCCCTTACCAACCCCAAACCCTCCTTCTTACCCCGGCGGCTTTTTTTTTTTGGACTCCCGAAAAGCAATGCCGGCCCCTTACCACCGCACCAGACCCCCTATCCCGGCGACCCTTTTTTTTGGACTCCCCGGCAGTCCCCTTTTTTGGACTCCTGAAAAGCAATGCCGGCCCCTTACCCCCCCCAGACCCCCCTCCTATCCCGGCGACCCTTTTTTTGGACTCCCGAAAAGCAATGCCGGCCCCTTACCACCCCCCCCCCCAAACCCTCCTTTTGGACTCCCGGCAATGGCCTTTTTTGGACTCCGACCCTTTTTTTGGAAAGCAATGCCGGCCCCTTACCCCCCCCCAGACCCCCCATCCCGGCGACCCCTCCCGAAAAGCAATCCCGGCGAGACCCCCCCCCTTTCCCGGCGACTTTTTTTGGATTCCCGAAAAGCAATGCCGGCCCCTTACCAACCCCCCCCCAAACCCTCCTTCTTACCCCGGCGGCCCCTTTTTTGGACTCCCGAAAAGCAATTCCGGCCCCTTACCAACCCCCCCCAAACCCTCCTTCTTACCCCGGTGGGCCCCTTTTTTTGGACTCCCGAAAAGCAATGCCGGCCCCTTACCACCCCCCCCAGACCCCCCCTCCTATCCCGGCGACCCTTTTTTGGACTCCCGAAAAGCAATGCCGGCCCCTTACCAACCCCAAACCCTCCTTCTTACCCCGGCGGCCCCTTACCAACCCCAAACCCTCCTTTTGGACTCCCGAAAAGCAATTCCGGCCCCTTACCAACCCCCCAAACCCTCCTTCTTACCCCGGCGGCCCCTTTTTTGGACTCCCGAAAGCAATGCCGGCCCCTTTACCAACCCCCCCAAACCCTCCTTCCTATCCCGGCGACCCCTTTTGGACTCCCGAAAAGCAATGCCGGCCCCTACCAACCCCCAAACCCCCCAAACCCGGCGACCCCTTTTGGACCCCGGCAATGCCCTTTACAACCCCAAACCCCCCCCTCCTGCCCCGGCGGCCTTTTTGGGCTCCCGAAACACTATCTGCTTTTTAAATCTGCCTTAAAAACATCTACTATCGTGTGCACTTAGTCGTTTCTATTAATCGCGCCCGAGCAACGCCTGGTAATTGACGAATGACCCATACGTACATACATACATACAAACTTTAGCGTTTTATATATTAGATTTGTAATTGCTCTCCCTGTACGGCGATTTGGCGAAAGCTGTTATGCCATGCAAGGATGATTTTCTCTAATAAATAAATAAATAAATAAATATATTTAGCGGTTATTTGAAGCACTTGAACGCCATCATCCCCTTTTAAGCACGTCATTGAAATGGTGAGTTGGCATTGAAATGTAGCTGTAATCCAACAAAGGCATTATTTGAATAACGAATTTGCTGTTATGCGATGGTTGTCGATGTTTTATAACGACTCGTGAAAACGTTCCGGCGAACATTAAGCGTTTGGCCGTGGAGCTGTTAACAGCTCTCGCGTATCGCCTCTTTGGAAAATTTCAAACGCGCGGGAAAAACTTCAATGGCGTAAACGTCGACGAGCGGGGAAGCGCGAAACCCAAACGCAATACTACAATACATACATACAATAGTGCTTTCGAACTCGAGTGATGTTATGCGTGTATCTATGTCCATTGGTTTACACTGAAGCAAAGTGATCGTTCAATATATATATATATATATACATATATATATGTATACTAGTTGAAATATTGTGGTGAAAAAATTTCAGTAAACTGTTATGAACATGTGCGAACTGATTAGTAGTAAAACGAGGTTTAACGGAGAGACGAAATGCAGTTCAGCACACCGCAGAGGGACCAGGTAATATTTTACTGCCCGTGTTAATCATTTACATCATTATTTTCAGCAATTGCACGGTGTAATTTATATGCTAAAAGCTTCCAATTTTAACGAGAGTTTTTTTAATTTAATTTTTTATTTAAAAAAGCTTTTTATTGTTAGCTACTGGTCCAGTGACTATTATCCATTTTACACATTGTATCATTTTGTTAGTATTTATAAGGATTATTTTATATTAAATGTTAGTGTTTAAAGCATTTTACAACACCTATCAAATGTTTATAATATATTTTACATAATTAAATACTTTTAAGAGTCGGCGATCTAAAGAAAATTTAGGTAATTTGTGTTAGTGTGGTTATTGGTCCACATAACCACATCATATAATCAACTGATTAATCTGTTAGTGACATCTACGACTAATGGGATGTTACACTGGGAATGTAGTATTTTTCGGTTAGTATAGATGGGCGTGTTATAAATGATTTATTTTGGACTACTTTGTCGGGATTATTTTGTCATGTGTCGTTGACTGTACGTACATACAGTCAATGGCCATTATTTGAGTTTCAGTGTCTACATTTATATGGAAAAATAAAGAACTTTATTTGATTATTTCGTTTAAGTAGTATAGTAAGGCATATGCATGTTGTATATGTATTGTACGTACATATATAGTATATAGTATAGTATTTTGCATACTGTGAAGCTTACGAAAGCTCTTCGCCCCTAAAACTGCACGTATATACATAGATACATACATGTATATTTCCCGTAGAAAGGCGTATATTTACTCGCATTTCATACAATTAGCAGATTGACACAATAACAAAGTTTGATACATTGAGATCGCATCCGATAAAAAAAATCTATAGGTAGGTACGCCGCGAGCAACATATGAATTGTATGTAAAGAATCTGGCCTTATGGTAGAATTAACGTTTCAATTAGCCATTATGATCGTATTTTTTTAATGTTAAAATGCGGCACGCGCACAAACGGCAGTTAAGCGATCGCGGCTAAATGAGAGATGAAACAAGAAAAAAAAAAGCAAGCGGCAAGTTTTGCGCAAAATGATACATTCTTGAACGGTGTATAATGGAGTAGTTGGGTCCGGTGCGATGGCATTGTGCGTCCATTGTATGCTCGTATTATTCATGTAAAAGCAACCAGCAGTACATAGAGGGGTTGTGTTGTAATCCCGAAGCAGTTTTCCAAGTGAACGGCTATGGTTGGGAACAATATATGGGCGGATGATGGCGTTGTGCAAGCAAACCGCAAACCAGATTAATTGGAGTGGAATGGAAATTCAAACCGACTGCCTATGCCAATTTTTAGGAAAAATCCTCTTCATAATAATCGTACGTATACACACTCGTAGCACTTGTGATGATGAACTACTCTTGTGAAATTATAATTGCCGAGATGAAAGTGTGGAAATTTTCGATGATACGAAATTAAATTTGCATTATTAACATTTCTGCTCGTTATGATAATTATAATAGAGAAATTTATGAAATTAAACTAGGTATTAACAATGCATAGAAGTGATGGTAGGAAAAAACAGCAAATACATATATAATAGACAATTTTAAGTTTTCAAATACAAGTGCTTACAATATGTTCACATATTGATCATTGAAACAGAGATTTTATTTATTTATTTATACATATACGGTCTTTGCAATAGACCATTTCAAAAATACACTTGATAGATAAAAATAAAATAAAAAATAAATGAATTTTACAAAAAGGAAAATAAAGATACAAATTTTATGTGTCTAAAAAATGTGAAAATAAAAATTCCCTTATAAACAGCTTAGAATTATAAAAAAAATCAATTTCTCCAAAATCATTACCCAGTTTATGTATTCTGGGTATTAAAGAATATTTTAAGTAATTCGTAGTAGGATTGGGTAAAGCAAACAAATAGCTGTTCCTGGTAGATCTACTTGGGACATGCAGTGATATAAGTCCAAACAATTCACTGCAATCTATAACGCCATTGAGAATATTAAACAGACACATCAGATCACTAATTACTCTCCTATCATTGAGTTTTGATAAATTCAGCTCCTTATATATAGAAAAATTATTGCTCAGATTTATTTGTTTAAAGAATTTAAAATCAATGAACCTCAAGAATCTATTTTGTACCTTCTCAATAGAATTACTATGCAACTGTGAATTAGGGGACCATATGGTAGAATTATATTCAAGTTGATTTCTAACTAAGGATATATACATATAATAATTTAATTGTTTTTATACATATTGTTAAAATGTATTGAATTTCTAATAACAAAGCCTAGGGTTTTTGAAGATTTTTTAGTAATTGCATTAATGTGCGGTATAAATGTAAGTCTTACCTAAACAATTTAAGCAAATTCAACTTTTTACTATAATTTCGTATGTATTTCGAACATAGCCAACCAATGAAATTACACAATTACACAGGTCATAGCGAGTGTACATAAATATCAATTTTAATTGAATAATTAAAAAAATTGAATTTGTCCGAGTGGTTTTCGATGATTTTTCATTGTTTCGCAATACAATAGTGACCGGTACACATTGAACGTGTTCTTGAAATAGTTTAATGGCGTGCATCGCTAAAAACATTAGGTATCGCTTTTTAAATATGTAGCATAATATTTAATCTCCAAAAAATTGCAACATTCATATTCTTATTCACAATTTGAAAAAGTTTTTTTTGAATTTGAATTATTAGGAAAATTTTAATTACATAGATACGTATATATATTTGTTACCAGTAGATAAATAATATTATAAATTAATTAAACTTTTATAAAGATTGTACTATTATTTCTTCAACATTTTGCATAATATTTTAATTTTAAAGTTGTATGTACCTACCTATATTATCTACATATAAATTTATATTTTATGGATGCTTTCCATTCAAGCACTTCTCTTTTTTTCTATTGTAATATTTGTGATATTTTATAAATAAAAGCCATACAATTAAAGCGCTTATTAATCATTCGCGATTAACAATTCATAAAGATTGAATTTTTCTTGACCCAGTTAAAATACGTATTCCGTTCGCCCAATTCAACGTAATGAAGGTTTTCACCGGCACACCGTAATAATACGAGTATGAGCGAACGTACGAAAACAAAAGTGGATTTTGGTATTTAATTTATTCATATGTGAGGTAACAAAATACAGCACGCGGTGGTCAATCGCTGGAACACCACAATAGACTGGCCTGGCCTCACATCTGTGGCCATAAACTTGTGATTATAAAATATGATGATAAATCTATTGCCAAACGGCGCAAATTTACTTCACGGACAATTAGCAGTTAGGTAGAATCGTTTTCTAAATACACAGTGGAGATAAAAAAAGTGCAGGTGGTTGCAAGTTCACGTTGGTGTGACTAGACTGAGACAAGAAGACTAACGGAGTCGTGTTCCGAACTAATGCACCCTAAACACTGCGCTACGCTGACAGGGGTCACAAACCTTTTCGTCGCGTGTCAAACTACTGACTGACTTGTGACTCATCATCGTAATGGATAATTATATGCTAGAAAAAATTTTCGTTCAAATATTCGCTTGCAATGATTTTATATATATATTTTTTTTTTAACATAACTGACCGAATATTTTTCAACAAGTATGAAAATTTCCGTCATGATTAAAATCTTAATGATCGAGAGTGAACTGTTTTTCCACGTTGGATTTTTACTTTTTTTTTTTTTATATTAAGTTTACACTTATATTTTTACACTTTGATATTAGCTGCGATATTGCTAGTAAAATATGTAAATAAATTTTGATTTGTATATGTATGTGCATACGTAGTTTAAATTCATTAGCGAAATTTGCAACTACAAGTGACCAGCGAAAATTCGTAAACCTCACACTAACTATCACTCATTTCAGGTGTAGGTTGTTATGTATTGGAGGTGGGATAACAGAGTAAAAATGAAAACACAGCACTTGAATGGTTCTGACACCATTAATTTTACGTCTTTTATGGATGCAGAGTTGTAGATACAGAGAAAAATTGAAATAACAGCACTTGAATGGTGATGATGAAGTTTGTTTATTTCACAATTTTATTTGATGGAACAATCACAACAAATTACAAAAGATTTGCGTATTTAGCTCGTATGAGTGAAGTAGAAGTAGTAGAAGTCTGGATGAATGCGACTTGAGGAGTGAGGTAAACCTGTCGTCCATATCGCGTATAAGTGGGACGAGGGGTTAAGAGAAAGCAGTTGAGGTCTGGATCAATTTCAATTGGTCCTCGTTTGTCGTCCGATGGATTGTCGGACTCTAATTGGTCGATGTCAATTCGGACAGAGGGAAAGAAGAGAAGAGGGGTACATGTGGTAGTCTAGAGGTCAGAGGTTTGTCCGAGACCAAGTTGGCACGTGTAAATCTGTTTTTAAATGTGTTTTGTACGCAAGGTCATTGAAAATGACGAAAGGACGTTCAAGGAGACGAAAGGACAGGCTCGCTTGGGACAAAGCATGCTAAGTACAACAATGTGTGACTCATTTCAAGTTCGGTGCAATATTACACGGGAAGTTTGTATTCACCTCGATGGCTTCGACATTTGTTTATATTCGGCTCGAATATTTACGAGCTGGTGAGCCAGACATAACAAGGTACATAGGTGTACATATATCAACAGGCGTTTTGAGCAGACAAGCATCTCCCTCAATCTTCAATGTAATCTATTTTCCTAAAGATTTTCATTCGCAGTGTGGAATCACCGTGAAAATTCCAACGCTACATACGTACATAAATACACGTTCCATAATTTGTCAAAACGTCAAAATATTGCGTAACCGTCGATTTCACGGTTTCGCGATGAAAGTGAAAAAGTTAACGATTTTCTCGTTCGTGTTAAGTCGACGTCTATCGTCACACTTACTGTTAATATAAGTTAACCGTTATCTCACTAAGGCAGGGTTCGAAACACTCGAAAAAATCCGGAAAATTAACTGTTTCACCGTTTTCAGCGCTAACGATACACGCGTACTTAAATTTGCCACTCACTGTATATTCGATATTAATTACGATTTTATTGTGTCGTGCTATTAATTGAATTAAATTATAATGCAAGTGCACCGTTCGCGATGAAGTAATTGGGTCAAAGAACTTGAAAATAATAAAAAAAAGATGATTTTAAAAGGATGTTTGCAATGTCTACTTTTATCATAATGTGAGCACGCTATGCATAAGATTACTTAATTGTTTTATTATAACAGAATTATTTTGGTGTGGTAATAGTTTAATAGTAAAATACGGCATACTTGCAATTCAATCGTACAACATTGTTTATACTGTAATAATGTATCTTATTTCATATATTGTATATACTTGTAATTTAATTTATTTTTGAAATTTCGCCAATAAACTACATATGCATATAACTTAAGAAACTGCGATGTTTTCGGTTAATTAACTATTTCATTTAACAACAACTATCGTTCGTGCTATATTGCTTTTAACGTCTACATACATGTACATATATACATACATACAGGTATATATATATTTTTTTCCATTATCGGTAACGACCGCGAATCCTCACGAATCCTCTTATAAGTGCACCAATATCACATTAGTTTTGTTTCTCACGTCCAGACTATAATTTAACTAATGCACAATCCTACCCAACAGAATAATATGGGAATATCGACACCATTGTGTTAAAGCACGACTCTATTTCAAGGAGCAAAAGCTTGCACATTCAAATGTATAGGGAAAAGGATTGCGTATTCAGGAACGAATCGTGCAAGAACGGCAATAAAACTATCATTTTGTACGAAAGGAAAACCAATTTACATTATTATGAATCGTGAGTAAAATTTATAAGATATGAAAAGTGAGTGAAGAGAATAAAATATATGAACTGCATTACTAAAAAAATATTGAAACGTTTTTGAAATAATTATGATATAAATGAGATTAATTTTTTATTCACTTGAAATTCGATAGAAAATAAATTATGGTGTACCTAATGGAATTATGTTCATTTCAAACATTACATACGTTCGCTAGTTCATTATTTAACTATCTAAATATCTAAAAAAAATGATAATCTTTCATACTTCAACGATCGTATACAATGAATAAAAAAAAAACTTATGTATGAAATTCACTGAAAATTATAAGCAACTGGACTTTTTATATATTTTTTTCTGTTTAATCAAAGTCTATGATTATTTGTTCAAGATTTGCAGAATTGATTTTTAATTACGCGCTCCAATGAAGAGCAATATTGTATTTGAAATAAAAGACGGATGAAGAGAATTTTAGTCAATTAAAAATTGAGCGTACATTTTTTCATCGGTATTGAGAATCGACTAATAAATAATTCATGTTACATATACTTTTTTTTTTTATTTCAAATTTCAGATGGCGGACATGGTGGTCGGCAACATTCACTATTATTTTACTCATTAAGGTATAATTTATATTTTCAAATAAAATTTTGAATATTGTATGTACATACATATACATATATAATAGTAGGATAATTAATAAAATGTAATCTTCAATTCTAGCCTACAGTATGTAATCACTCATCAAATACAGAAACTTCAACCGACTTGACAATTGTCAGTGTAGCATCATCTACAAGCGTAGGAAAAGCAGTAATAAGATCGGTATCCATGACTACGACAATTCCTGAAATTTTACCCGGAGCTGAAATATACGGAGACGAAGGATCGGGAGACGATCAAATACTAATCGCCAATTCCACAAAGGTACATATATTTCATAGCGCGTTACAAAAATTCATTTAATTAGTTGGAATTAAGTGTGAAACTTGAAGGACGATCATTGTATCATTGAAACACTTTAAGATTTAGTATTCTAATTTTGTTAAAAATCGCTTTGAATGAACGATTGTTGTACGTCAGCTTAATTGACACAATAAATGCACAATTAACGTTCTAATATAACATGCACTACTTTGCAGAACGAAACCAGAGAGGCCCTGACCCAAGAAAGCAGCGACCGAGAGTCGGTGAGATAATTTATATATTGTACATAAACATTAAACTTTACACCTGTAGAAGAATATAAAAGCTTCAGTAAATAATCATTCGCTCGGCTAAGCATCGGTAAACAAAAAAGTCACAGATCGACTCATTTTCAAACGGTATTCGATTCTAAAAAAAAGCGTTTAATTCACAAAGCTCGCTTCTATTAATTGATGTGTTCATTGATCACTGATTAGAAAGACGAACTTTGATCTTTGAAGTATTATTATGTTATTTGGATAGATACACAAATTCAATCTTGGTATTAATATTATATACGTACTAGCTTTATTACCCGGCTTTGCCCGGGGTGTAATTAATATAATGTAATATAGTGTTTGTTTAGTAAATTATTTCGGGAGCCCAAAATTCCATTCCGGCCCCCAAACCCCCCCCAGACGTCCCTCAAACCCCGGCGGCCCCTTTTATGGGCTCCCTAAAAGCTATGCCGGCCCCTTACCACCCTCAAACCCTCCTTCTTACCCCGGCGGCCCCTTTTTTGGACTCTCGAAAAGCAATGTCGGCCCCTTACCACCCCACCAGACCACCCTCCTACCCCGGCGGCCCCTTTTTGGACTCCCGAAAAGCAATGCTGGCCCCTTACTACCCCCTAGACCCCCCTCCTGCCCCGGCGGCCCCTTTTTGAGCTCCCGAAACACTATCTGCTTAAATCTACTTAAATCTGCCGAAAACATCTACTATTTACTATTAATCGCACGCGAGCAACGCCTGGTAATTGACGAATGACCCATACGTACATACATACATTCAAACTTTAGTGTTTTATATATTAGATTCCATTTTTAATATGCGAATATTTGTATGCGTTTGCGTCTAAGGTTGAGAATTAAGTACAATTGTAGATAAAATATTTGGGGTTGGGCTTCGTTGACGATCAAAAGCGGAAGTCTTCAATGATGAAACTATACAATGAAATAATAATTAATTACAATAAAATTCTCAGGTTATCATTAGCAAAATAAAATATTATTAAAAAAAAAAAAGAAAATCTAATATTCCAGTGAGGTTTTCGTGAATCGAAACAATTGTAAAATTAGTTATTTACTCGTCGAATGACGGGTTTGTCGATTTTAATTCGAGCCATGGCGTTGCGGTAGCAGGTATTCAATTGTTCCGTATACCCACTGTTTCGACTAATGACGTGAGAAGAAAAAAGCGTGATGAACCGCGAGTTTGCCCATTGTTTTTATTCTTTTTAAATGTAGGTATTAACACGGCGAACAAAAGGTCCAAGTGGTATACCTATATTTAATCTTGCGATCAAAACGGTAGCGTTAAATTGCTCACTAGATTGACCCATTTCTAATCGACTGTTGCCGCAAACTTGCCTTTTATTGTTTCATCTAACAATCTAATTGTGATTTTGTTTAAAATTGCACAAATATCACAACAATATTGATTACAAAAACAAAACAAAACAAATTAAATATTATATTCGGTAGTGAACCCTTTATAAAACTTTGGAATATACACAACTAGCTTTATTACCCGGCTTTGCCCGGGGTGTAATTAATATAATATAATATAGTTTGTTTAGTAAATTTTTGATAACCCCTAAAGCCATTCCGGCTCTCAAACCCCCCCCCAGACGTCCCTCAAGCCCCGGCGGCCCTCTTTTTGGAGTCCCTCAAGCCATGTCGGCCCCCTACCACCCCCCAGACCCTCCTTCTCACCCCGGCGGCCTTTTTTTTGGACTCCCGAAAAGCAATGCCAATGCCCCCCCCCTCCTATCCCCAGACCCTTTTTTCCTCCCCCGACCCCTTACCCCCCAAACCCTCCCTCAAGCCATGCCAGCCCTTTTTTTTTGACCCCCCCTTACTACCCCCCAGACCCCCCTCCTGCCCCGACGGCCCCTTTTTTGGGCTCCCTAAAAGCCATGCCGGCCCCCCCACCCCCCCAACCCCCAAACCCTCCTTCTTTTACCCCGGCGGTCCAACCCCAAACCCTCCTTCTTACCCCGGGCGGTCCCTTAGACCCCCCCTCCTGCCCCGGCGGCCCCTTTTTGGGCTCCCGAAACACTATCTGCTTAAATCTACTTAAATCTGCCGAAAACATCTACTATCGTGTGTACTTCGTCGTTTCTATTAATCGCGCCAGAGCAACGCCTGGTAATTGACGAATGACCCATACGTACATACATACATACATACATACAAACTTAAGCGTTTTATATATTAGATTCTGTAGGTATGTACGTATGTATGTGTGATTTTACCAACTGTTGACTTGAACCCATTCGATTGATATGCACCGCACCCATTCAGTTAAAAAATAATATACTAAAACGTATGCACATTGTATGTATAGGTATTAGGAAACCATTTCAGACCGCACTTTCAATGAAAATGGCGGGATATTCGTAAGCAAAAAAATAAAACAACGGAGATTTTTCAAGGACAGAATTAAAAAGAAGTGTTGCCTTTCATCATTGTTCATCGTTTAAATCATGTTTCGGTCATTAACTACTACTATTACTTCTGTTGCGGTTAACGATTACAACTAGCGTGAGTACAACAACGTACAACCTCATCTTACTCACTATGGAGTAGATATTCTAACTAGTGTTGTAAGTCAAGAATATTCTTCAAAAGATTATTCTCCGAGAATATTCTCCAAAGATTATTCTTCGAGAATATTCGAGAATTTTCTTTTTTCTTGGTTATAAAACATCTCTAGATAGTTTAATAGCTTTTTAGAGGATTCTAAGATATTTTCAGAACCGTTTGAGATGCTCAATTTCAGCGTGCAGCTCAATTTCTGAAATATCATCTGCACACTCCTGAAATTAAAATTGAGCAATTTAAACACAACGTCTATTCTACACGTACTACTTATATAACTTCTAAATGCAAATATAGACAGTTATTGTTATTATTGTTCTACGGTTGATTTACTCTCATCACTTTCCAAAAAAGGAGTTTTTCAGCAGATCAAGAATACAAAAAATCTAGATCACAAAGAGCAATTTCAACTAATACGGGCATTCTCAAACTTTCCATTTCAAATTATGAAGCGTACTACATTTTATACAATTTCAAACTTTGTCAGTGTACGTACTCTGTATGTACATATAGTGTTGTAAGTCGAGAATATTCTCCAAAGATTATTCTCCGAGAATATTCGAGAATTTTTTTTTTTCTTGGATATAAAACATCTCTAGATAGTTTAATAGCTTTTTAGAGGATTCTAGGATATTTTCAGAACCTAATAGGAGTAATAGGACTTTCTAGAGTGTCTGAGAGCATTTTGAATGACATTTTTTCATTATGACGACACTGAATGTGTCATTTGGTCATTTTAACACACGTACTACTATCATGAACGTTTTCCGCGAAATTTTCACAGGAATGCAATGCTTATTAACTCTGGAAGCAAAAAATTATGTATACATATTTTTATTGCTTTGGTAATGATATTCCAGTGAAATTGTTCCAACTTATGATATAATTATTCATTTAAACTTAGCACAAAAGATCGTAAAAAATTTGTCGTACTCACGCCCCATCAAATTTAGTTTTTGTCAAGGATACTAAACTAATATTCGTGTAATCCGTATCACCTCACCCAAGTATTAGCCCGGAATCAGAGGGAGTTTACTGTATATTTAAGCAAATACAGTAAGAGTTATTTAAAATACATGGTGTCCGATGGAGTCCATTATGTACTACAATTTTAAACAGAAAATTCTCGGTTTGGAGAATATTCCCGATAATTTTACAACACTAATTCTAACTATTATAACTTTGTGTCAAAAATGAGTTGATTATACTCTCACTCAAGTACATACAACAGCCTCATCTACATATGTATGTAGTTTAATTGATTATACAATTTAAATTTGTTTCATTATTCATCATTCGGATGATACTCTAAGAATTTATTAGGCTAATCCGTGAAAGCTTTCACGACTTTTTAATCAGTAAGATGGTACTCGAGGATGACCTCCGCTGATGCTCAAACAATTGGCCAACGACCGGAAGGAGCACGAGGTCGTGACCTCCTACTTGGAAAATCGCTGGAATACTTTCGACCGCATTAAAGTCTCTATAAATCAATACGAATTTAAACGGACGAGCGTCCGTTCGTCATCAGCTAATTTGTACGAATTTCAATATTTTACACTGAAAACGAGAAGCGTTGCCAATTGGAAATTAATTTTTATACATACCTGTGTAAGTATTTATATGTATAATAAAACGAGAATGATTAATTAACCGGACGGGACGTGTCGAAATGATGGTATTAAAATCCGGTCGCGGTAATATGGGTCGAGTGCGCTTTCCTTGCTTATGCTAGGTACATATGTATGTACATAATTATGTATTAATTGTCATGAGCCCGTCACACGACGTTGGCCAATTGACTGCCTCCTTAGCTTATCTATTTGGGTATCTTGCTTGGTATATAGCTTGTCTGCTTTGTCCACCTGCTACCTTCGAAGGTGGTTCGTTAGCACGATGCACTTCGTGTGCGAATTTCCGTTCGACAATGTAACGCCACCTTACAAAAGTGACAATTTTTTGATTAGTTTTAATTTTGGTTAGGTAAGAGTGTCGGTATTTCTTTTTCGTAAGCAAAGAAGAAATAGCCGGTGATACTTGAAATATTATTAACTGGCTTTATTACCCAGCTTTGCCCGGGGTGTAATTAATATAATGTAATATAGTGTTTGTTTAGTAAATTATTTCGGGAGCCCGAAGAAGCAATGCCGGCCCCTTACCACCCCACCAGACCACCCTCCTACCCCGGCGCCCCCTTTTTGGACTCCCGAAAAGCAATGCCGGCCCCTACCACGCCCCAGACCCCCCTCTTATCCCGGCGACCCTTTTTTGGACTCCCGAAAAGCAATGCCGGCCCCTTACCACCCCACCAGACCACCCTCTTACCCCGGCGGCCCCTTTTTGGACTCCCGAAAAACTATGCCGGCCCCTTACCACCCCCCAGACCTCCCTCAAGCCCCGGCGGCCCCTTTTTTAGGCTCCCTAAAAGCTATGCCGGCCTCTTACCACCCCCCAGCCCCCCCTCCTGCCCTGGCGGCCCTTTTTTTGGGCTCCCGAAATAATTTACTAAACAAACACTATATTACCAGGTAATAAAGGAGGGATGCGGGGATGTGGAGGGGTGGGGTTAGGGGGGGGACGTACGTACTTAAATCTGCCGAAAACATCTACTATCGTGTGTACTTCGTCGTTTCTATTAATCGTACTCGAGCGACGCCTGGTAATTGACGAATGTCCCATACGTACATACATACAAACTTAAGCGTTTTGTATATTAGACTAGCTTTATAACCCGGCTTTGCCGGGGTGTAATTAATATAATGTAATATAGTATTTGTTATTATGCCGGCCCCCTACCCCCCCCCAGACCCCCCTCAAGCCCCGGCGGCCCCTTTTATGGACTCCCTAAAAGCTATGCCGGCCCCTTACCACCCCCAAACTTTCCTTCTTACCCCGGCGGCCTTTTTTTTGGACTCCCGAAAAGCAATGTCGGCCCCTTACCAACCCCCAAACCCCCCTCCTGCTCCGGCGGCCCCTTTTTGGGCTCCCGAAACACTATCTGCTTAAATCTACTTAAATCTGCCGAAAACATCTACTATCGTGTGCACTTCGTCGTTTCTATTAATCGCGCCAGAGCAACGCCTGGTAATTGACGAATGACCCATACGTACATACAAACTTAAGTGTTTTATTATATTAAATAATATTATTACGCAAAAATAAACGAGCCAGCGTAAAAGAATAAAATACGACACACGCGAACGATCAATTTGC
Organism: Parapsyche elsis; assembly: GCA_022651745.1. Taxonomy (NCBI): domain Eukaryota; kingdom Metazoa; phylum Arthropoda; class Insecta; order Trichoptera; family Hydropsychidae; genus Parapsyche; species Parapsyche elsis. The sequence continues at coordinate 101,509 of JAGVSN010000045.1, forward strand.
ATTCACATTGTATTGAAAATTGGTCATTGTCGACGGACCACGAACAGTCTACACAATCAATTTTCTCATGGTAAAATCTCATGTTTCAGGTGGTTTTCCTATCGGACAGCTCCGAGTATGTTCCCGTTCCAGCTTTGCGGTCTAGGTCTCCAGCAGTGGTTGCAGCAGGATCAGAATCAGCCAGTAGCAACGATCTAGAGTGGAGGATTCCGATAGAGTCTTGGGACAGAGAGTATCGCAGATTCAGAAGCAACAATACTAGAGTACAACGTGAGTGAAATTCCCAGCTGATAATTGTTGGTTTAAACTTAAATTACGCAACTTCTGCTAGGGACAACAATGGGGCAACCCGTTGAACGGTGAACTCCAGCTGCTGAATTAACCGTCGAACAATTAACTGAAGAGTTCTCAACTAACACAGTTTTTATTTACGTGTGTAGGTGCGCACCTAACTGTCTCACTGAACTTCCGAATTTTATTATGAAAGACAATGAAACATCTTTTCTCGGTTAGGAAGTAAACAACAACAAAATATGTGTTGGTGTGTTCGTGTGTAGTAACGTTTTATCAGCGTAGCGATTGTGCATCGAGATAGGCGTGTAATTTGAATCTGTTAAACGTCCGTTATACGAAAAATCAACGACCACACTGGAGCAGATTGACTCTCTTTCGCCTAACCGTTAACCGAGGCTGGTTATAAACCCGTGGGAACGGCCTTATATTTGAGCAATTGAAATATAACCACTCTTGATTGAGTGTTTATGTTTATATCGTATACGTATGTAGGTATATCTGAGTTGATGACATTTTAATAATTGTGTGTTAGATGTGTGATCGACAAGTTTGAGGATTTTTGTTGATTCGCATGAACATAATTATAAGCCGCACTGTATGGGAAGATTGGGCTTGAATCGTGATAGTGCCATTATGAATTATTAATTCAATAGTTTATAAGAAATCTAACTGAAAATTCACAATACAATGGAGACTGTGAGAATCCTTCCACAATAATTTCAGTCAATGTAAAAAAGTACATACATATGTACATATATCGGTCACCTTACTAAATGATATTAGTTGGAATGCTACATGAATGATTCTTCTCCTTTTTTTCCCACCGTATTTTGTGAAATATAATACTAGATATATGTACATATATGTATGTAGGAATGATTTTTGAGTGAATGTGGCGAACAGGCATACGAGGTGACAAGAACGCTAGCGAGGGTGCGAGGGAGAGTAGTTAGTTGTCTTTTGATAACCCGGAGTGACGGATGTGCTTGGGGAGCAATAAACATTGAAACTACAAACACGATATCTATTATTTCCAACGATCGCCAGAAACCAGATCCCACATGTATGTAGATTAACAGAAGACATTTGAGCCATCTAAGATTCGCTGACGACATATGTAGTTACATATAGGTATATGTAGTTGTATGTGACTCAGTAGATTTACAAAATAGATTAAGCAACGAAAGTATGAAAGTAGGCTTAAAAATTAATTTTAATAAAACTAAAATTATGTTTAATGAATTTTGCACGCAAAGCTTAGTCACAGTGGATAGTCATATTGTAGAGATAGTTGATAGTTTTTTATACCTAGGGTAATTGGTGAATATAACCGGATGTAAAGAAGAAGAAATAAAACGAAGGATGAAACTAGGATGGAGTGCTTTTGGAAGAATGAACATAGTTTTTAAATCCAACATATCCAAGGCATACGACCAATGCGTACTGCCAGTTATGACGTATGGATGTGAAACTGGGACGCTAAATTCATGCTACGTAAAAGATCCAGTGCACACAGAGAAGCATGGAAAGATGTTTGCTTGGTATAACAAGAAGAGATCGTAAGAGCAATACATGGGTAAGTAGTATGACCAAAGTGGCAGATGTAGCAGTACGTGTGAAAAAGTTGAAGTGGACACATCACGAGAAGAATTGATGGACGCGAGAAATACTGGAATGGTATCCGAGAGGATGTGAAAGAAAGCAAGGTAGACCATGTGGAAGATGGGCTGATGAATTGAGAAGAATGTGTGGAGTCGAGTGGATGCAGATTGCTCAAGACAGACAGGAATGGAAGAGGATTTGAGAGGCCTTCATCCAGCAGTAGATGGTGAACAACTGAAAATGATGAATACTATATAATACAGTCTAATGATCGATTTGTCGTTGTTATGATTCAATAGAAAAATATTAGTATGCCGCAATAGAATTTACAAGTATAGGTATGATTTAATATTAGTTTTGAGTGCCAGGCGTTCCCGTTACTGTTGAAATTTTAATACAAATATATCCGGGGTTGAGCCGCCCGCCCTCTCCTTTTGCACCGAAACGCAATTTCCGAGGCGAATTTGACCGATAAAGATCGTGTGTTAAATCGTTAATAATAGAAAAACAACATTATTCATGCTGTACTTGCGAAAAAGCGATCTTATCATAGATAACGCATCAATTCAACAGTAGTGGGTACATACAGTAGTAGATACGCACGTTAAATGGCATTACGCAATATGTACGTACAAGACAATGGTTTATAAAATTTCAAAAGCATTATTATTAATGCGTAAAATGATTAATTAACAATTCAAACACGCATTGTTCGCGTATCGTTGTTCATTACGTCTAATTGACCACCGGCGACATTAAAATTCATGTTTAATTGAAAACTAATTGTTGATTTAATATTTTTGCATGTTTACAGACTCAAATAGGTATTTTATTTTATTTGAGAATGAAACATACAGTTATAATTAAAGAAATACAAAATAGAGATGAACAAAGTTATGACATAAACCAAAGTAGTTTCTATAAATAAATTTGATATAACATAGGTGAAGAAATAGAAAGATAATAGATATAGTTTATATAAGTAAAATTAGATATAACATAAATAAAGAATAGAAAGATGATGAATGTAAGAAACATAAAGAAAGTAGTGAGAAGGGAGAGGGAGATTTGGAAGAGTGTGGGTAGGATTAGGGATTGGAAAAGTGTTTATATAGATGAATTTTGAAAGTAAAGAGGTTGGAGGTGAATATATCAAATGAAATAGGAAGTTTGTTGAAAGTATTGCATGATCTGTTGATGAATGAGTGGCGAGATAAGTTTGAGGATGAGAACTTAAGGTGGAATAAATTAGGATTACGGAACGTTCTGGAAGGACAATTAAGGGAGATTTTAGAAAGGAGATAAGGACTATCAACTAAATTGTTAAGGATTTTGTACAAAAAACAGAGGTCATTTATGATTCTTCTTGTTACAAGTGGGGGGGTTAAATTGGGAATAAACAAAGAATTAGGAATAATTGGGATGTGGAATTTAAATTGCAAGTATGTGTGGAACCTTTTTTGGATTTTATCCAGTCTAAGAATGTTTATATGGTATAAGGGGTTCCACACAGTACTTGCAAACTCCAGGTGGCTTCTGACAAAGGAGTTGAAAAGTAATTTGAGGGTATCACAAGATATGTAGTGCTAAGTTGATATTAAAATTTAATTTTCAGATATTGAAGCTGAATGCCAGGACGAATATATGAAAATACGAGTCGGTTTCAATGGCTCATTTACCGGTTTGGTCTATTCAGCCGGTAATTCATTCTATCTTTGATTCATTTATTAATAAATATCGTACCAATATTTATAACAATTTTATTCAAAACATACTTCAGGTTATGCATACGATCCAGAGTGTATGTATATCAACGGTTCGGGAAGGGACTATTATGAGTTTTATATACAATTGAATAGATGCGGCACTTTAGGAAAGAATACAAGACACGACGATCCAAGGAAAAGTCCATCGGTATAAATAAACATTTATTACGAGAAAATTTGACAAAATCTAAATTACTTGGTAACTAAATAGGTGTTGTTGTTAAATTTTAGAAAAATTTCATGTGGAATACTGTGACTGTCCAATACAATCCCCTGATTGAAGAAGAGTTTGATGAACATTTTAAAGTGACTTGTGAATATGGATATGACTTTTGGAAGACGGTTACGTTCCCATTTTTGGATGTCGAGTGAGTATAAAATACTATTGGAAGTATTTTTTTTACTTGATTTATTTATATTACCTACATAAAATGACTTGTGTTCTAGGGTTGCAACTGGAAACCCTGTAGTATTCACCTTACAACCCCCTGAATGTTATATGGAGATTCGAAATGGTTACGGAACTGGCGGAGCAAGAGTGTCTGGACCTGTACGAGTGGGTGATCCGTTGACTCTCATCATTTATATGAGAAGCAAATATGGTATGAAATTATATTAAATACATATGTAAATTAAAAAGGTATTATCGCAATATTAAAATTAACAAAAAATTTACTTATATGTAGATGGATTTGATATCGTCGTGAACGATTGCTTTGCGCACAATGGTGGTACTAAGAAAATTCAGCTGATTGATGAATACGGGTATAATAAAAGTTGTATATCAAATATATACCATTGGAAAATAACAAGTGTTTGAATATGTGAAATATATGCTTATAGATGTCCCGTCGACGACAAATTGATATCAAGATTCAGAGGATCATGGTCTGAAAGTGGAGTGTTTGAAACTCAAGTATTTGCCTATATGAAAACGTTCAGGTTTACCGGCTCACCGGCGCTCTATATAGAATGTGATGTGAGAATGTGTCACGGAAGATGTCCAGTAAGTGTATACATACATCATCATTTTCAGCCGTTCACCATCCACTGTTGGATGAAGGCCTCTCCAATTCCCTTCCATTCCTGTCTTTCTCGAGCGATCTGCATCCACTCGACTATACACATTCTTCTCAATTCATCAGCCCATCGTCCACTCGGTCTACCTTGCTTTCTTTCACATCCTCTCGGATACCATTCCAGTATTTCTTGTGTTCATCTGCCATCCATTCTTCTCGCTGTGTGTCCACTTCAACTTTTTCACCCGTACTGCTATATCTGCCACTTTGGTCATCCTTCTTACCCATGTATCCCTCTTACGATCTCTTCTTGTTATACCAAGCATACATCTTTCCATGCTTCTCTGTGTGCACTGGATCTTACGTAGCATTCTTGAATTTAGCGTCCCAGTTTCACATCCATACGTCATAACTGACAGTACGCATTGGTCGTATGCCTTCTTTTTTAAGCATAGCGGAATGTTGGATTTAAAAACTATGTAAATATATTACATGTAGGTCTACATTGCTTTCTTTCACATCCTCTCGGATACCATTCCAGTATTTCTCGCGTCCATCTGTCATCCATTCTTCTCGCTATGTGTCCAGCTATACATATATGTATGTATGTATGTAAACCTACTCACGAAAGCAAATTGTAGGCTTTGGTCGATGCTTAGAGTATATAGTGATTTCGATTACAACAGCAAAAAAATAGTAATTTACCTTCACCTATGTATAATATATAAAAAAAAATTAAAACTTTATTTCTAATTAATTTCAGACACAACCATGTCATTGGCGAAATGTGAAAAATCATCGGAAACGTGACGTTGAAGCGGAATCTACGAGCATCGGACCGAATACACTGTCGGAGAATATCAATCTGTTCCAATCATTGAGAGTGCTGCAAGAGGGTGAAGACGATGACGATTATTCAAGAAATTTCACGAAGAGTAAGTTCAAATACATAAAAATGAATGTACCCAATATGCTTGCATATTAAAAATATTAATGAATTAATTTTATCAATTACAGATGTTCCCGATACGAATCAAACTTGTATGAAATCATCGCTATTCTCTACAATAATAGCTACTGGTTGTGTGCTGCTTTGCTTGTTGTCGAGTGTACTCGTAGCCGCTTGGGTCAAACTGAGAAACGTAAAATCGTTTCCACATCAAGGAGAAGAGATGTACGAAAGCTATGTGCAACACAAGGGAAGAATAAAATAAAATAAATATGAGTTTATGAGTGAGTTCATTTGGTTCGTAAAAATCACTTCTGCCATATGCAGTCCATACATAGAATGAGAGAATTTTATAATAATCCTGCATTATTTGAGTATTTCAAGCTTTAAATTTTATTTTATTATATCTCATGCAAATCGTTTAAGCTATGATATTATTTTAAGAGTGTCGAAAATAATGAGACATTTACGTATGGGTAAAATTACTATTGTGTTCACGTTTCCATAAATGTGAATATGATATTGACAACTGTTTGAATGTAGTAGATTGAGTTTCTATTTTGATAACTGAAATATTGGTCTGTTATATTCAAAAATATTCTCGGTGTGAGGGATAGCTCGTGACATAACATTCATGTTCACTTACTGGTGCAGATTTCAAACAAGTCAATACCGATAGCTTTGAAAGTATTATTAGGTACATTACTTTCATGTTTGAATTATGTAGCTTTTGATTTATTTCTGAATGGGTAAAACTATTTTACTGTATAATATTGTATAATAAGTACCTACTATTGTTATTTACGTGAGAAATTGAAAAATGATTTTTGAATAATTGAAGATGTATAAAATTATTTAAAACAAAATTTTGATGCACATTACGATTGATGATGTTCATCAAATTAGCAATTTGCAATAAGGAATATATTTACGTAAATTATCTTTTTATTATTTATATGCAATAGTTTTTACATATTAAAATATTTTATATTAATTTTAGTTAGAGGGTATTAAGATAATAAATTTCACGACAACAAGGAGAGAAGATAAATATTTTTTTTATATAAATAAATATTTCTGTTCCTCCTGTGTTTCTGATAGTTGTGAATTAAAAATAGATAGATACATATGTACGTTTAAATCTATATTTTAATAATATGTGACGCATGTTTGCAAAAGAGCGTTGAGTTTATATTTAAAAAATAGGAATGAATCAATAGGAAGATTTAAACACGCAGTATAATTTATTATTGATAGCGTATTACCAAAATTATTTCACACATTGCGGTACTAAAGTTATTAATGTATGAAATTCGGTGTACTCGAGATAAATAATAAAAAAAATGAGATTCATAAACAGTTTTTATTTGATAAATAAATAAATGTATCTACATATGTACATACATATGTATGTTAATATGGAAACAATATATTATATGTATGTAATTATAAATTTGTGCACATGCAAGAAAGCAAAAATGGATTAGTTACGATGAAAGCAAAATTGACGGAAAAAAAATGGGAAATGGCACACAATACCAAATTACATCTATCACAAATGAAAATTATTTTATACGACATTGAAAATATGAAAAATGGTACAAGAATAAAATTTAAGTACAAAAATATAAAATAAGTAAAGGTCCATTTACACGGTCCATCCAGTGATCTGTCGTCTCCGGTTCAGCTTTAGTTAAAAAAAAAAGGTGGTGCATTTAGAATTTTAGACGACCGGTCCAGGAATCCGTTTTAGCTAAAAATGGACAGCGCATAGACAATCAATTGAGTCGTCTTGATTTACGCTTATATTTACTTATATGTACATATATTGTAAATGGATGAATATACGTAGTTGCTTATTGAAATTGGCATTTCCTTTAGCTTTAGCAGTGAAGAAACCGAGAAAAAGGAGATATACAAAGTGGAAACGAAAAAACGTTACCTTTTTTTTTTTAACAATTTATATCTCAAAAAAAAATAACGTTACATTTGGAATTTGGAAAAATATAAAAACGTATTTTTCAATAAATTCCATTATAAAATCGTGTTTTTCCCAACAATTGAAACAAGTACGGATGACGCATTGACGTTCTATCCGTTTTTTGGACAGCTCGCCGGAACCGAATGAATGAAATGGATTGTGTAAATAGATAAATAACGTTGTGAGAGTTTGTTCAATAATATTATACATATAATCAATAAACATTATATGTATTTATGTATTGAACTTAAAATAATATTCAAGATTATCGAGTTTTATTAGAAATGATTTTGGTAAAACATGATAATCCATAGATTTGTGTTTTGCTTATAAAAATATTTTCGTTAAAAAAACAAAGAATATAAAATTAGTTCTAAATTCAATAAATTAAAGCTTTGGTCATCATCACAATTTCGACTGTGTGAAATCGATGGCTTTTCTCAACAATTTCATTTCAGTTTCTTTCAGTTTTTTCACCATCGATCTGAAAAATAAAAGGACATTCAAAGAACCGAAGAGAAAACGGTATACACATGTACAGTATAAATCCGAATCATACTTGTGCCTATCATTCTTGTCATGTTTGATATCAATGTTGCCATTTTCAATGATATTAAGTTCACCCATCTTATTATTGCATATTTGACGTTCGTAAGTATTGAGCAATAATTTACAACGCATGTTGATAAAATTGTACGCCTTCTTTTCTATTTCAGGTTTGACGGTAACGCTGTCGAACTTTACTAACTCTCCGAAATCTCCATTCGACCACACTGTTAAATTATCTAAGATAAAATCGAGAAAATGTTGATCAACGTACATACTTTAGGCTTACGATTAATTAATAATAAGTATAATAATGTATACCTTTATCCATAATAAAAACTCTCGAAAATGCCAAGAGTTCGGGGCTTATAGGCGTTTCACTATTTACAATTGTAAATTGAGTAGTTGAATTAATTTTCAATTTTTCCAGTAAGTCTCGTTTGAGTTGTTGAAGCGGATCATTGGGACTGATGCCGAGGGTGACCGTAAGAGCATCGTGATCATTCTGTTCATATACAAATCTAAAATGTAACAGATCAGTTTATAAATAGTACGTGGTTCAACGTAAACAAATGAAAATTGTAATAATTATGTACATATGTACATAATATACGAACCCGTTATGTAAAAAGAAAAATGCATTTGTCCTGACACCGTAGAAAATTAGGATTTGCTCTCCAACATGATAATTCGTAAGTGCGAAACTTTCAGCACGATCCTGCTCTATGTTGAAATGAGTCGTAATCTGAAAAGTCAAAATATACAATAATCTGCACATTAGTATTTTATCCATGTGAATTGATAAATATTTGTTGTTATACTAAAATTTTGAATGTGGGAACGTATGTACAACAATATGTATGTATATTCAAATTACCTGTCCATTAGTATGATTGCACATGTCCCACAGCGGTATAAGAGCAGTAGTTGGAGAATCTTTTATTGTCTCGGAAGGTACCATATTGAGACGAGTCATTACGGTAGAAACTGCCCAGCTGAAAATATAAAAATATATTGTACGGATGTTACTTTATTTGGATTTACATATATGTATAAAAATTAGAAAATGATTATAAAAAGGATTTTTATTGTGAGACAAGTATAATGCCGGCGCCAGACAAAAGTTCAAAGAAGTGATCACTTATTTGAAGACTTTGCTCACACTTTTTTTCACATATTGTTGTATCTACCAGATATGTGTGGCAGGCACACAAACATTTGGACTTTTATCCCTTTGATGTGCGCTAAAAAACCGACACGGAATGGCAAAGCGCACTTAAGTGATCAAATATGTGACAATAGTATTAAATGCCCGTGCCACACATTTGAACACTTATTTGATCACATCTTTGAACACATGTCTGGCGCGGGCATCATACACAGCACATACTACATATGTATGTATGTACCTACTCGATTAACTACATACTCGTACTTAAATATCGATGTAAACTAGCACTTTCGTTTTATATTACTACTAGCTTTATTACCCGGCTTTGCCCGGGGTGTAATTATTATAATGTAATATAGTAAATTATTTCGGGAGCCCAAAAAAGGGGCCGCCGGGGCAGGAGGGGGGTGGGGGGGGTGATAAGGGGCCGGCATAGATTTTAGGGAGTATAGTAACGCTATGACGTAACTATAGGATTTTTCGAGTTTTTTTCTATCAATTTATTTTTTAATGCCGGCAATGCCGGCCCCTTACCACCCCACCAGCCCCTCCTTCTTACTCCGGCGGTCCCTTTTTTGGACTCACCAAAAGCAATGCCTGCCCCTTACCACCCTCCTATCCCGGCGACCCTTTTTTGGACTCCCGAAGAGCAATGCCGGCCCCTTACCAACTCCCAAACCCTCCTTCTTACCCCGGCGGTCCCTTTTTTGGACTCCCGAAAAGCAATGGCGGCCCCTTACCAACCCCTAAACCCCCCTTCTTACCCCGGCGGCCCCTTTTTTGGACTCCCGAAACACTATCTGCTTAAATCTGCCGAAAACATCTACTATCGTGTGTACTTCGTCGTTTCTATTAATCGTGCCCGAGCAACGCCTGGTAATTGACGAATGACCCATACGTACATACATACAAAATTTAGTGTTTTATATATTAGATAAATATGCACATACATATATACATAGTTACGCATAAATCTGTGTCCGCCACGCTAGCATTTGACTATACGATTGTTTCATGTACTGAAAAACGGGGTAGGGGTTAGATTTAATATTATTATACATACATAATAAATTATACGCTCACACATACATAAATTACATACGCCAATTTTCGGCCTTTTAAATATTTAGTATCTTCATAATATTGTATCACTTTCAACACCGTCTTATGACGGGCAAACTTGCTAGTACATATGTACATAGTTATGCGGTCAAAAATTCGAAAATAACTAAACGAGTGTAGGATTTCGGTGAATCGCTTCCGTTCACCAATAAATAATTATATCGTAGATATTGAGACGACTATTAAATATGAGTATTGGGACAACTATCCAATTTCCTGATGCTTTCTGATTGAATTGCGAAATATCATCATCACCAATGATTCGTTTCAGAATTACACAACGAGGAAGCAAGTCCGACGCGAAGTGAAGATTCATAATTGATTACAATCTAAATTACACGTTAGAAGCCGAGCAAAAAAGGTTTCAAAACAAATTTAAACTTATAATACTGAAACATATGTACATACATATGTATATGAGTATTTTGACTAGGAATTCTATTATATTTTACAAACATGCCATAGAGCGTAGAATTATTACGACTTATTGTTTATCGCGCGTCTCAATTTCATACAAAACCATTTCACTATCGCCCGAACAATACTGCGAACATCTCGAATTGTTACTACTAAGATTTTGAATATGGAAACGGGACGGTTCAATTCGTTATCTCGAACGGGGCTTTGACGTTAAATCTGACGGTTCAGTGGAATTTTTCATTGTTTAAAATCAACCGTCAACTTTTCGGACTCGACCGACGCGAACGTGCTTTTAATTGATTACTATTATATATTATATATTAAACACAATTACTTAGATCGTAAGAACGATCTAAGTAATTGTGTTTTCGACCTCACTTTTGTAGTGATCGCTGGATAAGACGTTCGTGTTCGTTCCGTTTACTATGTATATTTCACTGGTTTGATATAAAGATATAAAAGTATATTTTTAGATACGCAAGTAAACTCCAAATTTATTTAATATGATATTTGGATGGTTTCGATTATGGGTCAAATTTAACAAATTATCGACAAAATTCTCACACCATTATTCCTACTTTTGACTCGTTAAATACATATGTATTCGATTAGTTTTATCCATTATCGTTGGATATTTGAAATTCGGCTTGAAGAGCCATAATATTGTCTTGATTATATACGTATTGAAAATAAATCTTTTGATATTCTGTCAGTTCATTGGCGGCTTAAAAAAAGTCTCGCCAACTTCCTCGTGAATTAATTTCATCACGATTATTATTTTCTCATACGCTTCGAACAATCGTACAACGAAGTATGTACATACATATGTATGTATACTCAATTTTCACTTTCGCATTTAATAACAAGTCGATATATTTGAACTTTTTCATCGGTGAAAATGACGCTTGGCCTAATTTCTACTCGTTTCTGTGAGACGTTCGTTGAAATAAGCGCACGTCTCAAAAGTTATTACCCATTCACAGTTATCGAATAAAAATTCGTACAAATTCGAGAGTTAGCCGAATGTCGAACAATTAACCCGTTTGTTTGTTTTTGATAGAAATTTTGGTTCATTAATCTTATTACAATATCGCATAGTTACGTCTAATGCAGTTTTTAATGCTTTCTAAAAACAAAAAAAAATTCCTATACAAAAGAGGTCGGTATGAAAGCGAAAAGTCATTATGGAAACATTAACTTAAAATGTCCATTTATTCACTTCGGTTTTATTTGAGTTAAAACTCTAAAATATACATCGCATATAATGTATGTAGCTGTGATATTCAATAGTACACGAAATGTACACGAATATGTAGCGATACTATTCTATGTACATTCACATGTACATATGTACATAGTTTTGAATGGTGCAGTAATGTTTAGTCATTAGAGAGGCGAAAATCTTATTTTTTATTCACTTATAATAAAAATAATTAGGAATGACATTCGTTTTCTATATTAGCATATTAATATTTGTTATACATACACAATGATTGCATACAAATAAATCGGCGATATTTTCACCATTTCACTCGGATATCTGTGTTTCTAGAAATCTTGCGAAAACATTTTGTCTATACAAAACGTTCGACAGTCATGTCGCGTTTGTTATTACTGTTATTAGAAATTTATGATAATATAAGCGAGACGAACGATGCAGATGATGATTACAATTCCTATCGATACTGACTTAATGAGATTCCTCTTAAACCGGACTAGAGAAATTTATGTTTTGTTGATTAGAATATCATCGGTGGTTTATATAAGGAAAATAACAAATAAATAGCACCTAAATGTAGTCCAAATCATAGATTGGTTCTTTAAGAGGTATCTTTATGATAGCCAAGTCATGGGTTGGGTCAGGCGTAGCATAGCAGAGATCTTTATAATTACGTTCACTTTCAATGTTAATAGAAAAGTCATTAGATTGTATTCAAATAGGCTGATCGTCGTAAGTTGTTTGATTCAATATTCATCAGATACATACATACATACATACATATAATAGTATATAATTCGTAATAGAATAATTAATTGAGCATTACGGCGATTACGGCTACGGAACCGTATTAAAAATGAATTAATTATTCGATACCCGTACAAGGTATATTGAATATGTTAAAAAATGAAAATGCGAAAGAAAAGCGAAATTTACAACGAATTGGGCAATTAGTAGACGAAGCGAATTTTCGCCAAAGTCCAATCCAACGGGAGAAAGGCAAATAAATACTTGGATAATAATTAGGGCTAGAGAAATTTCGTGAGTGCAATACGCCAAGAAAACGTATAGCCATTATTAAAATGTAAGTATGAATATATTTTTGGTGGGAATAATAAAATGATGTAACACAATTGCTGGTAGTTGCCGGGATGCAGTTTGCGGTTACGTACATTTTGGTTGTGATGACAGATTCAATATTGAAAAATGGTTAATATCTGGTATGACAAATCTGGCCCGTTACGAATTACATACACATATACTAATGTAAATAAATTATTTATTTGAAGTTACTAGCTGATTTGGCAAGCGGTTCCAAACTTCGACCATTCTATTTGAATTTTTTTAGTAGTTTCAGTGTATGACCTCTGAGATGTCCATTTTTATTGAAAGTGAGGAGTTTTTTTTATTGGGCATTTATATTTATTATTTATTATTTTATTGTAGAGATAGTTGATAGTTATTTATACCTAGGACAGTTGGTGAATATGACTGGATGTAAAGAAGAAGAAATAAAACGAAGAATGAAACTAGGATGGAGTGCTTTTGGAAGAATGAACATAGTTTTTAAATCCAACATTCCGCTATGCTTAAAAAATAAGGCATACGACCAATGCGTACTGCCAGTTATGACGTATGGATGTGAAACTTGGACGCTAAATTCAAGAATGCTACGAAAGATCCAGTGCACACAGAGAAGCATGGAAAGATGTATGCTTGGTATAACAAGAAGAGATCGTAAGAGGAATACATGGGTAAGAAGTATGACCAAAGTGGCAGATATAGCAGTACGGGTGAAAAAGTTGAAGTGGACACATAACGAGAAGAATTGATGGACGCGAGAAATACTGGAATACCAATCCGAGAGGATGTGAAAGAAAGCAAGGTAGACCGTGTGGAAGATGGGCTGATGAATTGAGAAGAATGTGTGGAGTCAAATGGATGCAGATTGCTCAAGACAGACAAGAATGGAAGAGGCCTTCATCCAGCAGTGGATGGTGAACGGCTGAAAATGATGATGATGATTTATTATTTTGTAGACTTCTATTAGATCGATTCTTAATCTTCTCGTCTCCAAAGATGTGAGACTCATTTTCTTCAACCTTTAAACCGTTCAGATGGCATTTTTGCAATCCTTCTTTGGACCCTTTCTAAACATACAATGTCTTTTTTGAAGTTAGGGTTCCAAACATTTACAGCAAATTCTAATTTAGGTCTAATATTGGATTTATAAATATTTGACAGCAACTGGATACTAAATTTCTTAAATACACGTTTGATAATATATATAAATGAATAACACTTATTTACTAAGGAGTTTATATGAGTAGACGGTTTAAGGTCTTTTGAGATAACGACACCCAGGTCCATTTGAGATGCAACTTTTGGGACACTTAGATTATCAATTAAATAACGGATTTGGGGGTTAGTTCGGCCTAGGTGTAAAACAGAGCACATATTAATATTTAAAGACAATAGCCATGTTTGGCTTTATTTTTTTTTTATAGAGTTTAGGTCATCCTGTAAACTGTTTATACCCGGAGTATAATGTAGATCTGGATAGTGTGCCGTAAAATTAATACACTGTTGTGACGCATTCGATCTTATAAAATTGAAAAATATTCTTGAATGACAATCATCTAGATTTTTCAGTAAAAGGAAGAGTGACGTTGTACAGAGTAGTTGAGTCTATTGAAGATGCTACTCTACTACAACTAAATCTGGATGTTATTGCTGCCTGGTCGTCAAGAAACTGTTTGCCTCTTGATGTGCTAAAACGCTGTTCATTAAGATTCTCCAGGTCTCCCAACCAAATAGAAGCTGTTTACTGTGTCTATGGCTTAAACTTGGATACAGTGGACTTGGGTGTCCTATTCACGTTGTCGTGGAATTTCGGTAGGCATATTGAAGCTGTATGCTCAAAATCGTCTAAAATGCTGGGTTTCATTTTAAGGGCGAGTAAGCCCTTTCAATCTGTTATAGTACTAAGGATTCTTTATGAATCACTAGTGCGAACAGTTTTGGAATTTTCTTCTACATATTATATGGAGTCCTAGTAATAGGACCCATATATTAATGCTGGAAAAAGTCCAGAAGAAGTTTCTAAGGTACTTGTATGTACATGGTGGAATTTGGGCGCTATCCTTGGATGTACCCAACTGCCTTTCTACAGGATGCCCTGGGCTTTTACTCGTTGGAGTCTAGACGGCAACTATTTTTAGGAAGGCATTTCTACAAGTTGCTGATTGGTTTGGTGCACAATCCTCAGATCCTAAGAGAAATGAAATTGTGGGTACCGAGCCAATTTCGTAATTCCAGGCAGCATGTGCCGCATTTACTCTTCTATCCACCTGAGGCACGAACCAATATGGTGTCATCTTCTCCGGTGGCCAGAGCGATTGATCTGCTCAATCGGGTAAGCTGTCTCGTTTGATATTTTCTTTGAAAGTTACGGTTGCTTGATTAAGCGGATACTAAGCTACTACTTGTATGAAGATTATGAGATGAGCAGGTAGCTTGGTGAGTGAAAAGTGGTGCAATGTAATAATAATTTTGACCACCGCCAAAAAAAATCTGGTGCTGGTGTGGTTGCTCAGTGTAATATCGCTCTAAGGGTGATATTGCACTGAGCAAAAAAACGGAACATCAGATTTTTTTTTGAACCTCGACGACCAGATAGATATACAGGTTCCAATTCTACGTATTACATGATGCGATTCTCAGTTGCATAAAAATTTCTTGGAAGTCAATGTTCGACGAAAATAACCTTCACCAAAAACCCTCTTCTGACCTTTTTTTTGCATCGTCGTACTCAATTGTCAACGCAACGCAATTGTTTCGAATATAATAATATCGCTCTTAGGCTGATATTACACTGAGCAACAACACCAACACCAGGTTTTTTTTGAACCTCGACGACCAGATAGATATACAGGTTCAGATGCTGCGTATTACATTATGCGATTCTGAGTTGCATGAAAATTTCTTGGAAGTCAATGTTCGACGAAAAAAACCTTCACCAAAAACCCTTTTCTGACTTTTTTTTTTTGCATCGTCGTACTCAATTGTCAACGCAACGCAATTGTTTCGAAAACAATGAAATTCAGAAAGAAATACGAGAGGTTGAATTTTATATATTTTCTACGTCTACATAGAGTACCTAGTTTCGTATAGTATTTTTTTTTGTATGAAGATTATGAGATGAGCAGGTAGCTTGGTAGCTTGAAAAGTGGTGCAATGTAATAAGATGGTCGCCACCGCCAAAAAAAATCTGGTGCTGGTGTTGTTGCTCAATGTAATATCGCTCTTAGGGTCGAATGATTTTGTGTGCATTTTGAATGTATGTATACAAAGTCATTTGTCTATTTTACATTTATTTAATTATGTCTATTTTTACATGTATTTTTCTATTTATTGTACACTTATGTTCATTTTTGTTATTTACCCACCATGACGATTTGTTTTAACTGTTATGTCATGGTGGGTGTTTTTGTAATAAAATAAAAATAAAAATTGTCATTCTGAAGTAACTAATCTAATATTTATAAACACCGACCGACACAAAGTCTCCGTAGCAATCAGCAATGCAAGAAATCAGAGGGAAATTGGTCGTTGACGATCGCGATGATGGACTGGGGCACTTTCGACATAGCAGCAATTACCATTAACACGACATGCAAATTCCAGGAGTTTTCTTCGTCGAAAGTCAACGTGGGAGACTTTTCTTTATAAGTAAAACACCGAACCGGCACAATAAGGCACGGAAGACGACATTCTAGTCATCATTATCGAGTCACGTAACACTTCGGTGTTACGGAGGAAGCGACACTCAAAAGTCACCCATCTGAATCACAATGAATTGCAAAAATGGAAGTGTTTAAATCTAGTGTCGTTCGAGTAACCCCAAATTTATTTATTTATTTATTACTTATTTCACGCCTAAAAAAGGCTTTTATACAAATAGAGAAGATATCAATACAGGAGTAAAACATACATATAATTTAAATGAAACTAAGAAGAGGAACTTCGTAAAGAAAGCAACAGTTTATACTTTACTAAATTAAGGTTATTACAGAAATAGTCCAATAAATTCCCATACTTATTGCCAGTCCCAATCAACCTAGGAATAGGAGACTGCCGATAATAATTGGTACACGAATTACCTTCATTAACAAAAATTGAGATCGTGTAAAACGTGTAGGAACTTTTAGTCGCAAAATCGACTCAACAAGAATAGGACAATCAATAAAAGAATTTACAACTCTATAAAAAAAGACCAAGTCATTCATAACTCTTCTATCAGACAATTTGTGCATATTTAAACTGTGTAAAAGAGAGTCATAACAGTTATAATTAAAAAGATACATAAATTTATACATAATAAATCTTAAGAATTTATTTTGGATTATTTCTAAAGAATAAGAATGAATAGAATAAGAAGGAGACCAAACAACAGAGTTATACTCCAACTTACTTCTGACAAAAGAACAAAATATGCACAATACTTGTACCGACACTATCAATCTTACATTCGATTAAAAAGTGCGAAGTAATAAAAGCATGTACGTGAAATACGTACGTAAGGTACTTTCGAATTTACGCAAGGATTCATTATAAAAATTGCATAAAAGTACAACACATACAATTTTCCCATAAGAATAATGGTAACTTCACATGGAAGTTTTCTCTCACAGCAAAGAAAAAGCGGAAGTACAATAACAAGGATTTGCGCAACTATAAGATACATTAAATATAATACAAGTTTAAGTAAAAATTCGATGCGATTTCACAGAAGGAAGCATCAGTGAGAAAGTCAAGCGAATCACTGCTCCGAATTACTATCATTAAACGATAGCTATTCTTATATTACCTAACGCGTGGAATTATCACTATTGGAAAGTTCTCCAACCGGAGGAATATTATAATATCACGGGTCTGTGGAGAGGCTCCGAATCACTCGAGAAATAATCACTTTCCGCATCGGCGATAATCGAAAATTGCCAAAAAAAAAATAATTTTACACGGAAAAAGAGTGCCGCTCTATGATGCAGAAGACGAAAGTGATGACAATACGATTCTTCAGTTAAAATCAGCAATGAAACGCACTCACTAATCGTCCATCGGCAGACACATGTCGAAGAATGTATTATTAGATTAATTAAACGTTGTTTAATTTATTTTTAAATAAGTGCAATAGGTTTCTAGGCAATTCAAATTTGGCATAGAATCGATTTGAAAACAGTTGTAATTATTTATTGTACATATGTACATTCTCGAGTAGCAACTATGTAGTACCTATCAGTAGGTATGTGTTATCTTTGTTATTGAAACTATTTCAGTAAATTGTTCAGAGTTGAGTGGATGATGTTTTTCCATTTATTTATTTATTTATATAATATAGTAGCTAAAGCTAATTACATAATCCTTAACTAAACACCAATACAGAGATATTTTTTTAAGACCGCCAGGAATTTATCAATAGTTTTGGAACTTCTAATTCCATCCGGCAGTCTATTATACCTATATTCCAAAACATTATATTATACCTATATTCCAAATTATATTCACATATGTACATCCATTATTTTCACAATAAATTTACTAAAACATGATGGTAACATATTATTATCTAACTCAATTAATATAAATACCAACATACAAATCCTCAAAGTATCATTCACATTCAACCAATCTAATTCAATCATCATCTTTTTTACACTAGCATACCCATCAACATTTAAAATACATCTCATACCTCTATTTTGTAATATTTGTAGTCTATCTCTAGTTGACTTATCTAACATATTTAATAATGAACTACAATACATAAGATGCGGTCTGACAATTAAATTATAAATTATTATTTTAGTTTCTTTAGATATATACTAAAATATGATGGTAACATATTATTATCTAACTTAAATATAAATACCATTAATCCAATTGATCTGGATGAGTTTGAGGTAGTGCTGTCGGTCGCTTATGTTATTACGGATAATAAACGAAAGCTCAAATAAGTTATAAGTAATAAGCATCCAACAACTGAGTAGGCAAAAGTTAAACGTTTCACGCTCGCTTTCGAAAATAATAATAACAAACAATAAACGAGGAAAGTGTTCTGGATTACAGTCGTACATTAAATTTCACCGAGATTACGCGTCAATATGACATTAGGCAGTTGTAGGAAAAAAAGTTTGCGCCTAACCAAAAGCACCCACATGCCAATCAAGTATGTAAGGTATGTATTATATATATCTCATTGTACGGCCTTTAGCGAATCGACAAAAGAAATAACAATTTTAAAAATAGCCAGACACTTGCAAAATTATGATCTAACTTGGATCGCGCACGACTGCTTTCACCGCAAACTTTTTGCAAGCTCCGTGAAAATAATGAGCTTCCAGATAAATCTTCGAAAAACTCGAAAGGTTTTTACGTGCACTCTTTTTGCACACGTTTATTATTGGTCAGCGATCACGATTGCGCTTAACGTCGTTAATAATAATTGCAATTATTGAATTTTTGGCGAAAGTTCACTATTGACGTGTCCTTTTACGTTGTCGGTTAATTGATCGATAACGAGCTTCCAAAGTAAAAACTGGTATAATAACGAGAATATTCGTATCAAATTAATGGCGTTCGTCAATTAAAATCATATTTTAATCGAAGAAAAGGTGTGTAATACGTCTGTCTGTCTGTTGATAACGCTCGTTGAGGTAAATAATTAAAAGACGCGAACCATGTGCGCGCGAGTGGGATTTGAACCCGAGATCACCAGTTCGGAACAGTGAGCGCTTACGCTATGATCCAACGCCAATAATGCGAGATCTCCTATATTTGAACATACATGTAAATCCTTAGTAGGTTCGCGACTTTGCGAAATTGTTACGTTGTTGTTATTATAAAGCGCCATCTATACAAAAACTATAAAACACTCACAGTGCGGGTGATGAAAAACCGCTCCGTTGATATTCAACGGGCTTACTCTAGTCTAATATATAAAACACTTAAGTTTGTATGTACGTATGAGTCATTCGTCAATTACCAGGCGTTGCTCGGGTACGATTAATAGAAACGACGAAGTACACACGATAGTAGATGTTTTCGGCAGATTTAAGTACGTGCGTCCCCCCCCCCCTAACCCCACCCCTCCACATCCCCGCATCCCTCATTTATTACCCGGCTTTGCTCGGTGTGTAATTAATATAATGTAATATAGTGTTTGTTTAGTAAATTATTTCGGGAGCCCAAAAAAGGGGCTGCCGGGGCAGGAGGGGGGGTCTGGGGGGTATTAAGGGGCCGGCATTGCTTTTCGGGAGTCCAAAAAAGGGGCCGCCGGGGTAAGAAGGAGGGTTTAGGGGTTGGTAAAGGGCCGGCATAGTTTTAGGGAGCCCAAAAGGGGCCGCCGGGGCAGGAGGGGGTCTGGGGGGGGTGGTAAGGGGCCGGCATTGCTTTTCGGGAGTCAAAAAAAAAAAAAAAAAAGGCCGCCGGGGTAAGAAGGAGGGTTTGGGTGGTGGTAAGGGGCCGGTATTCCTTTTCGGGAGTCCAAAAAAGGGGCTGCCGGGGTAAGAAGGAGGGTCGGGGGGGTGGTAAGGGGCCGGCATTGCTTTTCGGGAGTCCAAAAAAAAGGCCGCCGGGGTAAGAAGGAGGGTTTGGGTGGTGGTAAGGGGCCGGCATAGTTTTTAGGGAGCCCAAAAAAGGGGCCGCCGGGGCAGGAGGGGGGCCTGGGGGGTGGTAAGGGGCCGGCATTGCTTTTCGGGAGCCCATAAAAGGCCTCGAAAAATCCTATAGTGACGTCATAGAGTTACTATACTCCCTAAAAGCTATGCCGGCCCCATACCACCCCCCCCAGACCCCCCTCCTACCCCGGCGGCCCCTTTTTGGACTCCCTAAATAATTTACTAAACAAACACTATATTACATTATATTAATTACACCCCGGGCAGAGCCGGGTAATAAAGCTAGTAATACATAATGGATGTAAAACTTAATGTTCAACAGTCAAAAGAAATTGCCATTTTTAACGTATTGTACAAATAATAACGCAAAAATTATGGCAATTAGGCAAAATCGATCTCAAACATAAGATAAGGCGTCTCCCGCTCGTACGAAAAAAAAAAAAAAAATGGCACGCTACGAACATTTGCCGCAATTAATTAACAAATAAACTAAAAGACCGAGTAAAAGTGAAAACGTCGCACGCAACAGGCAACTAGGAAAACTTACTGAAACGTTATTTTTAACGTAAAAAAGCCTACTTTTCATTTTTAACAAGTCCACACGAAACGGTAGCAAACTCGGGCAATTTCACACGACGATTTTCGAAAATGTTGATCGAAAGTTGTTTTTCGCGTCGAATTTGCTGACCTGTGGCCTTGATCTTGAGCCGGAATAGTAACGAAAGTGAATCATCATCAAGACCCAGAGGATCGTAATCACCATCGCGTTATATGTAGGATTAACCGAGCGTTTCGCGAGATTACTGTGTATGTATGTACACTCACGATCAGATACGATACTGTTTAAAAAACAAAATGCATTTTCAAAGCGGTGGAATAAAGGCCGGATATCCCAGTAGGAAGGCCCTATCGGATCGAGATCTCCTTTTCGACTTTCCGACACTTTTTCCTTGACATACTCGCATAGTTGTGTTTAGGTATCTGCGTGGGAATCACCGGATAGCAAACAAAAAACAATCGGCACAGTAGATATTAAATAATAACCATAGTACGTTGGAGACGAAGTACACGTATGTAGTTTTCAATGAAAATTACCAAGGAAAAATTCGCCACATGGTATGATTATAATTTATAAGCATTGTTGAATTAGAAATTATACAATGAGTCGATCAAACAATGGACACGAACATACCAATGTACATACTCTCTTGCGAATAATACAATAGCTGTCGTCGACTGCAAGACGCATGTGTATGTACGTTTATAAATAATTAAAAAGCTAATCAAATTATTTACGTTAAACGTTTTATCGTATTCAATGTTGTTTCGCTTTGTATGGGAACGATTTGTTATTATTTTTTAGTATGTACGTTTATGACTTTCACTCTCGTTGTCGCTTTTTGTCGAACGAACGTTTGAATATGCAAATTCAAGCAATGGGCTTGTGATGTTTCGTAAAAAATTAATCAAAAACTAAGGGAACCGTTGAGATGAAAGACGAGACGAATCTTGAACCGAATCAAATTTCTATTAACAATTTTAACTATCATTTTCAGCTGCGAGCCATGAACACTATAATCAATATTCTAATCCGGGTTCAGCCATCGGCAACTTTTTTTCAAACAAGTGTATTGGACATGCTCTATTTTCACTGCGACAATGAATGATCCAATCATTAATACGATTATGGCATTGCTTTCTGTTGTGATCCTCGAAAAAGCGCGAAAAATGGTTTTAGAGTGTACAGCAAAATAAAATATCTCAAAATATGTCATCATCATTTTCAGCCGTTCACCATCCACTGTTGGATGAAGGCCTCTCCAATCTTCTTCCATTCCTGTCTGTCTTGTGAGCAATCTGCATCCACTTGACTCCACACATTCTTCTCAATTCATCAACACTCGGTGTACCTTGCTTTATTTCACATCCTCTCGGATACCATTCCAGTATTTCTCGCGTCCATCTGCCATCAATTCTTTTTTTTCACACGTACTGTTATATCTGCCACTTTGGTCATACTTCTTACCCATGTATTCCTCTTACGATCTCTTCTTGTTATATCAAGCGTACATCTTTCCACGCTTCTCTGTGTGCACTAGATCTTACGTAGCATTCTTGAATTCGGCATCATACGTCATACTGGCAGTACGCGTTGGTTTTAACTATAGTTTGTTTGTTTGTTTCTAAAATAAAGGATCTGGGTGTAGTGTTTGATGAGTGCCTCACTTTTAATGAGCATATTAATTGTATCTCTGGAGAGGGGAATAGATTATTGGGTTTCATTTTTAGAGTTGCCAAATGTTTTAATAATATTAATACCTTAAAGTTATTATATTGTTCTTTTGTCAGAAGTAAGTTGGAGTATAACTCTGTTGTTTGGTCTCCTTCTTATTCTATTCATTCTTATTCTTTAGAAATAATCCAAAATAAATTCTTAAGATTTATTATGTATAAATTTATGTATCTTTTTAATTATAACTGTTATGACTCTCTTTTACATAGTTTAAATATGCACAAATTGTCTGATAGAAGAGTTATGAATGACTTGGTTTTTTTTTTATAGAGTTGTAAAGTCTTTTATTGATTGTCCTATTCTTGTTGAGTCGATTTTGGGACTAAAAGTTCCTACACGTTTTACACGATCTCAATGAGATTTTGTTTGTGGATGTAGGTAATTCGTGTACCAATTATTATCGGCAATCTCCTATTCCTAGGTTGATTGGGACTGGCAATAAGTATGGGAATTTATTGGACTATTTCTGTAATAACCTTAATTTAGTAAAGTATAAACTGTTGCTTTCTTTACGAAGTTCCTCTTCTTAGTTTAATTTAAATTATATGTATATTTTACTCCTGTATTGATATCTTCTCTATTTGTATAAAAGCCTTTTTTAGGCGTGAAATAAGTAATAAATAAATAGTTAAGAGTAAAGTGCAGTTAAAACGAAATTGAAATTGTTTGAAAGTTAAGCCACCGAAATTGGAGCAAGATCATAACACATCACAGTGAGAACTACGGGAGAACCACGCCAATTTTAGAGATCGCAACGCGACTTTGTAGCAGAAAGCGGAGGAGAGAACCGACAATGGACCGAGAGAAAGAAAACAGACAAGACAAGCAGGTGGGGGAGAGTTGAACAGACGATGTTCTGGCGAACGAGTCACTCGATAAGACACCGCAGCGAAGACCGCTCGCTTGTAATAGAGACGGCCACTTCAATAATAAACAAATTCGTCGAGGTTAAAAGCCCAAAACCGAATACGACAGTGTGATATACCGGCCATATTTGTAAAAAGTGAAAAAAAAAAAAACTGACGGAAAAAAGTAATAAAGTTCGAGTTTCCATTGAAACGCACGAGCGGTCGTTAACAATTTCATACGTACATAGGTTTTCACCGCGTGATCGACAGTGCGCGTTAGTGAAGTGAAAAACGTATGAGAAATCAATATTTGTTGCCAGTGCAATGTTGTGATATATTGTTGGATACATTTGAGTGGATTTTGTATTAGTCGGCCGTAAAAATGTCCATTTTACGGAGACTGTGCTCAGTGGTGATCGTGGTCAACATGCTCGTGTCGGTGACGACGGACACGGCAGAAGATCAGACCAAAACGAACGAGAGCTCGTTGAAGAATTTCAACGAAGATCTCACCAGTCCAGATGTCAACTATGACAATCAAGTGAGTTTCTCATATATTCGATAGCTAGAGCTATGTATGTATGTACTTGATTCAATCACGATATTATATCATCACATATCTAATATATAAAACGCTTAAGTTTGTATGTACGTATGGGTCATTCGTCAATTACCAGGCGTTGCTCGGGCGCGATTAATAGAAACGACGAAGTACGCACGATAGTAGATGTTTTCGGCAGATTTAACTAGATTTAAGCAGATAGTGTTTCGGGAGCCCAAAAAGGGGCGGCCGGGGCAGGAGGGGGGTCTGGGGGGGGGTAAGGGGCCGGCATAGTTTTTCGGGAGTCCAAAAAGGGGCCGCCGGGATAGGAGGGTGGTCTGGGGGGTGGTAAGGGGCCGGCATTGCTTTTCGGGAGTCCAAAAAAGGGACCGCCGGGGTAATAAGGAGGGTTTGGGGGTTGGTAAGGGGCCGGCATTGATTTTCGGGAGTCCAAAAAGGGGCCGCCGGGGTAGGAGGGTGGTCTGGTGGGGTGGTAAGGGGCCGGCATTGCTTTTCGGGAGTCAAAAAAAGGGGCCGCCGGGGTAAGAAGGAGGGTTTGGGGATTGGTAAGGGGCCGGCATAGCTTTTAGGGAGCCCAAAAAAGGGGCCTCCGGGGCTTGAGGTAGGTCTGGGGGGTGGTAAGGGGCCGGTATAGTTTTTCGGGAGTACAAAAAGGGGCCGCCGGGGTAAGAAGGAGGTTTGGGGGTTGGTAAGGGGCCGGCATTGCTTTTCGGGTTCCCCAAAAAGGGGCCTCCGGGGCTTGAGGTAGGTCTGGGGGGTGGTAAGGGGCCGGCATAGTTTTTCGGGAGTCCAAAAAGGGGCCGCCGGGGTAGGAGGGTGGTCTGGTGGGGTGGTAAGGGGCCGGCATTGCTTTTGGGGGTTCCCGAAATAATTTACTAAACAAACACTATATTACATTATATTAATTACACCTTGGGCAAAGCCGGGTAATAAAGCTAGTATGTATATAATAACCCTATTCCGTCTGTCTGTCTGTCTGCTGATAACGCTCGCCTCGGTAAATAATTAAAAAAGCAGAACGTCGCGCGAGTGGAATTTGAACCCGTGATCACCAGTTCGAATCATTGAGCGCTTACGCTGTGCAGAAGATATTCAACGCGCTTACACTTCATATATATGTAGGTACATATAATAGCCCTATTCCGTCTGTCTGTCTGCTGATAACGCTCGCCTCGGTAAATAATTAAAAAAACCAGAACGTCGCGCGAGTGGGATTTTAACCCGAGATCACCAGGTCGGAGGAGGGTGCGCTTACGCATTCATCCAAACTAAGCAATGACGAGCCTGCTACAAGTTGACAATATTAATCCTCAGTAGGTTCACGACTTTGCTAAATTGTTACGTTGTTCTTTTATAACGCGCCATCTATGCAAAAAACTATAAAAACTATTAAATTTAATATTATTAGGAATAAATACTAAGCTCAGTGCTTTATTAATTTGTCAAGTTTGAAGTATGCATTACTATATATAGAAGCGCAAGGGTCTGTCTGGATTGCTCACATACATACTCACCCGCACAAACACTCACGGTACAGGTGATGAGATACCGCTCCGTTGATATTCAACGGGCTTACATACACACCAGTACCTACATAATTATGTAAATGTTATAAGAATTGAAGGTACAATATCATGCTTTCAATGGTAAAACTATTCATAATGGTGTTATTACACGTGTAGAGTCAAACTGATGCCCTCATATGGGTATAATTTATGTATGAGTAAAAAAAAAAAAACGTAATTAAAAATTTATATGATCAGAACTGCGCGGCACATTAATAGCGCTGATCAAAATGCATCATCTGATAAAGATAAATTAACCTTATGCGGAATATTTTAGAAGGAAGTTGACGGATAACGAACGACATTATAAATTAGTCAAAAATAACATTGGTATTTAAAGGTGTTTAAAAATTTACTTTCAGTTAATCACTATGATGAAATTTTTAGACGGGTTTGAAAAACGCGTATAAAGTTTCTGAAAATCGCTCGTATTGCACACAGCGTCGAGATGTTAATCGCATGCCATTTGCAACGAGCGTGTGTGTGATGATGATGATTATTATTATATCATAACATTCTCACAGTGCAATGCAAGGAAATCAAGATAAAAAAAAGCAAGAAAGTGCGCCGGAGAAAGATTGCAGCGGAGAGCACGAAATCGCAAATTGAAAGTTGGTCGAAGAAATCAATAATCGAATAAGTGAATGTTTGGAATACTCGAGTCCAAAAAGCAATATGATTTTGGAAAGATTCACCTACTTTAGAATAGTAATATAATTTTCAACATCAAAGCGATAAACAAATAAACATATTTAAAATTATTTTGTTCTCATTCGATACTTACATATTTACTAAATATCTTCGATAACAAGAACTTATACCTAAATATAAATTTTTCAGTTTGATTAATCGATTTTTTTTTAAATCAAACCATACTAATTAGTACTAAGTGGAAATTACCTACATTTTAAACGTTTCACTGTATTTTTTCTTCATTGGAATCAACTCCGAGAAAGTTAACCTTGTTCTTCGAATAGGTGTGCCATTAAAAAATTAAAAACGTCTTCAAATAAATAAAAAAAAGTTTTATTGATAGATAAATGGAAAGTCGAAGATGTCACAAAACACATTGTCGATCGTGTTTCGAAAAAAAAAAATAAAGATAGCCACAGGCCTTCAAGCATGCATCAAATCTCACTTTCGGTCACTTTCTCTGAACGGCAAACATAATATGCACGTACAAGATAAACATTGACCTTGATTTTCGCACAGTCAATGGGTATTTATTGATTCAGGGTTTGAACGTCATGACTTTTCTGTTGATTGATGTTTTTTTTTTTTTTGAAGAAACAAATTGATTGTATTACGCAATTTATACAATTCAGCCAAATGAAGCGTGCTGAAACACTTTTCGCATTACGATTTCGCGGTCTAGATAATTCAAAAGCAATCAATACGGCGGAACGGATGAAATTGACTGCCTTATAATCATCGGATCGAATTGCAAAATCGTGATGAAACCCAATAGGTACCTACGACTTTTTACAACAGTTTACTCCATCATACATAGTTTACACTGTCCATTTTATTATTGTTTTTTTGCCATTATAGTTTTAATAATTTTTCATTGACGATTAGTTATCGGAAGAAAATGTGACACACTTCGACTCCTCTATAATATGTAGGTCCAATGCGACACCACTAAAGTCAATGTCTGTGAACCAGTTCAGTTACGAGCGAACCAACTGGTCAAGTGGCTCTCTAACTGCCTTAGAAGGAAACGAGAATTTTAAACCACATGCCAATAATGAATACAAGCGATATTTAACTGTGAGATATGGTATAAATAATTGTGCCAAAACATTGCTCAAAATAAGACCCATCAGAACAAACAAATGATTATACGTATCTTATATATGTAAATCATGTATTCAAATTAAATTAAAACTTTATTTCACGAACAAAATATTGAATGGTAGGATGAATATTCAATAATGTTCCAAATAGAAAAATTAGTATATTTCCTATACATAATTATGTATATATTGTTTATGTGCTTTCACATCAAACCGGACGGATCGCAGAATTGCAACCACTTCCGAAACCGGTTGCACGATTATCGAGAGAAACTTCGAATCGTTATCATGAGCATTTAAGATCAACGAGTATAAGCAATATTGTCGTTTCAGGGATGGCGAGCAGTGGGCGTTGCAGCTCAATCAGAATCTTCATTTGCTAAAGCAGAAGAAGGTTGGAAAGAAGAAGGAATTCAACCACAACCACCGAGAAGAAGACGACCTGGAAGAAAGCGAAAGCGACGACCTTATTTACCACCCGTAGGTGGCCTCAACGGAGAAGTTCTGGTTGAACAAGAAGGTGTAAGGTATAAATTAGAGGATGGAATTCAAGTGGCATACGATCCTTCAGAGGGCGAAAGACCCAGACAAAGGAGACCTCAACGTATGCCAGAAGATCAGCACTGGAGGGGCGAAGCTCGCGACGAAAAACCCCAAAGAAGACGCGGTCACAGAAGAAGACAGAGACCTTATGTGCCCAGTTTGGATATGGGAACCCCCCAAGTCATAGGTCACAGTTTTCCAATAAAGATAGACACGAATCTTCATAAGAATAATGCACCCGACGAGCATATACGAGTAGTCGGTGACGATTACAAGATTTCTCCGTTCATAGACGAGATCAATCACAGTTTCGCAAACAACGAAGAGTTGATACAGAATGAAAACGTTGAACTTACTACAATTTACGAAGAGGAGGTTGAATATCAAAACAAAGATGAGAACAATGGTGGAGTTAACGATTCAGACAAAGATGGGCCGATATCGAATAATAAATCTTACAGAAGGCCATATTCCCAAGCAAAGAAACAGGTATGTACCTACATAATATGTACATATGTATGTGGAATGCTACATTTGAACTCGTATCTTATCAAAGTATTTTTTTTTTTTTTATTATAAATTTCAGGAAACAGAATTCAATCCAATGGGAAGTTCTTCAGATTTGAAAGCTCTTCTTAAACAATCTGGAGGTTTGAGTTTGAGTGAAGTACTACAGCAGAGGAATCTCTCATTAGCAGATTTGTTAACAGGAAAGAAATACGCTCTGTCTGCATTAAAGCCTCCGACATCTCAAGACGACTTTAATCCAATACAACAAAATGAAAATGATTCAGAAGTCGTGGCAAATGAAAAGGTAGTAGATGAGAATGTAAACAATGGTGAAAGACAAGACCCGGAAAGCCAAAGAAGAAGGCTACCAGTCGTTTCGAAAGATAATCAGCAAAGACAAAGAAGAATTAAGCCTTCAGTTGAAAGTAGTGCGACAAAACCCAAAGAAAGTTCTCAATCGGAAGTAATGAGACGAAGACTGCCAAGCACCAACGTTAAAAGACGACAAAATCCGAAGAATACCAACAAAGAAAATGATACTGAACCGAAAGAAACGACTACGGAAACAAATGCATCTGTACCAACGCATCCGAAGAAGTCTACGAGTGATAATTTGATACTGCGTAAATCAGAAGAAGACATAACGGAAACAGCGCTGTACAAAAAGAACTACATAGACGATTCGCCAGATGTGATAACAACGACCGAAGAAGTTATTACGACAACGTCAAAAAAGGAGAAGAATGTCGAAGAAGTTAGGAATAGATTGTCTCTGAAACCAAGATTACGATTGCCTATAGTTAAAATGGCACCGAAGAGAATCTTCAATCCAGAAATCCGAGTGAAAGAAGAGCTTATTAAATCTAAAATTGCTGAAAATCTACTTCAAAATACAGCTAACAAAACGGCAATTCCAAACCAAGCAATTTCTATAAGTATAAAGGACATGTTCGGCATGTCCGACATAGTATCAGCAGCAAAAATAATCGCAAAAGCAAAACCAGAAAAAGAAAATATGACTACATCGACGGTAGCTACGACGGCGAAAAGCTACAAAGCAAGATTTACCACTACAACTCTAAAACCGACCACTCCTTCAGGAAAAATCAGCGCTAAGGATGAGATATTAGAAGTTCTTACAGATAAGAAAGGTTGATATTGATATTGATATTTTTACAATCAAAAATTTTTGGATACATGTTTGTATGTATGTATGTACATACGTAGGTACTACGCTTAATACAATTTCTTTTATTATTACATAGGTGGAGAAAAATTAACAAAGATTTTAGCTGAAAGAAACATGACACTGAAAGAACTAGTAGAACATCGCGAGAGAGGTTCGAGCCAGGTGCACTTGGCCGATATTTTCCATAATGCTTCACGTGAGCCCGATCCGGCCGAACCGTTTTTGTCAAAGTCGCTAATAGAACCAATATCAAGAGAAATTTACCCATTGAAAGCATTGCTCGAAGGTAACATGCGTGACACTTCCAACAATTTGGACAAACAAAAGGTATCGGGAGATTCGGCACCGCCGCCCATGTTCGTCGACTTGACAAAGACATCACAAGAGGAGGAAAGTCTCGGAATTGTCACACTGTTCGATAAATTCTCAGAGTTTGTGGGTCATCCCAAGATATTCGACGCGAAAGACGTGAAGAAAGATTCAGAAGGCTCTAGTTATTTCACATCGGTCATAAACGTCAAACCCACCGACGAAGTTTATCGAGAATCTAGAAGCGAATCCGGTTTCCACAACAGTCACAAACAAATATCTGAAATATATTCGAGTATACCGACGTACATAAAGAGCGATAATGCAATAGAGGCTAAAGTTGTACCAGATTGGAATATTTACAATAAAAAAAGTCCTTTGGGTAATTCATACATCATTTAATATTCACATGTATAAATACATACCTATAAATAAATACCTATCGATAAAATACATATAATAATTGATTTTTGTTTCAGACTTAGAAAAGCAACCAAAGTCACACGTTGATAAAGATATGGACGGCGATGGATTGATTGTATTGGACGATATTCAGAGAATCGAACAAATCGACAACAATATTGCACAAGCGTCTAATCAAAAAGCCGATAACAGTTTCATCGACCAGAACAAATATGAAAATGAGCGCGAACCAAATTTCTACACCAAGCTACCGGTCGGTGTCAGATCGGCAATAATCGTAAGCTCGTCAATCGTGGGAACGTCATTGTTGGTCTTCCTGACGATATTTGTCGCGTGCAAATTACGACAAAGGAAGCGAAACTTGCTCAAGTACGATGACAGTTTCAATACTGGCAGAGTACGGTCTCCAATATTAGATGGAAGTAGAAAATCGAAGAAAAACAGCAGTACGAGGAGTATAAGTCCAATTTTGACGACGGGTGAAACGACATATAAAAATCAGAAAATTAATACAATGGATTCGCAAACGCAGAGAGACGCGCAAGACTATCTGTGGGACAGTTTGAGAAGGCCATTTCAATAACGATCCTGAACGTTTGGGGCATCGAGAGATCCTATTTCTTTACTAAAATCAATTTAGGATTAATAATTATTTTTGCAATGGTAAGAAACGATTGATGATTATTTATTATTAACTTAACCAAAAGTGATTCGTGTGGTATTCATTGTTTCCGAAAATAATCTAATAAAATTATACGCAATTGGGATTAAAATCAAATAATGAAAACGGTACAATTACTAATGATGTAAATATATTAGAAATAGATAATATTATGTATGAATTTTGTTAGCAATTATGTTCCAAAACGTTATGTATTTTTGTTGAGACTGTGGATGTATTGTTTTTTTTTAATGTGTGCAATATTTTGAATCAAAGACTAATTTATATTGTTTAAGTTGAAATAAATGATGAAATGTATGATAATTTTCAACGACAAATCACATGGGAATATTCAACTTACCAATACTCTTTATAGGTGAATACTTTTTTTAAGATGTCAGCCACGGGTTCACTCGAATTCTGAAGCTGTTTAAAAAAATATGCATACTGTCGAGCGATGTCTTGACACAGTTTTAAAGCAGGTTTAAAATTCGGACTTCCCTAAAATAATGTTTTAAAATAAATTAGAACACCAGAAATATATATAAATAATAAGTACAATTATCATTTATGTCGCAATTAAAATTACCCGCAATTCTTGAAGATCTTCCAACGAGAAATATAAAACGGTATCGTAAGACGTTGGAAGTATATCGATGTACGGTTTCCAAAACGAATCTAAAAATAAGATATATCATTCAAATACAAATGTATATTAAAATATAAATGAAGATTGAACTAAAAGCGCTTACTTGGAGTGAATTTGGTTAACAGTAAATACATCACTAGCGCAATATTCGGCATCAATTTCAATATGGGATCTTTATTTATGAAAGCTCCCAGTATAGACTTTTTAGCGCAGTCTTCCGTCATGATAAGTTTTCTCGGAATATTGATGATGTTGTCCCCTTCGGTGAAGGATTTCGTAGCTTTCAATCCGAAACCATAACTAGGAAACTCTGTTATTTCGATTCCTGAAAATGTAAAACGAGAATGTGATACTTGCCATAAAAATTCACAAGCGATTTCACAAATGGCCGGTTAGTTTGTTGACCGAGAATTGAGAAGTGACCAAATCTGACCAAAATTATACACAAAACTTGAGAGATATCTTTATCAAAAGAAAATTATTTATCATTTCAAACAATTGGAATTGTTAGTTTTATTGGCAAAATCTTGTGGTTTTTTACTAAACAATGATGGATACGGAACTGAACTGACTATTCAATGACTTTTTACTCCACTTTTTTTTGATTTTGTGTAAATATTTCGCAGTAGAGGTTTGTATGATAATGCAGTGGAAATCGTTAACACGAAATAATATTCTGGTCTCGACAAAATGCTATGTAATTTCATAAAAAATATTCGGCCGACGAGTAGTCACCAAATTGTCTATGACTCTATTGATTAGGCCGACATCTAATAATAAACAATAGATATGTACAGGGTTGCCCACCCACCATTTTAAACAAATGGGATTATAGATAAAGAATTTCGTGTTATTGAAACATTCGTAAATCTATCTCCCGGAACAGTGCAATTGCGGGAAAATCAGGGCGTAAACAAAGCGCTATTTCGCTTAAAGTTAAAAATGGAGTTGCTTAAAGCAGTAAATGTAGGACATTCTATCCTAACTCTATTATTCATCATCATTTTCAGCCATTCACCATCCACTGCTGGATGAAGGCCTCTCCAATCCTCCATTCAATTCCTGTCTGTCTCGAGCAATCTGCATCCACTCGACCACACATTCTTCTTAATTCATCAGCCCATCGTCCACTCGGTCTACCTTGCTTTCTTTCACATCCTCTCGGATACCATTCCAGTATTTCTCACGTCCATCTGCCATCCATTCTTCTCGCTATGTCCAGCCCACTGCCACTTCAACTTTTTCACACATTTCGCTATATCTACCATTTTGGTCATACTTCTTACCCATGTATTCCATGTATTCACACCTCTCATGCTTCTCTGTGTGCACTGGATTAACATATCGTAACATTCTTGAATTTGGCATCCACGTTTCACATCCGTACATCATAACTGGCAGTACGCATCGGTCGTATGCCTTCTTCTTTAAGCATAGCTGGATGTTGGATAAAAAAACTATGTCCACTCTTCGTTTTATCTCTCCTTTTTTACATCCGGTCAATTGTCCTATAAATAATTATCAACTATCTCTACAATATGATTATCTACTGTGACCACGTTTTACATGCAAAATTCATTAAACATAATTTTAGTGTTATTAAAATTAATTCTTAATGGGTTAATAAGTCGTGGGTCACATGGCTTTTATAAAAAGTGCCTTAAGGTTTCGTGTTAAACGATTTCCACTGTAATAGCGATGACTTCGCGCACATCTTTCTGATACAAGTTATGGGGTAAGTAGACATTTGTAAGTAGTGGCCAATTCTACATAATAATACTTGTCGGGATTGAAGTTCAGCACGACATATCGTTTACCAAAAATGTAAAATAATGTGTGAGCAGAATATGATAATATGTAATACACTACTAGTAATGAACGTGTGAGTGTGGGTCAAGTTTCAGCCGCATAGATACATAACCTCAACGCACCTGACAGATCGACCCCGTTGTCGGAGAGCCAGCGAGTGAATTCAGAGACGGCCTCCAGACGAGGAGGAGGAACGGGAAGAGGAAGAGGAGGAACAGAGACAGTGGATGTCTCCAAGTGGGAGATGGAATCGGTGAGGGTTCGCAGCTGCAGATGTCTTTGCCAGGCCGAGGAGTCGTCAGATGTCGAAGAAACCATTTGATGGGGTGCAGCCACCGCCATTAGCTGGTCGACGCTACTCGTCAATTGTTCTCTTCGAACTTTCCATTGGGATCCACGACGACCCATATCGGTTATTGGTTTTATGTGGTGATATTAATAGCAAGGCACATGTCAAATCGTAGCTGTCACTTGAACGGTTTTGCACATGACGCACTTTTTTACGGCCATGTACGCGTGCAACATTTATTTATTTTAACATTATTTGTTTCAATTTAAATAAAATCTAATCGATCAATTACCAACTACGTACACTTTTTTATTATTCTACTGCTTATAAACGATTTTAGCAACATTCTACATACGTTTTAAATTTAATAATCGTTTTCCCCTGCGAGCAGGCGCGTTTCTAAAATGCAATGTTGGTACAACTGTACTTTTACTCGACTTTTATTAAAGTAGGCTTAAAAATTAATTTTAATTAAACTAAAATTATGTCTAATGAATTTTGCACGCAAAACCTAGTCACAGTAGACAATCATATTATTTAAGAGATGGTTGATAAATAATTATTTATACCTAGGACAATTGGTGAACATGACTGGATGTAAAGAAAAAGAGATAAAACGAAGAATGGAGCGCTTTTGAAAGAATGAACATAGTTGTTAAATCCAACATCCCGCTATGCTTAAAAAATAGTCAGTTATATCGTAAGGATATGTTCAATTCAAGAATGCTACGCAAAATCCAGTGCACACAGAGAAATAAGAAAAGATGTATGCTTGGTATAACAAGAAAAGATCGTAAGAGGAATACATGGGTAAGAAGCATGACCAAAGTGGTAGATATAGTGGAGCGTGTGAAAAAGTTGAAGTGAACACTTAGCGTAACTTAAATTGTGACTTTTTTTAATTGGTGTGTTCAAACAAAATACTAAAATGTATTTTGAAAAAAGATAAGTTAGTAATATGTATTTTTTGAATGTATTCTTATATTAATAGTTTTCAGAGACGTGTGAAAAGAAGAAACGTAGTCTTGTTAGTTTTCTTTATAATAAATTAGATTTGCTATTGCACAATGCAACTAAATTTTGACCATTTCCAACCACCCAAATATTTACATGTGTATATCATTGCTTAAGAATACGCTTATTATGAGTTGATGTTAAAAATATACACTTTTTACAACATTAACAAAATCAACAAACTGTGTATGTAATTACATATGCCGGAAAATTGTAATAAATGAATAGTAGGTACCTACATACATATGTACTTGACAAGTTGTACAACAATTAAACGTAACTAATGTGTAAACAATTAATTTAACGGTTTGCCTTGTGTAATTAATTTTTCAACAACGTTTAAAAACAAAATACACTCCATTCATTCAATGGGGGATCCAGCCACATTTTCTGTAGGGGGCGATTTTGATCAATTATACATACATATGTATGTATGTATATGTAGGTAAGTCATAATAAATTTCTCGAAAACTGCGCCGCAGGTGAAATTTTTAATTAGATAAACGAATTTCTGATAAATTATGATAAAAAAATTTCCAATAATGCGCCACAGGCGAAAATTTTATGAAAGTAAGTATATTTTCCATCAAAAAATCTATGAAATACAGCACTAATTGATTGTACATGACTCTGATATAATTTTTCTGACAATATGTTAAATTTTCTGGAAGGGACTTTACACTTCGTACCACTCCTGTATATTCCATATTTTGCACCTCCCTCGTGGAGACGCACCTCATTCTCATAAGCTAAAACAGTCCTTTATTCAAGTAATCCACACTATAATTTACTTAATATAATAGCCCTATTCCGTCTGTCTGTGTGTGTGTCTGTCTGCTAATAACGCTCGCTAAGTTAAATAATTAAAAAATAATTCGGGTGCAACCCATGACTTTATCCATAAATATGAGGAATACAAAGAGTAAGGAAATTATTTTTTTAAGTATGTAAGTAAATAAAACGCATGCACACCACCACACCAACCAATATATGTACATATCATGAAATCACTGTGTTGAGTGCGAGCGCGTATGTAAAATACAATCTTAGTTTAGTTTTCGGCGTAGTTTCGAAATTATTCTGTGGTAATAGGATTTCTGACTTTTCTACACGAAAAAACCCTACTTCTGGTCGACTGATGTTGACCAAAGTAACCAGAACGTCGCGCTAGTGGGATTTGAACCCGATATCACCAGTTTGAAACATTGAACACTTACGCTGTGATCCAAACGGGGTGATGACGGGCCTGCTGCAATTGCGACAATATTAATTTCTCAATTGGCTCGCGACTTTGCTAAATTGTTACGTTGTTGTATTATAACGCGCCATCTATGCAACAACTATAAAAACTATTAAATTTAATATTATTTTTCAGTACGGGTGATGAGAACGCTTCGTTGATATTCCAACGGGCTTACACTAGTTTACTTATAAGAAACCTAGAATCACTACAGTGCAGTGTTCAAAAGATCAAAAGTACATTTTTAACTGTTTTTGACAAAATGGTGTATTTTATTTTTAAAAAATCATATACTTCGCCCCCCCATTCATTCGTTTATATTAATTAGGGCGATCGTTCGAATCAATCTTTGGAGTATTTTATATTTTTAGCAACCGTTTTATAATACAATTTATTTGTTTGTCTTCTTATATGGTAGATTATTATAAAAGCGCATAAATTTAAAAAGTGTGTCGATTCAAAGTCGTTCCAATACCTATTTACATGAAATATTGAAGCTATACATAAATATATATAAAATACCCCCTACTGTTCTCGTATGTGCTATTCGATGAAAGGCGTTGAGATCTTTACATACAAAAATGGCCTTCGATGTGAAATAACATTGTCTTGTCCACTCAATCACGAAAAAATAATAACGCGACCATCGATTTTTGATCAGGGTTTTCCAAATTTCACAATCAGTTTTAATTTCCGGAGTTTCTTCATATCATTTTTAATTTTAGACACACTTCAAAGCCGAGTCTTTCGGAAGATAAATATGTATATAATTTTATATTGTATTAATTGACTTCAGTGCCAAATTTATAATACATGGGTGGGTTAATTGAATGCGAGTTTAATTTGCTACGGCACACCCAGTGCTCGAAATGGAAATTTTCACGAATGGGAGCGCTCGATAATTTTCAAAAAATATCAAACGACCTTTTTTTTTTAACTATATGTACATATGTATGTAGATACCTATACATATGTATATATTCATCGAAATGCAAAATTTTATCGAGATTAATACCGTTTAATGTCTGTAAGTCAACTTCAACAGGTACATCTGAAAATGGTCTCTGATTTTTTTACATTCTATACACTGTTCTGAAAAAGTCGTTAAAATATGAGCATTCTGACTTTTTTGTACAAATTTATCGATTTCATTATTATTGGCCGATTTTATTATATTCAACGATTTTATATGGGCGTCAGAAATTTTATTAATTTGTATAATGGTAGCGGTACAGTTGCTTTAGAAATTTTGTTAAAATAAGAAAGCCGACAATTCAAAGAAAGATATCGTAAATTATCGAGAGAGGCCCGTTGCAGTTTGACCATAGTGTGACAGACAGTGCCGACCATAAAGCAATAAAACTTATTACGCATAACCGACCAAAATAAATAGAATATAAAAACCCTCCAATTCTAAATGTTATCATCAAGTAACACACGTGCATCCAGCTTTTTCAAAACATAATAATATTTTAAATGGCTTTTGGCTACAGATAAGATGCCTTAGTCGGAATTCCAGTCAAAGGTTGTGATTTAGGAGTCATATGTAAATGTAAAAAAAATTCACCTTCTAACATTTTTTCGGCAATAATTATTGAAAGAGCACGGAAATTTTGGTTTTTTACGAAAGGGAGCGCTAAATTTACAGATTTCGCGAAAGGGTACGCTACGTTTTCAAATTTCACGAAAGGGAACGCCCGCTCCCTGCCGCTCCCGCTGAATTCGAGCACTGGGCACACCTATGTATACCGAAACTGTTATTTTAATAAATAATAATTAGTCACACACGCAGCGATAGCGATTTAAACGATTCGGCCAGCAATACTTTTATGAAATATATAATGGAATTTATTTTGTTTTGCATTATAAACGGTGCTTTATCAGCCCTGAGCGAATCTTCTGATTTGACAAGACAATATACGACTAATATATTGTTCTCTGGAGTGATTCGGGGTATAAATAATAGAAGACACGAATTGATTAGTGCCGCGGGCGCGGGCAAAATTATATTTTACCACGATTCTGTTATTTTTAGAGTTAAGCATGGACTTGTGGGAGATGAAAACCAGTCTCGTATAATCCTCGGGTCGTAAGGGGAGTTGGTAATCAATTTTGGAACGTCTTCCAGTGTACCGTTTGCTAAGATGGTAATTTCTTCGTGTAACATTCTTACAAGCATAGGGCGCGGCAGAGAGACGGGCAATTACAATACATCAATGACTCTTTAAAAAATGTTGCATAGCGGAAATTATAAATAAGTCAACTTAATGCGGTGAAACAGCATTTAATTTATATAAAAAGAAATTTTTAAATTGATCCGTATTAAAGACAGGATTGTCGCAATTCTCCAATACGCTACAACTTGCAAACAGTGTTGTTATTAAATTCATCAAAATTCCTTATACTAAAAACCCATTTTGTCCTTTTAAAATCATACATCGTTATCAAATTGAATAAGTGCGATGAATTGTTTAGTAAAAGACGTATTTTAATGTTTTAACTTTTCATTTTGATTCCGCCCTATTAGTGATAATGATCACGCTCAAACCTTGTCAGAAATTACACGTTTGAACTATGAACCTATGAATTACGACTCAAGTGTCCTACCGATTATAATAAGAAAATCAGTAGTCGTAAATCACAGATAATGTAATCAATTTCGTAGCAGTTCGTCCAGGTTGTGTACGTCTCACATAATTAGGGACAATTTTGAAAATGTTTCGATGCGATATTTACGACATTCTGAAACGAAAAAAAAAAAAAAACTATAAAAATTATGACAGACTAACGTTGATATATATAAGGTCAATAAGCCACGACCGCTCGTTTGAAATTGCCAATAAAGCACAGTAATGACAGCGAGAATGGACACTATGAAACGTTATAAATTTGCATATAAAACGCGTACTTATCATAATCATAGAAATATTTAGATATATTAGTAAAATTCATCTTGCATAAAAGTGAATCTATTATTATAGTACACAAATAGTACTACGCACGTGCGTACATATAATAGTTTGTCAATAACTGCGAAATACATATCGAAAGATTAATTGCTGGTTACGTGTGCGTATATTATTAATTTTTATTCGTCATGTACGGACGCTTATGTTCAAATATGCTTAATTGTTGCTCAACTATGATTAATTTGCTGCATGATTGATTTGATGGATGATGCAGATACCATATATGTATGTATGTATTTTATTTAGTTACACTTATCACTTTAATTATGTTTATTCCTAAACCCTTGCAAAAGCTTCAGGAAGGGATAAGGATACACTAAATATAATATATGTATGTTGTCTAATATATATAATTGTCCTACATATTCCTGATTATAAAATGTATTTAAAATTCTAGCCTGGAATATACATACATACGTGTTAGATTAAGTTCCAATATTGGTAGTTTTGATTCTACCATTATTTGATTATTTCCCACAGTTAAAGTATTGATTCCTTTAATATTTGTGTTGAAATTCGACGTCGATGGAATATTAATGGACTCATTCACCTCACTTTTGACATCGAAATGCCAAACTTTCAATGGTTCAATACAAACGGTGAACACCACGTACAACCTTAGATGTTTAATGAAACTAATTGACAGTTCGAGACCTCCTACGAGCATTTTTTTTTCCTCTCCTCACAATTTCATAATGTGCGATTCGTGCAAAATGAAAACGAAAAAAATAACCATTAGCTTTTTGATACCGAACACTTGCGTAATGTTTATTTTTAATTATTGGCAGCTTTATTATGACCTAAATAATCCACAAAAAAGCCACAGTTATAGATAGTGCATACCGAGAAAAGCCACTGCGAAATTTCAGCAATATACAATATTGTTGATTTTTTCCTGGTGTTCGACCACCCCATTTTATATGCATACATATGTACGTGTCAAAGGTCATATAAGTTTAATTTGTGTTTGTTCATTCATTCACGATTCAGCGTGACTGTATTTTTTTTGCAGCAAATTTTACATATAATTAACTAATAAAAATTTAAGCACATTGCATCGATAGATGTCTTTGAATAATGAATATAAAAATAGACTTTCTCAAACTGCCTTCATCATTTTCGAGCTATTATGTGTACAATTTATACCACCTAGTAAATTATGCATCATCATTTTACCCGTATAGCTAATTAGATTATTCCAAATTTAATAAATTCAAGGCAGTTCAAAAGATTCATTAAGTAATGACTTTGTGTTGAAAAATATCAGTCACGAGCACATTAATTGTGAATATTTATTTTAATTCACTTCAACGTTTATAAAATGTAGCAGTTTTGCGAAATTAATCAATTTATTCGATTATGGATGAAGATTTCACCATTTGATATACGCCGTCGTAAAATAAACGTATACAGGCGAGTTATCTATAAATTAGAGATACTTTAGATTTAGACGGTCAACAGCACGCAAAGCAATGCAATAAAAATTCTATAGCATCAACACAGCAATATTTCAAGTGGCCCTTGGGCAAGATCGTATCTATGGATTTTCTAGAAGCGGTTTCCAATACGATTCCATATTAGTCAGTATGTGCGAGAAGGAAAAAATCAACGCAAATTCATGTTTTTTTTTGCGAGAAAAACCGCAAAAACACTTTTGATGTACGAGTAGGTACCTAGTTCCGAATAAGTGATTTGACTCACATGCAATGTTCAAGAACCTTCGATTATTTAAAACAGAAATGTGATCCATATGTACTAATCCATACAAGGAATATTATAGTAGGTACATATTTTTATACCCACCTACGTAAATCTACATTTTTCTATATACATACACATGTAATAAAGTTATGCAATGTGACATGCTGATTAAGTAAATTATTCTACGGCTTTTGAATGAGAGAACTTTTCGTTGAAGCTTTTGCTTTGACTCGAGGGATTTGTTTTGATTTTAAAATACACAATGTGTTCGAGGGAAATGAAACGTTTTTGAATAATCGCACACACGACTCTTGTCAAAAATGTCGTGACAAAACACTTCACCACTCGGCAGTCACGCATTATTTCGTAAACAAAATTATATTGGTCGATACAGTGTGACATGTCCTGAAAATTTGTCTCGAAAATGTAGACAACCTATTAATCAATCAGTTAAGAAATTCAACTTTATAATCAAACGAGCGATTACGACTTTCACTCGCGAGTACGCTCGGATCATATTCATTTTTCACATGAACAAAATTGAAATTGTCCGGTGTAAACGCGACTTTATAATAATTCAATTAACGTTGTAGAAACCTAGAAAACATATTACACCAAAAACAATCGCAATTTGTTACTCGCCAATAGAAAAACTAATTATTTATCTTAAGTTTATGTATGTATGTATGTATGTATATATCAATCAATCGATAAATTTGGTTTTCTTTCATTAAATTGTTTCATTCACACATTATAGCTAATTTGCGATTTCAATATAATTTTATCAACCGTGTACATCTGCATAATTTATTTATTTATTTATTAGACGCCTAAAAAGGCTTTTACAAGAAATAATATAAACAAAAAAAGATAAGAATACAAGAGAGTACATGTGTATAAAAATATA
The DNA here is from genome assembly GCA_022651745.1 of Parapsyche elsis. Classification (NCBI taxonomy): domain Eukaryota; kingdom Metazoa; phylum Arthropoda; class Insecta; order Trichoptera; family Hydropsychidae; genus Parapsyche; species Parapsyche elsis. Next base: position 143,553 of record JAGVSN010000045.1, read on the forward strand.
AAAAAAATGACTATAAGAACAGTAAAATTTAATTGAACTGAGAAGAGAAACTTCTTAAAGAAAGCAGCTTTACCAAATGAATGCTCATGCGGAAATAATCATAGTTGGTGCATGAATTACCTTCATCAACAAACAATAATTGAGATCGTGTAAAACGTGCAGGAACCTTTAAACGTAAAATTGACTCAACAAGAGCAGGACAATCAATTAGAGAATTTACAATTTTATAAAAGAAGACCGAGTCATTCACAACTCTTCTATCAGATAATTTATGCATTCTCAAACTAAGTAAAAGAGAGTCATAACATTTATTATCAATAAGATACATGAATTTATACATAATGAATCTTAAGAATTTATTCTTTCTAGAGAATATGAATGAATAAAATAAGAAGGAGACCAAACAATATACTCTAACTCACTTCTGACAAGTGAACAGAATAATAATTTTAAGGTTAATTAATATTTCTAAAACATTTAGTAACACTAAAAATAAATCTATTCCCCTCTCCAGAAATATAATTAATATGCTCATTAAAAGTGAGGCGCTCATCAAACAATATACCTAGGTCCTATAATATAATCAATACATATTATGAATGTGTGTTGAGTGATGAGCAGATTTATCAGGATATGTACAACAAAACGCTTTGCAATAATTATCATATGAATACCGTGAATTATTGCGTTAATTCCGAATAAACGTACACATGTATTGCAATATATCGTAAAATATTCACATTATAAGACACAGTATTACCTTGGGTAATTTAATATTTAAAATATTCGAGTAATTATCGATATTTGACAGGCGTTGCAGTCTTTGGGAATATGTATATAATATCGTACGTAGGTCTTGTTTTATTCATGAACAATTAGAGACCGTAAAAAATAATTGCATACACTTTTACAATGGATGTCGTGTTATTATCGCTGACGCGTGCGCGTAACCTAATTTCCCACTTTACGAGATATTATGTGTATGTATATATTTATATAAATACCTATCTACATTTAACATGCACACATACGTAGTTTAGTTGTTTGGGTGAAATTTGCATAAAAATCTTGTGAGAATGTCGAATTATTTTGTAATATCATCACTTGTTCTTGAGGCGCGTAACATACGACGACCTTTCGATAGATAATAATGGATTCCCGGCGCATTGTGAACGCGTGTGTGGTAATTTTTGAATAATGAGCGATATCCATGCTATACGTTTGTACATACATAATATTACACATGTATGTATGTACCTATGTACATACTACATACATACAATATGCACAAACTGCGGCTTTGACGATTGTCTCTTCTCTCCGTGATGTTTCCCATTTTATATTTCGTGACATGGTTAGGTTGTTTTCATAAGCTTTCCATTTGTAAATCAATCATAGACCTATTAGACACTAAAATTAAACGTGTTGTTTTTATTATTTCATATAGGTAATATAGATAACTATTTTCAAAAAGAAGATAAAGCTTATATATGTACATAGTTAAAAAATTGTGATATAAAAATTTTACTATATGTACATATTTATGTACCTACATACTACATACATACATACAATATGCACAAACTGCGGCTTTGACGATTGTCTCTTCTCTCCGTGATGTTTCCCATTTTATATTTCGTGACGTGGTTTCGTTGTTTTCAAAAAAGAAGATAAAGCTTCCCATTTGTAAAAAAATCAATCATAGAACTATTAGACACTAAAATTAAACGTGTTGTTTTATTATTTCATACAGGTAATATAGATAACTATTTTCTAAAAAGAAGATAAAGTTTTTATTATATATGATACATAGTTCAAAAAAAAATAAAGTGTACATTAAAAAATTTTATTATATGTATGTATTTATGTACCTACATACTACATACATACATACAATATGCACAAACTGTGGCTTTGACGATTGTCTCTTCTCTCAGTGATGTTTCCCATTTTATATTTCGTGACATGGTTTCGTTGTTTTCATAAGCTTCCCATTTGTAAATCAATCATAGAAATATTAGACACTAAAATTAGTAAAACGTGTTGTTTTTATTATATCATACAGGTAATTATAGATAACTATTTTCAAAAACAAGATAAAGCTTATATATGTACATACATATACATATGTACATATAGATACATAGTTTAAAAATTGTGATATAAAATTTTTACTATATGTACATATGTATCTAAATATACGTACATTTAAAACTTGTCTTTCGACGAAGAAAAGTTTTTTTACAAAAAAAAAAAATCGTCATCCCTATTTTTCGAGTGGGAATTTTTTTTCAGAGCCAACAAAAATATTTGGATTTTTCAATTTTTCCGAACCAAAACCCAATCAAATCTGTTCGATTTGCATCTCTGCATAAATTTTATCCAACATTCTAGTTTGAGAAACTCTGAACGTTTTATATCAACATACATACATTTACTTCAGGTCAACAGTATACAACGTAATGAATGGCACACGTTTGAACAATTTTCTTGGCAATGCTATGAACTTATATAATACATACTAGTTAGCACTAACTAACTGAATAGATTTTTAAATCAAAGAGTACTCATAGGTACATATATGTTCATCATCTGAAGGTTCTTTTAACATGTATAAGGACGGAAGTACTATATGAATTGTAAATTCGTAGGCATTACGATTACGATGACGTGATCTGGCTCTTGTGACAAGTTTGAGAACCGCTGACTTTGAAAGAGTTGGCACGGATGTCACACCAGCACGAAATCAATTTCCCAGAATCGCAAGCGATGCGGCCAAGTGGCGAATTTTCGCTGAAATTCCCGCAGTTGGCGTAACAGGGTCAGATGCAGCTTTTAGACGGGCCCTTGGCAATAGTATTTGGCACTTTTAACGACCGAAGCTAATCATCTAACATTGCACCTTACACAATGATATTATGTGGTATTTGCAGTGCTCGAAATGGAAATTTTCACGAATGGGAGCGCTCGATAATTTTCAAAAAATATCAAACGACCTTTTTTTTTAACTATATATATAGAAAATGTACGTACATTTATATACATACATATATTATAACACCAAAACACTTACGTAACATATGTACACCAATATAAATGAATTTATGGTTGTATATATTAGGTTATTAGTATTATTATTATAGAAACTGTATTACATACATGCATACATGCACAATTTACACGGTTAATTTTTTTTAAATATGAATAATTGTTAATATCACTATTTAGTTAGTCACGTCCAGTAATTATAATTCAGACAACTTAAAAAATGTTGCTAGAAAAGTGTTTGTTAGTGATGAAGTGCAGTAATAAAATATAAATAAAAAAAATAATCAAGCGATTCCCGATGATAGATTGAAATTGCAAATACGTTCGGTTAATTCAAGTTCTCTCATCAGAGGGACAGGCAAGACTGAAGTATTTTGAAATTTTGGTTCCTTTAGTATAATGGTAGCGGTACAGCTGCTTTAGAAATTTTTTTAAAATAAGAAAGCCGACAATTCAAAGAAAGATATCGTAAATTATCGAAATGACCGATGCCCCGAGAGGGACCCGTTGCTGTTCGACCATAGTGTGACGGACAGTGCCGACCATAAAGCAATAAAACTTTTTGCGCATAAAAACCCTCGAATTCTAAATGTTATCTTCAAGTAACAGAATGGCATCCAGCTTTTTCAAAACATAATAATATTTTAAATGGCTTTTGGCTACTTTTCACCTTCTAATTAACTAATTCACCTTCTAACATTTTTTCGGCAATTATTATTGAAAGAGCACGGAAATTTTGGTTTTTTACGAAAGGGAGCGCTAAATTTACAGATTTCACGAAAGGGTGCGCTACGTTTTCAAATTTCACGAAAGGGAACGCCCGCTCCCTGCCGCTCCTGCTGATTTCGAGCACTGGCCGTATTTGCAACACCCCCGTGAAAAATTATCAATGGAAAATTATTGCTATGTATGTGGAGTCAAAAAGTTTCCGATTGTGATAGGTTGGAAAATGGGACCCGATAAAAAGTCAATGGATCGAAAATTAAATTAAATTGAAAGTTGGGAATTGAGGAAAGAAAGGAATACAACATTTATTTCAAGGCAATTGAGTCAATTTCACGTTCAAAATTGCAATGATAATAGAGAATTATCCAGTGCGGAATTCGAATTGAAGTGTGCATGTTATATTGTAGCAAATTTTGTATTCTAAATACATTACCGTCGCTTGCGAGTTGCGTTTTTACGTTAATTTTTAATTACATAATACAGAGAAAAGTCAGTGCGTACTGAGGAACTTTATAACAATACGCTAAGTTTGATTTGACATTCCTAACATATTAAATAAATTTAGTATCGCTATTGTGTGGGTGGTCTTTTATGGGTGGCAATTTAATTAATTAACATGTTTGCACATTCGATTAAATTCTTTAATTTTTTTCAGATCGTTTACGTCTAAAAATCGGAACGTAAAAGTACATTTGATGATGGCGTGAACATAATATTATTATATATGGTACATAAATATGTATATAATATTAATAAAACTGATTTTGGTGAAAGTAATATTGAACTAGTTAATAATTTCAAATATTTGGGTATAATATTGGATTAAGTAGCTAAAAAAGTAGGAATATTATGTCAGCTAAGAAAATTATTATCTAAAGAAACTAAAATAATAATATACAATGTAATTGTCAGACCACATTTTACGTATTGTGGTTCATTATTAAATATGTTAGATAACTCAACTAGAGATAGATTACAAAAATTACAAAATAGAGGTAGATATGAGATGTATTTTAAATGCGGATAGGATAAAAAAGATGATGATTAAATGTGAATGATACTTTGAGGATTTGTATGTTTGTATTTATATTTAAGTTAGATAATAATATGTTACCATCATATTTTAGTAAATTTATTGTGAGAGGAATGGATGTATGTGAATATAATTTAATTATAAAAAATGTTAAAATAAATAGAAATAGGAGAAGCATCTTGTACAGAGGTGTTTTGGAGTATAATAATAATAATGGAATTAGAAGTTCCAAAACTATTGACAAATTCCTGGCAGTCTTAAAAAAAACATCTCTGTACAGGTGCTTAGTTAAGGATTATATAATTAGCTTAAGCTACTGTATTATATAAATAAATATGTACTTAATACCCGAACGATAAACTTGTTAGGATTAAATAGATTCATTCAGATGGATAATTTTATTATGAAAGCAATACACATGTATGTATGTCCCTTGTCAATCAAACTTTAATTATTAATATGTCACTTTATAGTACTATAAAGCAATCGTACTTTTGGGTATAATATACATACATACATACATATCTGCATCGTTTTGAAAATCCCATGCGGTATCGCGACCGAACCAGGATATCAATGCGGTGTGGGTTATCTCGACAGCAATTAATCACGACTATACTTTCGTGCCCTTTTCTAAGAATATAATTCCGCTCGTGTACGACGATAACCTGCCAAATCGTGTCTATAATAGGATAAGACGATGAATAATCAAAAATAATAAAGAAAGGAATTCCACGAGACACATTTCATAGTAATTGTTAAGAGTCGGCAGGTCAACTGGTCTCGAGAGTCGATACTATGATGGCGTGCAAGCATAACCAGATTGACTTTTAGAAACTGCCATTATGAATATAAATCAAAGTTTTTTGCTATAAATTGTAACGAAGGTCAATCGAACAAACTCTAGTATAAGCGTTTCGAGTGACAATCGTTCAATTGACCCTATACTGACAGGACACATTGAAAGGATTTCGCAATGTATATGTATGTACATATGTACATATGTATTGGCTGAAATGTATAATTATCAAGTTTTTCATTTATCTTTGATCTCTCAATGTACCTTCTAGCTTAGATTATATTGTTCGTAGTTTTAATTATTTAGATTAATTTATTTAGGTGTTGTATTGCAGCCACCCCCCAGACCCCCCTCAAGCTCCGGCGGCCCCTTTTATGGGCTCCCTAAAAGCTATGCCGGCCCCTTACCTCCCCCAAACCCTCCTTCTTACCCCGGCGGCCTTTTTTTTGGACTCCCGAAAAGCAATTTCGGCCCCTTACCACCCCACCAGACCACCCTCCTACCCCGGTGGCCCCTTTTTGGACTCCCGAAAAACTATGCCGGCCCCTTACCAACCCCCAAACCCTCCTTCTTACCCCGGCGGCCTTTTTTTTGGACTCCCGAAAAGCAATGCCGGCCCCTTACCAACCCCCAAACCCTCCTTCTTACCCCAGCGGCCCCTTACTACCCCTTAGACCTCCCTCCTGCCCCTGCGGCCCCTTTTTGGGCTCCCGAAACACTATCTGCTTAAATCTACTTAAATCTGCCGAAAACATCTACTATCGTGTGTACTTCGTCGTTTCTATTAATCGCGCCCGAGCAACGCCTGGTAATTGACGAATGACCCATACGTACATACATACATACAAACTTAAGCGTTTTATATTATATTAGATGTAGGTATTTATAAGTACATAATATATCACTGCGTTGAAAAACTGTTCTATGTGGTTTTAATTTGGTGTACACTAGTGAAAATTTACTTTGTAAACCACTAGTCCATTATTATTGTACATACAATTTATTATTATCGTGCAAAAAAAAAATACATTTAAATATTATGTGCATAAATACATAAATTAATATATGGAATCGATCAAAGATACCTATTACCCATGTATTTTTTGCGCATTATCATAAATGATGAAAATGAAGACATCAGGTACATCCATATAATAATAATAAAACATTGAAATGAATTAATGCAGTAGTCGCGGTAGTTATCGGGTTAAAGCTGCTCTTTCGATATACTACATACATACATACATACATAGGAGTATATCTGAGTCGTGTGGCGAATGCTCGCAAGCGATTAATCGATTATAAACAATTACGTCACTGTGGAAAATAATAATACGCGATGACGATAACAACATTCAACAACTGATGAGAATAGATAGACACGCACAAGAGCAATGTGAGATATTCAATGATAAAAATGACAATATCTCCGCTATCGAAAATCCTAGAATCCCACTTGTTAGAATTAGTGTGAACGAGCTTAATCTTTCGGTGCACGCACACGTTGGATTTATTCATTTATCGTGGGCCATTTCTATTTTATAAACTAGATACATACATACATATGTGTGTTTAGTGTATATCTATCGGGAATGTTACAATGGTGTTAAAAAGATCACTATAGCATTCTCAAACTGAGCTACAATACATATGTATGTATGTACATTGTGCATATTGTAAGTATATTATTATTAATATGTATGTATGTAATATCGGGTATGACCCACTGAACACGTTGTGACTATTTTTAGATCGTAAGCTATCTAGTGTGTGGCTTTCACTCTAAGCTTTCTTTCTGAGATGAGTAATCCTAAGCATTTTCCTGTGTGATTTTATTTATTTATTTATGTTGCAACAAACAGCTTATAGTATATGTACAATAAAATATAAATACAAAATAATATTAATATCACACAATACACTACAGCCAAAATAGTTACAAACGAACAACAGATCAAAATAAGAAAGGAACTTAGGAGCTAGGACTGGAAAGGAACTTAATCAAAGATAATTTAAAGGAGGGCAAAGAATAGAGAAAAGGATCAATATGTGCCGGGATTTCGTTAAATGACGAGCAGGATCTATAAGTTATTATGATCTACCTTTATTATTTATACAATTTCAATAGACAGTCTATAGTAGTTGTTGATATTTTCGTAAAGCTTTACATTTTAATTTGGAGCTTTGGAGGAAAGCTTTTACAATTAATCGGTTTTATAGTTTCATTTTTTCCGACCAGAATTTGTCGATTATGATTGATTTTATCAAGTTTTCTTTTCAGAAATTAATTTAATGGAAAGCTTTTTCAGTGGAAGGCTCTTGCACGGGATCCAAATGATTCGAGAACATTTATTCTAACCGGAAATGTGGTAGATTATAGTTGAAATTTTTGCAACATCCAATTTATTTTCCCAAGCGATTTCTAATACAAATAATTTAGTGCAAAACTTTGGAGAATTTAGTACAACAGGAAATTACAATATTTTTAGGTTTTACATACCATTTGATTAAAAACAATAAATGAGTCGCCTAGTTCCAAATCCCGATAAGTCCATAAAACTCACTTGTTCGCAAACGCGGTTTTTCTGCTACAGACTTATTTGCTTGATGGCGTTTAAACTCATTTATACTTAATTTTGTTGATATTAAACAAAATATTGAGATTAGAAACGTGGACTTATCGTTGTTTGTTTCTAAATATGGCTTTTATCAGCTTTTATCATAGTGCAATTGTCAGTTTTTGGAACTAACACTGATTTTCAACATTTTTTTACGGCGCACTTGGCGGTATTTGGAATAATTCAAGTATAAGGCATCGTTTGAAAACATTCTTAGAACCAGAAAATATTTTATATATTGTGGACTTATCGGGATTTGGAACTAGGCGACTCAAATGTGCATTAAGTCATTAAAAGGCCAATTATAAATTTATAAATATACATATGTACATATTAACTGAAATGTCTACGTAATATGTACTCAATAACCGATTTAACATCTCATTTTATTGTTATTAAATTACTTACATCAATAAGATAATTGCATCATAATCATATTAAGATAAAATACAACGTTGAAGTTAATCAAGTTAGCCAAAGTAGTGCGCTGAAAAATCAAATTCATTCAATTATTAAAAAAACGTTGTTTTCTCGATACGCACATCGCTTTGAATGAAATCCTTAAAATAAACACCGAACAACAAACAATATCGATTTTTTTCGAAACGGTACATAGCAGAGACATGATGTAACGTGTTATTGCATTTTTGGAAACCGGTCGTTTTATACTACGCAGGGGTTGTACAGCAAACCTCTATAAATAGTGTTAAATCGTCACAATTCAACGAATTGTGTTTGATGATCACATCGTGACGTCTATCGATGATGATTATCAACTACGTAGTAGAGGCGTGAAAGTACCCTATGAGAAGCGCAGGAAATGCCGCAAAAATGATAATCGAGAGAACCGTTTTTTCGTTAAACCGCAATGGATTACAATAATAAAATTCGAATCGAAAATAGCATTTACGGCATCTGCTGTGTTATTATGTATGTACATTATATTGATACGAACGTTATACGGCGAAGACGACGACGATGATGATGATGATGATGATGATGATGATGTGACGTTGAATTATGTCATTGCTATCGTCACTTTTGCGGGGGTGGTTGGTTCAACACATATTGTATGTAATCTCTCGTTTAATTGTTGGTATGATGAATTGCCGTGTGCTACGTCATTGATGTTTATTTATAAGCGAGGTAAAACACTGTTGGATTTCAGATGTGCTAAATTATTATTATTGGCGAATGCTTGATGATTTGATTTGATTTTTAAATTTATTATAGTTTTTTTTCCAAAGATTCGCATACCAACTCAACACCTCTTGCAGACATATGTACATACATAAAATAGCCCTATTCCGTCTGTCTGTCTGTCTGTGTGTGTGTCTGTCTGCTGATAACGCTCGCTTCGGTAAATAATTAAAAAACCAGAACGTCGCGCGAGTGGGATTTGAACCCGATATCACCGGTTCGGAGCATCGAGCGCTTACGCTGTGATCCAAACGAGATAATAACGCGCCTGCTTCAATTTGTATATATAAAATCTTAATAGGCTAAATTGTTACGTGTTGTATTATAACGCGCCATCTATGCAACAACTATAAAAACTATTAAATACACATATACTCGCCCACACAAACATTCGTTGATATTCAATGGGCTTACACTAGTAATCTATGTATAATTATGTAAGCTATAAGGTGTTTCGAAAGCAAACGGACACTTTTTAATTAATAATAATACGTCAGTTTGTCTTGGAAATAATTACCCTATTATATTGGATAAAAATAGGGAACAAAATAAATTAAAAAGTAAAAATACATAAAACTAATTCCATAGATACGAAGTTCAATAAGAAAAGAAAATACCTTATTTATTCTTATTCCATAATTACCATCATAATTAATGTTTATAAATACATAAATGAAATGTTCAGTTTAGGGTTGCTTGTACAGTATAAGGCCCTAATTATTGTCATAAAATTCTATGTGAAATAAAGTACACACACAAGTTGACATTCAACGGGCTTACACTAGTACATATGTTCATAGATATCTAGAGTGTAGGTGCATATGTAGCTTAAGTTAAAAATATCTCAAGAAGCATAAAAAAATGAAGTCTTCTACCGATTAACTCGTTAATTTCAAAGCGACTTAAAACCTCAAGACCACATCTCAACACTGCACTGATGCAATTTCCATAATTTCAAATAAAATTTACCTATTTTATTCGCTTTGTGACAATGAAAATTAATTTTGGTTGATTGCGTTAATATACCATACCGAATTTTATGAATGAATACTTTACGTATCATAAAAATGATAAAAATAGCTGATAAAGAATTATTATGCATCATGTAATCAACGAATCACATGCAATTTGACATACACTACATATGTAGTAAACTAAATATTTTGTTTAGTTCTGAGAAAATTGTACCAATAGAGTTTTGACATATCTACAGTACATTTTAAGTCGCCTAGTTCCAAATCCCGATAAGTCCATAAAACTCACTTGTTCGCAAACGCGGTTTTTCTGCTACAGACTTATTTGCTTGATGGCGTTTAAACTCATTTATACTTAATTTTGTTGATATTAAACAAAATATTGAGATTAGAAACGTGGACTTATCGTTGTTTGTTTCTAAATATGGCTTTTATCAGCTTTTATCATGGTGCAATTGTCAGTTTTTGGAACTAACACTGATTTTCAATATTTTTTTAAGGCGCACTCGGCGGTTTTTGGAATAATTCAAGTATAAGGCATCGTTTGAAAACATTCTTAGAACCAGAAAATATTTTATATATTGTGGACTTATCGGGATTTGGAACTAGGCGACTCAAGTGTAGATAGAAGAATATTGTTAGTCATAATCAATTTTTTCAGCAGATTGATACTAAAAACATATTTAAATAAAAAGACAACAAACGCGCGGACGGAGGCATACCAATTTAGGAGATTATAATTTTTTTTGTTTCAGAAAACGAGAACAAGACCACTGCACCACAATAATTTGCATTCTAGATGAGCTAGATGAGTTCAGCGGTGATCGTGAGTTGGCCGGATTTCCACATTTGCTACAGGGCACGAGCTTACTCATACGCACGTTCACAATAGTGAATATTAAAGTGGCAGATCGTAACTTTAATTGATGCTGTCGCGTGTTGTGACACATCCGTTTTAATCCTGCTCATTTGTGACGATTTCGAGTGCATTCTGCGTTTTGAATAATCACGTACTGAAATGGATATGAGATGCCGGGCCGCTTCTGCAATTCCATTCTAATTGTTTGATTAACACTATTATGAATGAGGCATAAGGACGTGGAACGACTTTGTTGGTATGTCATACAAAACTGAGTATAATGGAGATACCTATACAATGTCTATCAGATGTAGTATTGTTCGCTTATTCCCATATTGAATAATTCAAATCAGTATTGGTAAAGTTGTCAGATTTATGATACTATGTATGTACAATAATATTTGATATTCTTAGATGGAAGGGTGACCTGTCTCGGCTGCACCTAGTTGACATACTATGTATCTATACAAGTAGTTTTATATTCGAGAAGTTGTACAGTCGCAACGAACAATGTAGGAATGTAACCAAATATTAGTTTGAAATAACATTACACATATAGGTACATGTTACAGCAAAAGCATATTTCAAGTGAAAATATATTTTCACTTGGGTTTCGGTGAAATCATATCCAAGCACATTTTCGCCAGTAGATTTATATATGAGTCGCCTAGTTCCAAATCCCGATAAGTCCACAATATATAAAAAACGAGGATAAAATATTTTCTGGTTCTAAGAATGTTTTCAAACGATGCCTTATACTTGAATTATTCCAAATACCGCCAAGTGCGCCGTAAAAAAATATTGAAAATCAGTGTTAGTTCCAAAAACTGACAATTGCACTATGGATAAAAGCTGGCAAAAGCCATATTTAGAAACAAACAACGATAAGTCCATGTTTCTAATCTCATTATTTTGTTTAATATCAACAAAATTAAGTTTAAATGAGTTTTAAACGCCATCAAGCAAATAAGTCTGTAGCAGAAAAACCGCGTTTGCGAACAAGTGAGTTTTATGGACTTATCGGGATTTGGAACTAGGCGACTCACTTGTAGATACATACATACATACATATATGTATATATGACAAGTTATGTCAAAACTCTAAAAAAAAGTTGTAAAATACCCAGAGCGGAGATTAGTCAATCTTTACTAAGTTTGACCCACTAAATTCGAATCCGATGGTGATTTTTGTTGATATGCTCTCGTTTATGAGATATTCGCGATTTAAAAAATGTAAAAAATTTTTTGGCTTTTGCAGCCTATAACTCAAAATATCAATCAAATCAATGTGCTCAAAGTGAGTATTGAAATTTTCCTATTGATGTGATTTTTTATTGCTTTAAAATACTTAAGTCAAGTTTTTTCCCGTGTTATTTGGCGTTTGGTTAGAGAATTTTTTAATTCACCACGTTTATAAGGATTGGTTTTCTATCTCGATATTTTTTTATTTTATCTTAACGTACTAATTCGAGCGGCAAATAATTTTAAACTACATACGTTATGATATGTTACCGGCGACGCGCTTATTCAGATTCAATTCGAATTCAGTGGGTCAAACTTGGTGAAGATTGACTAATCTCCGCTCTGGGTTTTAAAAAACGTGATTTTTTGTTGCTCGGTGTAATTTACATAGGATGGTCGCCTCGATTGACAAATTTAAACAACTTTTTTGCGGAATTTTTCAAACATTGGAACTAAAACAACACAATCAGTAGTTAATTCGAATTGAAAACGAACATTTGAAAATAAATTTTCAAATTTTCAATTGAAATTAATTTCTTCCAATCGTTAATGCACATTTTATTACACATTGGTACCTTCCTATATAATCTACCATCGATTTATCATAACGGGTCCACGACGATATAAAATTCAATGACTTTGCATTGAAATCTTAATATATAAAACGCTTAAGTTTGTATGTATGTATGTATGTACGTATGGGTCATTCGTCAATTACCAGGCGTTGCTCGGGCGCGATTAATAGAAACGACGAAGTACACACGATAGTAGATGTTTTCGGCAGATTTAAGTAGATTTAAGCAGATAGTGTTTCGGGAGCCCAAAAAGGGGCCGCCGGGGCATGAGGGGGGTCTAAGGGGTGGTAAGGGGCCGGCATTGCTTTTCAGAAGTCCAAAAAAGGGGCCGCCGGGGTAAGGAGGGTTTGGGGGTTGGTAAGGGGCCGGCATAGTTTTTCGGGAGTCCAAAAAAGGGGCCGCCGGGGTAAGAAGGAGGGTTTGGGGGTTGGTAAGGGGCCGGCATTGCTTTTCGGGAGTCCAAAAAAGGGTCGCCGGGATAGGAGGGGGGTCTGGGGGGTGGTAGGGCCCGGCATAGATTTTAGGGAGTATAGTAACGCTATGACGTCACTATGGGATTTTCCTCCTGCCCCGGCGGCCCCTTTTTTGGGCTCCCGAAATAATTTTCTAAACAAACACTATATTACATTATATTAATTACACCCCGGGCAAAGCCGGGTAATATACACTATAAAACTTTGGTTTGGTAGTGATCCGAGACCATTTTCACACGACTTGGTCTGTATCTGTAGGTATGTATGATCCATGTGTATTTTGTTCCCAGGGCGCGCGTTTGCAAATTACAGTGATTCTCAATAATTGTTTATAGAATGAGTGGCTATTAGTTGGAGCGCACGGCAAATGCCTTTTGATCTGCCATAATTGTTGGTTTTGAAGTGCGTGATGCAGGCTTATCATTTGACTTCAATACTTCATCAACATTTTAAAATACTCACAGACGTACACACAGATTTTTTGCCACACGATATGTTAATTTTAATACATTACATAGATACATATTGCAGTTTAGAATCACTGATTTCTACCTGAGGATCAAAAAAGTTCGCGCAAGGTGATTTTGAGTGATGTATGAGCACATTTTTAAATTGACCATTTTCCGCATTTGCATAATGATATGTCTACATTGTGACATTAGGTTCGATTGAACAAGTATGACGAAGTATATTTTTCTTCTACAATGGACCTCCTTCAGAGTGAATCTACTTACTCAGAGATTCTGGAAGTTTCGCCTCGATGAATAATACTATGTATGTATGTAGTCGTGAGATTGAAAAAGTGGTTGCTGCAGAGGTCAAATCTACTATAGATAATTCTATTATTATGAATAGTATTGTAATAAATTTCGAATAGGTCATGTATAAAATGCGATTTAATAAATACGTTAAAATTTGCATTGTTTCTAATTCTAATGATACATTTACACTTGTACTTTAGCAAAAATTGGAAAAATGCACTGCATCGAAATTGTTTTAATAAATAACTAATTTTGCACGATATATGTATATATTTTTTTCATTTTCAAACCCATCGACCTTCTATTTTGAAAACCACATTATATGCACGATAAATAACTGAGACGTGACGAAATTCAAACCTAACAAAAATTTTACTCTTTCCCTTGACCCGTGACTCTACAACTTTATATTGCACATATGTATGTATGTACATACATATGTACATGTACATGTACAATAGTTCCACTTTGTAATAAAATAAGTATGCAAGATAACAATACAATCTAAACTATCTTTATTTTAATAATATCTGTATGTACTACGTATAAAGAGATAATTTAAAGAATGAAGTTTTGAACTTTAATGTGTAATAAATAAAATCGATATTTATATGTAGCATGAGTAATATTATTATTTATTGCGTTGTTTTGACTCGTATGAATAATTATAATTATGTCATTATCTTCGTAACGAATACGCAGCCTGATATACGTACATAGTATCTACATACATACATATGTATATGTTTTGTACTACGCTTTTAGCAATTTAATTTTCTTTGATTCAATACCGACATTTTATTGCAATAATAATAGTAATCGAATGAATACACGTTTTCATTGTGTTCAAATCGGTATGTGAAAATTTCTTCGAAAAGTCATTTATTTTCGTTGAAAAATAAAGACTTTCGTGAACTGTCAACTCCCGTTCGTCCCGTTGACAGATAATGACGTTGAAATATTTAGATCTCATTTAAACGGTTGCTTTCTCTGTCATTAGTCAACGTTTTGTAATACTCACATGTCGCAGGGGAGTGGTGTAGAATTGTCTTATTTTAAAAATTACGCATGTCGATATAATTAAATACCAGATTTCGGAGTGGTTGCATCACTGCGGTTATCTCTCGAATTAATTTCGAATGTGTATCGAAAACAGGAAACATATAAAATACATAAATAAACGATACTACGCTTCCGCAAACTATTGTATTGTTTTTGACAAAATATTCCATTTCTTTTAATCATCATTTTGCATTATCGGCATGTTTGGCTAACAGTTAAGCGTTAATACTAATATAATTGGATTCGGATGTTATTGAATTGGGCCACAACATTTGTCGCTCTAATAAATCTGCTTAATGGTGTCGAAATAATACTACTACATCTCGACGCTCTTCGTTTATCAAAAATAAAATCACGCTTTTTAAATGAAATGTATAAATACACATCAAACGAGCCGTTTCGTAATGATTAAGCGACAAATGATGTAAATTTTATAGTAAATGTAAAGCAAGTTTTCTGAGGCGTTCGAAAAGTCTCACATTTGCTTTTTTTCGGTTCGCTGATACAAAAAGAGTTTATTTACATGTAATGTGTCAAAGATGGTGCGAAGTAATTTATTTTGATGATGTAAATACAAAGATCGAACTATTAAAAGTTTCACTGTACCTCACTTTTCACCGAAATGACATTTTGATGGAAATGGATTTATTGCGTACTCTCACATGAACTGGCCAAGTATCATAAATCCCAAAATAATTCAAAAATAGTTTTTAAGCCATTTGTAAAATACCAGACAAATACTGTAACCCTCTAAACGTATGATATCACTATGTAGAAACGATAATGAAATTTGTTGTAGTTTTTTAAATAATTTTATATGCTATTACCTATACAATAAATATTCTTTTCATTTTGTCCCATTACTGTTACAAAGTGCTTTGTTTAACTATTAATTTTTTTAATGAAAAAAATTAATAGTTAAACATTTACACATCATATCATTGCGAAATTATTAACATAGCTTTAAAGTCCGTTTTCAATCAAATATCATTGATAATTTTGATTAATATTAAAATTAATCCAATGCCTACAGTTTTTTTTCACTTCCTGAACAATTTAATATTTGACGGTTACGGCAATTGGCATGTACAGTTACGACAAATTCAATATACAAATACGCGCTCTATAAATATATTCAAAGTATTGTACCTGTGTCAGTGCTCGAATTCAGCGGGAGCGGCAGGGAGCGGGCGTTCCCTTTCGTGAAATTTGAAAAGGTAGCGTACCTTTCGTGAAATCTGTAAATTTAGCGCTCCCTTTCGTAAAAAACCAAAATTTCCGTGCTCTTTCAATAATTATTGCCGAAAAAATGTTAGAAGGTGAATTTTTTTTACATTTATGACTCCTAAATCACAATCTTTGACTGGAATTCGGACAAAGGCATCTTATCTGTAACCAAAAGCCATTTAAAATATTATTATATTTTGAAAAAGCTGGATGCACGTGTGTTACTTGAAGATAACATTTAGAATTCGAGGGTTTTTAGATTCCATTTATTTTGGTTGGTTATGCGCAAAAAGTTTTATTGCTTTATGTTCGGCACTGTCTGTCACACTATGGTCGAACTGCAACGGGCCTCTCTCGATAATTTACGACATCTTTCTTTGAATTGTTGGCTTTCTTATTTTAACAAAATTTCTAAAGCAGCTGTACCGCTACCATTATACTAAAGGAACCAAAATTTCAAATTAGTCCAGTCTTGCCTGTCCCTCTGATGAGATAACTTGAATTTAGTGAACGTATTTGCAATTTCAGTCTATCATCGGGAATCGCTTGATTATTTTTTTTATTTATATTTTATTACTGCACTTCATCACTAAAAAACTTAATTTTGTAGATTTACCATCATGCTGGACTCGGACACAATTTGATCATTTTAAAATATTAATGAATGGTTAATTGTAGGTTAGGTTGGTTTAGGTTGCTTTTCTTGTACATACATAGATAAGTTAAAAATTTAGGAATCGATTCTGATAAAATTTTACGACTGTCAAAATCGTGGCAAAACTGTTGTTTCCCAGACAGTACGAAAGAAAATTAATAATCTTAATAATAAATTTGTACAAAACAGTCAGAATGCTCATATTTTAACGACTGAAAGAGTTTTCAGAACAGTGTATAGAATGTAAAAAATCAGAGACCATTTTCAGATCTACCTGTAGAAGTTGACTTACAGACATTAAACGGTATTAATCTCGGTAAGATTTTGCATTTCGATAAATATATAGTTAAAAAAAAAAGGTCGTTTGATATTTTTTGAAAATTATCGAGCGCTCCCATTCGTGAAAATTTCCATTTCGAGCACTGACCTGTGTATATAAAGATCACTATCGTTAGTATGTTTTTTACACTTCATTACGATGTTTAAAATTAAACAACTCTATCAAATGTATAATATTTTGGTGATTTGGGCGTTCGATCAGTTTTAAAATTCATTCAAATTAAACAAATGGTACACGTTTCGAGTTACATATATGTACCCATATAGCATATTATCAATCACTCAATGTACCTATTCGAATTGTAGAATGAATATTCGTCTTTGTGTTTATTTTTACTGGGGCGCTTCGTACAAACATAACGGTCGATGACGGTTATACATATCTGTTCACAAATTTCAGGTATTTATGTTGACAAAAATATATGTATTTGTCTATTGGGTGTACTGACGAACGCGGTGAGGATTGATGTTTGTGAAATAAATGGGTTTCGAAGGCAGAACAAAGAGGGCGTAGACCAACAAATATTGATGGTCTCATTAAAAGCCGACTCCAGCGTTTCTAATGAGACGCTCCTTCTCTCAAAGCAGACGCGAATAGACCAAATATTGACAGGACAAAGAAATCGGAAAATTGATTGCTGTGCCTGAAAAGATATCGCTCAAATAGGTTCAACGGCGAGACACTGTCTGAATTATGTCGTGAAGGCAACTCAATCATTGATTCAAGCATGCCGCGCTTCCACTTATGTAGAATTAGTTCTATATTTAAAAATTAAAAGAATTTAAAGCAGTAGTGTGTTACAGATTACGTAAAATGTTTGATCAATGCTGGTGTATGACATATGCAAACACGGATTATACAGGTTAGATGGCGTATAAATGTATTTTCCATGCTGCACAGATGCAATGATATTTGCATATATTGCACATATCTAATTAAGCTGGCGAGTTTGATCAATTTGAGTTTGAGTTTGGTCAATTAAAAATCAGTTCACTTTTGCAATTATAAATTTATTTATTTATATAATATAGTAGCTAAAAGCTAATTACATAATCCTTAACTAAGCACCTATACAGAGATGTTTTTTTTTAAGACTGCCAATAGTTTTGAAATATTGAAAATCAGTGTTAGTTCCAAAAGCTGACAATTGCACTAAAAAACTTAAAAGACTTATCGGGATTTGAAACTAGGCGACTCATATGTCCATGTGTATTGCTTTCATAATAAAATTATCCATCTGAATGCATCTATTTAATCCTAACAAGTTTATCGTTCGGGTATTAAGTACATATTTATTTATTTATATAATACAGTAGCTTAAGCTAATTATATAATCCTTAACTAAGCACCTGTACAGGGATGTTTTTTTTAAGACTGCCAGGAATTTTTCAATAGTTTTGGAACTTCTAATTCCATCCGGCAATCTATTATACTCCAAAACACCTCTGTACAAGATGCTTCTCCTATTTCTATTTATTTTAACATTTTTTATAATTAAATTATTTTTATTCCTTAAATTATATTCACATACATCCATTCCTCTCACAATAAATTTACTAAAATATGATGGTAACATATTATTATCTAACTTAAATATAAATACCAACATACAAATCCTCAAAGTATCATTCATATTCAACCAATGTAATTCAATCATTTAAAATACATCTCATACCTCTATTTTGTAATATTTGTAATCTATCTCCGGTTGACTTATCTAACATATTTAATAATGAACCACAATACATAAAATGAGGTCTGACAATTACATTATAAATTATTATTTTAGTTTCTTTAGATAATAATCTTCTTGGCCGACATAATATTCCTACTTTTTTTTGTTAAAAATTGACCGTGTAACTTAAAATCTAACTTATCATTCAATATTATATACAAATTTCGATTGAAAAATTCTAATAATTTTATATCGATATAGTGCTGAAATTGGATTGGATTTTTCTGATAGATTTTCACCGAATTGGTATTGATAATATTTTTGCTACTGTCGATTGTAGCATGTACTCGGGTATGTGGTTTATTTTTGACATTAAAAATTAAAATATTCACATTATGTATCTACGTTAAGAATAAACTTGTCAAAGGTCGACATTTTCCTTGTGAATATATGTAGGTCGATCGAGAAGATTTCCCGCTAAACTATCTATGTACATATGTATGTATGTATGTACGAGAACAACATAGACAGATGCATTAAGAAATTTTCTAAGAATTTCTCTTTCTCGACTGACTGAGAATGCAACACATTCAATCTAAATGATGCGAATCTAATATCAAAAGCATCGGTGACAGTTTAAAGCTTTATGGGTTCGAAAAGAAGATCTAAATGTGTTGATAGATATAATTTATATCGATCGTTTCCTTCATGAAGAAATTTAGAGTAACGGGCAACCTGAATTTACATTATACAATTAAAATTTTATGGTTGTTTCTGCAGATTCAGTTTGTTGTCAATTATGTATAAAAATATTCAAATTGTTACAAATTTTCCGAATACTTTACTCACGCTGTGATAAGATTTCCGACAAAGATTGATTGTCAGCGCAATAAATAATCTATTTTTGATGGGGAGAAATGCCTCTACTGCCCAATGCCAAAGTTTGAATCTCTCATGAAAAATGTTCGAATTTTCATTTTCGTTCCTCCTCGTACATACGTTATGAACGATGACACTAGCATTGGATTGTTGTGAATTGATATAGACGTTAATACCGTAAACTTGTCAAGACGAGTCTTAATTTATCGACCGCATTAATCATTTCCGGAAAATGCGTCGCTAATTCATTAGATTTTCTAGGACATGTGTTTACGACAGTACATACGATTGCGGTTTGATAATGTTCACTTTACTCAAAATTTTAGTACGTGATTCAAAACTAAGAATATGGGAATATGAAAGAAAACCTAAGGACGTGTTTCTTAACTATGTATGTATATCTATCAGTGCTCGAAATGGAAATTTTCACGAATGGGAGCGCTCGATAATTTCAAAAAAATATCAAACGACCTTTTTTTTTAACTATATGTATAGAAAATGTACGTACATTTATATACATACATATATTATAACACCAAAACACTTACGTAACATATGTACACCAATATAAATGAATTTATGGTTGTATATATTAGGTTATTAGTATTATTATTATAGCAACTGTATTACATACATACATACATGCACAATTTACACGGTTAATTTTTTTAAATTTGAATAATTGTTAATATCACTATTTAGTTAGTCACGTGCAGTAATTATAATTCAGACAAATTAAAAAATGTTGCTAGAAAAGTGTTTGTTAGTGATGAAGTGCAGTAATAAAATATATATAAAAATAATCAAGCGATTCCCGATGATAGATTGAAATTGCAAATACGTTCGGTAAATTCAAGTTCTCTCATCAGAAGGACAGGCAAGACTGAAGTATTTTGAAATTTTGGTTCCTTTAGTATAATGGTAGCGGTACAGCTGCTTTAGAAATTTTGTTAAAATAAGAAAGCCGACAATTCAAAGAAAGATATCGTAAATTATCGTAATGACCGATGCCCCGAGACGGACCCGTTGCAGTTCGACCATAGTGTGACGGACAGTGCCGACCATAAAGCAATAAAACTTTTTGCGCATAAAAACCCTCGAATTCTAAATGTTATCTGCAAGTAACATAAGTGCATCCAGCTTTTTCAAAACATAATAATATTTAAAATGGCTTTTGGCTACAGATAAGATGCCTTTGTCGGAATTGAAATGTAAAGAATTTAACTTTCAGTCAAAGAATGTGATTTAGGAGTCATAAATGTAAAAAAAATTCACCTTCTAACATTTTTTCGACAATAATTATTGAAAGAGCACGGAAATTATTTAAATTATTATTTAGGGAGCGCTAAATTTACAGATTTCACGAAAGGGTACGCTACGTTTCAAATTTCACGAAAGGGAACGCCCGCTCCCTGCCGCTCCCGCTGAATTCGAGCACTGATATCTATATATATTTTAAGGACGAAAATTTCATTCAACTGTTCAAAATTCTAAATAAGCGCTGATGCATCAGTAGGTATAACTGCAGAATACTAATTTTTTTCAAATATACCTATGTATTTTATAATGTCTTATTATGAATTCCATGTTCAATGGTAAATTGCGTGATTTGTATACACAACGTTCGTTTAGCATCGTGTGCGACATAGAATGTGATCCCTTTCGAGACTTTTGTAACTTTTGCAACGTGTAACTGTTGTTCCATCGCAGTACACGATTGCTGAAAAAAAAAAAAAATTGCGATAGTTATCGATACGGTATTAATAAAAACCTGACCCTTCTCAATTTATACTGACAGCGATTTTTTTTTATTTATCAAACGCACAAATAAATTGGCGGCTGTGCACACTGTGTCGCACAGTGATACGAAATTTGCGACACGCGTACCTGTCAAAATTATAATAAAGTTACTACTACGCAATATTATAAATCAGATAACACTTATCGCAATTTCCTCCGTCGTTGAAAGTTTAGACGTACCGTGAATGTTTACGTATTTATTTTTTCTGCTAGTACAACAATAACATACTTGGACGTACACATGTGATTTTGTTTGACATTTTACTATCGCATCCTACAAATTGTTGTTTGTGCTAATTTGTCAAGATTGTATAAATTGTATGGTTTTTTTTGTGTGTGATTTTTATAATTTATCTACGTACACTATGCGGATAATTTTAACATATTTAATTTCATTTGAAAATAATATGGGTATTGGGTCCGTTTAGCAAGATACAATATATGAGTCGCCTAATTGCAAATCCCGATAAGTCCACAATATATAAAAAAAACGATGCCTTATACTTGAATTATTCCAAAAACCGCCAAGTGCGCCGTAAAAAAATATTGAAAATCAGTGTTAGTTCCAAAAACTGACAATTTCACTATGATAAAAGCTGATAAAAGTCATATTTAGAAACAAACAACGATAAGTCCACGTTTCTAATCTCAATATTTTGTTTAATATCAACAAAATTAAGTTTAAATGAGTTTAAACGCCATCAAGCAAATAAGTCTGTAGAAGAAAAACCGCGTTTGCGAACAAGTGAATTTTATGGACTTATCGGAATTTGGAACTAGGCGACTCATATGATAGATACCATTCAATTATCTCGTTTATTTAATTTTTTGATTGCATACATATTTTGATGAAACAAGGGTGGAGTGCTTTTGGAAAAATGAACATATAGTTTTTAAATCGAACATTCCGCTATGCTTTAAAAAGAAGGCGTACTGCCAGTTATGCCGTATGGATGTGAAACTTGGACGCTTAATTCAAGAACGCTACGAAAGATCCGGTGCACACAGAGAAGCATGGAAAGATGTATGCTTGGCATAACAAGAAGAGATCGCAAAAGAAATACATGGGTAAGAAGTATGACCAAAGTGGCAGATAAAGCAGTACGTGTGAAAAAGTTGAAGTGGACACATAACGAGAAGAATGGATGGCAGATGGACGCGAGAAGTACTGTAATGGTATCCGAGAGGATGTGAAAGAAAGCAAGGTAGACCGAGTGGAAGATGGGCTGATGAATTGAGAAGAATGTGTGGAGTCAAGTGGATGCAGATTGCTCAAGACAGACAGGAATGGAAGAGGATTGGAGAGGCCTTCATCCAGCAATGAATGGTGAACGGCTGAAAATGATGATGACATACGCTCTAAAACCATTTTTCACGCTTTTTCGAGGATTACAACAGAAAGCAATGCCATAATCGTATTAATGATTTGGATCTTACATTGTCGCAGTAAAATAGAGTCCAATACACTTGTTTGAAAAAAGGTTGCCGATGGCTGAACCCGGATTAGAATATTGATTATAGTGTTCATAGCTCGCAGCTATGTAGAAGCGCCTAGTAAAAGTATATATGCAACCAGTTTTACACGTAAGCGTATAAATTGCATAGGCGAGCGCTCGTGACTAGTTTTGGGCAAACGTGTATTATATTGTATGTGTAGGTATAAAATACCCAACTACTTTTGACAACCTGCTATGAAAATATTTTAAACGCACACACATTCACACATAAGAACATCAAAAGTGTGCTAAGCGATTCCGCACGTTGATGGTTAAATTTTGATTGATGCTGTGCGGTTGCGTTTTGAACCAGATAAGCGTTTTAAACTTTACCTTTAAACGCTCAACGTTAATTCGTTCTAAAGAGAGAGAATGAAAATTTACGTATTTCCACGTCGGGTAGTTTACTGTTATTGTAAATAAAAGATTACGATTACGAGAGATACGATTGTGCATAAATTTGCATAAGATGCATAAAATTTGATTGGGTCGGAAAATTGATTTTTTTCGAGTAAATACAAAATTGTTAGAAATTAGGACACTTTTAAATCGGAGGTTTTTTTTCGAGGTTAGCTTTAGGTTAGGTTAGGTTAGCTTTTAAGTGCAACGAGCCGATCGATCGGAATTTTCGGCGACCTAAAAATAAAATGGACGTTTAAATGTTCTCGTTTTGCGGAAAAGTGTTTATTTTCCACGAATTTTCCAGCTCTACTGACTCTATTTGCGAATGGAATCAATTTTCTACGCTTTAGGCCACAGGTTCCTAACCTTTTTATAAAAGCCAAGTGACAACGACTGAAAATGAAAATTGCATTAATCGTCATCTTCAGCCGTTCACCATCCACTGCCGGATGAAGGCCTCTCCAATCCACTTCCATTCCTGTTTGTCTTGAGCAATCTGCATCCACTTGAATCCACACATTCTTCTCAATTCATCAGCCCATCGTCCGCTCGGTCTACCTTGCTTTCTTTCACATCCTCTCGAATACCATTCCAGCATTTCTCGCGTTTGTCTCCCATCCCATTCACACGTTCCGCTATATCTGCCACTTTGGTCATACTTCTTACCCATATATACATACATCTTTCCATGCTCTGTGTGCACTGGATCTTACGTAGCATTCTTGAATTTGGCATCCACGTTTAACATCTATACGTCATAACTGGCAGTACGCCTTCATTGTTCATTCTTTATCTCTTATATATCAACTATCTCTACAATATGGTTATCTACTGTGGACTAGGTTTTGCGTACGAAATTCATTAAACATAATTTTAGTTTTATTAAAATTTATTCTCAAACCTACATTTATGTACTTTCATACTTGCGTTGCTCAAACGTTTCACATACACACGTCATAACTGATACAAAATTGCAATTATAGTCAATATATATTTTTATTTTACTGTTTCAGTTGGCGATCCCACAGAAAACCCATACCCATAGATACTGCATACATTTGGTCTGGTCGCTCACGAGTCTGCAGACCAGAGTCGCCTAGTGTGTCCTGGGCATTAGGCACTTATTATGCCGCCACTTCACCATAGCGCGAATGTTCGTGAAATGTTGGCCTTAGCGCTGTGGTCAGCTGCCGCGTGCTCGCCCGTCCAGAGCGCTGCAATCGTATAGCTAGTGGCTAGGTTCTTGGTGGAGAATTTCAAGAAAGAGTCACTGTCACTAAAGGCACAGACGACACTGGAGGGGTGCGGGGTGTGGGGTCTTGCTTTTTTCGCCGTCGCTCAACTTTTGCGGATACCGCGCGAATGTTTATACAGTATGTTGGCCTTAACGCGTAAATGTCGGAGCGACATACCCGGGTCTATGTCGAAAACCAAGATCCCAAATAAACTGTGGCCCAATCGTCCAAATTTTCGACCAGGAGCCCAGAAGTTTTTGCCGATGAAACAAAATGGCACACACACACACACACATGCATTTTTTAGTATACAGGCTGATACAATTTTTTTTTTAATATTTAATTTTAACTTAACCCTTAATTATACCCTTAACTTTACCCTTAATAATACCCTTAATAAAACGGTATATACTGACTAAACTAACTACTCTAACTAAAGCAACAAACGATATAACAATCGAAGACTGACTGGCCAAAATCAAGAAGCACGCTGTATGTCATAAAAGAAAGACATACAAAATATTTGTGTCTCTTTTACACTCACAACAAGTATGTACGCAAGCGAAAGAGACAGAGCATTTTCATTGTTACGTAGTGAATATTTGTAATATACACTAAACTAATACATATATGAAAGTTTGTTGCAGGGATACTCAACCCGTTGCACGCGGGCTTTAATGCTTGATTGATTTTTAGTAATTTATTAAAGAACGTTCTTTTACATCTCTAGTAATAGTGCAATCTTATTTTTCCACATATAAGGTGATGAATACCAAAGAAAATAAGCAAAATACTTTGTACTTATATACGTAGTTTCTATCGAATGTTTTAGTTAAATAAACAATAATCATCTCTCGCCGATTACCAGTTGGCAACCACTAATATAAACTTAAACAACGTTAAACTTGTCTCTTTAACGTTGCTGTGATCCTAGCCGGAAAAAATTTTTTTTGGGCGCAGGTTACCAGCGGGACAAGTTTTTATGGGACGCTCCCGACATACCCACACCTTGGCGCTCGGCACCAACATGAAGTGCCGGCATTAGAATGCCTACAGAGGAACACCCGTGTGATGGAAAATTTTCGAATATTGGCGCGTCTGACGCGCGCTACGGCCTGGCAACACCGTCTCGCTGCGCAGAATCGTTTGACGTTTGCGAAAAGCGGCGCCGAATCTTTTTGGCGCCATCTCACCGCATCTCGCAAGTCTTTAGCGGGAGAAAAACGAGTGAAAAGATCGAGGCGTAAACATGGCGGCGTCTCCGGCGAGCGTGTTGTTTTGGTAGCGGAGCGGCAGAGTATCGGCGAACGTTTGACAGTTGCGAATCGGCTCGGCCAATGGCGAGCGAGCATTACGTCACCGCGGACCAATGGCAGAGCGGGAAAGTGAGGAAATCTCGTGCGCGCGGTTCGGGAGGCGTGTGCATAGTCTGCTCGATCAATAGGTGTGTGGTTGCCGGCCTGCGAGGTCTACTCGACACTTGTCGCGTGTGCCATGAGACCGGAAACTGGCGAAGCCACACGGGAAATTCGGGAAAGTCGGGAAAGTCGGGAAAGTCGTAGTACCCGGCGCTGCCGCGGCTTCGTTCGCTCGTCGCATCTCTCGCTCCTCACACAGGCGCGTGTGCGCGAACGGGTACGTGTACGTGTACGCGTGTTGTGATTGTGTGTGTGCTCGTGCTCGTACTCGCACTCGTGCTCCCACTTGTTTCGAGTGTCCTTATGCTTATGCTCATGGAGGATTCGACGCTCAGGCCGCTTCGTGTCCTAGGTAAATAAAACACTAACCGCCGTTTCATCAAAGGGAAATTTTCTATATAATATATCATATAGTGTGTAATGTTTTGCGCAAAGGTAGTATGTGATTCGCACGTATAGGTCGCGCAGCCAGAGTTGAGACCAACCACACACACACACATGTGCATTTTTAGTATACAGACTGATGCAAAATTTTTTTGTTTCAATTTTAACTTTACCCTTAATAATACCACACAGTAAGGCTGATATTACACTGAGCAACAACACCAACACCAGGTTTTTTTTTTAACCTCGACGACCAGATAGATATACAGGTTCAGATGCTGCGTATTACATTATGCGATTCTGAGTTGCATGAAAATTTCTTGGAAGTCAATGTTCGACGAAAAAAACCTTCACCAAAAAACCCTTTCTGACCTTTTTTTTGCATCGTCGCACTCAATTGTCAACGCAACGCAATTGTTTCGAAAACAATGAAAATCAGAAAGAAATACGAGAAGTTGAATTTTATATATTTTCTACGTCTACAGTCTACGAGTACCTAGTTTCGTATAGTATTTTTTTTTGTATGAAGATTATGAGATGAGCAGGTAGCTTGGTGGGTGAAAAGTGGTGCAATGTAATAAGATGCTCGCCACCGCCAAAAAAAATCTGGTGCTGGTGTTGTTGCTCAATGTAATATCGCTCTTAGTCTATAGGGTTTAGTTCTGGGTGGTAGGCGCAGTACACTGTCCATGATCTTCCAGGATTTTGTCAAGTACCTACAAATTTTTGGTAATTTGGCTTATTCTTTAGTGTTATGTCATATGAAATGGGTTTTGTGCTCTTCTCTGGATACGGTATATTCCAACTAAACTACTCTAACTAAACCAACAAACGATATAAAAATCGAAGACTGAATGATTGGACTGAAGGAACATGCTGTATTTCACAAAACAATAGTGTCTCTGTTACACTCGTAACGCGTACGCGCACGAATGAGACAGAGCGTTTATATTGTTGCATTTAGTGAAAATACGTACTATTCACAGACACAATTTGTGTGTGTGTGTGGTTCGCCTCAATTCTGGCTGCGCGACCTGTACACGTTACGAGTGTAACAGAAACACTATTGTTTTGTGAAATACAGCATGTTCCTTTAGTCCAATCATTCAGTCTTCGATTTGTATATCGTTTGTTGGTTTAGTTAGAGTAGTTGGTTTAGTAGTTTAGTTAAAATATACCGTATCCAGAGAAAAGTACAAGACCCATTTTATATGGACATAATATTAAAGAATAAGCCAAATTACCAAAAATTTGTTGGTACTTACTTGACAAAATCCTGGAAGATCACGGAAATAGTGTACTGCGCCCTACCACCCAGAACTAAACCCTATAGAGTTACTGTGGGGTATTATAGTTAAAATTTTGCATCAGTCTGTATAAAAAAAATGCATATGTGTGTGTGGTTCGCCTCAACTCTGGCTGCGCGACCTATACGTGTAATTATGCGAGATTGAAACATTTTCAAAATATATAATGTAGCGGTTTTGGTTTGGGAAAAGTTGCATCCGAAAGAAAATTCCATGCAAAATTATAATTTTCTTCCGGTTCGGTTTAAACCCCATTCATTACTGTACATGTTTTATTTTTAAATAAATGATTCGAATCATAGATTTCATATAGATTCGTTTACATCTCAATGAGCTTTATCAGAATAAATCATAGACAATATTCATATGCAGGCACATTTCGTTTCCGTTTTGTTAAAAAAAAAAGTTGCATTTTAAGGTTTGACAGTTGAAATGATGAATACGTTATACGCGCTTCTGAAAAGTGTATTATAGCTTGTCGTAATTTTAAAAACTAGTAGATCTTATCAAATGTCAAGGTCGTTTGCAATATGGTAAATGTTACGCTTCAGCTCTGTAAATTGAGCGGTTGCTGAAAAAACGTTATCGCAATATTGCAATATACGTACTATTAAAATGTAGTTAACCCGTTATTGGGTCTGGGTCTTTGTGTACCAACATACATAACCCCTTAACCTTTTTGATTAATTTTTCTTTAGATAAAATGCTCTGCTAAATTTTTATCGTAATTGAAATTCATTTTATTGTCAATATGTTTGATTGTCTCTAATGAAAGATCCTGAAAATTATTATTGAATTTTCGACGAATTGCAAAAAGATGAAATTTTAGTAAAAATCCCACGTTTAAAATTTCAGCACAATCGCTGCAATTTATCAATTATGCTTCGAACATGGAAAATGTCAAGTGATTATTTATTTAATTTTTTTATTAAATTCTATAATTTATTACATTTGAGTTGCAAACATTCATTTTGTTTGTATACGTGTGTAATGTACTTTTTAGCGTATACATATATTGCTTAACATTAATTGAAAATATTTATTCACCTTCGTTCGTTATTATTATGGCTAATATGTACACTAATTTTGGAAAATTCAAATTTTATATTATATGAAACGTTTCTCCCTTGGTGCGTATTGATCTTATAAGTAAATTATTGACATATTAATGTTTACCAGATGGGAGCAATTAAATTGATCCAAAGCAACGGCGAGAGTTTCCGCACACACGATTCGATTAATCTTATACAATTTTAATATATTCAATGGAATATTGGCCAGTGAAATATCGACTCGCCAAAAACGAATATGTATAAAAAACCGGATATTCTATGTAGATTAAATATTAAAAATAAAAATTGTAACTGTACAAAATCGAACGATCGGAATCGCTTTAAATGCGATTAATCACCCGAGAATTCGGTTCAATCTGGTCAGATTAAACACAATCGTGTACATAGCATGTCATTACGTATTGATTATTTATTTGTCGTCGCCTCCCGTGTAATTTGACTTGATTGTATATTTAATTTTGAACACCATAAGGCAATTTAATTTAATTACGATTTTTTTTGTCTTTCTATCCTTTGTGCATCATTGTACATATGTACATATATATACATATATAGAAAATAATGGGATGAGATGTACGGTGTAGTAAAACATTGAACATATTGTAATTTAATCGAAACATTATTTTTTGTTTTTAATACATGCGATAATTTTCATAAGAATTCAATTTGGTTTGTTGCATTTCTCAAATTATACTTCACAGATATTTCGGGGGTAAATGAGGTTTCAAAAACTCTATTTTACGCACAAACGTGTTTAAAATAAGATGCATTGAGTTCAATCAATCTTATAACTTATAACTGTAGTTTTAAAAACACATCTCCTCGTGATTAGCGGATCATTTTATAATTAATTTAAAAATCATTGGTTTCCACAGTACATACTACATATATTATCAGTGGTGGCCAACTTGTTTGTTGTTGCGATCGACTTTTTTTTTAATATAAAAAGTAGTCGCGAGCTACCTGTGAGAAGAAAAATTTTAACCTCAAATACAATATCTTCTATTTTTTTTTTAATCCTCGATTCTGCCATCAAAGTCCTCCATGATGTTTTTAATTTCTCCCGCGTATATTTTTGAAAGATAAAATTAAAATTGCAAATGGTCATTCATATTTGGAAAGTGACAAAAGTTTTATTTTTGGAGATCTTCGATCAACATTGAAAATTGATTTTTATATGCATTGCTACTAATCATCTCACTTAATGCTTAGTTCTAAATTCAAAACGCTCAATTTTTCAGTAAAATTCTTCCGTCGGCTTTGTAAAGATTTTCCTCTAATCGAGTTAATGATCCATGATCTCCTTTGTGTTCAACCTTTTACTAGCTAAAACTTGCTGGTGAGTTATACAGCGATAGCTCCAAAAATCTATTTGACACAGCTATAAATCCATTCATTTGACCGATCATTGAGTTTGGTCCATCCGTTATAATTGATACCAGTTGAAGAAGGGTACTTTCAACTCATTTTTTTTTTTTAAATGAAAATTGCGAATTACCTTCTCTGCTATACACTATGGGTACATTCAGGGGCTGCAAACCTTTTGCCATCGCTGAGAATATCGATTGCTCAAATTATTTTGAAGAGCACATAAATAAAATTTAATGATAGTAAGAAAAATCAGGGATACCAATCTATGTATGTATTTACTTTTTTAGTCTTATACAGCATTATAATTAAAGTTTTTGTATTTTGTATATAAAAATGGCCCGCAGGCGCGTTTTCCACGTAAAATATACGGAAACGTGCTTTTAAATATCGAATTAATATTAATATTACCTATGGTTTTTATGAATAGTTTCATGCAGATTCAATACTTTAAAAATGCTAATATACCGCGGTACTAGATAGATCAATGATATTTCTCTTATTATGTTTGTGAATGTGTCAAATATTCAATATCTTTGGAAAGTTTGTGAAACACCTACATATATGAATACTATTTGCTTTTACTAAACGCTTGAAAAATGTGAAAATCCGTATAGATAAAAGTTGTTTACATTTACTATGCATCTTCAAAGGAAATTCGTGTGAAAATTTCGTATATATGCATACCGATGAATGTTTAACAATTTTCTTCCTATGCGTATTTTTTCTCTTCGCGTTTCGTACCTTTCAGACTTTATTCAGCACACATTGTTTATCTCAAAGGTCATCATCTGATATCGCCGATTGCAACTTTACGCGAGTGTGGTGTTAATTACTTTTTTTAATATTGGCGATGTGCATGTGAGGCGCATTCCATTGCGCGGATAGAATGCACTTTGGGAATTTATTATACGTACGTAACGCAAGTGCGGTTTCTCGTAACCGTTTCTAGGAATTGCATTCGAGTCAAGGCAACAGACGATGAGATATTAGGTGACGTTCTGGGGACAGAATTAGACAGTATAAAAATGCTGCAACGATGATGGAGATCATCATCATCGGCTTGCAGTGGATTTACGGGGAAATTTTCGAATTTTCCAACACTGAAAACACTCGAAAAATCGTTCCAAACGTACGTGTCATCGTTTGTGCAAAAATTACTGTATATAGAACACCACTACAGTGAATAAAGATTTTATGTTTATGACTATTTCGAATTCGCTTCATTTAATTTGAATAAGACTGACTCTTGTCAAATACACATACATTTTTTTTGTGTATAGAAGGAGAGCGAATTTCTAGCTAATTTTTGATTGTTTTTAAATATGCATATCCGATATTAAATTAAAATGAATCTTCTCTCTGTTCTAATCTTGGCGATTGAAACGAATATTATTTTTACCATTTTACGGTTGATATTGAGATAATCAGATAGTGCGGAATATTATCAACAATTCAATAGATTTTTAAAACATTGATTAGGTTTTTTTTTCACGATTAAAGAGTTTTTCATCCAGTTAAGAATTAGATGAAAGCTTTGTAACTGTAGTGCATAATTGCATATTACATATGTAGGTACTAGTGTAAGCCCAATTACGAAAAAATTACGTAACAATTTAGCATAGTCGCGAACCTACTAAGGATTAGGTGAAGTGTTGGGTGAATAATTAAACAACCAGAACGTCGCGCGCGAGTGGGATTTGAAACCGAAGTTCGGAACAGTGAGCGCTTACGCTATGATCCAACGCTGATAATGACGAGCCAGCTACAATTTAACAGTATTAATCCTCGACGGGCTTGCGACTTTCCTAAATTGTTACGTTGTTGTATTGTAAAGCGCCATCTAATCAAAAACTATTAAATACACATATACTAATCCACACAAAACACTCACAGCACAGGCGATGAGAAACCACTCCGTTGACATTCAACGGGCTTACACTAGTAATATTATAAAATTAGAATTCTTATAGCAATGGTGAGTTTAAAAAAAAAACTCTTCGTGTTTCAGTATGCGTTGAAAATTTTTCGTTTGAGGCAATATTCTCCGGCTCGAGTAAAATTTGATTTTTGACTTTCAAATTTTTTTACGTTACTCTCAAATATATGGATAAAGTCATGGGTTGGCCACACCCGTACGCAATTTTCATATTTATAATTTTGTGCAATATTTTGCGAATTCATATAAGGTTTTGATGAATATCTGAAGAGCGGAAGTGGTAATTAAAATTTATTTTTTACGAATAATTAAGCCTAATCGTATGTAAATTTAAAAAAAGCGAATTTGCGCGCTTTTGATCGTTGGCCGGTCTTATCACACGGAAATACGCACAATTCGCATTTATGACTCTTTTCAAAAAGGTTGCCGACACAATTTTGTATGTCTCCATCGCTTATTATTATTAATTTATCATGTTTTGCAAATGTCAGGGTCAACCGTGTTTTATCTAAGCCGGTCGCCGGCCATTTGTTTCGTGCATCGTACATATATTTGTGTACGAGTACGTACGTACGTAGCTAAACGTTTATTTTTGGCATTGTGGGTATATTGTCCAATTTTACTGTGTGTATGCTAATTAGTTTGTTGTCTTTTTTTCGGGGTTTTTGCATGTGCACACGTATCTTTTTTGAGGTCGTTTAATTTATGCAAATGTTCGACGAGCGGAAGGATGCACCGCGGCACTGCCAATTGTTATGCATGCGCGAATTCTCTTCGTTTTTCAAATACATTTCGTCGACACTTTTGTTGTTTATTAAAGCAAAGTTGCTTTTGTCTATTCGTCCACCTGGAACTCTTTGCATATTTAGTTTTGAGTGAGTTTAATTTTTATTTTTATTTGAGAAAGAAACATACAGTTACAGTTAAAGAAATACAAAATAGAGATGAACAAAGTTATGACATAAACCAAAGTAGTTTCTATAAATAAATTTGATATAACATAGGTGAAGAAATAGATAGATAATAGATATATGTAGTTTATATAAGTAAAATTAGATATAACATAAATAAAGAATAGAAAGATGATGAATGCAAGAAACATAAAGAAAGCAGTGAGAAGGGAGAGGGAGATTTGGAAGAGTGTGGGTAGGATTAGGGATTGGAAAAGTGTTTATATAGAAGAATTTTGAAAGTAAAGAGGTTGGAGGTGAATATATCAAATGAAATAGGAAGTTTGTTGAAAGTATTGCATGATCTGTTGATGAATGAGTTGCGAGATAAGTTTGAGGATAAGAACTTAAGGTGGAATAAATTAGGATTACGGAACGTTCTGGAAGGACAATTAAGGGAGATTTTAATGATAAATGCAACGAAAATTCGACTTAAAGGCGCACCGCTGCCGATTTCGTAAGAAAATCGTACGAATTTCGCAAGCTGTCAATTGTACCGCACACACTGGCACGACATTCCGCACTATACCGGCCGAATAGCGAACTACCATCTGTCACCTCGCTTTCAGAACGTTTGTATTTCACTCACGATTCTAACATGGACTCCTCAAATGAAGACGAAGCTCTAATGTTGGCCGCATATTTATATGAATGATTGGTTAAATACTTTTTACTGTTGAATGTAATTTATAATGTACCGCACACACTGGCACAACTGCAGCGCCATTCCGCACTATACCGGCCGAATAGTAGACTACCATCTGTCATCTCGCTTTCAGAACGTTTGTATTTCACTCACGATTCCGCCATGCACTCTTCAGATGAAGACGAAGCTCTAATGTTGGCCGCATATTTATATGAATGATTGGTTAAATACTTTTATTGTTGAATGTAATTTATAACGGTGTGTCATCAAGGATCGGCTGACTGTTGACAAAATCGTCTAGTTTCTGTCACTCTGACACAACCTATCAAGTCAGATCGTACAGGATGGGATACTTTTCCACGAACGTCATCGAAATCGAGCGAATCGCCGAAAAAATCGCCAACTGCGGCTATGCGATACAACTCCCCACCATATCAAACGTGCGATTATTCGTACGTTTCTTCGAAATGCGAATACGAATTCGCAGAGGTGTGCCAACGCCTTAAATTGTTCGTATATGTATGCATGTACATAATATGTAAATGCTCAAACATTTAAGATTGTGCGGTTATATGTACAATTAATTGTACAGTTTATCCACACATTCGTACGTTATAGGTTTGTTTCCGTTTTATAATTAAATTACCTACCTAAATACTACGAGAATGGTAATAATCTTCGGTATTTCATTATGAATTTGAGTGTTCAAGTGATTCTGTAACTGGTATGTACGTATGTATGTATGTGTGTCGAGTTATTTACGACGACCCATCGTATAATTTATTTATTGACTCGATTTTGAAAATTAATATTCCTTGCGTGTTGCTAATTTTAGAATTATATAAAATGTTTATTATCTGCGCTAGATTCATTACAAATGTCGTCGTTGGCAAATTGATTAAAGAAATGTGACATTTCGCACTGTGTAACCTTTTAACTAACATTTTTACTATGTGAAAATAATTTTAATTTATTGTTTGCGGTTTAAAAATTTTCTAAAACGCATTATATGTAAATACTAGTTATCTTTTGAAATTATTTGCAAAGTGTGCACTTATAATACGCCAGTGTTGCCTTTTACGATTGTTCGTTTGCATAATTATATGTTTCGCTTGTTTTTAAACTTTTTTTTTTACATTCGACATTGTGATTAACTACAAATTTTATTACATTTTTACGTAATTATTGTAATTTTAACGGAATAAATTTGTTTTTGCTATCTTTGTTTCCTTGCCTTCTTTGGTTATTAGATATTTTTCTATTTTATCAATAAAGTATTTAGTGGGTAATGGTAATGCATTATAATTTTTTATATATGTATATGTATGTATATGAATATTGTCATCAGCTCAAATCCAAACATTTTCTTTTGCTGAAAAGTTTTTCGAAGACTTCGTGTATCATTTTGTTCTAATTTGATATTTTAAAATTTTATTTTTAGCATACTATTCGAATATTGATCAAAAGTTTGCTAAAAGCTTTTCGGTTCAAATTTATCTACTCGATCTTCTTCGTTAACGTTCTGTACAAGTCAAGGCCAATTTTCAACATTATTTTTTTCAACAAAATGTGCGCTTTATGCGCCTATTTGCGCTGGTGTAAATCATACCGGATCACTGAAGCCAAGATGTGGCCGAAAGCCAGTTTTTTTGGCGAGACAACAATTTATTTCCACGTCTCGATAGTGCTAAATCAACTATCGATAAAATAATGCAGAATTTTAATGTTAATATTTTATATGTATATGTATGCACTCGAGTATTCGTTTTGATCATTATTTTACACATTTTATTAAAACGGGTTTCCATTCATACATATTCGTTAAAGGAAGTTAAATTACATTGCACGACAAGCTAAGTGCATTTAGACATTTAATGTTTCAACGAGATTTCCTTTTGACTGGTTTTTTTTTTGATTTTTTTGTTAGACTGCATTGTAACTCGAAAAAAAAAATGGGAACACTATTCGCATGTTTGTTGCATTGCCTTTTATTGTAATTTTCTCATTGAAGTCAAAACGTTTTTCGTAAATTGTGTCTAATTTGTGTTTTTATAACACATTTATTCTCATGCCTCTTTATTAGATTCATTTGATATTTATACGATATTAAGTTCATTATACATACATATATATGTACCTCGACGAAAGTTTCAATCGAACATCTTCAATAGTTCAATAGTTTCTAGGCTAGTGAAAGTTTTAATGTGTGGGTGAGAAAAAAAAAGAGTCTTTAAAAAGTACGAAGTGATTAATTTAAGCTAAAAGTCTTTTTAAATGTATTGTACCAAACATATACATACACAAGCAACGAGTTGACCTTAATAGTGGGTCGCTTCAAACAATTTATGTATTGAAAATACATTTAATGTATTGGAGGTCAGTCACGAATCTTTCGACTAATGAGTTCTTCTCATTTGTATTTTTATTTTTATTATGATATAAAATTCTTCAGTTTTTATTTAATTTAATTATAAAGGTGTAACTGTACCGCTGAGTGATTTCTTATTTGCATAAATATTACAATAATAATAATATATACATAAAATAAATTGTAATTTATGTCTTCTCTACGATTGGATGAAAAACAATGGCGTACGAATGAGTAACCTATTCTTTTTTTTAACGCAGATAAATTATGTATACGTCTTTCTATTTTTAAAATAATTTTGCTTTTGCTTGATTTCTTAAGCCGCAACTTGTGTGTAAATAATTTTGAGTAAAACTATAAGAGTTTTATGAGATTTTTTATTACCTCGTTTTTAGTTTGAGTATGTCTACTCTGTGCCGTAAAAGCGAAAAGTTTTGAATGAAAACAATTGTTTTTATGTCTTACTTGTATATAAGAGCTTTATATATTTTTATACTATAGGTATAATTTAAAATAATTCACAATTGTATACGTTTTGAGGGTTTTAATGTTGATGCCAATAAGAAATCGCATATGCTGTGTGTCTATAAATAATTTTATATTTTATTACTTCTTTCCGATTTATGCGTTTTCGTACAGCTGTTTTTAGTGCAGATGACACAAATATGTCACTTTGGTTTAACAAATATGTATATTCGATGTGTTTTGTGCGGAATTCTCATACATTTTAATTTTCTGTATGTAACAGTGAAATATTCTTTCATACGTGAGCTATTATTTTGATTAGGAATTTGTTTAAAGTTTTTTGATGTTCCATTCATTATAATGCAACATCAAAAAAATATTAGGTACAGCTTTTGAGACTAGGCAAATATATTTGTTGCGCTATTATAGTCACATCGTAGCTGTAAATCTTACGAAAACATTAGTTTTAATGGTTACAACATCAATCTGCTTTTAAGATGACACAAAAATTTTGATGAAAATGACGTAGATCGTTGATCGCTATCTTATATATATTTATTTCTGTCTAAAAATGTCGACATAATATTATGTACATTGGGTCAGTCGAATGATCCGTGCAATTTTTCGAATCAAAGTCATCAATCATTCTGAAATTATACCGGAACTTTAAGTCCCACGCATCTGGCCGCCATTATTGTCTTCCCAAACTTAACGATTGACCCACATAACGAACAATAGTAAATAACTAACTATACGACGAACGGTGTATAGTACGAGCACATAATGTAATGTATATACATACACTGATACACATGTGTATGTACATTATGTGCTCGTTCAATTAGCGTTTATCTAAATGTCTCTTTTAAACCATTGTTTAACTTGATACATTCGAGTTGAGACATTCGCTTTAGATAAACACATACATTCATAGGTACAATATACCGCAAATTGAGTGTCCGACATACGAGCGAATACCTGAATGTAAATTCGTGTGCGACAATATTGATCGTTTACAATTTTTCATATCAAAATACTTATTATGTACAGTTTGACGTGATTATGAGCACGCGTTAATGTTAACGTAATAATCGTTAACTACATACATAAAAATTTCAAAGATTGGAAGCCGCATCACGTCCCATTCAAATTAATTTTACCTCTTTATACAAATACAATTTAATTGATTTGATAGGTTTCTATGTATGCTTGTAAATTAATTATACAAATATGTTAAATGTGAACTATATGTATGTATGATTTGACATGCGGCGAAGAAATGGGCTATATGATCAAACATTTTCTATTAAATATTCATTTAAAGTACACATCAAAAAAATACTCCAATTGAATGTTTATAATTTGTACTGTTTACTTACTCATACTATTTGCTTTGATGAAACATTCAGAATTGACTATATGTATATATAAAAAAACGTTTCTTAGTGTTTGTGTCATGAAAAAATAATAATTATTCGCCGCAGTCTGTAATTCGATTTTAATAAAATTAGATAATATAATGTTATGATTTCAGACATTTTTCAGTTCTGATAAAGGTGACTATGAGAAAGGCACTAAATATAATTACATATTATTAAAATAATAATGGAATCTTTGTATTCAGAGTGATTTACGATTTTGGGAAACTCATTAATAGGATTTTCCATGCGAACGTAAATATTTGCACGAAAGTAAGATTGCATAAGATAAAAAAAAAATGACGCTTATCTCTTTATATTATTATTATTATTATTCAGTTTTAGTAATTGAGATTTATTTTAGCACAGAGTAAATTTAGCGCACGCTACAATTATCTATCGTTCGTTTTGAATACGTGTTAATAAAAAATCGCTGGGGGCTTGGCGCATTTTTATACGTATCTTCAAATTAGTACACATATGTAACTTGTAAGAAAATGTTTCCAAGCAATGAATAAATTTCGCGCAAAAAGTCAATTCGAAATTCGAAAGCCTCTTCATATTTATATTTATGCATAGAACCTGTTTATTTTTAAATATTTCATATTTTTCGCGATGAAGTCATTCCGATCATCCTTCAATCCTGTATTTAGAATTGTTCATTTTTAATATAGCGATTTTGCATTATGCCGATAGATTTTTGAACCGTATTCAATTAGTAAATGTGAGGGTCAATTATGTATATTATAAAATCAACAATAGCACTAATATATGTACACATTCCTGGTCGTTTAAAATGAGCCTAATTGTCGGATTGAATAATCATTCGCTTCTCTGTGTCTGTTTATACATAACTAGCTTTATTACCCGGCTTTGCCCGGGGTGTAATTAATATAATGTAATATAGTGTTTGTTTAGTAAATTATTTCGGGAGCCCAAAAAAGGGGCCGCCGGGGCAGGAGGGGGGTCTGGGGGGTGGTAAAGGGCCGGCATAGCTTTTAGGGAGTATAGTAACGCTATGACGTTTTTTTCTATCAATAAATTTTTTAAATTTTGATAGACAAGCCATGCCGGCCCCCTACCACCCCTCAAGCCCCGGCGGCCCCTTTAATAGGCTCCCGAAAAGCAATGCCGGCCCCTTACCACCCCCCAAACCCTCCTTCTTACCCCGGCGGCCCCTTTTTGGACTCCCGAAAAGCAATGCCGGCCCCTTACCAACCCCCCAAACCCTCAAACCCTCCTTTTTTGAACCCGGCGGCCCCTTACCATTTTTGGACCTTTTTTTTTTGGACTCCCGAAAAGCAATGCCGGCCCCTTACCAACCCCCCAAACCCTCCTTCTTACCCCCCCCCGGCGGCCCTTTTTGGGCTTTTGAACTATCTGCTTAAATCTACTATGCTTCGTCGTTTCTATTAATCGCGCCCGAGCAACCCCAGACCCCCATACGTACTACATCAAACTTTGGCGTTTTATATATTAGACTAGCTTTACCCGGACTTTCCCGGGGTGTAATTAATAAATGTAATATAGTGTTTGTTTAGTAAATTATTTCCCCAAAAGGGCCACCCCCCCTGCTATCCGGCGACTCCTTTTGGGCTACCACCCCCCTGAAACACTATCTGCTTAGCTCCCGAAATCACTATCTGCTTAAATCTGCCGAAAACATCTACTATCGTGTGTACTTCGTCGTTTTATTAATCGCGCCCGAGCAACGCCTGGTAATTGACGAATGACCCATACGTACATACATACATACAAACTTTAGCGTTTTATATATTAGATATTTTATAGTTTGTTTGAATCAAATTGACAATATGAACGAACGGCAGAAACGAATTCCATTTAATTTTAATTCTAGACATAGCGTCGGGGTGTTGTAATTGTATAATTTTTCTAATGCCAAGACATTTGACGTACCCTTCCTTAATCACGCAGACGAGTTTGCCCTTGACTTGATCAACTTGTACCGAATGAACTATAAACTAAAAAGCACTTTCGTGCGTCTTCAAATTTTTTTTCTTATATTCTGCACCCATTTGCCGCTTAATTTTGCGACATGCCGCAAATTAACGTCCGTCTTCCAACGCCAGAAGTTAAATTGGCTTAACGTGTGCGAAGAGATATTCGCTTTAGATGTGTGTATGTGGGTCTATTATACCTACTTGGTACAACTCCCATGCGCCAATTTGACCCAATTTTTTAAAGTGCGCCGAAACCTAGATTATCCAGACCGTATGTACATATGTATGTATAACTCTTGCTAGTGTATAAAAAAAAACGACTATGATGTACATACGTACATACGTACGTCCAAGGAAAGAGCATTGCAACTACGAAAATAATACGGTATCGATTGACCCATTTTCTATTTTATCGGTTCGTCTGAATTTTCCTTTGTTTGCGTTTTCTCGGCGTGAAAAATTCATCTTCTCTGAATTAATAATAGGCACCTATTTCAATAAAGTTAATGTGAATTTTGCCTGGCCGGCCGGCTGGGTAGCGGCGGAACGCTCGCACATACTCACGGTACATATGTACATACATCTGCACACATATATGTACTTAGATTTATCTATTGGTATATATGTATGAATGTACATAAATGATAATGATTAGTATCCATGGCAAGAACCCTGTCGAACATGGCTTGGAACTGTGTTTTACATATTTTATATTTTAACATTGATAGTTATTTATACCTAGGGCAATTGGTGAATATGACTGGATGTAAATAAGAAGAAATTAAACTAGGATCGAGTGCTTTTGGAAGAATGAACATAGTTTTTAAATTCAACATTCCGCTATGCTTAAAAAATAAGGCATAGGTCCAATGCGTACTGCCAGTTATGACGTATGGATGTGAAACTTGGACGCTAAATTCAATAATGCTACGTAACATCCAGTGCACACAGAGAAGATGTACGCTTGGTATAACAAGAAGAGGAATACATGGGTAAGAAGTATGACCAAAGTGGAAGATATAGCAGAACGTGTGAAAAAGTTAAAGTGGACACAGCGAGAATAGTGGATGGTAGATGGACGCGAGAAATACTGGAATGGTATCCTAGAGGATGTGAAAGAAAGCAAGGTAGACCGAGTGGACGATGGGCTGATGAATTGAGAAGAATGTGTGGATTCAAGTGGATGCAGATTGCTCAAGACAGACAGTAATGGAAGAGGATTAGAGAGGCCTTTATCCAGCAGTGGATGGTGACCGGCTGAAAAGTAGGTACATACATACATATGTATGTACCTACATACTTAAAAATCTTGCATTGAAAAGCATTTGAGAACCGCATTGTAAATGTTCACATTTCCGAGAAAATATGGTTATGGTAAGGTAAAATACGGTTTTTCATTTTTGATTCATATTAAACACGGATGTGTAAATATTTGAACTGTATGTAATAAAACTTTGATTTTCCGCGTTATTCAGCTTTAGAGTTTTCATTTTATACGAATATTGTTTGAGTGAATCTCAGAAGTTATGACCGCCATATAAATAGCGTTAAATTAAATTTTATTTTTCAGCGTAAATGGGATTATACGCCAACCACATATCGGTCAACATACAATTTTGTATTTACTCAATGAAATAACTGTGGTAATTTTCAACTATACTTGCTCGTTCAGAAGAAGACAAGTTGACCCGAAATAAAACAATTAATCAAATCAAGAGTCGAGTGGTGGCGCCTCGCTTATTAACTTTCGGAATCATATTTCATTCTCATTCGTCGCATATGAAAAGGAATAAAAAACGAAATTGAACATTTTTCATTTATCAATTAGCGTCGTTTAAAGTTCCTCGATATTAAAACTGTGCGTCGTGAAATGTGTACTCGAACATTACATATATACGAGTGTAAGCCCGTTGAATATCAACGGAGCGGTTTCTCATCCCCCGTACTGTGAGTGTTTGTGTGGGTGAGTACATATATGTGTACGTGCAGTATGTACGCGGCTATCCAGCCAGACAGCCGGCCAGGAAGACTCTTGCGCTACTATATATAGTAATGCATACTTCAAACTTGACAAATGAATAAAGTACTGAGCTTAGTATTTATTTCTAACTAGCTGACC
Organism: Parapsyche elsis; assembly: GCA_022651745.1. Lineage (NCBI taxonomy): Eukaryota > Metazoa > Arthropoda > Insecta > Trichoptera > Hydropsychidae > Parapsyche > Parapsyche elsis. The sequence continues at coordinate 186,048 of JAGVSN010000045.1, forward strand.
CGGCATGCGTTGCAATGCCCGATACCGATCCCGTTCCCGTCCGTTCCGTTCCCGTTCCGTTCCCGTTCCTAGTACGTTATCTGACGCGTGAGCAGGCCCGTTCCTGTTCCGTTCCCGTTTTTTTCCCGATTCCAGATCCCGGTCCCGTTCCCGATCCTGATCCCGTTCCCATCCCCGTTCCTAGTACGTTATCTGACGCGTGAGCAGACCCGTTCCCGATCCCGTTCCCGTTTTTTCCCGATTTTTTTTCACAGGAACCATCCCCGGCATGATCACAATAAGTCCTGAAAGTTTCATCGCGATCGGTTGAGTGGGTTAGGAGCCTATAAGAGACAGACAAACAAACATTCATTTATATATATATAGATAATAAAAAAAATTATATTAAATTTAATAGTTTTTATAGTTTTTGCATAGGATAGCGCGTTATTATTATTATTTAAATTGATACGTTGTTGTATTCAACAACGTATCAATTTAGCAAAGTCGCGAACCTACTGAGGATTAATATTGTCAAATTGTAGCAGGCTCCACATTACCTCGGTTGGTTGATAGAGTAAGGGCTCACTCCTCCGACCTGGTGATCTCGGGTTCAAATCCCACTCGCGCGACGTTCTGGCTTTTTAATTATTTACCGAGGTGAGCGTTATCAGCAGACAGACATTATATATATAATAGCCGAAATCCGTCTGTCTGTGTGCTGATAACGCTCGCTGAGGAAAAATTATTAAAAAACCAGAAAGAGTGGGGGATCGAACCCAGGACCCCAGGCTCTAGAGAACTCGCACTAATGCTATTCGCTATCGCCCTTGGTCAATTTAGTCCTTTTTTTTTTTAAACATTACCTATACAAGGGCATCGTGACTACATAGATGACGCTATAAAAACTATTTTTTTTTTTTTGTTTTTTGATTTTTACAAAATCACTTACAAAATTATAATTATTATATATATAATAATTAATAATTATAATATAAATAGTAAAGTAAAAATAATTTAACGCGTCATGGATTGACAGTCCAAGTATGAACTTTTGAAAGGTTACTAATTTTGGTACCCGAAAGGTTAAAAACATAAAACGATGTACATATCTATTCGTTCAATAGATGCAATATATAAACTTATCGTCATTTACAAATCTCTCATTTATGTTACTACTGTGCGTATCAAAAGTGATAGTGTTCACTTTCACAAAACATGAGCTTTCAATGTTCAAGTCAAAATAATCCAAATGTGCATCTAATAATGCAGTTGAATATAAAGATATGTACATAAAATTGGTGAGAGATATTCAAACTCGAAAATTTACTATACAAAATTCGCATTGGGCTTTTGGCCTTCTGTAGTTGAAAATTTACTTTAATTTAACAAATTTTTAACGTCTTTGGATTGTCTTTAGGATACACAATGGACAATTTGCATATATTTGAGAGCCATTGAATTTTCTCAGACTTCACGCGCTGTTGAGTGCGGTTTTAATGACATTGTGAGCTTTTTTCCGGCATTCCCGGGTATCCGGCAAGCGCGCATTGGAACGATACAAACTCATCCATTTTGACTTGTCAGCAAGTCACGGCCTCTACGAATTACATCCAACAAGCAATCTCTTCCAATTAATTTGGCGGATTTACCATTTTATATAGGCTATAAGATTATTCCCCCCCCCCTCCTTATTTTTATGCAAAACTCGAAACTTACAGACATAAAATAAAATAAAATAATTTATGATCTACATATTTCAGGGGGTCCTTGTTTAATAAAATATAAGTTAATTCTGTTGTTATGGATTCATCTACTTCTGTTGCATTTTTATCTTCACCAACACCTACAATAAATAATCTACGATTGATGATTTATAACAGGGGTTGCCAACCTATGGGTCGCGTCCCCAAATGGGGTCGCGAACAGTTTTCTGTGGGGTCGCCAACTGAAACTGTAAACTATTGACTATAATGCAATTTTCTGTCGGTTATGACTAGAGATCGATCAGAATTGGCATGCACGTAGGCTGCAGGTACAGAAACCGGTTTGCAGGGCCGTATTGGAAATTGTCGTCAAGGCTGAAATATAGGCGAGAAGTATGAAGGAGCGGGAACGGCTTGGGAACGGAACCATGAATAGCAACGAACTATGTACATACGTCTTAACAAATAAGTTCATGAAATCCTGGAAACGATTATGATTTGGACCGCGAAGAAAGTCATAAAACTCGAAAAGTGGATTTTTTCGATGACATCAGCTTTTGCAAGCCGTTCCCGCTCCTTCATACTTCTCGCCTATATTTCAGCCTCGACGACAATTTCCAATACGGCCCTGCAAACCGGTTTCTGTACCTGCAGCCTACGTTCATGCCAATTCTGACCGGTCTCTAGTTATGACGCTACGTAAGATCCAATGCACACAGTGAAGCGTGTAAATATGTATGCTTGGTATAACAAGAAGAGATCGTAAGAGGAATACATGGGTAAGAAGTATGACCAAAATGGCAGATACACATAGCAGAACGTGTGAAAAAAGTTGGAGTGGACACAGTGAAAAGAATTGATTGCAGATGGACGCGGGAAATACTGGAATGGTATCCGAGAGGATGTGAATGAAAGCAAGGCGAGTGGATGCAGATTGATCAAGACAAATAGGAATGGAAGAGGATTGAAGAGGCCTTCATCCAGCAGTGGGCACCTGTGATCTACATATAATATCTGTATCATGTTCTTCATTCAGATCAGTTATTATGTCATCACTGTCACCAACAACTACATTTTCACCGGTGGCCATTGTTGGATTGTTAGAAGCACTACATGTATTTAAAAATAATGAACATAGTTTTTAAATCCAACATTCCGCTATGCTTAAAAAAGAAGGCATACGACCAATGCGTGCTGCCAGTTATGACGTATGGATGTGCAATTTGGACGTCAAATTCAAGAATGCTACGAAAGATCCAGTGCACACAGAGAAGCATGGAAAGATGTATGCTTGGCATAACAAGAAGTGATCGCAAAAGAAATACATGGGTAAGAAGTATGACCAAAGTGGCAGATATAGCAGTATGTGTGAAAAAGTTGAAGTGGACACATAGCGAGAAGAATGGATGGCAGATGGACGCGAGAAGTACTAGAATGGTATCTGAGAGGATGTGAAAGAAAGCAAGGTAGACCGAGTGGAAGATGGGCTGATGAATTGAGAAGAATGTGTGGAGTCAAGTGGATGCAGATTGCTCGAGACAGACAAGAATGGAAGAGGATTGGAGAGGCTTTCATCCAGCAGTGGATGGTGAACGGCTGAAAATGATGATGATGATGATGAGAGGGAGATGTAAATGATTCTCGAATTTGACTCGACATGTGACATTCCTCGAAATGGTTTTTATGACTACCATGTCAAAAGAGTTTCGGCAAACTCGCTAGGTCAATGCTTCCCAAACTTTTTAGTACCGTGACAGAGTTTTATTTATATTTAAATAACTTATAATCAACGAAAACAAGCAGATGGGATAAACTTTGTACATCCGTGGACTCGTCCAATTGCAATGAGAAAAATGTTACTAACTCACTTACTCTAAAAATGTCTCACTAACTCTTTGGATCAGCTCATCTTCTGCCTACTGGGTCATTACATCGATTATTCGTGCAATCGTATTATAAGCGAAATCGTTTCGACTTCTACATATGTATACTTCTTTCTTGCTCTTATCATCAAACATAACTCTAACCGTGTCTTTTATTGGTGGTAGCACTAAAGTCTTGCCAATTGCGTATGTACTAGCCGTAAACACGTTTCGAAATGTGTCGGCGACTTTTATCGATAGATTTTCACTTGAACTTTTGACGTTTCTGTCGAATTTGAATAATTTATAATACAGAGTAAACACTAGAAATGTCATCTATTCGTATACGCTTATGTACATATGTACATTGAATGTGTATGTATGTATGTATATTAGTACACAATAGTAGCACTTGTGCCGGTGTCGAGTGGGCAGTTTTGAAGACGTTTGTCCGAAAGGTTCGCTTCCTCAGACCAACTCAATGATATTATATTATAAATGTTGCTCCAAACGTTCGTTGACTGTGTGCTTTGAATGTTTATTAGACTACCATAACCATTTGTCGGAGATACGCGTTTGGATTTAAGCATAGAACACCTAGGCATATTATGTAGGTACATACATACATATCTCTACACTTAATAAAAAGAACTGAACAAATGCCATACGAATCGTTTGTGTAGATCACGGCCTTCCAATCTATGGGTCGCGACCCGAAATGGGGTCGCGAAGCGTTTTCTGTGGGGTCGCCAACTGAAACAGTTAAAAAAAAAAAAAAACATTGACTATATACAATGCAATTTTCTGCAAGTTATCACCTATGGATGTTAAATTCAAGAATGCTACGTAAGATCCAATGCACATCAGTGCTCGAAATGGAAATTTTCACGAATGGGAGCGCTCGATAATTTTCAAAAAATATCAAACGACCTTTTTTTTTAACTATATGTATAGAAAATGTACGTATATTTCTATACATACATATATTATAACACCAAAACACTTACGTAACATATGTACATCAATATAAATGAATTTATGGTTGTATATATTAGGTTATTAGTATTATTATTATAGCAACTGTATTACATACATACATGCACAATTTACACGGTTATTTTTTTTAAATTTGAATAATTGTTAGTATCACTATTTAGTTAGTCACGTGCAGTAATTATAATTCAGACAACTTAAAAAATGTTGCTAGAAAAGTGTTTGTTAGTGATGAAGTGCAGTAATAAAATATAAATAAATTAAAATAATCAAGCGAATCCCGATGATAGATTGAAATTGCAAATACGTTCGGTAAATTCAAGTTCTCTCATCAGAGGGACAGGCAAGACTGAAGTATTTTGAAATTTTGGTTCCTTTAGTATAATGGTAGCGGTACAGCTGCTTTAGAAATTTTGTTAAAATAAGAAAGCCGACAATTCAAAGAAAGATATCGAAATGACCGATGCCCCGAGAGGGACCCGTTGCAGTTCGACCATACATAGTGTGACAGACAGTGCCGACCATAAAGCAATAAAACTTTTTGCGCATAAAAACCCTCGAATTCTAAATGTTATCTTCAAGTAACACAAGTGCATCCAGCTTTTTTAAAACATAATAATATTTTAAATGGCTTTTGGCTACAGATAAGATGCCTTTGTCGGAATTGAAATGTAAAGAATTTAACTTTCAGTCAAAGATTGTGATTTAAGAGTCATAAATGTAAAAAAAATTCACCTTCTAACATTTTTTCGGCAATAATTATTGAAAGAGCACGGTAATTTTGGTTTTTTACGAAAGGGAGCGCTAAATTTACAGATTTCACGAAAGGGTACGCTACGTTTTCAAATCTCACGAAAGGGAAAGCCCGCTCCCTGCCGCTCCCGCTGAATTCGAGCACTGATGCACATAGAGAAGCGTGGAAAGATGTATGCTCGGTATAACAAGAAGAGATTGTAAGAGAAATACATAGGTAAGAAGTATGACCAGATATAGCAGGACGCTATAAATACTGGAATGGTATCCGAGAGGATGTGAACTTTTAAAGCATGGTAGACCGAGTGGTAGATGGGCTGATGAATTGAGAAGAATGTGTTAAGTCAAGTGGATGCCGATCGCTCAAGACATACAAGAATGGAAGAGGATTGGAGAGGCCTTGATCCAGCAGTGGATGGTGAATGGCTGAAAATTATGATGAATTCCATTTTCCATTTTTAATCAGTGTATTGATGTTTGAACAATATTTTTTGTCTTTCTCAAATGTGTCTTTTTATAAAAGGGGTCGCCACTCGAAAAAGGTTGGAAACCTGTGGTGTAGATTAATTATTTGAATGATAGGTATACAAGTCGGTCAATAAGTCAGGTGAATTTAAATTTTCAATACAATTTACTTGTGGCTATGTATTTTTGTATTTTATTTTGGGGCGAGTTTCCCTATTGAATTGTTTTTTAATGCTTCAGTGATTTTCCGTCGCAATTTCTTGTTTGTATGTACATATGTATGTAATATAAGCAGATGTATTATTTATTATAAGTATTAATTCCCGATATAATTTTAATATACCTACGTATAGATTTTTTGCAGCCGGTACACTTTTACATTACACGCGTTTAATATTCTCTCAAAAAATTTCTAGTATGGGACGTTTTAATTAGTTTTTCGTTGCGAATTTTAAATGTGTTGATGTTTTGCTCACGTAAAACAACATGTTCTTATAATGGCATTAAATTTAATGCATTTGTAGGAACGAAAAAAAAAACCTCAATTTAAGTAATCAAATTCCAGTTAACCTTCGCCAATCAAGAAACGTTCAATTTTTATCAGCTAATTTAAATAATTTTTTTTTTTTGTTTGTTTCAGGTGAGCTCGAAGTGCTTCTTCAGTGCGAAAAAATGCATCTTTCGAGATTCAAAAACGAGGTCGAAGCCGTGTTTTTTTCCAACTACACATTTACGTTGCGTAAGATTCTACTAATGTTTATGTACATATCGTATTTTTGCGCGCAAAATTATTATGTATGCGCGCGCGCATATAATCATTCGAATCGAGACTCAACCCTGCAATTACCGCAAAACGAATTTATTATACATATCTAACTGGCCTAGATTTGTGAGCATATTCCAAACGATCTGACTTTAATTATTTACCATAAATTTAATTTGCACATGAAATTTATTGATCGCGTCGAACGTTTAAATGTAACATTTTGCGTGTGTGCGAGAACTTGCTTTGGTTAATACCGCAGTGTACGTATGACAGTTAAATTCGTTTTCAGTTAACTGTCTGTGTTTATATTATATATTATTATATCGCCACAGTGTTTGTTGCCATGCGTCCTAATGTCTCGTGCCAAAATTTGTTTAGTCCCAATTGAGCACTAAGTAGCAGTGAATGGATATATATTATTATATACTTGCGAATAATTTACGACCTGTCGTTTGAATGGTATTAATATTCCACTGGTGTGCTCGAATGAGGACCGTTTTTTGTATGTACATATATGTATATGTATTGTGGAATTACGCTTTATAAATGCACTATGATCGTGTTATTTAAATAATATAATTTTGAAAGTTAAAATAAAATTATGTAATAAAAAATGCTCATTTAAAATTTTATGTTCGCGTGTTAAATTTTTAAGACTAACCGGAAAATTGTTGAAAGGAATAGGATGGAGTTTATTTGGGAATTTTTTTCGACACTTAAAAATTGTTGTTCATAAATCATGGTTGTCCCAGAAAATGCCATGCACCATTTATGTACTATACGTAACATCATTTCAGTAATGGTGCGTACACACCGCCGAATCGAACGCGAACAGAATTCGGAGCAATTTTGAACCGAACGATCGGATTCGCTTCGTTGGTGGTAGGTACACACCGACCGAATATCAAGCGAATGCTCGCCCTCGAACGGAAATACAATAGGCAGAACTAACAAAAAACGATCTTTAACAATAACCTAACCAACAAAAAAATACGCTGTTCGCAGTTGGTCCGTCTTCGCTACGAAGGCGGTCTATCAAACGTTTTTTTTTATAAACCCATATTTTTTTGTGCATTGCGTCTTTGTTCGTGGCATCTTGGCGAGCAGTGTACTTTATCAACAATAGTAGTGGTAGTAAAACTAGTAAAATCGCAATAAATCACCAAACAATAAAACAATTAACTCACTTTCGAAACTTTCGTACATACGATGAAATTCAGAAAAAATGATGAGGGGTTGAATTTTATATATTTTTACGTATGTATATATAATCTACCGGGTAAATATTGTAAACATTACAAAACTTGCCTTGGGGAATCGTACATAGGTACATATGTATGCATGTACATACATACATATGTAGGTACATATTATATAGTATGGGTTAACTCGTATGTACATATGTATGTATATGCGCGCGCGAATACTTTCAAGGTTTGATATCATAAAAATGACACTTAGAAGCACAATTTTATTTCAAATTCAGTCAAGTTTCAGCCGTATAACTGCATTTATTTAGCCCGAATTCGCTTTCGCTTCGCCTTCGGTTCGCCTTCGATTCGGCGGTGTGTACGCACCATAATATGCTTCACTGCTCTTCTAATTGTAACTTTCTCAGTTATGGCTCAAACTTGATCTTATTTCACCAATAACTTGAGTTCACGGCTAATTACGGCAATCAGGTGGCGATAGTTTTAATCACCATTGCACAAGTGGTCCTTATCGCTTCTCGTAAAATAATTAACAAATTTTAATGCAGCTCCTACGTTTAACGCGCTATCTTGTGCTTCGGATTATTTCAATATTTATAGTTGTATATCTATCCGATACGTGCTCAGCTTCGCGTTGTGCAATAAAATGTTCAACGCGTTCACCGGCTTAACACATTAAGGCCATATGCTTTTTCCGAGTCGAAAAAGATGAATCGAATCATAAAAACAGATTGTGTTACGGAAGCTTCTAATAAATTAAACATACATATGTATTGTATGAACGTATACAATTTTTGGTGAGCAGGCGTGAGAAACACACCAGACACAAAAACATATTTTATACACGCACACTTTCTCATTCGTGTATTTATAGGACATGTCAGTCGTTTATGTGTGTTCAAGTTCAAATCCCAAAGAGGACGTTCTGAATATAGTCGTTAAAAAGAGACACTTTAAACGGTTAACTCTTTCAAAACGTACATATGTACATACGTCCCCCATTCATGCTTTTAGACTTGATGTTTGAGAATATTTTCATTTACATACTAAAATTTTAACATTTTGCACATTTCTTATACACATTTTGCTTCGGAACTTCTGCTTTAAAGTATCGATATAAATAAAAGCGAATTCTCGTCTGTCTATTCCTTATAATATTCCTACAAAATATGATCGAACTTTGTAGAGGAACTAGATTGTATACATTGTTTATTTCGATGACTGCGAATGAAACAGATCGAGTATTGCCAATTCAGAAAAAACACACGTAGATAAAGCGCACTGCAGCTTGTATTATTATAAACTTAAGACAGCTTTTGATTTACGAAATATAATCCAGTTGATCTAAAAACTTTCTATTGGAATTTTCGTTAAAAATCATGCCACTCTTTCTTTATGGGTATACGGCTTTTCTTTATTCGCCATAGTATATGTACTATTTATCGTGCAGTATTTGTTAGAATGTCTCTCTAATATTATATTGAACTCGTTCGGAATTATGACGTATTGGAATCGGGGCTAGGATTTATTTTCCCAGCCGAAATTATTCGCAGCTAACCAAACACATACTGTTTATTTCTGGCCACATGTGTTTTTGATATACAATACGTGCCCGAGTCCGAAGAGAAGCTTTGCTTATCTTCTTTGCGTACTGCATGTAGGTCGTTTGTGACTTTTATCAATTAATAATTATTGTCCTTATTTACGATCGTGATGGGGGGGGGGGAGGGTTTGACTTTTAATCTAATTTTTAATGCAATTTTAATTTTAGGTACGTATTTTTATTTATTTTTTATTATAAATTATGTTGTGTTCAATTTTGGTAACTCGCGTTTATTATATTATGTAACCTTGCGCATAATTAGACATAATTTCAAAAGCGTTCCATAAAACTGTCATACAGCGGAAAATTGTGCCTTTTGTATTTTTATAATCATAATTTATATGCTTCTGTAAAAAAAATGCGGTTTTTCTCTAATCCGATCTGTTTTATTTTAACGGTTTTTTACTGCATATTTCTCAAGCTGTGAATGGGTTAACATTTTGATAAATTTAATTGTTGTTGAGCCAACCTTCATTTAAGCAATTCTATGTAGTACTAGCTTTATTACCCGGCTTTGTCCGGGGTGTAATTAATATAATGTAATATGTATAGTTTGTTTAGTAAATTATTTCGGGAGCCCAAAAAAGGGGCCGCCGGGGCAGGAGGGGGTCTGGGGGGTGGTAAGCCATGCCGGCCCCCTACCACCCCTCAAGCCCCGGCGGCCCCTTTTATGGACTCCCGAAAAGCAATGTCGGCCCCTTACCAACCCCCAAACCCTCCTTCTTACCCCGGCGGCCCCTTACCACCCCTTAGACCCCCCTCCTGCCCCGGCGGCCCCCATTTTGGGCTCCCGAAACACTATCTGCTTAAATCTACTTAAATCTGCCGAAAACATCTACTATCGTGTGGACTTCGTCGTTTCTATTAATCGCGCCCGAGCAACGCCTGGTAATTGACGAATGACCCATACGTACATACAAACTTAAGCGTTTTATATATTAGATGAGCTATTTATTAGTACTGAAGCTTTTCTTTATCAGTTTTCAGTTCAATTTATAGTTTTGAGCTGAGGCTGAATCGGTTATTAGAATATCATACTTTGTAACATACGCTCTTCTAATCTAAAACTGCATCGATGAATAGCGATTTAAACTGGACTAGTTATGGTTATAGAGTTTCCTATATCTAATATGTAATGCAGTACAAATATTTATCCTTACTGTAATTTATATTGATCGACTTGTCAGACTGTTGGCAAGAAGTGCAAGCGATTTTGGCAACTGTTAAAGCACTTTCTCCCGCCTCGTTCGCGATTAAAATGCATAGGATTGTTTTCCGTACAAAAAAGCGATATGTCAAATATTATAAATATTAAAATTAATTATAAGAGACAAATTTGAATATTTTTTTTCTATTTTTGAATATTAATTTTCAGATGATTACGAAATAGCCAAAGGTTGGCGTATAATCATATTAAAATGTCGTATCTTTTCATAGATGGAGATATGATAATTTAAACAGTTGGTATAGTGTTGCATTTTGGGTAACACACACATGTGCGAAACGACGTTGGACAGTGCAAGTTTGTTGGCTACATTTTTGTTGTTTTGTGCAGAGTGAAAAAAAGTAAAAATAAATTTACGAGATTTGAAACCTGGCCGTTTGCGTTGGCGTTGTAGCTTTTTGAGCAAACAACATCGTAATCAGCGTCGCTAACAGCAAATATCCTATAGATAAAATTAAACAAATGCCGTTGTATTGTCATGTTTATGACTCTGTTGAGAAGAGCACTGGGTTAATGGTGACCCTACATCCGGTACACGTTGAAATTGAAACTATCGTTAGAACAATTAAATTATGTATTAGTATTTTTTTATTATTACATACATTCATCGCCCATATAAAATTCAATGTTATTTTCAAACATTAATTAATGTTTATGTCTGTTTATCACCAATTTGTGGTAAGACAAATTGACTGAAAAGCTTTCCGTTTCCGATGATTGATGTGACTACTTTCTACCATGAAAGTTCACATTGAAAATTATGTATGCATTAAACAAAATGTGACGAAACTTACATCATTCATATTTATTTACATTTGTACAATAATGCGAGGAAAATTTCCATTATCAAACAGGAAATATAATATAAACAATGTATGCACAAACTACTGTGTAGTTTGTGTTGAAACAATGAAAAGTGTGTTTATTTGACAACCGAATGTATCATTTTATCTAATATGTATATAAAACGCTTAAGTTTGTATGTACGTATGGGTCATTCGTCAATTACCAGGCGTTGCTCGGGCGCGATTAATAGAAACGACGAAGTACACACGATAGTACATAGATGTTTTCGGCAGATTTGAGTAGATTTAAGCAGATAGTGTTTCGGGAGCCCAAAAAGGGGCCGCCGGGGCAGGAGAGGGGTCTAAGGGGTAGTAAGGGGCCGGCATTGCTTTTCGGGAGTCCAAAAAAGGGGCCGCCGGGGTAAGAAGGAGGCTTTGGGGGTTGGTAAGAGGCCGGCATAGTTTTTCGGGAGTCAAAAAAGGGGCCGCCGGGGTAGGAGGGTGGTCTGGTGGGGTGGTAAGGGGCCGACATTGCTTTTCGGGAGTCCAAAAATAAGGCCGCCGGGGTAAGAAGGAGGGTTTGGGGGTGGCAAGGGGCCGGCATAGTTTTTAGGGAGACCATTAAAGGGGCCGCCGGGGCTTGAGGGGGTCTGGGGGTTGGTTGGGGGGGCCGGCATGGCTTGAGGGAGTCAAAAAAGGGCCGCCGGGGCTTGAGGGACGTCTGGGGGGGGGGTGGTTTGAGGGCCGGAATGGCTTTAGGGGGTATCAAAAGTTGAAAAAATCCAAAAAACTCGAAAAATCCTATGACGTCATAGCGTTACTATACTCCCTAAAATCTATGCCGGCCCCTTACCACCCCCAGACCCCCTCCTGCCCCGGCGGCCCCTTTTTTGGGCTCCCGAAATAATTTACTAAACAAACACTATATTACATTATATTAATTACACCCCGGGCAAAGCCGGGTAATAAAGCTAGTATTTTATAGATAAAATAAAACTATTGAAACGGAATGAATCGCGTGGGTGTTAAAATAATAATCACTGCGTTCAAAAAATGTAACTTTTAAAAGATCACGGTATATTATGTAGTGTGTGTAAATTAATTATTTTTAGATTTTTGAACGAATTTGTATGCTATGTAAATTATTTTAGGTTTTTCAATTTTTGGGTCACTTTCGTGACAAATTTGCGAAACTTTTCACATATTATGGTATGTATGTATGTATATGCATGACCCGCACTTTTCTATTGAGCTTTTACACGAAATTGCCTGAAAATACTGACACAATTTTCACGCTCAGACTAATTATGCGCATAAATTGAACGTACGAAATATACTTAATAGATTTCGAACGACCAGTTTTTTTTTTACCTACATACATATGAGAGGCTGCGATCAATCGTCGCTATTGTACGAAGCGAATTAACGATCGATTCGTTCTAATTTCTGAAAGTGTACTCTCACACACACATGCCGTAATATAATAGATATAATAAAAAAAAAATTGTCACAAGAGAGTAGTAAAGTAAATTAAATATAAACGGCGACTCATTCGGGTCGTAGGGAATATAATTGAATGACACATTAAACTAATCTCTTTTTTGCGGTTTGAATTTGCATGGCGAAACAATCGCTTTTGTGTGCAATTCTCCATTTATTTATTTATAAAGAAATGTATTTATTTATTATGCATATTGTTCGCGAGATTGAATCTGGCGCACGGTGGTACTTTACAATACATTTTCGTCATTTAAAACGATGCAAATAGGGATTAAAAATATAGATTCGACCTCGTTTGTCTTTTTCGTAATATTTTAACGGCAGAAGAACGTGTTTTATTGGAGAGGTCAATCGATATAATTAAGTATTGATGTGCCCGCAGAAGTGTTTCTGATTTATCTGTTTTGTACGCGTAAATCATTACACCAATGTAAACATTCATAGGATGTGACGAAATTTGCGTGACTTTCGACGCCTTGAATATCAAATTATTGTTTTATTTTATAATTCGTATCCATTAATTTTTTTACTTTATATAATTGGTCAACCACTAACTAAACTACTCTCGAGAAATTAACTACATATTTTGTCAACTTAAAAATATTCACGATAGAATTGTAGGAAGTGCTTCGGAGATATTATTATAATGCAGTTGCATTTTATACATATATACATAGGTATAATGTTTAATCTTAACTGGCCGAGTTAAGCTTTTATCGTAAATTTTGCATTTTATGCGACTTTAATGTCATCGCGGTTGTTGTAAATAACGGTTTACTTGTCTTCATTTCAATGTTTATTTCAATTTGCTATGTGTATCTTCGAAGTTGTTCGTTTTAGTCTAAATAAGCTCAATCTAAGATTACAGTGGAACCCCGTTGCATCGTTTTTCATGGGACCGTAAAAAAAAAAAACGATGTATGCAGAAAAACGACCTATACGATAAAGTATATTTAGTACGTAATATTTAGACGATTGATACAGGTTAACGATATATAGGAGAACGATGCAAACGAGATTATTTAACACTGTTCTTATGGGTGTTTGGCCGGGACTATGAAAAAATAGCGATATATGCGAAAAAACAATACAAGCGAGAACGATGCAACGTATTATAATAAGACCAGAGTGAACATATCAGGTTTTTGATAGAAAAACTGGTATGCAAACGAATTGAAACTCACTGGTAATATTTAATTTAAATTGTTTAATATATAATAGCTGAAATATGTCTGTCTGTCTGCTGATAACGCTCGCAGAGGTAAATGATTAAAAAGCCAGAACGTCGCGCGAGTGGGATTTGAACCCGGTATCGACAGGTTGTGATGAATCGTAGTATCGCCCAAACGAAGGCGATGACGGACGTGCCATAATTGGTCAATATTAATTCTTAAAGTGTTCGCGACTTTGCTAAATTGTTGCGTGTTGTATCATAACGCGCCATGTATGCAACAACTATAAAAAAAAACTATTAAATACACATATATACTCACCCACGCAAACATACTGTGATATTCAACGGGCTTACACTAGTTATATATGTATGTAATAGCCCAATTCCGTCTGTTGATAACGCTCGCCTCGGTAAAGGCCGAAATTCAAATTTAATTGAAAAAACACAAACGTCGCTAGTGGGATTTGAACCCATGATCACCAGATTGGGTGAGTTAGCGCTAACGCGATCACCGGTTCGGAACATTGAACGCTTACGCTATGATCCAAACGGAGGCGATGACGAACGAGCCTGATACAATTTGACAATATAAATTCCCAATAGGCTCACGACTTTGCTAAATTGTTACGTTGTTGTATTATAACGCGCCATCTATTCAACAACTCTAAAAACTATTAAATACACATATACTCACCCACACAAACATCCGTTGTTATTCAACGGGTTTATACTAGTTATTATTATATATATAATAGCCGAAATCCGTCTGTCTGTCTGTCTGTCTGTCTGTCTGCTGATAACGCTCGCTGAAGAAAAATGATTAAAAAACCAGAAAGAGTGGGGGATCGAACCCAGGACCGCAAGCTCGAGAGTAATCACGCTAACGCTATACTCTATTGCCCTTGGTCGATTTAGTCCTTTTAAACATTACCTACATATAATTAAAATAAATAGGAATGAGTGGGGATCGAACCCGGGACGCCAGGTCGGGAGTTAACGCGCTAACGCATACGCCACAGCCCGTTGTTGATTTTGTTTTTTTTTTTTTTTTAAACATTACCTATACAAGGGATCGTATAGATGACGCCTATAAAAACTATTATTTTTTTTTGTTTTTTGATTTTTACAAAATCACTTACAAAATTATAATTATTATATGTATCTATACCTACATATATGTATAATAATTATAATATAAATAGTAAAGTAAAAAAAAAAAATCGATACTATCGATACTACGGGATTGCTATAATACATAGATGGCGCTATAAAAAACTATTATTTTTTTTGTCACTTACAACCGTGCGATCAATTAGTGGGGATCTCTATTAAAAAAGCGCTTTACGTAATTTATAAAGTATATATACATATATGATATATATAATAGCTCAATTCCGTCTGTCTGTCTGTCTGCTGATAACGCTCGCCTCGGTAAAGGCTAAAATAAACACGAACGTCGCGAGTGGGATTTGAACCCAGGTTGGGTGAGTTGGCGCTAACGCGTTCACCCAACACCGGTGATGGGAGGCCTCCTATAATTTGAAAATATTAATCCTTAGTAGGTTTGCGACTTTGCTAAATTGCGTCAAACACGTCCGTTGATGTTCAAAGGGTTTATGTACACTAGTAATAGAGTAACAGGAATAATAATTTCACGAGTATTCTTTCTGACGAAAGTCAACAAATACCATGCTGCTGAACTTTTTTTGAAATTATAAACAATCACAAGGATAGGAGGGCCAGTTAGTTGTTAGTTTGCGATGCAGAGGAGGATTCGCCTACCTGCAAAGCCTCCCACAGGTGACCTCTAGAGGTCACATTACGCCAGGTGAGCGCGCCGCTCCTATGGACGCGCCCACTCCATACGAAACACCTCGAATTTTATAATAGATTTGACCAACGCACCGCACTGGACAAGTATATGTACACTGACAGATGTGACTATGGAGAATTGCTTCTAATGTACATACACTGCCGTCCTAAGCCCACTTAACGTAACTGACAAAACAACTACATACATATATCGAGATAAATGGACTTGAAAGTTTTATTCTAAATTTGTGTTTTTCTTCATATATCTATTACTGATTTATTTAAACTTTTTTTTAGTGCATGAGGTTATTTTCTATTGTGTTTTGATAATTCTAAGGAAAAATAAAAAAAAACACTTAATTATTCATTATTAATGTATACATATGACTATTCCAAACTTCAACCACTCTATTTGTAAAGAATGAATCTCTAACAATCTCATTTGATTTTTCTTTTCAGAGTCTAAGAGTATGACCTCTTACATACATAGATGAGGGTTCTCATTGAACATAATGAGGTTGGTCATTTCACACGAATAATGATTATTTATTATTTTGAATACTTCAATTAAATCACCTCTTAATCTCCTCGTCTCCAATGTGGAGAGATTCAGTCTTTTCAATCTTTCGTGATAAGGTAGTGACCGCAGTAAATATTTTGGATACGTTATTTTCGCCAAGTATTGGTGATACTATTTCTCTGCGCGTGCAGATACGTTAGATTTAATAGCTTAAAAAAGTCACATCACTTTATTATTCATTATTAATGTATACATATGACTATTCCAAACTTCAACCACTCTATTTGTAAAGAATGAATCTCTAACAATCTCATTTGATTTTTCTTTTCAGAGTCTAAGAGTATGACCTCTTACATAGATGAGGGTTCTCATTGAACATAATGAGGTTGGTCATTTCACACGAATAATGATTATTTATTATTTTGAATACTTCAATTAAATCACCTCTTAATCTCCTCGTCTCCAATGTGGAGAGATTCAGTCTTTTCAATCTTTCGTGATAAGGTAGTGACCGCAGTAAATATTTTGGATACGTTATTTTCGCCAAGTATTGGTGATACTATTTCTCTGCGCGTGCAGATACGTTAGATTTAATAGCTTAAAAAAGTCACATCACTTTATTATTCATTATTAATGTATACATATGACTATTCCAAACTTCAACCACTCTATTTGTAAAGAATGAATCTCTAACAATCTCATTTGATTTTTCTTTTCAGAGTCTAAGAGTATGACCTCTTACATACATAGATGAGGGTTCTCATTGAACATAATGAATGAGGTTGGTCATTTCACACGAATAATGATTATTTATTATTTTGAATACTTCAATTAAATCACCTCTTAATCTCCTCGTCTCCAATGCGGAGAGATTCAGTCTTTTCAATCTTTCATGATAAGGTAGTGACCAAAGTAAATATTTTGGATACGTTATTTTCGCCAAGTATTGGTGATACTATTTCTCTGCGCGTGCAGATACGTTAGATTTAATAGCTTAAAAACGTCACTTTTGGATGAATATACATTAATTTTGATATGAAAAATCGCAAGAATACACCCCCATAACCCCTAAAACACATCTAACTCATTTTTCTAATTTTTGTCAGTTACGTTAAGTGGGCTTAGGACGGCAGTACAGTAGAACCTCGATTATCCGGAATTCTGGTTTGGATTTAATAATTTTTTTTGTGAATTTTAAAATTCAATAGATAAGACAATGCACCGTCGCATCCGTTAATATAATGCTTAAACCAGATTGATGAAATATTTGTGGTAAAATTTCTTCCACCAAATGTCACGTCTTTAACACAACTGATGGATCTAACACAACTGACTGACTAACTAACTGACTAACTAACACAACTGAACAAACTTTTGAATGGAAACTGAATGGAACAAACTTTTGAAAAGACCATTAGTGAGTTCCAGTAATGCAGATCTTGTTGATTCGGTTAATATATGTAGAAGACATCACGAATACAATAGCACAAATTTCAATATGCAGCGAATGCGATAAAGAAGATGTCAATCGAGTGTTTAAATTGTGATGCGAACGATCCTGGATTCCAAATTTTCAATGATGAGGAAATAATTAAGGAAATATCTGACACACCTTTGGAAGAACAAGATCAAGAAGATAATGAGGAGATTACCGACGAGGAGGAAAATATTGGTATTAAACATTCTGAAGCTTTTCAGTATTTAGATGTCGCCATGATAACAATATGTCGTATGAGAGACAGGAAGAATATAACTCAAGACAACTTATATGTCTCAAAAGTTTACGTGATTTGGCGGCTTCTAAAAGGATAGTTAATTTTAAGCAAAAATCAATCATTGATTTTTTTAATTATCAATAATTTTAAGTTAATGTTTTATATCTATCTACATATGTTGTGGACATATTTCAATAAAAACATTCTCAATAATACATATGTGTTTTGATATATTTTTCTTTCTTCTCTTGATTATAATTTTTCGATTATCCGGATTTTCGGTTATCCGTACTACCTTCATCCTCAATTAGTCCGTATAATCGAGGTTCTACTATACTTTCAAAACCCATTTTATGTACTATGTATGTATGTATGTACATAGGTGCGTCTACTGAGTGTATTGTGTTCGAGGAAGATAGTTCACGTGTTTCCTATACATATGGTAGACGAGATAATACTACATATAGTTAAATTGATTATAGGAAGATATTCAGGTGTTGTCAAGTGTGCGTCTGCCGCCAGTTTGTCTGATCTTTTTTTCGGATTTGACATTTGACATATGTAATTGTCTCTCACTATATAAACATATCGGTGCACTCGAGCGTACGAGCGTTCGCATTGTGTTTGTAATTAAAAATAAATTGATAATGTAAAATAAATAACATTGTTGGTGGTATAATATAATAAAATAATATGCAGAAAATGAACGGATATAATGAAAATATTGCATTTGAAAAGATATTCATATAAAAATTAATATGTTATGATAGACAGGTAAAAAGTGTCAACATTTTGACTTTGCACCAGGTTTTTAGTAGATACATTATCAAAGCGTAGTCACAGTAGATAGTCAGTTGGTGAATATGACTGGATGTAAAGAAGAAGAAATAAAACGAAGAATGAAACTAGGATGGAGTGCTTTTGCAAGAATGAACATAGTTTTTAAATCCAACATTTCGCTATGCTTAAAAAAGAAGGCATACGACCAATGCGTACTGCCAGTTATGACGTATGGATGTGAAACTTGGACGCTAAATTCAAGAATGCTACGAAAGATCCAGTGCACACAGAGAAGCATGGAAAGATGTACGCTTGGTATAACAAGAAGAAGTACATGGGTAAGAAGTATGACCAAAGTGGAAGATATAGCAGAACGTGTGAAAAAGTCGACACAGCGACGCGAGAAATACTGGAATGGTATCAGAGAGGATGTGAAAGAGAGCAAGGTAGACCGAGTGGAAGATGGGCTGATGAATTGAGAAGAATGTGTGGAGTCAAGTGGATGCAGATTGCTCAAGACAGACAGGAATGGAAGAGGATTGGAGAGGCCTTCATCCAGCAGTGGATGGTGAACGGCCGAAAATGATGATGATGATGATGACATTATAAGCGTTTAAAAAAATGGTCAATTTTTACTTTTGCGGTGTTTAACTCAAAATTTCATTACTTCAAAATACTTATAATTATTTATTTAGCGAATTTTGAAATTGACCATTTTTTTAAACGCTCATATCTCACAAACAAGAGCCAACTAAAATAAATCATATTCATATTCTGACTCAGCGGGTCAGAATTAATAATAATTTCGGGTAACTCGAAAACGTGTTTTTTTTTTTTGTTGCTCAGTGTTATTATTTTAGTTTCTTTGGATAATATTCTTCTTAGGCGAAATAATATTCCTACTTTTTTTTTTAATTAAAAATTGACCGTGTAACTTAAAATCTAACTTATCATCCAATATTTGAAATTAATAAACCAGTTCAATATTACTTTCACCAACTTTTAACCTAAAATCAGTTTTATTAATCTTATTGTAATTAATTGCTTTTTTTGCCATTGCTTTGGTTTTTTCTACATTTAATTTTAATTTGTTGTAGTTTAGGGATTTTTGTGCGTGTCTCATTTCACATTTCTTTATTGATACACGTTTCTTTGCAAGTAATTCCGATAATTGAGTATACTTAAACCCCCTTTACTGTGTCTCTCATTTTATTGTGTCAATCGACAACGTTGATGATTAGCAAGTGCTGGTCCAAAGTAAGAGATAATTTTGTACGACCTAGTATTGACCTTGCTTTGTTTTGCCTTTGGTGCTTGCCCTAAACCAGTAGTCCAATTGTTCGTGCGATCTTTTTAAATCGCACAACTATTTCGAGGTCGCCATTGTTCTACTGAATAAAATGTGCAAACCATAGACTTATGGAGCCCTTCCACAAGTCCATAACAACTTGTCTGCGAATGAAATTGTAAAATGTGACAGTTGAATGTTGATTAAGTCGATTCGTTGATTACTAGGGAGATAAAAATAAAATTAAATCGGTGTTGTTGTTGCCGGTAGGCGTATTTATGTGATCGCCACATCGACGCCCATCAGATGTGTTTGTTTGAATGTGTGTGTGTGTTTTCAATTCGTTAAATAAGTGATTTCAACCATATTTGAAGAGTTAAGTGTCGTATTTAAACGCAATATCCGCACGTTGCCCGTAAAAAAAATATTCGAGTAATTTTCGTAGATATTTATTCTACTTGTTGTTGAGTGGAGGTGTGTAGCCTTAGAGCGATATTACACTGAGCAACCACACCAACAACCAGATTTTTTTTGACGGTGGCGAGCATCTTATTACATTGCACCACTTTTCACTCACCAAGCTACCTGCTCATCTCATAATCTTCATACAAAAAAAAAATACTATACGAAACTAGGTACTCTACATATGTAGATGTAGAAAATATATAAAATTCAACCTCATATTTCTTTCTGAATTTCATTGTTTTCGAAACAATTGCGTTGATGTTGCGTTGCGTTGACAATTGAGTACGACGATGCAAAAAAAGGTCAGAAAAGGGTTTTTGGTGAAGGTTTTTTTTGTCGAACATTGACTTCCAAGAAATTTTCACGCAACTCAGAATCGCATCGTCTAATACATCGTAATACTTACCATTGGAACCTGTATATCTATCTGGTCGCCGAGGTTCAAAAAAAACCTGGTGTCCCGTTTTGTTGCTGAATGTAATATCAGCCTTAGAGCGATATTACACTGAGCAACCACACCAACAACCAGATTTTTTTTGACGGTGGCGAGCATCTTATTACATTGCACCACTTTTACTTCACCAGCTACCTGCTCATCTCATAATCTTCATACAAAAAAAATAGGTCTAGGTAGCTATACGAAAACTAGGTACTCTATGTAGTAGTATGTAGACGTAGACAATATATAAAATTCAACCTCTCATATTTCTTTCTGAATTTCATTGTTTTCGAAACAATTGAGTACGACGATGCAAAAAAAAGGTCAGAAAAGGGTTTTTTGGTGAAGGTTTTTTTCGTCGAACATTGACTTCCAAGAAATTTTTATGCAACTGAAAATCGCATCGTGTAATACGTAGCATCTAAACCTGTATATCTATCTGGTCGTCGAGGTTCAAAAAAAAATCTGGTGTTCCGTTTGGTTGCTCGGTGTAATATCACCCTTAGTGTGTGTTTATATTTCTGAATCTATGGGTTTCGAATTGTATCACAATCATTTTTAAACCTCAAGTAATGAATACATACATATACATATACATACATATAATCTCTAAAGAATTCGATTACTTTCTTGGCAATTTGCGTATTTGATTTCAGCTCAGCTCGGCTAGGTTCAGATTAGGATAGGTTACGTTAGTTGATTAGATGAACATACATCAATTGAAGCAACGAAAGAATGAAAATTAATTTTAATAAAACTAAAATTATGTTTAATGAATTTTGCACGCAAAACGTAGTCACTGATGAGCATATTGTAGAGATAGTTGATAGTTATTTATACTTAGGACTTAAGTGAATATGACTGATTGTAAAGTAGGAATGAAACTAGGATGGAGTGCTTTTGGAAGAATGAATATTCCGCTAAGCTAAAAAAAGAAGGCATGCGACCAATGCGTACTGCCAGTTATGACTAGAGACCGGTCAGAATTGGCATGAACGTAGGCTGCAGGTACAGAAACCGGTTTGCAGGGCCGTATTGGAAATTGTCGTCAAGGCTGAAATATAGGCGAGAAGTATGAAGGAGCGGGAACGGTTATAACGAGATAACGAGACGGTATAACGAGAAGAGATCCTAATAGGAATACATGGGTGAGAAGCATGACCAGAAGAATAGTGGATGGCAGATGGACGCGAGAAACACTGGAATGGTATCCGAGAGGATGTGAAAGAAAGCAAGGTAGACCGAGTGGAAGAATGTGTGGAGTCAAGTGGATGCAGATCGCTCAAGACAGACAGGAATGGAAGGGCATTGGAGAGGCCTTCATCCAGCAGTGGATGGTGAACGGCTGAAAATGATGATGACGACATAAATAATTTAACCTTAATAGACGCTACATATTCACACGAATGAGCTGGGGTTTGAACTTTTCAATATTAATCTGTATGTGGTATTTTAATGCCCGTTTGAATACCATCACGATACGTGCCTATATTTAGACACAATTTAATCGTTGGGCTATATTTAAAGTCGGCCAGTTCCCTTTTCGCTCAATGATAGAATTCCATTTCAAAATTTGAACCAGTTGTACTTAATTTCAGTCGGTAGTCGCCATTTATGAAGGAATTTTACACCGAATTCCTAACTCGTTTATGACTTGTGTATTTTGTGAATCGTTAGATGAATCCCACGTGTCGACACTAATAAACAGGGTGATTCCTTGTCCACCCACACAATAAAAAAGGACCACGTACCTAGAGAGAGCGTCAATTGTTCCATTTGCTCCTAATTAAAATCAACACACTGACAACTAAATCGAATGCAGAGTTAAACCCGACGTACCTGCAGGCATAATAATATTGTATTTATCTTCGGTTTAAATCTGTTGAATTTCAAACGGTTAACCAAACCTTGACCCCGATCCTGAGAGATCCATCACGTTTTTCAATTTAATTGAATTTTATATACGTAATGTGTGTGCAATTAGACCTTGTGGCGGCTCTTCTGAACAATGGTCGCACACAGATTGAGTGCATTCGTTCTATCGCAGAATTTATTGCACTTCGTTGCATGACCCACACAACAACAACGATCAGTTAATCAGTTAATGTACCTACCTCTATATTATCGCATTCGCATATGAATGCAAAATCAGTGGTATTTTATGCTAATATAGGCATACATATGTATGTATGTATGTATATTTGGGACTTTTTAAATAAAGTTTTCCTGGTATTTTTTTTATGCGGTGATAGTGACCGCTATCGTAGCGACAAATGTGGTCGCGGAATACCACTGAAGTTTCCGTCCCGAAATGTGCATGCATTTTATATTTAGATTTTTTCTAATACGTAGTACATTATATAAAATAGATAAATATTGTTTTGTGTCAGTGTGTTACTGTTTCTATGCTGTTCTGCCTTAAGCTGATGGAGCCATCTAGTTGAACATTTATTTGTACTAAATTTAAACGCTGATGGAATGATTTCAGTGTTAGAATATCCAAAGTCGCTTCTAAATAAATTCTGATAAAACACCAATATGTTTTTAATATAAATGACATGATTTAGTTTAGTGGTCCTGTCGTGAGATTAGCCCATCAAATGCCACGGGTCCCATTTGGGGATCGTGACTAAATGCTCCGCAATATTGTTGCAATTAATATCATCTTATTAAAGAGGATATCGTTTGGAGGAGCATATCCGTAAATATATGATACTAGCTTTATTACCCGGCTTTGCCCGGGGTGTAATTAATATAATGTAATATAGTGTTTGTTTAGTAAATTATTTCGGGAGCCCAAAAAAGGGGCCGCCGGGGCAGGGGGGGTCTGGGGGGTGGTAAGGGGCCCTTTGATACCCCCCCTAAAGCCATTCCGGCCCTCAAACCACCCCCCCAGACCCCCCCTCAAGCACCGGCGGCCCCTTTAATGGGCTCCCTAAAATCTATGCCGGTCCCTTACCACCCCCAAACCCTCCTTCTTACCCCGGCGGCCTTTTTTTTGAACTCCCGAAAAACTATGCCGGCCCCTTACCAACCCCCAAACCCTCCTTCTTACCCCAGCGGTCCCTTTTTTGGACTCCCGAAAAGCAATGCCGGCCCCTAACCACCCCCCCCCCCAGCCCCCCCCTCCTATCCCGGCGATCCTTTTTTGGACTCTCGAAAATCAATGCCGGCCCCTTACCAACCCCCAAACCCTCCTTCTTACCCCGGCGGCCCCTTTTTTGGACTCCCGAAAAGCAATGCCGGCCCCTTACTACCCCTTAGACCCCCCCTCCTGCCCCGGTGGCCCCTTTTTGGGCTCCCGAAACACTATCTGCTCAAATCTACTTAACTCTGCCGAAAACATCTACTATCGTGTGTACTTCGTCGTTTCTATTAATCGCGCCCGAGCAACGCCTGGTAATTGACGAATGACCCATACGTACATACATACATACAAACTAAAGCGTTTTATATATTAGATAATAATATACCCAATCTATTTTGGTTAAAATATGTGCTGGTTTGTCGAAATTTCTAAATTTAAGTAACAATTCTAAGAAATGAAACTAATAAAGAAGATTTTTTTTTTTATAATAACAATTTCTTAATCATTTTCGGCAAATTAACATATTAAGCCAAAATTGATAAAATAAATGAAAAATAAATTTGATTTACATTTGATTTGATCTTAGTTTTTATATGTATTCCCAAATTCAATCTTTATAAAAGCTTTTAACCACTTATCACTTATGTATGTAGCGCATTGCCATTTTCCGATAGTGAGTTTTCCCAGAAATTCCACTAGTAGGTACCTACTCTAACTGTCGATACATAATAATGTTAACATACAGCTGCTGTCACATATGTTGTGTCGAGTGAACGGTTTTGGGAGACTTTTAATTCAATTAATTTACTCAAATAATTATGTTACAGTGGAACCCCGTTGCATCGTTTTTCATGGGACCGTAAAAAAAAAAAAAAAAACGATGTATGCAGAAAAACGACTTATACGATAAAGTATATTTAGTACATAATATTTAGACGATTGATACAGGATAACGATATATGTATAGGAGAACGATGCAAACGAGATTATTTAACACTGTTCTTATGGGTGTTTGGCCGGGACTATGAAAAAATAGCGATATATGCGAAAAAACAATACAAGCGAGAACGATGCAACGGGGTTCCACTGTAGTTTGTTTAATTTCAATAGGATGTGGCAGTTAGCTCCTGCATTTGTTTAGATAGGTTGACTTGACTTCGTTGGATTATTGAAAAAACGATATCTTTATTTACATACATACGCTTTCCGCAAAAACTGATGGAGGAAGTCGCGTGTTGTTCACGGTTGATTTTTTTTTTGCGTGCATCGTTAAGTGGATGGAGATTGTGTTGTAAAAATTGACTGCGATTGTAGGAAGTTGATTGCGTGGGAGTTTAGAGAACCCACGTGAGTAAAGAATCGGCTGATCTGATGGTGTTTTGTATTGGAAAACGTTAAAAAACAAAGTCAAAAATATGATAGACAACATGTTTGGGATTCTCACTGAAATATCCTTTATTACTTTATATGGATTATGTGCTTTCAAATGAAATAAATAAACAAACATACGAAAAAATGTAGACACATTTGGATAGTTGGCCTGTAGAGTTAGTATGTAGGTATTCACTGTAATTTGTGATGGCCTTCGCTATTGTAAATTTTACAGAATGATTGTTGTTCAAAGATGATAGTCATTTCCTACGCGGCGAAAACGTTTTATGGAAAAATTCGTACAGATGCATATCTAAATTGTGCTTAACCTGCTCTTTTGATGCGAGCAAAAAATCGTGCACAAAACTAGAATTTCAAGGTGGATCTTTTATGCATATGTATGTTTGTCCCTTCATCCCGAAAGGAATGGCAGTAAACATCAATAATAATTCTATAGGTACATTTTATTTCAATAGAAAAAAAAACTGGTTACTGTCAAATCATAATATATGTACGTACGTATGTTGATATTGAATGCAACTTTTTGTTCAGCAGTACCTACATATGTACATATTTATTTTATATAATAATAGCTAAATAGCTAATTTAACTACATCTATTACATATTTCAAAACACAAAATCAAAAACACATTATACACTATACTTAATACATAACTACTATTTCTCACAGAGGTGTCTCCTCACACTTTTCAAGAATGCATCTATTGTCTTAGAAGACTTGACGCACTCCGGGAGGGCATTATACATTAAAACACCCCCGTGAAAAACACCACCAGCTGTCTTTGATTTCCTTACTCTACCTACAACTAGTTTGTTCTTATTTCTAGTAAAATAACTATGAATATCCTATTTCTAATGATATAGTTCTTAAAATAACTTGGCAATAACTTATGATCTAACTTATAAACAAAAGACAATGTGCTTAATTTTAAACAATTTCTAATATTCATCCATCCCAATTCATCTAACATACTTCTAATACTTTTTAGCCCACCAATAGCTCTATTTTGCAACCTTTAAATTTTATCTAAATCTTGGCCACTGAACATATTGTATTATAGACTAAAACCTTACTTTTCCTACTTAAAATATTTCTTAACCTACATAAAACACCAACTTTTCTAGCCATTTTTTTTAATTATATATTCAGCATGTACCTTAAAGTTCAGTTTAGAGTCTATATGAATTCCCAAATATTTTAAATTATCAACTATTTCAATAATTGTATCATTAATCCTAACTTCATTCAACACATTTTTACTATTCAACCACATCATTTTTGTTTTATTCACATTTAGTTTTAATTTATTTTCACACAACCAATCATTTATATAATTTAATTCTATATTTAAAATATTAGCCATCTCATCAACATCACTACCTATCACATAATATATGTATGTATACCTAAAAAATTCTATAGATCCTTTCGGTTACCGACTTTCATCCTTGGACCTTGCAGGATCATCTGAAGATCCTTTCTTTTTAATATTTGCCTTCATATCGGTATTTTTATGTAGAATAGTAGATACATCTATGAATCAAAATAACAAGTATGTAATATAATTTAATATGATCATTTTGCATGTATGTACATACATACATACATGTGTAGATCAGATTTAATCATTGTCTCGGTTGAATTTGTGTAGGAATTCGGTCCATTATAACAGTTCATATTACACTCGTTTACTTTTACGACGTATAGTTAGTCACTAACTGTGCAGACACACTCGTACAATGTAAACACACTGTTTTGATGGAATGATTATTATGGAC
Source organism: Parapsyche elsis (assembly GCA_022651745.1). Taxonomy (NCBI): domain Eukaryota; kingdom Metazoa; phylum Arthropoda; class Insecta; order Trichoptera; family Hydropsychidae; genus Parapsyche; species Parapsyche elsis. Next base: position 213,349 of record JAGVSN010000045.1, read on the forward strand.
CATCACCTTGACATAGAATCAACATTTGGTACATACATATATACTCCTTCGACCAATTTATGTACATATACAAACTTATCGTATCTACATACATAATATGTATGTATGTATGTATGTAGGAAGAAAAACTATAAAATAATGTCGATATATGTATGTACATACCTATGCACTTAGCTTATCAGTTACTTTGTTCGTTTGTCGTTGATAGAATCGCTCCCATTCATTTTCCTGTATGAAGATGAATTCTTCAGCGTCCCTCATGTTTAGAACCACTATTGCCCAAATTAATGGCTTTGGCCTTGTGCCCTATCGCTCTTTGAGCGGGTTTTGTTTTTTCTTCTTCTTTCGTCGCGTTCGTGTAACAGCGGACCGCTAATTAAATTACCTGACACTCTTTCAATACCTAGATAATTGCACAGGTTCTCCATTTTCAGATGTATTGTCTCCGATATATTGCACTTTTTATTAAAGCTGACAAAAAATAACAAAAAGGTTCATATAGAAGCGACGTTTTTGATTTATGAAACCCGATTTTGACTTCTGTAATATTAAATTTAAGTACATATGTACATGTATGTTGATGTATATTTGACGTCGTAAACTTAAAATGCCAACTGTCAAATTTATGTGACCCTCTTTTTCTACATAAAAGCTCAGTTATTTAGTAGTAGGTCACGCAAATCTTTACCATATCTAGAATATGTCATACAACATAATACATATATTATATTCCTTTTGAACAGTTGAAACTGCAAAATTTTGGCATATTGGTACCACTGCTCGAAATGGAAATTTTCACGAATGGGAGCGCTCGATAATTTTCAAAAAATATCAAACGACCTATTTTTTTAATTACGTATATGTATAGAAAATATACGAAAAATAAATAAATTATTATAGAAACTGTATTACATACATACATACATGCACAATTTACACGGTTAATTTTTTTTTAATTTGAATAATTGTTAATATCACTATTTAGTTAGTCACGTGCAGTAATTATAATTCAGACAACTTAAAAAATGTTTGTTAGTGATGAAGTGCAGTAATAAAATATAAATAAAAAAAAAATAATCAAGCGAATCCCGATGATAGATTGAAATTGCAAATACGTTCGGTAAATTCAAGTTCTCTCATCAGAGGGACAGGCAAGACTGAAGTATTTTGAAATTTTGGTTCCTTTAGTATAATGGTAGCGGTACAGCTGCTTTAGAAATTTTGTTAATATAAGAAAGCCGACAATTCAAAGAAAGATATCGTAAATTATCGAAATGACCGATGCCCCGAGAGGGTTGCAGTTGCAGTTCAGTTGCAGTTCGACCATACATAGTGTGACAGACAGTGCCGACCATAAAGCAATAAAACTTTTTGCGCATAAAAACCCTCGAATTCTAAATGTTATCTTCAAGTAACACAAATGCATCCAGCTTTTTCAAAACATAATAATATTTTAAATGGCTTTTGGCTACAGATAAGATGCCTTTATCGGAATTGAAATGTAAAGAATTTAACTTTCAGTCAAAGATTGTGATTTAGGAGTCATAAATGTAAAAAAAATTCACCTTCTAACATTTTTTCGGCAATAATTATTGAAAGAGCACGGAAATTTTGGTTTTTTACGAAAGGGAGCGCTAAATTTACAGATTTCACGAAAGGGTACGCTACTTTTCAAATTTCATGAAAGCCGCTCCCGCTGAATTCGAGCACTGATTGGTACTATGTGCCATATTTGGATTTTTTAGTAATTAAGTAACCTACTGGCATATTGTTCGTGTATTAAATTGCTTGTGTTACCTTAAGTGCGTTTGAATTCGTTCAACAAATCAAATACTTTTTTTAACGACGCAAAATTGAATTATAATGGACTTCCTAATTAGTAGATCAAAGATGCAATTTTAGCGATAGCTTGCTAATGACGCTTAATAGCTCTTACTATGTTGAATGCATTTCCTGTCGGAGACCGTTGTACACGCTCTCAAAACTTTGTACCTAAAATAATAAATAAAAAAATGTAATAAAACTGCACACACTTCGCAGAAGGGTCTGCATTTTTACATAAGGCTCGCATCTGCTGAATTATGACCATAATTTTTTATTTCTTCTTTTATTATTATATTTAGTGCGCGTCCGGAGGATTTTGTAGTTTAGTTGGGTCCTTTTCCTCGACGAGGCAACGCCGTATTTTTCCGGGGTTTTAATTTGCGAAAAATTCAAGCGACACAGAGTTGTGCAACTTACTGTGTAGTTGAAATATCTCGTAAACGAGACCATATGGTCCATCGTGTCGTTGCACACTGTTTGTTGAGTGTGTGTGTGATGGTATTTACTGATTTACATAACAAATCACAGATGTGATCTTGCTTACGTCCATTCAGCATGTGAATCATTAATTATTTCCTGCGGTTGTATGTATGTATGCACATTTTATAATGTACTACACTTTGGAACAAAAGTGCTTCTGTTTGTACATACATATAGTGCAATGGCGTAACTAGCTCCCCCGCAGGTCAGTACTCTTCCAAATTGAATGCAACGATCAAAAAAAAAATCCATTTGAAAGTTGTGTGTCGGTCGCCCAAAATTTATCACAGTTCGTTTATTTATAAATGTTTCTTTTTTTAATGTGATCTTTCAACTTTTTATTGCGTTTGCGCAATATACATATGTATGTAGACGCGAAATCTCCCGCCATGCTAAAAGCGAAACGAGAGACGCCATTTTGCAAAATGGCGTCGTAAAATTTAACAACCTCTTCTTATTACTAGCGTGGCGTCTGTTTTATTTTATTGTGACCATATAAGATAACGCAACAACTTTTCTTTGAAAAGTTTCTTATAAGAGTACTAGCTTTATTACCCGGCTTTGCCCGGAGTGTCATTAATATAATGTAATGTAGTGTTTGTTTGTAGTAAATTATTTCGGGAGCCCAAAAAAGGGGCCGCTGGGGCAGGAGGGGTGAAAAGCAATGCCGGCCCCTTACCACCCCCCCAGACCTCCCTCAAGCCCCGGCGGCCCCTTTTTTGGGCTCCCTAAAAGCTATGCCGGCCTCTAACCAACCCCCAAACCCTCCTTCTTACCCCGGCGGCCCCTTTTTTGGACTCCCGAAAAGCAATGCCGGCCCCTTACCACCCAACAGACCCCCCTCCTATCCCGGCGACCCTTTGTTGGACTCCAGAAAAGCAATGCCGGCCCCTTACCAACCCCCAGCCCCCCCCCTCAAGCCCCGGCGGCCTTTTTTTTGGGCTCCTTAAAAGCTATGCTGGCCCCTTACCCCCCCCAGACCCCCCCCTCTTATCCCGGCGACCCTTTTTTTTGGACTCCAGAAAAGCAATGCCGGCCCCTTACCAACCTCCAGACCTCCCTCAAGCCTCGGCGGCCCTTTTTTTGGGCTCCCTAAAAGCTATGCCGGCCCCTTCCCAACCCTCAAACCCTCCTTCTTACCCCGGCGGCCCCTTTTTTGGACTCCCGAAAAGCAATGCCGGCCCCTTACCACCCCACCAGACCTCCCTCCTATCCCGGCGACCCTTTTTTGGACTCCAGAAAAGCAATGCCGGCCCCTTACTAACCCCCAGACCTCCCTCAAGCCCCGGCGGCCCCTTTTTTGGGCTCCCTAAAAGCTATGCCGGCCCCTTACCACCCCCTAGACCCCCCTCCTATCCCGGCGACCCTTTTTTGGACTCCAGAAAAGCAATGCCGGCCCCTTACCCCCCCCCAGGCCCCCCTCCTGCCCCGGCGGCCCCTTTTTTAGGCTCCCGAAATAATTTACTAAACAAACACTATATTACATTATATTAATTACACCCCGGGCAAAGCCGGTTAATAAAGGAGGGATGCGGGGATGTGGATGGGGGGGGGGACGTACGTACGTACTTAAATCTGCCGAAAACATCTACTATCGTGTGCACTTCGTCGTTTCTATTAATCGCACCCGAGCAACGCCTGGTAATTGACGAATGACCCATACGGTACATACAAACTTTAGTGTTTTATATATTAGATTTCAACACTTTTAAGAATCAAACCGCAACTAAATGTATTTTCGTGTGTATATTAAAAAAAGTAAAATCATTGATTTTTGATTGATCGACTTTTAAATCCAATCTATTTCGTGACTGTTCACTCTGCGTGATCCGTTTAATTCCCATCAATCACGAATTTAAACAAACAAAAATATCAAAACTACAAGTAATATTCTTCTGTGGGTACATACTAATGATGCTATTTTTTTTATTTATTTGCAGGTCGTAATCGATGATATGTCAAGAGTCAAGAGTGCCATAAATAATAATTAAAAAGTTGACTGCCTTTTGAAAAGTGCCCAGTCCAAGTGTACCTACCCGAGAAAGTATAGGTACTTACTACTTTCTACCAGTGATAAAATCTGTGTTTTTAGAAATATAAATATATAACTTTATAAGTCGCAGTGAAACTGCCCCTCACGGTATATGTACATATACACTATCCATGCATAAAATAATTGGATAAGTCGCGGTTTCAGTTAATATAAATGTTAGACTTCGATTACAAAATGAGCGCAAGTGCGTCGGTTAGCGTGACAGCTCCACCTTTCTCGGCTGGGGATATGGTGCACCATTTAACTTCACAAACCCAGAAGCTACCCAAACTGAACAACCCCAATGTGAGCCTCAACGTGACCACGGCCAACTCTCTGGTCAGCAATCTGCTGGCTGTGGAATCGGCCTGCACCACACCCAGAACACCGGAGATACTCAATTCGCTCATTGCGATGACCACCCCCCTCGACGATTACAACTATAACGCGAGCGAAAAGTGCGCCATCGGTGGACCTAGGGTAAGATCATCGACAAATATCCATATGCTAGTGTAAGCCCGTTGAATATCAACGCCCGCTGAATTTTAAATTACGTAAAGCGCTTTTTTAATAGAGATCCCCCACTAATTGATCGCACGGTTGTAAGTGACGAAAAAAAAAAAAAAGTTTTTATAGCGCCATTTATGTACTATAGCAATCCCGTAGTATCGATAGTATCGATTTTTCACTTTATCCTAATCGGATAAAGGATTGTGATCGTGCGAAAATTCGACCTCGTTTTTTTTTACTTTACTATTTATATTATAATTGTTAATTATTATTATCTAAGCAACGAGAGTATGAAGGTAGGCTTAAAAATTAATTTTAATAAAACTAAAATTATGTTTAATGAATTTTGCAATTGATAATCATATTGTAGAGATAGTTGATAGTTATTTATACCTAGGACAATTAGTGAATATGACTGGATGTAAAGAAGAAGAAATAAAACGAAGAATGAAACTAGGATGGAGTGCTTTTGGAAGAATGAACATAGTTTTTAAATCCAACATTCCGCTATGCTTAAAAAAGAAGGCGTACTACCAATGCGTACTGCCAGTCATGACGTATGGGTGTGAAACTTGGACGCTAAATTCAAGAATGCTACGAAAGATCCAGTGCACACAGAGAAGCATGGAAAGATGTATGCTTGGCATAACAAGAAGAGATCGCAAAAGAAATGCATGGGTGAGAAGTATGACCAAAGTGGCAGATATAGCAGTACGGGGGAAAAAGTTGAAGTGGCAATGGGCTGGACACATAGCGAGAAGAATGGATGGCAGATGGACGCGAGAAGTACTGGAATGGTATCCGAGAGGATGCGAAAGAAAGCAAGGTAGACCGAGTGGAAGATGGGCTGATGAATTGAGAAGAATGTGTGGAGTCAAGTGGATGCAGATTGCTCAAGACAGACAGGAATGGAAGAAGATTGGAGAGGCCTTCATCCAGCAGTGGATGGTGAACGGCTGAAAATGATGATACATATATAATAAGTGATTTTGTAAAAAATCAAAAAATAAATAAAAAATAGTTTTTTATAGCGCCATCTATGTATTATAGCAATCCCGTAGTATCGATAGTATCGATAGAGTGATTTTGTAAAAATCAAAAAAACAAAAAAATAATTTTTTTTATACCTTATTTTTATTATATTATAATTATTTATTATTAAATATATAATAATTATAATTTTGTAAGTAAAAAAAAAAAAAAAATTTTATAATTTTTACAGGTAGGTAGGTAGGTATGTAGGTAATATAGGTAATATTTAAAAAAAAAAGGACCCTTTTAGCAATTGGCCGTAGCTGATGCGTTAGCGTTCTCAACTACCAACTTGTCGTTTCGAGTTCGAACCCCACCTTATTCTGGTTTTTTAATTATTTTTCCTCATTTCCTATTTATTTTAAAAGGACTAAACCGACCAAGGGCGATAGAGTATAACGTTAGCGTGATGACTCTCGAGCCTAAGGTCGTGGGTTCGATCCCCCACTCGTTCTAGTGGTTTTTTAATAATTTTTCCTCAGCGAGCGTTATCAGCAGACAGACAGACAGACAGACGAATTTCGTCTATTACATACATATATAATGTACACTGCCGTCCTAAGCCCACTTAGCGTAACTGACAAAAATTGCGAAAATGAGTTAGATGTGTTTTAGGGGTTATGGGAGTGTATTCTTGCGATTTTTCATGTCAAAATTAATGTATCTTCATACAAAAGTGACGTTTTTAAGCTATTAAATCTGACGTATCTGCACGCGCAGAGAAATAGTATCACCAATACTTGGCGAAAATAACGTATCCAATATTTACTTTGGTCACTCACTACCTTATCATGAAAGATTGAAAAGACTGAATCTCTCCACATTGGAGACGAGGAGATTAAGAGGTGATTTAATTGAAGTATTCAAAATAATAAATAATCATTATTCATGTGAAATGACCAACCTCATTATGTTCAATGAGAACCCTCATCTATGTAAGAGGCGTACTCTTAGACTCCGATAAAGAAACATCAAATAAGATTGTTAGAGATTCATTCTTTTCAAATGGAGTGGTTGAAGTTTGGAATAGTCATATGTATACATTAATAATGAATAATAAAGTGACGTAACTACTAAAGTATTCATTTTTTTCAATTTTTCCTTAGAATTATCAAAACACAATAGAAAATAACCTCATGCACTAAAAAAAAAAAAAAGTTAAAATAAATCAATAATATATGAAGAAAAACACAAATTTTTGAATAAAACTTTAAAGTCCATTTATCTCGATATTGTTGTTTTGTCAGTTACGTTAAGTGGACTTAGGACGGCAGTACAGTGATCCACTAAATCAGATGCATTTGCATCAAATCGATCGGCCGATCCGTCGCGGACGTGATATTATTACGTATCTGCCATTTTATGTGTTTGTGGCGGGTTAAGGTGCCGACAAATGTTAGCTAATTAATGTGTAGTAACAGGAAATGGGTCTTTGGGTAAAGAAAGCAATATAATCAGATGCACATATGTATGTACATACATACATATGTATGTAGAGGTGAAGGTGGCAATATGGACCCCCCCACTTTGTTTTTAATTCAGTTTTAAACCAATTTCAATAAAATATACTTTAAAAGACTCGGTAATTTAATTGGCATTGATATATTGTAACGTTTGTCAGATTGAGATCATAGTTTTTGTAACGGTTGTATTTATTTGAAAAGTGGCATAATGGTCAACAAAAAGAAATTATATTAATATATAAATAAAACAATATTTAATAATAATGTCAGATGTATGTCTGAGTCAGTTTCATCTTTAGTAACTTTGGTTCCACGGCTTCTTTGAAGTCCTAGACTGGTGCCAGAACCACTCAGCTATGGAGGTCCATATTACCAACATCACACTATTTATTGCATACTGTTTAATTAACTATCAAAATAAAATAACCTGTTTGTATTGAAGAAAATTATTTTTACTTATGATAATGAATATGTTGAATAACTACTTAAGAATGATCAGAACCTCAGAACGCACAGGTAAATTGGCCACTAAAAAAGTTTTGATTTTACACACAAAACTCCACTACAACAGACAACAGACAACTAATTTGGCAAAGTCGCGTACTCTGAATAACACTGGAATGTTCAATTGTTCTAGTGAGTTAAGTCTTTGAAAAGAGGCATACAAAACCATAGAAATCACACTGAAAACTTGATTTGTCTGATTTTAAGTTCAAATTTCATTAGTTGCAGTGTGGTGATAAATTAGAGACAAATGGTTCTTGCTAGTGAATTTTTTCTCTAAATGATCTCCCCCATTGCTCTTTCATCCCTTATAATAAGTATCATAAGTCGTGAATTCTACTGCATCATGAATCAACATTAGAACTGTCCAAACTATTACATAATCATAGTGTTGAGAATGTTTATTGATTTGTGATTATACGCTCGATGTACCTATGTACCTATTCTACACTTCAACAAATGACACCTAAAAAAAGTTGAAAAGACTTCTATAAATCTCATCGTAATTGCAACTTTGAGATTGACGAGGCCGCATACGTAATTGTAGGTCAACTTACTCACGACTATCGGTTTTGTACTTTTAACAGTTTAAAAGCTGCAAGAATAAATTGATTGATCATCTTGAGTAATATCAATTTGTAGTTGAGTGGTTTTTTTTTTTTTACTTACATACATATGTATATAAATGATTTAACTAGATTTGAATTTATTATAAGCGGTCGCTGTTGATGACAACCTAATTGTTTTGAGTTTATGTTTTGACCAATTAAGATTGTGATGATTGGCAATTAGCACAAATTTGACATGTTGCTTTTTATATTTGCAGAGTGTGAACGATTCTACTTCTAACTCCAGCGGATCTCCCCTCGGATCTCCGGCAAACAGTTCGACTCCAAGCATTCAAAAAGTAACCTTACATTGCGTATTATTCAACTTAAATCATTGTAAATAATTATACAGTCTGTCCATAATCTGATTACTTATTTTGAGACAATTCTCATATTTCCTTCATGCCATAGAATTCTAATTCACAGTTTGATAAAATTATATATTCAGACATATATTATCTTTTTATTAAATATAATTTTTAATGATTTTCAGACATGTTCCCAGTTGATAAAAGCAGGATTAAAACTTTCCATTGAATCAAAAAGAAAGATGTCAGGAAGTGACGGCAGTGAAGGTGTGTGTTCAAAGAGATTAAAAAAAGAAGAGCCATATATTAGTGACGACGAGTATGATGATATTAGCCTGGGCAACCAAACAGATGGGGTAATTTAAATTTTGAATGAACTCATAGCGTGGATTTGAATAACTTTTTTTATGCTATTTTGTAATTGAATGTATTTTCCAGTTGACACCAGAAGACGAAGAAAGAAGAAGACGTAGACGAGAACGCAATAAAATAGCCGCCACAAAATGTAGACTCAAAAAAAGAGAGCGAACCGTCAATCTTGTATCAGAATCTGAAAATCTAGAGACACAAAACATTGATTTGAAAACTCAAATACAGGTATCGATGGCAAAATTTGATTCATTGTCTATTTATTTTAATTTTTTTTTTTAATACGCCTAAAATTCGCGATTCTCTATAAACACTTAGTATGCTTGACATGCAGATAACCTAATGAATAATACATACACATGGTTTTATCAAATCGGGTATCATTGTTAGCGTTGCAGCCGAGAGTTTCGAGGTCGTCGATGCAAATTGGGTGCTTGTGAATTGTGTTCCCTTTCAAATCCTCACAATGCCCATGTGTACTCACAGCTTTAATTTTGTATTCTCGTATAGATATAATGGAATAATTAATACTGTCGTACACCTGTGTCACCGTCGTTCGATTTGACAAAATGTATTCGATATTTGCACAGGCCGTAGAGGACTGTAGAAGTAAACTTGATCCGAATCGGTGTTACAAAGGGATTTCCATTTTGTGACATAATAATTTATGTCAAAGTTTGCAATTCAATTCCCATAAAGTTCCAAGTGTAATTGTAATTTTTGGCGTGCTAATAATATGTTCACTTCAATGTTGTGGGCTCGAAGTGTACATACATATGTGCACATACATACATACATACATACATACATACATCTACGCGTGCAGTTCAGCTAACAGAAATGAGATAATAGATATTTATCGACTCGCATTGAGAGGATTAGTATGGTGTTATGTGTACATAGAGTAGCGGAGCACAAACGGTGTTAATTTACAACCCTTTACATCTGAAACACGGATATCAGATGTCGAGTCGAGTCATTTATAAAACTCTTATATTACACAATGTCAGTGCAACTAGCTGATGCGTCTATTGTACTTAAAAATAACTCTTTCATTCAATAGAAGGGAAAGTTTTGGGAATTCATCCCAAAACTTTCGAACCTATTGTTTATTTTTATATTATCCTTCTATTGAATATTTTTGCTATTGATGATTATGCTAATTATATAATCCTTAACTAAGCACCTGTACAGAGATGTTTTTTTTAAGACTGCCAGGAATTTTTCAATAGTTTTGGAACTTCTAATTCCATCCGGCAGTCTATTATACTCCAAAACACCTCTGTACAAGATGCTTCTCCTATTTTATTTATTTTTAACATTTTTTGTAATTAAATTATTTTTATTCCTTGAATTATATTCACATACATCCATTCGTCTCACAATACATTTACTAAAATATGATGGTAACATATTATTATCTCACTTAAATATAAATACGAACATACAAATTCTCTAATTTAATTTTGTAATATTTGTAATCTATCTCTAGTTGACTTATCTAACATATTTAATACATCTTGTTGCCATCTGGAGCTCATCCCCTACCACCCCCCCATGTCGACGTTCCTTATTCTCATTTCTTTCAATATCACTCTTGTTGTGAGGTTCGAGCTGAACACACACTCTTGTCGAACACTATCTTATAAACTAGAGTGAGTACATTGTCTCTGTACTTATTCGTTTTGTGTTATAATTATATTAAAATACTGTAAACTAGTCTAGTGTATAATTTTCTCTTGTCCAATACATAACAATGGTGGCAGCATGTTGGGATGCGCCACATAACAAGGGATTAATACTAATGAATTGAATTGTGTGTTTCAGGAGTTGGAGGTGCAACGGAGACAACTGGTCGACATGCTCTCTCACCACTCACCGACCTGTTTGAAAATCATGACAACCTCACAGCATACAACATCACCGACAACCCCGTACAATCCAATCCAACCGCCTTACGACTCACCGACGAGCTATCCGAGCAGTACGACCCCATACGAACCCAACTCGCCTTACATCCGACCGGAGTCGGCGAACGTTTTGGCATCGAGTTACAATTGCGACATCGAAAACCCGCCATCAAACTTCAACCAGCCGGTGGATCCGCTCGACATATCGACACCGTACAATTCCATGGGAACGCCGACGTCCGACGGTAACTATATGAGACAGGACGATGCGAATTTCGTCACCGGTGATAGCTTTTCTAAAAATTCCAATATGATGCTTGTAGATAGCACTCAGAATGACTACACGGAACAAATGCAAACGTTCGACGGTCAGGATGTAAATAGTTTTCAATACAATGGTCACGCGGCGACGTCCAACACTCAACAGTGTCATAATGTCAATACCGGGGGAGGACGGCGTAACAAATTTAGAAATACCGGAATGGATAACGGATGCTTGGCGTAGTTTAAGGGTTGCCCAACCTACCACCCCATCGCGATCGCCCCGAAACATTCCATTCGCTCAACGAGCCATTTCAAATTAAAACAACTTATTATGATATCAATTTTTATCATTTATGTCTATCTAATTACGTGCTTTTTCTTATTAATGACTCTAAGAAGTTACGTTACATTTACAAATTCATTCAACGTAATCTAACGATACAGTACGTTTGATGTCGGTGATTTGTTCACCGATAGTATTTGCCACTGAATTCATTGCACATTATTCAAGATAGTTATATTAATTTAAATCACACTTAAAGTTGCCTAATAAGAATTCTTAACTTAGATATGCCCAAATATGTACATATTGTAATATTTAATATTTATAACCTGTTGAAATTGAGAAAATTTATTATATTTTTATTATACTGCCATCTATAGAATTTTTCTTTAACTTTTTTCTATTTTTGTTGTAGAATTATTACAAATATATTGGGGATATCTAAATTAATTTGTTTACAAACAAATATAATAAATATTAGTAATATTTTTAATGTAATGTTTTATACGTCAGTAAGTATTTTTTTTTTAAATTAACTTTTAAGATCATAATAAATATAAATACGGAGCAACTGTGAGCTTATACACTGTGGAACACTATTTATCTAAAATAACAATATACGGCACACAATTGCAAATTTCAGATATTGATAAGGAAAAAAATAGTGCTGTTTGGTTTATGGAAAAAGATATTGGCTATTGGGAGCAGGTTGGGAACCGTTGAAATATACCTAACTCGCATAGGATTATAAGATTTTATTTTTTTATAAATGATTACATGACATGCCGAGTGTAAATTCGTTTAATGCGTGTGAAAATGATAAATTTTCTCTCGATCGTCATTATTAAAAATACACGCGATGTAAATTTTTTCGTACGCTAAATTATACGTAAGTTTAAAATTAATTTCGACCTAAGCTTTAACGGCCACAAATATCGAGAAAGGTGATAATTATTAGTTTTTGGATTAAACTTTACACGCTCGCTCTTTTCTATGCATATATTGTTTAGTGTTATCGACATTAGTTTTTGGTATAGTACGCGATGAAAATGATTAGATTGTTTAATCTGAAAATTAAAAATTATTGTACATGCTTTATGTGGTTATTATTATTTTTTTTACTTTATTAAATTATTGTAATCGCATTACGATATTTTGGGTCCAATAGATTTTACTTTTAATAAAATCTTAATATTAAAAAAGCTTTTATAATTTTTTTTTTTAAATTTACTATTCGCTTTTTATTATTTGGATTCACCATCTCTGCACAATGGACCAGTGAAGTTCAAAACACGCAATTTAGAGACTCGAAGGTTTACGCGATAGAGTTCACCTTGTTAATTTTTAAAGACGCTGTTGCTGCATACTCCAAATATAAATAGTTAACCAGTTTCAATCAGTTCTGAGTCAATAAAATTTATTATTCAGTTTCATTGCCGATCTTTTAACTCGATTTTGATAAACGTCATACACCTACATATGTATATATGTACTCTACAAATGAATATTTATTAAAATTTGATCTCCGTTATTTGCGGTACAATAATTTAATTATTTTTCAGCATTCCCGTATATGTCGTATCTACCTCGTGTATTGACAATGCTATGACGATACCTGATGAAAACTATTATATGTACTCACATACATATATTATTTCTGTTGAAGTTTTGCTTAATGATACATATATAACACAAAGATATATTCACGTTGTGACCAATTCCATAAGATGGAGAGATGTTAATTAAATTAATTTTTCTTATAAATGTGTAAATTTATATGAAAAATTAATCGTTAATTTGTTCTGTGCACATTCAAATCATATTAGATTAGAAACTGTGTTGCCTTTGACCTGTTCAAAAGTATGCAAGAGTTTCTTAAAATTTTTCCGCAAGTTGATTATTGGAATTTTTATACAGATAATGAATTTAAATAGGATCTGATCTTTAAAGCTGTGCTTCCGACTTGTTAAACTTTGAAAGAATATTTTCTGTGATTGAACGTATTGTAAATCAGTGCTGGCCACTGGAGCAAACTGCAGTCTGCCATTGTGGTCACCGCTGTTGTAAATATTTAGACTGTGATTCTATAGTGATGATAAATTTATTGAACGTATATTCATATATCGCACATCAGTGAATCTTGACAATTTTTTGTTAATAAAATAATATTACTACTTGCAAAATTATTATGCATATACATACATACAAATTATCCATGTACACATCTGTATTCATTAATAATTGTCAATAAGAGTCAAATTGTTACCAGTTTTTAACTTTATAAATTATATTAAACAATTTATATGTTGTTATTCAATTCATTGATTTACTTATATGACGTGTTGTTCAAAAGCGAAAGTGTCGTTCGGTGCTTATTAGTTTTATTTATTGTATATTTTTTTCTCTCAACACAATGACATTTAAATTATTGTATATATTATTTTTTTTTTATGTGATTCGTTATTTTATTGTTCACAAACGTGGTGCTAATAAATATGTTTGAAAGACAATGTGATGGATTAATATTATGACATTATACATACATACAATATGAAATTCTAACGTTAGAAAGGTCAACAAATTACGACGCTAAAAATGTATTTATATTATATTTTTACATATTTATTATCGAAACTGTGAATTTTACAATACCGATGAGGGTTTACCTGAATTTTATTTTGTGTCGTTTTGTAAATTTTCATTGCGAGCTAAAAATCTTTTCGTTTCGCATACAAAGAATTATTTTTTTTATAACATTTTACTTTTTTCGTAAACGTTTGCGATTGAGCGATCAGTTCAAAATAGTTTTTATATGTGATTCTCCAAAACATAACATGAAGCAACTCACTGTATATGAAATATGTAATATTTTATATAATATAAGCAATTGGTTTTGATATAATCAACATCGGCTATGGAAAAGTCCAAATTTGAGAATCTGTACTATATTATTTCTTATTATGTGGCAAGAGTCTTATAAAAGTTACCTCGTTGGCTTACCATGTATTGTTATATTTATCTAAAAGTTTTTCTAAATCGACAAAATTTTTGGTATTTAATATATGTAAAATGTTTGAATATCACTCGTGTACCTGTAAATACTGACATGTCCAGTTTATTTTTCATATACGAACATTGTGAATGTAATTTATATATTTGAGAAACCTTTATGAAGAAGCGGAGAATAAAACTATCCAAATAATAAAATTAATTTGTATTATTTAGAATCGACTGCTATGCAAATAGAAACATGGTAAAAACAAGATACCCAACAAGTATTAATGGGACTCACCTTCTATGCTATTTATGTACATCTATGCTTATGGTTACCATTGCCTTGGCATTATAAAATTAATATCATCAATAAAATTATATGACTGTATCGATTTTGTACTTTATTTCACATAGAATTTTATGACAATAATTAGGGCCTTATACCGTACAAGCAACCCTAAACTGAACATTTCATTTATGTATGTATTTATAAACATTAATTATGATGGTAATTGTGGAATAAGAATAAATAAGGTATTTTCTTTTCTTATTGAACTTCGTATCTATGTAATTAGTTTTATGTATTTTAACTTTTTAATTTATTTTGTTCCCTATTTTTATCCAATATAATAGGTAATTATTTCCAAGACAAACTGATGTATTATTGTGAGGTTTTTTGCTCCAACACTTCACAAATAAAAATAATCAATCTTTAAAATTAATAAATTTAATGGAATTCAATGTAAAGCTACACCTTATAGCTTACATAATTATACATACATAGATTACTAGTGTAAGCCCATTGAATATCAACGAATGTTTGTGTGGGTGAGTATATATGTATTTAATTATTATATTAATAAAGAGCTTAATGTGTGTGTGTCCGTGTGTGTGTCTGTGTGTGTCCCGTAACGCTATGACGTACCTATAGGATTTTTCAAGTTGTTTTCTATAATTTTTTTGAACTTTTGAACTTTTTTTTGATTTTTTTTTTTTTGGATTTTTTTTTTTTCAACTTTAAATACCCCCCCAAAGCCATGCCGGCCCTCTAACCACCCCAGGCGCCCCCTACCCCCCGGCGGCCCCTTTTTTGGACTCCCGTAAAACAATGCCGGCCCTTACCACCCCCCCCAGACCCCCCCTCCTGCCCCAGCGGCCCTTTTTTTTTCACTTTCGAAAACTATGCCGGCCCCTTACCACCCCGCCAGACCCCCACTACCCCGGCGGTCCCTTTTGACTCCCGAAAACTATGCCGGCCCCTTACCACCCCCCTTTTTTTGACTCACTAAAAGCCATGCCGGCCCATTACCACCCCAGAGCCGCCTTCTACCCCGGCGGCCCCTTTTCAGAACTCCCGAAAAGCTATGCCGGCCCCTTACCACCCCTTTTTTTGACTCACTAAAAGCCATGCCGGCCCATCACCACCCCAGAGCCGCCTTCTACCCCGGCGGCCCCTTTTCAGCACTCCCGAAAAGCTATGCCGGCCCCTTACCACCCCCCCAGATCCAAAAATCAAATCCATTAAAAATTCAGCGGGCGTTGATTATCAACGGGCAATAAGCTAGTAGTTTATATAGTTGTTGCATAGATGGCGCGTTATAAAATACGACAACGTAACAATTTAGCAAAGTCGCGAGCCTATTGAGATATTATATTGTCAAATCGTAGCAGGTTAATAATTCTAACGTGCTAATGAATGTATAGGGAGATAAATCTCACATGAAATAAATGTATGTAATTTTTTACATATATTTTTACTACAGATATAGTATTAATTTAAGCATTTTTTAACCTGTGCTGTAACCGAGTGCTGCGAATTTATTCGTTTACTTGTCCGTCTGTCCATTAGGGGCTTAGCGTCTTTTCGTCGTTGCAAAATGCAAAATAGCCCCGAAATAAATACGACGAAAAACCTTTGAATCTGTATAAGTAAGTAGGAGTATGTAGATTCGTTAAATATTCTTAAATATTCACAAGGGCAAGTTTCGAAAGGTCAATAATCATATACTATATATAATAGCCCTATTCCGTCTGTCTGTCTGTCTGTCTATGTGTGTGTGTGTGTGTGTGTGTGTGTGTCTGTGTCTGTCTGCCGATAACGCTCGCTGAGGTAAATTATAAAAAACCAGAATGGATTTGAACCCGAGATCATCGGTTCGGGACAGTAAGCGCTTACGCTATGATCCAAACTAGACAATAACGGGCCTGCTACAATTTGACAATATAATTTCTTAATTGGCTCGCGACTTTGTTAAAAAAATGTTACGTTGTTGTATTATAACGCGCCATCTATGCAACAACCATAAAAACTATTAAATTTAATATTATTTTTCAGTTACGGGTGATGAGAAAGCGCTCCGTTGATATTCAACGGTCTTACACTAGTAGTAGTATAAATATGTATGTATCCTATCTATTGTACTTGCTATCCGTTGGTTGGTTGGTTGGTCACTCTATGTGAAACGTGAATGCTAAATTCAAGAATGCTACGTAAGATCCAGTGCACACAGTGGAGCATTGCAAGATGTATACTTGGTATAACAAGAAGAGATCGTAAGAGGAATACATGGGTGCGAAGTATGTATGACCAAAGTGGCAGATATAGCAGAACGTGTGAAAAAGTTGAAGTGGCAATGGGCTGGACACAGATGGACGCGAGAAATACTGGAACGGTATCCGAGAGGATGTGAAAGAAAGCTTACGGTATCGATTGTTTATTTTTCAAATATTATACTATATATACATATATTAAACTAAAATTATGTTTAATGAATTCTGCACGCAAAACGTAGTCACAGTAGATAATCATATTGTAGAGATAGTTGATAGTTATTTATACCTAGGACAATTGGTGAATATGACTGGATGTAAAGGAGAAGAAATAAAACGAAGAATGAAACTGGGGGTGGAGTGCTTTTGGAAGAATGAACATAGTTTTTAAATCCAACATTCCGCTATGCGTAAAAAAGAAGGCGTACGACCAATGCGTACTGCCAGTTATGACGTGTGGATGTGAAACTTGGACGCTAAATTCAAGAATGCTACGAAAGATTCAGTGCACACAGAGAAGCATGGAAAGATGTATGTATGCTTGGCACAACAAGAAGAGATCGCAAAAGAAATACATGGGTAAAGAAGTATGACCAAAGTTGAAGTGGACACATAGCGAGAAGAATGGATGGCAGATGGACGCGAGAAGTACTGGAATGGTATTCGAGAGGATGTGAAAGAAAGCAAGGCAGACCGAGTGGAGGATGGGTTAAAGTGGATGCAGATTGCTCAAGACAGACAGGAATGGAAGAGGATTGGAGAGGCCTTCATCCAGCAGTGGATGATGAAAGGCTGAAAATAATGATGAATGCAA
Organism: Parapsyche elsis; assembly: GCA_022651745.1. Taxonomy (NCBI): domain Eukaryota; kingdom Metazoa; phylum Arthropoda; class Insecta; order Trichoptera; family Hydropsychidae; genus Parapsyche; species Parapsyche elsis. Next base: position 231,294 of record JAGVSN010000045.1, read on the forward strand.
TTTTTTTCAAATATTTTGGGGTCGTGGGTCACTTGGCTTTTTTAAAAAGGGGTCGCCACTCGAAAAAGGTTGGGAACCTGTGGTTTAAGAGTTTATACCTAAAATTTAGGTGTCAGTGATTTTATGGACCACCCGATAAAATAAATATGCTAGGATAAAATGTCAGCAAGACTAAAATGTCAACGTTCAGAGACTCGTCGTGTTGTTATGACCGCCCACATGTGTACATACATACATACATAAGTACACACAATGAGAGTTTCGATACAAAACGTGCAATTTAACAGTTTCATTTCCATACGCGTGGGAGTTTAGAGGGGGTTTAGGGTTGGTCTGGTTATTATTATTCGCACACTTGGGTCGCTGATTTTTAACGAGTTTCCACTCCACCATCGTGCTGCTTTTGTAATAAAAGAATGTGTGGCATTTTCGCAACGATATCTACACTCTGTCCACACGTCACTGTCTGTATGTAGGGGTCTGTCCACACGCGTTTGTGGTGGTTACGGAATATTACGATTTTTCGGGGCAGGTTCACCCTTGCCGTAGCCCCGAATAACTTTTTTTCAGTCTCCGTTTCGCAACCCTTAAAGCGGAAAAGTTCTGCTGCCAGTTTTAAATATTAATCTTTTTTTTATATGCGTGTGGAACATCAGAATTTATGCAAATGTGACTGGGAATTTTTTTTTTCGCTTTTAAAGAACTCGTCCGCGTGGCCTCAATTTTGCTCAATTTTGTTCAATTTTATTCATTTTATACTAAAAAAATTCAATAGATAGTTAAAAACGGTGTCTCTCAACGTGAGGGCAATTTGAATGTTTTGGGGGGGAAGCAATGAGAAAATTTTTGTTGTTGTTAAAAAGTCACATTTGTCGAAAATATTTTTTGTTTCATATACAGTGGAACCCCGTTGCATCGTTCTCGCTTGTATTGTTTTTTCGCATATATCGCTATTTTTTCATAGTCCCGGCCAAACACCCATAAGAACAGTGTTAAATAATCTCGTTTGCATCGTTCTCCTATATATCGTTATCCTGTATCAATCGTCTAAATATTACGTACTAAATATACTTTATCGTATAAGTCGTTTTTCTGCATACATCGTTTTTTTTTTTTACGGTCCCATGAAAAACGATGCAACGGGGTTCCACTGTATTTCATTTGAAGGACATAAAAAATTACCGCCCAATTAGTTTACTCTCCACAGTCTATGTACAAGATCTTCACGAAGGTAACAACACAGCGGTTAAAGGCAACGCTTGGTTCTAATCAACCCATGGAACAAGCAGGGTCCAGGGCCAATTTCAGCACAATGGATCATCTCCAGGTGGTAAGTGAATTGGTTGAGGGCGCGAACGAATAACGCCAACCACTATGTTTAGGTTTCATCGACTACGAGAAGGCGTTTGACTCAGTCAGTCAAACAGCCGTACTGGATGCCCTCCAGAAACAAGGCGTTGCGCAACCGTACGTCAGTCTGCTACCAGCCATCTACAAAAAGGCAACAGCCTCAGTTCGTCTCTTAGAAGACACGGAGCAATTCGGTATTGAGAGAGGTGTTAGGCAAGGAGACCACCATTTCTCCTAAATTATTCAATGCGGTGCTTGAGGACATATTTAGATCGCTGGAATGGCACAAAACAGGGGTTAAGATTAACGGAAGACATTTGAGCCATCTAAGATTCGCTTACGACATAGATATAGTTGCATGTAACTCAGTAGATTTACAAAATAGATTAACAGAATTAAGCAACGAGAGTATGAAAGTAGGCTTAAAAATTAATTTTAATAAAACTAAAATTATGTTTAATGAGTTTTGCACGCAAAACGTAGTCACAGTAGATAATCATATTGTAGAGATAGTTGATAGTTATTTATACCTAGGACAATTAGTGAATATGACTGCATGTAAAGAAGAAGAAATAAAACGAAGAATGAAACTAGGATGGAGTGCTTTTGAAAGAATGAACATAGTTTTTAAATCCAACATTCCGCTATGCTTAAAAAAGAAGGCGTACTGCCAGTTATGACGTGTGGATGTGAAGCTTGGACGCTAAATTCAAGAATGCTACGAAAGATCCAGTGTACACAGAGAAGCATGGAAAGATGTATGCTTGGCATAACAAGAAGAGATCGCAAAATAAATACATGGGTGAGAAGTATGACCAAAGTGGCAGATATAGCAGAACGTGTGAAAAGTTGAAGTGACACTAGCGAGAAGAATGGATGGCAGATGGGCGCGGAAAGTACTGGAATGGTATCCGAGAGGATGTGAAAGAAAGCAAGGTAGACCGAGTGGAAGATGGGCTGATGAAAAGAGACGAATGTGTGGAGTCAAGTGGGTGCAGATTGCTCAAGACAGACAGCAGTCTTCATCCAGCAGTGGATGGTGAACGGCTGAAAATGATGATGATGATGATATTTCATTATTATGGTTCCTAACCCCCATGCGTAAAATGAGTAGTGAAAGCATGAAAAAAGTTCGTCAGTATTTAGATGATTATTTGAATTTCGGTTTCATACTAGCTATTCGTGATGTTCGTTTACCATTCTGTCTGTTGTGTGAACACTGTTTGACCAACGAATCTATGAAAAAAGGTCGTCTTGAAACGCATTTAAAGACGAAACACAGCACTTGTGTGAATTACGATTTGAGCCAGTTTAAGAATATAAAGGAGACATTTGAAAAAAGATCAACAATAAATTCATCGTTCTCTGCACAAAATCCTAACAAAAGTCGTACTATTGAAGCTAGTTATGAAATTTCTTAACACATAGCTAAATCTGGGAAAAATTATACTGTAGGAGAGGATTTAATTAAGCCAGCTATATCAGTTTTTCTCGAAAAAGTTGTACATGTAACATAACATACATATTTTACTAAGGAATTTGGTTTGTTCATCAGAATTTGGTTAACTATAAAATTATGACAGGGGGCATGGAGATTTTTGAAGTTTTGAAGTGAAAATTCGGTTGTGGCCAACCCATGACATTATCCTTATATTTGAGGAATACCTTAAAGAGTAACGAAAAAATTTTTGAATCTTGATGTTGACCAAAATCCTAATATCTCTTTTACATCTTATGTGAAAATAATAGATATGAAATTTCAGCTCGGATAGACTTTATGAACTTTTTCTCCGAAACCATAGTTTCGGAGAAAGTTAAAAAGTACACAGACACACAGACAGGATTTTTGACTTTTCTACAAGAAAAAATATTGCCTTAAGGATAAAGTAAAAAGTTAATAAACCATCATGTATAAAATTCACACTGATTTGAATATAAATTTGACCAGACTTGTTTAACATCTTCATAACATATTTTTTAATTAATTATTAAATTTGACTTATGAATTAATATTTTCATTCAACTTATAACAATGCAAATTTTAATATCCATTCGTTGTCCGTACACAGAGTAAATAAAAATAATAAAGAAAGCCCTCTGGGAACTGTCGTCCCAGAAAGCACAGGCGGAAACTGAAAAGTACAAAGTTTCATGAAAATGAGACGATCCGCACGCACACGGAATAGCAGATGAGTTCTGAAAATTTAAAGAATTTTTCACCCCACCCATCTCGACATTAATTTAAAGTCGAGCCCAGCTCGAATGCTACATTTAATTTCCGGTTTTATCGAATGTAATTAATTGCGCATTCCCCAATTGTAACTTAATCCATTCACCTGTTATAGATATGAAGTGGTGGCTTTTAAAGAAAATGTTGTCATATGTAGATACTTAAAGCGTCTCTTTTTAGAGGATTCTAGGATATTTTCAGAACCTAATAGGAGTAATAGGACTTTTTAGAGTGTCGGAGAGCATTTTGAATGACATTTTTTCATTCTGACGACACTGAATGTGTCATTTCATCATTTTAACATATACACTACTAGCATGAACGTTTTCCGCGAAATTCTCACAGGAATGCAATGCTTATTAACCTCTGGAAGCAATAAATTAAGTATACATATTTTTATTGCTTTGTTAATGATATTCCAGTGAAATTGTTCCAACTTATGATATAATAATTCATTTAAACTTAGCACAAAATATCGTAAAATTTTGTCATATTCACCCCCCATCAAATTTAATTTTTGTCACGGATACTAAACTAATATTATTCGTGTAATCCGTATCACCTCTCCCAAGTATTAGCCCGGAATTAGAGGGAGTTTAATGTATATTTAAGCAAATACAGTAAGAGTTAGTATTTATTTATTTAAAATACATGGCGTTGCCGATGGAGCCCAGGGTACATTGCATTATGTACTACAATTTTAAACAGAAAATTTTCGGTTTCCCGAGAATTTTACAACACTACATACGAGTACCTCCTCGGACTGAGTACATATACATACATACATATAAATAGTGTTTGACTTCAGATTGCATTCCGAGTGAGCATTTATCAATCGGAACCATGTTTCCGATGTATGCTTTTAACATGTCGTAAACGGGTGGAAAAGTGGACGAGTTTCCATCGAGGCACTCAAAAGGGGGTTGTAAAATTCCAAAGGGGTAGTTCTCTACCGGAAGCTTACGACTACTTCAAGTTATCCACTTACTATACATACTTAGAAGAAAACGGGTCTTGACCCATATATGTATGTATGTACGTATTTCAGGTATGTATCGGGAAAAATGCTGGTTGTATTGAACATTGGTCGTTTTAATATTCAAATTGGACAAATTATAATTTTTAATTCCTTTGAAATTATATATGTAATGTATGCAGGTATATTTTGAATTATATTATGTACAAGCGATCTTCCGTGCTAAAGTTCCGCTATAATTGCGGGAAGCAATCTTGTAAAGTGCATACATTATTCATTTCTCGGTAGAAACTCCGTTGCAGTACATAAATATGACGTGCAAACTTTTAAACAAGTTCTTATTGCAGTTAATCTGTATATGTATAACACTAAATATAAACGTGTTGGGATAAAAAATTTAGCTTTAAACCGCCAAGGTGTGTATTTTAAATCTTTATAATGTCACTAGTGTAAGCCCGTTGTACATATATCAATGGAGTGGTTTCTCATCACCTGTATATAGTAACTAGCTTTATTACCCGGCTTTGCCCGGGGTGTAATTAATATAATGTAATATATGTAGTGTTTGTTTAGTAAATTATTTCGGGAGCCCAAAAAGGGGGCCACCGGGGCAGGAGGGGGGTCTGTGGGGTGTTAAGGGGCCGGCATAGCTTTTAGGGAGTATAGTAACGCTATGACGTGACTATAGGATTTTTCGAGTTTTTTTTCTATCAATATATTTTTTAAAATTTTTTTTTTTTGGACTTTTTTTTTTTGGAACTTTTTTTTTGATTTTTTTCAACTTTTGATACCCCCTAAAGCCATTCCGGCCCTCAAACCACCCCCTAGATTGGCTCCCGAAAAGCAATGCCGGCCCCTTACACCCCCCCAGATCTCCCTCAAGCCCCGGCGGCCCCTTTTGGGCTCCCCTAAAAGCTATGCCGGCCCCTTACCAACCCCCCCCAAACCCTCCTTCTTACCCCGACGGCCCCTTACCACGCCCCAGACCCCCCTCCTGCCCCGGCGGCCCCCTTTTGGGCTCCCGAAACACTATCTGCTTAAATCTACTCAAATCTGCCGAAAACATCTACTATCGTGTGTACTTCGTCGTTTCCATTAGTCGCGCCAGAGCAACGCCTGGTAGTTGACGAATGACCCATACGTACATACATACATACATACAAACTTAAACGTTTTATATATTAGACTAGCTGACCCGGCATGCGTTGCAATGCCCGATACCGTTCCCGTTCCATATCCCGATCCGTTGCCGATCCCGTTCCCGTTGCCGTTCCCCTTTCCGCTGCCGATCCCGTTCCCGTTGCCGTTCCCGTTCCCGCTCCCGTTCTAGATCCCGTTCCCGTTCCCGATCCCGTTCCCGTTCCTAGTACGTTATCTGACGCGTGAGCAGGCCCGTTCCTGTTCCCGTTCCCGTTTTTTTCCCAATTCCAGATCCCGGTCCCATTCCCGATCCCGATCCCGTTCCCGTTCCGTTCCCGTTCCTAGTACGTTATCTGACGCGTGAGCAGGCCCGTTCCCGTTCCCGTTTCCGTTTTATCCCGATTTTTTTTCACAGGAACCATCCCCGGCATGATCACAATAAGTTCTGAAAGTTTCATCGCGATCGGTTGAGTGGTTTAGGAGCCTATAAGAGACAGACAAACAAACAAACAAACAGACAGACAGACATTCATTTTTATATATATAGATAGATGTTATGAACTTTGAAACCTTCTATAGTATAGAAGATTTCAAAGTTTTTTAATATAGTGTCGCTTGTTTCCTCGTTACATACATCATGGTAATGTATGTATGTATTCCCAAAATGGAAATCGATTGGATGATTAATAGATGCGTATTTATTCCAGTTGGTGAAGTTTAGTTTTTCAACCACAAAACGGCAATAAGAATAAACGGTCGTTTCATCCGCCCACGTTTTTCGATAAATGAAACACGGGGTATACTATAGGTAGTATCCTACATACATACATACATAAATACATACATATTTATGTATGTCAGTACGCATAGGTGCGTAGAAGATGACGACTTTGCCAGAATTAATTTTACATCGATTTATTTGAAGAGCGAGCCCGTTTTGCAACGGGAAAACGACTTTCAAAAAAAAGGAGCTCGTCTCTCTCTTTATTCATAAAAATGTGTTAACTCCGCTGAATACATTTAAGTGACAAAGTCGTTTACGGAACGCTCAACAACTTTTTCTCGAGGTCTTTTTTGATGGCAGTTTCTTGTACTGAGACTTTTCTCGATCTCATTAACTTTGTATTCAAAATACTCTACGGCGCACGGCGCAAATTGACATTTCGATATTTTGAATATTTAATACACCCCGTATAAATAAATATAAGCCAGCCAGAAGGTGTCGTCAACCTATGTATGAAATGTGTCACATTCAAATCACATTCGCATTTGCAATATGATGTACATACATACATCATATGTCACACAATCTAATTAACGGGTTATTCTCAACGTCAATGTGGACGTTTGACTATTTTCATGTAAATTTACTTATTAAAATTAAACCGAAAAATACTCAAGACATCCAACAACAATTTCGCAAAAGAATATTGAATATTCCCTTTCCCGAGAAAAGCTACTTAAAGTTTACGATATTATCCTTTTATTTCATTGGAATTCACAAAGGGATCGCAATATTTCCATTGAATATTCTGCGTATAATCGAATCCAAATAGAATAATAATATCGAGAGAATTTTTACATTTTTTGCAATACGCTTTGCTTATTACTTTCAATGAAAATTTATTTACCTACATGTGCAATATTAAACATTGGTACTTTTCGAGAGGACAAAGTTTCATTTATCGGAGTTTCAAGCCGCTGTTTTGTATTGCATCATATGTATATATAATAGCCCCATTCTGTATGTCTGCTGATAACGCTCGCTGAGGTAAATAAATTAAAAAACCAGAACGCGAACCTCGCGCGAGTGGGATTTGAACCCGAGATCACAAGTTTGGGACAGTGAGTGCTTACGCTATGATCCAAACCGAGATTATGACGAGTCTGCTGCAATTTGACAATATAAATTATCAATAGGCTGGCGACTTTGCTAAATTGTTACGTTGTTGTATTATAAAGCGCCATCTATGCAACAACTATAAAAACTATTAAATTTAATATTACTTTTCAGTACGGGTGATGAGAAACCGCTCCGTTGATATTCAACGGGCTTACACTAGTTATAATATTAACATTTGACTAACAGTAGCTTGTAACAATTTTTAATCTTTAATTACTTTCTCCACATACAGAAATTCGACGTATATTTATATAATATATTTAATAACTTTGAGTGAAATGTGAAACTATAAAAACTATTAAATACACATAAACACTCATAGTACGGGTGATGAGATGATTCAACGGGCTTACACTACTATAATATATTTCACTGGTGAAGTACACACTGTACCAGATGGAAACCGTGTTTAAATGAACATTTAACGGTATTACCATCAGATTTAGCGACTGTGAGAGTACTTTACTCTGCAGGATTAATTCCTAGCAAGACAAATGTCCTGGCGCATGCGAATGGATTTTCTCGAACGAAAATTTCTTCAATGTTCTATTTGAATTTCGCCCACGAGAACTTTATTCTATTTTTTTTAATAATAATTTAATATATTTTAACTAAAAATGAATAGATACTACCATTTCTAGTCACAAAATAAATAATATCTATACTCTATTACATACATACATATACATACATATGTATGTATGTACATACAATGACTAGCTATCAATTACAACTAGTAAATGTCGCTTCTCACTCAACGCAAATTTCCCAGCAACGTACAAGGGATAATTAAAACGATAAAAAAAAAACTAAACTATTTTGGTTTTCTAGTTAATTAAATTATTTCTGGATATACATACATAGATTATTTACGGTGAACTTTTGTATATTTACTGTCGTAGATTTACTTCGCTAAGAAAATTTTATCGTGGGGAAACGTGCTGGGAAACGTGCTGAAATTCTATAGGCCCATTATGTAAGTGCGATAATGTTATATTTTCGCGTGGGAGTTTAGCTTAAGCCAAACAACAATGGTGTTCCTAAACCTCGTTTAGAGGTATTTTGGGGAAGAGAGAGGTTAAATTTTGTAAGGAAAGTGGTCACCCTGTGTAAGACCGGAACCGGAAAGAGGAGCAGTCTTATCTGTGGATCGGAAAAGGATTCGGGGTTGGATGTGACCCACGCATATATCCTTAGCCTTATTAAACAATTCGAACATGGTTCACTGACTGCTATCTCCAAATAAATATCTTATGTTTATGGGATCATACGTGTATCTATTGTGTGTATCTTTCATTGGTATATATTTCGCATTGCAGAAACTTGGCGTTACCCACGTGCTTATCTCAATAGTTGTGAAGAAAAAGTCTTCAGTTGAAATTAATTAAATTGAATTACGATATTAAAAATGGATGTGTTGTTTCAACTTGGTTGAATTTTTACTGCATATTAATGAGGGAGAAATTAAATTGGGATAACCTCTTTGAATCTGTACACGTAGACGAAGTTTAATGAAAAGAGCTAAAAATATTTAAATTTTTCGTATAAATTTGTTAAAATATTACGAGTTTAATTAATATGTATGTACTGGAAAGCAAATAGGCATTTTTTTTTTTTTTTTTTAAAGTTATGATAAACAAAATTATTTTGGTATAATATATTGAAAATACATGGGATAATTACAATATTTAATAATTAAATTTGAAAATATGTGTATGCAAAAAGTTAGAAATGTTTTTCGAAAGACTTTTCTTATTGTAATGTCAATAAATTACAAGTTTTAGATTAAAAATACATATTAAGATAATATAATATGAAATTTACATTATCTCTAATGATATTTTTTTTCATTGGGTCGTTTCAAGTATGCAAAAATTTATATGAACTTTATCATATTTTATTTTTATTACGTAGGCACGTATAATAATTACTTTTATGGATCGCTTAAATCCGAGTATGCTTTTCATTATTTATTTGCACGCAATAGCTGATTTTTGAACGCAGAATTTGACTTTACATGGGTCAACAAAAGCTCACGTATTTTAACCGACACGTTCTCTACTTATGTACATACATATATATGCATGTTTGTTCAATTTCTAACTAATTAGCATATCGAATAACGTTTTACGTTGAATTCGCGTCAAATATGCCACCGTCGAAAATTAAATGAACAATAGAAATTCACGGTAAATGTATTGCAAAATTTGAAAATTGTATAATGTGAGCTTCGCGTGCTCATTCGTAAGTAATTATATAAATATATATATAATTTGAAATAAGATTGAAAGCTCTCTTTAATCTGATATCGCAAAGATTGATTACTCTCCCTGTTGTCTCGACTCTCAAAATTCGAAAACACTATGGCGAAATTAATTACCAACGCGAAAGAAAAAGCGCGGTTTCACTTTTCATAATTAGCGCGTTTTATTATGGAAATGTGCGTGTAATTGAGTTTGAATAATAACAAATTCTCGGAAACGTAGAATGGAGAGATGGAAGAGTCGAGAGTGGGTTCGTTGTTGAATTAATTTGGAGCTTTAAATTCTCTAGAAGCAGCGAGTGTCAAGAATTAAAATTAAAAGTTCAGTCGACACTTTTCAGAAAATGAGCGAAAACTTTCAAAACAAGCTCGACCATACTAAATCTGCACTAGATAACTTACAAAGTTCTCACTAAAAAATTAAACACTCAAAAAACGAACCGGTGCAATTTTTTTTTTGTAAACAGTTCACATATTAGTGAGATTTATTGTTTTAAATTAATTATGAGAAAATTGACCCGAAGTTGAAATTGGTACCGGAGAATATCGTTTTTACATTTAGTCATTGTTCATTCAATTATAGAAAATAATGCGAAAGATCTGTATGCGCTTTGTGTTATTCTTTTCAATTATGAATACCGAGAAATGTATCAAGAAGTTACACATTTTTTTATACACGTGAAAATTAATTAACTCGGAATCCGCACGTTGATAAAAATATCACATATTTTTAGCAAATTTATTTATTAAGCGTGGGTTTCGCATTTTTAAGAGTCCATAGCGTTTGTTTGAGTAAAAAAATTAATTAAAAAACTTACTTTTTCATATCGTATCTACCTATCTAAAAACGAATCAATTCAATCTCAATTTGTCTATTTTTTGTCCCGTTTTCAATCAATTTGTCCCGTTTTTCCGCAATTTCCACTTTTAATTTGCGACGCAAAAACGCTCAAGAGCACCCTGTACATTAATATTCTACATAAATATAAGGTGAAAATGTCTCGAGTGTGATACTGTGAAATTTCCTGCATTAGCACAAGCCGAGTTGAGCGGAAAGGGGCTTAATCTGGTACGGCCTCGGTTTAATGCGGTTTTTCCTTTACATCCGCAATTTCTGTCATTCTAACATACTGTATGTTCGCCGATATAACGTATGAAACTTCATATTGTCACTAGACATCTAATGAACGAGCGATTAATCTAAATTAGGCCAAAAGTGGCTTCCCGTGTCTAAACGCCTCAATCGAACTCACTTCGATGAACATTTCACTCTCACTCGAGTATATGTATACAATGTACTAAGTATTTGCGTATTATAATTATTATTGCGTCGTAAACTTACTTCGCAACTTACACGTCTGACAATTAATGAATTTATGTATCTACATACATATGTATGTACGTATGTACATACTAGAGTATATGGACGTATTTCATTATGAAGTTTCAGTATTGATGTCGTTGCTCGTTGGAAATAATAATTATACTGAACAATGAACTAATTTGCTGTCAAGTCATCGAAGCGTTGCTCTTATACAAAATTATATTTAGAATATTATGGGTGCGACTCGATTAGTGGAATATATGTACATACATAAATATTATACGTAATCGAGTTTAAAAATCGACAGACTGTTGTTGATTATATTTTATGTACCCACAAGTAAAGTAAAGGAATTTTTAAGTGTTCCTTTGTGCGCTGAAAATTTAATGAATCCGCTTCAACCAGTGGCGTAGCGACCGCGCCTGCAGACCCCGCAATGCGGGGGGGGGGCGCTAAGACTTAAGGGGCGCCGCGAAGCGGGGCGCCCTTTTCACTAATTTTTACTTTATCCCAATTGGATAAAGTATTGTGATCGTACAAAAATTCCATTTTGAGATTTTGACTGATTTGTATCGGGTATCCATTCGCTGATCACGTTTTCATGATTTCTGGAAAATGTCTGTATGAATGTGTGTCTTTGTGTCTGTAAATCTGTGTACCTGTGTGTAGAATCGCTAACAACTCAAAAACCGTTTATCCTATTACACTAAAACTTCATATTTATATGTTTTTTGCCGGCCATTACAATCCAAAGGCTATCAAAAATGTCCGTCAACCGTCAACCCTTGGAAAATCACCTAATTTTTGTGTTATCTTTGAAAGGTTTTTCCAGCAAAACTATGATACATATTAAGCTGAAATTTTGCATATGTAGTGTGTGTAACAACTCTCAAAATAATATAATTTTTAAACATTTTTTTCCAACCGGAAGTAGTACTTTTACTATTGGTTTTTGGTGTTTTTAACTTTTTCTCCGAAACTATCAAGTCTATCATGCTGAAATTTCATTTCTATTATTTTCACGTAAGGTGTAGGAGATATTAGAACAAGATTTATTTGTTTCGGCCTTTTACATCATAAGCCTGAAGCAATACCTTGTTACGAAAAATTAAATCTGTCAACCGGAAGTCGGTTTTTTTGTTTCTGTTACCATGCAATATTTCTGAAACTACTTAGCCGATCAAGTTGTCAAACAAATTTTATATCTATAGTTTTCACATAAGGCGTAAAAGTTGATTAGGTCAAAATCCGTCCATCAGAAGTGGTAGTTTACTCTCGCATGATTTTTTATTTTTTCCGTCCTTTTATATATTTTGAATCTTCACAATATTATAAAATTAGAATTCTTATAGCAATGTTGAGTTTAAAAAAAATCGTAAAAAAACGGTATGGTAGAAGTGACGGTTTATCGTGTTTCAGTATTTTTATATATATATATATATATATATCTATGGATAAAGTCATGGGTTGGCCACACCCGAATTTTTTAATTTGTTCTGTCGTGTTTATGACTTTTCAAGTTTCAAAAAATTTTCAACCTACATATTTACATACATACATACATCTCGTTTTATTTTATTTAACGAAATAATCGGTGTTTACCAATGTTAAGTCCAGAAGTAAAAATTTTGAGAATAGTTTATTTATTTATTATTGTGAATAATCTTGAAGTGGATTTAGCAGTGTATTAAAATAAACATAAACATAAAACGTAAATAAGAGCACGATCTTAATCGCCGATAAAAGTAACCAAGACGAAAATATTTTTTCATCGTGATATACCTACACCATTATTGTGTGTATTAAAAAGACGATGCCGTAAAAAGGATTTAGTACCGTTAATGTCCCTAATTCTTAAATTTATCACTAGAAAATAGCGCAAATAACGCAGCAGTCGCAGACTGTGACAAATGATAAAAAAAACCTACTAAACGAATTGCCAAAAGAAAAATATTTTTTTTACCCCGCTAAAAGAATGACTCGGATCCTTTTTCTCGTCGCATTGTTCCCTGGCGCTAATTGAATTATATTGTATGTATATTTCGAAATGATTTTCTCGCGGCAACGCTCTGTTGAATATCATTTCGAAGTTTCCTTGTGTGTTTTGTTGAAACCTCCAGCTCTGAAAACGGTTTGACATTGTTGAAATTGTTCGAGGGTTGGAGAGGAGGGACCACTTCAGTCGAGGGGGATGGGAGAAGAGGGGGGGGGAGGGGGTGTACCTTCATACATATTGAAATATGATAATAAGCGGGTAATTTCTTGTTTAAATTATTTCATGTGTATAAAGCTATGCGGTAAACAAGCGCTTAAAACATTCTTATTTCAATACAGCGCGAATAATTTTAAGCGAATTTTAACCAGCTTGGAATGCCAATTTGTGCCTATTCTATGTATTTCACAGCACATATGTATGTACGTTTTATTGAAAATGTGTACATACATATGTAAATAACAATAAAATTTGAGTAAAATAAGTGAAAGATACTCGTACATTGTAGTAAAGTATGTAGGATTGGGTTAGTTATGTAAGTGCGGCACAGTAAGGGCAATAAAAAAGGGTAGAAAGGGATAGTTGAGATACAATTATTCAATGAAACAATAAGTTATTATACAATTATTCAATGAAAAAATCATTGTCGCGTTATAACACACCAACGTAACAATTTAGCAAAGTCGCGAGCCTATTTTTTTTTTATATAAATAGTCAAGACATATATAATAGGGCTATTATATGTATAACTAGTGTAGACCCGTTGAATATCAACGGAGCGTTCTCATCACCCGTACTGAAAAATAATATTAAATTTAATAGTTTTTATATGTAGTTGTTGCATCTATGCAACCAAGCGCCATCTATGGCGCGTTATAATAACAAAAATGTAACAATTTAGCAAAGTCGTGAACCCTTTAAGAATAAACATATAGCACGTCCGTCATCGCCTCTGTTTGGAAGATTCCTCCCAACCTGGTGATCTCGGGTTAAAATCCCACTCGTTCGACGTTCTGGTTTTTTTTTTAATTATTTACCTCAGCGAGAGTTATCAGCAGACAGACACACACACATACACATACCAAGGCACATACAGACTGACGGATTTCGGCTATTATATATAGGTATATAACTAGCTGACCCGGCATGCGTTGCAATGCCCGATCCCGTTCCCGTTCCTAGTACGTTATCTGACGCGTGAGCAGGCCCGTTCCCGTTCTCGTTCCCGTTCCCGTTCCAGATCCCGTTCCCGTTCCTAGTACGTTTTCTGACGCGTGAGCAGGCCCGTTCCCGTTCCCGTTTTTTCCCGATTTTTTTTCACAGGAACCATCCCGGCATGATCACAATAAGTCCTGAAAGTTTCATCGTGATCGGTTTAGTGGTTTAGGAGCCTATAAAGACAGACAAACAAACAAACAAACAGACATTCATATTTTTATATATATAGATATACTAGCTGACCCGGCATGCGTTGCAATGCCCGATACCGTTCCGTTCCAGATCCCGATCCCGTTGCCGTTCCCGTTTCCGTTTCCGTTCCGATCCGTTGCCGATGCCGATTCCGTTCCCGTTCCCGTTCCCGGTCCCGATCCCGTTCCCGTTCCTAGTACGTTATCTGACGCGTGAGCAGGCCCGTTCCTGTTCCCGTTTCCGTTTTTTCCCGATTCCAGATCCCGGTCCCGTTCCCGATCCTGATCCCGTTCCCATTCCCGTTCCCGTTCCTAGTACGTTATCTGACGCATGAGCAGGCCCGTTCCCGTTTTATCCCGATTTTCTTTCACAGGAACCATCCCCGGCATTATCACAATAAGTCCTGAAAGTTTCATCGCGATCGGTTGAGTGGTTTAGGAGCCTATAAGAGACAGACAAACAGACAAACAGATAAACAGACAGACATTCATTTTTATATATATATAGATAGATATACATACATATATAGTAATAAGCTTACTAATGTAATATGTATCTGGGTTTAGTGCTTTCGGCTGTTAAAACTATTATAGTACGTACGTACTGTATATTTATACCATAAATATGTACATACATATATTCGTACGTTCGTATATTTTAAACGCGTTACTTCGTACGTGTTTTGAATTTGTATAAAATTTAAATGATTTCGTACATATTGTATGTACGAAAGCGTGCTATACGATTTCGAACAACATTGTTAATAATTAAAAATTTCGTTCGAGTTTTTTGTAACAATTTAATCCTTTCCGGCGTAATTGAAGCGAAAATATTCTATTTCTCGTTTCAAACACATCTCTGAGGAATCGCCTTTCGTTTCGTGTGTACCTAATTACCTACGTATGTACATATGTACATACATACATATGTATGTACATATTGCTCAGCAGCCGGTTATAATATCAATGTTTACCCGCTGGGGGGTAATAATGCCTTTTACAAGGCGCCTAGGATTATAATGTTGTGTGTCTACGTACTCGTAGTTCTTGAAAATTGAAAAAAAAATTATGCAAACCTTAAACTTGAGAGGATTTTGTCAATTTGCAGATTTGCATTATATTTTTTAAGTTTGCAGGTACAAAATACTCTAGTAAAAATCTTCATATTTAATTTATTTAATAAATACATAATTAAATTCAAAACCTAATTACTTCATTACAAAATTATTTAAAAGCAAATTGAAAAAAGTTTTAAACTACTGCACTGCTCTTTATTCGATGTATTGACGCACTAATACACACATGCATACATCTGTGACCTAAGAGCTACCATATACAGCACAAATTTGGTCTCAGTAGTACGCGATTTAAGCTAGCTATGTATTTTACCGATTTAAAGTTCAGCACACTTCCAATTAACCCTTTTAAACGAAAACAAAAAATAGTGTGGCCAGAACACTATCTCAATAAACATGTTTCAATAGAAAATACTCAAAATAAAATTGTATTAACAGTGGGAAAAAATCCCAAGTGAAAATACATACTTTTGACTTTTGATTTGAACTGGACGACTACTTAGAAATATCTGAATGCTGAAAAGTACTACAAATGAAAGATAAAATACCCAACTATAGATTCCAATATTCATTTTGAACAAGCAATTGACAGATTTTGAGACATCGAACGAACAACACCAAGAAATAGAAAAATCGCGTGATTTAAAAAACACGTATATCTCCGAATCTCGAGCCAATCAACATTACCAGATTCGTGTTCACTGGGCATAGATCTATAAGAAAAGTCATATCTCGTCTTGGAAACATTTTTCGTGTCGAACAGTGTTATTGTAGTAACGTTATATACAGACTACACAATTATACATAGTCAAACTCGATTTGTGCCATGCTATTTAAAATGCTTCATTTCAGTAGTGATTTAGTTTAGAGTTCATTAGTTCCACACGGAGAGTACACTTTGAATATTTCTCACTGCATAGTACTTTTATTTGAGCCGAGTGCCGGAAAAATATCAAAGGGTCTGGAAAAGTGCCTTGGAAAAAGGAAAACCGTTTTATAGCGCAATTTTTTTTTTACTTTATCCTAGTCGGATAAAGTATTGTGATTTTGACTGATTTGTATCAGGTATCATCCCCTGATCACGTTTTGATCATTTCTGTGGAAAATTTCTGAATGGCTCTGTGTCTGTGTGTGTGTCTATCAAGCTGAAATTTCATATATATTATTTTCACGTAAGGTTTATCGTGTTTCAGTATGCGTTGAAAATTGTTTGTTTCATATTACGATGCGTTCGTTCGTTGTTGAAAAAATTTTTTTCATTACTCTTTGTATTCCTCAAATATATGGATAAAGTCACAGGTTGGCCACATCCGAATTTTTTTTTTTAAGTGTTTCGCTTGCTTTTTTATCCCTCTGTTTTGGAATAATTTATTCAGTGCATAAAAACAAGGGATATCCCTTTATACGTGTGATTGGAAATATTGCATGTATTATGGATGTACATACATATGTAGGTATTAGACACGTCGATAGACTTTCATAGAGTTTACTATGGAATTTTTTTAACGTTCAATTGATTTTAGAGAAATTATACATTTCAATTGTCTAGCCTTCGATTTAATTTGATAATATTACAGATCGAATATAACAAATTTCCAAAAATTTTAATATGAAAGTTGGCTATCAATTAGAAAAAGTTTGTCTTCATTGTATTAAATTTTGAACTCTCAGCAAGCTTTTCACAGTTTGTTTACAAATTACATATTATTCTTCATCACTATTTTAATATAATGCGTACTGCTAGATTTGTAGAAGCACATCGAGCTGAAAATTTATATTTATATCTGAACGAAATTTTAAATATCCTTAATCTTTATGAAACTTTAAAATTATAATTTTCACACCTCTTACCAATGTGAGTTATAAAAGAAAAAAATCTTCAAAATCAGTTTACTGAAAGTGGCAGATAACCGTATTTGTATATACGCCGAAAATCGTTTGTACGTGATTTCATTTGATATGTGCGTGCGTTCGTTACTCAAATGCTCACTATGTTCCTACTTGAGAAAACTTTTTGACTTTTATAGTTAAAAAAAATAATTTCGTTACTCCAAATATGTATATGGATAAGGTCATGGGTCACCCGATATTTTTCATTTACCTGCGATAATAGATTTATTTCAACGCATCTTTTTTTATCAGTTGTATCTGACGGTTACGGCTATTCATATAGTGCATACAGAATATATGTATATACAACACACATTGTGAATAAAATTTATTAATGCTTAAAAATAAATGATAATATAATGGAGGTTGCTTACAAATAGTGATAAATAGTCATGTCGTTAATGATGATAAAAAAAAAAAAAAAAAAAACGAAAGAAATGAAGACAAAGGGAGCTTTTCCAAACTCTACCACTCGCACACGAGCAATCCTCACGTGCTAAGAATAACATTATGATCCGGATAAAAGGGGGATAAAGCCATATAAATTCGCTTTTGCGAAGAATGAAAGAGGGACTAGTACATAGATCAATGGCTGGAAAGCTCCGACGTGCGATATTGGCGCAAAGTTTGCGATTCACTTCGTCGAATCTCTTCAAATCGTGACGAATAACTCAAAAAGAGAACGTTAACAAAAAATAAAACGGAAAGAAAGCAATATTATATATAAATGCGTGGAAAATTCTGCTGGCACTTGCGTCGAGAAAGAAAAAGGGAAAACTACACGGAAAATACAAGCGAATGAACCACATTAAAGTGATGAAGATTGATGTTGAAATAAAATAATAAAAAAAAAAAATGTATCTTATACTTATCGGAATAATTATTTATTGACCTCTTGAAGTCTCAATGCTCGACACTTATGTACATATTTTTGCCATGTGAGATGCGATTAGAAATTTGATTACACTGAAAGGTGTTTTTGAATAAGAAGCTTGATTAAAATTTCAACGCCATCTTGTTCAATAAAAAGAGAAACGGTCGAAATTTTCTTTTTCAGCAATATCAGACTGGAAATATTTTTCCAATCACGGTAAATTGAGACATTAATTAAACTCCATTACCTATGAGCACAATATCAGCGAATACTTTGAGAGTAATTGAATTTCAAAATGTAATGTGAAGTCTTGATACAAAAAATAATTTTTTTGCTGAATTTTTCACGGCATAATATGTAACAATAATTTGGAATAATTTAAATTTGTCGATGTTTTGGCACAAAGCTGATTATTAGCACATGTTAAAATAGTCAGATACAATAAAATTAATAACAGAAACAACGATAGAAGATATCTATCCTAATTATGTAGTTTTAGTGAAATGTATGTACATTATACTAAGTAGCATTAAATATGTCCTTCTCCCTATATATGTATGTAGGTATAATAAATAAATAAATATTGACAGTTATGTTTAAGTTTTCTCTAGTGCTTTCTAAGTTTATACAATAAATAAACAATGAATAATAATTATTTTCACTGCACTTGCAGTGTACAAAGTTTACAAAGATAGGTTCTATTGATGCGCGAAGAGTTTTAAGCTGTTGGTGATTATATTCATTATATCAAGCATAATATAAATTTTCAATTATATTTTTTGTATTAAATAATATAAAATTTTGGGATTAATAATAAAATTAAAATTAAAAGATTAATTAATAAAAAATGGAAATTTGTCCATTGCATTATTTGCATTCGTTTCGAATTAATTGCACTGGACCGATTAAAAATACATGCAATACATTTATTTCAAAGTAAATTGGATTTGTCGCATATTGCAATTTGCTTCGGATGATCGTTCGAATGTTTATAGAAACATAGACACACAGAGTAAACTAGGATTTTGATTATATACATATTAATTAAAATTTTGTTTACTTATTAGTGTGATTGCGGTGAATTTTCAACTTTGGTCAACGATTCTTTTAAATGATAGCTATTCGTTTTTTGTTTTTTTATTTATTTATTCGATTAACTAGAATTGATATTGGATTATTTCTTCTTAAAGAAACAACGAGAAGACCGCTGTGTCAATAGTCAGATGATTAAGTGTCAATCGTCTTTCAATTCTATCGAATTCGTTCTCTGAGATCAATTGTCTATGAAGGTTAACTAAAGTTTGTTTGAATAATAATACATAGTTGAGTTAATCCACCAATGAATATTTTTATTGTAAAAAAAATATAATAATGAATGTTATTTGAGTTATGGTAAGTAGTATTTAAATGTTTCTCAACAATAACTTTAGCGGAAGTTGTTAAGATGCTATTATTCTTAATATTTGGAGATTTTGATTGTACAGAAACTACAGTCATAGTACAAAATAACGAATTTGGTTAACAAATTAACGTTTGAATTAATTTGAATTGAACTAAACGTTGTTTTGCTTAATTAAAATATATAATTTTGTACTACTTTACATTTTATTACATGCATACATGCACGTGTAATTTTAAAATACCTATACAATTAGCCACGCGATCAATTTATTTTAAAAGCAGAAAAGTTTGAATTATTATGATCGACATTATTTTATTATTCGAATTTAATTTTATGAACTTTCTCCGAACGCAGCATCGACTCTTTCATTTGTCCACAAGTCAGTTTGTTATTTTTTTTATTAATTTCACCACATTGCAAATACGTCCAAGGGGTTTACTAACTTCTTATTTGGCAAAGGAAATTTTTCAACTGCAGACCGTTGCAGCGCAAATATAATAATGTTTTTTTTAGTTTTAGTTTTTCGTTGAGAGGTGATAGAGAGATTGCAATTGTAAATTTCGACAAAGGGTGCAAAAAACCTCCTCTCGATAAATTAGCTTTGACTTCAACAAATTTGAACGTGACTCGGGTCTTTGCAGCCGAATAATTAAAACACCAACACTAAGAATACATACGAGCAAATTAAATACATATAGTGACAGTGACAGTGACGCTTGCACATATTGTATACGTGCAAGCTTAAATCTACCGATTAAACCATATAAATGTTTGTACATATGTAAAACGTAGGTATATATTGTATTACACTAGTGAAATAAATTGACAAATTTGATAATACGAAAAACCGAACTGTCGCTTCCATTTTAATAACTCTGAATTCACTACAAAATGGTTTAAGGATGTATGAGGATTATTTTCATAAGCGATTTACTTTTCAAACAGATATACATACATATGTACATACATTGTAGATAGAGAAATATAAAATTAAAATCTGGAACAAGTTATTTTGTTTAAGTTAAGCATAGTGTTGATAAAGTCAATGAGTAAATTAACAGTAAACGTTCGGTTGCTATATTAAAATTAAACCAATTATTTTACAAAAAAATATTTTAATAATTGATTAATTATGTAGAACGATTAGAATATAATTATATATATACATATATATATATATATATATATATATATAATAGCCCTATTTCGTCTGTCTGTCTGTCTGCTGATAACGCTCGCCTCGGTAAATGATTAAAAGACACGAACCGTTGCGCGCGAGTGGGATTTGAACCCGAGTTCACCAGGTTGGAAGAGGATGCATTCACCCAAACTACAATAGGTAATGACGAGCCTACTACAATTTGACAATATGAATCCCCAGTAGGTTCGCGACTTTGCTAAATTGTTACGCTGTTGTATTATAACACGCCATCTATGCAAAAACTATTAAATTCAGTACTTTGTTCATTTGTCCAGTTTGGAGTATCCATTACTATATATAGTAGCGCAAGGGTCTGTCTGACTGGATAGCCGCGGATCGCTCTCATATGTATGTACATACTGCACGTACACATATACTCACCCACACAAACACTCACAGTATGAGTGATGAGAAACGGGCTTACAGTTATATATATAATAGACCTATTCCGTCTGCTGATAACGCTCGCCTCGGTAAAGGTTGAAATAAACACGAACGTCACGAGTGGGATTTGAACCCGTCAACACTAAATTGGGTGAGTTAGCGCTAAAGCGTTCACCCAACACCGGTGATGGGAGGCCTCCTATAATTTAAAAATATTAATCAGTAGGCTCGCGACTTTGCTAAATTGTCACTTAATCAATTACGTCAAACACGTCCGTTGATATTCAACGGGCTTACACTAGTATATGTATATATAATAGCCCTATTCTGTCTGTGTGTGTGTGTGTGTCGCGCGAGTGGGATTTGAATCCGAGATCACCAGTTCGAAACATTGAGCGCTTACGCTGTGATCCAAACTAGATAATAACGGGCTTGCTTCAATTTGAATATATAAAATCTTAATAGGCTAAATTGTTACGTGTTACGTACCTATGCAACAACCATAAAAACTATTAAATACACTTATACTCATCCACACAAACATCCGTTGATATTCAACGGGCTTACACTAAAAAAAAGTTTTATTGGTACATTCGTACGAAACGGGAAAAATAAGCGAGCTTTCTCAAACAGTGGAAAGGCGAGTGAACAAAAGTCTAATGAACGAATACTAATAAAAATGTGTGTGTTTTTCAGATTTTTTCAGACAAAAATTCCAGAATTCCAAATTGTATATTTATAACAATGCGACAAAATTGCTGGGATTGAATTTTGATTGTTACATTAGGTATTTTACATTATTACTGTATGCGTAATTCTGACTACTTATACCGACAGTTAGGGTTGACGAAAAATATCTATTTCAACATAAAATATACTATTACGCAAATAATACGTACATTAAATAGGCTTACCGTATCGTATCGCATTCAAAGAGAATTTTAGTATTCGATATACATACACGTTCGTGTTGGCTTTCGGTGTAAATTGACTCAATATGTCAGTCACACATTTATAAGCAATATAAAAGGAAAAAAAAAACTGAAACCTATCGATTCTGAGTGATTGAATAGGAACTACATCTGGACGTGAGGGATATTCTGCTTTATATTTAACGCAAATAACGTTGAGGGAACTTAGTTTTTAAGTCAATATATTCAACTGATAATTAAACCGAGTGAGGGCGATGTATGAAGCTTCTCTTAAACTTTCTAGTGCAAAGAGCGTTTTCTGCGCTTTACTTCAGACTACCGGGAATCACTATTTGACAATGAAAATTTTCCACTGAAGAGTGCTATTTTCATTTATTTACTCGTGCTCTTTTCATACAAATAATCTGGAATTGGTGAATCTTTGTCGATCGTTAAGGTGGCACGTGTAGCTAAAGCTCGTGGAGTTTTCTTTTTGCGTAGATTTCCACACGCACTATTCGCGGCGAAAAAGCCCACCTTTAAAGAAAAGCGACTTCGAGAAATGAATCGAAGGTTAAATCTAACCCTCGTCAAGTTTTTCAACTGTGCTACGCCCCAAGAATCGGCAATTTGTCCGAGAAAATGCGAAAAAAGGTAATGGGAAATGACGGGAACATATAGCCCGCCGCATTTCAGTGTGTAGATTGAACGCAAAATTATGTTTTAAAATTCAACACGTAAACTAAAAAAAGTGCGTTCTAATATTATAACTTTTAACTTGACATTGAAATTATTATATTCTAAGAATCTAGTATATAAAAAGCTTAAGTTTGTATGTACGTATGTACGTATGGGTCATTCGTCAATTAGCAGGCGTTGCTCGGGCGCGATTAATAGAAACGACAAAGTACACACGATAGTAGATGTTTTCGGCAGATTTAAGTAGATTTCAGCAGATAGTGTTACGGGAGCCCAAAAAGGGGCCGCCGGGGCAGGAGGGGGGTCTGGGGGGTAGTAAGGGGCCGGTATTGCTTTTCGGGAGTCAAAAAAAAGGGCCGCCGGGATAGGAAGGGGGGGGGGGGGGTTGGTATGGGGCCGGCATTGCTTTTCGGGAGTCCAAAAAAGGGGCCGCCGGGATAGGAGAAGGGGGGGTGGGGGGTGGTAAGGGGCCAGTATTGGTTTCGGGAGTCAAAAAAGGGGCCGCGGGGGTAAGAAGGAGGGTTTGGGGGTGGTGAGGGGCCAGCATAGCTTTTAGGGAGCCTATTAAAGGGACCGCTGGGGCTTGAGGGAGTCCAAAAGGGGGGCCGCCGGGGCTTGAGGGACGTCTGGGGGGTGGTTTGAGGGCCGGAATGGCTTTAGGGGGTATCAAAAGTTGAAAAAATCAAAAAAAAAAAAATCAAAAAAAGTTCCAAAAAAAGTCGAAAAAACAAGGTTGAAAAAATCCAAATTGGGCGAAAAAAACTCGAAAAATCCTATAGTGACGTCATAGCGTTACTATACTCCTTAAAAGCTATGCCGGCCCCTTACCACCCCCAGACCCCCCTCCTGCCCCGGCGGCCCCTTTTTTGGGCTCCCGAAATAATTTACTAAACAAACACTTTATTACATTATATTAATTACACCCCGGGCAAAGCCGGGTAATAAAGCTAGTTTACATATATATTTTAACGAAAATCTCTAGCTTAACACGTCGTATCTAAAATGTCATACAAAATTGTCAAAACTTTGAACGGTTATAGAGGTATCCTTCGAAGAATTGGCATTATGTAGTTAAGCGTTAGCATTAAGGCAGCAATAACGTCATAAATTGAAGATATTTGAAAAAGAATTTTCGCGAAAAATTAACGATTAACGAAATTTGTGATTCGCAACGCAATTTCTGAGTTGAGTGATCAGCTCAATCGTTCAAAAATCCAAAAGGGGCGATCGAGTGCGTATTTATTCGAATGGATATAATGCAAAATTATGTGCGATATTACATTATCCGCATTTCGAAGTTCAACGGACGGATCCACAAAACTTATCGCAATAGTGTGCAGTTCGTTTTTTTTTTTATTTAAAAAAGCTTTTTATTGTTCATATACTATGTTCACAATACATCTTAAATCTATTTTAATAGCTACTGGTCCAGTGACCCATTATATATTTTACACATTGTTCATTTTGTTAATACATATATTAGTTAGTGCGTTTAACATTGTTACACAAAGTATTTAAATATAAAAAAAAGCTCACACAATCTACATTTAAACTTAGCATATTATAATATATTTATTGGTAATCATTTAACGAAGAAAGTCATGTACATAAACGTTAGCGGTAATAAAATCAATGAAAACGGATAGATTTTATATGTACATACATATGTTAACCTAGTATTAAAACTTTAATTATTATTTGTTTTTCTCTTGACTAATTTAGATTAAACTTTTCAGAAGTACTTCGTATGACCCCGTAGCGTAGGTGTTATATGAATGTAGATCATTTTTCTTTCACGTAGCTGTCTTAGAGCAGCGGTGGCCAACTGGTGGTCCGCATTTTTCATAATCATCATCATATTCAGCCACTGCTGGATAAAGGCCTCTCCAATCCTCTTCCATTCCTATCTGTCTTGAGCAATCTCCATCCACTTAACTCCACCCATTCTTCTCAATTCATCAGCCCATCTTCCACTCGGTCTACCTTGCTTTCTTTCACATCCTCTCAGATACCACTCCAGTATTTCTTGCGTCCATCTGCCATCCATTCTTCTCGCTAGTGCCACTTCAACTTTTCACACGTTCTGCTATATCTGCCACTTTGGTCATACTTCTTACCCACGTATTCCTCTTGCGATCTCTTCTTGTTATACCACGCATACATCTTTCAATGCTTCTCTGAGTGCACTGGATCTTACGTAGCATTCTTGAATTTAGCATCCAAGTTTCACACGCATAACTGGCAGTTTTCACAGTGAATAATGAATGTATCGTTTATTTATTATAATTTTTCCATCATTATAAGGTGATATCCAACTTTTTGCAAATAACTTGGAGTGTATTATACAAGTGTAATTACCATTTCATATTTAGAATGTTATTTTTTATGAAAAAATCATGGTTGTGGTCCGCGAGATTCGAGATCCGTGAGGTCCGAAAGGTTGCCTTAGTCTGCAGCGGTTCTCAAACTGGGGTCCGCGGTCCCCTGGGGGACCGCAAAGCAGTTTCAGTGGGACCGTGAGAGATGAACTCATATTTATACTATTTATATTTTTACTAGTGTAAGCCCGTTGAATATCAACGCCCGCTGAATTTTAAATTACGTAAAGCGCTTTTTTAATAGAGATCCCCACTAATTGATCGAAAAAAAAAAAAAAAAAGTTTTTATCGCGCCATCTATGTATTACTAATTGAACGCTATCGATACCCACTCAAAAAAAAATTTTTTTTTTACTTTACTATTTATATTACAATTATTAATTATTTTATATAATAATATTCTGCTATTTTGTAAGTGAGTTGTAAAAAAAAAAAATAATAGTTTATAAAGCGCCATCTAATTGATCCAACGGTAACGATAATTTCGATAATTTAATTAATACCCAGTTTTTTTTTTTATTATATTATAATTATTAATTATTATTATTATTATTGTAAGTAAAAAAAAAAAAAAAAAAAAAAAATTATAGTTTTTATAGGTAGGTAGGTATGTAGGTAATATAGGTAATATTTAAAAAAAAAAGGACCCCTTTAGCAATTGGCCGTAGCTGATGCGTCAGCGTTCATGACTACCGACTTGTCGTCGTGGGTTCGAATCCCACTCATTCTGGTATTTTAATTATTTTTCCTCATTTCCTATTTATTTAAACTATAGGTTATGTTTAAAAGGACTAAACTCACCAAGGGCGATAGAGTATAGCATTAGTGCGAGTTCTCTCAAGCCTAAGGTCGTGGGTTCGATCCCCCACTCGTTCTAGTGGTTTTTTAATAATTTTTCCTCAGCGAGCGTTATCAGCAGACAGGAAGACAGACAGACAGACAGACGGATTTCGGCTATTATATAATAATTATAGCGTGTAACATTTCTTGGGATATATTATCCCAACGGTATTATATGGGTGTGTTATGTGCGTCCCATTTCTCTTTCTATATTTCTATCAACCTGGCGCTGCAAGGAAAATATATCATAGTGCTCCATTGTCACGAAAAATTGACAGCTTTCAAAATGAAGCTCAAACTATGGCATGTAAAGTTACAGAAGAAGAACTTTGTCCCATTTCCACAGCTGAACACATATATTGATGAAAATAAGCTTAACGTCGATGACGTTATCCTTGAGGTGATGAAACAGCATGTATCAATTCTCAGCGAAGAAAATTCTCACTATTTTCCTGACCTACCAGAATTTGAAAAATACCATCGTTTTATCAATAACCCGTTTGTACACTCCATTAGTGATCTGCCTTCGGAGGACAATTTAATTCAAAAACAGTTTATTGATTTAATAAATGATGGGGGTGCAAAACATGTTTTCCGTTAAATGTGTTGTATTAAATTTTGGATTGAAATGGCACAGTCCAATCCCGATGTTGCAAAGATGGCTCTTAAGAGTGCTGATTCCATTTGCAACCACCTATGTACATATGTATGAGTGTGAGACATGAGAGTGTGAGACAGTGTGAGAGAGAGCACATGAATCCACCCTATTAAAATTTTAACTGAAATTTAACGACTAAGATGTACCTCATATTTTCTGAATAAATAATTGGGATTTGAACCCAATTGATTTTTTAATTTTTAATAGCCTTAGAGGGTTTTGTTTTGTATTAATTTAAAAAGTGGCATAATGGTGTGCTCAACATACAAAGTGTGGGTAATATGGACTCCTTTAACATGGTCGATTGAACATGCGAGAAATTATTAATATATAACTAAAACAATATTTAGAGTAAAACATTTATTAAAAATAATGTCAGATGTATGTCCGAATCAGTTACATGTTGAATAACTTTGGTTCCACGACTTCTTTGAAGTCCTCGACTGGTGCCAGAACCACTCAGCTATTAGTTATTAGTTAGCTAGTCCACATTACCAACATCACACTATTTATTGCATATTGTTTAATTAAGTATCAAAATAAAATAATCATGAATTTTTACCTGTTTGTATTGAAGAAAATTATTTTTACTACCAGTATGATAATGAATATGTTAAAAAAACCACTTAAGAATGGTCAGAACACACAGTTAAATTGATGTTAAAAAAGTTTCGATTTTACACACAAAACTCCGCTAACTGCAGACAGCAGGAAACTAATCTGGCAAAGTCGCGTATGCACTTTTTGGAGCATAGTGAAGAATATTAAACAAATATTGCAAATATGTCACTGCTAGTTTCAATTTTAAGAGGCGGGTCCAATTTGCAAGCAGGGCTCCATATCATCTACAATGTATTTACAAAGCAAAAATGTATCAAAATCTTACATAACATAAGAAAAATATATGTACATATGTACATATGAGTCGCCTAGTTCCAAATCCCGATAAGTCCATAAAACTCACTTGTTCGCAAACGCGGTTTTTCCGCTACAGACTTATTTGCTTGATAGCGTTTAAACTCATTTACACTTAATTTTGTTGATATTAAACAAAATATTGACATTAGAAACATGGACTTATCGTTGTTTGTTTTTCTAAATATGGCTTTTATCAGCTTTTATCACATAGTGCAATTGTCAGTTTTTGGAACTAACACTGATTTTCAATACTTTTTTACGGCGCACTTGGCGGTATTTGGAATAATGCAAGTATAAGGCATCGTTTGAAAACATTCTTAGAACAAGAAAATATTTCATCCTCGTTTTTTATATATTGGGATTTGGAACTAGGCGACTCATATGTACGCGTATTATTTATTATACATACATATGTACATCATTATCGACCACCGCTGTGCGTGCGTTTGACACACATTTGCGAAGCAAATCAAACACGTCAACTTTTGCAGGTGATGTAATTGAATTGACACTCCAAAAATACTATACATACATACATAGATACATACATATATGTATGTAGGGCTTAGGGTGGGTACACAGCGCGTCGTGTCACGTCAAACATGAATAATTCAAAAGCATCGGTAACCGAGTCATAATAATTCTAATCCGTCGAATCGAACGACGACGACAGAAACGGCTGCTTATTAATCTCGTCAAAACGCCACCTAAGCAAGATACCTTCTAGCTGAAGGGTGCTTTTGGGAGATTGAAAATCTAGTGGTGTGAGGTCTACGATGATTAGATCTATGGGATTGGGTGTGTTGTGGCTTCTACTTACCACTCAGATGCGCGCTCACTAATCTTGTCATTTCGCAAATAAGTAAGCCAGGTTGTTTGGGGAAGGCTGCTGTTATATTATTATATGTATCATATAAAGGTGGTGAATTTGTGTGCCGAATACGGATACTTCGTTGTGTGAATGTATGTAACTGTATGTTTGTCGCTCATAAAGGTGTTCTGCTTGTCATAACTTTAATATTGTACAACAGCCTGTATAATTGTTTGATTGAAACGGAGTGAAATAGCATAAGATCTATGTACATACATACATAGTTGCAGACTTAAGGATATCGTTGTGTGTTTGTAAATATACATATGTATATACATACTGCTGTCTTAATCCCACTTAACGTAACTGACAAAACAACAATATCGAGATAAATGGACTTGAAAGTTTTATTCTAAATTTGTCTTTTTATTCATATACTAGCTGACCCGGCATGCGTTGCAATGCCCGATACCGTTCCAGATCCCGTTCCCGTTCCCGCTTCCCGGTCCCGATCCCGTTCCCGTTCCTAGTACGTTTTCTGACGCGTGAGCAGGCCCGTTCCTGTTTCCGTTCCCGGTTTTTCCCGATTCCAGATCCCGGTCCTGTTCCCGATCCCGTTCCCGTTCCCGTTCCTAGTACGTTATCTGACGCGTGAGCAAGCCCGTTCCCTTTTTTTCCCGATTCCAGATCCCGGTCCGTTCCCGATCCTGATCCCGTTCCCGATCCCGTTCCCGTTCCCGTTCCTAGTACGTCATCTGACGCGTGAGCAGGCCCGTTCCCGTTCCCGTTCCCGTTTTATCCCGATTTTTTTTCACAGGAACCATCCCCGGCGTGATCACAATAAGTCCTGAAAGTTTCATCGCGATCGGTTGAGTGGTTTAGGAGCCTATAAGAGACAGACAGACAGACAGACAGACAAACAGACATTCATTTTTATATATATAGATTACTGACTTATTTATTATTTTTTAGTGCATGAGGTTATTTTCTATTGTGCTTTGGATAATTCTAAGGAAAAATTGTAAAAAAAACACTTCATTATTCCTTATTAATGAATACATATGACTATTCCAAACTTCAACCACTCCATTTGAAAAGAATGAATCTCTAACAATCTCGTTTGATTTTTCTTTTCGGAGTCTTAGAGTGTGACCAGTTAGATGAGGGTTCTCATTCAACATAATGAGGTTGGTCATTTCACATGAATAATGATTATTTATTATTTTGAATACTTCAATTAAACCACCTTTTAATCTCCTCGTCTCCAATGTGGAGAGATTCAGTATTTTCAATCTTTCATGATAAGGTAGTGACCGAAGTAAATATTTTGGATACGTTATTTTCGCCAAGTATTGGTGATACTACATATTTCTCTGCGCGTGCAGATACGTTACATTTAATAGCTTAAAAAAGTCACTTTTGGATGCAGATACATTCATTTTGATATGAATAATTTTCGTAATTTTTGTCAGTTACGTTAAGTGGGCTTAGGACGGCAGTATATGTACATTACACGTATGATTTGAATTATAATCAATGTCACGATATTTGTTATATACACGATACATATCGTCACTGTTGACGATATGTACACCAATTGCCGTAACCCTCACTTTTCACCAAAGTGACATTTTGATGGAAATATGTAGATTTATTGCATACTCTTACATGAACTGGCCAAGTATTTTAAATCCCAAATTGTTTTTCATACCAAAATAATTTGTCAAATTATTATTTGTTAAATCAAATGTGATTGATATTTTTGATTTATATTAAAATAAGTCCAATACCAATGCAATCCAAGTTTTTTTCACTTCCTGAACAATTTTATATTTGAGGGTTACGGCAATTGACCTGTACTGTGACGATATTTACATATAT
Source organism: Parapsyche elsis (assembly GCA_022651745.1). Lineage (NCBI taxonomy): Eukaryota > Metazoa > Arthropoda > Insecta > Trichoptera > Hydropsychidae > Parapsyche > Parapsyche elsis. Next base: position 261,805 of record JAGVSN010000045.1, read on the forward strand.
AAAAATAAACGGATAATATATTTGAGTTATTTTTACCCGTTTGTATATTTCGATATTCACAATATATTATATAATGTCGAAAAACAAAAATACTGTTCAAATATTTACATAGCGAAATTCTACGCAATATTGAGAGCGATTGCTCGGAAGGAAGTTCGAATATACATATTTTTAGTCGAAGGGAACGCAAATTTTTTACAATTTGCACTGTTTAACGACCTGTAAAAACGACTGTTGTATTTATATATATTTAAATGTACACGGCATTGAAGTGAAGCTTTCGAGTTTCAAATATTGAGCCAAACAACATTTTCTTCGCTGATTTTGGGTATGTATGTATGTACATATTATATAATTATTTAATTTTAATAAAACTAAAATTATGTTTAATGTTTAATGAATTCTGCATGCAAAACGTAGTCACAGTAGATAATCATATTGTAGAGATAGTTGATAGTTATTTATACCTAGGACAATTGGTGAATATGACTGGATGTAAATAAGAAGAAATAAAACGAAGAATGAAACTAGGGTGGAGTGCTTTTGGAAGAATGAACATAGTTTTTAAATCCAACATTCCGCTATGCTTAAAAAAGAAGGCGTACGACCAATGCGTACTGCCAGTTATGACGTATGGATGTGAAACTTGGACGCTAAATTCAAGAATGCTACGAAAGATCCAGTGCACACAGAGAAGCATGGAAAGATGTATGCTTGGCACAACAAGAAGAGATCGCAAAAGAAATACATGGGTAAGAAGTGTATGACCAAAGTGGCAGATATAGCAGAACGTGTGAAAAGTTGAAGTGACACTAGCGAGAAGAATGGATGGCAGATGGACGCGGAAAGTACTGGAATGGTATCCGAGAGGATGTGAAAGAAAGCAAGGTAGACCGAGTGGAAGATGGGCTGATGAATTGAGAAGAATGTGTGGAGTCAAGTGGATGCAGATTGCTCAAGACAGACAGCAGTCTTCATCCAGCAGTGGATGGTGAACGGCTGAAAATGATGATGATGATATAATTATATATATAATAGTTATATTATAATAGCCAAAATCTGTCTGTCTGTCTGTCTGCTGATAACGCTCGCCATGGTAAATGATCAAAAGACACGAACCGTCCAATCCAAACGGAGGTGATAACGGGCCTGCCGCAATTCGACAATATGAATTCTTAATAGGCTCGCGACTTTGCTTAATTGTTACGTGTTGTATTACAACGCGCCATCTATGCAACAACTATAAAAACTATTAAATACACATATACTCATCCACACAAACATTCGTTGATATTCAACGGGATTACACTAGTGTATATATAATTATGTATGTATGTCCAAATTCAGCGGTCGTTTATCGCGAACACATTAAGGGAGGAAATTAAAAGTGAATTGATTCGAGAGATTTTATCACGATGATATTTAAAAACGACACGATGCGATGATAAAATCAGGCGAAACGTGAAACGTTCGCAAACATTAAACTTCTTCAGCTGAAAAATGAGACGCTTTGAAAGCGTCACGTAAGCCGCTGCAGATCTTTATCATAGACGTAGCGAAAAGGTTACGATTTTACGACGGTTTTTGTTGCCGACAAAAGTGCGGTAAAAAGTCAATAGGCCGAATAAATCATTCAGAGAGCGATTTTATTGTTAAATAAAAGAGCAAAATCGGTGAATACTGTCTGAAAATCTCGCGCGACTAATTTCAATACATATGCAATTCAATAGAGATACATATATGAGTTTGATTGGAAATTGATAAATAATCATCCTTATTGTTTGAATAAAAAATCAGAAATTCATTATACATACATACATATGTACATTTATTTATTTATTTATTTATTAACAGGTTTTTAACCCAAAATATAGATTACATATACATACATACATATCTACATAAATTACATACATACATATATAAAACAAAAGAATAAGAATATCAAAAAGATACATAGAAGTTACACAGAATATAATAAAAAAAAAAAAAAAAAAATCAAACAAAAAAAAAAAAGAAATAATAACAAAATATAATAGCCGAAATCCGTCTGTCTGTCTGTCTGCTGATAACGCTCGCCGAGGAAAAATAATAAGAGTGGGGGATCGAACCCAGGACCGCAAGCTCGAGAGTAATCACGCTAACGCTATACTCTACCGCCCTTGGTCAATTTAGTCATTTTTTTTTTTAAACATTACCTATACAAGGGATCGTGACTCTATTTTACCTACAAAAGGGATCGTAACTCTGCTAATAATACACAGATGACGCTATAGAAACTATTATTATTTTTTTTTTTTTTTTTTTTTTTCAAAATTATAATTATTATATATATAATTGCTATAATAGATAGATGGCGCTAAAAAAACTATTTTTTTTTGTCACTTACAACCGTGCCATCAATTAGTGGGGATCTCTATTAAAAAAGCACTTTACGTAATTTAAAATTCAGCGGGCGTTGATATTCAACGGGCTTACACTAGTAACAAAATAATACTAGAATTTACAAATCTTTAGTTTGATTACAAACTGCGCCAGGCTAATGTTATGTGATAACAAAATTAATAAAACAATAATATCAATAATAGGCTGATGTTATTGATATTATTACTGATAAAAAAAATATATACCTATAAATTAATCAAATACCATCACCATCCCCGCTCAGTATCCTCGCTAAATTAAGCTTAAGATATGACACAAAGCGAGGATAAGTAATGGAAAAAATGTCCACGTCATCGGTTGCCAGAGCATTAAATAGTTTTAGAGCCATGTTAACGGGAGAAACTGCCAAAACATTAGACCTAACTAACGGCTCATTAAGTAGACGATGTGTTCGTGAACGAATATAATTATTCGGCACAAACAAGCCAATCCTCTCAAACACTTGAGGATTCCAGGTGAACCCACGAAATAAAAGAAACACATGTCTTAATAACAACATATCTCTTCTAATCTCAAGTGAGTGCATGCCAGTCATGCCCAGAATAAATTTACTAGGGTACAGGTATGGGTAATAACCATACATCCTAAGATATAAATATCTGAAGAAAATTTTCTGTACCCTTTCAAGCATTTCAATATACAAACGCTCATAAGGGGACCAAATAATAGAGCTGAATTCCAGTTAAGACAGCATTAATGAAGAATATAGGCATTTGATAACCCCAATGTCACCAAGTGCACCAGAATTTCTTATGACAAATGCCGAAAGTTTACTAGCACACTTTGTGACACTAATAATATGAGCGTGAAAAGTGATCTTTGAGTCATAAATGACACCCAAGTCCTTCATTTCATGAACTCTTACAAGACGTTCGTTTGACATGTAATACTCCGGAAAAATAGCCCTATTAGAGCGAGTAAAGCTCGTAGTTTTACATTTACTCAATGCAAACTCCATCTTGTTTGAATAAGACCATTTACAGATAGCATCCAAGTCCCTTTGTTATAAAGAACTACAAGAATCATCCGTAATTGATCTGAAAATTTTTAGGTCATCAGCAAATAATAATATCTGAGATTTAACCGCCATAACAAACATCATCAATAAACATTATAAAACATTATAAAGATATAAATAACATATGTAGAGGCGAAGGTGGTAATATGGACTCCCACTTTGTTTTTAATTCATATTTAATTCAGTTTTAAACCAATTTCAATTAAATATACATCAAAAGACTCGTAATTTAATCGGCATTGATATATTCTAACGTTTCTCAGTCGTATTTATTTAAAAAGTGGCATAATGGTGTGCTCAACATACAAAGTGTGTGTAATATGGACTCCTTTAACATGGTCGATTGAACATGCGAGAAATTATTAATATATAACTAAAACAATATTTAGAGTAAAACGTTTATTAAAAATAATGTCAGATGTACATATGTCCGAGTCAGTTACATCTTGAGTAACTTTCCACGGCTTCATTGAAGTCCTCAACTAGTGCCAGAACCACTCAGCTTACCAACATCACACTATTTATTGCATATTGTTTAATTAAGTATCAAAATAAAATAATCATGAATTTTTACCTGTTTGTATTGAAGAAAATTATTTTTACTACCAGTATGATAATGAATATGTTAAAAAAACCACTTAAGAATGGTCAGAACACACAGTTAAATTGATGTTAAAAAAGTTTCGATTTTACACACAAAACTCCACTAACTGCAGACAACAGGCAACTAATCTGGCAAAGTCGCGTATGCACTTTTTGGAGCATAGTGAAGAATATTAAACAAATATTGCAAATATGTCACTGCTAGTTTCAATTTTAAGAGCTCCATATCATCTACAATGTATTTACAAAGCAACAATGTATGAAAATCTTACATAACATAAGAAAAATATATGTATGTTTGTACATATGAGTCGCCTAGTTCCAAATCCCGATAAGTCCATAAAACTCACTTGTTCGCAAACGCGGTTTTTCCGCTACAGACTTATTTGCTTGATGGCGTTTAAACTCATTTACACTTAATTTTGTTGATATTAAACAAAATATTGAGATTAGAAACATGGATTTATCGTTGTTTGTTTCTAAATATGGCTTTTATCAGCTTTTATCATGGTGCAATTGTCAGTTTTTTGAACTAACACTGATTTTCAATATTTTTTTACGGCGCACTTGGCGGTATTTGTAATAATTCAAGTATAAGGCATCGTTTGAAAACATTCTTAGAACCAGAAAAGATTTTATCCTCGTTTTTTTATATATATTGTGAACTAGGCGACTCATATGTATGTAGGTACCTAAATTTGACACATAATACCTAGATGTAAACGAATTCTTTATTCCGATTTGTTTTGATTTCAAAGCAAGGCTTTTCCATATTTACATATTGTATATAAGGTACCTATGTATGTATGTATGTTTAATTTTATTTAATGATTGCATTTGTTTGTTCATATGTACATACATATGTATGTACATATATCTCAAACTTTTAATTCTTCATAAATTTCATATTGAGCTTGTGGTTTTTAACTATATTTTTATTTACAATATTTACATTTTTAAATGAATCGTGAATTTTAACCAGTTCGTTTAGCTTATAATTTATATTTCCGACGGTGGGTTTATGAAAAATTAGTTTTTTTAATAACACGAAAATTCTCAATGAAGTTCCTGGCAACGTTCGTAATTTAGTCTATTGATCCCGCAAAAGGAGAGCGAAATACACACTGTTTGCGTAACATCTGTTACAAAATGCCCTAAATTTCCCTACTGCGCACTCTGGAACTGTACGGCGAATTACTCATTTCGTTGTATAGAACGACTGCGATCCTTTATATATGTAGGTATATATGTATATATTTTTTATTTTGCAAAATTTAATTTGTATCGTACCCACTCGACTTATTACGTTGGAAAATTTTAAACATATAATATAATAAATAATTCAACATTGCGAAGTCCTTGAAACTAACGCCAGATCGGCCCTGAATTATTTCATTGTTTTTATAATCAGGATTAATTTACATAAAAATACGTTAAAGTACATACATATGGGAAAGTTCAACTAGCGGTCGTATATTATATTGCAAATTTGAAGGTTGTCGATTAAATGAAAACGAGTGTATTTGACGTACAATTAAAATTGATCACACCAATGTGTTCTTACGTGTCTAATTCTATTTTTATTTATAACTACTGTAAGCCCGTTGAATATCAACGGAGCGCTTTCTCATCACCCGTACTGAAAAATAATATTAAATTTAATAGTTTTTATATGTAGTTGTTACATCCGTGCAACAACGCGCTATTTATGGCGCGTTATAATACAACAACGTAACAATTTAGCAAAGTCTCGAACCTATGTTTTAATTATAAATAGTCACGTTGAAGCCAGCCCTATATCATCTGGTTTGGCTCACCACGTAAGCGCTCTGTTCCGAATCAGTGGTACCGAGTTCAAATCCCACTCGTGCGATGTTTTGGTTTTTAATAAATTATTTACCGATGCGAGCGTTATCGGCAGACAGACAGACAGACGGATTTCTGAAATACATACATACATATATGTGTTGTATTGAATTTGGGTCGCTATATGTATATTTTTGGCTTTTTACGACTCGGAAATAATCGTTGTGTCGTAAAAAAAAATAAGAGCCACGCAGGTTGATTTGAAAACATTACCAGTTGAACCTTAAGTTCAAATTTCGATAAAACGTTGAAACTTAACAACGATCCCCCTCAACAATTGTTTGCGATGAAAGCTCGTTAGAATTGTAAAGGTAAAATTGAAAATATAAAAGATTTTGAGTGGCTTCTGTATAATATATTCTGTACATGTGGAAAATAACTAACAATAATCTAAATTATATTGATAAAGTATCATTTTACTAACAATATTTAAAATAAACATTAGGAACATTTTCTCATTTGTTAATTTAAAATACGTATGCCATGCTTCTAAGGAACGTCTAAAGTTTTAAACAAAACTTTATAACCTTTCCCTTTTTGTATATAACCCTAGGGGTTGATGAGCTTCTGTCGTACTATTTAACATCATTTCTATGAAAAAAAAATTATATGTACATATATGTACATAGATGTAGTGATTAAGGTTAAGAAATTATAGTAACGCTTATGTAATATTCTGAATTGTATTTGGATAGTTCTAAGTTCATAGGAACATACACACATATGTACATATATATATATATATATATATAATATAAGTTCACCGTTTTCAATTTGTGGTTTCGTTCGTTTACCTTCGTCACTGGTATTGAAAATTTTGACCCTTTTAATGCGGCTACGACGTACCGCAATAATTTCGCCAATAATGGAGTTATCTCTATTTAGTGCACACTTGGAATGACAATAAAGCCCGGAACGTTGAATTTGTTATTACATTTATAAATGATTTCGGGACTGCGGCGCCGTTTAAAAGGGGTATTTTCGAAATTGGGTTAAACTTGATCGAAATCGTTTTACGCTTTAGTTCTGTGCGTTTAATTATCGTACAAGTATAAGTTATATTAAACTCACCGTTTGTTGTCGTCACCTCTTAACGACTGTACATAGAGGTTAATACTCGAACGATATTTTATTTCAAACCTTGTATTATTTCAATAAAATATATATGTAAATTGGAATATTGGCAATGAATGTGATCACTATTCTATGACCATTCAGAGGATTGTATTAGTTTTCGCAAATTAATTATTATTATGTATGAATGTATGTGATTTCCGGACTTAAGTCTACTAGTACTATGTATTAAGATCATATGTATGTATTTGTTAGTCGTTTAGATTCTTATACAGTACGACTTATCTAATATACATATAAAACGAACTATATCTAATATATGTACATATAAAACGCTTAAGTTTGTATGTACATATGTACGTATGGGTCATTCGTCAATTACCAGGCGTTGCTCGGGTACGATTAATAGTAAATAGTAGATGTTTTCGGCAGATTTAAGTAGATTTAAGCAGATAGTGTTTCGGGAGCCCAAAAAGGAGCCGCTGGGGCAGGAGGGGGGTCTGGGAGGTGGTAAGGGGCCGGCATTGCTTTTCGGGAGTCCAAAAAAGGGGCCGCCGGGGTAAGAAGGAGGGTTTGGGGGTTGGTAAGGGGCCGGCAAGTGTGCCCAGTACAAATCTAACCACTGGCGATATTCGTCGACGAATTTCGCGCGTAATCCGCAGAGGTGTGCGAGTGCCTTAAGAATAGTGAAAGGATACTATCTTAAATTAAATTAAATTAAAGGATACTAAATTTTATATGCAACTAGCTTTATTACCCGGCTTTGCCCGGGGTGTAATTAATATAATGTAATATAGTGTTTGTTTAGTAAATTATTTCGGGAGCGCAAAATTCCATTCCGGCCCTCAAACCACCCCCCAGACGTTCCTCAAGCCCCGGCGGCCCCCTTTTTGGACTCCCTCAAGCCATGCCGGCCCCCTACCACCCCCCAGATCCCCCTCAAGCCCCGGTGGCCCCTTTAATGGGCTCCCGAAAGCAATGCCGGCCCCTAACCACCCCCAAGACCCCCCTCCTATCCCGGTGACCCTTTTTTGGACTCCCGAAAAGCAATGCCGGCCCCTTACCAACCCCTAAACCTTCCTTCTTACCCCGGCGGCCCCTTTTTTGGACTCCCCGAAAGCAATGCCGGCCCCTTACTACCCCTAAGACCCCCCTCCTGCCCCGGCGGCCCCTTTTTGGCTCCCGAAAATCTATCTATCTGCTTAAATCTACTTAAATCTGCCGAAAACATCTACTATCGTGTGTACTTCGTCGTTTCCATTAATCGCGCCCGAGCAACGCCTGGTAATTGACGAATGACCCACGCGCACATACAAACTTAAGTGTTTTATATATTAGATATATATTGTTTGATATTTTCTTTCTTTTCTAAGGGTCGAGTGAGTTTTTACTATGTTTCATTATGTTTTTATTTTATCTTTGTAATTTACCCACCATGGCGATTTAGTTAATCTGTCATGTCATGGTGGGTGTTTTGTAATTAAAAAATAAATTAAAGTATCACTTGGACCGAATGATGCCGATTATTGTATTTTATTTCGCTTAAGTCATTTTTTTTTATTATTTTAGTCTGAATTATGTAATTGTACACGGTCACAATTGGCGGTGTTAAACAGTATTGGATCCAGTATTGTCATTGGATTGCTTAACATAATTGCCATGTTTTATTATGGTTTTATCTTTGTAATTTACCCACCAAGACGTCATGGTGGGTGTTTTTGTAATAAAAAAATAAATAAACATCGAAAGCAAAATCAAATTGAAGCGTACATACATAGAGATAGAGACGGGACGCGTGAGTATGGAACGCGTGGAGTAAATAAGATTTAGCCGAGAGCACAAACGAAACCAACTACGACGGGAAGGCGTTTCGAAGGGAAAGTCTACCATTTGGAGGCTTTAGCGACAATATAGAGAGACTATAAGCTGGTGGATATCGTTCTATGTATATCGTCGGCTGGAAATTTCTCATTAAGTATCGATCAGACGAAAACAATGCGTCTCGAGAAGCTTTCAATTAGACGACGACGCATCATCGAACCCACAACAGTATGATAATATACATCTAATACCTACACACATATTCGAAAGCTCGACGCAATTTTAAAGCTTTGCAAATTCTATATGGGTACTCGTTTGTATGTATGTATTGTGTTACCGAAAGGTTTCTGGCAAATGTGCTATAGGGAAACCGAGCGTGATGAGGTCCACGCCAGCCGCAACACGACATCTAAATTACGCAAAAGCCCTTCTGCAATTGTCGTTTTCGAACAGAGGCGCTCAACCTTTTCCCGGGGAATATATACGAGGGAAATGCTAAAATCCAAACATGACTCCCACTCTGCAGTCGTAGTCGGTTTGATTTCGCGTAGGCGAGTTATGCGACGTTCAACTTGAACGATTTGAAACTAGGCGAGAATTTCCACTCAATTATAGACATCGAAGCTTTGTGTCGTGTGACATACTTATGTATGTAATACATTGGTACATAGTTGTATGGTTGGAAATTTTCATCAATACCTATGTATGTATAGGTACTAGTATACTGCCTACTACTACTAAAATTAATGTATCTTCATACAAAAGTGACTTTTTTAAGCAATTAAATCTAACATATGTATCTGCATGCGCAGAAAAATAGTATCACCAATACTTGGCGAAAATATCGTATCCAATATTTACTTCGGTCACTACCTTATCACGAAAGATTGAAAAGACTGAATCTCTCCACATTGGAGACGAGCAGATTAAGAGGTGATTTAATTGAAGTATTCAAAATAATAAATAATTCACCAACCTCATTATGTTCAATGAGAACCCTCATCTAAGAGGTCACACTCTTAGATACCGAAAAAAAAAAATCAAATAAGATTGTTAGAGATTCATTCTTTTCAAATGGAGTGGTTGAAGTTTGGAATAGTCATATGTATACATTAATAATGAATAATGAAGTGACGCAACTACTAAAGTATTCATGTTTTTTTTTTAAATTTTTCCTTAGAATTATCAAAACACAATAGAAAATAACCTCATGCACTAAAAAAAAGTTTAAATAAATCAGCAATATATGAAGAAAGACACAAATTTAGAATAAAACTTTCAAGTCCATTTATCTCGATATTGTTGTTTTGTCAGTTACGCTAATTGGGCTTAGGACGTATTAGTACTTTTTATAAAAATCTAATTTATTTACGTATTCCTTGAATTTTTCAAATAAATGTGAATTTGTGAGCGCGGTGGAGGGAGGCAACGAGTAAATATAAGTATATACGAGTAAAGTAAGTACGAATAGTAAAAATAAATACTAATTTTCCAATTAAAATGGTTATTTATAGCGAATGGAAACAATCAATTGGAAATTTTCATACAAATTTTCATTTCAAAAGTGTTGGTAGAGACCGGAATTTTTTTTAAAAATTAAGCAGATTTTTTTGGACAGAAGAGGTATGATGTAGATTGTGTAGAGGCACATTTTTATAACTATTTTAAATCGAATATTCCAAAAAAATACATCGTCGCTACACACTATGACTTGATAATTCGTTTAGAGAAAAAAAACATGAATCCGTTTTTGAGCAATACATGTCCCAAATCACGCTCTTTGCAGCAAACTGAATGATTTCTATTTTAACTGTACGCTTTGAATGTTAAATCTTATCCGAGCAATTTTAAAAATTCATACTAATAATGTATGTATGTACATCTTATACGTGTATGTGTGATGGCAAACGACAGTGCAAATTCATCGATTTCGAAAGGAAACGCATATAAAAAAAAAAAAAGGGCAAAGTATTTATATGGGTCACATTTCACATGTTCACGGAAAATGTTTGATCCTTTGGCCAGGGTCATGTTTATGCGCTACACTTTATATACGTCTGTGTAAAAGCTTCTATCTACGTATCTTATTCCTAGATACGTATACTTTCGCCAAATACACAAAAGAAAACGTCTTTTGTGCTAGACGCGAAATGTTTCCGGCAAACGTTTCAATATTGACACTATATCCAAAGCCGTTCGCCCGGTGGAAAACTTTAATTCCGACTCCAGGCAACAAGGTCCTTCTGAAAGGATTCGCACGGATCGATATCTAAATATTAGCTGGCAAAAAAATCAAACGTGCCTTCGAGAAAGTAAGCAAACTACCGCAGGGCCTCATATTGTCCCACAGACATAAAGAGAATTTTATCTCGCGACGTTCGGTTCGTTCAAAAGATATTACCTACTGTATTTTTTCGATTGAATTTTTTTTTTTTTTTTTTCACCAGGACTGAAAATAAGTGAAGATGGTGATACTTGATATATACATGTATATACAAGTAAACTTATGTATTATTTAGAATTGAAAAAAAGTAGTATTGACGATCAAATTGTTACTACATGCTACGAATGTTTTACATACATGTTCTTATGTTTTATGTATTGTGGTTCATTACTAAATATGTATGTTAGATAAGTCAACTAGAGATACATTACAAATATTACAAAATAGAGGTATGAGATGTATTTTAAATGCGGATAGGTATGCTAGTATAAAAAAAATGATGATTGAATTAGATTGGTTGAATGTGAATGATACTTTGAGGATTTGTATGTTGGTATTTATATTTAAGTTAGATAATAATATGTTACCATCATATTTTAGTAAATTTATTGTGAGAGGAATGGATGTATGTGAATATAATTTAAGGAATAAAAATAATTTACTTATAAAAAATGTTAAAATAAATAGAAATAGGAGAAGCATCTTGTACAGAGGTGTTTTGGAGTATAATAGACTGCCGGGTGGAATTAGAAGTTCCTAAACTATTGAAAAATTCCTGGCAGTCTTAAAAAAACATCTCTGTACAGATGCTTAGTTAAGGATTATAATTAATTAGCTTAAGCTACTATATTATATAAATATATAAATATGTATATTTTGTGCATACATATGTACATACATAGGTACATCTTAATGTATATAAAATTGAAATACAGAGGCACTTCCTATAATCTTGCCGGTCTTGTAGGATAATTGAGTGCTATGACATTTTTCTATTTGGGTAGCAGTCATGTAAAGTTTTATTTGGATAACTTAAGCTAATTTCAAGCGGTCGAAAAAGATATTTGCCAATTCATAAAAATACGAATTATACAGGTTTTCGATACAAATATCGGGTACTTATAACTAGAGACCGGTCAGAATTGGCATGAACGTAGGCTGCAGGTACAGAAACCGGTTTGCAGGGCCGTATTGGAAATTGTCGTCAAGGCTGAAATATAGGCGAGAAGTATGAAGGAGCGGGAACGGCTTGCAAAAGCTGATGTCATCGAAAAAATCCACTTTTCGAGTTTTACGACTTTCTACGCGGTCCAAATTATAATCGTTTCCAGGATTTCATGAACTTATTTGTTAAGAAGTACATAGTTCGTTGCTAAGCATGGTGATGGTTTCTGTACCTGCAGCCTACGTTCATGCCAATTCTGACCGGTCTCTACTTATAACAATTACTTATGTACGAGTATGTATAGAATGGGAGTATTCGATACAGAATATAGACATTCTAATGAGACTATTTATTATATATGTATGTACATATGTTGGTATATTAAAAGTGTTGAAATTTCGCTATTTTTACTTTATGTTTATATGTACATACACATTCAGTTCTGCAATTACATTTTATTTTCTAAAAGGTCTCTGCTTACTGATGTGTGCAAAGCATAGCCTTGCACAATTATTCATATGCGATATTTATTATCTACATTGATTTTACGAGTGCATTTAAAATTCGTCTATGCACTTCGTCCACGTAAACAACCCGTATAAAGTGGTTTCAATCTTGGATTTATAGCAATAAAATAAATCCTCGCAGATTATAGCCAAAATTGCGTTGTAAAAATTTCATATTCACCAAAATCATAATCACGTATGAATAAATTGAAAACGTATGCATGCAAAAATGTCAAAAAGCACTTAGAAATGACGTCAAAGTTTATCGACTCGCACGTTAATGTATTATTTTTATTTCTCATATGATATACGATTTGATATTGTTATTATAATTTTGACGTAAAAAAAAAATACTAATGGAAACTTTATCTTTATATCCAGCAGTTGGCATCAAAGCAAACGCTCGAGGCTTTAAAGTAATATCCTCTTTGCTATGAAGAAAATAATACATACATACATATATAAACCTTTACTTTGAAATGGGGCCAGTAAACTTTCGCTAAATTTCGACCTCGGAGATTGTGTTGTGTTGGCGACAGCTTTTTACAGTTTTACTTGCTCTTCGAAAAATCACGTAGAAAATCTTTTCGTTTTGTATAAAACGCTCGTGAAACTGAAACCGCAAACGGACGTGAACAAAAATTTTCAATTCTCAGATATTTTGCATACGCTATATGTATGTGCATAAATTTGAACGTCTACGAGGATAAAAATGGTATTTTTTTTAATTAAATTTCAAAATAGATATAAACTGTCACTTTTAATCGATCAAATTCACAAAAGCTAAATTTGAAATATGCGTAGGTATTCTGCCACTTTCGTTTGATTGATTTTAAAGAAATTTTTAATAAATTTAGTAATCTGAGATTGAACAAATATACGAGTAGGTATAACGAGATAAATTGAGAATTTATAATACATGATTTTTTATGGGATTAATTAAATTCGAATTTATTGTAAAGTTTTACATTGTGTACGTAAGCGAGAAATACATATACGATGGAAGCAAATTTTAAAAGGCGTTATTTTAAAATATAATAACAAAATAACTTAAGACTATTTCTTTATGCTTGTTATTACGTGTATATTTTTTCGCTCAATTTAAATCGAATTAAAATGCGAAAATTTGTTGATTAAAGATCGCGCCCACTTCAACGTCAACTCTCTCTGAGGAAAATCGTTTAGTTTTTGAGCTTTGATTACGCACCTGGAAAAACTAATTCCAATTCGGCACAGACGAGTCAATCATTATTAATTTGCTAGAATGAATCGTAAAGTTCTGGAAACGTGCGAATTTATTGCAAGCAATTTTACATCGGATAGAACGTATATTTTTGATGAGAACATAATTTCAGCTGAACTGCCCGAACATTAACCCAATTTTTTTTCGTACAATACTTATCTGATTTTTTTTTAATAAGTCTTAATTGACCAGTTTGCCCTAGATACAACGATACGATACCCATAACTATCCCGAATTTTTATTTCCGAATTCTATCCAATCAATCTTCTAACTTAATTTGGCAAATTGACGTCGGACAATTTAAGCGTTTCTATCACATAATAGGTACAATTTTATGAAAGCCAATGATTAATGTGTTGATACAAAGCTTCCCGGTAATGAAATTAAACGAACCGAAGTCGCAACAGAACACATCTAATATATAAAACACTTAAGTTTGTATGTACATATGTACGTATAGGTCATTCGTCAATTACCAGGCGTTGCTCGGGCGCGATTAATAGAAACGACGAAGTACACACGATAGTAGAGGTTTTCGGCAGATTTAAGTACGTACGTCCCCCTAACCCCTAACCCCACCCCTCCACATCCCCGCATCCCTCCTTTATTACCCGGCTTTGCCCGGGGTGTAATTAATATAGTGTTTGTTTAGTAAATTATTTTGGGAGCCCAAAAAGGGGCCGCCGGGGCAGGAGGGGGGGGGTTCTGGGGCGTAGGTGCCCAAAAAAGGGGGCCGGGGCATAGGGAGGTCTGGGGAGTTCAAAGGGGGGCCGCCGGGGTAGGAGGGTGGTCTGGTGGGGTGGTAAGGGGCCGAAATTGCTTTTGGGGAGTCCAAAAAAAAGGCCGCCGGGGTAAGAAGAAGGGATTGGGGATTGGTAAGGGGCCGGCATAGCTTTTAGGGAGCCCAAAAAAGGGGCCGCCGGGGCGGGAGGTGGGTCTGGGGAGTGGTAAGGGGCCGGCATTGCTTTTCGAGAGCCCATAAAAGGGGCCGCCGGGGCTTGAGGGGGTTCTGGGGGGTGGTAGGGGGCCGGCATGGCTTGAGGGAGTCCAAAAAGGAGGCCGCCGGGGCTCGAGGGACGTTTGTGGGGTGGTTTCAGGGCCGGAATGGCTTAGGGGGGTATCAAAAGTTGAAAAAATAAAAAATAAAAATTCAAAAAAGTTCCAAAAAAAGTAATTTACCGAAAAAAATAATTTATTTAAAAAATACATATATTGATAGAAAAAACTCGAAAAATCCTATAATGACGTCATAGCGTTACTATACTCCCTAAAAGCCCAGACCCCCCTCCTGCCCCGGCGGCCCTTTTTTCGGGCTTCCGAAATAATTTACTAAACAAACACTATATTACATTATATTAATTACACCCCGGGCAAAGCCGGGTAATAAAGCTAGTCATAGTATATTATTTTAATGGTAAAAGCAAGTTTAGCGACATTCGATTTCCTACACAACATCGTTGACTTTTGCACAAAATTGTATAATGCGGCGTAGTTTGTTTAAGTCGATCGGAAAATCCATCTCCGGAGTTTGCTTAATAGAAAACTCTCGTTTGTTTATCTACGTGTACATTTCCCATTAACTGATTAAAAACGCGACGACTAACCACACAGGTGTATGAAAAGATTCGCCAATGTGCGTCTGTTGAATTTTTGTGTTTCAGAAATTTTCCAATCACACATTCATATTCTTATGTACTTAAGTACTATGAAAAAAATCCATTTTTGGGTCACGAAATGCATTAGGTCACTTTGATAAAGATCGACCCGAAGGTAAATTGGCTATGCAAGGTAGTAAAACGCTTTCGAAAATAACGTATTCATCCTCGTTATTTAGCCGTAACAACGCAACGATTGGCTAATCTCCAAATCTTTTAACAGGCGTATTGCATGATTCGCGTAATGTTTTAACGAATAAAAGCACCAAAGCAAACGTAACGATTCGAATGCACATTCATTCATTGATTCGTTTTATATTATATACCAGTTTTCCGATTTTTAAACACAAACAGCACAAAGCTTAACTATTATAAGCATACTTTGAAAATTGCACACGACAAAGAACGAAATATAAAACAAGATGGCAGAAAAGTGTGCATAAATAAAAAGTATTGTAATGAAAGTTTAGTGGTGTTAAGAAAACGTTTGTACTCACATTTTGGGTTTTAGAGAGAATTTCCGATAATTGGTTATTTATTTACTAGTGTAAGCCCGTTGAATATCAACGTATGTTTGCGTGGGTGAGTAGTTGTTGTATTAGATGGCGCGTTATAATACAACATGTAACAATTGAGCAAAGTCGCGAGCCTATTAATATTATTTATTTATTTTATTTATTTATTAACAGGTTTTTAGCCCAAAATATAGATTACATATATACATACATACATACATATATAAAAACAAAAAAAGAATAAGAATATCAAAAGATACATAGAAGTTACACAGAATATAATATAATATAATAGAAAACATAGGAAAATCAAACAAAAAAAAAAAAAGAAATAATAACAAAATAATACTAGAATTTACAAAATTTTAGTTTGATTACAAACTGCGCCAGGCTGATGTTGAAAATGTCAACATCAGTCGACAATGAATTAAATAATCACCGGGCTGGACCCCATAAGCATTGTTCTGTACCCCGGCACCACAAATAGCTCGTGACCCCGTGCACGACAATAAAAATCCGGAGTGTAAAGTTGGAGACGCTCTAGTATTTCCCCATTGAACATATGTCCATTTATAATCATGAACACATGTTTCAACAGGGATACTTTCCTCCTCCACTCCAAAAACCTCATGCCAGTCATACCCTAACGAATTTTGTTGGGAAGAGAAAGGGTAGTAGCCGTACATCCTTTTATATATGTAACGGGCAAATTTTTTATCTACCCTTTCCAACATACCAATGTACGACTGTTCATGAGGAAACCAAATTAACGAATTATATTCAAGTTTAGATAAAACTATGGAATAATAAAGAATCTTAATTACGTCAACATTGCGTAATAACCCAGAGTTCCTTATTAAAAAGGCTAGAAGATTTAATGTTGATTTTAATTAAGAATTTGGGAATGGAAATTTAATTTTGAATCAAAAAAATGACAGGTCAACAATTTCCATTACCCTCTCCAATTCCACATCATTTATGGAATAGTTGAAGACAGTAGGATTATTGGATCTCGTGTAGCTGACCAATTATATAGTCAAATTGAAATAAGCCTCCGTTGGATGATAGTGTTCAAATCCCACTCGCACAACGTTCTGATTTTTTAAAATTATTTACCTAGGCGAGCGTTATCAGCAGACGGACAGACAAACGGATTTCGGCTATTATATATGTAATTTATTTATTTAAAATACATGGACAGGCGGCATAGGGCCTAGGGGTCTGTTATAATTTGTATGTACATACAATTTTTAATTATTTATATTTGAAGGATTACAAAAACCCATTTATGTATGTTCAAAAACTTATTGAGATGATTTTTAAAGAGATTTCTATTTTCAGAATTGGCAGGCGGTTCCAAACTTCGACCGGTTATTTGAAAAGAAAGAGTCTCTGACAATTTTGTTCGATTTGTCTTTTAGTAGTTTCAGTGTATGACCTCTAAGATGTACGTTTTTATTGAAAGTGAGTAGGTTTTTCACTGGGCATTTATATTTATTATTTATTATCTTGTACACATTTATTTGATCGCCTTCAAAGATGTGAGACTAATTTTCTTCAACCTTTCATTATAGGATAGTGATCGAAGTTCAGATGGCATTTTTGTAATCCTTTTTTGGACCTTTTCTAAACATACAATGTCTTTTTTGAATAGTTAGCGTTTCAAACATTTACCGCAAAATTGGTTATGTTAACATAACTTACATAGTTGTGTCGAAAATTTGGTGGATCTACCCGATACATGAAACCTTAATTCGAATTTTCCTTAATTCGAAGGAACCTTGAAACCTTAATTCGAAGGAACGAATTCATAGCTCCATTGAGAATGTTATACACATTCATAAGATCATTCATTATTCTGTAAGTAGACCCGTTAAATTTGACAGAACAAGGACATTAGATTGATCAAGTTGATAAGAGGAGATCTGGATAAGGATTGAAATGGTGAGAAATTCTCTCATAAAATGAAAAGCATCCTCGTGTAGAGAAAATTAGCTGCTAAAACATAATTTTAATGAATTTCGTGAATCTATTTTGGACCCTCTCCATGAATTATTATGTGAATATGAATGGATGGACCACGTGGAAGAATTATGTATATTTATGTAAGTTGATTGTATTTTTGACGATAAATGTAACAAAAAACAAACAACATCTTTGTTGTTTGTTTATTGCTACATTTATCAAAGTCGAATTTAATACTAAGTGGAAAATAGTAATATAAAATTGAATTTGTTAGCACGCAGAAAAAAAAAACCGCAATATCCATATATAATATATCCACGATTAGATTGTACTCATTGTACGTATTGAAATTCGTAAATCGGAGTGGTAATATATCAACAATATGAGGTTGTTTTGTGCCACAAATAGCCTAATAAGAAATTTAAATTGAGTGAAGAGATTTTCACCGAAATTTTTCATCTCAAAGGAAGACAAACAAAAACAACACTTTCAATGCGGCGCTGTGGGAGAAAATCTGCTGCGAAAAGTTTTTTAAGGTTTTCCGAATCGATAAGCTGTAAATCGAGGTCAAACCCCCCATCCCAAAATCTCACAAATTTTTTTTTCTGTCGATACACCTTTCAAAATTCAAGTTGAAAGATTCCTTGGATTATTCCTGTGCTTTGTTTCCATGTAAAAATTCACTGAGCTCTCGGAATACAATCTTACGAAACAACGCGCAAAAGCCTATCGATCATTTTATGTAAAAAAATATTATTATAAAGAGTAAATGAAAGAAAAAAATACTTCTGATTGTGATGCTTGTCAATTTTCAACGTTTTTAAGCCAAAAGCGAAAAATACACACTGCTAAAGTTAGTTTCTCTCTGCGAACGGTTGGAAAATTGCTGACATTAATCTGCTTTGTAAATAAGCTGAAATGGATTGTTCATTGAAAGTTCTGAAATAAACCACTGAATTGCATTCACTTGTATGCTGTGGTAAAATAAATATTTTCAAAAAAATATCCCTATGGAGTACAATTCGAACATAATTAATATATAAAAATACATAGCACCGCAGAAAAGTGAATCGAATTATATTTACAATATTAATATGTATTATCAATATTGTGATTAATAAAAATTATGTCTCATTTATATATAAAAAAAAAAGTGATCGACCTATTAAAGTGTGGAGGCCGGCCTCTATACAATATCTTAGCGAAATTATTTACAAAATGTATTCTAAAGCAAACGGTTCCGGAGTTATGGAACAACACGTCCATAATTTTAATTTATAAGAAAGGGGACAAGGAGGATATAAAAAATTACCGCCCCATTAGCTTACTCTCCACAGTCTACAAGATCTTCACGAAGGTAATGTTTAGGTTTTACCTATGTTTAGGTTTCATCGAGTACGAAAAGGCGTTTGACTCAGTCAGTCAAACAGCCGTACTGGATGCCCTCCAGAAACAGGGCGTTGCGCAACCGTACGTCAGCCTGCTAGCTGCCATCGTCTCTTCGAGGACACGGAGCAATTCGGTATTGAGAAAGGTGTTAGGCAAGGAGACACCATTTCTCCTAAATTATTCAATGCGGTACTCGAGGACATATTTAGTTCGCTGGAATGGCAAAAATCAGGGGCCAAGATTAACGGAAGACATTTGAGCCATCTAAGATTCGCTGACGACATGGTTATAGTTGCATGTAACTCAGTAGATTTGCAAAATATGATAATAGAATTAAGTGACGAAAGTAGGAAAGTAGGCTTAAAAATTAATTTTAATAAAACTAAAATTATGTATAATGAATTTTGCACGCAAAACGTAGTCACAGTAGATAATCATATTGTAGATATAGTTGATAGTTATTTATACCTAGGGCAGTTGGTGAATATGACTGGATGTAAAGAAGAAGAAATAAAACGAAGAATGAAACTAGGATGGAGTGCTTTTGGAAGAATGAACATAGTTTTTAAATCCAACATTCCGCTATGCTTAAAAAAGAAGGCATACGACCAATGCGTACTGCCAGTTATGACGTATGGATGTGAAACTTGGACGCTAAATTCAAGAATGCTACGAAAGATCCAGTGCACACAGAGAAGCATGGAAAGATGTATGCTTGGCATAACAAGAAGAGATCGCAAAATAAATACATGGGTAAGAAGTGTATGACCAAAGTGACAGATATAGCAGAACGTGTGAAAAGTTGAAGTGACACTAGCGAGAAGAATGGATGGCAGATGGACGCGGAAAGTACTGGAATGGTATCCGAGAGGATGTGAAAGAAAGCAAGGTAGACCGAGTGGAAGATGGGCTGATGAATTGAAACGAATGTGTGGAGTCAAGTGGATGCAGATTGTTCAAGACAGACAGCAGTCTTCATCCAGCAGTGGATGGTGAACGGCTGAAAATGATGATGATGATGATGATATAAAAGTGATATTTTACTCATGTAGTATTAGTTATTTAGTTAAAAAACGCATTGATATTAAAAAAAAAATCAACCACAGACGAAGTAAAATCTCGCGTTAATGTTTTATTCAGTGGTAAAATTCTCGTTACCTTCACAGCCAATCTAAATATTAAAATTGACTTTATCATCTTTCCGTTTTATTTCTTTTTTTTTTTAACGAAAGAACGAGGATCTGTTCCTCGCGAAAGAAACTTTCCTATTAATCATCCACGAGTTTCATTTCATTATTTAAAGGCAAATATATGACAAGGTAGCCTCCTTCGAATATCATTTTGACACTTGTATTGTTTTCTGATTTATCGCATACGTTCCTTTGAAAGTCAAAAGTTGAAATAAAATAATGAAAAAGTCGTGAAAATCAAAATTTTACCTTTAATAAGAAAAATCGGACGAGATCGTCGTTGAGCAATTATTTTATTAGACTGTGGGATTTTACGCGAAAATTCTTTAATGCTGAAAGATGGAGGATTAAGTTTCGTTGAAATGGGAAATATACCGCTAAAAAACTTTTTAAGTGTATAATGGCCTTTAATGTCAAAATGATATATGTATGTACGCGAGATTTTCGTTCATTTCGAGTGATACATCGTTTGAAAATTAGTTCCGCGGCTTTTTTGCATAGTAAGAATTTTAAATTGAATACACATATGTATAAAAGTCGGTATCTACATATGGTTTTTTTAATATTCTTTTTCAAGTCCGCAGATGTTAGATATTTATGCACATTTTTTTTTTTAGTTTGCAACTATGATCAAAGCCGTTCAAGAAAACGTAGCGAACAAAATTATTCCAACGTTTTGCCAATAAATTTTATTAAACTGCCTCCAAACCTGACGGGGAAAATGCCTACACATATATTTTTTTTTTTTTTATGCACGTTTCAACCCAACGATGGCGAAATGTGGTTTTTTTTCCGATATTGAAAATAAACTTATGTTTATTTTCACGCGCAAGGAGCGTGGATATTATTATAAACTCTCCGTGCGGATATCTATATAATTAGGATAGCACAGTGTTTTCATATTTAATTAACGTAATTAATCTATACACTATTTACTACAAACCCACGTGAAAATTTGATCCTTGAATAACATGTACATAATAGGAAATTTGAATGTATTAAGGATAAATATTAAGAATGCATGGATAAATCAAAGAATGAATGAAATGATTGATGCTTGTATCGAAAGTATGCCCAACAGGATTAGGGCCGTTATAGCTGCAAGGGATGGGGTTACCAAATATTAAGATGTGTTTTATTTATCATAAAAATGTGTTTCTATTTATATTTCCACTTGTTTTAATACTAAAAATATACAATTTCTAAAAAAAATTTATTGGTCCATTTATTTTGTCACACGTCTGTATGTATGTATAATAAAAAAAATACTGATTGAAAATTTATACATATGTACGATCTTTCCGGGAAAATTTAATTGTTTCAAGCAAAAGGTATGTATGTATGTACATATATGCTTTTGGTTTTTAGGTGGTGGTGAAAATTCGAGTATTTTCATTGCGAACTGAAATTTTCCGCCAATTTTTCGTTTCCGAACCCATGGAATTTAATACGTCGTCGCCGGAAAAACCCATGTATTATTCATTTCAGCCAAGCTAACACATGGCGACGGCAAACATGTCCACATAACGAATCCAAAGAACAGAGAGGGTATGCGAAATAATCTCCATTAACCCTCTATTGCCAAAAACGTCTCGCAAAACTAATATGATGCGATGATATCGAAACAAAAAATCGCCACATTACAAATGAATTTTGTTTTGCCTTAAAATTTTCAAAGGAAAAGAGGTATGTAGAGACGCTGCATGCTTAGCAGAAATGTCGATGAGGACATGGACCGGTCGATTTAACCATTTTTTGGCAAATTGCGAATCGTGTGTTCGACTTTTGTATGGGAAAGGTTTCGCCGAATCGAACGGGTTGGGTTTGTGATTAACGATTCCTGTCTAGCTGCACGCAACTGCCTCGAATAAATTGTGACCAGTTAAAGCTACTATTTCTCGAATAAACTGTATATAAATAATACTCTAATGCTGGTTTGTATACTAGTTGTAGACGCACGTCACAATTGACGTGGAGTAATATAGATTTGCGTACCGAGTCAAATAAACTCGACTCAAGATTGATATTTATCAGTTACATATGTACATATGTATATCGCCAAAGAATCGCTGGACAATGACAAATAACATAATAAATAACATATTGCGTATATGCTTAATAAAATTTGAAATGTCAAATAATTATTGTTGATAGCACTGTTTCTGTATTCGATATGCTTTTATGTCAAATGAAGGCTTTACAAGTCATCAACTGTAAATCGATTTTTATTTTGAATTGCTTGCTATACATTTAGTAGATTTGATATATGTACATATGTTAAATAAGTCAATTAGAGCTAGATTACAAATATTACAAAATATGAGATGTATTTTAAATGTTGATAGGTATGCTAGTATAAAAAAATTGAATATTAGATTGGTCAAATGTGAATGATATGTTGGTATTTATATTTAAGTTAGATAATAATATGTTAACATCATATTTTATTAAATTTATTGTTGGAGGAATGGATGTGTGTGAATATAATTTAAGGAATAACAACAATTTAATTATAAAAAATGTTAAATAGAAAAATAGGAGAAGCATCTTGTACAGAGGTGTTTTGGAATATAATACCTATAGACTGCCGAATGGAATTAGAAGTTCCAAAACTATTGATAAATTCCTGGCAGTCTTAAAAAAAACATATCTGTATAAGTGCTTAGTTAAGGTGATTATGTAATTAGCTTTATATAAATAAATAAAAAAATAAAAGTGACTAGTTGAAGCCAAAAGATATTTTATTAATTATCTATTATTAATATAATTTCAACGACGTTTGAAATTTGATTCGAATCGTAAAGTGCTTATTAATTACTAGAGAAAATTTATTACCGTTAAAGTTAACCACAACGTCCGTAACTCACAAACGCTATTGAAGTTTGAATATTATAATAAAATATATGTACGTACATATGTACATACATACATACATAAACGTAGTCGATGGAAGGTTTATATAAATAATACTTACGATCAAAACTCATTAAAAAACATTTCCCTTTGACGCGGTCGTGGGCAAGTTTAATTGGTATCGATATTCGACATCAAAATCAATAATAAATAATTGTATTATTTATATCGCGGACGAGAGCCGTAGATTATTATACAATGCGGGGGTAGTATTTTGAATTTTTGACCCATTCGAAGGGTCAAATTATTCCCTTTGTAAGTTTAACGATGCCGTTGGCCTACCAGATTTATTATTACCAGAGTTGGCTTTGACCTGTAATCAATATTGCGAACAACCGTGTAGATTCTGTGCGTGTAGGTGTATCAATTAGAAAAAAAACAGAGATGTATTATTTCAAAACGAATCTGAATCATTTCTCTTTCGGATTTATATACTAGCCGTAGTAAAAGACGATACCTCGGTGTTAATATACCATAAAAAATCCTTGGGGTAATAGGGAGTGACTCTAAAAAGTTTGGCCCTGATTTGACAATAAGTGAAAGTTTCATCGTGATAGGTTGAGTGGTTTAGGAGCCTATAAGAGACAAACAAACAGACAGACAAACAGACATTCATTTATATACATATATATAGATTATTATAGCACAGTGACATGACAGGTTGCCCCAATTTGTCACTATGGCCAGATAATGTATGAAATAGTTAAATTTGAGTCCATAAAAATAACTGGTTTAAATTTTTCTTTGCGATAGCTGATCAGATGGTGAGAAAAAAATCATTCTCACAGCAAAGTTCATCTTTTTCATACTTTTTCTAAAACTCTTAGGCATTGCACGTATGTATTTATTTATTTATATATTTATACATGTAGGTATGACTGCATGTAAGGAAACTAATTATTGAATTTTATTCCAGTTTAAATAACTTGATGTTGAGTACTTATACATACATATGTATGTATGTACAAAGTGGAAATTTTACACTTTGCCTTTTAAACGTAAAAGAAAGTGTCTCTAAAATAGTTCAAAGACCTATATTTGAACATAAAGTTCAGCTGAAATAAAATATGAAAACCAAATAGCACAGATGTAGTCTATAAAAATATTAAAAAAAACAAACAAATACATATGTATGTTTATTTTGTCAGTTCCGCTTATATTTGAACCCCTGTTAATGTTGTGTGCTAAACTTTAAGGTTTTATTTGTGCAATGTCGTCGTTACATTTCAAGAAAGATTATTTTTCTGCTACCTCTGTAGAGATCTCAGTTCGTATTCACTTAGAGTGCATTTATTATGAAGAGAGAAATACTCCATTTGAAGAAACGGAGGTATAATGAATTAAATTTTGAAAAAGTAGTGTAAAATGAGGATTGAAACGTTTGATAAGGATTTTCTTCTCTTTTGTTGCCTACTATGTATGTATGTCAAACAGTACGAAAAATTTATAAACAACATAGTATACATATGATGTATGTATATACGTTTTAAATTGTAAAAGCTCGACTTTAGTTTCAGAAATACGATTATTACATACACCGATTGCTCATTGAAATTATTCAAAATAAATTAGAATGTTAAAATTGCAATTGTAGTTTTGTCGAGCCGATTTGACTTTTAGCAGGAAACATTGCGAAATTGTGCACTCTGTCGTACTGGTCTTATGCCAAATATGCCAAAACCGTATTATTCACTCTCTGCCTGCAAAGAAAAGTAAACGAGGGCAAATCTGTGTTTATTTGTTTCGTTTGAAAACGATTGCTAGACTTGTCGACTAACGATGTAAACAAATTTCGTTACAAAATATTCATATAATATTGAGTTAATTTTGCTTCAAGATTCAAAGTGCCTTAAGGAACACAAAAAAATATTAAATACATATATGTATGTAAATACAGACACTATTCATTACCAACTGACAACGGTCAGTTACTAGTTATAATATGATCATGTTCAGTTTATGTTTATCCTATAAAAATATTGTTTAAAAAAATTTAATTTTATAACGTTATCGCAAGATAATAATAATTATTATTTAGAAGTAGGCTAATAACGAGAAGCTTTTATTCGATACTTAAAATGAGAGGTTTTTACAGAAAAAAAAAACCCTCAGTACGTGAAAGCAACTCGGTACTTTTGGTTATATCGATGTAATAAGAAAGTATACATTAATGGAGTTAACCATTTTTTTTTACGAAGTTTTATTTTCGATCGAAAAATTGAATTTATTCAATTTCGTATTTTAAAGGTAAACAACACTCTGGTCGACAAACAGTAGATAAATGTATAGGAAACTTGAAAGAATGTATCTACACGATCATAATATTTACATAAGTTTCAACCAATGTGTCTCCGTAGTACATATTTTGCGATAAAGTGTACATATATTATACTTATGTATGTAGATATAAATCTCGACAGTAAATTAGATAGGTTTTCCACGTGTACATAAATTAAATTGGCTGTCGACGTTTGTTTGTTCGTTCATTACGTCAAAACCACAAAAATTATCCAGTTGTTATTAACGAGCTGTTTTCTCCTTTGATAATATTATGACTATTATTATTTTCTATCAAATTTCTGGAAGTGTTTGCTTAATTTCCCAATTGACTTCTAATTTTCATCAAAAGCACCCGAAAGCTCTCCATAAATGTGAAATATTACAATAACATCGAACGGACCACGCCTTAAATTTATCAAAAATAACGTTTCAAGTGTGTTAACCGTGAAAATTTTTCATTATTTTGTATCGAATAACTCTTCAAGAAATAATCGAAGATTTGCAATTTCAAAAAAACGGTGCTCTTCCGATACACTTGTCCGTAAAAAAATATTGAAAA
Organism: Parapsyche elsis; assembly: GCA_022651745.1. NCBI lineage: Eukaryota > Metazoa > Arthropoda > Insecta > Trichoptera > Hydropsychidae > Parapsyche > Parapsyche elsis. Next base: position 288,236 of record JAGVSN010000045.1, read on the forward strand.
ATTTACACAATGATACTTACGAATTGAACAGCTTAGCATTTTTTTTTTATATTATTATTATTATCATCAGCATAGGATTGACCTCGATTATTCGAGAGATAAATTTTTGCCTTTACTTTCTTTTGAGAAGAAAATTTCATCGGAAACGTTATCGTAATTGAAAATTTCACTTGTCTAAATTGAGAGGCAATTTTTTTTGGCACGTTTAAATGTTCTCGACATAAACCCCACGTTTGAAAGATTTGGTAAGATACTGAAGAATAAATTTATTGGTAAATTGATTATATCGTCGGAGATATTATCGTGATCTAAAATCGAAAGAAAAAGACAATTGAAACTAATTAGTTGTTATAAAAATATATATCCACCTTAATAAATTAAATAGCTATTCTGAAATTTATCTGTATTTTAATTTTTAAATTTATAAATAATGAAATGTATACGCTATTTAAGTCTAAATCTTTTAAAGGCTTATCTTTATTATTCAACTCTGATAAGATTATATCCAAAAAGTTGAAAAACTTTATTTAGGTCAAGAGCTATTTATTAAGAAATTTGCAAACGTTCAGTTTTCCACTCGTTTTTCATATGTACAAATTCAAAGGCTTTAACTACCTATACTTAGTTTACCCATGGAAAATTCTGTATTGATATTGTTTTGAAAATGTCGACGATTTATAAAAACTCTCTAAGATCTCTCTAAAAGAAATGTGAACGAATCAATGATGCGTAGCATAATTTTGACAAATTGAATTCGAGCGGGAGTTTGAAAATTTATTTAAAGCGTTTTGAATTCATTTCTTTGAGGGAATAAAAGAAGGTTAAATAGTTTGGCGTATAAATAGAACCCGATAATAATATCCACGGATTAGGATGCTATTATCCTATGTATGTATGTATATATTAATCCGTTTGCGGATTCGTCATCAAAATTGAATTTTAATTAATTCGAGAAAGGCCTCGGTCGCAAATAATATGCCAAAAATAAATGCGAGAATTGTGTGGTTTTCCAAGGTTGGTTTTCTTTATGCGGCTTGGCATATTTGTTCCATAATTAAATCGCGGACACCGAAAACAAAAACCCCAGAATCTGAAAATCTCTCCGCGGATATTTCGGAACTTTGAAACGGAGAGGGTTTAGAATTTATGGAATCGTTGAAAATTTTCGGCCTATGTAAGAATTTATTTTCGGCACTGTGCGACTTATCATCGAAATGAATGGAATATTCGATGTCTTTATCTGATAAGATACTGCATAAGACTCGTCAGATATTAATGGGTTACCGCAAACAATGTTGTATTAATGTTGATAATGATTTTTTAAATTAACCGTGTGCAGGTCTTTAGTATTGTGGATGTAAAGTAAAGGTTATTGATTGAGAGAAATTAGACGAGCGTATGTTACGCTAGACTTGATGAAGTCAGTGAGCTTAATTTACGATTCGTTTCATTGCAATCGATCAAAAATCTTCCCAAATTATCAGACAGATCTTTTAATGAAAGTTAAATTAATCAAACTGTTGAAGCTTTCAGTAAATTTATGCTAAAACTTAACCTAACCTAACGTGTTTTAATTTTTTAGTTTTTTACATCTCTTACATCACAATTTATATGACAAAGTAAATGGTAAAATTTCATGATATTTTACTAATGCAATGCAGTGTCTGTATTTACTTATTTAAGATTAGGCAATACTTATAACATTCTTTACAATTTCATACTTTAAGTTATATAAAACATTTTTTCGTTCTATTACTACATATGTAAATTGTATTTAAATCTATTACTACAAAGTAAATTGTTCATCATAAATCAGGGGAACTTTATATAGAAATGATAATTATACATATTTTACTCTAAATTTTTAGATGCTATTGAATTGACACAAGTATTTTCTTTCAAATTGCATCCAAAAAATCCGGACTTCCAAGAATGTTAGTACAACTTTTGTACTTTGTCATTGTGACGTCATTCAAATGTGCCACTTGACTGAATAGGAAAGAGGAACAAAGTTGCATTCATAACGCATTTTCGCAAAATCATGTACCTTTGTGTTCTGAGGAAGCGATGTTTGTATAACATGTAACTAATTGCTGATCCAATTTGACTTTTGCATTATTGAACAATTTGCTTATTTGAATGACAAGAAAATTGCGAGGCAAGCAATTTTCTTCGAGCCAAATCATACTTAATCGTTCACTTTAGGTTTACTCATTGAAACGAAAATGTCACACACGTGTATGCAAATTTATTTAATAGATTAATCATACACCCCTTCTTTTTATGGATATATTTTCACTTTTTTTTTTCTTTCAATATACGAGTCGCCTAGTTCCAAATCCCGATAAGTCCATAAAACTCACTTGTTCGCAAACGCGGTTTTTCTGCTACACACTTATTTGCTTGATGGCGTTTAAACTCATTTTAACTTAATTTTGTTGATATCAAACAAAATATTGAGATTAGAAACATGGACTTATCGTTGTTTGTTTCTACATATGGCTTTTATCAGCTTTTATCATAGTTTTTGGAACTATCACTGATTTTGAATATTTTTTTACGGCGCACTTGGCGGTATTTGGAATAATTCAAGTATAAGGCATCGTTTGAAAACATTCTTAGAACCAGAAAATATTTTATCCTCGTTTTTTATATATTGTGGACTTATCGGGATTTGGAACTAGGCGACTCATATGCACTTTGTAAAATAATCTGCATTAATGAATTCAACAATTCCGGTCACGTTCTAACTTGATGCTCCTAATGCGATATTTTTCAGTACGTTGTTATCGAATTGGGTCAAAATATCATCCTTATTGGATTTTATATACAATGTTATGTTTATTTAATAGTACAACATTATAATAATGCAGAAGGCGTACGCAAGATAACTAGCCGGTGTTTGAACTGTAGCCGAACGTTCAAACTTGACCAAGTTTGCTATCTGATCTGCAAATTTGGGTACGTAAAACATTGCTCGTTATATCTGTGATTTATTCGCATGCAAGACACTCGCTGTATCGTATAAGTACATAATGTAAGTCATTTATTGAGATAAAACAAACTTACGCACAACTGCGTATGTACAATGTATGTACATGATAAACTTAATATGATCTGACACGCTGCGCCGAATGCGAAAGCAATATCACATATTTATTATTTTTAAATGTGGGAGTAAATATATTCTATTTTTTTTTTTTTTTGCCTCCGAGGGAATCTTTTTAACTTTCGTATATAAAATCTATAAATTTTTGAAAACTTCTTTCTACATGGGTTTTTGAGCAATATGTTAGGTAAGATTATTACTGCAGAGGCGCGAAAGAAACTTTTCGCTTACTGTTATTTATGAAAGGTGAAAGTAGTTCAGTTGAAAAATGCAAAGACTCAACTCTCATGTAGAGAGGGCGAAACAAGAAAAACGAATCAAATAATAAAAATCGGTTTTATATAAAAAGTTTTCGGTAGCCAAAGTTGTGCGAACGTCTAATGACACGTTTATACGAATTTTCGACAGTTTAAACCCTTTTCATTAGGCTAGTTATGACCTGCTAGGGTCACCATAAAGTCGACACAAACCTCGGGGTCACTCTTTTTGACGACAGATAAATCCTTTGACTTTTTACAGCTACAATTCTGTACCAGAACTCAGTTTATGCACGCTTCAATACAAACTCTATTCTCTTAAGGGGCCTGTAAACGAGCAATATTGCGCGTCAACCATCCAGCAACATTTTCAGCATCACATGCCAGTGCTCGAAATGGAAAGTTTCACGAATGGGAGCGCTCGATAATTTTCAAAAAATATCAAACGACCTTTTTTTTTAACTATATGTATAGAAAATGTACGTACATTTATATACATACATACATATATAATAACACCAAAACACTTACGTAACATATGTACAACAATATAAATGAATGTATGGTTGTATATATTAGGTTATTAGTATTATTATTATAGAAACTGTATTACATACATACATGCACAATTTACACGAAATATTGCTAGAAAAGTGTTTGTTAGTGAATTAATAAAAGTGCAGTAATAAAATATAAATAAAAAAATAATCAAGCGATTCCCGATGATAGATTGAAATTGCAAATACGTTCGGTAAATTTAAGTTCTCTCATCAGAGGCACAGGCAAGACTGAAGTATTTTGAAATTTTGGTTCCTTTAGTATAATGGTAGCGGTACAGCTGCTTTAGAAATTTTGTTAAAATAAGAAAGCCGACAATTCAAAGAAAGATATCGTAAATTATCGAAATGACCGATGCCCCGAGAGCGACCCGTTGCAGTTCGACCATAGTGTGACGGACAGTGCCGACCATAAAGTAATAAAACTTTTTGCGCATAAAAACCCTCGAATTCTAAATGTTATCTTCAAGTAACACAAGTGCATCCAGCTTTTTCAAAACATAATAATATTTTAAATGGCTTTTGGCCACAGATAAAATGCCTTTGTCGGAATTGAAATGTAAAGAATTTAACTTTAAGTCAAAGATTGTGATTTAGGAGTCATAAAGGTAAAAGAAATTCACCTTTTAACATTTTTTCGGCAATAATTATTGAAAGAGCACGGAAATTTTGGTTTTTTACGAAAGGGAGCGCTAAATTTACAGATTTCACGAAAGGGTACGCTACGTTTTCAAATCTCACGAAAGAGAACGTCCGCTCCCTGCCGCTCCCGCTGAATTCGAGCACTGTCACATGCGCAATATGTGTCGCAGAAATGATTGCCGGCAAGTATGTAGTTGCCGTTTTATTACAGCGATATCATAGGCAATATGGCAACAATACTCGCCAACACACGGCCATACCAGCAATAGTGGAATAATAGTGTCGGGAAACACGACTAAAGTTCCGGCCCACTACACCATAATGCAGTTATATTACATTGCCGTGAAAATGTTACGTTTATAAAATGGAAGTTCCCATACAGTTTTTTTTCGTCTGTGAAAATAAACGTGCACCTGTACAGTGTTGTGTTTTCAGTCGACCCACATCTTAAGTGATGAATGTGTAAGCCTTGGGCGATTTTCAGACGAATCCCATTTGTTTTCAGCAACAATTTGTCCATTTTCCCTTTTGTTCCATAGCGAATTTCAGTGTGAGAGAGATAACCGCACTGTTTGCTCCTACGTACGGATCCGTTCGAAAGGCGAATTTAATTTAAATTTATTTTACAATATATACGTCAATACCTAAATACATATACGTATGTGAACGGATACAAAATGATCGTGTGTACACAAGCTGTTTAATTTCTTAATTGAAAATAAAACGACTCGACGTGTACGGAGTATCTAAGTGAATTACAATTTTTGAGTCGACTCATTCGATCAAAATGTATTGACGAATTGATACTCAATACACCTGAAAGCATTAATTTTCAATCGGCATTGATCGAAAATGGAAATGTAGAGTCATTCGTCAAAGGATTATGACAAATGAATCCGCTGAAATTCAATCAAGATAAAAGACGAGCGCAAAATGAAAACATATGACGGTAATATATGTCAAAATCATCGGTATACTATAAAGTGTTGATATTATATTTTACTATTAATAATTTTTAATAGGCACGTCCGCAAGTCGCTGAAATAACAGTGAGAAGAATTGCTGTTTGAATAGAGACAGAAGAGTCACTTCATCGGTCAGATATTACGGTTGACTAATTTTATTATACGAAGAGTGGTATGTGCTTGAACAGCCCTGGTCCCTTGATTATAATACCATTATTTTTCTGTCTGGAGTGCAATAAGGGCGAAACACTCTAATTATCCGACTAATTTTGACCTTTAATGGTACTGTGATCAGATGCTATTGACTTCACTTAACACTGGCATACGAATTTGAACGGTGAAATAAAACCAACTTTGAATAAATTTTTTTTTATCAAGTGTAAGCCGCAGATTCGGTTATTAATTAGCTAATTTAACTTACATCTATTACACATTTATAACAACTACATAAATCAATTACACATTATACACTGTACTTATACATAACTACTGTCTCTCACAGAGGTGCCTCCTCACACTTTTCAAGAATGCATCTATTGTCTTAGAAGACTTGACCCTGTGAAAAACACCACTGTCTTTGTTTTCCTTACTCCACCTACAACTAATTGGTTCTTATTTCTAGTACAATAACTATGGATATCACTATTTCTAATGATATAATTCTTAAAATAATTTGGCAATAACTTATGATCTAACTTACAAACAAAAGACAATGTGCTTAACTTTAAAAAATTTATAATACTCACCCATCCCAATTCATCTAACATACTTCTAATACTTTTTAGCCTACCAACATTCAAAATACCTCTCATAGCTCTATTTTGTAACCTTTGCATTTTATCTAAATCTTGGCCATTGAACATATTAAGTACAGTGGCACAATAAACCAGGTGTGGCAAGACAATTGTATTATAGACTAAAACCCTACTTTTTTCTACTTAAAATTATTTTTAATATAATTGCATGTGTTTCGAACAAGTCCAAATTTCGAATTTGAAATATTCACTAGTGAACTATTGTGGCCATTTATCATTTACGTATATTATGCAATGCGATATATTACATATTGAAAATCCCAAAATTTGAATATCAGCCGTGAAAAATATGTCTGAAAACTACAAGTTTTAAAAAAATAATCTGCTAAAAGTACATAAATAGCACAGGAAAAGGGTCTGCAACTGGCGTCTATGTCACGTAAGTAAATTATTCAGGTAATATATTCGCCGACACGAACTACACACATTTGAATAGTTTGCAGTATAAATCCGGCGTAAAATTATGTGTTACGAAATTACAAAGTAAATTATCAAAAACTATTTGGACGAGTGACTAGTGTTGTCATTCAAATCAATTAATAATAAAGCTTTTAATGCGGTATACGTATTATAATCTAAATTCTAATATATAAAACGCTTAAGTTTGTATGTATGTATGTATGTATGTACGTATGGGTATGGCTCGGGCGCATTCGTCAATAGTAGATGTTTTCGGCAAGATTTTCGTTGCTCGGGCGCCGATTCCAAAAAATAGAAGGGGCCGACGAGAGAAGGGGCCGCCGGGGCTTGACACGACATAGAGTCCAAAAAGGGGCCGCCGGGGTAGGGATGTTTTCTTTGGGGGGGCAGAAAAAAATCAAAAAAAAATTTCAAAAAAAAGTCCAAAAAAAAGTTGTCCAAAAAAAAGAAAAATTTTCGTCATGGATTGGCCCAAAAGGCGTTGCTCGGGCGCGGCCGCCGATAGTAGGGGCAGGGGGATTTTCAGGAGCCCAAAAGGGCCGCCGGGGCAGGGGGGGGGGTCTAAAGGGGTAGAAGGGGCCGGCATTGCTTTTCGGGAGTCCAAAAAAAGGCCGCCGGGGCTTGAGGGGGGGTCTGGGGGTGGTAGGGGCCGGCATGGCTTGAGGGAGTCCAAAAAAGAGGGCCGCCGGGGCTTGAGGGACGTCTGGGGGGGGGTGGTTTGAGGGCCGGAATGGCTTTAGGGGTATCAAAAGTTCAAAAAAATAAAAATAAAAAAATTCAAAAAAAAAGTTCATAAGTTCAAAAAAGTTCCAAAAAAAGTTGAAAAAATCCAAAAAATCCTATAGTGACTTCATAGCGTTACTATACTCCCTAAAATCTATGCCGGCCCCTTTACCCCCCCAGACCCCCCTCCTGCCCCGGCGGCCCTTTTTTTGGGCTCCCGAAATAATTGACTAAACAAACACTATATTACATCATATAATTACACCCCGGGCAAAGCCGGGTAATAAAGCTAGTAAATAATAAATACATTTCAATATGTGTGAGATACAATAAAATGAATTCATGACATACGGCTCGAGTTCATTGATGTTTTATTTTTATTCCCATCAGACGGGAGTAAACGAATTTTAATATTTCAAAGGCTCATTCATTTTATTCTCGACAACTCTCGAAACGTTGAAAGTGCTTTTCAAAATAATTTAAAGTATTAACTTTGTGCCTGACAAATTCGTGAAACGACTTTAATTTAGCAAGAAGGTTTCGGACGAGAACGTTTTCTTTGACAATCGGTGATTAATATCGCAATATCACGATACCGTATGTACATATGTATATCAGTCAAACCAGAAAATTGTCGTTCGTTTGCATTTTCATTAATGTGGCAAGTCGGGCATTTGAGCTGTGCCAGCTTTGAACACACTATTTGAATAATATTGCGCTTACGGAAGGCTTTTCGTAACAAGTTCACATTAACAGTTTAAATGGGTCTATGGTAGAGTTAAAAATTTAGTAACGTTCCCTTAACGATATAATATATCACGAAGTAAGCTAGAATTATTATTATTGCTAAGCGATTCTATCCTATTTTCAAACGCAAATTATACTTCTTCAGGCGTTAAATTTTATAATTTTACTAATTAAAGTACCGGGTATAGTTTTTCAGAACCGGAAATATGTACTCTGTTTCACGTGTTATTTAGATTAAGCTTTAAACGGTAACGACCCAAAAGAAAAGTATCCTATCGCATTCAAGTATGTACCATCTATACCAGTGGTCGGGTACCGGCGGATCCGGAGCCGCACGCGGCTCTTTGTATGAAAACCTGCGGCTCTCGCTGTCATACAACGTTTTGGGCGAAATACAAACTGTTGACACACAGTTTACACATCAAACGTTATGGCTATAAAATGCTTTAAGATCGGTTTTCAGATTAAACTTTATATTACTTTTTGTCGAACGTTATCTTATTTCATACATTTTATTAATGACAGTGAGCAACAAAAAATCACGTTTTTTAAAACCCAGAGCGGACATTATTTAATCTTTACTAAGTTTAACCCGCTGAATTCGAATCCGATAATGATTTTTGTTGAAATGCTCTCGTTTATGGACATATTCGCTATTTAAAATATTGTAAAAAATATCCATTTTTTGGCTTTTGCTATCTATAAATCAAAATATAGCATTTCTGTGCTCAAAGTGAGTATTGAACTCAATAGTCAGATATTTTACATATTGGATGTGATTTTTTATTATTAATTACACTGTTCGACCAATGACGACTTTTAAAATGTTTCCAAGACGAGATATGACTTTTCTTATAGATCTATGCCCAGTGAACACGAATCTGGTAATAAAAAATGTTGATTGGCTCGAGATTCGGAGATATGTACATATATGTGTTTTTTATATTTCTTGGTGTTGTTCGTTCGATGTCTCAAAATTGGTCAATTTTTTGTTCAAAATGAATATTGAAATCTATAGTCAGGTATTTTATCTTTCATTTGTAGTACTTTTCAACTTTCAGATCTTTCTAAATAGTCGTCCAGTTCAAATCAAAAGTCAAAAGTATGTATTTTCACTTGGGATTTTTTCCCACTGTTAATACTATTTTATATTGAGTATTTTCTATTGAAACACGTTTATTGGAATAGTGTTCTGGCCCTATTTGTTTTGTTTAAAACGGTTAATTGGAAGTGTGCTGAATTTTCAATCGCTAAAATTGCGAGCTTAAATTTCGTAGTAATGTTAGCAAAATTGCTCTGTGTATGGTAGCTCTTACGCGTTAGACGCGTCATTGCAACAAATAGAGTAGTGCGGTGGCTTGAAACATTCTTCAATTTGCTTTTAAATAATTTTGTAATGAAGTAATTAGAAGGCTTTGAATATAATTATATATTTATTAAATATGAATATTTATTGCGTAAAAATAAGTATCAGTACATATTATGCACTGCCTTCTAATTACTTCGTTTAATGAGTAACATTTAATTTAATTTTGAATATATAATTTGAAAATAATATGTAGCGACTTCCAAACGTACCAATTTTGCAAGGTTCTCCCTAATTTGACTCTTAGCTCGAAAAAGGTTCCCGACCATTGATCAATACGATCGCAGTATCATAGCAAGTACCTCTGCAAAGTTTGGTTCCAATTAGTAAAGCAGACGAAATTATATTTTGTGTATACATACTATATTATATATATAATAGCCGAAATCCGTCTGTCTGCTGATAACGCCATGACGTCACCCTCGCAAGTGTTCGCGACTTTGCTAAATTATATGAATATATAATAGTTTTTATAGTTGTTGTATAGATGGCGCTTTATAATAACAATTATATATACATATAATTAAATAATTAATCATAAAGCGCCATCTATATAAAAACTATTAAATACACATATGTACAATACTCAACCACCCCAAAACACTCGGGTAAAATACGGGTGATGAGAAACCACTCCGTTGATATTCAACGGGCTTACCCTAGTATTATTATAGATAGACAGGTTTTTCACAGTACACTTTACGAAACATTTTCTATGATAAATTGCAATAATTTGTACGCCGCAAAGTTGTAGAGAAATATTGTGTACGTGCAATTCTTTGGCGACAAGTTGAGTGCTTTGCGTCGAAAGCTCTGTTTTTGCACCGGTCAAAAGTTCAACAGATTCGGTTAGTGTCGGCGACTATTTACGACTTTGAAGACCATACTTTGGGGGTCCTTTCGCCCTTTTGCGGTCGTCTATTTGAACAAGATATATAGGTAGTCTCGGCTATATAATCCACGCCTAATCAGGGGATGAGAGGGAGAAATTTGCCACCTGGAGATAAAGCAAAATCTCCATCGTTATTGATTTTACAGTGATTAAACGGCCCTTTCTACCGAGACAACGGATATTACTCGCAGAAATTCGACAAATAATGGGGTGATGCGACGCGACATGTTAAATTATACCGATTCAATATATATATATAGGTATAATTTCTCGATTATGTCTATGTATGTGGGTGCGGTTAGATTTAGAGCAGTGGTCGGGAACCTTTTTCGAGCTAAGAGCCAAATTAGGGAAAACCTTGCAAAATTGGTTATGATTGTAAGTCGCAAACATATTAGTTTCAGATTATATGTGATAAACCTGGGATGGAGCGCTTTCGAAAGAATTAATATAGTATTTAAAGGCTTAAAAAAGAAGGCATACTACCAATGCGTACTGCCAGTTATGACGTATGATGTTACATAAGATCCAGTGCACACAGAGAAGCATGGAAAGATGTATGCTCGGTATAACATGAAGATATCGTAAGAGGAATACATGGGTAAGAAAAATGACTAAAGTGGGCAGATATTGATTTATTTATATAATACAGTAGCTTTAGCTAATTAATTATAATCCTTAACTAAGCACCTGTACAGAGATGTTTTTTTAAGACTGCCAGGAATTTTTCAATAGTTTTGGAACTTCTAATTCCATCCGGCAGTCTATTATACTCCAAAGCACCTCTGTACAAGATCCTTCTCCTATTTCTATTTATTTTAATTTTTTTTATAATTAAATTATTTTTATTCATTAAATTATATTCACATACATCCATTCCTCTCACAATAAATTTACTAAAATATGATGGTAACATATTATTATCAAACTTAAATATAAATACGAACATACAAATCTTCAAAGTATCATTCACATTCAACCAATCTAATTCAATCATCATCTTTTTTTTAATAATAGAAAACCTATCCGCATTTAAAATACATCTCATACCTCTATTTTGTAATATTTGTAATCTATCTCTAGTTATTTTTATAGCATAATCATATAGATATAGCAGAATGATTGAAAAAGTTGAAGTGGACACGGAGAAAACAACGCGAGACATGTTGGAATGGTATCCGAGAGGATGTGAAAGAAAGCAAGGTAGACCGAGTGGACCTGATGAATTGTGAAGAATGTGTGGAGTCAGAATGAGAATTGTTATGTATTGGAGGTGGAATAACAGAGTAAAAATGAAAACACAGCACTTGAATGGTGATGATGATGTTTGTTTATTTCACAATTTTATTTGATGGCACAATCACAACAAATTACAAAAGATTTACGTATTTAGCTCGTATGAGTGAAGTAGAAGAAGTAGGCGACTTGAGAGGAAGTTTGAAGAGTGACTAAAGAAGTAGTAGAAGTCTGGAAGAGTGCGACTTGAGGAGAAGTAATTAACGGTTATAGCAAATTGCTATACCGGTTGATTGAATTGAGTGTTTGAATGACGTAAGAGTTTACGTCTGTGTACGATTCGTATGGCTGAAGGAGTCTGGAAGAGTGACTGAAGGAGAAGTCTGGAATAGAAGAAGTGACTGAAGGAAGTGAGGTAAACCTGTCGTTTACATCGCTATATAGTTTTAAGAGGGACGAGGGGTTAGGAGAAAGCAGTTGAGGTCTGGATCAATTTCAATTGGTCCTCGTTTGTCGTCCGATGGATTGTCGGACTCTAATTGGTCGATGCCAATTCAGACAAAGGGGAAGAAGTAGGGGGCATATGTAAGGTTTGTCCGAGACCAAGTTGGCACGTGTAAATCTGTTTTTAAATGGGTTTAGTGCGTGAGGTCATTGAAGGTGAGCCAAGGGAATGGTATGACTCGATTCATGACCGGTTTGAGTCCAGTCAAAACAACAATGTGTGACTCATTTCAAGTTCGGTGCAATATGCACGGAAGGTGGCTCATATTCACTAGCTTTGAACAGCCAGACATAACAGAATGCAGATTGCTCAAGACAGACAGAAACCGAAAAGGATTGGAGATGCCTTCATCCAGCAGTAGATTGTTGAACGGTTGAAAATGATGATGATGATATTCAAAATTAAATTAAATGTTGCTCATTTATGAAATGGATAGCTGTTAGAAAAAAAGTTATCTTCGTGGTATTTCTTAAAGTCGTGGAAATAGGATTAATTTTGACTTTGTGTAAATTGTGTGTCAACGTTGTGTTTAACGTAAAACTTTGGATGACAGCGAGAGCCGCAGGTTTACATACAAAGAGCCACATGCGGCTCTGGAGCCACCTGTTTCCCACCGCTGGTTGAGAGTATGAGTGTACAATATGCAAACTCGCGCATTGCACATGTGTCAAAGACGAAAGGGACAATCAGATAAGATATATTGCGGAATTTTTTTTCCTTTCGGTAAATAGCATGGATCAGATATCCAGTACACTTTGCTCTGATGTATTTCGTCTGTTGCATTCGGACAACGAACTCAAGAGATGAAATATACATAATGTGTGCGATCGGTTTTTTGCTTCGAGTTCGTTCACTCGCAAACGTCGTTGAGAGAATTATCCTTTCAGGGAAAAGCGATAAAAACACGCTCGTTTATTTTAATAAGATATGTTTAGATTGCAAATGGAAAAATGTCGATGGAGTTGTTGTACGCTCGAAACCTTTTACCAATGTAATGCAAAGGATTTAATTGTGTTGAATAAATAATACAATATTGGTATTTATAAAGAACGACTCACGGCTCATGGTATATACATAAATACATACTGAAAATTGTTCAGATTGATTCTTATTCTTATACTAGTGTAAGCCCGTTGAATATCAACGGAGCGTTCTCACATCACCCGTACTGAAAAATAATATTAAATTTAATAGTTTTTATAGTTGTTGCCTATGCAACAATATGTTGTGCGCCACCTATGGCGCGTTATAATAACAACGTAATAATTTAGCAAAGTCGCGAGCCATATTATATTCGGCTATAAATAGTCACGTTGAAGCCTGCCCTACATCATCTGGTCTATCTCACCGTACCGATGGTACCGGTTTAGAATCCTACTCGTTCGACGTTCTAATTTTTTAATTATTTACCTCGGCGAGCGTTATCAGCAGACAGACAGACAGACAGACGGAATAGGCCTATTATATATATATACTAGTGTAAGCCCGTTGAATATCAACGCCCGCTGAATTTTAAATATCGTAAAGCGCTTTTTTAATAGAGATCCCTACTAATTGATCGAAAAAACAAAAACAATAAAAAATTGTTTTTATAGCACCATCTATGTATTATAGCAATCCCCACTAATTGAACACTTTCAATACCCACTCAAAAAAATTTTTTTTTTTTACTTTACTATTTATATTATAATTATTAATTATTATATATATAATAATTATAATTTTGTAAGTGATTTTGTAAAAATCAAAAAACAAAAAAAAATAATAGTTTCTATAGTGCCATCTATGTATTATTAGCAGAATCACGATCCCTTTTGTAAATAAAGCCGAGTCACGATATGTTTAAAAAAAAAGGACTAAACCGACCAAGGGCGATAGAGTATAGCGTTAGCGTGATGACTCTCGAGCCTAAGGTGGTGGGTTCGATCCCCCACTCGTTCTAGTGGTTTTTTAATAATTTTTCCTCAGCGAGCGTTATCAGCAGACAGGCAGGATTTCGGCTATTATATATATATAATATATCATCATTTTCAGCCGTTCACCATCCACTGCTGGATGAAGGCCTCTCCAATCCTCTTCCATTCCTGTCTGTCTTGAGCAATCTGCATCCACTTGACTCCACACATTCTTCTCAATTCATCAGCACATCTTCCACTCGATCGACCTTGCATTCTTTCACATCCTCTCGGATACCATTCCAGTACTTCTCGCGTCCATCTGCCATCCATTCTTCTCGCTATGTGTCCACTTCAACTTTTTCACCCGTACTGCTATATCTGCCACTTTGGTCATACTTCTTACCCATGTATTTATTTTGCGATCTCTTCTTGTTGTGCCAAGCATACATCTTTCCATGCTTCTCTGCGTGCACTGGATCTTTCGTAGCATTCTTGAATTTAGCGTCCAAGTTTCACATCTACACGTCATAACTGGCAGTACGCATTGGTCGTACGCCTTCTTTTTTAAGCATAGCGGAATGTTGGATTTAAAAACTATGTTCATTCTTCCAAAAGCACTCCGCCCCAGTTTCATTCTTCGTTTTATTTCTTCTCCTTTACATCCAGTCATATTCACCAATTGTCCTAGGTATAAATAACTATCAACTATCACTACAATATGACTATCTACTGTGACTACGTTTTGCGTGCAGAATTCGTTAAACATAATTTTAGTTTAATATATACATATCTATGTATGTATATATATAAAATCAATGTCTGTCTGTTTGTCTATCTCTTATAGGCTCCTAAACCACTCAACCGATCGCAATGAAACTTTCAGGACTTATTGTGATCATGCCGGGGATGGTTCCTATGAAAAAAAATCGGGATAAAACGGGAACGGGAACGGGAACGGGCGTGCTCACGCGTCAGATAACGTACCAGGAACGGGAACGGGAACGGGATCGGGAACGAGATCAGGATCGGGAACGGGACCGGGATCTGGAATCGGGAAAAAACGGGAACGGGCCTGCTCACGCGTCAGATAACGTACAAGGAACGGGAACGGGATCGGGACCGGGATCGGGAACGGAAAGGGGAACGGCAACGGAACGGATCGGCAACGGATCGGGATCTGGAACGTGAACGGTATCGGGCATTGCAACGCATGCCGGGTCAGCTAGTATTAAACTAAAAAAGAACCACAAATAAACATTCGATACCGTAAACTTTTGAAAAACAGTTCAAACTAACATTGGATAGTGAAATTTGTGTCTGTATTATTGTACGGTTGTTATACGCAATATGTTATACATACATATGCATGAACGAAACGTATCGCTTTCGGATGAATATTTTTAATTAAAATTACAGCTAATTTAAAATTTTGCGTGAAATATTTGTTCGCCCATTAAAGAAGCGTGTTCATAATTTGGCTCCACACTAAGCAAATTCTAATTAAGGTACATTAACAGAATCTTAAGGACTTCTATCGTATACGTACACGTAATGTATCAGGGTGGGGGGGGTTTCCTTAAAATTGTACAACTTGTATGCAAAGTTGTTTTCACTATTGGTCGCTCGGCACTGTACATATGTATGTATATATTTACATACAAATATTAGGTATCGAGTTGAGCGCGTATGAAAATTCAGAGAATGTTACCAAAAGTGACGCTCTGGGGCCGAGGAAAAAAAGCTGAAAGCACATCTGTCATTCTGAAAATCCAGAGTGCGAGAAAAACAATGAATAATGCATGTGGACAAGAATCGCGAGAGACACGTTTTTCAGAATGAGAATTGGCGCTATCCGCTAGATATCCGCTGAAACATGTCCTCGGGCCAATATATGTACACGCTTTCAGTCGCTTCCACCATTTGTGACATTTGTTTCATCCGTAGAATGTATGTACCTCTTCACCGGATGTATTCGATTTTGTATGACATTGGTATCAATTCAATAGAAGCAACGGAAATACCAATTTTCACGTATATGTATATATGTACATATTTATTACGCAGCGGATTTAATAGAAATACGGAAGATTTTAAAAATCAACTATCTTCAAATACATATGATAGTTGTAGGTAGAGTAAGGAAAACAAAGACAGCTGGTGGTGTTTTTCACAGGGGTGTATTATTATATAAATAATAGCCGAAATCCGTCTGTCTGTCTGCCTGTCTGCTGATAACGCTCGCTGAGGAAAAATTATTAAAAAACCACTAGAACAAGTGGGGGATCGAACCCACGACCCTAGGCTCGAGAGTCATCACGCTACCGCTATACTCTATCGCCCTAGGTCGGTTTAGTCTTTTTTTTTTAAACATATCGTAACTCGACTTTATTTACAAAAGGGATCGTGATTCTGCTAATAATACATATATGGCACTATAGAAACTATTATTTTTTTTTTTTTTTTTGAATTTAACAAAATCACTTACAAAATTATAATTATTATATAAATAATAATTAATAATTATAATATAAATAGTAAAGTAAAAAAAAAAATATTTTTTTGATTGGGTATCGAAAGCGTTCAATTAGTGGGGATTGTTATAATACATAGATGGTGATATAAAAACATTTTTTTATTGTTTTTTTTTTTTCGATCAATTAGTAGGGATCTCTATTAAAAAAGCGCTTTACGATATTTAAAATTCAGCGGGCGTTGATATTCAACGGGCTTACACTACTTATATGTATATATATGTATATATAATAGCCGAAATCCGTCTATCTGTCTGATGATAACGCTCGCCTCGGTAAATGATCAATAGACACGAACGGTCCGCGTGCGAGTGGGATTTGCACCCGGTATCACCAGGTTGGGATGAATCGTGCTAACACTATCATCCAAACGGAGGTAATTACGGACGTGCTATAATTGGCTAAATTGTTACGTGTTGTATTATAACGCGCCATCCTATGCAATAACTATAAAAACTATTAAATTTAATAGTATTTTTCAATACGGGTGGTGAGAAAGCGCTCCGTTGATATTCAACGGGCTTACACTAGTACATATATACATGCATAAAAAGGCACGAAAGGCACACATGGCTTGAGGGAGTCCAAAAAGGGGGCCTTTTAGGAAGTAGTGGGGATCTCTATTAAAAAAGCGCTTTACGATATTTAATATTCAGCGGGCGTTGATTATCAACGGGCAATACGCTAGTAATATATATTATAGCTCAAATCCGCCTGTCTGTCCGTCAGTCTGTCTGCTGATAACGCTCGTCGAGGTAAATGATCAAAAGACAAGCACCGTCCGCGCGCTAGTGGGATTTGAACCCGTGATCACCAGGTTGGAATGAATCGTGCTAACACTATCATCCAAACGGAGGAGATGACGAGCCTGCTACGATTTGACAATATTAATTGTCAATTGGCTCGCGACTTTGCTAAATTGTTACGTTGTTGTATATTATAACGCGCCATCTATGCAACAACTATAAAAACTATTAAATAGACAAACATCCGTTGATATTCAACGGGCTTACACCAGTAGTTAATAATAGTTCATTAAAAAAAGTTTTTGTGTAGTCTTGGCCTCATACTGTATGATTGTGATACAAGTATGTATGTATATCAATATATTCATGCAGAATTTGTGGTTTTTGCGTGCTTTTCATTTTGAACAAATAAGCTTTACCCTCATTAAATGAATCGAGTCTCGAGTCAAATCCTCTTACCGGTAGAGCAATATCGTTGTCAAAATCAGCAACAGGTGTAACCAAGGTGACTTTCATTGCGTAAATTTTCATTCTGAGACCAAACTGTGTTTCCCATTGGGTTATTTCAAGTTTTTTTTTATTTGCGTCGGAAAAATGCCCGAAAGCCATTTTTGCGTTTTCCACTATTCTTTTCAGCGGAAGAAACGTACATATGTATCACCACCACTACTACAATACTTTTCTTTTTGCAGCAGCTGGAAAATCTCATCACTATTACGAATTTTCATGTATTCATCAAATTATCCCTACAGGCTTTTCTTCTTCATTTCGCTTACATTCGTTTTTATATAATAAAATATATAAAAAAAAATTAACTCGATTTTACTCGTACGTTATATAAAAAATATAAAATATATTATACCTATACATACATACCTACAATAAAATAGCATTACTTTTACAAATTACCAATATTACATAGTTGAATGGGAGTTTATAACGCAAAACAAACTTTTATGAAAGAATCTCGTTTATTATTTTTAGCCTATTAGCCCAATATCTTCATACATTTCTATAAAAATTAATTTCGATTTATTGTTAGTTTTATAAAAATTCTTGAAAGTTGAAACAAAATTCACCATAAATTTAAGAAATTTATACAAACACTAACTTTGTTACCCGGCTTTGCCCGGGGGGTAATTAATATAATGTAATATAGTGTTTGTTTAGTAAATTATTTCGGGAGTCCAAAAAAGGGGCCGCCGGGGCAGGAGGGGGGTCTGGGGGTGGTAACCCTCCTTCTTACCCCGGCGGCCCCTTTTTTGGACTCCCGAAAAGCAATGCCGGCCCCTTACCAACCCCCAAACCATCCTTCTTACCCCGGCGGCCCCTTTATTGAACTCCCGAAAAGCAATGCCGGCCCCTTACCAACCCTTAGACCCCCCTCATGCCCCGGCGGCCCCTTTTTTGGACTCCCGAAAAGCAATGCCGGCCCCTTACTACCCCTTAGACTCCCCTCCTGCCCCGGCGGCCCCTTTTTGGGCTCCCGAAACACTATCTGCTTAAATCTACTTAAATCTGCCGAAAACATCTACTATCGTGTGTACTTCGTCGTTTCTATTAATCGTGCCCGAGCAACGCCTGGTAATTGACGAATGACCCATACGTACATACATACATACATACATACAAACTTGAGCGTTTTATATATTAGATAAATGTTAAATTACCACCAATGCCATATATTTTTCAAAATATTCCAATTTTATATGTAAAATTTTCGTGAGAAAATAAATAAATATACGCGTCTCATAAAGTACAAAATTGGCAATATGAAAGTGTTTTTTTTTGCTAGTTAAATATACATATGTAGGTACATTTTCAAAAAAACATCGAGCACTTATTTTGCGGGTACAACATGCAATATATTTTTTAAATACAAAATCGAACGTCGCTTTCTCAATTCGAACTAAACAAAAAAAAAAAAAAAAATGCGAAATTCCTCGTTTGCCATTTGTATTTTATATGGGTACGGGCAATGTAAAATAAATAGCATCTGTATTGTACCAAAAGGTTTTTAATATGAAATCGAGCAATGCTGATGTCACAATAAAACACGTATGTATACACCTATGACATATGTATATACAAAAGCAATTTGATGTACAATATTTATTGCAATATTTGCATCGTTCAAAAATTCAATATTACTCTCATTTTTTCAAGTATTTGAGTGATAAAATTATATCCCATAGTAAAAAAAAAATTTAAGCGATGCGATTTTTAACGCTCACATGAACACTTGTACGTTATTACTTTTACTTTATTGTTTTTTTCATACACAAATGCGTAATAAAATTTTAATTTATTTATAGTAGCGGTTGACTTTGTAATGCGATCACGATATATATTCGGTGGTCCATCGATCAGTGTTCCTAGGTAGGAAAAATTGTTGGGTTTTAGGGATAGAGCTTTAGTAGGTTGTGGGCGGAAGCAAATCAATTTAAACTTTTGCCCACAGCTTTGCTTGGGTTTATGTTTATGTACATATTTCTTCATACATATACATATGTACATACACCTGCATATGTAAATTGTACAGGTGAATGGATTCTCTTTCTGTTTTTTTAAAAAAAAAAAATGATCCACCATCTCGGCACCAATCATATGATGAATAAAATGGGGATATACTTACATATATGTATGTATTGACTACGTGTATTATATTGAATATTGAATAAAAAATAAAATTTATCATACGTTTTGAAAAAGAGCTTCATTAATAACACTGAGCAACAAAAAATGACGTTTTTTAAAACCCAGAGCGGAGATTAGTCAATCTTTACTAAGTTTGACCTACTGAATTCGAATGTATCATATAAACCCGCCACCGAGAACATGTCATAACGTAGTTTAAAATCATTTTCCGCTCATATTAGTGCGTTTAGATAAAATAAAAAAATATTGAAATAGAAAACCAATTCTTATAAACGTGGTGAAATAAAAAAACTTGCCAAATAAACGGTAATAGCACGGGAAAAAAATGTGTAAAAAAAAATATATTTTTGACTTTAAAAATTCGGTAGATAATTAATTATAAGTATTTCAAAGCAATAAAAAATCACAATCAATAGAAAAAATATCTGACTGTTGATTTCAATAATCACTTTGAGCACAGCGATACTATATTTTGAGTTATAGACCGCAAAAGCCAAAAAAATGGATATTTTTTAAATCGCGAATATCTCATAAACGAGAGCATATCAACAAAAATCATTATCGGATTCGAATTAAGTGGATCAAAATTAGTAAAGATTGACCAATCTCTAGCATCTCTAGACCTAGTCTAGTAGCATGGGCCTCAATTAACTTACTAATTTGTATAACCTGTAATATATTTAAACATGTAAACCTTATACCTAAATTGTTTAATTCGAATGCCATTTTAAATTCAATATATATTTTTTAATTTACACACACATAAAATATGAATACATTCGGATCTGTTTAACGGATCGTTGTAATTTTTTTTGATTGTATTTTTTAAAAGGCTAAAAATAAAATATCACATTTCAAACGCAATTAAAATTTGTGATACCTACCATATAAACCAATAAAAATAATTTACAAAGCAATAAAATCGCACATTAATAAATATATATAGGTATAAAGAGAGAAACAAAATACGGAATTCGCTTTGCAGATCTAAACTTTTTTTTTATGTTAAACGAAGCATAAACAACGAACGCGATCCATCTTTTTTAATTACTGCAGGTTATTATTATCGAAGCACAATTGTTATTTTCCAAAATTACATTAGGTACTAAAAATAGAAAAAGATGCAAAAAAATTCATTGTATGATTTAAACTCTAACTAGGTTATCCAGTTAACAAAAAAAAAAAAAAATTTTACCCCAGGAAGATTAATCAAAAAATTTATATCGAAGAAAGAAACATGACAGCTACAATATACTGAATTTTAAAACGATTAAAATACACGAACGACAATGCGCTATCAGATTCTGATCGAAATAATATGCAAATTTAATAGGACAAAAAGCGCACAGTACTTATATCTAAATATAGATAATATTTATGTATATATCCAGATTTTATGTACGGTTTTAAAACGGGATCGGATCATAAACGTAATTTTTAAAAGGCTTTCGTGGCGACATTTATGCGATTCCCATGTAAATTTCACGCAGGGTTAAATTTGGTTACCGAGTCCGAAATAACGATACAGTGCGAATGAGAAAAATAAAAAAAAGTCAAAATGGAAACAAAGAAACTTTTACATTCAGAAAATTAGATTTTGAAGTTCAAAGTTCGATCGGCGAAGAAATAAAAATACGAATCGACGGAAAATTCAATTGTCCGTTCAAAAGTACAAAAGCTCAAATCGAGTGTTGATAAATTCAGTTCATAGACGTTAAACGTGCAAAATTGAACTTAAATTACTCAAGAAAATTGCCGAATTATAAAATTGACGAGTGGGCATTCTTTATCAACTTTTTTAATCAATCGAATACGTAATTACATGTTTGATTGTATCGCATATCGTTACTTATTTTTACACTGTTGCAATATTTCTCAAGATTTTTAAATGAAAGTATTCTTGTTCCATATTTCATTCATCGAGTTTTTCAATTAATTTATTTCAGACACTAGCAATGAGTTTACGGGTGCGGTTTTCCATCGATTTTCCACTTAAATTACACGAAGATCCTATAAACGACTATCCAACACCTCGCCTATTTAACGAATAAGAAAACTTTCGTTTTCATTACATCTGCATTTATTTATCTTATCGTCGAGGCGAAAAAGAAAAAAAAATCGACCAAATCTACTGCCTAAATATCCGAAATGCTTGCGGTAGTGACATGGGTTTGGAGAAAATGAATCAAATATTGGATGCGAAAAAAAGAGAGGGGAAAATACGTAAATTGAGGGGAAAGTTGCAAAATGAGTTTCGAAACTCGTACGCTTGGCCCACTGCTGAAAAAAAACTGGAAACTGTTGGTATGTACTGAAAAAACAACAACAACAGGAAATCGCAATTTAATACTCTCAGCAAAAAATTTACTTAAATTACTTCCAATTAATAAATGTACTGTATAATTATGTTACACTGCTATAATAACACATCTGTTGATATAATATAATACTTTGTTTTAAAAGGCCCAATGTCAAAATACTTATTTCCAAGAAACCAGTGTCGTGTTCAAATTAATATTCACTAATAAAACTCTATTACATAGAACCGAGCTACAGATATATGTATGTATTGTACTTGTGTGAATCAGTCGAATTAATGTGACACAGATTGGAATAAACGTACAATACTCGAATGAGCTTCCTAACATCCTCCTTCTGTAGCCGTTAAAAAAAATTAACTCAATAAAGGCATTCCCAGAAAATAAACAAAACATACAACTAAAATGGAATTGTACATATGTATATATATATTACACTATACGTATAGCGAAGAAACGCACGAAATATCGCGCGTTTGATATGATGGGGAGTTGTATCGCATAGCCGCAGATGGTGCTGCCTACACCACTGCCGATTTTCGACCGGAAAATCGCAACGGAATTTGTTGTACACGATTTTTTTGGCGATTCACTCAATTTCGATGACGTTTGTGGAAAAGCTATCGGAGAAGGTGAAAAAGTATCGCATTCTGTACAAGCTGACTTGATAGGTTATGTCAGAGTAAGAGAAACCAGACGATTCTGTCAACAGTCAGCCGATCCTTGATGACACACCGTTATAAATTTAAAGTATTTAACTAATCATTCATATATGTAAATATGCGGCCAACATTAGAGCTTCGTCTTCATATGAGGAGTCCGTGTCAGAATCGTGAGTGAAATACAAACGTTCCGAAAGCGAGGTGACAGACGATATTTCACTATTCACCGGTAGAGTGTTGAATGGCGCTGCACTGCCGTCCTAAGCCCACTCAACGTAACTGACAAAACAACAATATCGAAATAAATGAACTTGAAAGTTTTATTCTAAACTTGCTTTATTACCCGGCTTTGCCCGGGGTGTAATTAATATAATGTAATATAGTGTTTGCTTAGTAAATTATTTCGGGAGCCCGAAAAGCAATGCCGCCCCCCTACCCCCCCCTAGACCCCCCTCAAGCCCCGGCGGCCCCTTTAATGGACTCCCAAAAGCAATTCCGGCCCCTTACCAACCCCCAAACCCTCCTTCTTACCCCGGCGGCCCCTTTTTTGGACTCCCGAAAAGCAATGCCGGCCCCTTTACCCCCCCCCCCCCCCACCCCCCTCCTGCCCCGGCGGCCCCTTTTTGGGCTCCCGAAACACTATCTGCTTAAATCTACTTAAATCTGTCGAAAACATGTACTATCGTGTGTACTTAGTCGTTTCTATTAATCGCGAGCAACGCCTGGTAATTGACGAATGACCCATACGTACATACATACATACATACACACTTAAGCGTTTTATATATTAGATTTTGACGGGCGCGTATAAAAACTTATTAAGAAAAGTCATTAAATAAATTTACAAACGTATACGGAACAGGAGGAACAGTTTAAGGCGTCATGTCGGTTCGCTCTATGTATGTAAGTTTAAAATACATTCCTCGATCTTCGCATAAATACGTATCTGTGCGATTAAGAGACGTGACCTCGTATCGTACACGACAAAAGCTCTCGGATAAGCTCGAACACTTCTCGCGCTCGAGGGAGCTTATTTTCATATCGGATTCCCTTTGGGTATTTTCAGAAAAAGGAACCATCGCTCGGTCTCAAGTATATTATCCAGTACATTTCGGTACGGTTACACACTTCCGGTCTATCCCGCGGTTTAATTATCCGCCAGGCTCACTTTCTCACTCTCGCATTCTCCCTCTCCCCCAGGGAAGTATTATTATATTGCCCGTTGAAAAGGCTCCGTCCTTTATTTAACCGCGGTCACGGTGTGCACCACCCCGGAATATTTACATACAAATATACAGTGTTCGATTTTCAGTGCGCTGTCAACTCCAATATTTGTTCGATTCTAACTTGATTTTTTACACGTAGAGTGCTCTAGTGTAAATATTGTGTCGTCAACCGTAAACCTTGCGTATATTGTGCAAATAGTAAAGTTTTCTGAATTCATTTCGAGTGTTTTCATTGTATAATATATGTACATCCAAATCCAACATTCCGCTATGCTTAAAAAATAAGGCGTACGACCAATGCGCACTGCCAGTTATGACGTGTGGATGTGAAACTTGGACGCTAAATTCAAGAATTCTACGAAAGATCCAGTGCACGCAGAGGAGCATGGAAAGACGTATGCTTCGCACAACAAGAAGAGATCGCAAAAGAAATACATGGGTAAGAAGTATGACCAAAGTGGCAGATATAGCAGTACGGGGTGAAAAGTTGAAGTGGACACATAGCGAGAAGAATGGATGGCAGATGGACGTGAGAAGTACTGGAATGGTATCCGTGAGGATGTGAAAGAAAGCAAGGTAGACCGAGTGGAATAGAGGAGAGCTCGCGCGTGGCGCAGCATAAAGTACAGTTTTAAACTCATGAGTCCCTTCGGCAGAGCGTAGTCCCTTAGGCGTCGCTATATATGTACGAAGGTGGGAAAGAGGTGGAGACGCAAAACTCCAATGGGTCAAAGACTGTTGTCCGTCATGTCAGACCGAGTAGAAGATGGGCTGATGAATTGAGAAGAACGTGTGGAGTCAAGTGGATGCAGATTGGTCAAGACAGACAGGAATGGAAGAAGATTGGTGAGGCCTTCATCCAGCAGTGGATGGTGAGCGGCTGAAAATGATGATGATGATGATGATGAATATACACCCTTTAGTGTAAGCCTGTTGAATATCAACGTATGTTTGTGTGGGTATTTGTGTATTTAATAGATTTTATAGTTGTTGCATAGATGGCGCGTTATTATTATAACGTAACAATTTAGCAAAGTCGCGAGCCTGTTGAGATATTATATTGTTGTCAAATCGCAGCAGGTTCGTCATGATAGTGTTAGCACGACTCATCCCAACCTGGTGATCACGGGTTCAAATCCCACTAGCGCGCGGACGGTTCGTGTCTTTTAATCATTTATCGAGGCGAGCGTTATCAGCAGACAGACAGACAGAAAGACGGATCTGGGCTATTATTTAATAATGTCTTAAGCAAGTGGTGACTACATATGTATATGTATTCGAAGGTTGATTAGATATACATACATACGTACATACATACATATGTACATATGTACATATGTAGTTGTCCCGAGTAAGAAATTATATTTCAGAATTGAGTAACATTATATATGTAATTACTAGTGTAAGCCCGTTGAATATCAACGTATGTTTATGTGCTGAATCTATTTGTATTTAATAGTTTTTATAGTTGTTGCATAGATGGTGCATTATAATACAACACGTAACAATTTAGCAAAGTCGCGAACACTTTAAAAATTAATATTGGCCAATTCATCAAAACCGGTTGGTTATCAGCAACCAGCGTTATCAGCAGACAGACAGACAGACAGACGTACAGATGGACGAAATAGGGCTATTATACATATATATATTTATAGTATATATGTATGTATATACATATATATAGTAATAGATATTAAACATAATTGATTTAATCATTTTGCATCTTCGTAAGTGTAATTTATATTTTAAAAGTGCGTATAAATCAACATTGTACACAATATAATCCTTTTCGTCTACATATTTTGAACATGGGAATGAAATTCTCAAAATATTAGATAATGCACGCAAAAGAAAATTTTTGTTTGTCAATTTTAACAACAGTTGTGCTGTCAAAAACTAACATCTGTCCGAGATTACGTTTTAGAAAAGTCATTTCTTTCGCCAGTCAACAAAAAAAAAGCCGATCAATCAATACATTCGCAAAAATGATGTTGTTTTCTTCGTATCCTTCAAATAAATTGCATAAAAAAAAATACAAACAGACACGAAGGACATCGGAGGAGAATCAAACATGGCATTTTTAATAATTATTAAATATTAAATTTTGTTTTTGAAATAAATATGTAATTATTACGCAGAGCGAAATAAATCTCTCGAATAATTTAGACGTAGAATATCGTCAAAGACGAATAAATATTTGCCTTGTTATAATTTTTTCCGCGTATTTTTGTTTACGTATACGACATGTCAATCAAATACTCCAATTAATAATATTTATTATAAATATTTTATTATTTATTTCGCCTCCTTTCACCCAGTCTACATTTCAGTATCGATGCTGAAAAAAACGAAACTCGCCCTAACGAGACGTTGTTTTATTTTATATACAATTTAAAATCGTTAAGAACAAAATTCACAATGAATACACGTGCTTCAAGCTGTGTATGTACTTACGAAAAAAAGTGACAAGAAAAAGACTTGTGTACATTGTAATTATGTACCTACAATGCTTTGCTTTGGAGTGATTCGTGCTACTAAGAATTTAAAAAATAAAACATGGGAAAAAAGGCAAACGGATGAGTTTACTATTGAATATGACTTACTTACGTACATTGTTAAATATAATAAGTGTATTCAAACTGAAAGGGCATTAACCTCAAACATTCGAGGACATTTAAATTACATCAAATTTAAAGTCATCCTAATTGATGTTTCAAACTTTAAGAGAAATGTATTGAATTCCAATTTATGTGAAAATATCGTAAATTAATTATATTATTTATCAATTGGACGAAAATAGAGACGCTTCGAATTATTTTCAGAATTGAAAACTCAATATTGTAAAGCGTCGCACTCATACCTCGGACGAATGTTGAGTCATACATTGTTTTCTGCACATTTGGCTAAAGATTCGGTGCAGCCCGGATATGAGTCAGAGGTCGCGACACATAACCCCCTGCCTCTCTTCCCCTCAGTCTAAGTTGACGTTGACCAATCAGATTCGACAGTGCAAATCAGGCGACCTATTGACCAATTGCAATCGACCCAGGGATCAGCCGACTTTCCTTCTCACATCCCCCCAAACCTCAGCCCCTTTAGTTTACATATACAGAGACGTAAAGGTCAGAAACAACTCACTCTTCCAGTCTCCTCCAGTCACAACAGAATCACACAGGTCACTCTTCAGTCAAACAATTAACCCACACGGACGTATACTCTCCTAAACTATGATAACAGTTGCCAACACGCAACTTTTCCGAATTATACCAACACACAAACCTTTATATTTTACTATAATTGTGCCACCAAATGAACCATTGTGAAATCAATTAACAAACGATCATCATACTATCAAGTGCTGTTTTCTCATTTTTCTCTGTTCCTCAACCTCCAATACATAACAGGGCTTATCTATCTGGTTAAATTTAAAATAAACACGATCTATGTATGTACATATGTAGGTACATACAAACAACGTTTTGTCATTTTTTTAATTAATATCACAAATAATACCTCAGATAATAAACACACGATCTAACGATCTAGCTAACTCCAATTTGATTCACGGCGAACAATTCAAATACCTTTTTCGGCTTAAGCTCGGCTGCGGATCCGATCCGATAATTATGTAGGGCGCGTGGGCGTACACGCGAATTTGTTTGAAGCAAATTGACGAGATTAAGTTCGGCCTGAGGAGGAGAGCTTCCAATTTTGCGAGAGGCTTCCCATTCCCCCCCATGACCTTCCCCATAAGCTCTGGAGGGATCCAGGACTCAAACGAGCCAAGGTCTTGGGGCTGTTTTGTGTTATTGGAAACCTTTTCACATCGCGTCCCAATTCGTAAGCTCCACCATTGACGGCTCACTAATTAATCCACAATTAATATTGACCATATCGGACCCGTTTAATTCGTTCAAATGTCGCTCAGATGCTATGCTATTTGTTACGCCCGCCTTTCTCAATCATTCTTCAAATTATATAAATACTAGTGTAAGCCCGTTGAATATCAAAGGTTTCTTGCTGAAAAATAATATTAAATTAAAAAGTTTTTATACATAGTTGTTGCATCTATGCAACCAAGCGCCATCTATGGCACGTTACAATAACAACAACGTAACAATTTAGCAAAGTCGTGAACCTTTAAGAATAAATATTAGCCAATTATAGCACGTCCGTCATCGCCTCCGTTCGGAAGATAGCGTAAGCACGATTCCTCTCAACCTGGTGATACTGGGTTCAAATCCCACCAAGGTGAGCGTTATCAGCAGACAGACGCACACAGACAGACAGACGGAATAGGGCTTTTATATATATAACTGGAGTAAGCCCGTTGAATATCAACGGAGCGGCTTCTCATCAACCCTTGCTGAAAAATAATATTAAATTTAACAGTTTTTATAGTTGTTGCATCTATGCAACCAAGCGCCATCTATGGCACGTTACAATGACAATAACGTAACAATTTAGCAAAGTCGTGAACCCTTTAAGAATAAATATTAGCCAATTATAGCACGTCCGTCATCGCCTCCGTTTGGAAGATAGCGTAAGCACGATTCCTCTCAACCTGGTGAAACTGGGTTCAAATCCCACCGAGGCGAGCGTTATCAGCAGACAGACGCACACAGACAGACAGACGGAATAGAGCTATCTAATATATAAAACACTTAAGTTTGTATGTATGTACGTATGGGTCATTCGTCAATTACCAGGCGTTGCTCCGGTACGATTAATAGAAACGATGAAGTACACACGATAGTAGATGTTTTCGGCAGATTTAAGTACGTACGTCCCCTCTCCCCTAACCCCACCCCTCCACATCCCCGCATCTCTCCTTTATTACCCGGCTTTGACCGGGGTGTAATTAATATATCGTAATATAGTGTTTGTATAGTAAATTATTTCGGCAGTCAAAAAAAGGGGCCGCCGGGGCAGGAGGGGGGTCTGGGGGGTAGTAAAGGGCCGGCATTGCTTTTCGGGAGTCCAAAAAAGGGTCGCCGGGATAGGAGGGGGGTCTGGGGGTGGTAAGGGGCCGGCATAGCTTTAAGGGAGCCAAAAAAAAGGGCCGCCGGGGCTTGAGGGAGGTCTGGGGGGTGGTAAGGGGCCGGCATTGCTTTTCGGGAGTTCAAAAAAGGGACCGCCGGGATAAGAAGGAGGGTTTGGGGGTTGGTAAGGGGCCGGCATTGCTTTTCGGGAGTCCAAAAAAGGGTTATAAAGCTAGTTATATATATATATAACTGGAGTAAGCCTGTTGAATATCAACGGAGCGTTTTCATCACCTACTCGTGCGACGTTCTGGTTTTTTAATTATTTACGTCGGCGAGCGTTATCAGCAGACAGACAGACAGACAGACGGAATAGGACGGAATAGGACTATTATATGTATATATAATTAATACATTAATTATCCTAACAGCATATAAATTGTAAAATTCTAATGCTGCGTACACACCGACTCACTAACCTAAGTAACCCTGCTCTACCTAAGCTCTACCGTTTAATTTAACCCTGTCGTGTTACTTAATTTATGTATAATATTCGTTGCATTTCTATCAAATATTTGAATTGAATTTAAATCGAAAGTTTTTAAATTGCCGAAAGAATACTGATTTTTTCGTCAAAGTATCGAAGTGGAGTAAAAAGTTCATTTTGACTGTCTAATATGATAAAATCCAGTGATTATGCAAATTTGTTCAAGTACACCCTAGAGCGCTTTTAAAATCAACTTTTCAAGTTGATGATCTTTTTTATAAGAGCCATAAATCTAATATATAATATGCAGCATCATACTAACTGTTAAATAATATACATTAAAAACCAGTCAATATACATATGTATGGATCATTTGGTAATAATATTAAAAAAATAGGTGACTTTTTAAGGGAAGTGCCACTATGTATTTCCCTCAGGATTATAATATTATAATATAATATTGTATTATTATCTCTTACACCTTACGTGAAAATAATAGATTTGAAATTTCAGCTTGATAGACTTGATAGTTTCGGAGAAAAAGTTAAAAGCACCAAAAACCAAGAGTAAAAGTACTACTTCCGCGGAATTCCGGTTGAAAAAAAATGTTTAAAAATTATATTATTTTGAAGGTTTTTACACAAACTAAGCCCACTTAACGTATGTACATATGTAAGTGACAAAAATTATGAAAATAAGTTAGATGTGTTTTAAGGGTTATGGGAGTGTATTCTTGCGATTTTTCATATCAAATTTATCTTCATCCAAAAGTGACTTTTTTAAGCTATTAAATCTAACGTATCTGCATGCGCAGAGAAATAGTATCACCAATACTTGGCGAAAATAACGTATCCAATATTTACTTCGGTCCACTACCTTATCATGAAATATTGAAAAGACTGAATCTCTCCACATTGGAGACGAGGAGATTAAGAGGTGATTTAATTGAAGTATTCAAAATAATAAATAATCATTATTCATGTGAAATGACCAACCTCATTTATGTTCAATGAGAACCCTCATCTAAGAGGTTATACTCTTAGACTCCGAAAAGAAAAATCAAATAAGATTGTTAGAGATTCATTCTTTTCAAATAGAGAGTGGTTGAAGTTTGGAATAGTCATATGTATACATTAATAATGAATAATGAAGTGACGTAACTACTAAAGTATTCATTCATAAAACACAATTGAAACCTCATGCACAAAAAAAAAGTTTAAATAAATCAGTAATATATGAAAGAAAAACACAAATTTAGAATAAAACTTTCAAGTCCATTTACATATCTCGATATTGTTGTTTTGTCAGTTACGTTAAGTTAAGCTTAGGACGGCAGTCAGCACGCCTTGGTGAAAATCACCTTTAATTTGTATTTCAATACAAATTTAGTTTGTACATCCATATGTAGATTAATTTGGAATATTATTTATGTTATGTCTGGCTGTCCAAAGCTCGTAAAATGAGCCAAATATAGATTCCATGCACCTAAAAAAATTGTTGTTTTGACTGGATCTCGGGACAAGTCTTTAAAGCCTGTCCTTTCGTCTCCTTGAATTTCGTCACCTTCAATGACCTCACGTACAAAACACATTTAAAAAAACAGATTTAGTGCCAAATTGGTCTCGGACAAACTTGACCTCTAGACTACCCATTACCCCTCTTCTCTTCTTTCCCTCTGTCCGAGTTGGCGTCAACCAACCAGAGTCCAAAGGTGCATCAGGCCCCAGTCAACGACCAATTGAAATCAATCCAGGACTCGGCTGTTGCCCCTTTCTTATCTCCTCATCCCCGCAATCCCTCCAAACCTCAAAAAACTATATAACGATGTGAACGACAGGTTTACCCCACTTCCTCTCAAGTCGCCTACTTCTTCTACTTCTTCTACTTCACTCATACGAGCTAAATACGCAAATCTTTTGTAATTTGTTGTGATTGTGCCATCAAATAAAATTGTGAAATAAACAAACATCATCATCACCATTCAAGTGCTGTGTTTTCATTTTTACTCTGTTATTCCACCTCCAATACATAACATTTAATAGTAAATTTTCGAATGCAGGAATGAATCGACGTGCTAAGTATCCTCTTCCGAAGCTTACGAATTTTAATTTTCAATGGCTTACAATCCACTGTAAATTTTCAGCATTTGCATAGGGTGCAAATAAATCTGAACCAATTGAAAATATGTAGAAACGAGCCGGCTATTTTCGCCTACTACACAGCATATGTACTATAAATACAAAACAAACAATGTATATTTAAACCGTTTAGTCGGTGGAGCAACACGTAGTTTTGTATCCAACAGAGTTCGCGCAACACACGTTCGCAAAAACCGTTAAAGTTTCAAAAATAAAATTGCGTGTTTCCTCTACGACGAAATCTGATAAAGCAACAACACAAGCTCCAATGGCTTCTTGCATAAGCGTGTGCTTTTGTTAAAATTGTTTCCCTATCAGTTTTCAGCCTAGAGGTACGAAATACATACATATGTATGTACAACAGCGTTATCTTCAGACTCATGCGAACATACAGCTAGAATATCAATATGAAGAACAACACACACACACACGGCGATAAGTCTCCTAAAAAGTAGACGAACATAGTATACAAGAGATATAACATAGGTATAAGAGCCTTGATAATAAGTTTAGCTGGAAACACTTGCCACAAGCATGTCGAGTTTTCTTTAAGTCAAACTTCAAAACACGTACACTGTACGAGTATAAATTACACACTGATTCTTATTCGACAAATTTCGCTAATTAAAGTTCATAATTTCAAATTGGGCCTTTAATGTAATATACCAACACATACTGAATTATAAAATAATGTCTGTATACTACGTATAAATGTTGTGTTTATCAGACTTAATTTAAAAGCTCGGCGTGTGCGGAAGCTCTATGTACTGGTGAATTTATACCGTTCAACAAACTTGCATAATGGATGCAATGTATGAGATTTTGGTTGAATTTCAGTCGCTCAAAACTCTTATCGCACTCGTTAATTATTAGAATGGTACAGTTTGATATACATAGTATACGTTGGTATAATTTATCTACATTCATGTGTACAATGTGTGTGTATAAGCTCGTTGATCCTTTGCGCTCGTTTCAAGCTTAACCAAATGTGTACGCTTTGGGAATTTTCCCCACTATGCAATTTAATTTTTGTATAATTAGCCATGTCTGATTTGTGCTAAAAGCCAAAAATTTACAATCAGTACACTCGCAAGCTCAGTTTTCTCAATGAAAATGTTTCAAAGTATCAAAAGTAGTAAAGTAGACCTCAATTCTAATTTTGTTTACGATCCAATAAATGCGATATTACTATGCCCGTATGTTGAAATTTATGTTCTAGCAATTCGATCGATTTTTTTCAATTTCAATGATTACGTACAATTTGTGTGTGTGTGGGTATATTTACTTTAAAATTTGGCGCTTTTGCGTATTCGCGTGTATTAATTTTGTTGATTGATGTTCAATTGATCCTTGTCGAACGCGAAAAAAACGTAAAAATAAATTACAAGTGACGTATCTACACAGCAAACGGGTTTGTATTACATAATAAATAATCAATGGTCTGAGTATTGTTTTATTTTAAAGTATCAAAATATAAAATGTTCGACCACCCGATCCAAAAGTTGGCACAAGAAAATTTTGGAAAATTGACTACCGTTAATTTTCATATTGTGAAAGTTAATTAGAAAATTGTTAAATGTCAACTCTACTCGGTGCTTCATTTATCATCTTTGATAAATCCACATTTTACAAAATAGAAAAACTTATAATTATCCTCGTGTATTTAATATTGAATATTTTCATACTAGTACGAATTTTCCTATTAATTTTATGAATATAAAATTTTTTAAATAAATAAATATACATTTTTATTGGATAATAAACATACTGTTATAACCTGAACCATTCACGTTCAAATACTGTAATATTTAACTAAAAATTGTAGATAATAATAATGCATTGTCTCATATTAGACGTGAGAATATTTATGCAACGGTAATCATAAATTATCATATTATTAAAGGATAACCCCCAGTTGTCTCATTGGATTATATTTTATATTATCCTATTAAGGGTTTATTTTATTTATATCACTCATAAAAGAGAGTGTCTCCTTTATTATTATATTACTAGTGTAAGCCCGTTGAATATCAACGGACGTGTTTTTTGTATGTGATTTTAACGATAGAAAAATGTTTTCAACGCGCTAACTAAATAAATCGATTAAATGATTACTTAACAATTAAGCAAAGTCATGAACCTATTAAGGATTAAAATTTTCAAATTATAGGAGGCCTCCCATCACCGGTGTTGTATGAACGCGTTAGCGCTAACTCACACAACCTGGTGATCACGGGTTCAAATCCCACTCGCGACGTTCGTGTTTTTTCAATTAAATTTGAATTTGTTACATTAAACCGAGGTGAGCGTAATCAGCAGACAGACAGACAGACAGACGGAATTAGGCTATTATATATATAATCTATTTTCGTGTGGTTATTCCCCTACATATCCTGGTGGCAGCGCCTCACCCTTACCAATTTATTTGACCTGTAGTTTTGATGCCGCCTCTTCACCATCGCGTGAATGTTCGTGGAATATTCGTCGGAATGTTCGTGAAATATTGGCCGTAGTGTTTCGAGCAGCTACCGCTACTCGTGCGTCGTGAGCGCGCAACGATCGTATCGCTAGTGGCGCCACTCTGGTGTCAACTAGCAAGCGGCAGCGAACGAAGTGTCGCGTCTCTGCCTACAAAAATGCCAAGCTTCCAAGACATTTAGCAAGGTGACGAACCATTGTATATCAATTTACGAACCCTTCCCCCTCCACATAGAGTGTCGTTTGCGGAATCATGTGGACAAATTCTGTAACTCTCAACTTTATTGAACTGTGATTGAGCAACTTTATTGAGCAGTGACGCGACACTTCGTTCGCTGCCGCTTGCTAGTTGACACCAGAGTGGCGCCACTAGCGATACGATCGTTGCGCTCGCGGCGGACGAGCACGACGACGAAACGAATGCTCCATTTTTGCGGATACCCTGCGAATGTTTACGAAAACGTTGGCCTTCGCACGAATGTTTATAAAAAACGTTGACCTTCGCACGAATGTTTACCTACACCTTGGCGCTCGGCACCGCTCGTCAGCGCTCGTACTATATGAAGAGCCGGCATCAGGATCTAGATTCTAGACAGAGGAGAATTTATCTATCCCCTTCCCGAGTCCATATCAATACCTATGTATATAAAATCGTATTATAGGCTTTAATCAGCGTTCTTATATGTATCTTATTTACTAACAAAACCGTATGTTTTTTTGTGTCTTAAGGCTGCCCTACAAGTGTATGCTCGACTCGAGGCTATAGCCGCATACTTATTAGCGAACATGCGCGTGTAATGTAATGCACGCTAATGTGGACGCCATGTACACACTTGCCGTGCAATCATCGACAATCTAATCTGATAAATGATGATTTGTGTCACAATGTGGATACAAACCAAGCACATAGTTTCTTGGAATGCAAAAACCACTATGCAGAGATGCTATTTTTCATTTTCACAAAGCTCTCGAATTTTTCACACGCATTTGGGTAAACCCTTGCAGCTTTAACCGCGTACTCATTGGCGAACATGCGCGTGTAATGTAATGCACGCTAATGTGGACGCTATGTACACACTTGCCGTGCAACCAACTGCGAACGAACCCTCTGTGTTCGCGCCAAAAACCGAAACCGAGTGGATCGCCACGAACGTTGCAGAGCGCGCTCAAAATATACTCGCGAACGCGTACACATTGACAAAATTTGTTGCATCACACGCTCGTGTTTGCTAATGAGTACGCGGCTTTACACACGTAAACTTGGTTTGCCCAGGCAATCTGGTTTGTGCCTGTGCGTGTAGGGCACCTTTACAATAAGCATACAGACAATGAGTGTTTTACCATTGCAAATACATAATCTCAAACTCGCTATTGTTACGTCGCCGCCTGACCGGTGCGTCATAAATATGATGCAATAGTACAACCGAATGTCGAGCCGTAGCACCGACCACGGACTTTTGGTCTTATATGCATTTAACTTGAAATTCGTCATACCTCGGACGAAGGTTGAGTCACACATTGTTTTCTGCATATTTGGCTAAAGATTCGGTGCAGCCCGGATATGAGTCAGAGGTCGCGACACATAACCCCCTGCCTCTCTTCCCCTCAGTCTAAGTTGACGTTGACCAATCAGATTCGACGGTGCAAATCAGGTGACCTATTAACCAATTGCAATCGACCCAGGGATCAGCCGACTTTTTCTTCTCACAACCCCCCAAACCTCAGCCCCTTAAGTTTATATATAGATGTAAAGGTCGGAGTACAGCCACTCCTCCAGTCAAACAATTAACTCTGTTATATCTGGCTCACCAGATCGTAAATATTCGAGCCGAATATAAACAATACGTGCAATATTACACCGAAGGTTGAAACGAGTCACATATTGTTGTTATGACTGGACTCAAGCCGACGAGTCCTACCTCGCCTCTCATTGAATACCCCTCCAACCGCCTCTTCTTTACCCCTCGCCTATAAGCGAGCCTGTCCTTTCCTCTCCTTGGACGACCTTTTCTCGTATAAATGCATTTAGTCTAGAGAACAAATTTAACGATTCATTGTTCAAAACGTATTTTCGAATGATACAAAGTAAACTTGCACCACTCCCAACCAAGTACCTTCTCACGATTCGAGAGTATTTTGTCTGGGCCAATTTAACGACTCATTGTTCAAAGTGTATTTTTCAACCTTGCTAACGAAATGCACAGCCCCAACCTCTTTCCCCTCTGTCCGAATTGGCATCGACCAATCAGGTTCGACAATGGGTCGGATGACGACACTGTCAGCCAATCAAGATTAAGTTCACACTCAGCTGTTGCCCTTTCTCAAATACGCAAATCCTTCCTAACCCCTCGTCCCTCAAAAAACTATATATCGATGCAAGGGACAGGTTTACCTCACTTCATTCAGTCGCTCGCACTTCTCCAGCCACTTCCTTCAGCCTCACTTCACTACTTCCTCTCAAGTCACATTCTACTACACTCACACGAGTTAAATACTCA
Organism: Parapsyche elsis; assembly: GCA_022651745.1. Classification (NCBI taxonomy): domain Eukaryota; kingdom Metazoa; phylum Arthropoda; class Insecta; order Trichoptera; family Hydropsychidae; genus Parapsyche; species Parapsyche elsis. The sequence continues at coordinate 325,095 of JAGVSN010000045.1, forward strand.
AATCTTATTATAAATTGTTGTGATCGTCCTATCAAATTAAAAAGTGAAAGAAACAAACATTCACCATTCAAGTTACTGTGTTTTCATTTTTCTCTGTTATCCCACCTCTAATACATAACAACTCATATTCGATCACTCCAAGTTGACCTTCATACTACTAACCGGTATAGCGATTTGCTATACCGATAATTACGCAAATTTCCGAATCGCACTAGCACACAAACCTTTATATTTTACTGTAATTGTGCCACCAAATGAACCATTGTGAAATCAATCAATAAACAAACGATCATCATACCATCAAGTGCTGTTTTCTCATTTTTCTCTGTTCCTCAACCTCCAATACATAACACCATCAAATAAATATGTGACACTTGAGGTAATCGTTCAGATTTGATTAATGTTTCGATTCAAAGTGGCACACTTCAGTTTCCACACAAAGACAGACAAATCTGACGACTGAGCATCCTTCCAAGTTACGCAAAGTTCTAGTTTTAGGATCGAACCCTCAAAGTTTAACCATCAAATAGACGTACATACGTATCGTCAGCTCTGATTTAATTTAATCCACTAAGTAATTAAAACTCTTTCTATGAACGATTTCAGGATTTATTTATAACATTTACCTTTCGGTTTAGTGATCACGCGTGATCTTGCTAATTTATTACACGTACAAAAGGGTATTTAGGTGTGTGTATATGATACTTCATAAGCAGGGTCGTCTTAGACCCCAAATAAGTATCCGAACAAGTGTCTTGTTTGTCGACGAGATGAGTTGCATGTAATCTCTGACCACAAATTGGTTCTACACTAGGCTATTTTCGTTTAGGTACTGTACCTATATATATGTATGTACTCGTAAATTTCCAACGTGATAATTATCGAGGTTTGTGAATAATATACCTATACGTGCCGAAACGGTCCACATTACTGAATTATATAAATTTAATTGGATATCTTTCAATCTTTCGAATGCGTATTCACCTCAGTATGAAAATAGATAAAAAGTGAAAATAATGATAATAAAAAATATCTTACTTTTTCGAGGGATTCCGTTCGACGTGGGACCCTTTCAGCGTAGCCAACGCAATTTGTCATTTTATGATATCATTAAGTCGTAACTTTCGAGGCGACCCTCCCACGGACGTACAGATTTCCCTAAGAACGAATAAACGGATCAGGAAGAATAGTACTTTTACATACAATTTAAGCGGGGAGCATTCGGACGAAATTTGGAATATTTTCATTGAATTTTCCACTCACTTGCCTATACTCATATATGTACATATTATTAATATTAAATAATTTTTTTATACGAAGAAAGAAATAATCGAAAAGTGTGATTTTAAATTATCGCAAATGTTCTACTGAAATTGTCTCTTTCGAAAATCTCGTCGTACGTGAGTATGATAAAATTTTTTTCTTTTCCTTTTGTAAACGATTTTATTCAGTGTGTTCTTTGTGCGTGACAAAAAACTCAATTCGCAAAAAAAGGAAAAGACTTTTCTTTGTTTTCCAAACATGGAACTAACGATCGAAAAAATTTCTTTTGACTTACAATAATATCAATTTTTATGTTTTATTTCGATAAAAAAAATCGTTGCTTGTACATAGTTAGTTTTATATTAAATTTTGAATATTTATCGTTAGTTATAAGAACTGAATGAATTCTTATCTTTTTTTGGTAATTATGACAACGATATGAATTTTGACTGACTGAAATGTAAAAAAATTTACATTTTAAATGCCTAGTTTAATTAAAAACAAATATTATTGATTTCGAATTTTGTCATACAACATATAATTAAAGAAACATGTTTTATAATTACTTTTAAACCTAATTGTAATTTTATTTTTTTATTATCGATTAGTAAAAGCGCTTAAAAATTTATTTAAATTGACGATTTTCCTTTTTATTATTTTAATATCACGAAAGCTCGAGAGTCAGTCGCATTACATATAAGACACTTTTTTTTCGCTCTCTTTGACATGTTTTCTTTTGGGATTCGCGCTTTTTACCCATCGACCTATTTACTTTGCATTTCTTTTTGCAAGTCCTATCTAGGCTCACAATTCAATATACGGTGTCATCTTCATCTCTTTGAAATTGTATAGGAGGAAACACTTATTTGTGTCCGAAATACGTATTCAACGTAGTTCATTTTTAGTTTTAGTTCGAATTTATCAATGAATCATAAATGTCGTGTCTGAATCTAATCCAAAATTTTACCATTAATTCCGAGAAAAAAATTGGATAAATGCAATAAAATTTATATAATAGTTTTGGTAAAAATAGAATATCGCTTATAAATACAAATCCATTCCCTAATAAAAAATCGGAAATATCCCTTTTTACCCACGATCGTCTACATATGTACATACATATGTATGTACATATATAAGATCTGCTTATTGAACCGTTTTATTACAGAAATACTTAGAGGAGAATTTCAAACGTGAAATAATTACATTTCTAAATCAGCTTGGCTTGATTTTGGTTGTTCCTGTTGGGGAATTTGAGAAAACAATTTTGTTTGGCAAACGTTTTTCTTTCTTGTCTTTTAAAAATGTTCATGTTAATTAAATAACTATTGTATGTATTACAGTGAGAGAGTTTAAATTCCATCTCTATTGTATGTATATTTTTTTATTTCGTGTGTGCAATTTTATTTTATTTCCATTAAGCGAACTTTCTAATCACTTGTTACCACTCTATGTACCTACTAGCTTTATTACCCGGGTGTAATTAATATAATGTAATATAGTGTTTGTTATTATGCCGGCCCCCTATCACCCCCCAGACCCCCCTCAAGCCCCAGCGGCCCCCTTTATGGGCTCCCTAAAAGCTATGCCGGCCCCTTACCACCCCCAAACCCTCCTTCTTATCCCGGCGGCCCCTTTTTTGGACTCCCGAAAAGCAATGCCGGCCCCTTACCACCCCCCAGACCTCCCTCCTATCCCGGCGACCCTTTTTTGGACTCCAGAAAAGCAATACCGGCCCCTTACCAACCTCCAGATTTCCCTCAAGCCTCGGCGGCCCCTTTTTTGGGCTCCCTAAAAGCAATGCCGGCCCCTTACCAACCCTCAAACCCTCCTTCTTACCCCGGCGGCCTCTTTTTTGGACTCCCGAAAATCAATGCCGGCCCCTTACTACCCCTTAAACCCCCCTCCTGCCCCGGCGGCCCCCTTTTGGGCTCCCGAAACACTATCTACTTAAATCTGCCGAAAACATCTACTATCGTGTGTACTTCGTCGTTTCTATTAATCGCGCCCGAGCAACGCCTGGTAATTGACGAATGACCCATACGTACATACATACATACAAACTTAAGCGTTTTATATATTAGATACAACAGTTTACACTTGTACAGCTTTCGTTCATTTTATCTCCAACGCTCTATAATTATTGGAACATCGCTTGAGAAGTTTTAGCACGAGATAAGTGTAGTGCTAAAGTACGGAAACCTTTCAATATTGCCGTGTGCCATTTTTGTGATATTTAATCAAACGTGTACTTGAAATTTCTCATATAACTGAGCTTTTGTGTCGTAAACGTTGCTAATGCGTTCATTGTATGTACCATTTTCTCCTTGAGTGAAACGTCACATACACAGCATATTTCTCAGATTCTCAGTATATTTCAATTTAATTAGGGTGAAAAAATTTCATTGGAATCGTTTGAGAAATTCTGGAGTCGATCGCTGTGAAAAATCCCACTGACAATATTAAGCTCGTTAGGTAAAGATGTGTCTCGTGAGTTTTTCGTTCACTTTTCGGTTTACCTAATTAGTCTGGCATGTACTTATGTGTTATATGAGAAACCCTTTGGATCTTGTGCGTGTGTCCACCCTTTGGGGGATTAATCAACATCTATCTAGACCACACCCTTCATTATCATAGCACGAACGACCCTAAGATTTGGGTCAATCAAAGGGGAATTCTTTGAAATCGGATGATGCAATCATTCTATGAACGTGTTGGTAAAAGTAAGCAGTCGGTTGGGAATAAGTGCAAAAATAATTAATCCAAATTTAGTCAAGATTATCACGAATCGGTGACTTTGTGCATTTTAATATTTAACCGTGGCTCGTTTCGATGTTTAAGAGTTCTCATCAAATATGTATGCACCGCTCTCATGTTGCAAAGTTGACCCTTTTTCGTCGTAAAGATCCGTTAGGATCGTATCGAAAAGCTTTTTCGTTAAAAGCAAACTGTGTGTGTATTTTTTTCCATCTAATTAACATACAAAATGTACATGAGCTTTAAGCTTAAATTGCAATGATTAGCGTCGATTATTTTTATACACAAAATATAATTTAACGTGTAATTGGCTGAATTACGTGAATGGCAGTTTTTGAACTCGAGTCACGCTTTTTTAGTTTGGAAAAATCGTCAGTAATGTGTAATCGCTGAAAGGGCTATTAAGATAACGCAAATGGCGAAATTTTCCAAAGAAAATATTATACACAACAAGAATAAATCACGGGAACTGTTCGGGGAAAAATTTTGTACGATTTTTCAAATTTGAGTTTATGGTTTTATTGAGCAAACTTTTCGGGTATCTAAATTATTCTAATAATACAGAAAGGCCTTCTGTACCTATACATACATATGTATGTATTATTATGTAACATATTTAAATAAATTTCACTGTATATTTTATTATACGTTCATTTTAATCATCAGAGATACTGTCATAAACTTTTGTTTCCAATTAAATACTATCACTTTAGTAAAAGTTAGAAAATGTTTAATTTCAATCTTGTTTGAAAACTTGCCTTTAACTAAAAATACGCTGTTGTACGATTTACTGATTGTATTATGAATAAAACAGTTCTTTCGTTTGAGAAATTCTTATGAAGTGGATTTTACTATTCAGCATTGAGTCTTTAAATAAATAATATATATAAAGTCTCTAAAACAATTATATCGAGTTATAAAATATATTTTTTTTACAAACAATCGTCATCTGTACAGTTGCTCGAATCTACATAAATTCAAAATGGAGTATATTTTTTGGACTTTTGAAGCTTTGTTTCGTTTTCCGTCTTTTATCCATTTTTCTTCAATGGAAACTCATTTCAGCTTTGAATAGGTATCGAAGCTTTTGTTTCGGTTAAAGAAAGAATTCGCAAAAGATTTATTTGAGCTAATTACACCTCAGTTTTTCTTCCAAACTAAGTCGCACCCCATTCAAATACATTCGATATAATTGATTTATATTTTTTTTTGTTCTTAAGAATAAATAGGATACCTAGCAAATCGATGCGATTTGCTTTGTACGCTTATGTATGTTACCGTCTATTGTTTGCAACAAAAATAACACTTTTATGGGTTTAACGTGTAAATATGGGTCACGTTCCGTGCAAAGTGGAACTTTGCAGGTCTTTTTTTTATTTTTTTCATTTTATTGTTACAATTTACAATGTAGCCTCTTTTGTAATATATTTTTTTCATTAATGTGTCAATTACACATAAAATGGATCATTTTTAATACATTTGTCACATGAGATTCGATGTGAATCGCTTTAGTCATAATTTAAACTATCAAACCATCACCTAGGAGTCCATTGTAAATTTAAAACCATTCATTAAACGTTGCTTTTACGTCTTCAAACGTGAAAAATGTGGAAAAATTGTAACTGATAAATTTTGACACACGATACGATTATTTCTGCAATGTTTTTTTTATTAATCGAGTTAAAGTATTACGCATGATATTCACAAAGCATACCTATATAAATTCTTCACCCACTCACAATTTCAAAAATTTCCGCGTATACATAAAGATAACATAAGCTACCGTATTTACACGTTTATTAAGCAATTTAAAATCCCACGCACGAACGAACAGAAATTAATTACATTTAATGATAAATTTTCGAAATATAAACGAGGCATTTAATACTGGTCATTAAAAATGAAATTCTGAAGTCTTGCATTATTTCAAAATAATGAAATAAATGGATTCATTCTACGCATGTATGTATGTACGTAGTTAATAATTTAAAATATTTGGGTGTAATATTGGAAGATAAGTTAAATTTTAAGTTACACGGACAATTTTTAATAAAAAAAAAAGTAAGAATATTATGTCGGCTAAGAAGATTAAACTAAAATAATAATTTATAATGTAATTGTCAGACCGCATCTTATGTATTGTGGTTCATTATTAAATATGTTAGATAAGTCAACTAGAGATATTACAAAATAGAGGTATGAGATGTATTTTAAATGTTGATAGGTACGCTAGTGTAAAAAAAAGATGATGATTGAATTAGATTGGTTGAATGTGAATGATACTTTGAGGATTTGTATGTTCGTATTTATATTTAAGTTAGATAATAATAATAATATGTTACCATCATATTTTAGTAAATTTATTGTGAGAGGAATGGATGTATGTGAATATAATTTAAAAATAATATAATATGTAGGCTGTAAAAAAACATTTCTGTATAGGTGCTTAGTTAAGGATTATGTAATTAGTTTTAGCTATTATATTATATAAATAAATAAATAAAAGGCTCAACTGAGGTGTTGAGCACGAATGGAATCAATACGTAAATTTTTCCACAAAAGATAATAAATTGTCATTCCTCATAATGTTCGAAAAGGCCAAAATCTGATTGAGTAGTAAACCAGTAAACGCTTTCGTTATCGTTATTATCGTTTTTTTTGCGACGTGCGTCGTAGCATCATTCATAGGATGCAGATGTACATACATATGTTCATACATAGTGCATACATATGTGTACGGTGCAGATGGGTGATCCTCACAAAAGCAGATCATAATGATGCATAGGATTTTCTCTATCGTAATAAATCGTGTTCAAAACAAATTCTTAAGATTCATTATGTATAAATTCATGTATCATGATTTCATGAACTTATTTGTTAAGACGTACATAGCTCGTCGCTAAGCATGGTGATGGAATCCTGGAAACGATTATAATTTGGACCGCGAAGAAAGTCGTAAAACTCGAAAAGGTGATTTTTTCGATGACATCAGCTTTTGCAAGCCGTTCCTGCTCCTTCATACTTCTCGCCTATATTTCAGCCTTGACGACAATTTCCAATACGGCCCTGCAAACCGGTTTCTGTACCTGCAGCCTACGTTCATGCCAATTCTGACCGGTCTCTAGTTATGACTCTCTTTTACTTAGTTTGAGAATGCATAAATTATCTGATAGAAGAGTTGTGAATGACTTGGTCTTCTTTTATAAAATTGTAAATTCTCTAATTGATTGTCCTGCTCTTGTTGAGTCAATTTTACGTTTAAAGGTTCCTGCACGTTTTACACGATCTCAATTATTGTTTGTCGATGAAGGTAATTCATGCACCAACTATTATGTACAATCTCCTATTCCTACATAGGTTGATTCGGAACGGTAATGAGTATGGGAATCTTTTGGATTATTTCTGCATGAGCATTCATTTGGTAAAGCTGCTTTCTTTAAGAAGTTTCTCTTCTCAGTTCAATTAAATTTTACTGTTCTTATAGTCATTTTTTTTATATTTTTGTTTCTATTTATACATATGTATGTACATTACTCTTGTATTCTTATCTTTTCGTTTATATTATTTCTTGTTAAAGCCTTTTTTTAGGCGTCTAATAAATAAATAAATAAAAACTACAAATATGGGATAATGTAAGAGACGAGCTTTGAGACTCGTGACGTATTGGCCCTTTTCGTAGTCAATCCATTTGAGTATCACACACGACGTATCTATAAGAAGTGTGCGATGAAACTTTACAATGAAACACTTGTGCTTTTCGTTTCTGCTGTTCAGTTTGAAGAAAGCTCCATTGAAGTGCGTGGCATCTGTGGAAGGGGTTGGACGCGTCGATGAATGAAAACTCGCGCACATTTTCCCCGGTTGCGAATTTCGATCCGTCCCTACGTCGGAAGGGCTATCGAAATACGCAAAATCTGGTACCACCGAACGTGCCAAATAAGCTGGAAATTCACAAGGTAAAGTTTCGTTGCCGTAAAGGGAAAAAGGGCGCGTCTAGCCCTCTCCCTTAGCCGAGAGCTTTCCAGTCACACGTCGGACACCGAACCGCGAACACCTACATTCGCACTCGTCTCCACACCGTCAAAACTGATCAAAATTTAACCAAAACAACAAAAAGTTAACAACGCAACGTCTCTGCGATAAATTGCATACTTTGATTTTTTAACTTTCGAGTGAACAATTATTTAGAAAGTTTCAAAGTAAATACTGTGCAATGTATACGTAGTGCGCTGTTTGGCGTTCGGATTTGAAAACTGCAGTAGCCGCGCAAATTTTTGTGTGATTGTTGTGTTTATTACCTCGATGCGATTTCAATAGGTGAGAAATATACAGGTATTGATTCTAAAAGTTTCTAAAGTCATCAATTATTAACGAGCTTTTAAGCTTTGAACGGCCTATCTAACTAATAAAATATGCCTCGAATCTATCGTGAATAATTTAAATTAAGTCACGTGTCATTGAAATTGGCTTTGAAGACTTTTGGAAAGTTTCTCGTGTACGGGTATTTTATTTATTATTGAATTGTGTAAAATTATTGTAAAGTTTCGCTATTTTAAACGGTTGGAATTGAATTTATTTGGCCGTTTCCAACACGTACATACGTACTTGAATGGCGTCAGCGTCAAAATATCCCTTTTTGGCGATCGTTAAAATAAATTCAAATCGAACGATTTGAAATTTAAATTTTTGAGTGCCAATTAGCTGTGATCTTTTTTAACATCGAGCATTAAATTTTTATATTACGCTTTCTCTTTCGGGATGTAAATTTTTTTTTATATTATTATTACATTGTAAATCTTTCTTAGTGTGTATATGTTTACTGAAGCAAACGGACGACGTTGAATAAGATAAATATCCTTTTATTTTTTATTTTTATATTAAAATACTACGTAGCAAAATTTCGACAATTGTTAATTCAGAGTACTTTTGGACACGTTGATTTAAAACGAGCTAAGGCGCAATTTGATGAATGTATTTTCAACAGCTTATTTTTTTTCCATTACAATATGCAAAATAATTAAAATTACACTTCAATTTGGCATATTTGATTAATTCGCTGTAAATGAAAAATATTCCAGTATTACATAAATTCAGAACTTGTCCATTTTAACGATTCTAAAATTCTATAAATTATTCGTTTGTCTGAAAGATTCACCGTAAAATAGTATTGTAAGTAATTTTGCCATTAGGGTTGCGAATCGGTCCACGTCTATTTCTTGACGCGTAAGTTTGGTCCTCGTTTCCGGTTGACTTTGTCGGTTAAAAAGGAAAGTTGAACTTGTATTTACCGACCGGGAACATTCTAACCGTCGGGAAAGGCAAAATTGACAATTTTGGTAAACTTTCCATCATTTTAAGCTAGCGTTTTCGGCACATCGCATTGTCACCGAAACCGCTTTTATAACGAACAAAATTCTAACGGAAATGAACCGATATTTTCCATAAACGGGCACAAATGATATAAAGTTGCTCGTCTGCAGGGGATCATACATATATTGGTATTGCGTATCTGACGCCACAGATCATTAAGGTACTTTAATAACCCCACTAGGAAATATGTGCCATGTAATGCGTAGGTACCTGAACCATGTTTACGAGCCGTTTCATCCTTTATCACGACTCGTATCTCACTCGTTACGTGCGAACATACATATAATATGTACATACATACATATGTATACAGTTTGTCAAACGGTAATGAAAATACAGTAAAAAAAAAACCCAAAAACACAAGCTGTAGGTACATAGTACAAATTCAAACGTCATTTATATTTAAACGCAAAACTGTTAATATATGTAGGGAGTACCGGGGACAATAGTAACATTTTGACTTTGGGATTTTTTTCTAATTTAACTACTACATTTACAATGAAACAAATGTAATAATAGTATAAACCATATATTCAGAAATTTATACATGTATTTATTTATTTCCTATAATTCACACAAAAAATAAATAAATTAATAATAATAGTTTCAATCAAGATTGACAAATTGTAACAGAGGCAACAAAACTGTTATTATTAGTTTGATAATATAACATTAAAAATTTCAATGACATCAATTATAATGAAAATGAAATGAAAACGCAATTTACCATGGCAATATTGATGATTTTTTATTAATTTGAGTTAAAGATAAAAGCAAACAAGCAAACTTTTTCAGCTTTCTTTGTCTTAGAGTTGATTTTAAATTTTTTTTTTTCCTTGTCATCAAATTCAGTCTGTATAGCATCCTTCTCTGGAGTGTCTGTATGTATGTATTGCCGTTTTATTTTTTTTTCCTCCGATTTTTATTGTTCAATCTACATACATATGTATGTATGTATGTAGATTTGAGTTTCAACTGCGCTCTGAAATCAAACAATCACTCCTCCTAGCCGTATAGTTTAAATCAATGATGTCCAACCTTTTTGGAGCTAAGGGCTACCTTGATCCCTTCATTCCAAAAGAGAGAATATTTAATAATTACTTTTTTAAAGCAAAAATGTACCGCAGGCAAAATATTTTCTTGCATAAGAACATTTTGCATATACAATGTGTTTAAATTATTTTTAATTTCGCTAGATTTTGGACGCAACTTTTAAAAAAATGCGCCACAGACGAGATATTTTTCCAAAACAGAATATTATTTTTAAATTTTAGCAAATTTAGTAAAAAAAAAAAGCTTATTTACTAACTGGGTCTAAATTGCAAGTCTGGATGTATGGACCATGTATGTACATATGTATGTACATATTATCATCATCATCATTTTCAGCCGTTTACCATCCACTGCTGGATGAAAGCCTCTCCAATCCTCTTCCATTCCTGTCTGTCTTGAGCAATCTGCATCCACTTGACTCCACACATTCTTCTCAATTCATCTTCTACTCAGTCTACCTTGCTTTCTTTCACATCCTCTCGGATAGCATTCCAGTACTTCTCGCGTCCATCTGCCATCCATTCTTCTCGCTGTGTCTATATCTGCCACTTTGGTCATACTTCTTACCCATGTATTTCTTTTGCGATCTCTTCTTGTTATGCCAAGCATACACCTTTCCATACTTCTCTGTGTGCACTGGATCTTTCGTAGCATTCTTGAATTTAGCGTCCAAGTTTCACATCCATACGTCATAACTGGCAGTACGCATCGGTCGTACGCCTTCTTTTTTAAGCATAGCGGAATGTTGGATTTAAAAACTATGTTCATTCTTCCAAAAGCACTCCACCCTAGTTTCATTCTACGTTTTATTTCTTCTTCTTTACATCCAGTAATATTCGCCAATTGTCCTAGGTATAAATAACTATCAACTAACAATATGATTATCTACTGTGACTACGTTTTACGTGCAGAATTCATTAAACATAATTTTAGTTTTATTAAAATTAATTTTTAAGCCTACTTTCATACTTTCGTTGCATAATTCTGTTAATCTATTTTGTAAATCTACTGAGTTACATGCAACTATAACTATGTCGTCAGCTATGTACATATTATATAATTATATAATAGGCCTATTCCGTCTGTCTGTCTGTCTGTCTGCTGATAACGCTTGCTGAGGTAAATAATTAAAAAAAAACAAGAATGTCGGACGAGTGGAATTTGCACCCGGTACCACTGATTCAGAACAGAGCGCGCTTACGCGGTGAGCCAAATCAGATGATGTAGGGCAGGCTTCAACGTGACTATTTATAGCCGAATATAATATGGCTCGCGACTTTGCTAAATTGTTGCTTTGTTATTATAACGCGCCATACATAGATGGCGCAACATATTGTTGCATAGGCAACAACTATAAAAATATTAAATTTAATATTATTTTTTAGTACGGGTGATGAGAACGCTCCGTTGATATTCAACGGGCTTACACTAGTATACATATGTATGTATCGATTAAAATATATTTATTAGACACACTTAATGCTTAGTAATGCCATTTGTCAATTTTTCAAATAATGGAACGATAGAGGGTACAAAACTGAACTGATTTGATTTGTAGCTGCGCTTTTTTTTTTGATTGTTGTGTTTATTTCCTCGATGCGATTTCAATATGTGAGAATATGCAGGTATTGATTCTACAAGTTTCTAAAGTCATCAATTATTGACCAGCTTTTAGATGTGAACGTCTTAGTGGACGACTCTAACTAAGAAAATGTGCCTTGAATCTAAAAATGACAAACCGGGACAAAATGACAAAAAAACAAGAACAATCCCGGTTAAACTGGAACGTATCGTAAGCCAAACTATAGGTACATACATAGATATTAGATACTAATTTATGAAATTTTATTCACTGGCGCCTTAAAATAGCTACCGGTTGGACATGACTGCTTTAAATAGTCGAAAAAGTTAAATTAAAAGTGTCAAACACCAAGGTTTCCATTTGAATTTTATATATTGGGTGGGAGACTTTCCATTAGGTAAATTTCATATTGACACGTTTGCCATTCAGGCGTGTGACATTTTTTTTGTGATGTTTGATATTTTTTCGGAAACTAAAAAGGTCGACGAACGTCTTATCTTAGGAAAGACATTGTTCTCCAAATGTCCCTGTCATGTTATTTTTTTTCGCTTTGGGAAAACATTCCACGACAATTTCGCTGTCCGAAAATAGGGGTAAAATTCTACACTTAATTTATTATCAATCAAATGAAATATATTTGTTTTCAATAAATTCATACATAGATATTTTTAGACGAATTAAATTTTTTTTAAGCTTAAGCTTAATTAGACTTTGTCCATTGGGAAATGTGTATTTTGGTGAAAGCGATACCATTTTTAATCAATTCGTGAGAATAGCTTTTACATAAAGCTGGAAAATGGGATCGTTGACAAGTTTCAATGGTGATTAATATTTGTTCTGGATATTTCGTTTGTTTTAACGTTTTATCTCATTATGTGTTTGTATGTTTACTTCGTCAGCCTTTATATTGAACGGATTGATTGAAATTTGATATCGATGATAAAACCTTTTATTGTAACAGTGTGTGGAAAGTTTAATGCATCGTTAGTGTAAATCGGGATTTTCACGTGTATTCATGTCGAAATCCGTTAAAAAAAACTGTTGTTTTGTGAGTGATACTGCATTGTGTTAATTGAATTTTGCAGATATCACGTTACCTTTGTGCGAAATTTAATTTCCTGATATTTAAACCCAAACGAAGACTGAGTTGTGTTAAATTTAATCGAATTCCGTGTCGCGTCGCTTGTCAAGTCAAATTGTTTTGGTTTTGATTGTAATAAGCTTTGGCAACTTCAGATTCGATTGCAAAATTCTGAACAAATATTCACAATTTGATAAAGGGGCGAACTGATCCGCGAATTTGAATCTGCGTACTCGTTAGCGAACGTAATGCGACAGAAGCTAAACGAGATTATCCCCGTTGAGATGAGATTGTTTTTCGCATCGATCGGCATTAATTCTAGTATAATAATAAAACAAACAATGCGCAGATAATCTTTCGAATTTGCATAATAAATAGATAAAATATACTTAAAGTAATGAAGAAGGGAAAGCGGCACGCGCTAAGGCATCATTCCGAATTGCCAAAAAATTACGATGAAAATTTCTCAATTCTGCGTAATATAATTTTGTAAATTCTCAATGAAAAGCTACGTGTATATAAGATTAGGATAAATGAGATTATACGGTTGGGACAACACGTAGGATTTTCAGTAGAAACGTGGGAATATCCTTTCCTGAAAAATACGATATATAATATATACACAAGTAGCATAAATTAATTTGTTAAAAATAATTAAACGAAAATAAAATACAAATTTGATGTGATTTGTCTTTTTTCAATACTTAATTAAATTTAAAAAACTACATATGTACACTGAATTTTCAATTTAAAAATAATAATTTAAGCTATGTACATACTACATAATATTATATACATTTACATTTACATTTCTTTTAGTAAAATGCTATCCCAGACAAAATTTTGAATCCAAGAATACCGGGATCTCGGGACATAAGAAAAATCTACACTTTTATGACAATTAGGATTGTTTTTTTCGAATGTTTTTATATTTATATATTAAATTTATACAATACTTAAATCCCAAGGATTTAGGATCATGGATTGGGATTGGAATTCCGGGATTGCAAATCCTATTTTTTACGTTGTAATTTTCAGTCTCATTGTCCTTGGAATTGAAAATATTTCATCGTTTAAGCATTTTCAATATAAAACAATCAGTTCAAATTTGTCAATTGAATTAATGAACGAATTTATTTACCGCTTCCTATTTTGATTCGGCTCAATTCAAATTTGAGTGAAATGTATTTTTAAATTTCACTCAAAGTTATTAAATATACATATGTATTATAGAAATATACGTCGAATGTAATTAAATATTAAATATTGTTTCAAGCTACAGTTAGTCAAATGTTATATTATAACTCAATATCAAAGGAGCGGTTTCTCATCACCCGTACTGAAAAGTAATATTAAATTTAATATTTTTTATAGTTGTTGCATAGATGGCGCGTTATAATACAACAACGTAACAATTTAGCAAAGCCGCGAGTCTATTGATAAATTACTATTGTCAAATTGTAGCACGCTCGTCATCGCCTCCGTTTGGATCATACCATAAGCGCTCACTGTTCCGAAATGGTGATCTCGGGTTCATATCCCACTCGCGCGCGGACAGTTCGTGTTTTTTTTAATTATTTACCACAGCGAGCGTTATCAGCAGACAGACACACACACACACACATACACAGACAGACAGACGGAATAGGGCTATTATATATATGACTAGTGTAAGCCCGTTGAATATCAATGTAATACAAAAACGTAATAATTTAGCAAAGCTGCGAGCCTATTTTTTATTATATAAATAGTCAAGTTGAACCCAGCCCATTATTATCTGGTTTGGCTCAACGCGTAAGTGGTCACTGTCCCAAACTGGTGATACCGAGTTTAAATCCCACTCGTGCGACGTTCTGGTTTTTTAAATTATTTACGTCGGTGAGCGTTATCAACAGACAGATAGACAGACAGACAGACACACACACAGAGATACACAGACACACACAGATAGACAGACGGAATAGGGCTATTATATATATACTAGTGTAAGCCCGTTGAATATCAACGCCCGCTGAATTTTAAATTACGTAAAGCGCTTTTTTAATAGAGATCCCCACTAATTGATCGCACGGTTGTAAGTGACAAAAAAATAATAGTTTTTATAGCGCCATCTATGTATTAAAACAATCGCGTAGTATCGATTTTTTTTACTTTACTATTTATATTATAATTATTAATATAATAATTATAATTGTGTAAGTGATTTTGTAAAAATCAAAAAACAAAAAAAATAATAGTTTTTATAGCGTCATCTATGTATTATTAGCAGAGTATAGGTAGGTATTAACTTGTATAGGTAATGTTTAAAAAAAAAAGGACCAAATCAACAACGGACCGTGGCGTATGCGTTAGCGTGATAACCTGGCGTCCCGGGTTCGATCCCCACTCATTTTGGTTTTTTAATTATTTTTCCTCGTTTCCTATTTATTTTAATTATAGGTAATGTTTAAACTAAATCGACCAAGGGCGATAGAGTATAGCGTAAGCGTGATTACTCTCGAGTTTGCGGTCCCGGGTTCGATCCCCCACTCTTTCTGGTTTTTTAATTATTTTTCCTCAGCGAGCGTTATCAGCAGACAGACAGATAATATGTATATTTATATTTTAGATGGCACTCTATGCGCAATACGAACATCGGCAAAATGAAATTAAACGTTCTGGTCTTGGTTCACATTCTTCAAACACTTGAAAACTTTTATGCGAGCATCTCAAACTTTGATTCCATTATGTAAAGGTCAGGTTACACTTCTCCGAAGCTAACTACATATAATACGAAATTTTTTGATCCACGTCCCGAAGCAACGCGTGCGATACGTTGATGGCGAGCTTTCGCCTCGTCGAAATAATAAATTACGTGTAACGATTCAATTTGAAGCGAACGTCACGAGCACACGCGAGCTTTTTCGGCGTGGAGCAAAAGTTCGGACCGAACTATAAACTAATCAAACAGAAATTTATACACCTCGTCAAATTGGCCAAACGTTATTATTACAGTTCTGGCGAATATGGGTTACCTGCTAGCCTAGGGGTTCATCCGTTCTACATACATACATACATACATATGTATGTATGTAGTTAACGACACTGAAACGGGACACCGTTAAATTGAAACTTAGTAACTCCGTTATACGATAGCATCGATTGGCCTTTAATTGACAGACGAACGTCTTTTTCTCCGAAGCCAATTGAAATGGGGTTAATTTTTTTCTAAAATACAATACGGAAGCAATTAAGATGGGTAACCTAAACATTAATAGGATTTATGTGACTTTAAAATAATCATTTATTTATTCCAGATGTCAAAAAAGAGGTTTTTGTGAAATTAGATATGTATATGTAAATACCGATAATTAATTATTAATAATGGGAAGAAATAGTTTACAATTGAGAAATAAGGATGGGAGTAATTTATTGTAATGCCGGCACTTCATATTCGGCGAGCGCTGACGAGCAATCCCGAGCGTCCATGTGTAGGAGGTCGCTCGCGCTTGTTCGCGTTTAGATCAACGCACTGAAAGAATGCTAAAATGCTAAAATGCGAACAAATCAAGATGGAGGACCTCCCCCTTCCACATTCAGTCACTTCCATGCGAATGGTCGTCAGCATTCGACGACGTCACCTAAGAGCGATATTACACTTCACCAACAACCAGATTTTTTTTAACGGTGGCGAGCATCTTATTACATTGCACCACTTTTACCTCACCAGCTACCTGCTCATCTCATAATCTTCATACAAAAAAAATAGGTCTAGGAAGCTATACGAAAACTAGGTAGTAGTATTTAGACGTAAAAAATATATAAAATTCAACCTCTCATATTTCTTTCTGAATTTCATTGTTTTCGAAAAAATTGCGTTGACGTTGCGTTGCGTTGACAATTGAGTACGACGATGCAAAAAAAAGCCAGAAAAGGGTTTTGGTGAAGGAAGAAATTTTTATGCAACAGAGAATCGCACAATCTAATACGTACCATCTAAACCTGTATATCTATCTGGTTGTCGAGGTTCAAAAAAAATCTGGTTGTTGGTGAAGTGGCCAAGTGTAATATCGCTCTAAGGTCAACGGTTGGCGAACATTCGCGTGAATGTGAAGTGCCGGCATAACACAAGAAAGGGGTTTCATTTCCCGGCTAATCGATTTGACTCTTATCATTTTAAATTAATAATATATTTTCAACCTATTGAAAACTATATACAAAGTTTTGATGAAGCCGTTTAAAAATTCACAATATAATGGTAAATTCTCAAACAATATACTAATATATTTTTTATTAGGCTTCAGTTATCTTGATTTTTATCGGTTTTCATATAAAATATCAAGTTTTGTTTGGATAAAATAATAATGGTAAATTAATACACGGATAATTTAAAATATCTCATTACAGCGGAATTATAGCCCTTCATTTATTATAATTTACCTAATTTATGACTACAATAAAACAACTTATAATCTTGAAATACGAATTGTAGAGACACACTTGAGCCGTCTCTAATTTAAAGTCTTAATTATATTTTTATTTAAAGCGATGTATATTTTAACGCGATTCAGCTTACACACACTAAACGTCAGATAAGAAAATGTATTTTGATCGCGCTAAAACTAAATTATCACCGACTGGAATTTATGTAAGTTGAATTTCATTACAGCGGCTTTGCGTCGAACGTTGAAATTTATATACATATATGAAACTGCTTTTTCTTATCGGAAAAGCATACGGAATGCATATTTTTCAACATTCAAATTACGTCACAACGATAAATCGACGCTTTATACATCAAACTGTGATCACAAAAATCTTTGGGCGTTGTTTTTCGAACGTCGCTCCAATCTGATAAGATTGAACGCAAAGTTAGTTGCAAAGGAATTGACTATTGTAATTTAATCAAAATCGATATACGTACATAATAGGGGAATTGTTGTTGTTAGTATGCAAAGTAATGTGGATGCCATACCCTTGTTGGGAGCAACACGCCAAAGTAATATATCTTTCTTAAGTTGAATATTAGGTATATTATATGAGAAAGTTTCTCAATATATCATCGGAAGGCAAAACGGCGAGCTTTTGTGGATTCATTGTTCGTGGTTTTTTTTTTTTATTATTTTATTTTCTTCCCTCTCTCCCTTTACGAAATAAATGGTCGAAGGGCTTACGTAAATTAATGAATGCCCATAATCGAAAAGCGAAGCATTTTCGCTTTGTTATAAAACCAAAACGGATGAAACTAATATAAAGCGCTTAGTGTGTGTGGGTTTACTTTTCGTTAATTGATAGTTAACCCGACCAGTTAATTTATGCGCACCGGTCCCTTGCAAACAAGGGACTAACTGATCCCCAATAAAACTCGAGTTATTAATAACGTATGTGGAAATTTCACTAAATCGTCATCACGGTGAAACTCAACTTATCAGCAAAAACCATCAGTCAAATTTACAATAATTCATTCAATTGTAAATTGAATATCTGAACTGGATCGTTCAGATAACGGATTTGAAATGTGTACACAAATAAATGTGAATATGTATATACCAGGTATAATTTTATTAACAGCCTTCTCATTTACTAAGGTATCGATGGATTCAAATCAATCATATTCAATTTCAGTAAACTTTCGCTGTAAATTTACCAATATCGAAATAATATTGCGTGTTTATACATTTAAGAAAATAAACCCTTCACCTTCAAGATGTGAGAATTGAATTATTTTAATACGCATTATATTTGTCAAAATGTATGAACTGGGCCTCCATTATCCCGAAATGAAAAAACTTCTTTGACATTCTTTATGCTTAGAAGCCAGATGTATTTGAAAAAAAAATATATACGATTGAAAATAAATCCCAGTTTTTGGCAAAATTAATCCTGAGATTTCATGTTAAATAAATTGTGTGAAATCTCAATGGGATTAAATTTTTTTTAAATATGTACCCTTTTTTAAACACATACATTTTTTAACCGTTACAAATAAACGTTCAAACGGATTTAATTAGAAGTTGACAGACGAAATTTCCGGATGAAAAGTTATTCGAATTCAATCATGACGATATCCATTAATGTTTTTGTATCATTATTGCGTATATTCATATATGTACCTATCAGATCTATTTGCATGTCCTATTTGTGTCCTTAGCTTTCAAATTTATTAGAAATGAGTATTTAATGAACGATTCGAATGGTAGGACACGAATCCTTGAACCGTAAACGTTAATATTGAAAACATACATTTCGATTTCAGTAAAGTTCAAAATTTATGTATATAAGAACTACATACATACATACATGTATGTACATACATACATATATAGTACTCATTTGATTATAAATCGTATTTATTCAATTCTAAAATACGTAACTTTTTTTTAAATAATTGCATTTGTGAAGTTACGATGTTTCATTACATGATAGAATAACACTAGCTCGACCTTTATATGAACTATGTATTATCATATATTAAATTATGTGTTATGGTTTCATTGATGAAGGATATAAATTACATACATATGTATGTACAATCTGACGAATAGTAAATTATGTAGAATATTTCTATGTGGAAATGAAATGTTCAATAAAAGTTGCAACGTTTCAAATGAAAAAATAATACAAAATACATACGTATCGAGACACTTGTTAATTTTGCAAATATTAAACGAAATTTTCAATTCTTTTAGTGAAAGTAACGAGGATAGCGTGATCTGAAAAATTTTGCACAATCCAATTCAATCTGCCACTCAATTGATCGATTTTCGCTCAGAAACTTCTATGTATAAGTATTCCAGCCAATTGAATTTTTTTTAGTGCTAAATGTTTTTTTATAGAATTCTATAGTGGATAAATTTCGTTTAATAAATAATAATTAATTTCTAATTTTCCATAATCATTTACGAAGACAGCTTTCAAAATGTATCGTCTATGTAAACAAATACATACATATGTACATTTTAAATGTCACAAATAAAAAGCGAATTCTTTAGAAAGAACTTTATAATTTAACGCTTTGTGCACATTTCATTTGAAAGACAAGACGTAATAGTTATTTACCGTGTGGAAAATTACAAAAAATCAAAACTGTTGATTACAAGCCTTCATTTGTCCAGACAAGCTATGTACATTTGTTTGACATGATTTAATTCTAGATTTTAAAACAAATTTTATTATTTGCCTATGTTGAAAATTTACTTTAAATTACTTAAATTACCAAATAATTTTTCTTCGGCCAAAACGGACCAAATTGTAAATATATATTATAGACTCTTCAAAGTAAAAGTTTTATTAAGAGATATTGCTTATATAGGCTAGATTTATACACTTCAAGTTTCGAATGCTTTAAAGAAAGTTTAAGAATATCTACGCAAGTATAGGTACGCGTGTTTTTCATACTCAATATCCAGTCAAATACATTTTATTATTTATTAAAGCTTATTGACTCCACCACAGTTTATTATTTATATTTGTATAGTTATTATTGAAACATAAAACGTTTTATTTATTTTTGAAATCCTCTGAAATTTCTAACTATAAAAGAAAATACGGAATTTAAGCTAAAGCTTAATGTTATTATTTCAGTACAAAAAGTATATTGACCATTAATCGTATAAATCCAAAAAATACATCTCTCGTAAAATTAAATTTGAGGATTTACCGCATATTGTAAAAAAAAAATCCAATGGTAAAATGCTATTTGACTCTCAATAAAGCAATATAAAAAAAAAAATCTACACTTGAAAAAAATATAATATAAAACAACGTCAACAGTCTTTGAACGGAAAATAATTACACAATATTGTATACTAAGCCCGTTGAATATCAACGAACTGAAAAATAACATTAAATTTAATAGTTTTTATAGTTGTTGCATAGATGGCGCGTTATAATACAACAACGTAACAATTTAGCAAAGTCGCGAGCCTATTGAGAAATTAATACTGTCCAATTGTAGCAAGCTCGTCATCGCCTCCGTTTGAATCATAGCGTAAGCGCTCACTGTTCCGAACTGGTGATCTCGGGTTCATATCCCACTCGCGCGCGGACGGTTCGTGTCTTTTAATTATTAACCTCAGCGAGCGTTATCAGCAGACAGACACACAGACAGACAGACGGAATAGGGCTATTATATATATGACTAGTGTAGGCCCGTTGAATATCAATGTATTATAACACGCCATTTATAGCGCGTTGTAATACAACAACGTAATAATTTAGCAAAGTCGTGAGCCTATTTTTTTTTATATAAATAGTCATGTTGAATCCAGCCCATTATTATCTGGTTTGGCTCAACGCGTAAGCGCTCACTGTCCCAAACTGGCGATACCGAGTTCAAATCCCACTCGTGCGACGTTCTGGTTTTTTAATTATTTACGTCGGTGAGCGTTATCAGCAGTTGTATACTAGTCATCAATATTGTATACTAGTGTAAGCCCGTTGAATATCAACGGAGCTGTTTCTCATCACCCGTACTGAAAAATAACACTAAATTTAATAGTTTTTATAGTTGTTGCATAGATGGTGCGTTATAATACAACAACGCAACAATTTAGCAAAGTCGCGAGCCTATTGAGAAATTAATATTGTCCAATTGTAGCAGATCCGTCATCGCTTCCGTTTGAATTATAGTGTAGGCACTCACTGTTCCGAACTGGCGATCTCGGGTTCAAATCCCACTGGCGTGACGTTCTGGTTTATTAGTTATTTACCTCAGCGAGCGTTATCAGCAGACAGACACACACAGACAGACAGATGGAATAGGGCTATTATATATATAACTAGTGTAAGCCCGTTGAATATCAAGTATATGTGTATTTAATAGTTTTTATAGTTGTTGCATAGATGGCGCGTTATAATATACAACACGTAACAATTTAGCAAAGTCGCGAGCCTATTAAGATAATAATATAGTCAAATCGTAGCAGGCCAGTCATCGCCTCCGTTGTATAATAGCACGATTCTTTCGAACCTGGTGATCACGGGTTCAAATCCCACTCGCGCGATTTTCTGCTTTTTTAATTATTTTCCAAGGCGAGCGTTATCAGCAGACAGACAGACGGACAGACAGACAGACGGATTGCGGCTATTATACATATGAAGTAGACATTTTCAATTTCACACCTGTGATACAAACCTTTCAAGTATTATAAAATAGTTCAAATGAGGTGAAAATATTTTTAATACACTTAAATAAATCTTAAGATATCGACACAAAATAAAAATTGAAGTAAGTTTTTGATAAATAAAATAAAACATGAGTGTTCATTTAGCATGTTATCTATTCCCATATTTTTAATACACTTGAATAAATCTTAGGATAGGAATCATTCGCGCGACGTTCTGGTTTTTTAGTTATTTACCTCGGCGAGCGTCATCCACAGACACACACACACACACACACACACATTATAAATGTTATGTTTCATTCTAAGATTAATTTTTTACGTTTACAGATTTGGACATCGTTATAAGCACCATGCCCGTAAGGAAGACCGTGTTTAATCTAGTGCATTGTACAACATTGAATACGAACGTACCGCTCTAGGTGGAGTAAAACACTTTTGAGAATTGCACCATGTGCAGTGTGGTAGCTTTCGTTCGGTTCAACAAAACCAATCAAACGGATACGCTACGTTGAACAATCAAACCGTTAGAGAGGATACATACAAACACACATACATACATACATAAGTATGGAGTCAACGGGGGGTACTTTGCCATACTCGGCAGCTTCGCCCACATTCGTCACGTTCAATCCCCACTACTTGTTCGGCAAGAACGAGTTCGCCAACGAATCGATGTCCGACACTAATTCCACAGAATGGACCGCGACAAGTGTTGGTGACACTTTGGTGAACAGGACCGCCGGTATAAAGAGCGTGGGCGTATTCGAGTCGCAATTGATCATCCCACTGTACGCCACCATTTTCCTTTTGGCGGTTGTCGGGAATTCGTTGGTCGTCATGACCTTGGCGAAGAACAAGAGGATGAGGACCGTCACCAATGTTTACCTGCTCAATCTGGTGAGTTTTTTTTTTATTTTAACCCATTGATTAATTATTTATTTGTAAGCTTTTCATTCTTCGTCTGTGATCGTTTGTAGCGGTTTGTTTACCAAGCTGTGGGTCGCGAGCCGATTTTTAGTGGGTCGCGAAAAATTCCCACTCTAAAGAATGTGAACGTAAAAATAATATGCAACAAATTAAAAAAAAAACAACAAGACGGCTCAACATGATGATGATTGAATTAGATTGGTTGAATGTGAATGATACTTTGAGGATTTGTATGTTCGTATTTATATTTAAGTCAGTGCTCGAATTCAGCGGGAGCGGCAAGGATTTCGTAAAATCTGTAAATTTAGCGCTCCCTTTCGTAAAAAACCAAAATTTCCGTGCTTTCAATTAATATTGCCGAAAAAAAAAAAAAAATCTTAAATCGGAAGTTACATTCTTTACATTTCAATTCCGATAAAGCCATTCAAAATATTATTATGTTTTGAAAAAGCTGGGTGCACGCGTTACTTGAAGATAACATTTAGAATTCTATTCAATTCTGAGGGTTTTTAGATTCTATGTCGGCTTTTTGCAAAAAGTTTAATGACTTTATAGCCGGCAATCGGCATTTCGAACTGCAACGTGCCTTTCGAGCATTTTAATGATTTACGATATCTTTCTTTGAATCGTCGTGTTGTACGGCGACCACCACAAAAATGAGTATAAAAAATTGGTTAAATAGATATCTCACTATAATAAAATCGGCCAATAATAATGAAATGTATAAATTTGTACAAAACAGTCAGAATGCTCATATTTTAACCACTGAAAGAGTTTTCAGAAAAGTATATAGGATAGTAAAAAATCAGAGACCATTTTCAGATCTACCTGTTGAAGTTGACTTACAGACATTAAATGGTATTAATCTCGGTAAGATTTTGCATTTCGATAAATATATATTACATATACATAATTAAAAAAAAAAGGTCGTTTGATATTTTTTGAAAATTATCGAGCGCTCCCATTCGTGAAAATTTCCATTTCGAGCACTGATTTAAGTTAGATAATAAAATAATACCATCATATTTTAGTAAATTTATTGTGAGAGGAATGGATGTATGTGAATATAATTTAAGGAATAAAAATAATTTAATTATAAAAAAAATGTTAAAATACATAAATAGAAATAGGAGAAGCATCTCTTGTACAGAGGTGTTTTGGAGTATAATAGACTGCCGGATGGAATTAGAAGTTCCAAAACTATTGAAAAATTCCTGGCAGTCTTAAAAAAACATCTCTGTACAGGTGCTTAGTTAAGGATTATAATTAATTAGCTTAAGCTACTGTATTATATGAATAAATAAATAAAATAACAGAGAATGGGATGAGTCCGAGCAGATTGCGTTTGCATTTTGTGACGAAGCATCCGGATTTTAGAAAACAAGCCACTAGAATTTTTCGAAAGACAACTGGAACAGTTCAAGTCATCGAAATCGAAGCTTTTGAAATCTCTCCACGCCTCGTACCTGATTAGTTATCGCGCAAGCTAGTAAGCCGCACACAATTGGCAAGACTTTAGTACTACCACCAATAAAATACACGGTTGGAATTATGTTTGATGAAATGACCCAGTGGGCAGAAGATGAGCTGATCAAATAAAATATTAGCCGCTAACACAGACGTATTCACGGTAAACCCACGGCCGTGTTCGACACAGCCACACCCCAAATTTTATCATACTTGTTATCAGGCAATGGCTCCGTAGTTGGAGCGTTGATCTCTTGAGCGAAAGTAGAAAGGAGTGTCAAAAGGCTTTCAACATTAAATATCATCATTGACAAGATCGGGATATTACTAAATCCAGACCGGTCATCCCCTGTTAGAGTTTGTCAATTTATCTTACTTAGTTGTGAGACGTTCCCACAAAATTGGCAATACCCAGGAATTTCCTTTTCCTACCTACCAAAACCATGGTCCCTTGGGAAACTACTAGATAGTACATTGTAATATATATTTCCCTTGTCACTTCACTATGACAGACGATAATAGTGAGATGAGATGTCAAGTAAGCCACCTTCTGAAAAAATAATGTTGTGAATGCAGCGGGAAACCACCGGTGATAAAAAGATAACCATGAAGAAAAACAGGTTGTTTTCGTCGAAAAAGATTTTCCTTTTGAGATACGCTCTTTTATAATCCAACTCTTTGGTTGTTTGTAAACCTTTTCAGTGTGTAATTTAATTTAAAAAATACGCTTCACTTCGAGTGCAATTTCGATTACTTTCAATTACAAAGAGTGCATTCAACGTTTCTTACGTGATTCACATATAAAACTAAAGTAAACGTTCTTCTCGAATTGTGCTATTATTAAAAAAATTGTAAAATATATATAAAACGCTTAAGTTTGTATGTATGTATGTATGTATGTATGTACGTATGGGTCATTCGTCAATTACCAGGCGTTGCTCGGGCGCGATTAATAGAAACGACGAAGTACACACGATAGTAGTTGTTTTCGGCAGATTTAAGCAGATAGTGTTTCGGGAGCCCAAAAAGGCCGCCGGGGCAGGAGGGGGGGGGGTCTGCTTTTCGGGAGGGGGCCGGGTAAGGGGCCGGTATTGCTTTTCGGGGAGTCCGGGATAGGAAAAAAAGGCCGCCGGAGTCAAAAAAAAAAAAAAGAAGGAGGGGTTTGGGGTTGTAAGGGGCCGGCATAGCTTTTAGGGAGCCCATAAAAGGTGCCGCCGGGACTTGATGGACGTCTGGGGGTGGTTTGAGGGCCGGAATGGCTTTAGGGGGGTATCAAAAGTTGAAAAAATAAAAAAAAAAAAAATCAAAAAAAGTTCCAAAAAAAGTTGAAAAAATCCAAAAACCGAAAAAAAACTCGCAAAATCCTATAGTGACGTCATAGCGTTACTATACTCCCTAAAATTTATGCCGGCCCCTTACCACCCCCCAGACCCCCCTCCTGCCCCGGCGGCCCCTTTTTTGGGCTCCCGAAATAATTTACTAAACAAAAACTCTATATTACATTATATTAATTACACCCCGGGCAAAGCCGGATAATAAAGCTAGTATTACATAGATATATAACATGTATATACTCTTAAATACGTATAAGTTTTTTTGTAAAATGATGCGGGGTGTTTGGTTAATTATCCCTCTTTCTCTTCTAACCCTTTCGTGTCAGTTTTTCGTCCTTTCTCTTATCCTTTCCACTACCTCATTCCCTCTCCAATCCGTCCTTTGCTGTGATTATTATTATTTAAGCAAATAAACATAATTTATGTTACCCAATTACCTCACCGAAAGTTTACACAATATACATACATACATACATAATAAAACTTTTATTTATACTGTCAATAAATTAGCGGACATTATTATCCCATTGCTATTAGTTATCAAAACGTTTCCATTTTGATTATCAAAACTAATAGTGTATTATATATGTACTAAGCATTTTACTCTGGCATATACATCAGAAAGAGCAAATAGGCCCCAAAGAGAATATTCGACCTTTAGCGTACTCTGAATATTTTATGAAAGCTTGATAAATTAATCAATAATAATATTCAAGTTTTAACTTTGAAAAGCCTTCAAAGTATCATAACTTAGAACTTTCGCAATCTATGATGTACTATTTGAATAACATGTTAAAGATGGATAAACCGTAGAATTATTTAATCTATATTAAGAATGTATTTTCTATTATATGTACATAGTTATGTATGAGCGTTCACATCACCAGTACTGAAAAATAATATTTAATTTAATAATTTTTATAGTTGTTGCATAGATAGATGGCGCGTAATAATTCAGCAAAGTCGCGAGCCTGTTGACAATTAATATTGTTAAATCATAGCAGGCTCGTTATCGCCTCCGGTGGATGATAGTGTTAGCACGACTCATTCCAACCAGATTTAATGTAATTTTTTTTTTTTAATTTAACATAAAATATTTGAACTCATAAGGAAACGTCCGAAAAAATCTGCCATTTTTCAACGTGACTGTAAATCATATCTATAATATTTACATATATGTATATGTATATACAAGATCATATTGTTGTGTATAAACGTGTCAGTCCAACAATGAATTTATGAAGCCGTTCATCACGCATTTACCATACTGACAGAATCAGTGTGGTATATAGATACATACATACATATATATGTATGTACATAAAAAAAAAAGTATTTTGAAATATTCTTCTTTTGACATTTTATGACAATTGTCACACACACGTCCCGACATATACGAGGATAATAATTATGCCGGTAGATAAGGGTTTAATTTCCGCACCATTCGCTCGACATCTCCGATTTGGCAATTACGGTCGAGGTCTCGATTTACGACGACCCCGTTTTACGATTATTAACGCAGTGCAGTAGTTTTCGACACGTGAAAACCTTATATTCGCATTTTCCCCGGAACAATGCGAAATATCGCATTAATCTCCATTTGGGTGTTGCTAATGCGACTCGTCCCAAAAAACGGACTGGAATTAACCGCACAGCTTGTACATACATACATATGTATGTATATTCATATATGTACAAACATATGTACGTATGTATACAACCGTCATGATATGACATGTCTGTCCGTGCCATATGGCTAAATTTCATTCGCTAAAAGTAAATTTTCAACTTTTATAACATTGATTACACTGTTCGACACGAAAAATGCTTCCGAGACGAAATATGACTTTTCTTATATAGATCTATGCCCAATGAATACGAATCTGGTAATAAAATACGAGATTCGGAGATATGTACATATATGTATGTGTTTTTTAAATCACGCGATTTTTCTATTTCTTGGTGTTGTTCGTTCGATGTCTCAAAATCGGTCAATTTTTTGTTCAAAATGAATATTGAAATCTATAGTCGGGTATTTTATCTTTTATTTGTAGTACTTTTCAGCTTTCTGATCTTTCTAAGTAGTCGTCCAGTTCAAATCAAAAGTCAAAAGTATGTATTTTCATTTGGGATTTTTTCCCACTGTTAATACTATTTTATATTGAGTATTTTCTATTGAAACACGTTTATTGGGATAGTGTTCTGGCCCCATTATTTTTTGTTTTCGTTTAAAAGGGTTAATTTGAAGTGTGCTGAATTTTAAATCGGTAAAATTGCGAGCTCCAAACTCGTCCAAGTAAAAGAAGAGTTGCTATGTATGTATATATACCTCTTAAGCGTCAAATGCGTGTGTGTGTGTGTGTGTGTCATTGAATAAAACGAATAGAACAGTGCAGTGGTTTGAAACTTTCTTCAATTTGCTTTTAAATAATTTTGTAATGAAGTAATTAGAAGGCTTTGAATTTAATTATATATTTATTAAATATGAATATTTATAGCGTAAAAATAAGTATCAGTACATATTTCTCATTTTTATAATTCATAAGTTTTTTGACATAACAAAGGTTATAAAAACTGTAAACCAAAAAGAAAATTATGCAAAAACATTGTTGGAGTCTACATATGTCAAGAAGTGGATACAAGCAGTCTGAAAAAAAAAAAGCAATATTAAGTTTGGTGTATGTGTATGACCGCGAATCCCACGAGTGCAATATACTATGAGATATCCAACAGGAATAATAAAAGTTTGCTTGGTTTTTTTTTATATTTATGGGGAAAGAAGATAACAAAAACAAGCGACGTACAATGGGTGAAGATTGACGATATTCATACAATTTATATTGTACATACATACATACATGCAATCAATTTGATGCATATTTTTTACATATTCATTTGTTGCGTTATCAAAAAATGTATCTACATATGTATATAAACAATATATAATAGACCTATTCCGTCTGTGTGTCTGGCTGTCTGTCTGCTGGTAACGCTCGCCTCGGTAATCGGATTTGTAACCGGTATCAGTGATTCGGTACACTGAGCGCTTACGCGGTGAGCCAAACCAGATGATGCGACATCGCCTTTATTTTGAAAATATTAATCGGTTGAAAGTTAGCGACTTTGCTAAATTGTTACGTTGTTGTATTATAACGCGCCATAGATGGCGCATTGTTGCATAGATGCAACAACTAAAAAAACTATTAAATTTAATATTATTTTTTAATACGGGTGATGAGAACGCTCCGTTGATATTCAACGGGCTAACACTAGTTACATATATTTATATGTATATAATAGCCGAAATCCGTATGTCTGATAACGCTCGCTGATTAAAAGCCACGAACCGTCCGCGCGCGAGTGGGATTTGAACCCGAGATCACCGGTTAGGGACAGTGAGCGCTTACGCTGTGATCCAAACGGAGGTGTGACGGGCCTGCTGCAATTTGACAATATAATTTCTCAATAGGCTCGCGACTTTGCTAAATTGTTACGTTGTTGTATTATAACGCGCCAACTATCCATCAACTACATATAAAAAACTATTACATTTAATATTATTTTTCAGTACGGGTGATGAGAAAGCGCTCCGTTGATATTCAACGGGCTTACACTAGTAGATATATAAAAAAAAAATGTGCTCTCTTTTGTTATTGTGAATCAAATAAAACCGTACAATGGTTGGAAATTATGACCCAAAGAATACTAATACTAAAATTCTAAATCTGATCTAATTTATTTTCAGCCCGTTAACTTTACAGGGAAAAAATGTAATGTGTACTTTTAAAGATAAATGATCTCATTTGTGAAAAAATTTAACTTTCGTACCTTTGTCTCAAAATATATGTACATGTATGTTTTTTCATAATAATAATATAATCCCTTTTTAACATTGTCATAGTCGTGTTTAAATTATTGACCTCGTGTATTGGAAGACTTCCTTTGTGCATATAAAATTATAAGCCTTCTATTTAATCTAATATATAAATTCTTAAGTTTGTATGTATGTATGTATGTACGTACGTATGGGTCATTCGTCAATTACCAGGCGTTGCTCGGGCGCGATTAATAGACACGACGAAGTACACACGATAGTAGATGTTTTCGGCAGATTTAAGTAGATTTAAGCAGATAGTGTTTCGGGAGCCCAAAAAGGGGCCGCCGGGGCAGGAGGGGGGGGTCTAAGAGGTAGTAAGGGGCCGGCATTGCTTTTCGGCAGTCCAAAAAAGGGACCGCCGGGGTAAGAAGGAGGATTTTGAGGTTGGTAAGGGGCCGGCATAGTTTTTCGGGAGTCCAAAAAAGGGACCGCCGGGGTAAGGAGGAGGGTTGGGGGGTTGGTAAGGGGCCGGCATAGTTTTTCGGGAGTCCAAAAAGGGGCTGCCGGGAAGAATTAAGCCTTTTCATTCATACAGTGCAATTTTACATCCTCGAACATCAACAGATAAATAAGATATAATTTTTTCGATCGATTAAAGTATAATAAAGTAACAAACATCAGCAAATTGTATGTAAACTTCCGGTGTATAAATTTGCAATTTCGACTTTATTTGATTATTATCGGTTGCGTTGTCTATAGACAACAATTTACATATGTATGTACATAAATATGGTAAGTCAACGGTAAATAAAGAAGTGGTTGTATGAAGTACATTGTATTTAAACATTTAAGTTTAGAACATTAATGAGAAAAGTATTAACTAGACGAGTTTCACATACATACATAAGTGATACAATGAAATTGTACGCGGAATACCCGTCAGTAATAATATTTATGATCTTCGCAGAATATATATCATATCATAATATAATCAACGTAATTCGTAACCAATATAATGTAATAAAAGCGATAAACATTTATTATTTTTATCATCATTGTGATTGTAAGAGGGGAAAGTTTATTACAAGCGAGCGGGTTCACTAATTCAATAATAATTCTTTGTTTTGTCCAATTTTTCCACATAAGTATCGTATATACTTAAATATATATTGTATTGTAACCTCACTTTCCTGATAAAAATATGCTTGGAAAAATCGGAAAAAGCAAACATTTCATAGTAACAACGCACACAGATCAAACGGAAAAGTACGAGTTTGCTACGAAAATTACATTAAATAATAATAAGATACTAATTTTTTCTCGATCTTTCATTAAAAAAATTCATACTTTTTACGTCATAAAAATTCATTTCATGTCGCAATCATTTTTTTTTAACTATGTGATTAACTTATATATTTTTTTTTCAGGCTATATCGGATTTGTTGCTGGGAGTGTTTTGTATGCCATTTACGCTTGTCGGTCAAGTCTTAAGAAATTTCGTATTTGGACCAGCCATGTGTAAACTGATCCCCTACATACAAGGTATAAACAATCATTTTTTTAATATTAAAATACACATATTAATTTTCAAAATATACATACAAACATATGTATGTATATTAAAAATCATTTTCACTATATAATTAATTATTTTCGTTGATATAAAATTTGCATTATTAATCAAAAACAAGATTTCTTACGTATTCTCCAAATGAAACGCACTCATGATGGAAATCTACAGCGAAACTAATTATATTTACTTTTACATTATGCTTTCTTTTTCCTTCCCCCCTTAGTTACACAGATGATGAAGAAATTCATCTCGCATTTCATTTATGATTTTCTTTGTTCGTTTCGTTCATATTCAGCGTCTTTTGCACGTGTTGTATCGACAATCTGACACACACTATGTATAAGAGATGGAAGAAAAGAAGACAGTAACCGTGTTATTCGTTCTCATTATGATATTTTTCCACTCCGTAGTGCCTAACGAACGAACGAATTATTAATATACATATGTATATATGCATGTGTGGAGATGGTTGATAGTTATTTGTACCTAGGGCAATTGGTAAATATGACCGGATGTAAATAAGAAGAAATGAAACCAGGACGGAGTGCTTTTGAAAGAATTGAACATAGTTTTTAAATCCAACATTCCGCTATGCTTAAAAATAAGGCATACGACCAATGCGTACTGCCAGTTATGACGTATGGATGTGAAACTTAGACGCTAAATGCTACGTAAGATCCAGTGCACACAAATGTACGCTTGGTATAACAAGAAGAGATCGTAAGAGGAATACATGGGTAAGAAGTATGACCATAGTGGCAGATATAGCAGTGCGTGTGAAAAAGTTGAAGTGGACACAGCGAGAAGAATGGATAGCAGATGTATGCGAGAAATACTGGAATACTTTCTTTCACATCCTCTCGGATGGAATGGAAGATGGGCTGATGAATTGAGAAAAACTGTGGAGTCGAGTTGATGCAGATATATTGGGAATCTATTAATGAAAAAAATGAAACTGGGATGGAGTGCCTTTGGAAGAATCAACATAGTTTTTAAATCCAACATTCCACTGTGCTTAAAAAAAAAGGCATACGACCAATGTGTACTGCCAGTTATGACGTATGGATGTGAAACGTGGATGCTAAATTCAAAAATGTTACATAAGATCCAGTGCGCACAGAGAAGCATGGAAAGCTCGGTATAACGAGAAGAGATCGTAAGAGGAATATATGGGTAAGAGGCATGATCAAAGTGGCAGATGGACGCGAGAAATACTGGAATGGTATTCGAGAGGATGTGAAAGAAAGCAAGGCAGACCGAATGGAAGATGGGCTAATGAATTGAGAAAAAGTGTGGAGTCGAGTGGATGCAGATTATGTTATAGTTAAAATGATGATGATGATGTATACATACATATCTATATGTATTTACATACATACATATATAATCTAATTTTATTGTAATACAGTTACGTCAAACACTTACAATGACGTGACGTAACTGTTTCATTAGTGTTTAGAAAATAAATGACACACTCGTTTTCAACACACAAATTAACTTTGCATTAGTGATTCAAAGCAAATTTAAACAGTATGCACTATGCAACACGACACATACAACATACGTGTATTGATAAACATCTAATTAAGTTGAAATTCATTAAAAATGTTTTTTTAATTTTCATAAAAGGGTTGTGTTCTATAAGATTTCATATTGAATGTGAATTTTTATGGTGGCGACTCATTATCCATTTTTTTTTTTAATATAAAGCGATGTTTTTAAATGATTTTTTTTCTTGTAATTTAGCCGTTTCGGTATCCGTTGGAGTGTGGACATTGGTCGCCATATCTCTGGAGAGATATTTCGCAATATGCAGACCATTGAAGTCCAGAAGATGGCAGACCCAATTCCACGCATACAAAATGATAGCCTTAGTGTGGATAGCAAGTCTTGCTTGGAACAGTCCCATACTTGTCGTATCAACACTCAAAGCCATGAGAGGTCGAGGTAAATTCAACTGTACATACATATTATTTTATGATTATAATAACCGCTACCGAATTAATTAAATTCTCCGACGATATCACGTCTACGTTTGACAAATTATGGAAATTGCACGTGCGCAAATATTTCTGCCGTTATTTTAATCCCTGCCCCCCTTCCAACTAATTGCACTTTAAGAATTAGCGAACGTTAACGTTGTGGCACTAACGATCTGAATTTTAAACTCGTATGTTTCTCTTTCGAACTTTCGCGTGTAAAATTTATACTGTGCGTCTAGAATACATTTTCGAAATGCGACGAATGTAATTTAATCGCGCGCAATTTAAGTTAATTAGCAAAGTCTCAGACGTAAATAAATCTAAGCAGTATTTTTATTGTGTAATAATACCTGGCGTTGGTCTGTTGAAAATTAATTAATTCATTTATATAATACTAGCTGACCCGGCATGCGTTGCAATGCCCGATACCGTTCCCGTTCCCGTTCCCGATCCATCCCCGGCATGATCACAATAAGTCCTGAAAGTTTCATCGCGATCGGTTGAGTGGTTTAGGAGCCTATAAGAGACAGACAGACAAACAAATAAACAGACAGACATTGATTTTTATATATATAGATAGATAACTAGACCTAGTTGCAATGCCCGATCCCGTTCCGTTCCATGTTCCGTTCCAGATCCCGTTCCCGATCTCGTTCTCGTTTCCGATCCCGTTCCCGTTCCTAGTACGTTATCTGACGCGTGAGCAGGCCCGTTCCCGTTCCCGTTTTATTCCGATTTTTTTTCACAGGAACCATCCCCGGCATGATCACAATAAGTCCTGAAAGTTTCATCGCGATCGGTTGAGTGGTTTAGGAGCCTATAAGAGACAGACAAACAAACAGACACACAGACATTGATTTTTATATATATAGATATAGATAATAGCTAAAGCTCATTACATAATTACCTTAACTAAGCACTTACCTCTATACAGATTTTTTTTTTTTTAAGACTGCCAGGAGTTTATCAATAGTTTTGGAATTTATCTAATTCCATCCGGGAGTCTATTATGTATATTCCAAAACACCTCTGTACAAGATTATAACAATTATTTTTAATTAACATACATCCATTTCTCTCACGATAAATGGACTGAAATATGATGATAACATATTATTATCTAACTTTAATATAAATACCAACATACAAATCCTCAAAGTATCATTCACATACGTATCAAAGTACATCTCATACCTCTATTTTGTAATATTTAATAATGAACCACAATACACACAGATGTGGTCTGACAATTACATTATAAATTATTATGTTAGTTTCTTTATATAATAATCTTATTAGCCGACATAATATTCCTACTTTTTTTATTAAAAATTGACCGTGTAGTTTAAAATCTAGCTTATCATCCAGTATTACACCCAAATATTTGAAATTATTAACTAGTTCAATATTACTTTCACCAAATATTTGTATAGATTTTTTTTTTGAACTGGCAACACTATTTGTCATTGGAGTCTTAGTATCTATATGACCCGTAAGATTATATGAAGTAGCTCTGCAAAGTTTAGTGCCGATAAGTTAATCGGCGACGGAATGTATGTACATATAAAGCACAAATACACAGACAGATCAGAATGAGGTTTTATACCTCTACATACATACATACATTCTACATAGATAAATTTCATTATTTGCAATATTCTCGTATTACTATTTGGCTGATACAATGAGATAATTATACGAATCCATTGTATATGTATAACATGGATTCGTATAACAATATAATATGATATTATTTAGTAGATACTATGAGACGAAAGCTACGTCAATTGATTGAACTAACAACAATGAACGCCAAATATGACTTCTGCCAGAGTGAAACAATGGAATTCCATTTCCTCTCTATGTAGGACGTTCCACTTTCAAGACAAATCTAATTTATAATCCTTAAGAAACAACTTCAAAAAAAAAAGCAGTGGAATCTCATTTCCTTGCCTTTTCGATCTTTGAGTGATTATATGTACATATACAAAGATACGAAAATTTAATTAGTAATTCAAGTAAAAAAAAAAAAAATAAGCTCGATTTACGCATCGATTGATCTGCTATTAGAATAAATGGGGGGGACGTTGATATTGGTAATATTTTAACATAAATAATATATTAAAAAGCTATTAATAAACCTTGTTATTAGGAACGATTAACTGAAAAGCTTTTAGCATCGATCTTTGTCGTTGTAAGTTGTAAATATTCATTTTGCTAATGTGTTTAATTTATTCCGTCAAAATAAAGCTCACCCCCTTTATTTAATATTTTGACGTGCCCATTGAACCGTAGTTACATATTTTTTGGCGTTCGTTGAACTACCAGTTAGAATATCTATACAAAAATGGGCGAAAACATAATTGAATCGTAAACGGTATGTCTGTGTGTAATTTTGGTGAGCTTTCTGCAATTTAAAATAAATTCGGTTGAGTTTGGACTAATTTTTTATTTTAAATTATCAAATAGGTGTTCGTTTCAAGTTGCGGTTGTTGAAATCTGTTTAACCCCGATTCTATTGCCAAATATTTAAATTAGAATTTATCTCATTCTTTGCGAGTGTTTTGACTTGATAATGTTTGTGCCTTTTATGTTGTTGAAGTAAGTATAATTTTATGAAAGCCAGACAGTGACACGAGCGAACGTTGATTTATATACGCTTTATATAAGTTTTGACAGTAAAAAATGTGAAGAAATTACCTTCGTAAATTTGAATATATAACGAATAAAAAAAAAAACAACGGTAATTTTGCTTTGTTGCCATCAAAATGTTTATTGTTCGAGTTAAATTCCGCACAAACACGAAATGGGATCGTTTGAATTTATTATACATATTTCTATACATCGAAATAAATATGTCGTTGTTATGTGAAAAAATAAAACACTGCGAAAATATTCTGATTGATGATGATCGTTGCTTACTGAAAAAAAACAAACAAATTATTTTATTCACCTTAAAAGATGCTGTTTACATAATATTTTAATCTCACTTTATCAAACTTTGGCCGTATAAATAATGGTTCGGATTTATTCATTTGATTCGCATAATTTTAGCATAAATATCACGATTCGAATGAGCGTAAATATGATAATATCAAAAAAATCATGCTAACACTATCTCATCCAACGGAGGCGATGACGGCCCTGCTACGATTTGACAATATTAATATCTTAATAGGCTCGCAACTTTGCTAAATTGTTACGTGTTGTATTATAACGCGCCATCTATGCAACAACTATAAAAACACATATACTCACCCACACATCCGTTGATATTCAACGGGCTTACACTAGTTATATATACATACTAGCTTTATTACCCGGCTTTGCCCGGGGTGTAATTAATATAAT
Organism: Parapsyche elsis; assembly: GCA_022651745.1. Lineage (NCBI taxonomy): Eukaryota > Metazoa > Arthropoda > Insecta > Trichoptera > Hydropsychidae > Parapsyche > Parapsyche elsis. The sequence goes on from JAGVSN010000045.1 coordinate 361,759, forward strand.
GTAATATAGTGTTCGTTTAGTAAATTATTTCGGGAGCCCAAAAAAGGGGCCGCCGGGGCAGGAGGGGGGTCTCCCTCCCTCAAGCCATGCCGGCCCCCTAGCCCTCCTTTTTACCCCGGCGGCCTCTTTTTTGGACTCCCGAAAAGCAATTCCGGCCCTTACCCCCCCCCCAGACCCCCCCCCTATCCCGGCGACCCATTTTTGGACTTCTCAAAAGCAATGCCGGCCCCTTACCACCCCCCAAACCCTCCTTCTTACCCCGGCGGCCCCTTTTTTGGACTCTCGAAAAGCAATGCCAGCCACTTACCACCCCCCAGACCCCCCTCCTGCCCCATTTTTGGGCTCCCGAAATAATTTACTAAACAAACACTATATTACATTATATTAATTACACCCCGGGCAAAGCCGGGTAATAAAGGAGGGATGCGGGGATGTGGAGAGGTGGGGTTAGAGGGGGGGGGGACGTACGTACTTAAATCTGCCGAAAACATCCACTATCGTGTGTACTTTGTCGTTTCTATTAATCGCTCCCGAGCAACGCCTGGTAATTGACGAATGACCCATACGTACATACAAACCTAAGTGTTTTATATATTAGATAATAGCCGAAATCCGCCTGTCTGTCTGTCTGTCTGTCTGCTGATAACGCTCGCCGAGATAAATATAATTTAAAAAACCAGAACGTCGCGCGAGTGGGATTTGAACCAGAGATCACCAGTTTAGGACAGTGAGCGCTTTCGCTATGATACAAACGGAGGCGATACAATAAAACAATATTAAATTCTCAATAGGCTCGCGACTTTGCTAAATTTTTACGTTGCTGTTATTATACATCCACACAAACATCCGTTGATATTCAACGGGCTTTCACACTAGTAGGTATATACATACATACATACATAGGCATAAAAAGTTTCCATTAATTTTTCGCAAACACTCGTATTAAGTATTTAACTGCGATTAGGGAACCTAGACCTGTGTAAACTGATTTGGTATGGGAAAAAAAACTCAAGGAATTTTTTAACCGAGACGTTTGTATATATGTATGTATAACGCCTCTCACGTTTTACAGACATGTTTGACGTGTCAAATTCACATCTTCCTCATCTTTACATTTGGACGTGCTACGTACATAAAAGTGCTACAATTGTTGAATGTCAGTTTCACGGAATTCTATTCAGCACACGCCCACATATCAGATACTTACAAAATATTCCATTATAATAGTCGTTACGAGCGAGTAACTTTTGTATACATATGTATATCGAATTTTCACGTGACCTAGAAAATTTCCAGCTTTTGGGCGAAACTATTTTTCTTATCTGTTTGAGGATAAAATACTCAAGAGTGAAAAAAATATGTACGGTATTGATTGGCTTGACGTAACAAATCAGATTATTATTCGGCACTGCTTGTGAAAACGAATAAATGAAATTTAAAAGTCTCCGGTCTAAATTTAATTATAAAAGTGCGAATTTTTCGCTGAGCAGAATGAGAGCGTTATCGACATTCTGGTGTACGTACGGCGTAAGAACCTTTTTTTATAGCCACAACAGCTTTAAAAATTAATCAAATTTTTTTATAAAAAAAAAAAAAAGTACGTAACCTTTCACAAGAACTTTTCATTTGACGAACAAAAAATTGTTAAAACGTTGAATTTTAGCCGTCGCATAATAAAAATTAAAGAATTTCTACATATGTGAAAACACGTGTACATCGTAATAAAGTGAATCGAATTGATTTAAGCTACACAATTACAAAAGTACATTTACATAAATAATTGAATCGACCTTATATGCATGCGCTTTCGGTGAAAATACCAAAATTTCATCACAAATTCAATTTACGAAATTTACGATGAACATACATATATTCTACATATATGTATGTACGTCATTGGGGCATAATTTTTCGTTATTTCATTATATTTTATACATTCGTCCAACACGTACTTCTGAATGTTATCATTCAATTATATAATGCATTGTGGATTGATTCGTATCATAAATCTACCTTTGAACCACGTTGAATACAAATACATACGAGTAGATTTAAATACACTACTTTTAATGACATTATTTCGTTCAAAGACAGTACGCTTTGAAAGATTCTTTGAATGGAATAGCATAAGTACCTTTGAATCGTAATTAAATGAAATTTTAATTAATTTTTATTTTGAACTACATATATAGTCTGTTAGTTTTAATAAGAGAGAGTTTTAATGAAATAAACAGATACAAAAAAAAAAAAAAACAGATCGTAGCTACAATAAACACCCGGCGTTGCCCGGTTTCAAATGTCAATTGTATTGAACAACAGTTTATACATTCTATATTATTTTTACAGCCGGTCACAAGTGTCGTGAAGAATGGCCCAGCACTGGATCTGAACAAGCTTATAATTTGTTCTTGGACGTGATGCTGCTCCTCATACCGCTTCTCATCATGAGCTTGGCGTATTCTCTTATAGTCAGCAAACTGTGGAAGGGGCTCAAGAGGGAAATCAAGCACAACTCTTCATGCCAGAGGCAAAGTGAGTAAAATTTCACACCCCCGCATCGTTTTACGATACGTGAATAAAACCAAAAATATATGTACATATTTATATACGTTATTTCTCAGTAAATTGAAACATTTGTTTATCTTTTATTGTGCCAGACGCGTGCAAATATGCAAAAATAAATTTGCGCACAAACCCTCTGTGAAAATTTCATGTGGGTTTGTTGGAAAATGCGCTCGTGCGTTTTCCCACCTGTCTAGATATCCCTTTGAGATAAGCTCAAGTTAAGTTTGAACGTATGGGCGGTGCTCATTTGAAAGGTTAAAATTATGTTCGAAAGAAGAATTAAAAAAAATATTCCGTCTACGATAAGGAAAATAATGAAATTTTCCGCCCAAAACAAAAATTTAAAACAATTTAACAGATATTTTCTAGTTGCAGTAGAATAACCGAGAAAAAACACACGTTTAAAAGTGTTTCAATAATACACGTCACGCCATTACTTATGTACATACGTAGTATTTTAAATATAGTAAATAATATATGACACGATTTACACATGTACACGATGTGCCTATGAGTGAGTGTGTACTGCCGTCCTAAGCCCACTTAACGTAACCGACAAAACAACAATATCGAGATAAATGGACTTGATAGTTTTATTCTAAATTTGTGTTTTTCTTCATATATTACTGATTTATTTAAACTTTTTTTTAGTGCATGAGGTTATTTTCTATTGTGTTTTGATAATTCTAAGGAAAAATTAACAAAAAAAAATGAATACTTTAGTAGTTACGTCACTTCATTATTCATTATTAATGTATACATGACTATTCCAAACTTCAACCACTCTATTTGAAAAGAATGAATCTCTAACAATCTTATTTGATTTTTCTTTACGGAGTCTAAGAGTATGACCTCTTATGTAGATGAGGGTTCTCATTGAACATAATGAGGTTGGTCATTTCACATGAATAATGATTATTTATTATTTTGAATACTTCAATTAAATCACCTCTCAATCTCCACGTCTCCAATGTGGAGAGATTCAGTCTTTTCAATCTTTCGTGATACGGTAGTGACCGAAGTAAATATTGGATACGTTATTTTCGCTAAGTTTTGGTGATACTACATATTTCTCTGCGCATGCAGATACGTTAGTTTTAATAGCTAAAAAAAGTCACTTTTGGATGAAGATACATTAATTTCGATATGAAAAATCGCAAGAATACACTCCCACATATAAACACATCTAACTCATTTTCGTAATTTTTGTCAGTTATGTTAAGTGGGATTAGGACGGCAGTGTAGGTGTACATTCCTATAGTGGAAATTGATGAATCGTTTGTTCCTTCTGTATCAAAGAGACCCATTCAGTTATGTGGAATTTAACCACCGTACTCAAGTACATTTTATATATGGTAGAATCTATGTACATGTGTACATATAATACTGTGGTGTGACCACATTGATCGGTTCATCGTATCCTTTCGAATTACATTTCCGTGTAGAGGACCATTGGATAGTCTCACTTTTGTCACCACAGACAGGTCCATCCTCACTTTAAATTCAAATTCACATCGAACGATATGGAGAAGTTTTTATATTATAGTCATTCGTGCCAGAATTTGCGGGTCATCGCTTTTAAAGTGCGAAAAATCTGCACGGTAAAAAAATAACAAGTGGGTAATGGTGCTCTGTAAGCTATAATAAAAAAAAATTGGATATTTCAAACGGGCGAAAATAGTATCTGTATATATGTATAAATAATCTTTGAATGTCTAGTCTCACAGATAGATAATCTATAAATGATTGTAAATGTCTCGAAATGCGTTTGCTAGATTATCAGTGGTACATATAAAGTATCTGTGTAGTGTCGCCGTGAAAGTTTACAGACACTTTCAGCGAGGGCTTTCAGTTTTGTTTTTTTCTCCTCTGGCACAGCTCAACACACCATTAAGATTCAACGCTGCAAAGTTAACAGTTAAATTAGCTTCGGTGAAAGAGCAGAATTCAATTAGGGCGTATCTTCAAATTAAAATGTGACTGAAGCGAGCGGATTTTAAAGCTCGTGCCGCGAGTGTTAAAGCGAATCCGTGCAAAGCTCTCTGCACGAAAGAGAAAAAAAAAAAGCGGCCACATCCAACAGACGGTGAGCTTTTAAGGATGAAAAGCTATTATATGGCGAGAGGAAAAAGGACGTGCGAAGAAAAGTAAAAATAAATGGCGATGACACGTTTGTGAAGGTTCGCTGAATATGAAGGATATTGCGCCATTTGCATACAACGGATATAATGTATGCGTTTTTCGGTAATAAAATCAATAACATACACGCAGATTGTATATTATTTTCGTATTGAAAGGTATTATATTACAATGTCTTCAACAACATTTTATATATAAAATATAATTCTTAAAGGTTAACAAAGTGAAAATAAATAATTCGTGTTATTTTTCTTCTGTAATTAGCGAATAAAGGCATTTCTTTTCATGACTTCATAATTGGTGGAATCAGAACGTTCTATTATCGTATTATTTTTATTTTGACTCTAGGTTAAACCCTCAATTAGAATAATCAGTAGTGAATCTTAAGTTTGTAATTTAAGAATACTTTTTAATTTATATTTATATCATCATCATTTTCAGCCGTTTACCATCGAATCCTCTTCCATTCCTGTCTGTCTTGAGCAATCTGCATCCACTTGACTCCATCCATTCTTTTCAATTCATCAGCCCATGTTCCATTCGGTCTACCTTGCTTTCTTTGACATCCTCTCGGATACCATTTCAGTATTTCTCGCGTCGATCTGCCATGTATATGTCCAGCCAATTGCCACTTTAACTTTTTAAATCATTCTGCTATATCTGCCACTTATGCTTCTTACCCATGTATTCCTCTTACAATCTCTTCTCGTTATACTCGTGACATTCTTGAATTTAGCATCCACGTTTCACATCTATACGTCATAACTAGCAGTACGCATTGGTCGTATGCCTTATTTTTTAAGCTCAGCGGAATGTTGGATTTAAAAACAATGTTCATCCTTCCAAAAGCACTCCATCCTAGTTTCATTCTTCGTTTTATTTCTTCTTCTTTACAACCAGTCATATTCACCAATTGTCCTAGGTATAAATAACTATCAACTATCTCTACAATATGCTTATATACAGTGACTACGTTTTGCGTGCAAAATTCATTAAACATAATTTTAGTTTTATTAAAATTAATTTTTAATCCTACTTACATACTTTCGTTGCTTAATTGTGTTAATCTACTGAGTCGCATGAAACTATGACTATATCGTCAGCGAATAATTTCCGTTAATCTTGACCCCTGTTTTGTGCCATTCTAGCGATCTAAATATGCCCCCAAGCACCGCATTGAATAACTTAGGAGAAATGGTGTCACCTTGTCTAACACCTTTCTCAATACCAAATTGCTACGTGTCTTCAAAGAGACGAACCGAGACTGTTGTTTTTTTGTAGACGGCAACTAGCAGACTGACGTACGGTTGCGCAGCGCCTTGTTTCTGCAGGGCGTCCAGTACGGCTGTTTGGCTTACTGAGTCAAACGCCTTCTCGTAGTCTAAACCTAAACATAATGGTTGGCGATATTCGTTCGCACGCTCAACCAATTCACTTACCAAAATTGCTGAAATTGGCCCTGAACCTTGCTTGTTCTATGGGTTGACTTCAAACGCTGCGTTATTACCTCTGTGAAGATCTTGTAGACTGTGGAGAGTAAACTAATGGGACGATAGTTTTTTTTTATGTCTTCCATGTCCCCTTTCTTATAAATTAATATTATGGACGCGTTGTTCCATAAGTTCGGAACAGTTTGCTCTGAAATTATATTTATATATGGTTCTTGAAACATTGAATGCTATAAGCGATATGTAAAAATCCGATATGCGAATAAGTATTTCGCTCACGAGCGCGTGAGCCAGTAAGTCACGAATACGTTTAAGAAGAACAAAAAATAATATAATATATCGCGTTTACACTGTAGCCTCTCGGAAAAGTGTCACGCATTTTCCAACAGGAGGAAAACTCGCACTATACAACAACAAACTCATATTTCAATTCGCCAAAATATATTAAACTTGATTTGACTTTTTTTCCGACCGATAAATAACACTCGCTTCTCTGATGCAAAGTTTATCTGGTACCGTTTCACGTAAAAATATAAATAAGGTGACGGTTATTTTTAGTGGGAATTTGTTGTATTTTGTGTCGTATTGGTGTGGGATTTACGCCATTGAACAATGAGATGGGAGCCGGGATAATCTCCGTGGAGTCCTCAGAGACTCGTACACTGCTTTTCTGTATCTTTCGAACGCTTTCACGATCCACTAATCCAAGATATGGCTCGGAAGAGGAATGTCTGATCGTTAAAACAAATATACCGACAAAAGGAAAATATATATACGCGGTACTTTACATTGAAAATTTAAATTGAATCCTATTAGTCAACTTTCTGTACGCATTTTATTCTATTGTTACAAACTTGAACTACGCTTTGTAACTTGCGCAATTTCATTCGGACATAGTACTACAGTACTGACAAGTCGAAATTGAATTTAATTGTATTGTATCTGTGAAATGAGTGTGTTCAACTACTGAGACACTCTCTGTTTGTTTATCATGTACATATATGTACGTATATATATATACTAGCTTTATTACCCGGCTTTGCCCGGGGTGTAATTAATATAATGTTTGTTTAGTAAATTATTTCGGGAGCCCAAAAAAGGGGCCGCCGGGGCAGGAGGGGGGTCTGGGGGGTGGTAAGGGGCCGGCATAGATTTTAGGGAGTATAATAACGCTATAGTAACGTTATATCGTCACTATAGGATTTTTCGAGTTTTTTGATTTTTTCAACTTTTTTTTGGACTTTTTTTCAACTTTTTTTGATTTTTTCAACTTTTGATACCCCCTAAAGCCATGCCGGTCCCCTACTACCCCCAGACCCCCCTCAAGCCCCCGGTGGCCCCTTTAATGGGCTCCCTAAAAGCTATTCCGGCCCCTTACTACCCCTAAACCCTCCTTCTTACCCCGGCGACCTTTTTTTTGGACTCCCGAAAAGCAATGTCGGCCCCTTACCACCCCACCAGACCACCCTCCTACCCCGGCGGCCCCTTTTTGGACTCCCGAAAAACTATGCTGGCCCCTTACCACCCCCCAAACCCTCCTTCTTACCCCGGCGGCCCTTTTTTCGGACTCCCGAAAAGCAATGCCGGCCCCTTACCACCCTCAAACCCTCCTTCTCACCCCGGCGGCCTTTTTTTTGGACTCCCGAAAAGCAATTTCGGCCCCTTACCACCCCACCAGACCACCCTCCTACCCAGGCGGCCCCTTTTTGGACTCCCAAAAATCTATGACGGCCCCTTACCAACCCCCAAACCCTCCTTCTTACCCCGGCGGCCCCTTTAATGGGCTCCCGAAAAGCAATGCCGGCCCCTTACTACCCCCCACCCCCCCCTCCTGCCCCGGCGGCCCCTTTTTGGGCTCCCGAAACACTATCTGCTTAAATTTACTTAAATCTGCCGAAAACATCTACTATCGTGTGTACTTTCTCGTTTCTATTAATCGCACCCGAGCAACGCCTGGTAATTGACGAATGACCCATACGTACATACATACATACATACATACAAACTTAAGCGTTTTTATATATTAGATACATATATATTCGAAACAATTTGGAATGTTAGGGTATCTTTTTTATTTTTTGTTTTAAACCCTTCTGTCTCCATTTCAATTATAGTTTAGAAAGGATAAATTTATCTATATAGCGGTCGTCTTTATTTTAAAGATTAGTTTTGGACATTTTGTTTTTTAGGGTACACCGTCTGAGTCAGTCGTCTAAAATTGGCCATTGCTTTTACACAAGTAAATTTTGCTCATTGCTACATAAAATCGTGTGCGTAAAAAATACGCAATGCTTTAAAGTAAAAGTTTGAGCTTTGATCCTCTCCTCGATAGTTTATTTTGACAGATTTAAAACCTTTTGTTCTGATAATATAAAATCACAATAAATACTACACGTAAAAGTGTATTGCGTGTGTTATATTTCGTGACAGATAAAAGTCATAAATATGAATATACACTAGTGTAAGCCCGTTGAATATCAACGGAGCGCTTTCTCATCACCCGTACTGAAAAATAATATTAAATTTAACAGTTTTTATAGTTGTTGCCCATAGATGGCGCGTTATAATACAACAACGTGCGAGTCTATTGAGAAATTATATTGTCAAATTGTAGCAGGCCCGTTATTATCTAGTTTGGATCATAGCGTAAGCGTTCACTGTCCCGAACTGGTGATATCAGGTTTAAATACCACTCGCGCGTGGACAGTTCGTGTCTTTTAATTATTTACCAAAGCAAGCGTTATCAGCAGACAGACATACAGACAGACATAAGAAATAAGGCTCTTATATACATACATATATGACTAGCGTAAGCCCGTTTAATATCAACCGTACTGAAAAATAATATTAAATTTATAGTTGTTGCATCAATGCAACAATGCGCCATCTATGGCGTGTTATATAATACAACAACGTAACACTTTAGCAAAGTCGCGAGATTTTTTTTTTATTATATAAATAGTCACGTTGAAGCCTGCCTATTATCATCTGGTTTGGCTCACCGCGTAAGCGCTCTGTTCCCTATCAGTGATACCGCGTTCAAATCCCACTCGCGCGAAGTTCTCGTTTTTAATTATCTACCGAAGCGAGCGTTATCAGCAGACAGACACAGAGACAGACAGACGGAATAGGGCTATTATATACATTCATTTGTTCCACAAATTATTCTCTTAACTCCTTCATTTATAGATCCTGCTCGTCATTTAACGAAATCCCGGCACATATTGATCCTTTTCTCTATTCTTTGCCCACCTTTAAATTATCTTTGATTAAGTTCCTTTCCAGTCCTAACTCCTAAGTTCCTTTCTTATTTTGATCTGTTGTTCCTTTGTAACTGTTTTGGCTGTAGTGTATTGTGTGATATTAATATTATTTTGTATTTATATTTTGTATTTATGTTTGTTGCATGATTAAATAAAATAAATAAATACATACATATATGTATGTATATGATGCTTATAGGTTAAAGTATAACAATGGCGTATATTATTTCGATCATGGTTTTTGTATTAAAATTGACGTTGTTTCAAAGGCGTACATTTTTCTTTTGAAAGAGAATTTATCTTGAACAGACATTTCATTCGAAAATTCGCAATTTTTACGTATCCAAAAAAGTGTCATTAAGAACCTTGAAGTTTTTTATTTTTTTTTAGTCCTTTTACGATCGCGACCTCGTTTCATGCTACGAAAAACTTCTCGAAACTCGTACGTTATCATTTTTATAGTAATAAAATTCAGTGTGCGTTTTCGCTGTAACGTATGCGAAAAACATTATTTAGACGATGAAATATGCTCGCAGTATACATACATATGTACATACATATATGTATGTATACTGTATTAAGGGTAGTAGATGTACGGCTACTATCCCTTTCTCTTCCCAACAAAATTCGTTAAAAAAATGACTGGCATGAGGTCTTTGGAGTGGAGGAGGAATGTATCCCTGTTGAAACATGTGTTCATGATTATAAATGGACATATGTTCAATGGGGAAATACTAGAACGTCTCCAACTTTACACTCCGGATTTTTATTGTCGTGCACGGGGTCACGAGCTATTTGTGGTGCCGGGGTACAGAACAATGCTTATGGGGCCAGCCCGGTGATTACTGCTCTTAAATTATTTAATTCATTGTCAACTGAAGTTTTTTTTCTATGAATATATTTTTGAAAATTTTTTTTTTTTTTTCGGTTTTTTTTGGATATTCCCAACTTTTTTTTTTTTTGGATTTTTTTTTTGGAACTTTTTTTTTTTGAATTTTTTTTTTTGGATTTTTTCAACTTTTTTTTTTTGGAACTTTTTTTGAACTTTTTTTTTTTTTTTTGGATTTTTTTTCAACTTTTTTTTTTTGGATTTTTTTTTGGAACTTTTTTTGAATTTTTTTTTTTTTTGGATTTTTCAACTTTTTTTTTCTATGAATATATTTTGAATTTTTTTTTGAATGAATTTTTTTTTTCGGTTTGTTTGGATTTTTCTAACTTTTTTTTTTTTTTGGACTTTTTTTTTTTTGGAACTTTTTGAATTTTTTTTTTTTGATTTTTTCAATTTTGATACCCCCCTAAAGCCATTCCGGCCCCTTACCACCCACAGACCCCCTACCCCTACGGCACCTTTTCAGCACTCCCGAAAAGCTATGCCGGCCCCTCACCACCCCACAGACCCCCCCTACTCCCCTACGGCACCTTTTCAGCATTCCCGAAAAGCTATGCCGGCCCCTCATTACCCCACAGACCCCCTACCCCTACGGCACCTTTTTTGCACTCCCGAAAGCTATGCCGGCCCCTCACCACCCCCCCCAGACCCCTCCACTGCCCCTACGGCACCTTTTCTGCACTCCCGAAAAGGTATGCCGACCCTCACCACCCCCCCAGACCACCCCCCCTACCCCTACGGCACCTTTTTTTGCACTCCCGAAAGCTATGCCGGCCCCTTACCACCCCCCCCCCAGATCCAAAAAATCAAAACCATTAAAAATTCAGCGGGCGTTGATTATCAACGGGCAATAAGCTTTTATTAATAAAGAGCTTAATGTGTGTGTGTCTGTGTGTGTGTCTGTGTGTGTGTCTGTGTGTCTGTGTGTCTGTCCCGTAACGCTATGACGTCACTATAGGATTTTTCGAGTTTTTTTCTATGAATATATTTTTGAAAATTTTTTTTTTTTCGGTTTTTTTGGATATTTCCAACTTTTTTTTTGGATTTTTTTTTTGGAACTTTTTTTGAATTTTTTTTTTTGGATTTTTTCAACTTTTTTTTTGGATTTTTTTTTGGAACTTTTTTTGAATTTTTTTTTTTTGGATTTTTTCAACTTTTTTTTTGGATTTTTTTTTGGAACTTTTTTTGAATTTTTTTTTTTTTTTGGATTTTTTCAACTTTTTTTTTTTGATTTTTTTTTGGAACTTTTTTTGAATTTTTTTTTTTTGGATTTTTTTTCAACTTTTTTTTTGGGATTTTTTTTTTTTTGAATTTTTTTTTTTGATTTTTCAACTTTTTTATGAATATATTTTGATTTTTTGAATGAATTTTTTTTTCGGTTTGTTTGGATTTTTCTAACTTTTTTTTTTGGATTTTTTTTGGAACTTTTTTTGAATTTTTTTTTTTGATTTTTTCAACTTTTGATACCCCCTAAAGCCATTCCGGCCCCTTACCACCCCACAGACCCCCCTACCCCCTACGGCACCTTTTCAGCACTCCCGAAAAGCTATGCCGACCCCTCACCCCCCCCCCAGACCCTCCCCTGCCCCTACGGCACCTTTTCTGCACTCCCGAAAAGCTATGCCGGCCCCTCACCACCCCACAGACCCCCCCTATCCCTACGGCACCTTTTCAGCACTCCCGAAAAGCTATATCGGACCCTCACCACCCCTTTTTTGACTCACTTAAAGCCATGCCGGCCCATCACCACTCCAGAGCCGCCTTCTACCCCTACGGCACCTTTTCAGCACTCCCGAAAAGCTATGCCGGCCCCCACCACCACCCACACCCCCCCCCTACCCCTACGGCACCTTTTCAGCACTCCCGAAAAGCTATGCCGGCCCCTCGCCACCCCCCAGACCCCTCCACTGCCCCTACGGAATCTTTTCTGCGCTCCCGAAAAGCTATGCCGGCCCTTTACCACCCGCCAGACCCCCCCCCCCGGCGGTCCCTTTTTGGACTCCCAAAAAAACTATGCCGGCCCCTTACCACCCCTTTTTTCACTCACTAAAAGCCATGCCGGACCATCACCACCCCAGAGCCGCCTTCTACCCCTGCGGCAACATTTCCCGAAAAGCTATGCCGGCCCCTCAGAACCCTACGGCACCTTTTCAGCATTCCCGAAAAGCTATGCCGGCCCCTCATTTACCCCACAGACCCCCTACCCCTACGGCACCTTTTTTTGCAAAATAAAAGCTATGCCGGCCCCTCACCACCCCCCCCCAGACCCTCCACTGCCCCTACGGCACCTTTTTGCACTCCCGAAAAGGTATGCCGACCCTTTACGGCACCTTTTTTTTTTTTTTCCCGAAAAGATTTTATTACCCCCCCAGATCCAAAATCAAAACCATTAAAAAATTCAGCGGGCGTTGATTATCAACGGGCAATAATATTATATTATATTCTGTGTAACTTCTATGTATCTTTTGATATTCTTATTCTTTTGTTTTTTTATATATGTATGTATGTATGTATGTATATGTAATCTATATTTTGGGCTAAAAACCTGTTAATAAATAAATAAATAAAATATACCATATATGTATATGTATGTATTGTTTTATAAATATTGCACACAGTAATATGTGTAACTCGTACACATAATATGGTACGTATAAATACGGAAAATGGAGTTTTCCTGCTGATAGCTTATCTCATATTAAATTTATTTTCAAGTTGTTGCACACAGAGAAGAGTGCTCGTTCATCATCGTGTCACACAAGTGGAGCACATCCGAGGAAAATAATGAAAATCGTACTGGGGAAAATCGCATATATATTTTATGCGATTCTAACTCCCCATCCGATCAGGCGTGTCATTATTGGAAAATGTACATTATCCATTTTTCAATATGTATGTAGATGCGCGTGTAATTTAAAATCGAATGGAAACGTATTATTGCAATACAACAAAATTTTCAAATTATTTAGCTCTACGATTTTAAATGGAAACGAGTCCCTATCCAAAAAGTTTTTGTATGAAGATATATTTGAATGAGTATTTTTTTTCAAATTTTATTTATTTATACAGGTTTTAATCCAAAATTTAAACAACATATTATATACACAAATATGTTAGAAAATACGATAAAAAACATTTAAAAAATCAATATGCAACCCCATTCTATATTCTTGGTGTCAAAAATGACACCAAAATCCCTGATTTCAACAACCCTTTCAAGAGATTCTCACGTTAAAGTCAAATAGTCAACAAATAGTCACGTTGAAGCCATTATTTGGTTTGGCTCACCGCGTAAGCGCTCTGTTCCGAATCAGTGGTACTGGGTTCGAATCCCACTCGTGCGACGTTCTGGTTTTTTAATTATTTACCGAGGCGAGCGTTATCAGCAGACAGACAGACAGACACAGACGGAATAGGCCTATTATACTGCCGTCCTAAGCCCACTTAACGTACATATGTAAGTGACAAAATGGGAGTGTATTCTTGCGATTTTTCATATCAAAATTAATGTATCTTCATCCAAAAGATTTTTTTTTAAGCTATTAAATCTAACGTATCTGCATGCGCAGAGAAATATGTAGTATCACCAAAACTTAGCGAAAATAACGTATCCAATATTTACTTCGGTCACTACCTTATCACGAAAGATTGAAAAGACTGAATCTCTCCACATTGGAGATGAGGAGATTAAGAGGTGATTTAATTGAAGTATTCGAAATAATAAATAATCATTATTCATGTGAAATGACCAACCTCATTATGTTCAGAGGTCATACATACTCTTAGACTCTGAAAGAAAAAATCAAATAAGATTGTTAGAGATTCATTTTATTTTCAAATAGAGTGGTTGAAGTTTGGAATAGTCATATGTATACATTGATAATGAATAATGAAGTGACGTAACTACTAAAGTATTCATTTTTTTTTTTTTTTTTTCTTAGAATTATCAAAACACAATAGAAAATAACCTCATGCACTAAAAAAAAGTTTAAATAAATCAGTAATATATGAATAAAAATACAAATTTAGATTAAAACTTTCAAGTCCATTTATCTCGATATTGTTGTTTTGTCAGTTACGTTAAGTGGGCTTAGGACGGCAGTATATACATATATATATAATAATAATTCATTTTTTTAAATCATTAATTTTGTATTTATTTCGACAGTGGAACGATCGTACAGCTCGGCCACAATGAATGGCGTCACCCTCATCCATCAAGATCCGAACAATTGTTCGCCGAACAACTCGGCGTCGAACCTCACGCCAATAACACCTCTCAGACAACACCGTTTATCCCCGTCCCGGTTGAATAATAATGCCAACGGTTACAGCAAACGGGGAGACACCACTTTCACCACCAAAGACCAAGACAACAAGAACAAAGGACCCAAATCAGTCAAGATTTGGCTACTGCGAGGAATGATGCAGGTTATAAATCAACTCACACATACATACATACATACCTAACTTCGACGCACAGAGCTTCGAAAACCCTCCAGATTGCTTAAATTATATATATATTTTTTTAATTTTGTGTGTATAGGTTAGTATTCCAGCTCCAGGAAAGACGCGCACTGGCCTGGCTCCAGGCTCGATGAGAGCCTCCAGGGATGGCTTGTGTCACAGTGGAGAACCACCTGTGGAAACCACTTACACTTTCACACGCCACGCTATCAGATCAAACTACATGGATAAAAGCATCGAAGCCAAAAAAAATGTAAGTATTTTTATTTTATTTTAGACTAGCTGACCCGGCATGCGTTGCAATGCCCGATCCCGTTCCGTTCCCGTTCCCGTTCCTAGTACGTTTTCTGACACGTGAGCAGGCCCGTTCCCGATCCCGTTCCCGATCCCGATCCCGTTCCCGTTCCTAGTACGTTATCTGACGCGTGAGCAGGCCCGTTCCCGTGTTTTCCCGATTTTTTTCACAGGAACCATCCCCGGCATGATCACAATAAGTTCTGAAAGTTTCATTGCGATCGGTTGAGTGGTTTAGGAGCCTATAAGAGACAGACAGACAGACAAACAAACAAACAGACAGACATTGATTTTTATATACATAATATAGACTAGCTGACCCGGCATGCGTTGCAATGCCCCATCCCGTTCCCGTTCCCGTTACTAGTACGTTATCTGACGCGTGAGCAGGCCCGTTCCCGATCCCGTTTCCGTTCCAGATTCCGTTCCCGTTCCCGTTCCTAGTACGTTATCTGACGCGTGAGCAGGCTCGTTCCCGATCCCGTTCCCATTTCCGTTCCTATTACGTTTTCAGACGCGTGAGCAGGCCCGTTCCCGATTGCGTTCCCGTTCCCGTTCCAGATCCCGTTCCGTTCCGTTCCCGTTCCAGATCCGCTCCGTTTACTGACGCGTGAGCAGGCCAGTTCCCGATAGCGTTCCCGTTCCCGTTCCAGATCCCGCTCCCGTTCCCGTTCCCGTTCCAGCTCCTGTTCTCGATCCCGTTCCCGATCCCGATCCCGTTCCCGTTCCCGATCCCGTTCCTGTTCCTAGTACGTTATCTGACGCGTGAGCAGGCCCGTTCCAGTTTTTTCCCGATTTTTTTACACAGGAACCATCCCCGGTATGATCAAAATCAGTCCTGAAAGTTTCGTCGCAATCAGTTGAGTGGTTAAGGAGCCTATAAGAGACAAACAGACAAACAGACAGACAGACATTGATTTATATACATGTATATAGATAGATGTAGATTGGACTCGTTCTTCATTCAGTTACAAAACGCTCTCTTGTCCAAGCGGTGGGGGGGGGGGGCTCAAAGCGAATATTACCCAGGGATAGTTTACTCGCTACTATCTCGCTAGTTTTCTAATAGGCGAAGCTAGTAAACTATCTGGCTTTTTCGGCCGAGCGAGTGAGGTTCGAATATTTGAACTTTACTCGCTACTATCTGGCTAGTG
Source organism: Parapsyche elsis (assembly GCA_022651745.1). Classification (NCBI taxonomy): domain Eukaryota; kingdom Metazoa; phylum Arthropoda; class Insecta; order Trichoptera; family Hydropsychidae; genus Parapsyche; species Parapsyche elsis. Next base: position 377,978 of record JAGVSN010000045.1, read on the forward strand.
TGACGTCGCTTCATTTTGACAGTTTGAGGTTAAAGCGGTTCATTTTCAACTCCCAACACACACATATGAAAAGGTTTAGTCAAAATTGTATTATTAAAAAACGCATATTTATTTAAAAAAAATGTGAAATGGAAATCATTGAGTGGAGTCCACATGTCCAGGTAAAATATTAAACTACCTATTTGATGCTGTTCACAATAAACAATACAATTGCATTGTTTGTATATTAGGTACATAAAAAACTTTACAACAATCCATAATGATTTAAAAAAATTGTCAATACAATATTTATACTGCAACATATCCTCTTTTAACGGTCGTTTGATCTGCAATAAAAATTATTATTATTAAATAAATTCACTTACCCCATCCCTTAGCCAAGAGAGCGTTTTGTAATTGAATGAAGAATACGTCACTAATCCTTATAAAATTGTATATTTGTTGGTATTTAAAGAGCGGGTATTTTTATCATAATTTTAGCGCATGCATTATACAATAGAAATATTTTTATGACACATTTATCCAGTAAAAGCTCTACACAAATCTAGTAAAACCGGTTCAAAATCTGTAGATAACACTACGATAAGAATACTACATACAATGAGTATAAAGTCGACTATAATAAAACTAGTAAATATATGTACAAACGAGACTTTGTTTCAACATACAGTGTGTAGAAACATAGTCTCGTTCGTATACTATAGTTAGTTTCTATAAACATATTTCTATTGTATAATGCATGGGCTAAAATTGTGATAAAAATCTTTCCGGATGTGCGTGAAAGTAGTACGACAGATTAGATAAGTTTTGATTGATGTAACGAGAAAGAGGTATTCGATCATTATTACTTGTGATACAAACAAATTTATATTTCAATATAAATGAACACATAATTTTTATATATAAAAAGCATAATTTACCATACGATTTTTTACATAAGCATTTCAATAAAATTCGCCGTCTAAATTATTATATAATACACAATAATATACATCAAACGGCCGTTTATCTTTAAACTGCGATGATAAATCACACCAAAACGGTACATTGCGACTCATGCTGGACAATAAAATTAAACGTAAATCACGTCGCAATTGTTCAAACTATAAATCTAATCGTTTGACCCTCTTCACGGTTCATACACAAGAGGAACTAATTGATTTGCATAAATTCAACGCGAATTCAAAGTGTGAAGTTTGAATTAACCACACACTATACGAATATGTGTAGAATAATTTATTATTAACTTATGCTTGAGATACTGAGCGTTGCCTCTTCAATAGTTTACAACATTTTATCATCTGTCATAGTGTCATAGTGAAGTTACTAAATAAAGATACTCTCCAGTGGTTTTTATGGAACCATCTCACATTTAATCTATGTAGATAAAATGGCAAATTCTAGATTAAGTAATATTTAGAATTTAGATCAGTGGTCGGGAACCTTTTTCGAGCTAAGAGCCAAATTAGGGAAAACCTTGCAAAATTGGTTAAGCTTGGGAGCCGCAACATATTATAATATGATATAATAATTATTAATGAAACTGGGAAGGAGCGCTTTTGGAAGAATGAACCTAGTTTTTAAATCCAACATCCTGCCAACAGGCAGATGGACGCGAGAAATACTGGAATGGTATCCGAGAGGATGTGAAAGAAAGCAAGGTAGACCGAGTGGAAGATGGGCTGATGAATTGAGAAGAATGAGTGGAGTCAAGTGGATGCAGATTGTTCAAGACAGCCAGGAATGGAAGTGGATTGGAGAGGCTTTCATCCAGCAGTGGATGGTGAACGGCTGAATTCAAAATTAAATTAAATGTTGCTCATTTATGATAGCTGTGAAAAAAAAGTTATCGTCATGTTTTTTTTTCAATGTCTGTCAGTTTATTACTAAATAGTATTATAAAGTTTAATCTGAAAAACGATTGAAAGCTTTTTATAGACATGAAGTTATATATGGAAGTAGGATTAATTTTGATTTTTTGTAAATTGTGTGGCAACGTTGTGTTTCACGTAAAACTTTGGATGGCAGCGAGTAGGTTTTCATACAAAGAGCCGCATGCGGCTCCGCAGCCGCCAGTTTCTGGTCGAGAAAGCTTTTCGACATAAGTGGATCTAACTAACACTTTAATCGCTAAGCCATCATCTGGCAATTAGCATATTAATTATTAATAAATTAATATGGTTGATACACTAAAGCAGTGGTCGGGAATCTTTTTCGAGCTAAGAGCCAAATTAGGGAGCCGCAATATATTATTTTCGAATTATATATTCAAAAAAACTGCCAGTTATGACGCATGGATGTGAAACTTGGATGCTAAATTCAAAAATTCTACGTAAGATCCAGTGCACACAGAAAAGCATGGAAAGATGTATGCTTGGTATAACAAAAAGAGATCGTAAGAGGAATACATGGGTATGTATGACCAAAGTGGCAGATATAGCAGAACACAGCGAGAAGAATTGATGGCAGATGGACGCGCGAAATACTGAAATGGTATCCGAGAGGATGTGAAAGAAAGCAAGGTAGACGGAGTGAAAGATGGACTCATGAATGTGTGGAGTCAAGTGGATGCAGATTGTTTAAGACAGACAGGCATGGAAGAGGATTGGAGAGGCCTTCATCCAGCAGTGGGTGGTGAACGTCTGAAAATGATCATGATGATGATAATCAAAATTAAATTAAATGTTACTCATCATTAATGAAATAAGTTATCCTCGTGATATTTCTTAACGTTCGACAGTTTATTACTAAAAAAAGTTTTATAGTCAAATTTTATAGCCATGACGGTGTGGAAATGGGATTCATTTTGATCTTGTGTAAATTGTGTGTCAACATTTTGTATTTCAAAACGTTGGATGAGAGCGAAAGCCGCAGGTTTTCATACAAAGAGCCGCATGCGGCTCTGAAGCCACCGGTTCCCGACCACTGCACTAAAGTTGGTCCACCAATTAGTTGTAGGTAGAGTAAGGAGAACAAAGAAAGCTGGTGGTGTTTTTCACAGGGGTGTATTAATGTATAATGCCCTCCCGGAGTGCGTCAAGTCTTCTAAGACAATAGATACATTCTTGAAACGTGTGAGGAGACGCTTCTGTGAGAGATAGTAGTTATGTATAAGTATAGTGTATAATGTGTAATTGATTTATGTAGTTGTTATAAATATGCAATAGATGTAAGTTAAATTAGCTAATTAGCTATTATTATATAAAATAAATAAATAAAGTATGTGTGGGCTAGTTATGATTTTACGTTACACACGGATAAATTTTTGTACCAGGTGGGTGTGAATACGTGGAAAATTCAGTAAAAAAATAATGAAGCTTTTTGTGAGCTTTGTACGCAGGTCACCATTAAGGGACGCCAAATAAATCCATCCTTGGCCGAGGAGGAAGAGTCCTTCATTACTCTTACTGCCGGATTCTTACAGCTTCCACTCTCATTATATCGTGGGGGCGCTAATGTAAGCTCGAGCCGAGCTTTTTCATTCGAAAAATAAATCGAAGTGGTGTTCTTCTCTGTGGAGCGAGTGCAATTTCACACAATCAACTTCTTCAGTGTACAATATTGATAATTGTCGTCGTTAGTCGAAATAGCCTATATAAAATGTATTGTACTGTTTTTACATAGAAAATTCAAGGGAAATATAGAGTTGAATCATTTAATGAATAAAGAGTTGCGTGGAAGAAAAACATTGTTGATAAACATACTCTTGAGAAAAATATTCCGTATTAACTTTTTGGCTGTTAGATATCGTTTTTAAGCACTCAAATCTAAATGAAACCTTATTGTACATTTAAAAATTCGGGTGTGGCCAACCCATGACTTTATCCATATATTTGAGGAGTACAAAGATTATTTTTTTAAGTACGTAAGTAAATAAAACGCATGCACACCACCACACCAACCAACATACATACATACATATCATGAAACCACAGTGTTGAGTGCGCGCGATAAATAGAAAAAAATTACCACTTCCGGTCGTCAGATGTTGACCAAAATCACAGTATCTCTTACAGCTAACGTGAAAATTATAGATATGAAATTTCGAATTGATCGCCGAAGCAGTTTCGGAAATATTCTGTGGTAAACTTTTCGACAAAAAAAAAACCCTACTTCCGGTTGACTGATGTTAACCAAATTCCTTATGTCTTTTACACCTTAATAATAGATATGAAATTTCAACTTGATAGACTAGATAGTTTCGGAGAAAACACACATACAGACACACACACACACACAAGTACACAGGCATACAGAAATTTTCCAGAAATCATGAAAACGTGATCAGGGATCATACTTGATCCAAATCAGTCAAAATCTCAAGGTCAAATTTTTGCACGATCACAATACTTTATCCGATTAGGATAAAGTAAAAAGTAAAGAGCATAGTATTTTATTTAAAAATTACTATCATTGATGTTCTATACCTACGTACATATGTATGTATGTATATAGGAAAATCAATACTTTGACTGTTTATATTTTCATAGCTTCAAATCTAATGCGTACTGCCAGTTATGACGTATGGAAACTTTGAAACTTGGACGCTAAATTCAAGAATGCTACGTGAGATCCAGTGCACGCAGATGTATGCTTGGTATAACAAGAAGAGATCGTAAGAGGAATACATGGGTAAGAAGTATGACCAAAGTGGCAGATATAGCAGTGCGTGTGAACAAGTTGAAGTGGACCATGCGAGAAATACTGGAATGGTATCCGAGAGGATGTGAAAGAAAGCAAGGTAGATCGAGTGGAGTCGAGTGGATGCAGATTGCTCAAGAGACAGGAATGGAAGAGGATTGGAGAGGCCTTAGTTCAGCAGTGGATGGCTGAAAATGATGATGATGATGAAATCTAAAAGTATTTAACAGGATAATTTTAATTATCATTTGATAAATGATAATTTATGAAAATAATAATTAATTTCTATAAAAAATATGTATGTACTTTGTACTGTCCTTGTGTGTATAGTATGAACGTAGCAAATATAAATTCCTAAACAATAAATTATGGAAAAATGTTGATGTATTCAAAACTAGCGACCGTAATGCTGTTATAAAATAACAAAAGGATTACTTCACTTGATTTATTTATTTTTTCATTACACCCAGTATTACATTAAATTAGCGACAGTCCAAAAAATAAAATAAAAAAAAACGCCACACCAAACAACATAAAAGGGAAGAAATATTTTCATTACGCTTTAAATAACGCAGATATAAGAGTGGAAGGGAGAGAGGATGTTGGATTATTTCCGTTATTCTTTCATTTAATCGCTGGAAAGCGAATTTATGTTGCGTGCGGCAAAATGGAAACCAACACGATAAGGATTACCAGAAGAATGTTACACTTGTCTAGCACTCTACTCGAACACACAAAGATAACTCGGTTAACTAAATAATCCCCCCTTTTATTAATTCGTTTACAGGTTATACGAATGCTTTTCGTCATAATAGCCGAGTTCTTCATATGCTGGGCACCTCTACACGTACTCAATACGGTTCGTTAATATTATATTACAAATTTATTGCTACAATTTGTTAAGAAATATCATATGTGTTGTTGTCTCTCCAGGTGTACCTTTTCTCCCATGAACTGGTCTACAAATATGTGGGTAGCACTGGAGTGGCTCTGGTTCATCTTTTGGCCTACGTCAGCTCTTGTTGTAATCCCATTACGTACTGTTTCATGAACAAGAAGTTTCGACAAGCGTTCCTGGCCATTTTCGACTGCTATCGCTGTTTGAGGTATGTTAATAACAATTCAATTTAATAGCCTCTAAGAAAGTTTCACTAGTGTGTAAACTGTGCATACATACATTTCAAATATCACCAAAAGTAAACGTTTAATTATGTACCTACATATATAATCAAATTAGACTACAATCCAATATATAAAACGCTTAAGTTTGTATGTATGTACGTATGGGTCATTCGTCAATTACCAGGCGTTGCTCGGGCAAGATTAATAGAAACGACGTAGTACACACGATAGTAGATGTTTTCGGCAGATTTAAGTAGATTTAAGCATATAGTGTTTTCGGGCCGCCCCAAAAGGGGGCCATTGCTTGGGGCTTGAGAAGGGTATTTGGGGGGGTGGTAAGGGGCCGGGGTAGGGGGCGCAAAAAAAAAGGGGCCGGGGCATGGCTTGAGGGGGGAGTCCAAAATGGGGGGCCGCCGGGGCTTGGGGGGGGGGTATCTGGGGGGGTGGTAGGGGTGGTGGGGGGGGCAGGGGCCGGCATGGCTTGAGGGAGTCCAAAATGGGGGCCGCCGGGGCTTGCCGCCGGGGGGTATCTGGGGGGGGGGGGTGGTAGGGGGCCGGCATGGCTTGAGGGAGTCCAAAATGGGGGCCGCCCGGGGCTTGGAGGGGGGGGCTGGGGGGGTAAGGGGGCCGGCATTGCTTTTCGGGAGCCCATAAAGGGGCCGCCGGGGCTTGAGGGGGTGGGGGGGGGGGGGTGATAGGAGGCCGGCATGGCTTGAGGGAGTCCAAAATGGGGGCCGCCCGGGGCTTGAGGGGACGTCTGGGGGCCGCCGGGGGGGGTTTTGAGGGCCGGAATGGCTTTAAGGGGTATCAAAAGTGAAAAAAATCAAAAAAAAAGTTCACAAGTTCAAAAAAAGTTGAAACAATCCAAAAAAACCGAAAAAAATATATATTGTTAGAAAAAAACTCGAAAAATCCTATAGTGACGTCATAACGTTACTATACTCCCTAAAAGCTATGCCGGCCCCTTACCACCCCCCAGACCCCCTTCCTGCCCCGGCGGCCCTTTTTTTGGGCTCCCGAAATAATTTACTAAGCAAACACTATATTACATTATATTAATTACACCCCGGGCAAAGCCGGGTAATAAAGCTAGTCCAATATAAATGAAAAAAATTATTGATTTAAACCAAAGAAAATCATTGATCGTGTGAGCGTTTATTGCGCTAGATTTCTTTGTGTCGTAAAAAACTCGATTAATTAAATTTTTCTTTGATGTAATAAAGATTGAAGGCCTATAAATTATGACGAGTGGAAAGTATGAAAAGGAAAGAATATACAATCAATCAAAACAGACATAAATATGATGGGTGAACCTCAAGCTAAAAAAAAGTGTATATTTAGGAAATGTTTTGTAACTAAAATGTACCTTATTTGAACGGCCACCATTATACACTTGTTATTTACACTGTTAATATTTCCAATATTGATTTTGATGTTCCGATATACGATATACAAATAGTAATTAATATTTCCTAGTATTGATATAGCAGGATAAAATTTTAATTGCAACAATTTAAATTATGAAATCATTTTTCTTAATTTGCTTCATTTCGTACACTTTTTCCGCGTCAATAATCCTCTTTCATTACGCTTCCGATGAAAGAAATTAAAAAACTGACAAACTTTTCCTTTTTCGCCTTCTCCCGACGAAGCAAATAAGATGTTAATCATCGCTTGCAAACTTACTTTCTAGCGCTAATTATAGCACTCGAGAATAAAATCATTTATAACGAAACACTTTTTTTTTTATATTGGTACGCGGAAAAAGGAGTATCGTTTGGAAATGCTTTAGAGTTAGACCGAGAATAACGTACTTTTCCGCACTTACTTTGATACTATTATTAATTTTGGGATCATTCTCGATTTTACAGTAACACATCACATCAAAACGAAATTGTGAAACCGACATAAACGTTTCCGAGAACGATTTCGTCTTGTGAAAGGCAAAAAAAATTTGACCGTGATTTTATCGATTGTGCTTTTTTATAGTGTGCATGGGGGAAAATTTTTCAACTTGTTAAAGCTTTGACAAGAAAAGAACGTCTGAACACGAAAAGCACACTCTTGCAAATGTGTCGATCAAACTGTAGCGATAAGCTATTTTTTTTTTTGCTATTTTTTGAATGCCGGTCAGCTTATTGGAAATATCTAAACGAAAATGCACACAGCCGCGGTGCGAGGGAGACCGCACATACGTAAGACCATCGGAGAAGGGGGAGAAGCGCTATCTGTCGCGTGTAGCGATCAACGGAATCCTGGGGCTAGGCCATTATTACAAGTGTTTACATTATCAAGTTGTTTAATGAATTTTGCACGCAAAACGTAGTCACAGTAGATAATCACATTGTAGAGATAGTTGATAGTTGTTTATACCTAGGAAAATATTGGTGAATATGACTGGATGTAAAGAATGAGAAATAAAACGAAGAATGAAACTAGGATGGAGTGCTTTTGGAAGAATGAACATAGTTTTTAAATCCAACATTCCGCTATGCTTAAAAAAGAAGGCGTACGACCAATGCGTACTGCCAATTATGACGTGTGGATGTGAAGCTTGGACGCTAAATTCAAGAATGCTACGAAAGATCCAGTGCACACAGAGAAGCATGGACATATGTATGCTTGGCATAACGAGAAGAGATCGCAAAAGAAATACATACAGAAATACACTAGCGAGAAGAATGGATGGCAGATGGACGCGGGAAATACTGGAATGGTATCCGAGAGGATGTGAAAGAAAGCAAGGTAGACCGAGTGGAAGATGGACTGATGAATTGAGAAGAATGTGTGGAGTCAAGTGGATGCAGATTGCTCAAAACAGACAGGAATGGAAAAGGATTGGAGAGGCTTTCATCCAGCAGTGGATGGTGAACGGCTGAAAATGATGATGATGACATAATCAAGTGTTTTTATTGTATGCTGTGCCGTATACGAGGAGACCAAGTACTGCCCGCGATCCATCCATTGATTTATTTCTTCATTTACTATGCAAAATTCATTAAACAACTTGATAATGTAAACCAGTGGTCGGGAACTGGCGGCTCCGCTTATAATCCAACACTTTTCGTAAAATAAAATAAATAAATTGTAAATTAAATTTTTTTGACCCTTAATTTACTCGCGTCAACCAAATTAGTTACGTTGCTTTTTTTTTACATACTTGCCTTCCTTTAATATGGATTCAGAGAAAACATAAAACCAAACTATGACAAATTGAGTCATAAAATCGTGAAGTTACTGTTTTATGAGTAAGTAAATAAAAAGTGAGAATATTGTTTCTTATTTCGAATATTACCATTGAGATTCAGTTCATTTCGCAGTTCGAACGGGAACAGTTCAGTTTGCACACGTATTGTGTTTTCGAAATTTAAATTTGTGAAAAGTGAGTGATAGAAACGTGTTTTTCGACTTTTGAACTGGTACATTTTACATAAATTCGGAACGTATTTAGTGTTCTTCAATAATTGCATCGGTGCATTAAATCTTTCGTCACTTAATTGATTACGGTACGAATTTTTCACAAATTTCATCGAAGAAAAATTTTTTTCACAATAAAATAAAATTGTATGTGGAACCAAAAAGCGTCGAGACGCCAAATGCAAGCTTCCTGACGTTCGAATAAACACTGAGCAACAAAAAATCACGTTTTTTAAAACCCAGAGCGCAGATTGGTCAATCTTTACTAAGTTTGACCCACTGAATTTGAATCTGATAATGATTTTTGTTGATATGCTCTCGTTTATGAGATATTCGCGATTTAAAAAATGTTCATTTTTTTGGCTTTTGCGGTCTATAACTCAAAATACAGTATCGCTGTGCTCAGAGTGAGTATTGAAATCAATAGTCAGATATTTTTTCTATTGATTATAATTTTTTATTGCTTTGAAATACTTATAATTAATTATATAGCGAATTTTTAAAGTCAAAAATAATATTTTTTTCCACACATTGGTTCCACATACAATAAAAATTCGATAGATAATTAATTATAAGTATTTCAAAGCAATAAAAAATCACAATCAATAGGAAAAATATCTGACTATTGATTTCAATATTTACTTTGAGCACAGCGATATTATATTTTGAGTTATAGACCGCGAAAGCCGAAAAAATATCTCATAAACGAGAGCAAATCAAGAAAAATCATTATCGGATTCAAATTCAGTGGGTCAAAATTAGTAAAGATTGACCAATCTCCGCTCTGGGTATTTTTTTTTGTTGCTCAGTGAATTATCTGAACGTCAGGAAGCTTGCATTTGGCGTCTCGACGCTTTTTGGTTCCACATACAATTTTATTGTGAAAAATTTTTTTCTTCGATGAAATTTGTGAAAAATTCGTACCGCAATCAATTAAGTGACGAAAGATTTAATGCACCGATGTAATTGAAGAACACTAAATACGTTCCGAATTTATGTAAATTGTCCGAAAATGTACCAGTTCAAAAGTCGCATTAGCTTTTAAAAATAACATTAAAATCCGTATATGTATATATTTTTTTTTTATTAAATAATATGTGGCGGCTCCGAAAATTTGCTTTTTTTTGGATTTTTCGCTGATTTGGCTCCGGGCTCCAAAAAGGTTGCCGACCACTGATGTAAACCCTTGTAATAATGGCCTAGCCCCAGGATTCCGTTGATCGCTACACGCATACATGGCCAGATAGCGCTTCTCCCCCTTCTCCGATGGTCTTACGTATATGCGGTCTCCCTCGCACCGCGGCTGTGTGCATTTTCGTTTAGATATTTCCAATAAGCTGCCGGTCATAATTATTGTGAACACTTTTCGCACTGTGATGGCTTATTGCGCGAGTACGCACGATAAGAAAATTTTGCAAAGTGGAAAAACTGCTGAAATTGCGTAAATATTTTAGTAGACACGCATCTCTATGTCACGACAGACATTTGTGATGAGTTTTATACTTGGGTCTTGCTGTATAAAGCATAGTACGTGAGTGCCATCAAATGCGAAAATCGTCCAAACGTGTGCTGATTTTTCATAAGTTTGTACGCAGGGTCGTAAGTTCGTAAGTTTTGCAAATAATATGGCGCGAATTCGTACGATTTTCCACACATTTATTATTCAAATATTCCGAGTAAGTAGTAGTGATCCAGCTGAAAACTTGCAAATAACTTTAGATATACATATAAAAGTTTGCCACTCTGAGGCGAAACGCAACGCTGCGCGGCTTAAAATTCAAAATTCAAAAGTTCTATGCGATTCGATGAAAATACATTTTTTAGAATGTAATTATGTTTTATACATACATAGATCGTAATGCAATGAGTTGTGTCTGATAAGATGTCTCGCGTTTGCTGTTTCTAAAAGCTTTTTACTTTGTTTAGCAAATCTTTTACTTAAATTAACTTAGTATAATATGATCAGTGTGATGGTAAAAATGTACAACACAAATTAACAATATCGATCTGATGAATTCTAAAGGAAAAAATTAAGCCTAATCCTCGTACAACGTCTCTCAATTTTTTGATCCTGCATTTACGCAAATCCACTCAAAATTTACAAAAGTTCCTCGACTCGAGTAACTTTCAGTTCATTGACATTTAGTAATACCCACAAAATTGACTTTTTTAAAGTCGAATTTATATATAAAAAAAGCTAAGATAATAATTTTAGCTTGTCAAATTTGTATGTACTTTCAATTGTATTTAAACCATTGATGAAAAGGTGGTAATATGGAGCCCTGCTTGCAAATCGAAACTATGTAGCAGTGACATATATGCAATATTTGTTTAATATTCTTCACTATGCACCCAAAAAGTGCATACGCGTGATTCGCAGTGTGTTCTGACCATTATTAAATGGTTTTTCAACATATTCATCATCATACTGGTAGTAAATGTAATTTTCTTCAATACAAACAGGTATAAATTTAAGATTATTTTATTTTGATCCTCAATTAAACAATATGCAATAAATAGTGTGATGTTGGTAATATGGAGCTGAGTCGTGGAACCAAAGTTACTCGAAATGTTTTAATATTGTTTTATTTATATATTAATAATTTCTCGCACGTTCAATCAATCACGTTAAAGGGCTCCATATTACCCACACTATTATGCCACCTTAGAAATAAATACGACTGTTACAAAAAGTATAATCTCAATCTGACAAACGTTAGAATATGTACATATATCAATGCCAATTAAATTACGAGCCTTTTGTGAATGTATATTTGATTGAAATTGGTTTAAAACTGAATTAAAAACAAAGTGCGGGTCAATATTACCACCTTCTCCTCTACAGACTCATATGGTATATTTATTTTTAAATAATTCACAGTCAAGATCACTTGCATTTATAACAGCTTATTTACAGCTGCACTACATAAAATCACCATTTAACATAACTCGTATACTGATTTTCAAACAACAAAAAAACTGGTTCTAGTTTGATAATTCACTATATTACATAATTTTGTAATCCTTTGTTTAATAATGTAATTACTTCATTACTTGTATTAAAATTCTACAAAGCGAAGAATGAGATTGGGCGTAATGTTATAAATAATGTCTTTAAAGATGTTGAAATGTCCAATAATACATCAATAACCCAAACGTGAAAACTTGCATATTTATTTATTTATTTATTTATTTATTTATTTATTAGACGCTAAAAAAGGCTTTTACAAGAAATAATATAAACGAAAAAGATAAGAATACAAGAGTAATGTATAAATAGAAACAAAAATATAAAAAAATGACTGTAAGAACAGTAAATTTTAATTGAACTGAGAAGAGAAACTTCTTAAAGAAAGCAGCTTTACCAAATGAATGCTCGTGCAGAAATAATCCAAAAGATTCCCAACTCATTGCCGGTCCGAATCAACCTAGGAATAGGAGATTGTACATAATAGTTGGTGCATGAATTACCTTCATCAACAAACAATAATTGAGATCGTGTAAAACGTGCAGGAACCTTTAAACGTAAAATAGACTCAACAAGAGCAGGACAATCAATTAGAGAATTTACAATTTTATAAAAGAAGACCAAGTCATTCACAACTCTTCAATCAGATAATTTATGCATTTTCAAACTAAGTAAAAGAGAGTCATAACAGTTATTATCAATAAGATACGTGAATTTATACATAATGAATCTTAAGAATTTATTTTGAACTCTTTCTAGAGAATATGAATGAATAAAATAAGAAGGAGACCCAACAATAGAGTTATATATATAAGAGCTTTTCTCCCCATTTTACCGAAACATACACATTTTACCAAATACAGAATTAAAAACAAAGTGGGGGTCCACATTATCCACCTTCTCCTCCACTTAAACATGTTAAAGATTAGTACTCGAGGGAAAAACTATGGCACGTGCGAATTTTCACGATGTAAAATTCACTCGGCTACGGTTCAAAGTCACACTGAAATATTTAAAAGCTTAAAATTTCACGAACGAAACGGTACATTTCGCCATAATCTCGTCGCATCCTTAAATATTTGGTATACAAAAGAACAGGACTTAATCCCAACGGATGGCTTTTTATAAACGCAAAGGACGTGACGACGGGGCGGTCACTTTAGTCGAGTCAAAAACAAACTTTCACACTAAAAATAAACAAGTTTACATTTGATTTTTGTACTCCAACACTAGATGAACTAATTTTTGGTTTTTTTTCTTTAATTTCTCCGTAGCGTTTGCTGTCCGGAAAGTTCTCGCCAAAGGGCTGAGGGTCGTGCCCAGGGAAGAGGCCTTACCAGAGGTGGTCGAAACACTCCACAGAACGTCTCTGACGTTTCCGGAAACGATTCTACCCTCTATTTGGGTAGAGCCAGCACCCTTTGCAGATCTGGTGAGTACAGACATAAATAAAAATAGAAAAAGTACAAAAAAAATAAGTAAAAATAGCGTAGAAACAGCACAAGCTCTATAGTGCTGTTGGTGTATCACATACGTAGTTTCCACGTAGAAAAGCCTCGCATGCTCGTATATTAGTTTTCGCTCTCTCGTACCTCTATAAATCATGGACTATGGTGAAAAAGCATGCCGCTAAAAAAATAAAGAATACCCCGAATTGAGTAACTGGTACTACATATGTAGAATGGCCTGAGTAACTTAAAACGTTACATTTTCAGTTACGCTTTACGACTGACTTATGTACATACATATAAGTGCATTTCTATATAAAACTACTGTTGAATTTCGGTCTCAATTTTTATTTATATAATATAACAGCTAAAACTAATTACGTAATCCTTAAAACTAAGCACTTATACGGAGATGTTTTTTTTGTTAAGACTGCCAGGAATTTATCAATAGTTTTGGAACTTTTAATTCCATCCGGCAGTCTATTATATTCCAAAACACCTATGTACAAGATTATTCTCAATAATATATGGCAAATTTTGAATACTCGATTTGAAATTCGTCATAATTATGGGTTAGTGCACAGATATTGTATGTCCAGTTTTTACCAAAATTATGTTATCATACACAAAACGTCCATCTGCATCAAACCTTCATGTTTAAAAAGTATTGTATGTCCAAATAGTATATTTGAGAAGATATTGCCTTATTCAAATGTACATATAATATTTCTCATGCAAAAAAGATATATGTCACTTACAATATTTTAACAATATTTAATATACGAGAGTATTACGAAATCGATCAATATCAATAAAACTTTGGTTATTAAGTGCGCGTGCTTTAATTGCTATAACTGAAACGACACGATTCACGTAAAATTTCAATTATTCAATTTAATTCCATCCGGCAGTCTATTATACTATTTCTATTTAACATTTTTTTATAATTAAATTATTTTTATTAACATACATACATTCATTCCTCTCACAATAAATTTGCTAAAATATGATGGTATCATATTATTATCTAACTTAAATATCAACATACAAATCCAATCATCTTTTTTATACTAGCATACCTATCAACATTTAAAATACATCACATACCATTATTTTGTTATATTTTGTAATGTATCTCTAGTTGATGATGTCAAAATTTTTTGTTCTTCATTACAGTTTAATCAAAATTCAGAGAATTTAAAGCTTTTGGTTTAAATTTAAAGACTATAATCGATGGTTTAGTGCACAAATATTGTATGTACATCTCTTTTGTATGAAAAATATGGACGAAATGGACATATTATATATTTGAATAATCTTCTCAAATATATATTATTTCGACATACAATACTTTTTAATCGTGAATGTTTGATGCAGATGGACGTTTTGTGTATGATAACTAGAGACCCGTGTTTTTCGCATATATTTTTTATCGATTTTAGCATTTTGATCTGTCATTTTAGCATATTGTAGCGAATAAAGTGTTTGATTTTAGCATCTATTTAGCATTTATTTTTATTAGATAATTTTTTTAATACAGATCAATTTCAATACTCTGTAACACAATTTATATATACAAACAATTTAAAACTAACGTGACAAAAAAAAAAAATAGTAGAAAATTATTAAGAAATAGCAATATGGAGAAATACGAAGACAAAAAATCATGAATTAAAAAATAAAATATAACATTAATTTAAAATTTATTAAAACTAAGCATGGAACATATTTCCACAGACGACTCTTTTTAGTTAGTACGACGATCAGTTACCAATAAATTATATTTACTAAGAAATCTTTCTGCATCCACACTATTTACAGGACACCAAATTGATTTTATTGCAGCAGAACCAAACTCTTCATATTTAATTTTTGTGGTCATTAACAATTGCAGTAGGTATATCAGGTTTTAACCCACTTTTTATATTTGCTACAAATCGTAAAAAAAAATGCTTGAATGGTATTGTTCGTAGTAAGTTTTAAAATTGCATTCCGATGATTTATAGATTTCAGATGTTTTTCCAAGTTATCCTTTTTTCTGCCACTCCACTCGACAATTACAATGTCTGCACATTAAAATGTTTAATGTAATAATTTATATAAATTCCGCGGGCTTTGTATGGATTTTCTCTGTCACGAAGATTAATATTAGTACGCCCCATGCTGAAGCTAAAAAAAAATATTTTACATTTTAATACATTTCTGACCATTGATACTTTAATAAAATTTTGTTTTAAATTACGGTCGATTTTCGTGAATTTTATAGTTAAACCAAATTATGAAAATGATAAATTCGTAAAGTAAATAAATACTAGCTTTTTTAATCTGTCCAAGTCCAAAATCTTTCACGTTAAAGAATCTTCAAAAGTTGCACGTAAGAGACCGATCGCGAAACAAGAAGAACGACTCTTGCTGAAGTCAAACGACGAACTGGTTTTTATTAAATTTGCAAATTTGTTTTAAATAATACTGCATGCTGCATAGTTTTCGATATTTCCCATCAATAAAGCTACTTTGGGTAAAACCATCTCAATTTTTGCCTCCAGGTAAAAAAACTGATTTGGGTACAATTTTCGTATGGGTTTTTCTTTAACTCATCACTGCCGACCCAGGTATTCACAACCCAACGTATCAATATGGACACGACTGTTAACTTTCAGTTATTAGTTCACTAGTTAGTGTGTACAAACAAGTCTCAACGTTGTTTTATTTTAAAAAAATTAATTTTAATTAATTTTTGTGAATTTTAGCATCTATTCGCATATTTTAGGATTTTAGCATAAATTCGCATATATCCTGAATTTTAGCATATATTTCGCATTTACCGCAATATGCGAAAAACCCTTCAATATCTTCATTTTCATTTTATATTGTAAAGTTCTGTAGATATCTTAAAAAATAAGAAATAGATTTGATCCTAAAATATATTTATAATTTATAAAATATTTTATAAATTCTTCGGTAAGTACTTTTAAAAGTAACTGTGTTTTTAAATTGCACTCATACAAAAATACGCACGTTTCAAATACGAAATAAAAACTACCAATTATAACGTATCTCAAGCGAAACACGCAAAGCAGATGACTACGAAATCCCGTAAATTATTTTACCCGGAAAAAAATAGCAATTCGAATACTTGTACGAGACTAATTCGCACTGAAAACACACACATTTTTTTCCCCGTGTCAACACAGCCCCATTACGTTGGTTTCTGCTGAAATATGTACAGATAAAGCTTTCAGCGGTATGATTAAGCACGTATGTACATACTGTATATTGTTACGAACGTGCAAAAAAAAAAAAACGTTCAACAGTTTGCATTATCATATTTTTACACGAGATGCTATTATTGTGATACGCAGACACTTGAAGTGTACGTACTCGGAACATCGTATATCGTTACTGTTGGGTTATTTTCGAGAACTTTTAGATTTTGTTGTTGTGTGTGTAACAATAGGGATCTTAAATTTTCAGGTTCGTTAAGCGACCCGTGTAAAATATAGCGAGCAATAATGGAAGGGCTTCTGTTTTATTTGTCTGTAATGAAAGCTTTACAACGTATTCTCGAAACGAGTGAAAGTAAAATAATTGCCATTAATTTCTCAAACATTGTGTAAACTGTTTCCTCTTTGAATAAATTCCAATTATTATCGTCAAAAGATATTAAGCTTTCATTACATTAATTAAAGTATTTTAAAGTGGGATTAAACCGATAAACTTTCATATAAATTCATATCAAATTCATGCAAGAAATTTAGTGACAAACCAACATGTTCAAAATAAATCAAATAAATTTTAATGCTTTATTAACAGATTTAATATCTTAAGTCAACCTTTTTATACTAACGATTATTCTTAGATATTCTGCATATTTTGTGTATTCAAATACATACATTGAGTAATATGTAATACTAGCCCGTTGAATATCAACGGAGCGTTCTCATCACCCGTACTAAAATATAATATTAAATTTAAAAAAGTTTTTATAGTTGTTGCCTATGCAACAATACGTTGCGCCATCTTTGGCGTGTTATAATAACAACGTAACAATTAATAAATTAATTAATTAATTAATAAATAGTTACGTTGAAGCCTGCCCTACATCATCTGGTTTGGTTCACCGCATAAGCACTCTGTTCTGAATCATTGGGTACTGGGTATCAAATCCCACTCGTGCGACGTTCTAGTTTTTAATTATTTACCGAGGCGAGCGTTACCAGCAGCCAGACAGACACACACACACACACACAGAGATACACAGACACACACAGATAGACAGACGGAATTGGGCTATTATATACGTATATACTAGTGTAAGTCCGTTGAATATCAACGCCCGCTGAATTTTAAGTATCGTAAAGCTTTTTTTTAATAGAGATCCCCACTAATTGATCGAAAAAACAAAACAAAAAGTGCCATCTATGTATTATTAGCAGAATCACGCTCCCTTTTGTAGGTAACGCCGAGTCACGATATGATAGAGTAAGCGTTAGCGTGATGACTCTCGAGCTTGCGGTCGTGGGTCTGATCCCCCACTCGTTCTGGTGGTTTTTTTAATAATTTTTCCAGACAGACAGACAGACGAATTTCGGCTATTATATATATAACTAGCTTTATTACTCGGCTTTGCCCGGGGTGTAATTAATATAATGTAATATAGTGTTTGTTTAGTAAATTATTTCGGGAGCCCTAAAAAGCAATGCCGGCCCATTACCACCCCACCAGACCACCCTCCTACCCCGGCGGCCCCTTTTTGGACTCCTGAAAAACTATGCCGGCCCCTTACCCCCCCCCAGACCTACCTCAAGCCCCGGAGGCCCCTTTTTTGGGCTCCCTAAAAGCTATGCTGGCCCCTTACCAACCCCCAACCCTCCTTCTTACCCCGGCAGTCCCTTTTTTGGACTCCCGAAAAGCAATGCCGGCCCCCTACCACCCCACCAGACCACCCTCCTACCCCGGCGGCCCTTTTTTGGACTCCCAAAAAACTATGCCGGCCCCTCACCAACCTCCAAACCCTCCTTACCCCGGCGGTCCCCTTTTTGGACTCCCGAAAAGCAATGCCGGCCCCTTACTATCCCCCAGACCCCCCTCCTGCCCCGGCGGCCCCTTTTTGGGCTCCCGAAACACTATCTGCTTAAATCTACTTAAATCTGCCGAAAACATCTACTATCGTGTGTACTTCGTCATTTCTATTAATCGTGCCCGAGCAACGCCTGGTAATTGACGAATGACCCATACGTACATACAAACTTTAGCGTTTTATATATATAATATACAAGAATATCATACAAATATGCTTAACGGTGCAAAAACATTATACACGTTATTGTTTTTATCTCATTTTTTGAGAGAGTAAATGTCGAGGAAACGTTGTATTTAAACATTTAAGCGATTCTTCTAAGTTTAATTTAATTATCAAAGTGGTGACTTTTAAGGTTATTGCTACAGTTAACCATCCTTGAGATGAGAATATACGGGTTAATCTTCCGTCGTCGTAAAAATTTAGCCGAGATGTGAGTGCAATTTGTAAATGTCACCGCAAGAATTATTTTATATTAGCAAAACGTTAATATCTGTATGTTTAATATTATAATAAAAATAAATTTACGCAACAAGTGATGCTTTCATAGACACTATGAAGAGTTTTACCGAAATCGAGACTTTTCCCCCATGTCAAATGAATGCTTTAGCGGAGATATGTACTCATTCTTTTGCTTTCTCTGTCTGTCATTCGAAATTTTGCACTTAATAAAGCATTCCTGCGACGTTGTAAAAATAAAAGACAAGTTTCGCAGCTCGACTTTCGGTTCCAACTAATAATTTCTGTGGAAAATGTCCATCAAAGTTTGTTACGATCCTTGCGAAACTCTCCGTGAAAAAGTTTCACAGTAAAGTAGATTTATTTACCTTTTGGCTGTGTGCAAAAGTCTGCAAAGATTTGCAGTGTCATCAATTCCGCTGTTTTTTCTGTACTTTTTTTGCCCAAAATCAAAATTTCAACTTTCCCCATGTTAACAGAGATAAACCAGCTCTATGTTATTGCCAAAAAAGAAAAAAATAACCATTCGAACAATCGACAACATGCGAATAAAACTCTTCGTACACGATTTCATTACAGTTTAATGTCTTCGTTTATACCCATGTAATGACAAAGTCATTTATTGAGACCTTTTAATACCTCGCTAAATCTACACGATTTCGTTTAATTTATTTCGTATGTTACTGACAGTGTTTCGTTTTTGAATTTGTTGTCGTACGATGTACTAAGGTAAACTTTACCTTAAATTGCAACAGCGCAAATGCATTTTCTTCACATTCCACGTAGTTTTACATCACAGTCCTTTGCAACTCAAGTGTGCCTAAAAAGCAATTGCACCCCTTTCAAATTCACCGCATTGGAAATGTAAATTTATCGAAGTGGTCCATATCTGCTGCCGTAGTGTATTTGCTGAAATTGTATCGAAATAATGTAGATCGTAGATGTTGCATGTTAAAAAGTAGTTTTTATTATATTTTGTTAGATATTATTACAAAAACAGTATTAAAAATTGAATACGTTTACACATGTGAATTATCGTTTTTTATTAATTAAACTTATAAATAGCAAATTTCACCGAACGTTATATTATACATTAAAACAATAATTTCCTTTCATTATTCGTTGTTTATTTGTTGATGCAACCGTTTTGAGTGATCTTTATATCACCATCTTAAGTAGTAAGCAAAATTTAAATTTTATGATATCAAACGCGAATCGCCATCGTGACAATCGAGTAGAAAGTTAAATATTTCTATTTAAAGATAATAATAACATTACAAACGGCTAAAACTCGTTATAAGGTTTTAAACGTTAGACTTTTCGTTAATTCATTCGCGGAAAATTCATTTAACAATCTCATATCTTTCTGATAATCATTAATTAATACACAGTCATTTAATTGCGGGAAAGCTTACAATTCGTGCGTCAATATGCTAATTTATAATATTATGAATTGACCAATTACTTTATTAGATTAGTGGTAGTCATAATACTGAGCAACAAAAAAAAAAGCACAGGGCCGAAAAATGGTCAATTTTTACTAAGTTTGACCCACTGAATTCGAATCCGATAATGATTTTTGTTGATAAACTCTCGTTTGTGATATATTTTCTATTCAAAAAATGTAAAAAATATCCATTTTTTTGCTTTTTCGGTGTATAACATAAAATATAGTATTGCTGTGCTCGTGAGTATTGAAATCAATTGACTTTAAAAATTCGCTAGATTTTAGTAATAAAAAATCACAATCAATAGGAAAAATATCTGACTATTGATTTCAATACTCAATTTGAGCACAGTAATACTATATTTTGAGTTATAGACCGCAAAAGGCAAAAAAATTGATGTTTTTTACATTTTTTTTAAATCGCGAATATCTCATAAACGAAAGCTTATCAACAAAAATAATTATATCCGATTCAAATTCAGTGGGTCAAACTAAGTTAATATTTAAAAATATCCGCTCTGGGTTTTAAAAAACGTGATTTTTTGCTGCTCTGTGTAATAGAATAATGTGTCGACCATAAACTTAGCCTCGAAACCAGACTTTTAAATCGGACAAATGATGATTTGTGCCACAATGTCGACACAGACAAAGCACAGCTGCTTGGAATGCAAATACCACTAATGCAGAAATGTTATTTTTTGATTTTGACAAAGCTCTCGAATTTTTCACACGCATTTAGGACTAATCCTTGCCGCTTATACGTTAGCGTGAAAAATGAACGGGTGCGACGCGTCGCACGGTTTCGAGGCTCACAACTTACGTTTACGGATCATCAGCCAGATGATTATGCACGATGACGATTGGGGAGGATGTGTAGTATTCAAAAGTTAAATATTATGATGTTTTGATGCAGAAGTGGTGGTGCTGGAGGCCGAGGATCGTGTTTAGCGTCGCGTCCGAAGTCGCGACCGGCGCCGTCGTCGCCACACTGAGCGTCACTCGCCTAGCACAGGTATTGCAAAAAAAAAAAAAAAAATGATCAAAATTTAACCCTTTAGGTCCACAATGTTCAAAATTTACCGATTTGGCATCTGGGGGTTGGGGGTGTGACCGGAATACCGCAAATAACGAGCGACGCTCTCTAGCTATCCCTCGAAATCCGTTTACGTATTGCGAGCATTAATAACGCTATCGTCCGACGAAGTTCTAAGCTCCTTCTCCTACTGTGTTGTAATAATTACTATGTACGTTGTACTAATGCTTCGATTTACGAATGCCGCATAGCGAGTATGAACGGTATGCGGGAATGTTCTGCGTTGCAAAATTTCACTAGGTATTCGTTGTGACGAATGTATTGGTAAGCGTCGAAAACAATGAATAATAAATCATTTAAATAGTGGAGGATTTATGTGATGATTCTTAAATTGTTATAATAAATAATTATTTAAAATACAGGCGGCATACGTCTATGGAGCCCAGGAATCTGGGTATAATTTGTACATACAATTTTTAATTATTTATACCAAAAGTCCATTTATGTTCAAAAACTTATTGAAAGTGAGGAAGTTTTTCATTGGGCATTTATATTTATTATTTATTATTTTGTACACTTATATTAGATCGCCTCTTAATCTTCTCGTCTCCAAACATGTGAGACTCATATACTTCAACCTTTCATTATAGGATAGTGATCGAAGTTCAGATGGCACATTTTTGTAATCCTTCTTTGGACCCGTTCTAAACATACAATGTTTTTTTTGAAGTTAGGGCTCCAAACATTTACAGCAAATTCTAATTTAGTATGTATGTAAATATTATACGTACTCAAATTTGATTCAACAGTTACTTATTATTTACAATAGAAATACATATGTACATCATTTGCTATAAAAAATTTAATTAAAAAATTCATTTAATTATGTATCGGTAACCTTGCATAACCTACTTAACCTAACTATGTCAAAATATTTAATAGCAAAATTATGAATATTTGTTGAATAAAAAAAGTATTTTCTTTTGACAAGTACTATACTGCCGTCCTAAGCCCACTTAACATAACTGACAAAAATTACGAACATGAGTTAGATGTGTTTCATATCAAAATTAATGTATCTTCATCCAAAAGTGACTTTTTTAAGCTATTAAATCTAACGTATCTGCATGCGCAGAGAAATAGTATCACCGATACTTAAGCAAGCCATTATTAATTGCTTCAATTGATATTTTTGTGGTGTAGACCGGGCTCTCTGTACGTAAAATATGAAGACCACATTCTGACAATGGGTATTGTTCTAAAAGGTCACATTTATCAATATTATTGATGTTGCCAGGTCAGAAAGTGGTCCAATTGTTATTAAAAAACAATTTGCCAAATTTTGTTCCACACACGTATTCGTCCCTGGAAGGCACAAAAATAATTCAGCGAATAATTCCAAGAATATTGGTAAAACTTTTGTACTTTGTGATGCCAACAAAATTGTGACGTTATACAGATGTGCCACATGAGACTACCCTGATAGAATAATCAAAAAGGAATAAAGTTGCATTGATAACTCATTTTCGCGAAATCATCACATGTCACCATTGTGCTCTGAGGACGCGATATGTACATATAAGTGAAGGCATGCTTCACTACCATCTCATTCGTTCATTTAATTAGTTTCGTTTATTTTGACATATGACGCAACAAATCCGAAACGTTCCATATTGTATTACGTTTCGAGAAATCCCTCGAAGGAACTAGAAATTGTATGTATGAGAATTATTGTCGAAATGGCAAAGTTGGCTCGCACTAATTCGATGGGCAAAAGCTTCCTTTGCGATACGCAAATCGATTTCGCCATTATTGCATCGTTCAGCGTACGACGTAAGTACAAAATGCGTCATTTTACGATTATAATGTTTTTACTTATACTGCCGTCCCAAGCCCACTTAACGTAACTGACAAAAATATCGAAAATGAGTTAGATGTGTTTTAGGGGTTATGGGAGTGTATTCTTGCGATTTTTCATATCAAAATTAATGTATGTATCTTCATCCAAAAGTGACTGTTTTAAGCTATTAAATCTAACGTATCTGCATGCGCAGAGAAATACATAGTATCACCAATACTTTGCGAAAATAACGTATCCAATATTTACTTCGGTCACTACCTTATCGCGAAAGATTGAAAAGACTGAATCTCTCCACATTGGAGACGAGGAGATTAAGAGGTGATTAATTGAAGTATTCAAAATAATAAATAATCATTATTCATGTGAAATGACCAACCTCATTATGTTCAATGAGAACCCTCATCTAAAGAGGTCATACTCTTAGACACCGAAACGAAAAATCAAATAAGATTGTTAGAGATTCATTCTTTTCAAATAGAGTGGTTGAAGTTTAAAATAGTCATATGTATACATTAATAATGAATAATTAAGTGACGTAACAACTAAAGTATTCATTTTTTTTTTTAATTTTTCCTTAGAATTATCAAAACACAATAGAAAATAACCTCATGCACTAAAAAAAAAGTTTAAATAAATCAGTAATATATGAAGAAAAACACAAATTTAGAATAAAACTTTCAAGTCCATTTATCTCGATATTGTTGTTTTGTCAGTTACGTTAAGTGGGCTTAGGGCCCAATAAAAAAATTTACAAATATTCACCTATGTACATATTATATTCCGTGTGCTCTTCGTACAATTCCTTTCATTTCAAATCGCTGCTTGATAGTTTTACTCAACATTCGCTATTTTTTTCCTTTGATTTTTCATATTTCAGCATTACACACGTTTGAAATTTTATATATGTACATACATATATTCATGTATCCACAGTGGGAGCACTCACAACAACAATGTTGATGTCACTTGGTAAGTGAGACGCCTACGAGGGTGCATTTGAGCTGATAGCAGCTCAGAGCTCCAATTAAGTCTACGCTCAAACGTCACATTGAAACCGCTATGCGTAAATTACGCGCAAGTACTGTGTATATGTATGTATACATACAATGTATGTACTAGCAGGATAATTTTCATCGCGTTGAACAAAGTTTTTATCCTTGTTGTTGTTTTGTCCGTCACTCATCTTCAAAAACCTGCCTTGCTCTTCTTTGTTGTCCGAGAACAATGGGTAGGATTCTTTTTTTTTTCTTTCTCCTTTTCTCTATCATGACTCCTTTTGTGATTATACGAAGCGAAATAAAAAAAGGACATCATGTGATCCATTGTCCTCTAGGCACTGTATAATATTTATGGACAAAGAGCACTCGTTCGGAACTTGTGAAAAGGTGTGTGGTTTGGTAAAATGGGGAGAAAAGCTCTTATAAGTTTTCACGACTGGGTGATTGATGTATTCTTGGACATTTCAACATCTTTAGAGACATTAATAACAAAACGTTCAATCTCATTCTACGCTTTGTAGAGTTTTAATACAAGTAATGACGCAATTACAGTATTAAACAAAGGATTACAAAATTATTTAATATATTAAAATGAAAAGCTTTTATATGCAAGTTTTCACGTTTGGGTTATTGATGTATTATTGGACATTTCAACATCTTTAAAGACATTATTTATAACATAACGTTCAATATCATTCTACGCTTTGTAGAATTTTAATACAGGTAATTACATTATTAAACTAAGTATTACAAAATTATGTAATATAGTGAATTTTCAAACTAGAACCAGTTTTTTTTGTTTGAAAATCAGTATACGAGTATGTTAAATGGTGATTTTATATAGTGCAGCTGTAAATAGGTATAATTGCGAGCCGTTATAAATGCAAGTGATCTTGACTGTGAATTCTTTAAAAATAAATATACCATATGTGTCTGTAGAGGAGAAGGTGGTAATATGGACCCACACTTGGTTTTTAATTCAGTTTTAAACCAATTTCAATCAAATATACATCACAAAAGACTCGTAATTTAATTGGCATTGATATATTCCCCTTCAATGTGGTCGATTGAACGTGCGAGAAATTATTAATATGTAAATAAAACAATATTTAGAGTAAAACATTTATTAAAAATAATTTTAGATGTATATATGAGTCAGTTTCATCTCGAGTAACTTTGGTTCCACGGCCTTTTTGAAGTCCTCGACTGGTGCCAGAGCCACCCACTATTTATTGCATATTGTTAAATTGAGTATCAAAATAAAATAATCTTAAATTTATACCTGTTTGTATTGAAGAAAATTACATTTACTACCCAGTATGGTGATGAAAATGTTGAAAAACCATTTAAGAATGGTCAAACACACACAGGTAACTTGGCGAAAAAAAAGTTTCAATTTTACACACAAAACTTAACGCTTGCGGTTTAAACTTAACCACTTTCATTTATAAGTTATAACGGCTCATATGTTAAATACAATTGTATTCCAATTTTAAGTCATTTTAAATGAATATACTATCCAGTAGTTACCAGTTGCTTTCTGAAGGGTGAAGATAGGAACGAAGCAAAGTTAGATCTCGAGAATATTAAGACTAAAAATTTTATCAACCAGACTTACATATTTTTTATTTATTTATTTATTTAATTAACTAAGCACCTGTACAGAGATGTTTTTTTAAGACTGCCAGGAATTTTTCAATAGTTTTGGAACTTCTAGTTCCATCCGGCAGTCTATTATACTCCAAAACACCTCTGTACAAGATGCTTCTCCTATTTCTATTTATTTTAACATTTTTTATAATTAAATTATTTTTATTCCTTAAATTATATATGTACATCCATTTCTCTCACAATAAATTTACTAAAATATGACGGTAACATTATTATTATCTAACTTAAATATAAATACGAACATACAAA
Source organism: Parapsyche elsis (assembly GCA_022651745.1). Lineage (NCBI taxonomy): Eukaryota > Metazoa > Arthropoda > Insecta > Trichoptera > Hydropsychidae > Parapsyche > Parapsyche elsis. Next base: position 404,372 of record JAGVSN010000045.1, read on the forward strand.
TCCTCAAAGTATCATTCACATACGTATCATCAGCATACCTATCAACATTTAAAATACATTTCATACCTCTATTTTGGTAATATTTGTATTCTATCTCTAGTTGACTTATGTAACATATTTAATAATGAACCACAATACATAAAATGAGGTATGACAATTACATTATAAATTATTATTTTAGTTTCTTTAGATAATAATTTTCTTAGCCGACATAAAACGGCTCGTGGAGGAAAATGGGACTAATCGATACGGCACGATTAGATCCCAACATTTTCACAGTCGCGCACTAAACATATCAAATTTGATGTGCATTTACAATTTTCGCCAATTTTAAAAATTGCAATTGGTCCATTATCGTACTGAGCTTTATTTTGTAAAAAAATTTGACTAATATATTGCGTATTTTGTGTTGAAAACAGGTGATAGAGGCGGCACCGGACGACGCGTCGTTCCACTACAGAATCAGTTGGGCCCGACCGGGACGACCGGAGCCCCCTGGGGCCCAATACGAGTAAAACCCCTAAGAAACAGGTGCTCTACTCTCTAGGGGTCCCGGAAGAATGTCGGAGACTTTCTTCATCCCTTTAAATCCCACACAACCAGGCCGTACCGTTTGACCGACCGTTGAACTCGATCGACCGATCGGCCCACTATTCCTAATTCGACATTCGTGTTTGTCCCATGTGTGTACATATTATATGAAACACGTGGCGTAATATATTCGCTTACGATTGGGTTTATAAATTGTGTCTGTGTGTGGAAGAAAAAAGGGGAGGAAAACTTTTATTGTGCTGCGGATAAGTTTTAAGCGCCTCTGAGGAAAATCTCTGCGTTGCGTACGTAACAATACGCACGTTACGTATCTACATATGTACATATATATATACATATATAAGAGCATAAGCATGGAAAAGTCTAGGAAAAATTCCCGACAATGCTTTCAGAATATTTCGCAAAACTTATGTGGACTTATTTCGTAAGTTTGCGTACTACGTATTTTGTATTAAGACGAAAAGTAGACACTTTGTATTATAAAATTGATTGTTTCGATATAAAATTTTATTATATTTTATCTTAACGTGTCTAAAATACAAAAACGAAATGTGTGACACTTTTGTGTGTATGTGTGTGTGTTTTGTATATATGTATAATAAATTGGTTGTGAATATCGCACGCCTACAGTATCAACTCAAAAATTTATGTAAAATTATATGTATGTATGTACAAACGAAGCTGTATGAACCAACAAAACAAAATGAAATATTTTAATCTGAACTTTCTTATAATTCTTCTTTTTAATAAAAAAAAAAAAACAGTAAATTCCTATCACTTGACAACAAGTTTTTCGTCGTTACTGAAAAAAGTGTTTTTTTGAGTTGATTTGAGTATTATGATTTAATGTTTTTATGTTGAAAAAAAAAAAGAGTCAAAAAGTCCCATTGCTTTTGATTGTTTTTAAGTTTGTGCCGAGCGTGAAAATAATAGATTTTTCGACTTTTCTTAAGTGCATTTTCATATGTGTGTACGTTCCATTATATGTATTTTCACAATCTGTTTTGACTTTTCAAAGTCAATTTAAAGTTAAATTCTTTATAAAATTGCTGTTTATGGCACGAGAGCTGAAAAAAATATAATGCATTTCGATCGATGTAAAATAATAGCAAAAATACCGCACGTTTGTGTTGATTTTTTTGTTGTAAATTTTCATTTAAAATATACGTAACACTTTCTCAATGTAAACTTGTACGAAAAAAAAAAGAAAAAAGCGTTAATTTTAATGTATTTTCCAAAACTAGTTTGTAAATTATTCATCGAATGCCAAAGTGAGTTTCTATGTTGATATTGAACGACAATATTGAAAGTTTTGCCTTGTATGTATGTACCAAAAGGGGGAAAATCTCGAAACTGCTAGTCGCGATTGAATATTCATCGAAATTGAACTTTTGTCTCTACTAAACCAAATGATGTAAAATGTTCCTGTATATACATTTAATATTATATGTGTATTAAAAATATCTTTCATCAATGTTTCAATGTAAGCAATGAATACTACTTTGTCATAGTTACGATACTTAGACATATAATAATATGTATGTCATAATTTTATTATATGTATGTACATATTTAAATTTATGGCGATCGACATTAGAAGAAATGCCAAAAAGTAATTAAATAATAATCTTAATGTATAGAATAAAAATTTTAATGTTCAAAATTGACTCAAAAGTCTATATAATACGTACATATACATATGTAACTGCAAACAAAATTGTATATATTAAATGTTTATTGATGATGTCTCACAATCAAACACTATTTTTTATATTATTCCATTTCGCTGTATTGTACCTATATATTAATGTGTATCAACGATATAATGTTTAAATTTAATTATTCTCTTTCGATGTTTTTCAATGTATTATTAATAAAAAAATCTATCTTTTTTATTGTAATGTACGTTTAATAATATACATACATATATTGTATATTATGTATGAATAAATAAAGTTGTTTAAGTATCAAAAAAGTAAATGATGGTGTATAAAACAAAGGGTGTGTTATATGTATATGTAATAGAAGATATGTTTTATACAAACGAATGAATATTTGAACTTTGTTATTCAGAATAAATAATTGTGAAAATTTGTATGTTTTATTGAGTACGATACCATTAATTGTATACTATAAATTGTCCTGCTGTGGACCACTTAATCTTCATCAAACTGTATACATACATATAGTGTATAAAATATTGATATTTTATGTAAGGATGAAAATTTCTAAAAGGAAATGGGCTGCCGTTTGACGGTTTAAGGTATCAAAAGGCTTTTGTAATAATATTGTTAAGAACTGACGATATTTCCTGCAAAACGAAATTCGCCTATGACAAAGGGATTGATTAACTCAGAAATTCGACCAGCAAAATAAGCAAGTATGTATACATACATATGTATATCTCATTATGCAGCATAATTCAACCCACATTTGGAAATTCGAATGCAAATTTTACAACAAAAAATAATATTCAAATTTTAATAGAAAATTTGTCGACGCAATTTCAACTATGTATACAAGTTTCATTGCGAAATTTAACAACTCGGACACAGTTCAATTAATCAACTGTGAAAACGAAACGTGTGGTAAATCTAAGCCATTATTTTCAAAGCAAAACAATCCAATAAAACTGTTTGAATAATTATATAAAAATATTCTTTAAACTTTGCGCAATATAAAGAGATAACACTGAGCAACAAAAAAATCACGTTTTTAAGTTAGCGGAGGGGAGACTTGAAAATTATTACTAATTCTGTTAACTGCGGTCTGTAACTCAAAATTTAATACTTTTATGTTCAAAATGAGTATTGGGAGCAATATTCAGATATTTTGACTATTAATTTGTATATTTGAAAGTTTTAAAATACTTAATCGTCTAGCAAATTTTAAACGTCAAAAAAAAAAAAAATTTTGACGTTTAAAATTTTGTCTGTAACTCAAAAATAGCAAAATATCCGACTATTCCTTACAATACTCATTTTGAACACAAAAATTAACTTTTGAGTTGTTAAAAAAATGGTAAAATTGACAATTTTATTATCATATTCGGATTCAGTGGATCAAACTTAGTTTTAGCCTCCGCTCCGGTATTAGTTTCTAATATATAAAACGCTTAATTGTATTTACGTATGGGTCATTCGTCAGTTACCAGGCGTTTCGGGCGCGATTAATAGAAACGAAGAAGTACACACGATAGTAGATGTTTTCGGCATATTTAAGTAGATTTAAGCAGATAGTGTTCAGGGGCCCAAAAAGGGGCCGCCGTCTAGTAGGGGCCGCCAAAGTTTTTAGGGGCCGGCATTGCTTTAAAAACAAAGGGCTGGCATTGCTTTTTCAAAAAAAAAGGGACCGCCGGGAGACGATTAGGGTTTGGGGTTAAGGGTTTCATGATTTTCAAATAGTCCAAAAAAGGGGCCGCCGGGGTAAAATATATGGTCTGGTGGGGTGGTAAAGGGGCCGACATTGCTTTTCGGGAGTCAAAAAAAAAGGCCGCCGGGGTAAGAAGGAGGGTTTGGGGGTAGTAAGGAGCCGGCATAGCTTTTAAGGAGCCCATTAAAGGGGCCGCCGGGGCTTGGGGGGGGGGGGGGGGGTGGTAGGGGCGGAATGGCTTTAGGGGGTATCAAAAGTTGAAAAAAAAAAAAAAAAAAATTCAAAAAAAGTTCATAAGTTCAAAAAAGTTCAAAAAAAGTTCCAAAAAAGTCAAAAAAAAAAAGTTGAAAAAAACTCGAAAAATCCTATAGTGACGTCATAGCGTTACTATACTCCCTAAATGCCGGCTATGCCGGCCCCTCACTACCCCCCAGCCCCCTTCCTGCCCCAGCGGCCCCTTTTTTGGGATCCCGAAATAATTTACTAAACAAACTATATTACATTATATTAATTACATCCCGGGCAAAGCCGGGTAATAAAGCTAGTCAATTCAATAAAACACTTTTATTATACAAAAATATACCTACATAGTATACAGACATACGTACGTATGTTTATTCAAGTTCAGTGACGTACAAAACATTCGTTCGCTCGTAAAGCAAAGAATCAGGAAATCCTCGCGATAATTTAACTTTGGCAAATTGACTTTCGAATAAAAAGTAACCGTGACTCGAATTCGTAACAAGTATAATATTAGGCACGCGTATAATGCGACTAGTTAGGTTCGAGTCTTCATTAAGCGGGCCATTTTGAGAACCGGAACCGGATAAGGGGTGGAAATGATGGAAAATTTAGTTTTCTCGCTTGGAAAGAATATGTAAATTCGTTCACGGCGAAAGCTTCACGATCCGAGAAATTAGTATTTTGGAAAATTCCCACTTAAAAGAGTGCTTTGTTACATTTTCGTCGTCAAACTCACACGCCTTTCTGCCTATGCGAATAAGCTTTTTTTTTGTATTTTTTTTTTTACACGTTTCACCAAATTCAAACAGTATTCAATTCGTTCTCGAAACGACGCTGAGAGCGTTAAATGAGACACTTGTAATTTATGATGATATTTATTATAATTAGCACTCGAGAGCCACGGCGTCTACGATGAGTGTGTATTGGATTACTTTTTATAATCTTCAAGGCTAATTAATTGGAGTACACAGTAAAAACAACACGGTATGTATCATTTAGTTGATTTATTGCAGTACTAATGTATCATTATGGAACGTTGTCATTTGCATTTAATGGGTTTAAATTTTAGCACTATAAACAGATCATTTGGTATACGAAAGGAATACCTCGTATATCTATATCTATATATGTATATAAAATCAATGTCTGTCTGTCTCTTATAGGCTCCTAAACCACTCAACCGATCGCGATGAAACTTTCAGGACTTATTGTGACCATGCCGGGGATGGTTCCTGTGAAAAAAAATCGTGATAAAACGGGAACGGGAACAGGCCTGCTCACGCGTCAGATAACGTACTAGGAACGGGAACGGGATCGGGATCGGGACCGGGATCTGGAATCGGAAAAAAAACGGGAACGGAACAGGAACGGCCTGCTCACGCGTCAGATAACGTACTAGGAACGGGAAATCGGGAACGGACCGGGATCTGGAACGGAAAAAACGGAACGGAACAGGAACGGCCTGCTCACGCGTCAGATAACGTACTAGGAACGGGAACGGGGTATCGGGACTGGGATCAGGATCGGGAACTGGGACCAGGATCTGGAATCAGGAAAACGGAACGGAACAGGAACGGGCCTGCTCACGCGTCAGATAACGTACTAGGAACGGGAACGGTATCGGGAACGAGACCGGGATCGGGAACGGGACCGGGATCTGGAACGGAAACGGGAACGGGATCGGGATCGGGCCTGCTCACGCGTCAGATAACGTACTAGGAATGGGAACTGGAACGGTATCGGGAACCGGATCAGGATCGGGAACGGGACCGGGATCTGGAATCAGGAAAAAACGGGAACGGGAACAGGAACGGGCCTGCTCACGCGTCAGATAACGTACTAGGAACGGGAACGGGATCGAGATCGGGACCGGGATCGGGGAACGGACCGGGATCTGGAACGGGATCGGGAACGGGCCTGCTCACGCGTCAGATAACGTACTAGGAACGGGAACGGGATCGGGAACGGGAACGGGAACGGGAACGGAATGGTTAGTATTATTAATTATAAATGGACATAAGAAAATAACTGACCGGTTGCTTACTTAAAAACACTTACTTACCAGATGAATAATTGCTTTGTGTTATAATAACCGAATATACAAAATCATATCACTCGTTCCAATTTCATTTAAAAATAGACTAATCTTATACTTGAAATGTAAACAATAATATTTTTTTGACCGTGTATTCAAATCAGTTGCTTTTTCACAATCTTGGTTTAGCTACCACACATTTTGATTAAAGTATTGTTATTTAAACACAACACTATTATCGGAACCGTGTAAATTTCCCCGAAACATTGCAAGACATTCCGTTTAAGTCCTATTTTTTTTTTAAACATGAGATCAGACCATGTTCTCGTAAATACAAATTTTATGTAACATCCTTTTTCCACCTGTGCATTTTCCTTATTTTAAAGTGCACTTGCACTGCTTACAAATGGCGTATCCCGTGGGAATTGGACCAGAACTAAGTTTACTGCCTTTATTTACATTTCAAACGTATGTACGTATGTATGTACATATGTTGCAATCGTATAATATTTTTTTACCTTTCATCGGAAAGCTTTTCCGCATTTAAAAATAATTGCTGCAACTTGATCATTCTAATTATATTCTTCTCGTACTACATATGTATGTATATACCACCTTTAATATTTTTCAGGTGAGCCTTATTATTTGGTGTGCATTTTTTTTCGACTCGTTTACACTTCAGACTTAAAATAATTTACCTACATATACTGCCGTCCTAAGCCCACTTAACGTAACTAACAAAAATTACGAAAATGAGTTAGATGTGTTTTAGGGGTTATGGGAGTGTATTCTTGCGATTTTTCATATCAAAATTAATGTATCTTCATCCATAAGTGACTTTTTTTAGCTATTACATAAATCTAACGCATCCGCATGCGCAGAGAAATAGTATCACCAATACTTAGCGAAAATAATGTATCCAATATTTACTACCTTATCACGAAATATTGAAAAGGCTGAATCTCTCCACATTGGAGACGAGGAGATTAAGAGGTGATTTAATTGAAGTATTCAAAATAATAAATAATCATTTTTCATGTGAAATGACCATCCTCATTACGTTCAAGACGAACCCTCATCTACATAAGAGGTCATACTCTTAGACTCCGTAAAAAAAAATCAAATAAGATTGTAAGAGATTCATTCTTTTCAAATAGAGTGGTTGAAGTTTGGAATAGTCATATGTATACATTAATGAATAATGAAGTGACGTAACTACTAAAGTATTCATTTTTTTTTGTTAATTTTTCCTTAGAATTATCAAAACACAATAGAAAATAACCTCATGCACTAAAAAAAAGTTTAAATAAATCAGTAATATATGAAGAAAAACACAAATTTAGAATAAAACTTTCAAGTCCATTTATCTCGATATTGTTGTTTTGTCAGTTACGTTAAGTGGGCTTAATACGGCAGTATATTGCAACAACTGATACATTTACTCGTACCGCAAAATCGTGTCTTTACTTCTAAAGTAAAATCATCCTTCCAAATACGTTGATTCATGGATAAATACATACATATTACAGACATTGCGGCATAATCATGATTTTTTTATAATTAAATTATAGTAAAATTACAAGAAATTAATCAATTCTCAATGAACGTTTATTAATTGTAAACTTTAGTTTTTCCACACGCCACTAAAATATACGCTTAAATTAAATAAGAGACATAGATAGCTTCAACATTGTGTCTTTTATACTTTTGGTAACTGAAAACCATCTATACAGAAAATAAAAAATTGTACAACAATATGTACAAGAATCACTTTTAACCGTCAACAGCGTAACATGGAAACCTTTCGAATGAAATTTAAACGAATAAATTCATCATCTTTTTTATTATTTATGTATAACGAGCGTTACTAAAGATTAACGTAACACTTTAGACACTTATTACGCATTCACTTTGCAAAACCACACTTCAATAGCTAGCTATGTTAGTTCTACACTGAACCACTTTCAAATTTGTCTCTTTCTCCTCTTCCTTTTCAAGTAATCGATTTTAATTTACACGCACGTTTGGGGTCGAGCTTTTAAAGTTCCTTAATTTTCATTTTATGTACACTCGACATTTCTGACAAATTGTCACACTTTCCGAGATTTTTATATGTATAAAGTCTCATTGGACATACGCACAGACAAGGATTAACCATTTTATTATATTATAATTATCATAACGTCATCTTTGCTGTCGTAACGGTAAACTCATGTGAAAACTTCTGTTATTGAAAACTCGAACGTTGCTTCTTTGCTTGTCGTCTCTTGTGGAAACTTTCAGAATAGAAATAAAATTCATTTCAGAATGATGCTCTCTCGTTCGAAACTTTTCCATACTCGAACAAGTTCGATTTAATTTAGACGCCGACGCCATAATTTTATTTTTTCTCTTTTCTTTTAACATTTTCGATTAACGAAAACGTGTGAACGCTTTCAGAACGAGTGTGATCATCAAACAATATTGCCAGCTTCGTAGATACTGTATGAAATGTGATATTGGCAATAAAGAAAAGTTCACACTATCAAAACTGTTTTAACATCAAAGTCTGTCTCTTGTGACTATCCATAAAATAGCACTTTATCTAAAGTCAACGCATTTTAATTTGGAAATAATTAGTATACGTATAATAAATTGGAAAACCGAAATACATATACAGTAACAGATGATTTAGAAGCTAATCGTCAAACGTGATTTTCTTCGTGTGAGATTATAAACATATATACATACATATAATTTTGTTTATTTCAAATATATTTCTTACAAGGAAACGGGCAACGGTTTGCGGTTAGTGTGTTATAATATATTATGTACATATCTGTATATAAAATGAGATGCCACACGTTTCCTTCACATTGACCAAAACTATGCACTTGCGAGCACATACGCACATTTACACATAAATTAGAATAACCTCAAAGTAAAAAATGTGCGAATCGTCGAAGACTACCCACATTTTTCGAAATTCTATTCAAAAAACATCAACTTTGAAGCAGATGTACACCCTGTATCAACAGCGTCGGCTCTGTGACGTGGAAATAGAACTTAGAAATAATCAAAGGTAATACGAGAGTACTTACTTTAATGAAATTCCTTAAATTTTTTAACTAATTATATTTTTAGATATCAGGCCCACAGCGTGGTCTTATCAGCCGTCAGCGAATACTTCAATATTAAATTGAATGAAATTTTTGAGACACCATCGCTCAAAAAGGTTTCAATCGATAAATTGGACAGTGACGCCACCCAAAGGGCAATAGAATATTGTTACACTGGAGAAATTGGTAATTTTAAATATATTTGTAATACAAAATTCAATGCTGAACACTATTTAATGTTAATCATACTTTTATACAGAAATTACGTCAGCTACTGTTCTAAAAGTTATAAAGGTAGCCGGTCTATTTCAATTGTTCAATTTCTATCAAATTGTGAACATGCTCTCTCAGCAGATTCTTCTGTGTTCTGGACACTTATCAACTCCAAACGCTCAGCTTCGAGTCACCCTTCATCTATGGTATATAATTTGTCCCCTGTTATTGGCTATCAGAATATTGCAAATTCTTTTGCTAGTCACTTTAGTAGCATTCTAAACTGTTCTCTAGCAAACAGACCTCGTGTCATTAACCTTTTGGAAGACTTACCAGACAATGGATGGCATCCTACTTTAGCATTGGACCAATTCACTATGGCTGATCTTGATTATGGTTTCAATAAGCTTAAGTCCATTAAGTCGGCTGGTCCTGAAAAGGTTCCTTAGGTATCTCTATATGACAACATATGGACGGTATCCTTGGATGTACCCGAGTGGCTTCTTTTTGGGTGCCCTGGGATTTTACTCTTTGGAATCAAGAAGAAAGGTCTACCTGGGTAAACACTTTTACAAGCTGTTAGTTGGTTTGATACACAATCCTCTGGTTCTTATGGAGCTTGAATTGTGGGTACCGAGTCAGCTTAGATTTCCCAGGCAACATCTTTTGCTTTATCCATCGGCGGCACGTACCAATATAATGCTAAATTCTCCGGTTGCTAAAGCTATTGCTTTACTCAACCTGGTGGCTGACTCTATCGATATATTTTCTTGCAGTTATGCTAACATGGTAGAGACTATGCTTAGATTATAAGATTTTGTGATAGATACACGTTATGCATAACATGTAACATATTATTTTACGATTCTTGAGCCTTTCTGTTTTTTTTCTTTATAATTTTTATTTTTATTTCTTCACATATTTTATCTAACTTTTTTTTTAAATATTTTTTGTATAATTATATTATATGCTATGTTTATATTCTATGTACACACATCTATCTAATGTTTCTAAGTTTTTATTGTGGTTTTAGGATACTACATATATATGTACATGTATATATTGTTTTCCCTGCATGACGATCTGGATTTATATCTGTAATGTCTTGCAGGACGTTTTTGTAAATAAATAAATAAATTGGAACCTGTTGTGAATGCATGTTGCGATTTTATGGTCGATACGATAAGTTCAAAAAATTGTTTTGAATTTGAAGAATCTGCCATACTGTACGGCTCTGAAAAAGTCACCGCATACATTCTGAAAAATTACAAAGAGGTATTTTCAATTGAGTGTGGTATAATATAAAAAAATAGTTATATTTAACAATGATCAATGTTTAAAGGTATCACAAACAGAAGGATTCCTGAAAATCACTTACAAACGATTGCAGAATATCTTACAAAATAATTTGGTTGTTTCATCTGAGCGGGATGTTTTCGACAGTGTCAAAGCTTGGATATCGCACGACATGCCAAATCGTAAAATCCGCGCAACTTCACTGTTGAAATTGATAAATTTACCATCGCTCTCTTCTCAGGTATAGTATATATTCAGTTGAATTCAAATCAATATCAATACTATTGCATTCGTGCCGATTTCAAAACTGATTTCAGGTGATATTTGATGAAGTTCAACCGCTGTGTGAAGGTGTACCGAATTGTCCACAGCTTATTTTGAAAGCATTAGAATGGAAACACGCTACTAAAACAAAGTTAGATACGGATTTGAAATGGGATAAACCGCGCGCGTTAACAAGTACCATTATATTAGCCGGAAGTTTGAATCCCGAAGTTAGTATTCAAGTATAAAAACTCAATTGAAATATAGACACGATATATATCAAATTATGTATGTATGTTTATTTTAGACTGCTTCAAAAGTTGAAATATACAATCTTAACGCTAAAACTTAGTCGGAATATTTGGATACGAATATCACTAGAAGAAACGCTAACTACGTAATGATCGGTGATGAATTAATAGCAATTGCTGGAATGGACAGTAAGGAACTCCCTACTACAGTGGTAATTATACATATGTACATACATACTACCTATATAACGAAATATGAGACTAATTCTTACGATAACGTTTGGTTTGAATATATAAATACGAATATTACTAGAAGCAACGTCAGTTACGTGCAAAACGGTGATTAATTGCACTGTTCAACAAATGAATACTGTTTTTTGCTTCAGAGACGAGATATAACTTTTCTTTTAGATTTATGCCCAGTGAACACGAATCTGGTAATAAAATGTGTTGATTGGCTCGAGATTCTGAGATATATGTGTTTTTTTAAATCGCGCGATTTTTCTGTTTCTTTGTGTTTCAAAATCTGTCAATATCTTACCGATTTAAAATTCAGCACACTTCCAATTGACCCTTTTAAACGAAAACGAAAAAATAGTGTGGCCAGAATACTATCCCAATAAACATGTTTCAATAGAAAATACTCAATATAAAATAGTATTAACAGTGGGAAAAAAAAATCCCAAGTGAAAATACGTACTTTTGACTTTTGATTTGAACTGGCAGGAGGACTACTCAGAAAGATCTGAAAGCTGAAAAGTACCATAAATGAAAAATAAAATACCCGACTTTCCAATTCATTCCAATATTCATACTATAAGCTGTTTGTTGCATGATTAATTAAATAAATAAATAAATATGTACCCATAGATCCCAATACTTGATAGAATATGCGTTGTAAAAGTACAAACGTATAATAGAGTAATTAATATAAACATTTTATTATAAAAAAGTTGATATTACATACATATGTACAAACATACAAGATCCCTCGAGTAGATAAGTGTGTATATTTCACAACATTATAATCGTAAAACGACGCACCTCGTACTAACCGTCGTTCGTTGAACGATGCAATAATGGCGAAATCGATTTGCGTATCGCAAAAGAAGCTTTTGCCAATCGAATTAGTGCGAGCCAACTTTGCCCATTTCAACAATAATTCTGATACAATTTCTAGTTCCTTCGAGCGATTTCTCGAAACATTTCTATTGTAATACATACAATATGGAATGCGTCGGATTTGATACGCCATGTGTCAAAATAAACGAAACTAATTAAATGAACGAACGAGATGGTAGTGAAGCTTGCCTTCACTTATACATATCAGAGCACAATGGTGACATGTACACGATTTCGCGAAAATGAGTTATAAAGGCATCTTTGTTCCTTTTGAAATATTCTTTCGGAGTAGTCTCGTGTGGCATCACTAAGTACAAAAGTGCTGCAAATATTCTTGGAGCACACAAGTGATAGGTCTAGAATTTAGCAATGTAATTGGAAAAATATACTTGTGTAAATTCAATAATAATGAAATAACATCTAAAAATCTAGATCTAGAAATCTGAACAATTATTATTTTTATATAAATTCATGATGACCAGCACATTTGTGCTCTGAGGATGCGATATGTACTAATATTATTATTATATAATTAATATACAAATGAGTGTACACTGTATTATTCGCCGTACAACAAAGACGTTTATTTATTGTTTATATTGGTTATTTGGTCTTGCCAAAATATTATTGTATACATTTTTGGACACTAAGTGCTATAAAAAATACTATATATACATGTAGATATGTATTTATATCAAATTGTAAAATCATAAACAAACAAAATGAACTAAAAATATTAAACATCACAATATTTCAGTTGCTATCGTCAAAATTTATGAACAAAGTGGAAATTTTAATAATTACAAGTTTTCCTTCTTGTCTCGTAAATTTTTCTCGACTCTTTTTTATGTTTATTAAAAATTATTTAACTTGTAGGTATTACTTGCTACATAAATATCTAGAAATATAACTTACACACATACGTATATATGTAGTCCTTCTATGATAAAATATTCGTTTATAGCTCCCATGCTTAAAGTACGAATATATGTACTATAGAAATTTCTATTCACTTTGATTATCCAGCACGTCTCATACGGATACGAATTGATTCTTAGCTTTTCTTTTTTGTTATTTTTTGGATCAAATAAAGCTACATATGTATGTATGATTCAGAATATTCGCTTGCCTGATCGCTTTCGTTTGTGATGGATCGCGGAACGATGAAATTTCTAAAATGGCTACGAAGGGATAACGTCAATTTTTACACGGATGAATTGATCGTAAAAGGTTGAAGGGTTACCCACATTACGAAGAAGTATTAAAATATTAAATAAGTAACTTGTGGTATAATATATTCGTATTATTCCAAAGACTTCTGGGCTAGCGTCAATATTAACATACGTTTATTCCGTCTTCGAAATGTATTTTTTTCACACAATAGTTCATTTAATACGAGGCCTGAAACCAAAGCTGTCATCATTGAATACATGAAAATAAATAAATTATAAGAAAACATACGTAAAATCCGGCCAAGTCAGATATACGGCGTAATACCTGAGAATTTATTAATACGAGATTCTTCGTATCGACATATGCAATATGCTCTGGGACACCGACCGAAAAATAAACAAACAGAAGATGGAATACAAATCCGTCTTTGCATATTGTATCAAACGTATGATATAAGTTTTTATTTCCACGCAGAAAAAAATTTGTGAAAGCTTGGCATTCAACAGTACATACGTATGAATATAATTCATAATTTATACTGTTTTTTTGCCTGAAGAAACGAAAATGAATGAAATAATACTAATGATCATAAAAGAAAGAAACAAATAAAAAGGCGGCTCGTTATTTAAATTATTAAAAACAATATATGTATGTACATTGAACGAAAGATCAAAGTACTTTGCTCGTATCGGCATTGTGTCCCGAACTCAATTCTTCGATCACTTTGATATAATATTTTTAAAACAGCAAAAAATATTATGGTTTGGATCTTATTTCTAAATAAATAATCTTCATATATTTACCTGATGGTTTAAATAAATAATTACCGTTTTCAAAACGTAAATATTCGATATTTCAAATTAATCGCACACACGTTAAAATTCGATTGCGCAATTTTGAAACGTAACTTAAATAAAGTAAAAATTCAGGTGTGGCCAACCCATGACTTTTTAACACCACTTCCGGTCGACGAAAAATTTTGAAAGCCTTGTGGTTATGGTTTTTGAGTTTATAGCGATTCTACACACGAGTACACAGACTTACAGATATACAGACATTTTCCAGAAATCATGAAAACGTAATCAGGGGATGATACCTGATGCTAATCAGTCAAAAAGCTCAAGATCGAATTTTTGCACGATCACAATACTTTATCCGATTATGATTATGTGAAAAAATACACTAAGTTGTTTAATAAATGAACAATACTTTTTAATTAAAAGTAACACTTCGTTTGTTTAATCAAATCTAAATGTCGAATAGGCGTAAAACAATTCTGGATTGCGATTTCATTATGTACATAAAAAAATATAACGTTTTGTGTACAATTACATAAAATATAGTAATTTGTTTAGGACACATTTAAATTTTGTACACAAAGTTTCGCTTGCAAAACCACTACTAAAGCCTTTCAGATTAATTTTCAATTGTGGACAGTTATTTGTATAAAATTCATAGTTTAACCCGCGTTTGACACTGAAATGATCGATAACCATTTTGCAGCCCCGAAAAAAATTAGAAAAAACAACAATTTCGCATAAAACTGCTTTGAATGACACGGGGTATATTGGCAGTGTTCTTTTGTGATAAAATCTATTTTTCAAAAATGAAAAATTACCGTGACTTTCGATCATGGCGAATTAAACTGCCCTAGATTGTATTAATATGTGTCGTGTTACTTAGTATTACCTATCTTAGATTTCCACGTGTGTTTTGCTCTCGGGTTTAATTACACGGAAAATTTTCAAATGTACGTAAATACCTACATACATACATATAATAATAATATACTCGAGTGTGTTCCGCTTTTATCTTTTACAGTGCGTGCTCGAATTATTGCGAATATAATATGTGTGTGCGGAAATTTAACTGTCGCAAGAACGCGTATTTTCAACGTGAGCCATAATTTTACTCGAACATTACGATGTTGGTGTAATTAAATAATTTTATTACCTTTTCAGTACATTTCGCTAATTAATAGTCTGTTATCGGAAACCTTTCTGTTTTAATACAACATAGTTTTATTTCAATGTACCTATAGAATAAATTCAAAATTAATAAAAACTATCAATTAGTATTTTGAATACAAAATAGCGTCTCTTTATGCGAGCGACAAACTTTTGTCCCTTTTTTAGCACACGTGGTTAAACGATACAAATACAAAATAAAAAAGATCAAACTGAATACTATTTATTTTGTTAAAAAAAAACAGTATACATAACACGGGTTCCCACCCCAAATGGGGTCGCGAAGTATTTTCTGTGGGGTCACCAACTGAAACTGTAAACTAAAAAAATATATTGACTATAATGCAATTTTCTGTCAGTTATGACGTATGGGATGTGAAACGTGGATTCTAAATTCAATAATGCTACGTAAGATCCAGTGCACACAGAGAAGCATGGAACGAGGTATGTATGCTTGGTATAACAAGAAGAGATCGCAAGAGGAATACATGGGTAAGAAGTATGATCAAAGTGGCAGATATAGCGGAAAAAGTTGGATTCGACACACTCCAATCTGGTGATCACGGGTTCAAATCCCACTCGCGCGACGTTCTGGTTTTTTTTTAATTATTAACCGAGGGGAACGTTATCAGCGGGGTCTAAGGGGTAGTAAGGGGCCGGCATTGCTTTTCGGGAGTCAAAAAAAGGGGCCGCCGGGGTAAGAAGGAGGGTTTGGGGGTTGGTAAGGGGCCGGCATTACTTTTCGGGAGTCCAAAAAAGGGTCGCCGGGATAGGAGAGGGGACTGGGGGCTGGTTAGGGGCCGGCATTGCTTTTCGGGAGCCCATTAAAGGGGCCACCGGGGCTTGAGGGGGGCCTGGGGGGGGGTGGTAGGGAGCCGGCATGGCTTGAGAGAGTCCAAAAGGGGCCGCCGGGGCTTGAGGGACGTCTGGGGGGGGGTGGTTTGAGGGCTGGAATGGCTTTAGGGGGTATCAAAAGTTGAAAAAATCCAAAAAACTCGAAAAATCCTATAGTGACGTCATAGCGTTACTATACTCCCTAAAAGCTATGCCGGCTCCTTACCACCCCCCCAGACCCTCCCTCCTGCCCCGGCGGCCCCTTTTTTGGGCTCCCTAAATATTTTACTAAACAAACACTATATTACATTATATTAATTACACCCCGGGCAAAGCCGGGTAATAAAACTAGTTAAATATAAAACAATAGCAAAATTTTCACAAATGCTAATGGTTTGTATCGTTTTAAGGTTTTTTATCACAATATATTGCAGGTGTTTGCCTTTCGAATGGGGTTCATTTTAAAATATACCCATATAATATGTCAGACTCTTTTGAAAAAGTTACGTATTAACGAAGTGGTACAAGCTGGCATTCAATGCGGATTTTCCGGACACTTTTCATTGACAGGGTTTGGAAAATCCCTCTGAAAATTATTGGAATGCGCAACCGTTCAATGGATTTTCATTTCCAAGTCGATGAAATCGTTTTGAACTCGATCGTGTATAAAAACGATGTTTAGCGTTTTAACTTTGAATCAATTAGTGTTATCTTATTGTCAACAGCAATTGTTCATTTGATATTGAATACAAATCAATAGTCCTATTGAATTGTTGCGTCTCTGTTTGATATCTCTAGTGGTTATCAAAAAATGTGCCCATCAATGCTATGCGATTTCAAACTGTTGACATATCGATTCAAAACCAATCACTGTTTATGTGAATTTAAATGAAATGTCGGACGTTTCACTTTGAAATTTGCGATTACGTCAAAATATTGTCTTTGTTGTTACGGTGTACAGTGCTCGAAATGCAAATTTTCACGAATGGGAGCGTTCGATAATTTTCAAAAAATATCAAACGACCTTTTTTTTTAACTACATATATGTATAGAAAATGTACGTCCATTTATATACATACATATATTATAACACCAAAACACTTACGTAACATATGTACACCAATATAAATGAATGGTTGTATATATTAGGTTATTAGTATTATTATTATAGAAACTGTATTACATACATGCACAATTTACACGGTTAATTTTTTTTAAATTTGAATAATTGTTAATATCACTATTTAGTTAGTCACGTGCAGTAATTATAATTCAGACAACTTAAAAAATGTTGCTAGAAAAGTGTTTGTTAGTGATGAAGTGCAGTAATAAAATATAAATAAAAAAAATAATCAAGCGATTCCCGACGATAGATTGAAATTGCAAATACGTTCGGTAAATTCAAGTTCTCTCATCAGAGGGACAGGCAAGACTGAAGTATTTTGAAATTTTGGTTCCTTTAGTATAATGGTAGCGGTACAGCTGCTTTAGAAATTTTGTTAAAATAAGAAAGCCGACAATTCAAAGAAAGATATCGTAAATTATCGAAATGACCGATGCCCCGAGAGGGACCCGTTGCAGTTCGACCATAGTGTGACAGACAGTGCCGACCATAAAGCAATAAACTTTTTTTGCGCATAAAAACCCTCGAATTCTAAATGTTATCTTCAAGTAACACAAGTGCATCCAGCTTTTTCAAAACATAATAATATTTTAAATGGCTTTTGGCTACAGATAAGATGCCTTTGTCGGAATTGAAATGTAAAGAATTTAACTTTCAGTCAAAGATTGTGATTTAGGAGTCATAAATGTAAAAAAAAATTCACCTTCTAACATTTTTTCGGCAATAATTATTGAAAGAGCACGGAAATTTTGGTTTTTTACGAAAGGGAGCGCTAAATTTACAGATTTCACGAAAGGGTACGTTACGTTTTCAAATCTCACGAAAGGGAACGCCCGCTCCCTGCCGCTCCCGCTGAATTCGAGCACTGACGGTGTATATATTACAATCTATTGATTTGTATTTTATGTTATTCCTATTGTTGGAATTGAAGTTCGGCTTTGCGTGTTGGCGAAATATCAACGGAAATTTCATCGTTTGCTATTTTCAAGACAAATGTATTATTATAATATGATATGTATAGATATTACGTGAAAAATATTCAAATAAGCTCTCGATTTTGGATAATACGAGTCGGTGAATGAATTTTCAACGGTTTATTAGCATTATTTAGTTGTGCAAATTATATTGCTTTCCGGTACCATTCTATGTACACTTGAATGTAAGCGTTGACGAAATTAAATTAAATTTACATAATGTTCGTAAGCATTGTCAGCTCAGCTACTCAATTTCATATTCCTCATAAATTTTAATTTTAACGCTTAAATATTCATATTCGCCATTCGTCTATTCCGGAATTGATTTACGCGCGTCTATTAAAATTTTACCTTCGTTTCGAAATTTACTCAATTGATCCTCAACGATCGTTATTAATACAAAAAAAACACCACAAACGAAAAGATACATATGTATGTCGCAAACGTCGTTATTTTCAAGTTAAGTCGCTCTGCGGATTTCGCGCGAATTGCGAATTGCGGATTGCCGCACACACTGGCACGACTGGAGCGCCATTCGACACAGTAACTCCACTCAACACTCAGCGGGTGAATAGCGAAATACTGTGGTGCGCACATTTGACACGACTGCAGCGCCATTCGAAACTCAACCGGCAAATAGCGAAATACCATCTGTCACCTCGCTTTCGGAACGTTCATTTTAGATCGTTAAACTTCGTTATCGCTATCGTGATTTTTATTCGCTAAAGGCACCCGCACACCGCTGCGGATTTCGTACGAAATTCATGTGGGAAAGTCTGTCAATTGTACTACACACACTGCCACGACTGTAGCGCCATTTGACACTCAACCGGCGAATAGCGAAATATCATCTGTCACCTCGCTTTCGGAACGTTTGTATATCACTCACGATTCTGACATGGACTCCTCAGTTAAAGACGAAGCTGTAATGTTGGCCGCATATTTATATGAATGATTAGAGTTAAATACGTTTATTGTTGAATGTAATTTATAATGTACCGCACATACGGACACGACTGCGGCGCCATTCCGCACTCTACCGGCCGAATAGCAAACTACCATCTGTCACCTCGCTTTCGGAACGTTTGTATTTCACTCACGATTGTGACATGGACTCCTCAGTTGAATACGAAGCTCTAATGTTGGCCGCACATTTATATGAATGATTAGTTGAATACTTTTATTGTTGAATGTAATTTATAACGGTGTGTCATCAAGGATCGGCTGACTGTTGATAAAATCGTCTAGTTTCTGTCACTTTGACATAACCTATCTAGTCAGATCGTACAGAATGGGATACTTTTTTCACCGTCTCCAATAACTTTTCTACAAACGTCATTCGACACTCAACGGTCGAATAGTCATTCGACACCATCTGTCACCTCGCTTTCGGAACGTTTGTATTTCACTCACGATTGTGACATGGACTCCTCAGTTGAATACGAAGCTCTAATGTTGGCCGCACATTTATATGAATGATTAGTTTAATACTTTTATTGTTGAATGTAATTTATAACGGTGTGTCATCAAGGATCGGCTGACTGTTGATAAAATCGTCTAGTTTCTGTCACTTTGACATAACCTATCTAGTCAGATCGTACAGGATGGGATGCTTTTTCACCGTCTCCAATAGCTTTTCCACAAATTGAGCGAATCGCCGAAAAAATCGTGTACAACAGATTCCGTTGCGATTTCCGGTAGGAAATCAGTAGTGGTGTAGGCAGCGCCACCTGCGGGATATGCGATACAACTCCCCACCGTATCAAACGCGCGATTATTCGTGCGTTTTCTGCGCTAGGCGAATACGAATTTGTATATGTAGGTGTGCGAGTGTCTTTATGTTGCATCTTCGACCATCCTCCATATCCTCATCGTCCATCTCGATAGAATTTATCCGACATACTACCAATGTATGTATGTATGTATGTATAAAGGCGCAATTAAAGGCTTCGTTTCTTACTACATAGAAAGGCTCATCAATTTTGAGGTGGGAAAACCTCGCATTTTGGTTCACGTGACGTGTAGTTAATACCAGTGAGAAATTTTCCCTTGTCTCCCGAGGTGAACCATTTCTCAAGAGTTTCCGCAACGATTTCCCGAGCACTCGTCGAGTTTTCCCATTTTCTCGTCGTTTTTCCACGCCAACGCGCATATCAACGAAGCTACCTACAATTCGTTGTCAAGATCGAATACATCTCATTATTTTTTTGAATACAGACAAGGGAGATATACATATGTATGTACAAAGGTCGGGAAAAATTTACGCAAACTGTACTCGAAATTAAATGAAAAAATGAAATATACAGTATTGGATACAATTTTTCTAAGAAAGTATTTTTTTTTTTTTTTTTTTTCGTATTGTATTACAAATCGATGCTATAAATCAGGGTCGCCAAACATACTTGCGAGCACCACAGTGCTCTCGTGGCTTATTTTAATACTCTCAATGATTTATCGTCGATGAAGGTATATAATTATTATTGGATAAGCCCAAAAAACAACTGCATTAAATACACAACTAAGAACAGGATATTTTCTTCAAATTTAGCTTTCGTTTAATGAAAAGGTGACCTAGTATTATCTACTAGTGTAAGCCCGTTGAATATCAACGGAGCGTTCTCATCGCCCGTACTGAAAAATAATATTAAATTTAATAGTTTTTTTTTTAAGTTGTTGCATCTGTGCAACAATGCGCCATCTATGGCGCGCTATAATCGAACAACGTAACAATTTAGCAAAGTTGCGAGCCAATTGAGCCGTTGAAGCCTGCCTATTATCATCTGGTTTGGATCACCGCGTAAGCGCTCTGTTCCGAATCAGCGATACCGGGTTCAAATCCCACTCGTGCGACGTTCTAGTTATTTTAAATTATTTACCGAGGCAAGCGTTATCAGCAGACAGACACACACACACAGACAGAATATACGCCTATTAATTTTAAATATCGTAAGCCCGTTGAATTTAACGAGATCACCTATCGAAATATCCAGCACTTATCGAATACCGAGATCCCAAATTTCGACATATCCAGTTTATAATTTTAAATTATTATATAATAATTATAATTATTAATTATTATATATATAATAATTATAATTTTGTAAGTGATTTTGTAAAAATCAAAACAAAAAAAAAAAATTTTTATAGTGCTATGTATTATTAGCAGAGTCACGATCCCTTGTATAGGTAATGTTTAAAAAAAAAAGGACTAAACTGACCAAGGGCGACAGCGGATAGCATTAGTGCGAGTCCTCTCGAGCCTGGGGTCCTGGGTTCGATCCCCACTCGTTCTGGTTTTTTAATTATTTTTCCTCAGCGAGCGTTATCAGCATACTGTATGTTTCTTTCTCAAATAAAAAAAAAAAAAAAAAATACAGACAGACAGACGGATTTTGGCTATCTATATATATATAAATGAATGTCTGTTTGTCTGTCTGTCTGTCTATCTGTCTGTCTGTCTCTTATAGGCTCCTAAACCACTCAACCGATCGCGATGAAACTTTCAGAACTTATTGTGATCATGCCGGGGATGGTTCCTGTGAAAAAAAAAATCAGAATAAAACGGGAACGGGAACGGGCCTGCTCACGCGTCAGATAACGTACTAGGAACGGGAACGGATCGGGACCGGGATCGAGAACGGATCTGGAATCGGGAAAAAACGGGAACGGGAACAGGAACGGGCCTGCTCACGCGTCAGATAACGTACTAGGAACGGGAACGGGAACGGCAACGGATCGGGATCTGGAACGGGAACGGTATCGGGCATTGCAACGCATGCCGGGTCAGCTAGTTATATATATAATAAATAAGTACATTGGTATGTACATGGATACAGTACACGGTATGCAGTATATAATTGTAGGCACTTATGATTATGATAAGCATGTCGCATCAATATAATACTATCAACAAAGAATTAGTTCCAAATACAGATGATTTTCAAGATATATTTAAGAAAATAAATTGCCTGACCCCGTCCCCTTCCCCTTCAGTTTCTTAGCCAATGAACAAAAAGGTCACGTGTCCCATACAAGTATTCTTTTACAAGTGTAGTGGTTTGTTTTATTTTTTAATTTTTGCTATTTGGTTTTTTTCTTTCTCAGAAACCATACCAACTGTTGATATCCATGTACATAAATGTATTGAGTGTTTCCTCGTTGCTCTTCGGTGGAAATTGGGTTAACGATATGCTCGCCAATGGTAAAAGGTTGGCGTCCCCTGCATGTTATAAATCCTGACGCGGTAATAAACGCGACATCGACATTGAAATTGTATATTTTCTGGGAAATTAAATTTTCCGCTCTGCGTGAAAATTGTTAGCGGTTAGAATTTGCGGAAAAATCTATATAAATATTGATGATTGGCGACGGTTGACCTACATTTATGATCCGACGAGACGCGCGAAAAACGCTTTCCGAATTTTCCTTGTACGAAAATTTCTGCGTGGCCCCGAATTTTGTTTAATACTATTCAATTAATTGAAGGTTATAATCATATATGTACATATACATACATATGTACCATATGAGGACGCGATATATATTATATATATAATAGCCGAAATTCGTCTGTCTGTCTGTCTGCTGATAACGCTCGCCTCGGTTAGTGATTAAAAGACACGAACCGTCCGCGCGCGATTGGGATTTGAACCCGTGATCACCAGGTTGGAATGAATCGTGCTAACACTATCATCCAACGGAGGCGATAACTGGCCTGCTACGATTTGACAATATATAATAATGTTAATAGGCTCGCGACTTTGCCAAATTGTTACGTTGTTGTATTATAACGCGCCATCTATGCAACAATTATAAAAACTATTTAATACACATATACTCGCCCACACAAACATACGTTGATATTCAACGGGCTAACACTAGTATATATGTATATGTATATAATATTCAATTAATTAAATATAAACAACTCTTGAAAATACATATTATATACATATGTATGTAATCAAAAAATGAAATTATATATATAATAGCCGAAATCCGTCTGTCTGTCTGTCTGCTGATAACGCTCGCCGACGTAAATAATTAAAAAAAACCAGAACGTCGCACGAGTGGGATTTGAACCCGGTATCGCTGATTCGGAACAGAGCGCTTACGCGGTGAGCCAAACCAGATGATAATGGGCAAGCTTCAATTTGACTATTTATATAATGAAAAATAGGCTCGCGACTTTGCTAAATTGTTACGTTGTTGTATTATAACGCGCCATAGATGGTGCATTGTTGCAACAACTATAAAAACTATTAAATTTAATATTATTTTTCAGTACGGGTGATGAGAAACCGCTCCGTTGATATTCAACGGGCTTACACTAGTGTATAATATAATCCCAAAGTACGGTAATGAAGGAAAAAATCATTTAAAAATTCATTATTCGTATTAAGAGTGTAGTATTATTATTATTATTTAAAATTTATTATCTAATTAATGACCAAAATCGATAGTACAAATTATCTTTATTGAAAAAAACTAACTTCATCGTAAATTTCTCTATGTGTTCTCTAAGGTTTTCCATTAAAATTTATTACATCTTATAATATAAAATATCGAATTGAAATTTAGCCCCTTTTTTAATACCAGTTTTTGCGACAATTAAGAGTGTCGCAACAACTCGACAACTTTACAATATTCGAAACGAATTTGTATACATATATAAGTACTATTGTACATACATAGCGACATTTAAACGACAAACTTGGAAAACCACGAAAATTGTACGAAACTAACTTTCCCCCATTCATCTTTATTTAACGCGTTACGAGCTTCTTTAGACACAACTTCAAACGTATGTATAAATTTAATTTATAAATTGCGTGTATAAAAATTACATCAAAGCCATCAATGTACTCGTCAATACGGCTTCAAAAAACGAAAATAGTTAAATTCCACAATTTTTGTTGCAATATAATATGGAAACATATGTACATATACCTAGGGAACATTATCGATTATCGATTATCGAACAGATTATCGATTGCGACGGATCCGGGAAATTCAATGACATAAAGGCGCTCGCACACCTCTGAAAATTCGTATTCGCATAGCGAAGAAAACGCACAAATAATCGCGCCTTTGATATAATGGGGAGTTGTATCGCATAGCCGCAGGTGGCGATGCCTACACCACTACTGATTTCCTACGGGAAAATAGCGCGGAATCGCTCAATTTCGATGACGTTTGTGGAAAAGCTATTGGAGACGGTGAAAAAGTATCCCATCCTGTACGATCTGACTTGATAGGTTATGTCAGAGTGACAGAAACCAGACGATTTTGTCAACAGTCAGCCGATCCTCGATGACACACCGCTATAAATTACATTCGACAATAAAAGTATTTAACTAGTCATTCATATAAATGTGCGGCCAACATTAGAGCATCGACTTCGTCTGAGGAGTCCATGTCACAATCGTGAGTGAAATACAAACGTTCCGAAAGCGAGGCGACAGATGGTATTTCGCTATTCGCCAGCAGAGTGTCGAATGGCGCTGCAGTCATGTCAAATGTGCGCACTACAGTATTTCGCTATTCACCCGTTGAGTGTTGAGTGGAGTTACTGTGTCGAATGGCGCTTCAGTCGTGCCAGTGTGTGCGGCACAAATGACTTGCGAAATTCGTGCGATTTTCATAGATGAATTTCAATCGAATTTCGCGCGAAATCCGCAGATCACCTTAACTTGAAAATAACGACGTTTGCGACATACATACATACATATGTATCTTCTCGTTTGTGGTGGTTGTGTATGAATAACGATCGATAAGGATCAATTGAGGAAAATAATAGAGGTACACAAAAACGAGTAAATGTGCGGCCAACATTAGAGCTTCGTCTTCATTTGAGGAGTCCATGTCATAATCATGAGTGAAAACAAACGTTCCGAAAGCGAGGTGGCAGATGGTAGTTTGCTATTCGGCCGGTAGAGTGTCGAATGGCGCTGCAGTCGTGCCAGTGTGTTTCACTTTTGACACAATGGCCAAGATCACACGCTTAAAAAACACTGCACCTACTACCGTAAGAGATATGTATATCAAATTTTCAAGAATAACATAAATCAAATTTTCCGACACCCTCGTACATACAAATGTTGTTATGTACGTTTTTAGTGTACCCGTGAGACACATGAGGAAATACTCACGCATGCAAAACTCTTCTACCTACACGTTCTATGGACAAAACGCTCGCTTTTGTGCAAAAATATGCTTATTCCGAAATTCGGGATCATAAACAAGGTCTTGCCTTTATGTATATCACGGCGTGTTCCGTGCAAATTGGACATTTTAAATACATTTTCTGAGAAATTGTGTATGAATACCGTACTTCATAAACGTATAACGCTTGGAAACTATCCAACTAATTTATATTTTGCAAACTAATTTATATATATTTTAATTTTCATAGGCCTTTTACAGATGCAATGCTGGGTCTGGCAATTTTATGATGTTCACTTAATCGTGCGATCGCTTCTAAAATGTTGATTTGGAGAGAGTTCGCTCGAGAGCGTAATCAGTGCAAGTGTAGCACATAAACATGTTGTGATTTCGATGGTAGTATCTCGTGTACAAAACGACATTATGCGGGATTTATGGTGTAATTGCTTACTGCTAATGGCAACGTTTCGCACAATAAATAAAATCAATAACAATAAATTTACGACGGAAATACGTAAGCGATCGCGTTCCAAGTCATCTACTTTCGATTGTTCGCCGCGTACCAATGGGTGTTTATCCCGTTTATATATACATATATATGTATAATATAATATATAATATGTATGTATGTACGTTGACAAATGACATTTTAATACTAGTCGTTCAAATCTTGTTATTACTGAAAATTAATCTATTGATTAACGGAAGACATTTGAGCCATCTAAGATTCGCTGACGACATAGTTATAGTTGCATGTAATTCAGTAGATTTACAAAATAGATTAACAGAATTAAGCAACGAAAGTATGAAAGTAGGCTTAAAAATTAATTTTAACAAAACTAAAATTATGTTTTATGAATTCTGCACGCAAAACGTAGTGACAGTAGATAATTATATTGTAGAGATAGTTGATAGTTATTTATACCTAGGACAATTGGTGAATATGACTGGATGTAAAGAAGAAGAAATAAAACGAAGAATGAAACTAGGGTGGAGTGCTTTTGGAAGAATGAACATAGTTTTTAAATCCAACATTCCGCTATGCTTAAAAAAGAAGGCGTACGACCAATGCGTACTGCCAGTTATGACGTATGGATGTGAAACTTGGACGCTAAATTCAAGAATGCTACGAAAGATCCAGTGCACACAGAGAAGCATGGAAAGATGTATGCTTGGCATAACAAGAAGAGATCGCAAAATAAATACATGGGTAAGAAGTATGAGCAAAGTGGCAGATATAGCAGTGCGGGTGAAAAAGTTGAAGTGGCAATGGGCTGGACACATAGCAAGAAGAATGGATGGCAGATGGACGCGAGAAGTACTGGAATGGTATCCGAGAGGATGTGAAAAAAGCGAGGTAGACAGAGTGGAAGATGGGCTGACGAATTGAGAAGAATATGTGGAGTCAAGTGGATGCAGATTGCTCAAGACAGACAAGAATGGAAGAGGATTGGAGAGGCCTTCATCCAGCAGTGGATGGTGAACAGCTGAAAATGATGATGATGATGATGATGACATACATAACTCAAACTATAGCCTGATTAATTCACAATTTAAATATTACATATTACAACTGGGTAAGTTTAAGTGAAATTTTTACTTGCAGTACGATTCCTTAAAATATTAAGTCGCCTTTAATATTTTTTTCATTGAAATATGTTAATTTTAGATCGTTAAACTTCGTTATGGCTATCGTGATTTTTATTCGCTAAAGGCACCCGCACACCGCTGCGGATTTCGTACGAAATTCATGTGGGAAAATTGCACGAATTTCGCAAGTCTGTCAATTGTACCGCACATACGCACCCTAACGGCCGAATAGCAAACTACCATCTGCCACCTCGCTTTCGGAACGTTTGTATTTCACTCATGATTATGACATGGACTCCTCAAATGAAGACGAAGCTGTAATGTTGGCCGCATATTTATATGAATGATTAGAGTTAAATACTTTTATTGTTGAATGTAATTTATAATGTTCCGCACATACTGGCACGACTGCAGCGCCATTCCGCACTCTACCGGCCGAATAGCAAACTAACATCTGTCACCTCGCTTTCGGAACGTTTGTATTTCACTCACGATTATGACATGGACTCCTCAAATGAAGACGAAACTGTAATGTTGGCTGCATATTTATACGAATGATTAGAGCTAAATACTTTTATTGTTGAATGTAATTTATAATGTACCGCACATACTGGCACGACTGCAGCGTCATTCCGCACTCTATCGGCCGAATAGCAAACTACCATCTGCCACCTCGCTTTCAGAACGTTTGTATTTCACACATGGACTCCTCAAATAATGACGAAACTGTAATGTTGGCTGCATATTTACATATATGAATGATTAGTTAAATATGTTTAATTGTTGAATGTAATATTTATAACGGTGTGTCATCGAGGATCGGCTGACTGTTGACAAAATCGTCTGATATCTGTCACTCTGACATAACTAGAGACCCGTGTTTTTCGCATATATTTTTTATCGATTTTAGCATTTTGATCTGTCATTTTAGCATATTGTAGCGAATAAAGTGTTTGATTTTAGCATCTATTTAGCATTTATTTTTATTAGATAATTTTTT
Source organism: Parapsyche elsis (assembly GCA_022651745.1). NCBI lineage: Eukaryota > Metazoa > Arthropoda > Insecta > Trichoptera > Hydropsychidae > Parapsyche > Parapsyche elsis. The sequence goes on from JAGVSN010000045.1 coordinate 432,643, forward strand.
TAATACAGATCAATTTCAATACTCTGTAACACAATTTATATATACAAACAATTTAAAACTAACGTGACAAATAAAAAAATAGTAGAAAATTATTAAGAAATAGCAATATGGAGAAATACGAAGACAAAAAAATCATGAATTAAAAAAAAATAAAATATAACATTAATTTAAAATTTATTAAAACTAAGCATGGAACATATTTCCACAGACGACTCTTTTTAGTTAGTACGACGATCAGTTACCAATAAATTATATTTACTAAGAAATCTTTCTGCATCCACACTATTTACAGGACACCAAATTGATTTTATTGCAGCAGAACCAAACTCTTCATATTTAATTTTTGTGGTCATTAACAATTGCAGTAGGTATATCAGGTTTTAACCCACTTTTTATATTTGCTACAAATCGTTAAAAAAAATGCTTGAATGGTATTGTTCGTAGTAAGTTTTAAAATTGCATTCCGATGATTTATAGATTTCAGATTTTTTCCAAGTTATCCTTTTTTCTGCCACTCCACTCGACAATTACAATGTCTGCACATTAAAATGTTTAATGTAATAATTTATATAAATTCCGCGGGCTTTGTATGGATTTTCTCTGTCACGAAGATTAATATTAGTACGCCCCATGCTGAAGCTAAAAAAAATTATTTTACATTTTAATACATTTCTGACCATTGATACTTTAATAAAAATTTGTTTTAAATTACGGTCGATTTTCGTGAATTTTATAGTTAAACCAAATTATGAAAATGATAAATTCGTAAAGTAAATAAATACTAGCTTTTTTTTAATCTGTCCAAGTCCAAAATCTTTCACGTTAAAGAATCTTCAAAAGTTGCACGTAAGAGACCGATCTTGAAACAAGAAGAACGACTCTTGCTGAAGTCAAACGACGAACTGGTTTTTATTAAATTTGCAAATTTGTTTTAAATAATACTGCATGCTGCATAGTTTTCGATATTTCCCATCAATAAAGCTACTTTGGGTAAAACCATCTTAATTTTTGCCTCCAGGTAAAAAAACTTATTTGGGTACAATTTTCGTATGGGTTTTTCTTTAACTCATCACTGCCGACCCAGGTATTCACAACCCAACGTATCAATATGGACACGACTGTTAACTTTCAGTTATTAGTTCACTAGTTAGTGTGTACAAACAAGTCTCAACGTTGTTTTATTTAAAAAAAATTAATTTTAATTAATTTTTGTGAATTTTAGCATCTATTCGCATATTTTAGGATTTTAGCATAAATTCGCATATATCCTGAATTTTAGCATATATTTCGCATTTATCGCAATATGTGAAAAACACGGGTCTCTAGACATAACCTATCAAGTCAGATCGTACAGGATGAGATACTTTTTCACCGTCTCCAATAACTTTTCCACAAACGTCATCGAAATTGAGCGAATCGCCGAAAAAATCGTTGCGATTTCCGGTCAGAAATACGTAGTGGCTATGCGATACAACTCCCCGCCGTTCAAACGTGCAATTTTTCGTGCGTTACGAATACGAATGCGAATTCGCAGAGGTGTGCGTACGCCTTTAAATTATAGTTTCGTCGAAAAGTTTCTCATTTAAAATTGATATTACGTGATCGTATTTAATACATTATTATCTCACAGTTTATAATTTGATATCCCAATCCTCGATGTGAATATAAAATGTTCTTTAATGTAAATTCGAGTAAAAATTACAAATTAAGGCAATCGTAATAATGTGTATAAAATTCACATTAACTTTGATTACGCAAATGATGCTATTATCAATTTCGATAGACGTGACACTTTGATATTAAAATTAATTCCAATCAACTCGAAGTACATAAATGTACTGATTTTTTTTTATATACATACATACCTACGTATGAATATAGAAGACACGTCCTCTGTTCAGCGATAGCAATTTGTTTGAGCGAAATTGGTCTTCAATTTACAAATCAAAGCCAGTACAGAAAAAATCTCAAGTGCGTAATTTTTCCAACTAGAATGCATTAAGCGCGTCGCCGAGCAGACGTCGAATTCGAATTCATTATTAAAATGCAAAGGGAAAATAAAATGAAAAAAAAAAATTGTAGGTCCTTGACTTTTGACCGAACGCAAAGGCCAACAATATTGGGATAGGTCAAATGGGCAACGTAGTCTTTTCAACAACAACAAAAAACAACCTTGTCGTGAAAAGGCCACATTTTTAAAAAAATCGATAACCTTTTCTCAGTGCACGAGACTTATAATCCACGATTTATTGGACAATACTTGTTCGAGCACAGAAAACGCAGAAAAGATATTGGAAAATAAAAATAAATGATTTCTTATTTATGTGGTGAGCTTTTTGTTGATTTTTTTTCATACACCGTTAGATATTTGGCCACCTGTAGTACATAGAATAAAATATTAGATCGCAGGTTCCCAACCTTTTTCGAGTGGCCAAAGTGACCCGTGACCCCAAAATATTATCATCATCATTTTCAGCCGTTCCCCATCCACTGCTGGATGAAAGTCTCTCCAATCCTCTTCCATTCCTGTCTGAATTATTTATCATCAATTAGTGAAATTAAAGGCATACGACCAATGCGTACTGCCAGTTATGACGTATGGATGTGAAACTTGGACGCTAAATTCAAGAATGCTACGAAAGATCCAATGCACACAGAATAGCATGGAAAGATGTATGCTTGGTATAACAAGAAGAGATCGCAATAAGAAATACATGGGTAAAAAGTATGACCAAAATGGCAGATATAGCAGTACGCGTGAAAAAGTTGAAGTGGATGCTAAACGTGGATGCTAAATTCAAGAATGCTACGTAAGACCCAGTGCACACAGAGAAGTGTGGAAAGATGTATGCTTGGTATAACAAGAAGAGATCGCAATAAGAAATACATGGGTAAGAAGTATGACCAAAGTGGCAGATATAGCAATACGCGTGAAAAAGTTGAAGTGGATGCTAAACGTGGATGCTAAATTCAAGAATGCTACGTAAGACCCAGTGCACACAGAGAAGTGTGGAAAGATGTATGCTTGGTATAACAAGAAGAGATCGTAAGAGGAATGCATGGGTAAGAAGCATGACCAAAGTGGCAGATATAGCAGAACGTGTTAAAAAGTTGAAGTGGACACACCGAGTGGAAGATGGGATGATGAATTGAGAAGAATGTGTGGAGTCAAGTGGATGTAGATTGCTCAAGACAGACAGAAATGGAAGAGGATTGGAGAGGTCGTTCAGCCATTCACCATCACTGCCATTCACCATCACAGCCATTCACATCACTTCATTCACCACTGCTGGATGAAGGCCTCTCCAATCCTCTTCCATTCCTGTCTGTCTGGAGCAATCTGCATCCACTTGACTCCACACATTCTTCTCAATTCATCACCCCATCTTCCACTCGGTCTGCTTTCTTTCGCATCCTCTCGGATACCATTCCATTCTTCACGCAGTGTCCAGTCCATTACCACTTCAACTTTTTCACACGTTCTGCTATATCTGCCACTTTGGTCATACTTCACCATCCACTGCTGGATGATGGCCTCTCCAATCCTCTTCCATTCCTGTCTGTCTTGTGCAATCTGCATCCACTTGACTCCAAACATTCTTCTCAATTCATCACCCCATCTTCCACGCGGTCTGCTTCCTTTCGCATCCTCTCGGATACCATTCCATTCTTCTCGCTGTGTGTCCACTTCAACTTTTTCACACGTTCTGCTACATATATCTGCCACTGTGCTCACGCTTCTTACCCATGCATTCCTCTTACGATATCTTCTTGTTATACCAAAGCATACATCTTTCCACACTTTTCTGTGTGCACTGGATCCACGTTTCACATCCATACGTCATAACTGACATAAAATTACATTATATAGTCAATATTTTTTTTTGTTTACTGTTTCAGTTGGCGACCCCACACAAAACCCTTTGCGACCCCATTTGGGGTCGCGACCCATAGGTTGGGAACTCATGTATTAGATGATAATATACGATCAAACATAACACGGAAATTTTACACGTACGTACATATTTTCCTAGCTACATGGAAACTTTTATACGGACATGTTAGCTAAAGTTAGGTTATTATAATTTTCAAGGATTTTTCCAATGTGCAAAATATTATAATCGTCCGCGAAACATTCTGGTATCAACATACATATGTATGTAGATATGTATGTAGGTAAACAGTTGAATGTTTCAAACGTGCGTCTGTTAAATTATTTGCCCATCGGCAAACTGTATGATTGATTGCCATAATGATCGTCAGTTTTGGGTCACGGAAAATTCTGCACGTGAAGAAAGGCTATCGGAAAAATCTGGAACGACTTCCGTTTTGCACATTTTTGCCCGAGGACACGTTTCATTCGCGATTTTTTTCCTTTTTGGCGACCCTTTGCGTATCATTCGTTATATTATATTATTTTCATTCAACGTTCTCGGAGGGGAGCCTAACGAAAAAATATATTAAACACGATAAATCGCACACATGCTCGCGAGAAAAATTGGATGAAATCATTATTTAAATTATCTACAGATCTACCATCCACTTTATTTTGTGTTACAAAGTTATGAATGTAGGTACATTTTTTACTTTATTTTGTATATGTACATATATTACAGACAGTATGAAATCCCCGCTTTGTATAAAATGCCAAATCATTAAATTTTGCAGTCTGAATTATTTTTATCTAACCAATCCGACCAGTTTGTATCATGCAGTATTTCTAAAGCTATTTATATCTATTTAGCCGAGTACATTTTGCACATTTTAGGTATTGTATAAAATGCATAGGCATTTTATGCATTAAGGCATGGGGTCACCAACTGAAACAGTAAACTAAAAAAATATATTGAATATAATGCAACTTTCTGTCAGTTATGACCTATGGATGTGAAACGTGGATGCTTAAATTCAAGAACGCTACGTAAGATCCAATGCACACAGAGAAGCATGGAAAGATGTATGCTTGGCATAACAAGAAGAGATCGCAAAATAAATACATGGGTAAGAAGTATGAGCAAAGTGGCAGATATAGCAGTGCGGGTGAAAAAGTTAAAGTGGCAATGGGCTGGACACATAGCGAGAAGAATGGATGGCAGATGGATACTATGTACATATATACATAGATGTATGCTTTGTACGTGTATAATAGGAAGAGATCGTGAGAGGAATATATGGTTAAGAAGTATGAACAAAGTGGCAGGTATAGCAGAACGTGTTAAAAAGTTGAAGTAGCAGATAGACGCGAGAAATACTGGAATAGTATCGGAGAGGATGTGAAAGAAAGCAAGGTAGACCAAGTGGAAGATGGGCTGATGAATTCAGAAGAATGTGTGGATTCAAGTGGATGCAGATTGCTCAAGACAGACAGGAATGGAAGAGGATTTGAGAGGCCTTCATCCAGCGGTGGATGGTAAACGGGTGAAAATAATGATGAATTCAATTTTCATTGTTATTCGATGTATTTATGTTTAAATACTATTTTTTGCCTTTTTCAAATATATCGGGGTCACTTGACTTTTATAAAAGGGGTCGAAAAACATTGAATAACGCAGTATTACCTAGTACCTACATAAATACAACTACTAAAAGCAATCCTCAATTAAATATAAAATAGATAAAGGTTGGGAACCTGTACATTAAGGTCTTTAGAGTAGATTAATGATATCGTTGAAAGGAATGTTCCATATAAACCTCAAAGATTTACTGTCAATCATTAGTTTCATAAAGTCAAAGTTGCTTATATTTGTACGTGCGACAAAATAAATGGACCAATAGGGTAAAATGGTAAAATAGGCTATTAAATGCCAAAACTAACAAAAATAGGTGAAATTTGAAACTTAATATGCAAGTTAGTATTCAGGTAGTAGACCTAAGAAGAAAAAAATTGAGATGAGGCATGAAAACTCATTAGTTTCATAAAGTCAAATTTGCTTATATTTATTTATTTATCTAATATAGTACTTTAAGCTAATTAATTATAATCCTTAATTAAGCATCTGTACAGAGATGTTTTTTCTAATTCCATCCGGCAGTCTATTATACTCCAAAACACCTCTGTACAAGATGCTTCTTCTATTTCTATTTATTTTAACATTTTTTATAAATAAATTATTTTTATTCCTTAAATTATATTCACATACATCCATTCCTCTCACAATAAATTTACTAAAATTTTTTACTTAAATATAAATATTTGAACATACATATACATATGTATGTATTTATATTATAGTAAGTATATGTGTATTGAATATAAAAATAATGTTGCTTTCACAAATATACTCCGTATTGTACATATATATAAAATTTCCCATTTCCTTCGCATCGAAACCCAAAAGAAAAAGTTAATAAATTAATTTAAAAAAAACAGCTGGATTATATCAATACAATAATTAATTATTTATTAGTAAGTTATCGCCTAACTATAAACAAAGTCGACCGGGTGAGATATAGCCAAAAAAAAAGCTAAAGTGATGAAAAGGGAAAAAATAATCTTGTTTCGTTTTGCCATTCCAGAACAATAAAATGATTCGGATTGAGTGTGAGATGGACGCTTCGTTTCGCTTTTGTATAGCGCAAAAAGAAAATCGGAAAATGATATTATTCCGGTCACGATGTAACTTTTCCGCCAATATTTTCCGCCTACATTATTGTTTATGCCTCTTAGTGTTTGCACGCTAGATTAATAACACACACGAAACAGTGAAAATCACGCCAATCTCGTGTGATTTCTATGAAATGTTAATAAACGTTACAACGGAAATGGCCAACAATTCAATTAGACTCTTATGCAAAGTGTACATATTAATAAGAATTGAAATACATCAATTGAAAGCACAACAAACAGTGTCATGTAATAATACATTTTGTCTTAAACTTTGAATCCTCACTTATATTAGATGTGCTATCATATAATATTACACAAGTTCTATATAGTGCATGCATTATACTTTTAAATTAAATCTAGCATACTCCAATGATGTTGATATTAAATTAGATGCTCTGCTTAGTATTTTCCATTAATTGTTAAAGAGCAGAATCTAATATATAAAACGCTTAAGTTTGTATGTATGTATGTATGGGTCATTCGTCAATTACCAGGCGTTGCTCGGGTACGATTAATAGAAACGACGAAGTACACACGATAGTAGATAGTTTTCGGCAGATTTAAGTAGATTTAAGCAGATAGTGTTTCGGGATCCTAAAAAGGGGCCGCCGGGGCAGGAGGGGGGTCTAAGGGGTAGTAAGGGGCCGGCATTGAGGGTTTGGGGGAGTCCAAAAAAGGGTCGCCGGGGTCCAAAAGAAGGAGGGTAAGAAGGGGGTTCGTAAGGGGCCGGCCATTGCTTTTCGGGAGTCCAAAAAAGGGGCCGCCGGGGTAAGAATGAGGGTTTGGGGGTTGGTAAGGGGCCAGCATTGCTTTAAGGGAGCCCATTAAAGGGGCCGCCAGGGCTTGAGGGACGTCTGGGAGGTGGTAGGTGGCCGGCATGGCTTGAGGGAGTCCAAAAAAAGGGCCGCCGGGGCTTGAGAGACGTCTGGGGGGTGGTTTGAGGGCCAAAGTGGCTTTAGGGGGTATTAAAAGTTGAAAAAATCAAAAAAAAAAATAAAAAAAAGTTCAAAAAAAGTAAAAAAAAAAGTTGAAAAAATCAAAAAAAAAAAAAAAAACTCGAAAAATCCTATAGTGACGTCTTAGCGTTACTATAGCGTTACTATACTCCCTTAAATCTATGCCGGCCCCTTACCACCCCCCCCCCCCCCTCCCCCCCCGGCGGCCCTTTTTTTGGGCTCCCGAAATAATTTACTAAACCAACTATATTACATTATATTAATTACACCCCGGGCAAAGCCGGGTAATAAAGCTAGTGTGTTATAAAAAAAGACGTAGGTTAAGCTTTGCTAGAAAGGTGTGTTTTGAGCCAATTTTGTATGCTCTATTTTTAACGCTAAATATTTCACCATGCTTTCAGTGTATAATATTTTACGTCATAACTTCGTTCATTGTTAATAAATTGTTTAGATGTCAGCTAAAATTGATGTTCCAAATCATTAAATAAAACAAGAATACCCTTTTGGCAAATTTAAAATCTTTACAATACACGAGGCACTTAATTAATATTCTATTGAGAGTTAAAGCACACTTTCCAATAAATTTTTATTATTAAAATTTTCAAACCCATCCATAGACAGAACAAACAGAATAATATGTAAGTAGTACATACACGAGCGTCTTATGAAGTTCACTCATTAATATTTGTAAATATAATATTGTAATATCTTCAATCCTTTTAATAATATATGTATGTATGTACATATGAAATACTCTAAATTGCCGTTACACTAATCGTATCATGAAAATATTCAACGCGAGAATTTTCCGTACGAAAATCAATATTCGCATTTAACGCTAGTATTACATAATTAATTCAATTCCATATAAATGATTAGCAATTTACGATGAGAATTCAAATTGTAAATCACATGTGGATCAACTCTTGTAAGATTATATACGTACATACATATATACATATTAACTATACATTTACGAGTAAAGTGACAAGCTTGCGAGTTTGTTGTGAGTATGGGAAAATGTATGACATGTTTGAGATGTCCTCTTCACTTCGTTGGAATTGTGCTAATGTAAATGTCACTTCGTATGATTCATAGTTGACATAAGACGCTAAACGTGAATTTAAAATTCAATATTTAGCTATTTTTTTAACGTATTATATCGAAGCGAAAAAGCCTAAACAAAATTATATTGTTTTCCTATTAAGGTTACACTTCAAACAAAACATGGAGAAAATATCTACTTTAGAAATGCAATAAAATTAATATAACCTTAAGTTGACTCTCCTTTAATGTAATTTAATTCAATGAAAATATTTTTGTGCGTAATTTACACTTATGAAAATAATTTGAACGCGCAATAAAACGAATATACATAGAAATGAAGTAATATTTTTAAAATAATCATTAGTTAAAGCAAAATTTAATATTCTCACATTTTGACGTAAAAGTTATAACCCTTTGACGATTAGTTTAAAAGTGAGCCCATGTCAAAGTTGACCGTCAACTTATTCCATACACAGTGTGTGGGAGTTATTCCGCGAAATGATTAATAATACTCTGTAATACACAGAAATTGTTTGATCATACGACATTTGCAAACTACATACATATAATAGTCGAATAACCATTTTCAATTAGGCCACTCTGTACACAATCTTTCAGTCAGGTAATCTTCTAAAATTTAATTGAATTTCTCTGTGATGTCTAACGAGTCCCTAGACTGCGAAACGCATTATTATTAAAATCAAACATCATTCATTTCAAGTACGCATTTATAATGTATGATATTGTATTCTTACAAATTGAATAGACATGTGCGTGCGATTCAAATCTTGTATTCGAAATTATTTATTTATTTATTTATTTATTAGACGCCTAAAAAGGCTTTTACAAGAAATAATATAAACAAAAAAGATAAGAATACAACAGTAATGTAAATATGTATAAATAGAAACAAAAATATTTAAAAAAAAATGACTATAAGAACAGTAAAATTTAATTGAACTGAGAAGAGAAACTTCTTAAAGAAAGCAGCTTTACCAAATGAATGCTCATGCAGAAATAATCCAAAAGATTCCCATACTCATTGCCGGTTCGAATCAACTTAGGAATAGGAGATTGTACATAATAGTTGGTGCATGAATTACCTTCATCAACAAACAATAATTGAAATCGTGTAAAACGTGCAGGAAAACTAAAATTAAACGTAAAATTGACTCAACAAGAGCAGGACAATCAATTAGAGAATTTACAATTTTATAAAAGAAGACCAAGTCATTTACAACTCTTCTATCAGATAATTTATGCATTTTCAAACTAAGTAAAAGAGAGTCACAACAGTTATTATCAATAAGATACATGAATTTATACATGATGAATCTTAAGAATTTATTTTGAACTCTTTCTAGAGAATATGAATGAATAAAATAAGAAGGAGACCAAACACTAGAGTTATACTCTAACTTACTTCTGACAAGTGAACAGAATAATAATTTTAAGGTATTACTATTTCTAAAATATTTAGTAACACTAAAAATTAAACCCAATAATCTATTCTCCTCTCCAGAAATATAATTAATATGCTCATTAAAAGTGAGGCGCTCATCAAACAATATACCTAGGTCCTTTATTTTAGAAACAACCTGCAGATTCAATCCAATAATACAACTTTAGTACTCAATTCGTGGAGAAAGCTTAATAGCGATGTTTGTTTTTGTTTTATACCGTTTTCCGTGTGGGGAAAAAAATACACTTTTTATACAAGCGAAAGTAAAATATATATTTTTTTATACGTAAATCGTGACAGGAATAGTCGAATTTTATGCTACGAACGTGATTATACGTTCATATCGTTATTATTATGTCTATGTTAATTTGAATTTCAAGATTTAATTGTGTGTCTGAGGCAGTGATAAAAAGCAATCCGCTATGATTAAATTCGATCTGAAGCGCAATGTTTGCACGTTCAGTACACATCGTTCGCGAAAATGAAAATTAAACAAAATTTAAATGTCCAAAGTAAAGATACGTATTATACATATTAATATTGTTATTGGACTGCATTCGATTCAATATTTTCGAAAATTTAAATACGTAGTACAAAAAAGATATCGCGTTCGAGATTAAAGGCAATCTGTTGCAAATCTAAATAGGTATGTAATATTCATTATTAAAAATGTTCGCAATAGTTCGAACCGTTTGATTCGAAAGCGTGCGCAAAGTTGGGAAAAACAATTTCGGCAATTTTTCGAGTATTTCAATTTGTACAAAATTTAACTCAAATGTATCTAATTTGGCGATTATGAGATTTCAATTGATTGTTTTTGTTACAGTGCTTACTATGGCAAATACGAGTAAATTGCAAATTTATCCCGTTGAAATAAATAGACAAGGCGTTAAATTTCACCAAAATAAAACCGAATCGCAAATAATTTTATAAAAAAAAAACTCACACTTTGCACGTGAACCGTTCATATCAAATACTAAAATTATTATTGTATATATTAAAGGTCAAATACAATTAGTATTAATGATTTCGCGTGATTTATGCTTACGCATTCGATTCGGTGATAAATTACTATAGCACGCAAATTTCAGAAAAAACTTATGACCTCAAAATAATAACGAAACGAATTTAAATTGACCAGTAATTTGTGAATGATTTATGCTGATATTTTCAATGTCAACATTGTTTAATGGTAATTTTTTTTTGTAAGAGAGTATTCTTATCTCTTTTTTTTTTTTATATACTAGTGTAAGCCCGTTGAATATCAACGGAGCGCTTTCTTATCACCCGTACTGTGAGTGTTTGTGTGGGTCAGTATAGTTTTTGCACAGATGGCGCGATATTACTATAACAACGTAACAATTTACCAAAGTCGCGAACCTTTTGAGGATTAATATTGTCAAATTGTAGCAGGCCGTATTACCTAGTTTGGATGAATGCAGAAGCGCACCCTCTTCCGAAATGGTGATCTCTGGTTCAAATCCCACTCGCGTACGGACGGTTCGTGTCTTTTAATCATTTACCTCCAAGAGCGTTATCAGCAGACAGACAGACAAATTTGGGCAATTACATATACATAGATATATATATATAACTAGTGTAAGCCCTCTCATCACCCGTACTGAAAAATAATATTACATTTAATATAGTTATTGCATTTATGCAATAATGCGCCATCTATGGCGCGTTATAATAACAACATTGTAACAATGATTAGCAAAGTCGCGAACCCTTTTACGATTTAATATTGGCCAATTATAGGACGTCCGTCACCGCCTCCGTTTGGAAGATAGTGTGAGCACGATTCCTCCCGACCTGGTGATCTCGGGTTCAAATCCCACTCGTTCTGATTTTTTTAATTATTTACCAAGGCGAGCGTTATCAGCAGACAGACATACATACAGACAGACGGATTTCGGCTATTATATACATATATTACGAGTGAAAGCCCGTTGAATATCAACGGAGCGTTCTCATCACCCGTACTGGAAAATTATATATTAAATTTAATAGTTTTTATAGTTGTTGCATCTATGCAACAACGCGCCATCTATGGCGCGTTATAATACAACGAATACCAATATATAATCGAATCCCAACTCGAAAAAAAAATTTTTTTTACTTTACTATTTATATTATAATTATTAATTATTATATATGTATATAATAATTATAATTTTGTAAAAAAAAAAAACAAAAATATATATATAGTTTTTATATCGCCATCCTATGTATTATTAGCAGAGTTTTTATTTTATTGGTAAAGCAGAGCCACGATCCCTTGTATAAGTAATGTTTAAAAAAAAAAGGACCAAACCGACAACTGGTTTTGGCAGATTAGTCTGAGGACGTTCTTCCCCACTCATTCTGGTGGTTTTTTAATTATTTTTCCTCAGCGAGCGTTATCAGCAGACAGACAGACGGATTTCGGCTATTATATACATATTATATATATAATTATATTATATTTGAGCAAGGGCTATAATTTCAAACGAGTTAGTAAACTATGTAAAAATACTCTCATTGCATTTCATATTTGGTTTTATTAAATTTTAGAATTATCTTAATTGCTCGCAGACTTTATTGTCAGTTCATTGCTTCGTTGCAGGTGAAACTATACACTCTCTCCGGCGATATTTTAGGCAAAGTTCTCGAATGCAATATCTTATTAAATTCATTTTGAAAATAATACAAAGTGGGGAATATTCGGCACCTCTTTGCTTTATTATATGGGAGTTCAACTGCGAGATTAAACTTTGAAAATTGGCCCGTAACTGCCAGAACTTAGACGTTGTTAATGCGCTTCACACACAGTTAATTAAGATCTCGCTCTTTTGACAGAGCTAAAGCTCGATAAAGCCACAAAATTCCGTTTTATACACCTACATATTTTATAGGTGGGTGTAAAATGGTACAATGTACGATACAATTATGTGTACGTATATGAAATTACAATTTCATATATGTACGTACGTATGTATGTATACGTTTATGAAATAATCGAAATAGCTACGTATTATTTATCGGAAACGATATTCGTTCGAGAGTAACCGTATTGTGTCGAAGGACAAGATGACAGGCAAAATTCAAGTTGAATTTTCCCAAATATTCTAAGCCTTAAAGCGTCGAATAAGCCAGTCAATATTCTATCAGTCAGCACTTATTGCTATCATTTTCCCTTCATACATATAAAACGTACACACATATGTACAAGCACAAGAAGGAAATGGAAAATTCGCGAATCGACGAGTTTCTCTCGCACAATCTTCCTTTACGCATTTAAACCCAAAAGTTTTTTTTTTCCATCCCCATTTTTTGCCTCGAAATAATTTTCTCTTCTGGACGTCTTAAAAACGAATTAGCTTCGTTCGTGAAAAAATTTCGCAACTTTTGTGTCTCCGAATATAATGCTAACGCATTTCCAATCATTTGACTGTTTATATTACACTTTATTATTACGAATTAACTTAACTTCACCGGAGATGTTTAAGTAAGGCTCATGCTTCCATATTATTTATGGATCGTGTAAGTTTTCGGCATTTAAAGCGAACAATTAGATTTTATCGCAACAAATAGCACGTTCTGGTAATTTTCGCATTGCAATAGTTTGATATATTAAGTCTAGACGCTTAATTAATCACTGGCGAAATGACCTAATGGTTAATACGCAAAATAATAAAAAAAAAAAAGGTTGTGCAACGCTGACAAAAGTTTGTTCAATCATTCATCAAAAATTTACTTAAAAAAAAGAGCGCGTGCTAAATTGTCGTGTAAACGAGCAACATTTTCAGCATCACATGCGCAATATGTGTCGCAGCAATGTATGGCTCAATGATTGCCGGCAAGTAGTTGCTGTTTTATTATTGCCCAGATTTAGCGAAGGTCAACACTCAGCGTGTATGTGAGAGAGCAGAAAAAAAACATACGTATATTGCCGGCAATATGGCGACAATACTCGCCGACACAAGGCCATACCAGGAATAGTGGAACAATAGTGTCAATAGTTTCCGGCACACACTACCATATTGCAGTAATATTACCGTAAATGTGTTGATCGTTGAATAGTTTCAATATATTCATATACTTTTACGTTTACCTAAAAGGTGTTCTAACAAGAATGTTTGAACATTTTCCAAATGCTTTTCTGGTTGTATTACACAACGAGAATTTCAATAGCCTCGTCGGAAGAATGTAGCTGTTATCGCCTAAACAAAACGAACGACAATAAACCGAGCAATATTGGAACTATTATGTTCGGAAAAAGCCCAAATACCAATGTAAAAGTTCGGCAATATTTTTCAGTTTCATTCGCTCGACCGGTGATCCTCGAAAATGGGGGACATATTTTGAAAAATAACTCAACGTGGATTTACCCTCAGTTTTGTCCGCTTCATACATTCTCTGGCAACTTATCTGGATATACGCAATTTTTTATCGCAAAAAAGGATCACTCCTATACGAAAATGAGGCGAGTTAAACTCGAGAAATATACATAAAGGTAAAGAGACACCCGCTGCGCAAATCTCGACAATAAACTCCAAATTGTATTGTACGTACATAGTTGTATTTGACTTGTGGTATAAAAAAGTTTTTAATTAAATAACAGCTTTACTCAACATTACCCTAATCCGTTAACAGGAAGTTAAAGTTTAACTGCGCATCGCATTTCATAATGTAAATATCAGTTATTCGAAAAACAATGCAAAACTTATTGTGATTATAATTAAAATATTACATATAATATCGTGTAGTCCGTAAATTGTTCACAGTTATACACAATTTTAAATAATAGGATTTCGATAATAATATACAGAAAAAATAATTTAATTAGTGTTACAAATAATAAAGTTACGATTAAAAGGATGTAGAAAAAAACGAAATTTCTCGAGTGTATCTAATTTTTTGAGTAGGAACTGTACTTAAGTCCACAATTTGCTTTAAGTTATGCATTTACTTAATTATGCTATACATGGTGAGCTAAAGTCTGTCCTCGTTTATTTTTTTCATTAAAAATTTGAATATTTGACAGTTATGTTTAACTCTACACATGTTGATCATCAACGGGCAATACTATTATTCTAAAGGTGGCATTTTTTTACGTGGTGCCGATTTTGTGAAACTGTCTTATCATTGAGTTAGATAAATTGACAAATTCCAACAGGATCATCTGGATCTAGTACATAGATCTTTCCAATGACGATGTTAAAAATCGAAAACCAGGATTGAACTCTGGACTGGCCTGGCAATACTCTAGTTAATTATTGCGAAGTATTTTAAATGTCAATAGATTAACTAGTATAAGATACGTGATGAATTAATTGATTTGGAACCTTAAAAGTGTGCATGTTAGTATACATATATAAGAATTTATTAACAAAATATTTAATAAGAGGGTATAATATACATACATAGTCATAATACAAGGGGTAATAATAAGTTAATAGTTAAGAATTTAAAATTAAGTAGATCTAGAAGAAGTATCTTGTACAGGGGTGTTGTTAAATATAATGACCTGCCAAAAGTTCTAAGAAATATAAATAAAATTGATAGATTCCTGGCAGCCTTAAACCAGCACCTCTGTACAAGTGCTAGTAGATAATAAGTTTATATTGTAATTTTAGCTTTAAGTAATGTTTTTTTTTTGGTAATTACCTTTTTAAGCTATCGTATATAAAATAAATTATAAATATCATTATAAAAGGCAGTGATGCACAAGTACTTCATTGAATATAAAATAAAGTAAAAAATTCTGTGTTTGATATGTTAACAAATTATTTTTTTACGAATGCCTCACACTCTACAATGCAGTTGCAGTCTATTTTTAGACAATTGTTTTCAAGACGCATTTTGGTGTTAGTTCTCCCAAGAATTTTGTCAGTGCACAACGTTTACGAAACAACATTGAAAATTCACAGCAATTTCCATTTATTTATAATGGCAGTAAACATTAAAAAACAGTTCAGAGCCTTTCTTGATGAAATCGATGCTGAATATAATGACCTATTGTACTACTGCGAAGTTCGTTGGTTAAGCAGAGGCATAAATAGATTTGTGTTACTTTTAAAACAAATCAAAATGATCCATGTTAACAAAGGAAAGTCTATCGATATTTTTCTAAATCCTCAATAGCTGTATGACTTGATATTTCTGATAAATATTACAACACACCTTAATGATCTGAATCTTCGATTGCAAGGGAAAAATCATTACATCTCAGACTTCCAGGAATAACTTAAATTGTTTCATTCACAGCTGAGAGAAAATATCTTTCCGCACTGCAAAGAAATGTTATCCTTGATTCCAGCCTTCATCCGAGTCTTTTGAAAGGAGATTTTGTGCGGGCCCGTGAACAATTAGAAGATGGATAAATTGGCCCCCTTCTATCAAATAGGTTATGTACCACTGATCTAAGGTAACATTTATATCTAAAAAAAAGTCAAAACCAAAAAACATCTGTTACTATCGAAAAATCTTGCACAATTTTGTCTTTTAGTTAGATCATAAGTTATTGCCAAATTATTTTAAGAATTATATCATTAGAAATAGTGATATCCATAGTCATTCTACTAGAAATAAGAACCAATTAGTTGTAGGTAGAGTAAGGAAAACAAAGACAGTGGTGTTTTTTACATGGGTGTATTAATGTATAATGCCCTCCCGGAGAGCGTCAAGTCTTCTAAGACAATAGATGCATTCTTGAAAAGTGTGAGGAGACACCTCTGTGAGAGCTAGTAGTTATGTATAAGTATAGTGTATTATGTGTAATTGATTTATGTAGTTGTTATAAATATGTAATAGATGTAAGTTAAATTAGATAATTAGCTATTATTATATAAAATAAATAAACAACATACCTTATGGCGATTGATTTTCCCAAAAGTAACCTTGACTCTGGGGAGAAAGCCAATTGCTTTATTTTATTTTTTTGTAGAGACCGCAAGATAATACAATTAAAAATGTAAGGGTGGGGGATGTGGTGGTAAATAGCAAGCCCTTAATTCCATTAGGAGGTAGTCGAAGCGACCGCAACCGGTGAATACTGATACCATTGTATCGGTGTAATCAATAGCCATCTTTGGTGTCAACCCTGACCCTTAAGAGCTGGACTTTTCCCGGCAATATTGTCAGGGGAAAAGTCGGAAAAGAGTCGCAAAGGACGAGTGACGCGAGCAATAGCACTTTCACAAGCCAAATGATGGTCTCACAGCTTTTCCGCTTCGAAAGACGCTCGATTTGCGAAAAGTAACGCAACTACAGGCCATTTCCAATAATTAAAGCCTCCTTACGCCGTGCTGACACTTCAATGTGACGCACAGGATGATTCACAATTCACGACACATAATATGCGAAACTACATTATACATATGTATATAAATATGTATAGGTACATATAATAGCCGAAATCCGTCTGTCTGTCTGTGTGTCTGTCTGCTGATAACGCTCGCCTCGGTAAATAATAAAAAAAAACCAGAACGTCGCACGAGTGGGATTTGAACCCGGTACCGCTGATTTGGAACAGAGCGCTTACGCGGTGAGCCAAACCAGATGATAATAGGCAGGCTTCAACGGCTCAATAGGCTCGCAACTTTGCTAAATTGTTACGTTGTTGTTATTGTAACGCGCCATAGATGGCGCATTGTTGCAACAACTATAAAAAACTATTAAATTTAATATTATTTTCCAGTACGGGTGATGAGAACGCTCCGTTGATATTCAACGGGCTTACACCAGTCATATATTATATATGTATATAATAGTCGAAATCCGTCTGTCTGTCTGCTGATAACGCTCTCTGAGGAAAAATAATTAAAAAAAACCAGAAAGAGTGGGGGATCGAACCCAGGACCGCAAGCTTGAGAGTAATCACGCTAAAGTCAATTTAGTCCTTTTTTTTTAAAAATTACCTATACAAGGGATCGTGACTCTGCTTTACCTACAAAAGGGATCGTAACTCTGCTAATAATACATAGATGACGCTATAAAAACTATTTTTTGTTTTTTGATTTTTACAAAATCACTTACAAAATTATAATTATTATATGTATAATAATTAATAATTATAATATAAATAGTAAAGTAAAAAAAAAAAAATCGACACTATCCATACTACGGGATTGCTACAATACATAGATGGCGCTATAAAAACTATTATTTTTTTGTCACTTACAACCGTGTGATCAATTAGTGGGATCTCTATTAAAAAAGCGCTTTACGATACTTAAAATTCAGCGGGCGTTGATATTCAACGGGCTTACACTAGTATATATATAATAGCCCTATTCCGTCTGTCTGTCTGTCTGCTTATAACGCTCGTCTCGGTAAATGATTAAAAGACACGAACCGTCCGCGCGCAAGTGGGATTTGAACACGTGATCACCAGATTGGAACGAGTCGTGCTAACACTATCATCCAACGGAGGCGACGACGGGCCTGCTACGATTTGACAATATTAATTTCTCAATAGGCTCGCGACTTTGCTAAATTGTTGCGCCATCTATGAAACAACTATAATAACTATTAAATTTAATATTATTTTTCAGTACGGGTGATGAGAACGCTCCGTTGATATTCAACGGGCTTACACTAGTACATATGTACATATATACATACATAAATGTAAATGCTCGTTTATCGGATGGGGAATAAGCGCTTTTTTTTCCAAAAAATTTTATATTGATCAAATATATATGTATGTATGTAGCAACGGATTTTATTAAAAAAAAGATACACTTAAAATTTTCAATTTTCCAGTTCCAATACGGAAAATTTCCGTGTCCGTTAAGCGAGTGCTGATTTCTATTTACATATTACAGTTTTCCAGAACAACAAGAGCGTTATCAGCAGACAGACAGACGGATTTGGGCTATTATTTATAGCGATGTATACCATTCTGCTTGTGTTAAACAGGATCGGTTGAATTGAGTAACTATAGTACTTATAAAGTGTTGACCCAATTTATTCAACAAAAAAAATTCAATTTTCTACTTTGAAATATTAATTCATCGATGTAGACTCGTCTTCTGGCCACGTAAGATAAACACTGTCGAATCAGTTCGCAGTACGCTTTTCATCTTTTCCCTTTGTTGCCTAACATCCGTGAAAATTCAAACGACAGAGAGGAGTTAAAAAAATAAAATAAGAAATGAAACAAGTTAACCATGAAGGTGTGTATAAAATTTATAACGATGAGAAAAGTCTTAGTATATTGTGACAAGTAAAAGTATCTCGGAGCATTGTGGTTTCAGATTGCGTGCGCCGAACGCAGAATCTTTTCATGTTGTTTTCTTTTTTTTTTTAATCAACAACAAATTCTTTCAGTAAATACGTAATCGGGTTTGTGTTCCAGAAGAAAAACGAATATCAAAGCATAGATCTGAAGCAGTCACGTTCAAGATGAGGCCCGCGGGCCACAACTATATAGGTACTATACTCTTGTTAAAATGTCACGTGGCCTATTGCTCTAATGTTCAATCAAAAATGAAAATAAATTAAAATTTAGATCACTCATTAGTTATTGAACAATTTATAATGTGTAATAAAAGTGCAATTCAATCGATTTGTAATTATTAATTAAAATAAATGTCAATAAGTAGTAGTATTTGCATACTTTTTTATAAGTTAGATTTTAAATTACACGGTCAATTTTTAATAAAAAAAAAAGTAGGAATGTTATGTCAGCTAAGAAGATTATTATCTAAAGAAACTAAAATAATAATTTATAATGTAATTGTCAGACCACATCTTATGTATTGTGTTTCATTATTAAATATGTTAGATAAGTCAACTAGAGATAGATTACAAATATTAAAAAATAGAGGTATTAAAATAAACGTAAAAAAAGGTAGATAAATTTATTGTGAGAGGAATGGATTTATGTGAATATAATTTAAGGAATAAAAATAATTTAATTATAAAAAATGTTAGAGTAAATAGAAATAAGAGAAGCATCAGAGGTATTTTGGAATATAATAGACTGCCGGATGGAATTAGAAAAAACATCTCTGTACAGATGCTTAATTAAGGATTATAATTAATTAGCTTAAGCTACTATATTATATAAATAAATAAATATAAGCAAATTTGACTTTATGAAACTAATGAGTTTCATGCCTCATCTCAATTTTTTTCTTCTTAGATCTACTACCTGAATACTAACTTGCATATTAAGTTTCAAATTTTACCTATTTTTGTTAGTTTTGGCATTTAATAGCCTATTTTACCATTTTACCCTATTGGTCCAATTATTTTGTCGCACGTCTGTATATGTACAAATATAAGCAACTTTGACTTTATGAAACTAATGATTGACAGTAAATCTTTGAGGTTTATATGGAACATTCCTTTCAACGATATCATTAATCTACTCTAATGACCTTAATGCACAGGTTAAAATAAATAGCATCTTGAGTACAGAGGTGTTTTGGAGTATAATATACTGCCGGATGGAATTACATAGAAGTTCCAAAACTATTGATAAATTCCTGGCAGTCTTAAAAAAACATCTCCGTATAGGTGCTTAGTTAAGGATTATGTAATTAGCTTTAGCTACTATATTATATAAATAAATATATTATATTCCGTCAGGTCAAATACGAAATATAAACTTTGATGATTGTATAAAATTAACGAATCGAAAGTTGCACATTTATTATTGAATCGTTTGCATCGTCGTTTTATTGTGCATTTAATTTAAATTAGCGATTCACTGAAGCGTGTCGCTTAATAATTAATTGGTATTATACGTATGCTATCGAATTTGAATTTAAATTATCAGAATGCGATATCTGTACATAGTACGTCAAGTTATAAATAAAACTATTTGAATGTGAAATACATTTACTTGGATCGATTAAGCGACTTTGACGGTATAAAGCGATCGTATTCATTTGAATACCGTCAAAGTCGTTTAATCGATCCAAGCAAAAGGTAAAAAGTGAGCGCAATTATTCACTGTCCACTCATCTATCTCACTAACGATTCTATATTCTATTTACTCTTTTTTACAATGTGAAAACAGCTCGTTTGATCTTTGAGAAGGGTTCTAATGGGAAATGTGAAGTGGTTAAAAGTGAAAACGACCTTGTCCGTGACCGCTTTCATCCTCTAGTATAGTTTTATGTATGTAGACGTGAATTTGTTTGTCGTTCGTTCGACCGAATATTGCGGAAAATTAAACGAGACAATACTCTATTACATTGTGAAATACCTATTGCCTAGCTGGCGGTTACCGGTAGTCATAAAAGTTAAAACGGAATTAGATTAATAAAAAATAAATACAAAAATGCGTCGACACGAAACGGCCGCGCAATAAATCAAACTTAAATGAAGTAGTATGGGAAACCATAAATTTTGCCGTAAATCAATCGAGGGATTTGAGCACTGTGTTCGTGACGTTTTCAGCTAAAAAGCTTTCGAAAGAATCGCATGGACATTATTCGCTTCAGTTTGCAATACAATTTTTAGTGTAGTGTTATGTATTGGAGGTTGAGGAACAGATAAAAATGAGAAAACAACACTTGACGGTGTGATGATCGTTTGTTTATTGATTTATTTCACAATGGTTTATTTGGTGGCACAATTACAGTCAAATATAAAGGTTTGTGTGTTGGTATAATTCGGAAATTGCGTAATGAACGCTATACCGGTTGATCGAATATGAGTGATTGCATGACGTAAGAGTTTACGTCTGTGTGATTCTGTTGTGACTGGAAGAATCTGGAAGAGACTGAAAGAGTGGGCTTTTTCCGACCTTTACATCTATTTATAAACTTGAGAGGGGACTCAAGTCAACTTAGACTGAGGGGAAGAGAGGCAAAGGGGTATGCGTTGCAATGTATGACTCATATCCGGGCTGCGCTAAATCTTTAGCCAAATGTGCAGAAAACAATGCATGACACATCCGAGGTATGACGAATTTCAAGTTAAATTTGACCAAAAGACCAAAAGTCCGTGGTCGGTTGCTACGGTGCGACATTCAATTGTACTATTGCATCATATTTATGACGCACCGGTCAGGCGGTGACGTAACAGTAGATATGTACATTACACATGTGTCAAGTGTCATGTGATGTAACAACGTGTGTGGATATTAAATTTGAGCGATTTTAATTAATTTAAACACTGCTATACACAGAGGCAACGACGAGCTCAACATCAAGGAATACGTATGTATGTAGGTAGATAGTTGAATTTGTGAATTAACTTGCTGGTAAACTACATGAAAGTTTCGCAATGAACGGACCGCAAAACTCATCACCGAACCGAACTAACTCGAGTTCTAATTTACCAGTCGTTGGAATCTTTGCAAATGGCTAATTGCCTAAATTTAATTGCCAAATTCGACTAAACACAACAGGATGACTGCTTGTAAATTTAGCAACGTGCGCTTCAGATTCGATTCTGAGTAACTTGTTTTATACGTGCTTCGACCGTTTCGATTTGATCGGTCCATTCATGTAATTTGCATCCATTATTATGCAAATTTTAACGATTTTTTCGTGGAATTTTGCAGATTTCATAAATTTATATACGTGGGTATTAAATTAGGTAGTAAAATTAGTAAATAAGTCAATTAAAGATAGAATGCAAAAATTGCAAAATAGAGCTATACGAAGTATTTTGAATGTGAATAGATTAACTAGTGTAAGAAATATGTTGAAAGAATTGAATTGGATGAATGTAAGTGAAACGTTAAAAGTGTGCATGTTAGTATATATTTTTAAGTTAGATAAGAGTCTGTTACCAAAGTATTTTGATAATTATTTAATAAGGGGATTTAATATACATAGTTACAATACTAGGGGTAAGAATAAGTTAATAGTTAAGAATTTAAAATTGAGTATATCTAGGAGAAGTATCTTGTACAGGGGTGTGGTTGAATATAATGGACTGCCAGATAGTCTGAGACAAATAAATCAAGTTGACAAATTCCTGGCAGCCTTAAAACGGCACCTCTGTACAGGTACTAATAGATAGATAAGTTTATTTTGTAATTTTAGCTTTAAGATACTTTTTGTTTGTAATTAGCTTTTTAAGCTACTTTATTCAAATAAATAAATAAATAGGTAATTATATGTACAATGTTTTTAAAAAACTAGTTAACTTACAAAATATGTAGGCACTCGGTAAGTTGATGATTTGATATTTTTATATATATAATAGCCCTATTCCGTCTGTCTGTGTGACTGTCTGCTGATAACGCTCGCCTCGGTAAATAATTAAAAAACCAGAACGTCGCACGAGTGGGATTTGAACCCGGTACCACTGATTCGGAACAGAGCGCTTACACGGTGATCCAAACCAGATGATAATAGGCAGGCTTCAACGGCTCAATTGGCTCGCAACTTTGCTAAATTGTTACGTTGTTGTATTTATTATAACGCGCCATAGATGGTGCATTCTTGCACAGATGCAACAACTATAAAAACTATTAAATTTAATATTATTTTTCAGTACGGGTGATGAGGAACCGCTTCGTTGATATTCAACGGGCTTACACTAGTTTTTCATAATAGGCTTATCTATAATTTAAATCATAGAAAATTACTAAAAAAAAAAAAAAAAAAAACGTTTTTACTAAAAATAATTCCTCGGAAATAATAGAACGTTTTATTCTTCAACAATCACCAGAATGGATAATCATTGTCTCAGGTACGAAGGCTCTACGGCGAAAGGCATTTAAATTTAAGTTTTAATATCGAAAATGTACTTAAGATGGAATAAGGTCAATTGAAAAACATCAAATTCTACGTAATGTCGTATCGTAAAGGAAAATAATCGGATTGAAAGCTCCAATTCGGCAATTGGAAGCCTTTAGTTCGTTTATTATATATTTTTATATCACTATCTCGTATTCAAATACATTTAGGGGGAAAAAATACACGAAAGCTTCATGTATGTACATACATACATACATACATATGTATGTATGTATGTAGTATGATTAAAAGCAATAAATTCATAATAAAGATTTATTTTTGCAACGTGAACGTTCTTAAATTCAAAATGTATGTACTCTTCCATTGTTAAATAAATAATAAGAAAAAAAGACAGGAAAATTTAATTTCTTGAATCGTATCCTCTGCGTTCGTTTTATGGAAATGAAGTAAATATACGGTCACGTCTTTAATTAAATGCTCAAAATTTAATAATTGGTTTTAATTATTTTTCTCCCGAAAAACGGAGAGTACTCTTTATGCCGCTGGTTGCAATTCATTCACCCGAATTAATCAACTCATTCCGAAATTAATCTTACACCTTATTTTCGTCGAATTTTGCAATTATTCATTTTGTTTTTGCGCTCGGCGCACCGTTGTGAATAATGTTAAATATCCATAAAAATAAACAGGCCATAAAATAAATAAGGGCGTAAAGCTAAAACGTAATGAAACAAACGATCTTATGCAAGAACGATCTATTATCGCAATATTCGTCTTTTTAACACTTTCGACGATAAAGTGAAAATTGAGTTTTTTATAACATTCAAAATCATGCCTATCTTTTATTATATGTACTACATACATTAGTTTACATTGAAATAATTTTGTATTAAATGAAAGAACACCTCGATATATATAGCAATTATTACATCACAGGGTTTCTTGCTTAACAATATAAAATCTTCAACAATCTAAAACACGGAGCTATTGCTGAAATGACAATTCTGTGAAATAAATATCCCGGCGATTTTCCGAACAGTTAACTAAGCCAATTTATTTAACACACGAACGTCGAAATGTTTCAACGGCAGTTTTCCAAGAATAATTATAAATTTTCGCTAATAGCTCTTAATATTGAAAATTACGAATTCGTTATTGAATTGCATACACTTTAACAGTACTTATTTTATATCGATAAAATACATTGTTAATTCAGGAACCCATTAAGTATCGTGTTATGTATTGGAGGTTGAGGAACAGAGAAAAATGAGAAAATAGCACTTGATTGTGTGACTGTTGACTGGAGGAGTGCAGAGAAGTGCGGTGATTCTGACCTTTACATCTGTATATAAACTTTAAGGGGTTAGAGAGGCGAGGGGAGGTGAGAAGGAAGTCGACTGACATTATTCGCTTCAGTTTGCAATACAATTTTTAGTGTAGTGTTATGTATTGGAGGTTGAGGAACAGATAAAAATGAGAAAACAACACTTGACGGTGTGATGATCGTTTGTTTATTGATTTATTTCACAATGGTTTATTTGGTGGCACAATTACAGTCAAATATAAAGGTTTGTGTGTTGGTATAATTCGGAAATTGCGTAATGAACGCTATACCGGTTGATCGAATATGAGTGATTGCATGGCGTAAGAGTTTACGTCTGTGTGATTCTGTTGTGACTGGAAGAATCTGGAAGAGACTGGAAGAGTGGGCTTTCTCCGACCTTTACATCTATTTATAAACTTGAGAGGGGCTGAGGTTTGGGAGGATGTGAGAAGGAAGTCGGCTGATCCCTGGGTCGATTACAATTGGTCAATAGGTCGTCTGATTTGCGCCGTCGAATCTGATTGGTCAACGTCAACTTAGACTGAGGGGAAGAGAGGCAGGGGGGTATGCGTTGCAATGTTTGACTCATTCCGAACTGTCCCGAATAAACTGAGGGGGAATTTGAGGAATCGGTGAGGCGCATATGTTGTGACCTCTGATTCGTCCGAAGGTATGACGAATTTCAAGTTAAATAGTTGTACTAATGCATCATATTTATCACGCACCGGTCAGGCAGAGACGTAACAATCGCATAAACATTGACTAGCTTGCTGCCGTGTAAAATTAGTATAAAATGATAAAAATCAATATTATAATACACGTGATAATTTAAAAAAAAAATCGAAATTACATACAATTTGACCTTTGATTTCGGTGAACTTAAATGACATTTCTTATTATTTATTCGCGATGAATGGTGACGAGAAAAAAGTTCAAATGCCCATTTGGGATTTGGGATCAGACATTTTGACATTAAAGTGGACCGATTTATTTTTCCTCTTTTTTCTCGTACACTGTCTCGTCGTTTATCACGGCTACTTGTACGTTTGAAAAATTTCCCTGCAAAATCATCGCATCAATTCGATGCAAAGTTTGCGTCGGAAAACCCACTTCACTTTTTATTTTTCGCCCATTATAAATGCGCACGCTTATTGGACGTTGGAAAACTTTCACTTTTCCGTACAAAGAGACAAAGAGACGGGTTTTATAAAAAATATATTTTTGACTCTAAAAATTCGCTAGATAATTAATTAAAAGTATGTCAAAGCAATAAAAAATCACAATCAATAGGAAAAATATCTAACTATTGATTTCAATACTCACTTTGAGCACGCAATACTATATTTTGTACAATACAATGGAAATTTTTACATTTTTTAAATTGCGAATATCTCATAAACGAGAATCATTATCGGATTCGAATTTAGTAGGTCAAACTTAGTAAAGATTGATCAATCCCCGCTCAAAATGAATAAACTCAATCTTGAACTTCAGGGGAAACAAAGAACTCTTTTTGAATTGATAGGAAGTGTAAATGCATTTCAGTCTAACTTAAATTTGTGGGTATCCCAAATTAAAGAATGTAACTTCAGCCATTTTCCAAATTTAGAGAACTATGTACATATATGTATTCATAAATATAAGGAAATTTCGTTGAACTTAAAAATAATTCCGAAATTACATTTTCTGAATTTCGTAAAATTCATTCAATCGTTTCTATCATTTTAAATCCATTTTTTGATATTGATATTTCTGAAATATCGCAAAAGATTGCAAGTATCTATATATATGTATATAAAAATCAATGTCTGTCTGTTTGTCTGTCTGTCTGTCTCTTATAGGCTCCTAAACCACTCAACCGATCGCAATGAAACTTTCAGGACTTATTGTGATCATGCCGGGGATGGTTCCTGTGAAAAAAAATCGGGATAAAACGGGAACGGGAACGGGAACGGGCCTGCTCATGCGTCAGATAACGTACTAGGAACGGGAACGGGATCGGGATCGGGAACGGGATCAGGATCGAGAACGGGACCGGGATCTGGAATCGGAAAAAAACGGGAATGGGAACAGGAACGGGAACGGTATCGGGCATTGCAACGCATGCCGGATCAGCTAGTATATATATAAAATCAATGTCTGTCTGTCTGTCTGTTTGTCTGTTTGTTTGTTTGTCTCTTATAGGCTCCTAAACCACTCAACCGATCGCGATGAAACTTTCAGGACTTATTGTGATCATGCCGGGGATGGTTACTGAAAAAAAAAAATCGGGAAAAAACGAGAACGGGCCTGCTCACGCGTCAGATAACGTACTAGGAACGGGAACGGGAACGGAAACGGGAACGGGATCTGGAATTGAATAAAAATGTCAGTATTCTAGAAATGGAAATAATTGATTTTCAATCTGACCTATGTATGTACAATAAATTAAAAACAAGAGTATCACAAACTGATTTTTGTACACTTGTGGATGAGAGAAAATATCCACTTGTAAAGGAAACTTTTCAAATGTTAAACTCCTGCTTTGGATCAACTTCGACAATGAAATTTTTAAAATCGAAGTTCAGATCCAGATTAACAAATTAACATCTGAATAAATTGTACGACTCATAAGTTTTATTTGTCCTGCATTGTATTTAATTTGTAGTAGATTAGAAGTAGAGTAATAAACAGTAGTGTAAATTATTGTGTTTTATTTTACTAATTGTTGCTGATTTTTTCAAAAAAAAGGTCATCGTTCCGTGTAGCTCGCCTAAATTTTTTTAATTCCCTGTGGGGATTAAAGGAGACTACGTTGAAAAATTAAATTATATTTTTTCATTTTCCTCCCCCCCTTCCCCTTAATTCTGCGAATATATTGACCTGCCCTCATAGATCCACTCTGCACATACATATATGTAGAAAGTTTTTATTTCCATGATTTTTTTCCTTGTCCGTTAAGCCTACTGAAATATAAAACTCGCACCATAGAACTACGTGGAAAAATTACGTTTGCAAAACTCGTCCTTACCGACTTTGCTTTTTTTTCAGCACATACTGACACGCAACAGCTAGGACTCTAAATAATTTATAACCGCAGTTAAATTGAAACAGGCGACGGGATAAAATGTCGCAGAGAGCCTACATACTCTCTGTCCCCAATCGTAAAGCTCGTTTTATATTCGTAGCTGGATTCTCGTCCTTCTCATTCGTCGTTTCTGGCATGGTAGATTTTTTTTCCTTTTTTGTCGTCGTCAAAACCCTTCAACATCCTGGGTAGAGCTCGTCAGTACAACTTCGTTATCGAGTAATCTCCAAATCGTAATTTTCCACCGTGAGTTTCGCGCTAGCACAGTTCGCACGCAATTTCGATACGAAATTCGAACGAAGGAATCTTTTTTTTTTTTTTTTTTTTTTTTTCCATCTGTGCTCATTTTCATTTTCGCTTCGGCGTGTCCTTACGGCTCCCTTTTCTACTACTTTTTCTCAATATACTAAATGTAATCGAGAAAGCATTGTGATCGCTCTATAGATTCGACATTGATATTTATGGCATAATGGCCATTTTACGATGGGTAATTTAACTCCTTGTTGGAAACGTTGCGAAAACGCTTAATTTTATATAAAGAAACTCGATTTAATGTAATGGAAGTATGTATGTATTTATATATTAGATATAGAGTATATCCCCTGTTGGCGATTAACGGGTGCTTGTATTGAACTATAAAGTGGAATAACTATGGATTCATCATCATCATTTTCAGCCGTTCACCATCCACTGCTGGATGATGGCCTCTCCAATCCTCTTCCATTCTTGTCTGTCTTGGGCAATCTGCATCCACTTGACTCCACACATTCTTCTCAATTCATCAGCCCATCTTCCACTCGGTCTACCTTGCTTTCTTTCACATCCTCTCGGATACCATTCCAGTACTTCTCGCGTCCATCTGCCATCCATTCTTCTTGCTATGTGTCCAGCCCATAGCCACTTCAACTTTTTCACCCTTACTGCTATATCTGCCACTTTGGTCATACTTCTTACCCATGTATTTCTTTTGCGATCTCTTCTTGTTATGCCAAGCATGCATCTTTCCATACTTCTCTGTGTGCACTGGATCTTTCGTAGCATTCTTGAATTTAGCGTCCAGGAACTATGGATTACGGGGGGAAATTTGCGTGTTCCGACGGACATACAGACAAATATGTACATAAATATATACATATGTACTAGTGTAAGCCCGTTGAATATCAACACCCGCTGAATTTTAAATTACGTAAAGCGCTTTTTTAATAGAGATCCCCACTAATTGATCGCATGGTTGTAAGTGACAAAAAAAATAATAGTTTTTATAGCGCCATCTAATTGATCCAACGGTAACGATAATTTCGATAATTTAATTAATAACCAGGTCGATAATTTTTATTATATTATAATTATTAATTATTAAATATGTACATACATATATAATAATATTATAATTTTGTAAGTAAAAAAACCAAAAAAAAATTATAGTTTTATAGCATCATCTATATGTAGGTAATGTAGGTAATGTAGTTAGGTAAGTAGGTATGTAGGTAAAGCAGAGTAAAGATCCCTTGTATAGGTAATGTTTAAAAAAAAAAAGGACTAAATCGACGAAGGGCGATAGCGAACAGCATCAGTGCGAGTAACTCGAGCCTGGGGTCATGGGTTCGATCCCCACTCGTTCTGCCAAGTTTTTTCCCAATTTTTCCCTCAGCGAGCGTTATCAGCAGACAGGCGGATTTCGTCTATTATATATATATAACTAGCTTTATTACCCGGCTTTGCCCGGGGTGTAATTAATATAATGTAATATAGTTTGTTTAGTAAATTTTTGATACCCCCTTTAAGCCATTCCGGCCCTCAAACCACCCCCCAGACGTCCCTCAAGCCCCGGCGGCCCTCTTTTTGGAGTCCCTCAAGCCATGCCGGCCCCCTGCCGCCCCCCAGACCCCCCTCAAGCACCAGCGGCCCCTTTAATGGGCTCCCTAAAAGCTATGCCTGCCCCTTACCACCCCCAAACCCTCCTTCTTACCCCGGCGGCCCCTTTTTTTGACTCCGAAAAGCAATGCCGGCCCCCCACCCCCCAGACCCCCCCCCTCCTGCCCCGACGGCCCCCCTTTTTTGGACTCCCTCAAGCCATGCCGGCCCCTACCACCCACCCCAGACCCCCTCAAGCCCCCCCGGCCCCTTTTATGGGCTCCCTAAAAGTTATCTCGGCCCCTTACCACCCCACCAGACTACCCTCCTACCCCGGCGGCCCCTTTTTTGACTCCTGAAAAACTATGACGGCCACTTACCAACCCCCAAACCCTCCTTCTTACCCCGGCGGTCCCTTACTACCCCTTAGACCCCCCTCCTGCCCCGGCGGCCCCTTTTTGGGCTCCCGAAACACTATCTGCTTAAACCTACTTAAATCTGCCGAAAACATCTACTATCGTGTGTACTTCGTCGTTTCTATTAATCGCGCCCGGCAACGCCTGGTAATTGACGAATGACCCATACGTACATACATACATACAAACTTAAGCGTTTTATATATTAGATGTAGAATTACGGCTACACAGAGTTAATAATAATATTTTAATGAAAGAATTTTAATATCCTCGTTTCTCATATAATATTACAT
Source organism: Parapsyche elsis (assembly GCA_022651745.1). NCBI lineage: Eukaryota > Metazoa > Arthropoda > Insecta > Trichoptera > Hydropsychidae > Parapsyche > Parapsyche elsis. Next base: position 463,327 of record JAGVSN010000045.1, read on the forward strand.
GGAAAACATGTTTTAAGTCAATTCAAATGTAACACTACTAAAAATTTTATTTTATACGAAACATTGTACAATAATTTATACAAAATATAAATCGAAAATCGACAAAAAAAACCCATTTACACATTTTACATGTGATTCTGATTTTGATTTATATTCAAACTGGGTAAGATTCGGGTTAATGTTGCGTCGAATCAGAAAAGGGGAAATTTACGTATGTATGAACGAAACGTGTTACGTTTTACGTTTTACGTTTTCAATATCCGATGAGATTGCTTTGCTTTTTGTCTTAAGTCCTTATTAAATGTAAGTTTTCATCTAACATATGCATTCATACACATTCCTAGTGCTTGCACTGAAGAGTTTTGACTTCGTTGTAAGTAGTATTAGTATGTATCTTGCACTAAGATTCCATGTACGTTCTGCTCCAACTAACCCAGAACTATTATTGTCCTATTCCCTTATATCTTCACGTACAATTGTACATACATACATATGTAGATCGTGTGTGTTTATGTTCTTATGTTGAATTTCTGCAGGCGACAGACTCCAAACGATCCCAGAAGTCTTGTTTTAACCCTGTCAAAACACTGCTCCAGTATAACAACTTAGCGACGAAGTTGAAGTTCGAGTTCGATTTCGTGTTCACATCTGTGATATACAGATATAATTCACGTTATGTACAGGTGTTAAATAATGTTTCGTAATTGAAGGGGTTCTATGTAAATTCAAGTTGAATTTTTACCCCACAACCGTTGAACACTTTTTCCTAGTGAGCTTTAAAATTCAACTTTGTTAAAACGAGGATGAAAAATGTTTAACTATCATCTTCAAAATTACTTTTCAAAGTTTTTCGCTTACGTAACGCTGTATAAAATGTTAATTAAATTTTTTTTTTATACACCCCGGTCATTAATTACTACATCCAAGTTTATTTTAATGATTTAAACGTTTTCACAGAAATATGTACATATGTAGGTCAATAACGAAATATTAAAAATTTCATGTTTATATCCTAAAGTTTAATTAATACAGAACAAAACAAGACATTATTCAGTATTTTTTATAAATGTGTATGATAAAATTGCTTAAAATAGTTATACCTATAAATTTTTGTTGTTCTTTTTTCAATTTCTTCTTACGATCTATTTCATTATTTAGTAAAATTTTTACTTTTTTACATTTTCCATTGATTTTTACTAGATTTTTACGTTTGTTACAAAATAAATACAAAATAGACATGAATATAAACCAAACGATAAATTACCAAAACTTTTATATTTCAATATTCAAACGTAAGGTTCGTTAATTTATCTGAACTTTTTTGCGAATAGTGTTTTTTTTTCACGCACAAAATACGATCCCATAAATGTGATCGCTTTCCATATTATTATTTTTTGTTTTAATAACGACGATGAAAAACTTTATTTTCCGCACAGCATTTTCATTTATTAAGTCGGAATTAATGGTGCAAAACAAATCAACGAGAATCATCAAACATAGTCGTCGGTTTCAATTACAATTCTGACCAAACAAACAAAATTATTAAATTAACTGTTGATTAAAAATAAATGTATGTATTGCAAAATTTAAAATAAATATAAATTGAAGTGGAAAATTTGCACTGAAAGTTGAAAGTTGGCACAAAGGGTCTTTTAATTTATATAATCAGCTTTTTGCAGTACAAAATAAATGTACGAATCTTGTAGATTTTTCGCCGACGAAATTTGTTCTCATACAATTCGTAAATAAGTAATTTTTACTTGAAAAAATGTTATATAATCGAATAATACTTAACCACAGACGCTCGCAATTATAAAAGTTAAATTGTTTGCGTGCAAATTTCACGCCCTACATATTCCATTGTCTCGTTATGGAATATTTTTTAAGCACCCCTTACATTAAATATGTAAAGCTTTCATTGATGTTTTATGTCTTCACTTGTACATTCTTAATTAAACGTTTATTTTTTTCTCAGTGAGATTCATTAATGTGTAGTAAAAACCTTTGACAGTAAACAATTTTTCGTATTTTTACAAACTGAAGCGTTAGCGAACTTTAGGTTGAGCGACTGTCTGGTTATTAATCCAATTCTCTAAACACGTGAGGTTAATTTTATATATGCGTTGCTATTTTTATTTTCGTTCGTTACAAATTAGTTTAAATAAACTGTTTTTAAACGCTCCTTTCATGACATGAAATTAGCTTTGATTTCCTACCAAGATAAATAAAGTGTATTTACAATTCAATCACTATATACATACATACATACTCAATACAGTATATTCCGCAATTCAATAAATTTATATTTAAAATAGATATAAAGCAATGTAATATTAATATTATTATATTTTGCGATACATCGAATAAAATTCTGATTTTTTTTAAGTGTTTTTTCTTTCTATTGAAAAAATTATGCATTACAATTCTTAATTTATTATTAACATACAAAATACACATATAATAAAACTAGTTGTAAAAATGTATATTGTGAATAAAAAAAAATTATTCTCTTCTGTATTAAATTTCGACGAATCTCGAGAGTAATATTCTCCCGAGAAAATTTCATGCAGATCGGGTTTTTTTTGATAAGGACTTTTGAAAGTTTCAAAATCTAATCAATTTTTTCTCTCTTGATATACATACATACCTTATTCACCAACGAACGTTTTCTCATTCTGAGAATTTTAAAATTTTTGAAAATAATTTGAGTTTCGATTTAATTCAAATAATATACACATAAATATTCTGTTCGAGTTTCCACAATCTGGTATAACCACTACCACTTCGCCATATCTCTTAGCATATGCATCGGAAAAAGTCATTTTAAAAATATGTACGAATACGACACACAAGTATAAAATAGTACGGATATTTATCTTTCGAGTACGTGCGGCGAATGCACAATATGCACTATTGAATAAACATATCCATAGGTTTATGTATGTATGGAAACCATAAAAACCATGATTTGTTTTTAGCTACTCAAAAGTTTCAATTTAGATGTTCAATTCTTCAATTATTTTGTACTGAAGCTTTGAGTAATTAAGTAATTAACACATATTATGCGTATTGCTTAAAACGAATGAAGCGTAAATTTCAAAAGCTATTCCCATTGCTGTGAATGTAAAGTATCATTTTAAAAAGCTGTTCCCGTTGTCCATTAAAGCATTTATACGTTCCAGGTTATCGACGATGCACTTTTGCACATGTTCAGTGTATAATTGCAGCTGTTTTCCGCTTCAGTACATTTTTGCATAATTGCAATTTCACACCGAGTTCAATTTTGAATGAATAATATGAGGTGGTGTTGATATGAAGTTTTTCGATTCAAGAATAACTGCCAACTATTAAGGATATCACAATGTTTTTGCCTGACTATTACAATCATATCATTAAAAAAACAGTACAGTCATTTACTCCTTTTAAACAATTTCAAAAGATTCGAAAATAAAACAAAGCTGAAGCAGAAACCCTCAAAAATCCATTGAATGCCTATTTCGAGTTTAGCCTTTCGAGCTTTAATACAAAAATATATGTAATTGCACGCTGGAAAGGCTACAAGTACGCATTCCTACTCTACATACTACATACATACATACATAAGTACACTCATAAATCACATTCAACAACATACAGAAACCACAGAAAGTTTTTGCAATCAGTTGACTTGGCACAAATTCGACAGTAATTAAACCGTTTCGCTGAACGTGAAAATTCACCAAAGTTATGTACTTAATTATTTTTCTGAAGATGCCTAATTCTACATATGTATGTTTAAAAAACATTTTACTGTTTTTCATAGTGAAGCAACTGGGGAAAGATACTCTCCAGTGGTGAAAACCATTGCCTTTCGGAGGGGATAAAGGAAGAACGGGAACATACTATGATTTGGTAGGTAGAATACAAGACATTAGACACGTCTAATATGGATTTAGCAACATCCAGATCATGCCCATGACGAAATTTAAGGACTAAAACCACCAAGAAAACCTATCAACATACACCAGTCTTTCTTTCGTGTCGTTTTTTTATCAATCAAGTGACTATAAATGAGAGCTGACTGACATTTGATATCGATGTATTTTATTTTATTTATTTATTTAAGATTAAAAAGCTAATTACAAACAAACATTACTTAGAGCTAAAATTAACAAAATCTACTTGCACTTGTACAGAGGTTCTGTTTTAAGGCTAATGAATTTATCAATTTTATTTATATTTCTTAGAACTTTTGGCAGGTCATTATATTTAACAACGCCCCTGTACAAGATACTTCTTCTGGATCTATGTACTTAATTTTAAATTCTTAACTATTAACTCTTACTATTACCCCTTGTATTATGACTATGTACATATGTATATTATACCCTCTTATTAAATAATATTTTGGTAATAAATTCTTATCTAATTTAAAAATACCTATATATATGTATACTAACATGCACACTTTTAAGGTTCCAATTCAATTAATTCATCGTGTATCTTATACTAGTTATATTGACATTTAAAATACTTCGCAATAATTAACTAGAGTACCTATTGCCAGGCCAGTCAGATATTTATAATTTATTTTGTATAAGATAGTTTAAAAAGCTAATTACAAAAAAAAAAAACATTACTTAAAGCTAAAATTACAATATAAACTTATTATCTACTAGCACTTGTACAGAGGTGCTGTTTTAAGGCTAATGAATCTATCAATTTTATTTATATTTCTTAGAACTTTTGGCAGGTCATTATATTTAACAACACCCCTGTACAAGATACTTCTTCTGGATCTCTACTTAATTTTAAATTCTTATTTATTAACTTATTATTACCCCTTGTATTATGACTATGTATGTATATTATACCCTCTTATTAAATATTTTGGTAATAAATTCTTATCTAACTTAACTTAACTTATAAACGCTAGCATACAAAATTTCGCATTCTCTCTTACACTCAACCAATTCAACTCATCTAACATACTTCTAATTCTAACTCTCATCTAACCTCTCGTCCAGCATATTCACAATAGTACTAGGTGAGGAAGAATTGTATTATAAACTAATTTTTTTTGATTTCTTCGACATAACATTGCAGACCTTATTTAATTGAATCGAAAAGTTAAACGAACAGAAAAATCGCATCTTGAGATCCGGGCTTAGCGCTCTAACCGTCTAACCGCTAAGCTATCGCCTCGCCACGACCAAATCGATATTTCCATAATATCATCACTGTAAATATAGCAGCCACTGCGTACTTTCGACTTATTCACACCTACGTATAAATAAAATACATACGTGTGTATCCGAAGCGTGCTAATCTCATTTTACGACGCAATAAATCGAGTCCTAACGCCACAATTCAACCGCAAATGTTTGTCGCTAACCCTTTCGCTCCCTGTCAACACTTTGCAGTCCGTGAGCTTCCTTCCGTGTCATAAATACGCATGTGATTATTATCATTTCGCCGATCTGACAAATGTGACGTTTTTGCCCACACACATTTGTTAATATATGTTGTATAAAATAAACGTATAATATTATCCAAGGGTGGCTACGTGAGGGTTACTAACTATAAGTGATAATAGTTAACCGTTAACGTTAACCCCTAGCAGAGGACACAATTTGGCATAATGAAGGAAGTAACGTTGAAATTGTAGTTTATTTAGAGACCGACTTGGTACCTACATTATCTAATATATAAAACGCTTAAGTTTGTATGTATGTATGTACGTATGGGTCATTCGTCAATTACCAGGCGTTGCCGGGCGCGATTAAAAGAAACGACGAAGTACACACGATAGTAGATGTTTTCGGCAGATTTAAGTAGATTTAAGCAGATAGTGTTTCGGGAGCCCAAAAAGGGGCCGCCGGGGCAGGAGGGAGGTCTAAGGGGTAGTAAGGGGCCGCCGGGGTAAGAAGGAGGGTTTGGGGGTTGGTTAGGGGCCGGCATTGCTTTTCGGGAGTCAAAAAAAGGGGCCGCCGAGGTAATGAGGAGGGTTTGGGGGGGGTTGGTAAGGGGCCGGCATTGCTTTTCGGGAGTCCAAAAAAAGGGTCGCCGGGATAGGAGAGGGGGGGGGGTGGTAAGGGGCCGGCATTGCTTTTCGGGAGTCCAAAAAGGGGCCGCCGGGGTAAGAAGGAGGGTTTGGGGGGTTGGTAAGGGGCCGGCATTGCTTTTCGGGAGTCCAAAAAAGGGGCCGCCGAGGTAAGAAGGAGGGTTTGGGGGTTGGTAAGGGGCCGGCATTGCTTTTCGGGAGTCCAAAAAAGGGGCCGCCGGGGTAAAGTTAAAAAAAAAAGTTCCAAAAAAAGTCCAAAAAAAAAGTTGAAAAAATCCAAAAAAACCGAAAAAAACTCGAAAAATCCTATAGTGACGTCATAGCGTTACTATACTCCCTAAAATCTATGCCGGCCCCTTACCACCCCCCAGACCCCCCTCCTGCCCCGGCGGCCCCTTTTTTGGGCTCCCGAAATAATTTACTAAACAAACTATATTACATTATATTAATTACACCCCGGGTAATAAAGCTAGTTTGTATATATAAATTGTTTTGCTTACGACTATACTCTAATACGATTTATTGTTTACTAAATATATACATATGATTTGATTAATATATATTAATATATTAATATGAATAGTAATTTTATTTATTATACTTTTTATTTTATTATACTACTCAATGCAATGCAGCTTAAACAATACCGTGCAAACACTTAAATTCGTTTATTAATAAAAATTTCCTTTCATAACAGTGTTCTTTATATGTATAATACTTTATAGCGGTTTGTTTATTTAGTACATTTGTATATTATATCCTTAAAAATTCATTGAAATTCAAATTTTTGTTTAATGTGAATTTCAATTGAATTTTACCTTTTAAGGATCGCTGAATGAAATTAATGAAATTTTCTTTCCGTGTAAAGAGACATGATTTAATTTCGTTTCGTCACTAAATGAAGCTTTCACGCCCAATTATCACTCTAACCGATATCTAAAAAAAATGAAGTAAAAGAAGTAAGTAGTACACCTTTTGAAAACGTTTCGTTGGAAATAAATTGTCCTTTCACGTCTACTTTACACGTTTCAAATTCTCGCATTCAAAAGGAAAATATTCAAATAAATATTCGCCGATCGGTTTTCGATTTAATATTTTCGTTATTATTTCGCCGTTCGTTCGTAGGTGTCTATTTGGAATTTTTTTTTATTAAAAGAGAAAAGGACGAGCGTCTTATTTTCCGTGTATTAATTTCAAAAAGTGGTACACGATAAAAGTAAAAGGTACATATACGCTTTTCAATTGCTCATTTTCTCTATTGCGTACAAATTATTTTCACATTATGTAAGGTACTGTACATACATATGAATAATACGAGTACATAATAAACTATTTTTAATTACGACATATTATAGTGTTTTTTCGCGGATAATATTTTGATGAAAATCCATAGTTTTTCCTATCTTATTTAATAGCATAACAAATACAAAATTTTAAATTAAATTGAAACTAATTTTCTTATAGTAAAATTCGATTTTTTTAAACGACATCTATGAACAAAAAACGAAAAGTTTTCAACGACAATATTTTTCGATCTATAAATAACAGATGACAATAAAAACTCAACTATGTAGGTACATATGTATTATAATACTGATCATTTTAATTTAATTCGTATTACTTGTAATAATTCATTGACTATGAAACGTGATAGTATGAATTCATTTTAATTTTATATACCATGATTTGATGCATGATATAATTAATAGACATAGTGAAACAAAATATGCCCAGTACCAAACACAAACATTACATCGGATTGCAACGTACGATTTAAATTTAATTCATCTAATTGTATTTGATGCGTTGCCTCGAAATTGCAAAGTAATCACACAACTTTCGTTTTCTTTGTTTTGAATCGCAAAAAACCAGTCGAAGAGTAAATTACTGCGGCCAGGAGACATCGACGCGCGATAAACAATTCTGGGTTTCATTTAAACGCACTGGTCTCTCAAACCATGGATGATGATTACCTTGAAATACCATTCTCGAACGATTTCAGGGCCTACCAGTGTAAATTATACATGCAAAAGAAGACTATAGTCTTCTTATAAAATGTATACAATACACCGCGGAGATGTAACAGGCCTAACTAGTAAAATTATACACACCGATATATTGATTGTCACGATTGAATATTTATCTATTTGCTGACAAGAGTACATTTCCGAATACCGTGTTTTGAATTTAATCGTGAGACAATGGATGAGAAGAAATTCAAAAAATTAAATTCCGTTTCATTTAGAGCACGGCTCGTGCATACAAAGTAACGCACTAGTCAAATAATACATACATATAAAACAGTACACGGTAGAATGTGAATTACTTAATAGGTTAAACTCATAGTTATTAGCCCATGCGTTTGATATATTTAATTTTCTTAAGTTAGCGATTAACAACAATAATTTCAATCATAAAAACGTAGGTATATGTATATTATTGGAAAAACATCAATTCCTTATAGTGTTTTGGATTGAAAAGTCGCAAATCACAATTGTTATCAGTAGAGACCGGTCAGAATTGGCATGAACGTAGGCTGCAGGTACAGAAACCGGTTTGCAGGGCCGTATTGGAAATTGTCGTCAAGGCTGAAATATAGGCGAGAAGTATGAAGGAGCGGGAACGGCTTGCAAAAGCTGATGTCATCGAAAAAATCACCTTTTCGAGTTTTACGACTTTCTTCGCGGTCCAAATTATAATCGTTTCCAGGATTTCATGAACTTATTTGTTAAGACGTACATAGTTCGTTGCTAAGTTGGCCGTTTGAGTTATTAGTTTATTGCGAATTTTACTTAATAATTGATTTGACCCAATTGACAATACGAAAAGTATCATCGAATGAATTTACTTCGACGCTATCCGAGATAAGACTTGGTACATTATAACAACGAACCACTTGATACATTAACCCTAAAAAAGTATTACGAAATGCGTCATCAATAATTCATCTCGTATCAAAAGGTAAACACACTCGAAACGTACAAGCACTTATTATTATTATCCGAATATTCGAACGATACTCGACTATGTATGTACATCACTTTTAATGTCAGAATTGCCTAATTTTTTTTTTCTGCTTATCGATCAATAATAATAATTGAATATGTACATACATATGTATATACATTGAGCGCAAGTGTACTCATCCTGTTTAAGCTTGGCTTTATATTGTATCGTGGAAAAGAGATTAATAAAATTTGGCTCGTGACTTTTTATGCAAATTCGCACGAAAAAGCCATTTCGAATGCATACAACAAGCGTTCGCCGTTCGTTGCTCGCTCTCAGCCGATAACACTTCGAATTTCAACAAAGTGTTAATGTAAACATTTTTAACGAAGTGTCGACGACACTCTGAACCGGGTTATACCCGCATCAGTGGAAATCCGAAGCTGGGAAGTCCCTGAGAAATAATGCAATCTAAATTTTCCCCATTCGCGAAATAAAATATATGTATGTATGTATGTACATACTACGCTCCAACTGCTTTCTCTATGTAATACGCGTACCTATCTATACAAATATTGACGCTTCAGAATACTAACTTATCTATTTAAAAGTGAACCAAACCCACTTTCGAGACACTGCTGAATTTGCCCGTTTTCAAATCTCGTTTCTATAATGGAATAGTTAACACAGAAATAGCTCTACGGTTAAGTTCAATTTTTTGTGAATATTTTACTCAATCTTTATACGGCTATAGCGGGGGCTCTCAACCTTTTTTTAATAGCGACACACACAGACATGATGTTCACCATTGCAACACACTTACATAAGCTTCTTAACATTAATAAAAAAACGAAGATATGTCGGATTTTATTGATAAAAATTGTGAGTTTAGAAAAATATTATTACACTATCTGACCCGTTGGCAATCCCGTTCGCGTTCCCGTTCCCGTTCCCGATCCCGTTCCCGTTCCTAGTACGTTATCTGACGCGTGAGCAGGCCCGTTCCCGATCCCGTTCCCGTTCCAGATCCCGTTCCCGTTCCCGATCCCAATCCCGGTCCCAATAAAAATCCCGTTCCCGTTCCTAGTACATTATCTGACGCGTGAGCAGGCCCGTCCGGTTTTATCACGATTTTTTTTTCACAGGAACCATCCCCGGCATGATCACAATAAGTCCTGAAAGTTTCATTGCGATCGGTTGAGTGGTTTAGGAGCCTATAATAGACAGACAGACAGACAAACAGACATTGATTTTTATATATATAGATATAGATACTTGCAATCTTTTGCGATATTTCAGAAATATCAATATCAACAAATGGATTTAACATACATGTACAATTTATAAAATACTAGCTGACCCGGCATGCGTTGCAATGCCCGATACCGTTCCGTTCCCGTTTCCGGTCCCGATCCCGTTCCGTCCCGTTCCTAGTACGTTATCTGACGCGTGAGCAGGCCCGTTCCTGTTCCGTTCCGTTTTTCCCCGATTCCAGATCCCGGTCCGTTCCCGATCCTGATCCCGTTCCCGATCCCGATCCCGTTCCCGTTCCTAGTACGTTATCTGACGCGTGAGCAGGCCCGTTCCCGTTCCTGTTTTTTCCCATTTTTTTTTCACATGAACCATCCCCGGCATGATCACAATAAGTCCTGAAAGTTTCATCGCGATCGGTCGAGTGGTTTAGGAGCCTATAAGAGATAGACAGACAAACAAACAGACAGACAGACAGACATTGATTTTTATATACAGAAGATTGAGTAAAGTCACCTGTCGCAACATTTTTCAGAAATATTGACAGCAATGTTGCTCGTCAACCATCCAGCATCACGTGCGCAATATGTGTTGCTCAATGATTGCCGTTTTATTATTTTGTATTTTCGTATACGGAGCGATATCATCGGCAATATGGCGACAATACTCGCCAACACACGGCCGTACCAGCAATAGTGGAACAATAGTGTCGGAAAACACGACTATATTTCCGGCCCACATCACCATATTGCAATAATATTACCGGCAATACAACGGCATAACAATCATTGTTTTAACATAATTCTCCTTCCACGTTTTTGTTACATACATATAATATCTGTCATTAATGGGAAACTTGAGTTTGATAAAGTTCACTTAATTTATCATAGCTATAGCGAATGGTAGACAAACTCAAACGCATCTCACTATCAATAATAATAAGTCTCGACCGATATTTTGACTTAATTACCTTTAAGGATGAAAAGGTTGATTCACACAAGCATTATGTGGAAAACGGAAGTAAAATGTTCAACGCCTTATATGTATGTAATTGCTGGATAATCATTTTCGAGAGAAATCCAGAAGGTACATATCTATTGGAATGTCTTGAAATTTTAACTTAATCAGAAGAAATCGCGATTAATTATTATTTTTCTGCATAAGTCAAGACTGACGCCATGTTTAAATTATGTTCACCGGATACTTGGAATATATACCGGATACTTGGAAATATATGGAAAGTACTTCTCTAAACCTTTACGAAGACACTGCAACTCAGTTGAGAACTTCATTGTGAATGGAAGTATTGACAAATCATCTTTCTATATAGCTGACATCCACAAGACAATTATTTTGACAAAACTATTCAATTTGTCACAGGCTGATATTTAATATTGTTTATTTTCGGGTTTATTTAAACTAGAATTTAACAAATTAAGCCTATTAAAGATATCAGCGAGGTAGCCTACCTCGAAACACCAAACGATATCTTTATTTATTTTAGTTTTCGAGTACATATTAAGGTTAAATAGAGACACACCGGTTGAGAACCACTAGGCTATAGTATCATAATAAATACGTTGGTGTTCAATAGATTTTGTAGGTGGATTGAAGTTTTTTTCATACTAATTCAACATGGTACTATTATAAAATAAACCAATTATTTTGACAAAAATATATCGAATGATATCTAAAATAACTAACCTAACTTAACTTAATTTACCCCAAATCAATATCAAGTGATAGCCTTTAAGATAAAATTTTAAACTTCTTTACAACTTCAAAATTCAATAAAAAAGTGAAACATATTCGAAACTACCTAGTACATATATGTATATACAAATGTCCATAAAGGATATGGAATTTTTGAAATGCTTATAGCCGCAGATTAAATGTTCAAATTATAATTAACACTTTTGTTAAAAAAAATGCATATTTTCCTTGAACATACGATTGAAAAAAAATTTGCAACAATCAAATTTTGCATTATGCATCTTTTCAGTGTTCTTGGATTAAATTTTATCAACGAATATTACAAAAGACATTGTTGATCCAGTTCTACGCATAATGAGCCTATTTCACATTACATACATATGTATGTACATGTGTGGGTAGAACAATTTACATTCATTACGCACCATTCGCTCGAAGGTCTCGCCGTTGCACATTTTCGATATATCTATCGATCGAGCAAGTCTAAAACTTTAACACTTTAACCATTTCCAGACATAATTAAATCATATATGTACATATATTATAATATTCGATAGACTTTTCCGAACCACGTGTCACATTATATTAACTATAAAAGGTCAAACTTCCACATGAAACGAGCGGAATCTTCTTATGGGTGTTCGACCTTAACAATGGCCTCTACGAATTTGTGAATTCGTCATGAGGATAGTGAACCTTTGCTTCGTTGTTTTGTTTACAATAATAAAAGGAAATGATGATAATTCCAGTTTTGTGGGAAAATTGTGAGAGTAAGCTGATTTAGTTGTTGTATTTTGCTAATTTTAATTACAAAACTGCACATTTTCATTCGACGCTGAAAATCAACGTTGAATTGCACAATCAAATTTTAAATACGCAAAATTAAAATAAGCAACTTATTGAGATAAAAATGATTAATTAGAAATTGTCATAATGTAACTTATATGATTTATGGCTATGACATTAATTATGATTAGATATTATTGTTCGATTGTTCATATTATTCTAGCTTAAAGTACCAGTCGCTTTAAGTCTAACTAAATGAACATTAATTTAACTTAATCAATTTGGATACACAGTTCTTCCCAGATTAACTGTCAATATTATAGTATTAGACATTTGTATACATACTATTAAACAAAACTTTCGTTAGCTTGTAATATTATACCGATTCATTTAGGATCCATATTTATTTTACTAATTATAGCATAGTGACATGACAGGTTGCCCCAATTCGTCACTATTGCGAGACATGAGAAAAAATATTTAATACATTAAATAATATTAGCAAAATATAAAGAAGTCAAATCAAAAACTTAAACAATAACATAAAATTAAACAATTGATATTAAAATTAAATTACATTAAATCAAATAACTCCACAATTAAAAGATAATAAATTTTTCAACCTCATTATTGTTGGCATTAAAGATGTCAATATGTTGAAAACATTAATTAAAATGATCGCACACATTTTTTATTAAAAGTTTTTTAAGATTAAACATAATAAACACTGTTCGACAAATGACGACTTTTTTTAGCGAGTTTTAAGCTCGCTATTTTACCGATTTAAAATTCAGCACACTTCCAAATTAACCCTTTTAAACGAAAACAAAAAATAGTGTAGCCAGAAAACTATCCCAATAAACATGTTTCATTAGAAAATACTCAATATAAAATAATATTAACAGTGGGAAAAAATCCCAAGTGAAAATACGTACTTTTGACTTTTGATTTAAACTGGACGACTACTTAGAATGATCTGAAAGCTGAAAAGTACTACAAATGAAAGATAAAATACCTGACTATAGATTCCAATATTAATTTTGAACAAGAAACTGACAGATTTTGAGACATCGAACGAACAACATCAAGAAATAGTGTTCACTGGGCATATATCTATGTATAAGAAAAGTCATATCTCGTCTCTGAAGCATTCTTCGTGTCGAACAGTATTAATATTTAATAGAATCAAATTAAAAGATAACATTAAAATATACGCAAATCATATTAAATTTAATTGTTTCAAACAAAATATGTGTTCATTATACATTCAACTTTAGCCAAAGCCAAAGCTTTATCCGCACTTTTGAAACCTTTGTTCGTTCACTCATATGAAAATTGAACAATCGTAATATCCGCCACAAAGCCATTATTTCCACTTTTCCTTTTAGTTCTATGTATTTTATAGCATGCCAAGTTTAACGACTCAAATTGTAATCCAATGGCAATCGTGTGAATGTATTTCTCCGTACATTAACATTATACATACTAACAACCTAACATATTTATCGGTATGTATAGTGATTTTTTTTAATAGATATCTACTAGAGATATGTTCAGAATATTAATAGGAAGACGACACGTCATAATTGGCCTTAGATTTCCTTTCTATATCCGCGTTTTACCTTGACAAACCTTGTCTACGTTAACCGTTAGTCACTGAGGAACAGTAACGCATACCAAAAATCGCATTGACGTCACATCGAAAGCGATCGCCAAAATTTCAACAAACACTGGTTTATCCGTAACTACTTACTGCACATGTGTGTCCATTGTTTGCCGAGTGCTGGTTTTGAATAATTCAATGGGTTTTTTTGAAATTTTCTACAACGAGTGCTGTTTGAGTTTCGCGCAAGATGTTTTCCGCAAAATGCAAAACGCACATTTGGTATGGGGGGCTTACCTAATTTTATTTTTATCTTAATTAGTCCCGCAACGTGTTCCGGGTTTGCCCTTTTGAGACATTGCAATTTAACGGTTCGTTTCACGTTATTTCCACTGTGAAATTCGTGGAGTTTAGCATGTCACGTGTTGATGTCGACGAACCTAATTTTATCTAAAAATTCTACATAATTATGTACATTTAAAAATATCCATAGTCAATTTCCGGATTCGTAAATTTTCATTGAAAGTCTTTCAAACAAATCAATATCAAAATTGTTTATACATACATTTATTTCAATTGATTTGATTGCAATGATTGATTCTCAACTACATATAAGTAAACATTAACTGGGATAGGTGCAAAGTTATTGAAGAGTTGAGTATTTTTAGATGCTATAACTGCTATGGTTATAACAACAAAGCTAATGTGTGTACAAATAAAAAAATTTGTGCTAAATGTCGATCTGAAGATCATATTAGTAACGAATGTAAAAGTGAATTGTTGAGTTGTGTTAATTGTGATAAAGCAAATAAAAGATTAAATCTAAGTTTAAAAATAAACCACAGCTCATTGGATACAAATTGTTCTACATATACATATGTATATAAGAGACAAGTACTAATATATAAAAATAAGATTAATTATAAATAACAGTTAAACAAAGTGCTAGGAATATATACAAATACCCAAAGTTTTATACGAAATAGACGATTTTATAAATAGAAAAAACCCTTGTTAAATTAAATATAGTCAATTATAATATTTTAAGATGTGACTCTGAGTCAAGACACACGGGTGGTGTGCTACTTTATTTAAGAGATGATCTAGTATATAATAATTTAATAGTAAATAAGATTGATATGGAGTTTTGTGTTATGGATCTTTTAAAACAGCACCTCTGTACAATGCTAGTAGATAATAAGTATTTTTAGCTTTAAATAATGTTTGTTTGTAATTAGCTTTTTAAGCTATCTAAAATAAAATAAATAAAAAAAAATATTATGCTCATTGCACAGATCAACATAATCGAATATGCTAATGATTAAACGAATAAATTAACATCAACGTTGAATTATGTCACGCATTGAAGAAAAGAGTAGGTAGGTACCTATCTAAATTAAAACGTTCCTCTTCATAAATCAAGATTCGTTTTTCCATTTTTTTTTTTTTATTTTTTTTATTACTGCAACTGCCCGAATAAAAGTGGAACGTAAAAGGAAAGCTGACCAGACGTTTCGATCCAATAAGACGAGATCGAATTTATTCGATATTGAAAGTAAAAGTTATGTAAAGATGCAATATGTACATATATACATAGTACAATATGATGTACCTATAGATTTAAAACTAAAATATTATGGTGTAATATTTGGCACATTGAATTTTCAACTGTAAGTTTGATTACATGAAATTACATCATCGAAATTACATCCGGCACATATTGATCCTTTTCTCTATTCTTTGCCCTCCTTTAAATTATCTTTGCTTAAGTTCCTTTCCAGTCCTAACTCCTAAGTTCTTTTCTTATTTTGATCTGTTGTTCGTTTGCAACTATTTTGGCTGTAGTGTATTGTGTGATATTAATATTATTTTGTATTTATATTTTATTGTACATATACTATAAGCTGTTTGTTGCATGATTAAATAAATAAATAAATAAATAAATAATTATCCATGCTCTACTTTTTACGATTATATTAATATTCAAATTGGGAGCGTCCCATAAAAACTTGTCCTGCTGGTACCTGCGCCCAAAAAAATTTTTTTCCGGCTAGGATCACAGCAACGTTAAAGAGATAAGTTTAACGTTGTTTAAGTTTATATTAGTGGTTGCCAACTGGTAATCAGCGAAAGATGATTATTGTTTATTTAACTAAGACATTCGATAGAAAAATAAATTAATAGAAATACATCTTCTTTTCATAAACATATTTTAATTAAAATTTCAAATATGTGAAATTTAAATATTCTTAATAACTACGTATATAAGTACAAAGTATTTTGCTTATTTTCTTTGGTATTCATCACCTTATATATGGAAAAATAAGATTGCACTATTACTAGAGATGTAAAAGAACGTTCTTTAATAAATTACTAAAAATCAATCAAGCATTAAAGCCCGCGTGCAACGGGTTGAGTATCCCTGCACCAAACTTTCATATATGTATTAGTTTAGTGTCTATTACAAATATTCACTACGTAACAATGAAAATGCTCTGTCTCTTTCGCTTGCGTACCTACTTGTTGTGAGTGTAAAAGAGACACAAATATTTTGTATGCCTTTCTTTTATGACATACAGCGTGCTTCTTGATTTTGGCCAGTCAGTCTTCGATTGTTATATCGTTTGTTGCTTTAGTTAGAGTAGTTAGTTTACTCAGTATATACCGTTTTATTAAGGGTATTACTAAGGGTAAAGTTAAGGGTATAATTAAGGGTAAAGTTAAAATTAAATATTAAAAAAAAAATTGTATCAGCCTGTATACTAAAAATGCATATGTGTGTGTGTGTGCCATTTTGTTTCATCGGCAAAAACTTCTGGGCTCCTGGTCGAAAATTTGGACGATTGGGCCACAGTTTATTTGGGATCTTGGTTTTCGACATAGACCCATTCAAATTATACAATATTTTCGAACCATTTTAAGGTATAATATTCATTTTGCATTGATTTTATTCAATTTCAAATTTAAATCACAGCTTTTGGGCACCAAATAATATGTAGGTACATATGTACATATGTATACACACAATATATTCATATATCATGATAATTCTCAGAAATGCTTTCTCCTACGCTTCTTATTGGAAGGGTAATAACATTAACATTTTCCCTATTTCACTTTTATGGTTTACACGATTTTTATATTAACATTATTCCTATATAGCAAGTGTAGCATTTCAGACTTCAAGTCAAAGTCGACAGCTACACATTTCCAATGATGAAAATTAACAAAATCTTCTAGGAATTTCCCCACGTTAGATCCGGTTTTTCCCATCTCAGAACGCGTAGAGGAAAATTTTGCTTAAAACACGCTTCGGAACCGATCCAGTTATTCTAGTTCGAAATGCTAAACATAATTGTTCAAATATCGTTTAAACTGAGCTTCAGACAATCATTCACTTCCACTACATACAATCGACAATTAGCTAGACGAAGTTCAATTAAAACATTAAACTATCGCCGTTCTGGTCATCTTTTATTTATGGCGTTGAGGATGTCGTTTGCAACTTCACCCTTAAGGCCTTAAGTGATTTTTGAATTATTCCACAACGATTCGACATGCATTCTAATGCCGATTTAATAGTATTTGTGGCTATTTAATAATTTCTGCGGTCAAAGTTACCCAATACGCTTCTTTGTCTGCGACGAGGACGTGTTCTGCGAAATATGACGACTAGCGAATAGTATCCACTTTTACTGCCAAGGTAAAATTTGAAGGTGATGCAGAATTGAATTGCACACTATCTATATTCATAATTTCATAGAATTCAAACCCCTGTTCTTTTAATTGGTCCAATGTGTATTTATTCTATTTCACGAGATAGGTACTAAACATTGAAAGCAACCTTTTTTTTTTTGTACTTTATTCGTTATTATTTGTGTCAGCTTATTGTATAAACATTACATTTATTTATTTCACGTTTTGTACAAATTAAATCAAAAAATTCCAAGATAACATACATACGTACATACGTACAATGTTCATGCAATGATGACTTATTATGTCGCAAGCTTTCATAGAAAATCTAACGCCATTCATCAAATGAAACTTTTAAGCGCTGTTATAGTTTTCATAAGCTTTCAAAGTAGACTTGAGCTTTATCAATTGAAGAAAGTTATAAGACGAAACGGATTCATCTTATTGAATTGTATAATTTCAAACGTACTTATTTTAAAGACCCTTAATATATTTTATTTATTTATATTATATATAATAGCTAAAGCTAATTACATTATACTAAACTAAGCACCTATGTATACAGAGATGTTTTTTTTAATACTTCCAGTAATTTATCGATAGTTTTGGAACTTCTAATTCCATCCGACAGTCTATTATATTCCAAAACACCTGTACACACATGTACAAGATGACTCTCAATAATATATGGCAAATTTTGAATACTCAATTTGAAATTCGTCACAATTATGGGTTAGTGCACAGATATTGTACATATGTCCAGTTTTTACCAAAGTTATGTTATCATACACAAAATGTCCATCTGCATCAAACCTTCATGTTTAAAAAGTATTGTATGTCCAAATAGTATATTTGACAAGATATTGCCTTATTCAAATGTACATATAATGGTGCGTACACACTGCCGAATCGAACGCGAACCGAATTCGGAGCAAATTTGGTGCGAACGATAGGATTCGCTTCGTTGGTTGTAGGTATACACTAAATATTCGGACCGAATATCAAGCAAATGCTCGCCCTCGAACGGAAATACAATAGGCAGAATTAAAAAAAGAAAACCTTAAACAATAGCCCAACTAACAAAAAAATACACTATTTGCGTTCGGTTCATTTTCGCTGCAAGAGCGGTCCCATCAAAGTTTGATTTTATAAACCCTTATTATTTTGCGCATATCGTCTTTGTTCGTGGCATCTTGGCGAGCAGTTGTACTTATCAACAATAGTAACAATAAATCACCAAACAATAAAACAATTAACTCACTTTCGAAAATTTCGTACATACAATGAAATTCCGAAAAAATGATGAGGGGTTGAATTTTATATATTTTTACGTATATACATATAATCTGCCGGGTAAATATTGTAAACATTACAAAACTTACCTCGGGGAATCGTACATACATATGTAGGTACATATTATATAGTATGGGTTCACTCGTATGTACATATGTATGTATGTATATGCGCCCGCGAATACTTTCAAGGCTTGATATCATAAAAATGACACACAGAAGCACAATTTTATTTCAAATTCAGTCAAGTTTCAGCCGTTTAACTGAATTTAAAATTTACCTGCATACATATTCACAATTCATGTTGATCTTGATTGTACGTCACACTAAAAACGTTTATGTAACCATATGAGTGTTTAAAATTCAAATAAATAAATACATACACAAAAAAATTGTTTTTGTGGAGCTGCAAAGCGACAAAAAACCATTCGCTGTGAACGATCGCTCCGATCGCTCCGAGACCTAGCGAAGCGAACAGCGAAGCGATCGTTCGGTTCGCATTCGCTGCGACGTCCACATCGCCTTCGGTTCGCCTTCAATTCGTCAGTGTGTACCCACCATAATATGTCCATTTCGTTCATATTTCTCATGCAAAAAAGATATATGTCACTTACAATATTTTAACACAAAACTGGACATATCTGTGCACTAACCCATCGAACTATGTATGTACATACGAGAGTATTACGAAATCGATCAATATCAATTAAACTTTGGTTATCAAGTGCGCGTGCTTTAATTGCTACAACTGAAACGACACGATTCACGTAAAATTTCAATTGTATGCCAGTATTGACTACTTGAAATAATTCCACATGTGATTATTGCACATGTATTGTATACATGTGTCGAAAATTTGGGTATTTTGGTTGTGGTCAGAGGATGTCGTTGGCCTTGTGCTAGTGATTTTTATTTTACGAACCCCATTCAGGTTTTTGGGTTATTGTTGCACGGGACGGTTTAAAAAAAATAAGAACAACGTCATCGGATAACTCGGACGAAGGCTAGTTAGGGTCTCATCCACGAAATAAATAAATGGTATAAACCCTGAGTGGATAATATATATAATACAAAACAGTCACGCCCATATTCATCTGAGGTCATACGAAACGTGTTCGACGACCAAGACAATCAGAAAAGCAGATGTAGACAATCGCTTTGTTTTGATAAACCCTGAACTCAATACAGGATTCGAACTTCTCATTCCGGACATAATTTTATGTTTTAATTTTATAATAAAAGTCAAGTTCGTATGTGTGTATCTCTAATCTCGGGATGTTGATAAATATTTTTTTATATGCACCGCGAGCCTACGGCTGAGGTTGTTCATAACAGGTATATTGTGTTCGTCTTCAATTTATGTATGCACATTATAAGCTTTGATTTTTACTTTTGCAAAGGTCTTGATCCTCAACATTGAACCCTTTGCCATATTGTATAAAAGTAAAAAATTTTCAACGTAAACCTTTTCCGAGTCGACGCCCCCACCAATGTTACTTTTTTTTGTAAATTTGTTTTGCTTCGTTTCAAACTTATTTTAAAACTCAAATGTAAATTGCAAAGCACACGTTAAACTGTTGGCATTTAAATTTTCAATTGAAATAGTAAAAAGTCAGGTTAATGCCGAACTCGGTGGTTAGTCTCTTGAACAAATAAATCCAGATTAGTCGTTCCCTGTTAGAATTTGCCAATTCGCCAACTTAGTTTAATTTATTTATTTATATAATTACATAATCCTTAACTAAGCACCTACTATGTATGTTTTTTTAACACTGCCAGGAATTTATCAATAATTTTGAAACTTCTAATTCCATCCGGCAGTTTATTATATTCCAAAACACCTATGTATGTACAAGATGCTTCTCCTATTTCTACATATTTAACATTTTTTATAATTAAATTGTATTCACACTCCATTCCTCTCACAATAAATTTACTAAAATATGATGGTAACATGTTATTATTTAATTTAAATACAAATTCCAACATGCAAATCCTCAAAGTATCATTCACATTCAACCAATCTAATTCAATCATAATCTTCTTTTTATACTATCAACATTTAAAATACATCTCATACCTCACTTGTGAAATTTTTCCACTTTTCAACGTTTAACTTTCGCCCCAACAAAAATAAAACCTAAAATAGTTTGTTCAAAATTATTGTCCCTAATCGTAAAATTTGTATTTATACGTGTCTTTACATTTAAATTAATATAAAAGCCTTATTATTTTTTGCCTGTGCATTTATTTTTTTTTAAATGCCTGTTAATTTTAAATTTAAGACAGTTATTTTTACTGTAAATTAATTATAGCGAAGAGAAAAATACTATTCTGTAGTTTTCCGTTGACTCTTGGGTTAAATTATTTAATTTATTTGATATTAAATATAATTATCAAAACAATTTCACTTTAATTATATTATTTTAAGAATTAAGATGAATTTAATTATGTAGTTTTTGCCGAAAAATATTGATGGTAATGTTGTAATTTATCAGATTTATTAGATAAATACACAATGAATTTTTAAGGTAGGTACATAATCATATTATGTGCATAAATCACATTGTTTTTTAAGTGTGTAATTTATTTTTTTAATTTAGCTAAGGCATAACCCTAACGGATGATTTATTGTCCCTAAATTTCTTCCAGATAAACTCGTCCAATTTTTATATAGTCTTTTATGGGACTAACACGATTTCGCATTTTTACCACGCTGATTTTTTCCTCTAAATCCCAATACCACCGTTGATTACATATATTTGTCGCTTTGCGGCCAATAAATCTTATAGGGAAACTAAGTACATACATGTTGTATCATTATCGTAATGTTTCAAGTCTCAGTATTGCATTTCTTGATTTATTACGGGCCGATTACACAATGCGTTCACACATTCACTTTTCGCTTGTCACTCTAGTAGGTATGTACTTGTCATAAGTACTACGCTTTTCGGGAAAACAATCGTATAAAAAGTACGTTTCACGTAAAATTCAAAATTTACACGGTTACAACAAGGCATTGATCTTGCGGATTAACCTGAATTTTTATTTTTAAAATTCGATTCGCATTTACAAACCCAAATGGGCGCAGAACAAAGCGTTAAATAAGTACAACGAGCTTACATATACTATACGGGCAATCGGTTTACCTTGATAGATCACCGACTGGTTAACAGTCAGTGAACCACGATCGTTCCCCCTTCACTTTTAGCAGAACAGTAATTATTACGTGAATTTTGCGTCATTTTTAGATGAATATTTAAAGAACACGTGTTGCATATTGACAGTTTCAAATTTGCCATAAATCGCAGACGCGCGCCTGTGTTTTCCGATTTCTGAAAACTGCTTAATCTTTTTGGTAGCCGGTATTTTATGTTTACGTAATCAATTGTGGATATTTTATATCTAAATATAGTGCTGTAAATTGTGCACAATGTGTTAAATTGTGAATCGTATATATGTACGTACATATAATGAAAACAAGCATATTAAAGAAAGTTCAGATTAAAACATTTTATTTTGTTTTGTTGGTTTATACAGCTTCGTTTGTAGAATCCGAATAAATGATTAAACAAAATATCTTAATTTTTGAGTTGATACTGTTTTGATCTACATATGTAAATAGTTGTGCGATATGTACACACATAGATATTTACATACGTATGTATGTATGTGAATTTACATTATTGACGTAATATTTAGGTATATTATAAATGTATGTACATATACCTAGTATAAATACATATGTACAATGAGCGTATTTTTATCTATATATATATATATATAATAATGAATGTCTGTTTGTCTGTCTGTCTGTCTGTCTGTCTGTCTGTCGTTATGTCGATTGTATTGTCGGTAATTGTTGGTAATCGGTAACTATTGTTCCACTATTGCTGGTACGACCGCGTGTTGGCGAGTATTGTCGCCATATTGCCGATGATATCGCTCCGTATACGAAAATACAAAATAATAAAACGGCAATCATTGAGCAACACATATTGCGCACGTGATGCTGGATGGTTGACGAGCAACATTGCTGTCAATATTTCTGAAAAATGTTGCGACAGGTGACTTTACTCAATCTTCTGTATATAAAAATCAATGTCTGTCTGTCTGTCTGTTTGTTTGTCTGTCTGTCTCTTATAGGCTCCTAAACCACTCAACCGATCGCGATGAAATTTTCAGGACTTATTGTGATCGGGATAAAACGGGAACGGGAACGGGAACGGGCCTGCTCATGCGTCAGATAGCGTACTAGGAACGGGATCGGGAACGGGAACGGAAACAGGAACGGAACGGGAACGGTATCGGGCATTGCAACGCATGCCGGGTCAGCTAGTATTTTATAAATTGTACATGTATGTACATATGGCTTTGAATTTTAATTTGCGCTGTTTCATTAAAAGTTTTGAATGATTGTCAATCCAAATGTACTTACTATTACTTACTACTGACTATTCACTGATTAGTAGTTGAATTATTTTTAAACAAACAAACAAATTGTGCGGATTATAAAGGTATTATAATAATTTTGGTATCGGCAATAGTGTAAATAATATTTTTACTAATTTTTATAGTACAATACAAAAATGTATACAAAAAAATATTTAAATTGATTTTTTTTCTTTATCTCAATACCAATATAACTGTGACTAAATTTTTTTACGTATACATTTTTTGTAGAAAATACATAAATACACATCGTTCAATGCTCGGACAACTTTTTGCTTATATCCCCCTACACAAAACGTTGACACCGTTGCTAAATTTACACAAAAAAACTTGCACCTACATAATAATGTACATCTCGACACTTTTATGTACAAGTCGACAGTTCACGGCCATTAAATAATTGTATGAAAATAAAAAATTTGAATAAAATCAAAGGGCACGAATAGCTATAATATTTATAGGCATACGAATAAAAAAAAAAAGAAGAAATCCTTGAAGTTTTCGTATCGATTTAAAATAATAAAAAAAAAATTGCCCTATACATGAAAGTGCGTAGGCCGTTCGACATTTATAATTTTGCAACGATTGCATTCGTTATGCAACCGTTGCATAATTTGTTAAATTTATAAATAAAATAAACATACATACAATAATAACAAAAGTCCAAGGATTACATAAATACGTATGTATTTAGTAGCTCGAATATGTTAAAAGTTCACAAATTGCATATACCTATACATAATTATAATTGTTGATAGTTTATCTATCTATTAACAACTTTTCATTATACCTGTGTACACAATACTAGATTTAGGCTTGCTAACTAACATTGCCAAATATTTACGCAATAGGTAGCTATAATTTCCATAGAAGTTTTCCATGCGTACACAAACAATCACTATTTACGACGTGTAATTTACAACTTTTATACGATCTGCGTAAAAGAAAAACATTACCTTATACCCGCTGAAACAGAGGAAAATAACAATCATAACAAAATTCGCCGAAAAGTGTACGCAAACAAGCATTCTTCAAAAAAAAAAAAACGCGATCAATAAACAAAATTTGTTCGTAATTGAGTTTGGTCGAAAGCGATTTATTTGGTTTCGTTGTGAAAAATTCCTTCACGTTCGAAAACGAGAATTTTCTTTGTTTATTTTCTCAAATGCACTCACTTGAATACTTTTGACAATGCTGCCGACTTTTTTTGCGTTGAAAAGTGCACTCAAAGGATGCAGAAATGTCCATTAAAAATAACGAAAGAGCAAACTCTCAAGTGCATTTAAAAAAATCAACATCTAATTTAATACATACATACATGATAAAACATTCAATGGATTAATATCGTTTTTCAATTCAAATGTTGATATGTTTCAATTATCCGCGAATAAACGTATCTACCTATGAACATAGTTGTGGGTACTATAATTTTGGCTCATCTGTAATCAATTATCTTTTAAATTTATGACCTTCCATAGGTCAACTTGTGACTCACATTGACCTAATAAAGCTATGCGAGTTCATGATACAGTCATGAGACATGAATCGTTAATTTTTGAATTTATTTTATGCTTCCAAGGGTGTTGAATTTTACGTAAAACAGACATTTATGTATGTATATTATTCATTATTAAAATTGCTGTTTAAATGTATTATCACGGAGTATTATTTTATTTGAGTATTGAAGCAGTGTTCAATTATCATATTATGGTGATTAATTTTTACTTAGCTTAATAACATTCAGGGTATCAATAATTTCGAAAAGTTGTTTTGAGTAAATTGTGTGTGTGACGAAAATATTCTGCACTTGAACATGAGGAAACATTTTAAATATTGATTTATTTAGTATTCTATTCAAGTAATCTCAATTCCAAGAAGATTCTGTATTAAACTGTTTTCATTGTGATGTCCTTACTTTTGAAATTTTAATGTCAATTGTAATTTTAAATTGGTACTGAAATGCAAGATTTCCACGGTTGTGTTAGTAACGTTTTTGTTTTCTTAAATTTCTCGTCTTCAAAACGGCTTTTCATAACGGTCTTTCTACAATTAATATAAATCGATTACAAGTATTTATGGTTATTATAATAGTTATCCACCATGTTGGCAATTTTTTAACTACAACACTAGTGTAAAAATTGTCTTCAAAATGTTGCGTGTTTATGTAGGTGTCGTATGAAAAACACTCGAGTTGCATTTTGACATTTTATCATTTCAAATGCGGTTCTTGAAATTGTATACTGCTTCGAGTCATTGTGGATTATCACCAGATGATGATGATGATGCAAAATTTTCATCATTGTAATCAAGTTTTAATCAATTTTTGTCTACTTGCATGTTCAATGTCAATATTGTTCGTGAAAGTGTAACACATACAAGTACATACTCGTATTACAATATCATAATTGAATTCTTCCATTGTATTGACGGCATTCATGCATTATTGCTATGTACTACATACATATATGTATGTAAAGTTGAATTTGGTTGAGCTAACTATTGTACATACATACATGTATGTACATACATATGTAGATATAAGATTTTAATAATTTAAACTTGGTTCACTTTTAACAATCCGAGCACATATTGAAGAAGCACAAGAAACAGGTTCGCAAAATACGATTTTTTTCTGGATGCGGATCTATTGGCAAATCGAATGCGAATCGACGCACGATTTAGGGTTGCCAAAAATATAAATAATAATTAATATATCACTGTTGTTTTTTTTTTTTTGTGTGACACGTCAAACGCTCGATGAATATTCATTTAATATCTCAGTGTTTTAACACGGAAATTAAAATGTAAATAAGCACGCACCTGTGTGCAAATACCCAAGATTATCTCCGGTGAAGCAACTCTAATTGCGCTAATTTTAAGTATAGTTTAAAATTACACGGTCGTTTATCACGTTTGAAAAATGACATTTTTTTTCTATGAAAATATTCGCTTAAAAATCAACACATTGTACATATGCAGGTGATAAAATACAATCACCATCCGTCACAAGTCGACACTCAATAAATGGCTCAAGTCCATAAATCCATCGTTATCTGGGGTATTCGGACGAGGGCTTATCTAAAAATGTTTACTCTAGATCACAAGTGCTGGTTAACACGTACTAATTAATAAAAGCCAATATTGCTACAAGCACTCGGAAAACTCGTCAGTCATATTCGGCTAGCAGATAATACTTGTAATAAACGTTTTGAGTGGGTTTTTTTTTTTTTTGTCTCATCTGATTAGCGAGAGTATAGTCACCGTCAATCTCTAAAGTGGGAATTACACAGGGATAGTTTACTCGCTACGATCTTGCTAGTTTACTGACCGGCACGTAGAGCTGGTAGCGAGTAGCTAGTAAACCTATTACACGTGCTAAAGTTCAAACATTCGAATTTCACTCGCGCGGCCGAAAAAGCAAGCTAGTTTACTAACTTCGCCTATTACACGAACTAGTTTACCAACGACCGGCAAACCAGCGAGATTGTAGCGAGTAAACTATCCCTGTGTAATACCACAATAAGACTAGGATGTAAACGTACAACTAGGAACAGTCTTAAATTCACATGTTGTTTTTTGTAATATTTTCTGTGGCCTTGTTTTTATTCAGTCAGTATTTTTAATAAATTATTTTATAATTGTATTAATAACGTGTGAATATCGTTATTGTTTGTTATGATGTTTAAATCGAAATATTCGTATATTAAACTGAATTTTTTAGTGAAAATTCATTCAGAAGTGTCTAGAAAGTGTCGTGTGGGTCATATTTTAATTAATCATGGTGTGGCACAGTAACATATACCAAATACGTGATCATTGAAAGAGTTACATATGTTATCGTCAAACTTATCTGTTATTTGAAACTCGTTCTAAATACCACAACTATAACAATTGTGAATCGTTACAAATACGTTAGAGATCAATGTATGTATGTATGTTTCCACTACTGTTTTATACTGTTGAGCATTTTTTGATGATGAAACTGTTGATGAAATTGCGAAAACACGAAAAGAACAAACAGATTTGTCGGATTAGGCTCGCGATGTGTTAAATTACAAATTCCGTTGTCATCAAAATTGAATTTTTCAACTATCAGATCAAAAACAGGTATTGTTTACTTCGACTATCGCGTTTTTTATGACAATTTTTGTCAGATTTTATCGTCGAATTTTGAATATTCGAGACTGTAAAACTTGTTCAACAATCGGAAATCTTTCTCTGCGACTAATCGACAAAAGTCAATCTGCATTCGCATTGATATTTCTTCGCAGTTTACGTGAATTTCGCTTTTGACAGCCCTGTCGTGTGAAATATATTCGGAATGATTTATTTGATACAAAGGTATACTTCATTTTAATAAGCAAAAAAAATATAACTAAAAAAAACAACATGCTCTCAAGTAAATTAGCATAAATTTCTAACGTTACTTCAATTGTGAATATAAATACAATAAACATACGAAATTTTTCCTTGTGCTTCAAGTTTTTAATTCAAACAGCAGGATGTAAAAGAATTTTTTTTTATTATTAATACATTTGAATAAACGTTATTAATTTGCCATTTATTTAATGAAGCCTTTGATGATATTGAAATGTTTTCTTATAAAAAAGTATATGATTAGAATTCATATTTGCATAAATATTCAATTTTTATAAATTGTTCAGCACTTAATAGCAGTAATTTACCAATTTCCAACATATTTTTTAATACAATCATTTAAAATTCAAGTCAAAATCTTGTTTAGTCGCACTTATATAAATTTTCCACTATAATTGATATGAAGTAATTTTTTACCCCATCTTCTTGCATCCCTTATTCCAATATTTTTGACTTGTGGGGGCGCAAAACCCGAGCATTATATTTCATTTTAAATTCAATTTCAAACCAATTCGTTCACATTCCGTACAAATACATATGAACCAATTTTACAAAAGCGCTCACAACATTCATTATTTCTTTTATATCACCATTAATTTATTATACGATTTTAAATTGCCTTTAGATTCACAGACATACCCTCTAAAAATTCTCAATGCATACGTTGCGGTTAATGTGAGTGTAGTTTACAAGTTACATATGTATGTAC
The DNA here is from genome assembly GCA_022651745.1 of Parapsyche elsis. NCBI lineage: Eukaryota > Metazoa > Arthropoda > Insecta > Trichoptera > Hydropsychidae > Parapsyche > Parapsyche elsis. The sequence continues at coordinate 492,195 of JAGVSN010000045.1, forward strand.
ATATGTACATACATATACACAGTTCAAACACAAAACTCGACATAATGAAAAATTCCACTGTCTCGTACTTTATATTGAAAAGAAGTGTTTCTTGGGATTTCGGGATTGAGAAATTGAGCGTGAATCCGGGTTTTCAGAATACAAATCCCAAAACAAACCCATCCATAGTCTGTTTTCTTTTAATAGCGTCTGCAAAAAGGGACCAGAGTTTCATCTTCAAGGCTGAGGTTTTATACGTTGGTAGCAAATTCTGTTTTTTTTTGTTTTTTTTGTTTTAGTTAATGCTACAGCGATTTTACAGGTTGCCCCAATACGCTCAATAATAATAAATTAAAATGTGGTTATTAATGTGTTCCTGGATAGGAGTCTGATAAATGTTCAAGCATCGATAATTCGAACTTAAGCTATATTATGTATGTACATACATAGAATACAATAAAAAAATTCGGTTCAGGCCAACCCATGACTTTATCCATATATGTATTTGAGGAATACAAAAATTATTTTTTTAAGTACGTAACTAAATAAAACGCATGCACACCACCACACCAACCAACATATGTACATATCATACATATCAGGAAATTACTGTGTTGAGTGCGCGCGCGTATGTAAAATACGATCTTCGACATATATTCAAAAAGGAAAAAATACCACTTCCAGTTATCGACTCTTAAATTTTATATGGAAAATATAAATATAAATTTTCAGCTTGATCGGTTAAATAGTTTCAGAAATATTTTGTGGTGACAGGATTTTTGACTTTTCTACATGAAAAAAACCCAACTTCCGGTTGTCGGATGTTGACCAAATTCCTTATATCTCTTACACCTTACGTGAAAATAATAAATATGAAATTTCAGCTTGATAGACTTGATAGTTTCGGAGAAAACACACATACAGACACACACACACACACACACAGGTACACAGCCATACAGACATTTTCCAGAAATCATGAAAACCTGATCAGAGGATGATACCTGATACAAATCAGTCAAAATCTCAAGGTCGAATTTTCGCACCATCACAATACTTTATCCGATCAGGATAAAGTATTGTGATATTGTCCAAAGCGGAGACTAATCAATCGAGTAAGTTTGACCCGCCGAATCCGAATATGATAATGAATATTTGGCTTAGTTTCGGTCGCTACTACAAAATCAGTATTTAAATCAATATTTAGGTGTTGTTTTTTTTTCTATTAATTCAGCGGATAATCATCTAGCGAATTTTAAAAGTACATCTAAGATCCTTTTTACGAATATTTTTCCAATGCACTTTTTGGTCAATTTTTTTTTTTTTATTTCAACGCCTCCATCTTAATAACTTTTTTTACGTTCTGCTAAAGATGAATATATTGTATCGATAGTAGCAACAGTCTTGTAATGGCCCATTGAAGTTTTGCGTCTTCACCTCTATCCCACCCTCGTATGTATATAGCGATGCCTAATGGACTACGCTCTGCCGAGGGGACTCATGAATTTACGATTTGACACTAAAGCTGCGCCACGCGCGAACGGTCCCATCGATAGTAGCAACAGTAAATTTTGACTTGTACCACTTGTAGTCAATTTAATTTTAGCTAGAGAGTAATGCAACGCGAAGTTCAGTGCCTATTTCTTCTAACCCGTGGATGTCACTCGAATTTTTGTCCCCATTCCACACACGCCACTAGAAGTGACGAATACTCAAACTGCACACTCGCTTATTGTTTGAAAACAGACTAGAGAGACAAGAAAACGCGCGCAAATGCACAAAACTCGACCATTTTTCAAGTGAAAATCGTCATTTTTACACCTGCGCAAGTCAGTTTAGAGTGCCACTGGTTGAACAGCACTGCTGGTTCGTCCACATTTGCCCACCTGACCAGTTAGTCAATTCTTTCACTTGAATATCAGCCGGTGTCGAGTGATCGTTCCGCAGTGTTAAACTGGCTACCGACTCTATAGCACTTGTTCGCGCACAGTGCTATTTTCACCGCACGTTGTTTCAAACACGACATACATATTATACGTATGTACGTCAGCATCATATTAATAAATATATATATATGTTATTTATATTACTATATATACACAATCGTCAATTAATAGTTCGACCGTATTCGACGCGCGTAGGGGTTATTTTTTTTTCGAATTTGGCGCCCTTTTTTAATTGCCGCCTTGTGCTAGTGAGTGAAACGCTCCATGTACGATTCCTTTATAGCGATAAAAACACTGATTATAAAATGGTGGTATATTCATTTTTCATTGTGTAAAAAAAAGCTGTCGAAAGCTGTATGTATGTACATACATATGATCAGATAGTACAAATATTATATAACAAATAAATTCAATAGCATTTTTCAATTCGGTTTTGATTCAGATCAACCACTGATAACAGTAGTTGAAGTATTATTATTACACTAATATAATAAAACTGAAGTGCTATTATGAAATACTTGGATTGTTTACAGTGTGTTTGTAAACTTGATTGAAAGTTTCGTACGTGAATTGAACAGTGAAAATATAATTTAGTTTAAAATTATTTGTTGGAATTGATTTACTGTTGATTTCAACCGTTTGATTTGAAAACATTGATTTTTAAGATTTAATAATTATGTATGTACAATATTCGAGAAGTAAAATCGTACTGCCGTGCAAAAGTTCAAGTTTTCTATGAAAATTTTACAAAATCGCCTTTTTTTATGCAACGTATAAACAACGAGTGACCTTGAAGTGGATATTTAAGTAGAAAATTTTAGCTAAACACCGGTGAAAAGTTGTTATATAAATATTTTGTTAAAATTCTTGTACATATATATATACATAAATAAACATCCAAATGTCAACTCGCGCACGTCACAACACTTTTCCTTCCAATGTTTTTTTTTTTGTTTTATTATTATTTTCGTGTCGGAACATGCGTCATTACGATACCGAAGCACATCGGCATCTTTGTACGAATTAATCGCTCCATTTTGTAACCGTTACCGTTTCATTGCGAGTTAAACGCGCCGATTTTCAGTGCGTTTTTATGAAAAATTTTCCACTCTAACCGGTTTGTAATAAATGTAATGTTAATAATTTGACACGATCCAGCCACCCCGTTTCCCCATTTTTGAAACACGTTTCTTTTAATTAATTGCACGCTCAATTTTTGCGATAATTTTTCCCATCGATCGCGTCTCAATTTTATTATACAAATGTCGTATCTCGGAGTCGATTTTGCACGTTTGACAGTTTCGCGATTTGTAATTTCGCATTATTACGCTTCGGGGCCAACGTGTACTCGTATTATGACATTTTATTGTCTACGTATTGTACCCATTAATTTATTTACGTCGGTGTTTCTCAACTTTGCCGAAGTTAATAAGTCCTGTCCTTGTCTCACGTAAGTAGATATTATTTATATTTAATTGTATATAAAAAAAACTATAACTGTGCAAATTTATTTATTGGCATCGAGAACATTGACACTGCTATAATCGCGTGATGAAACAATAATTACATGTATGATTTTATCGTCATAGAACTGCATAGATCGACTATTATTACTATAGGTTTCGAACCTAAACTGGTCTAATTAAATAACCATTAAATATGTTATACGGAATGCTAAACGTTTAACTGTCGTTTTCCGCTAAAATTTTTAACTTGAATTAAAACGGAATATGTATGTACATAGTTAATGAGTAACACGCATGTTAGCGTAATTATTTACACTGCTGTTTAATGATGAAACTTCCTTTTGGCGAAATCATCAATCTTGTACAATTTTTTTCTAAGGTAAATAGTTTTTTGGTATATGCACGTTTCCTTTGTCGTTAAATAATAATTATACGTTATATAGAATCGAATAATACGGATGTATCCAGGCAGATAAATTATACGATCGAATTAAAATTATAAATGTCAGCTGTGTGTTTAATTTTGCATACGTTCTTTATGCATATTTTCTGAGAATTATCTTAATTTATAGCAGGATATGTATTCTTACATACATCAAACGTTCGTAGAATTCAGAACTGTGTTTATTTATTTTAATTGAACCAAAAACCTGTTTGTAATCTTCAATAGAATATAAATAATGTTATTTTAACACCTGAGTGAATGTAAACTATGCAAATTTGCATCGATCATACATATGTACATAGAATTGCCATTCATTAGTATTCAAATTATTGAGAAATGTCAATTTTATTTTTAATAAACCTACTGAATATTTATGTTATGATTCTCTTCCATAATTAAACTCTCTAATACATAGTCCTATTTTTATTAATTCGACTCTTCGCTTAAAAGTACCGGTGCGTGTTACCCGTTCTCGATTTTTATTAGATTATGAAACTATTTCACGTAACAATTATTATTATCTTCATTATCCTATCCTCAGAATGATTAGATATGGTAATAAATACTCTGATTTTATTGATTCATTAAATATTAATCTGTCGTCGCTAAAGCAACGACTCAACATTTCATTTATCAACTCAACATATGTAATTTATTTATTAGTTTTTTCTTCTACGCGTTTTATATTATGCATTATCTATGTAAAAGTCCTAACAGGCGTATAATAAATAAATAAATAAATAATTCAATTCAATGTAATTTAAAACAATAGTAAAACAACAACTAGGTTTTCATTATATAATATCAGAAACTTTATATCGATGTTTATATTCAGTTATTATGACTCTTCTAAGGGTTCATTTACAATAATAATCTGTCCTAATACTATACATATTAAATTAATTATCAAAACTATTTTGTGTGATGATCAGATATGTATGTACATTTGTATGTACAATATGACAGGCGTTTATTTATTTTAAATAAACATTTCTTGGTGTAAATTTTTTTTACCTATAGGTAGATAAAAAAACTAAAAATCATAATAAATCGTATAAACAAATCGTGCGTTCAATTTATCAAATCCTAATCTAATTGAAAGCCGACATTAGTGGACATTAATCCGACACTTGAATTGTTTGAATTGTTAGGATTAACGTCTACGCTATCCGATAATATTAAATTTGTGTGCAGCATCAATTTAATATTCATGGGAATGCAAAATTTAATTCTTATAAATTTTACGCGGATAATGAGCCATTCTGTACGTATGTACGTGCATTTTTTAACTGCACTTAACAACGCATGATGATATTGCAATTTTCGTCTGGTCTTGTTAACAATATGATTACTCGGAATTCGTATAATTTTTCGACACGCAACATGTGAAACAGTTTTTAAGAAAATCAACTTTGAAACGTTGTCGATAAGGAATCAATGAAATGTACTCTTAACTAAAATGTTGAGACATAGTTAAGTGCGTGCCGATTTTGTAACATCGCCTTTACGTTGACATTTTGATTATTGCGCTATAAATTAAAAAATGGATTTCCAAATTGTGTATTACATAGGCTTATGATGAAATGTATGATTTCTAACAATCGTTTATAAATGATTTTTTCACTTATCAATGTTAATTTATCACAACTGATGTATATATAATCCGATACTGACATTTTGTTACTTTTTTTTTTAGTGTTTGTTCTAATAGTTAACAGATTGACAAAGCGCGTAACCAAAGTGTGAAAATACATCACTTTTTTTACATTGCAAAATACAACAATTGTTCTTTTGACGTTAAAAAAAAACCCAACTGTGTGTACACAATGGGAAAACGCTAAACAAAACTGCAAAAACCAAATAATCCAAAAGTTAACGTTTTTTTTTTTATAATGCAAATAAAACACGCCGATTCATTATCGAGTTTTTGAACAAAATAAATAATACAAAAAAAGAATACGTTACACGTTAACCCAAAAGTTTTTCAAGCGTGAAGGCTATTCACGAAATTCAATAGAGTACAAAAATAAATAAAAACAATCCTTAACTTGCAGATGTACATAATGTTTTTTTTATACTCGACCCTAGCTACATAATATTATTATGAATGATTGTGCTGTAAATAATTATAATAAAAAATAATACTTAAAATGAAAAATAAGACATAATAATAATAAAATTAAAAAAGACAAAAGACGATGGTAATTAAATAAGGAATTGTAAACGCAACCGTGAGATTTAACTGATCCATGTATAATAGTTATATATGAATATTTTTAAATCGCTTATATTTTTTACAAAATCGTGTAATATCTTTTGAAAAAATATTCCATAAAGATATAAATATACATATCCCATAATTGTAGATAATTTCAGCTCAATACAAACTTTACATAATTTGCGAGATATCGAACCTATTTTTTTATTCTACTATTTTTGGCTATTCTACTAGAAAAAAAATCCCACTTCAAGAGTAAACACCCACTTCCGGTTGTTTAATTTCGACAAAAATTATGAAAACTATAGATATGAAATTTCAGCTCACTTGACTTAAATTAAATAGTTTCGGAAAAAAAGCTGAAAAACACAAAAAACCAAGAATAAAAGTACTACTTCCGGTTTACTAAAACTTACTTACGGTTTTTAAAAATTATATTATTTTGAAGCTCATGCTGTCATAAGGTCACACATAATACATGTACAAAATTTCAGCTACATGTATTTGACAGTTTTGCTGGAAAAATCTTCCAAAGATAACAGACAATTAAGTGACTTTCAAGAGGGATAAACAGATTTTGAGTTATAGCGATTCTACATACAGACATTTTCCTAAAAACATAAAAACGTCATCATCAAAGGTGTACTGATACACATCCGTGGTCAAATTTTCGCACGATTACAATACTTAATTCGATATGGGATAATGTAAAAATCCAAGCTGACGTATTGCGCATTCTGTACATTTATAATAATCAATTACATATGTGCGTGATGCATTCTAAAGCCACGATCGAAATGTATTGACACTTTTGCATTTTTAATTCTTTTTTTTGCCGATCGATGAATCACACAATCGATCTATCACAATCGACAACAATACAATCAACAATAATATAATAGCACGTGAAAAATGATCGATTTGCGTCACGCAATTTTTTGCATTTGAAGATTTTATCTCGAGAATTTATGCCGCACACTCCGTATCACGCGATCGATCAATAATAATCATTACATTTCAATAAACAATAATTACATATATTACCGCTTTTTTAATAACGACATTTACCCCTAATAAATAATATCCACTTGACAATATTTAATAACAAATCGTTCGATACAAATTAATCGGCTTTGTCACACAATCAACGCGTTGATTGCAAACGTAATCCGTCAATGACTTATTAACCTGTTTATTTTTCTTTTATGATTCAAAAGATAATTTAACGTTAATGTACCACTCTTTATTACATGAAAAACCATCACTCAATCATATCAATTCTTTCTCGCAATACAATCATCTCTATACATCTAATACGGTGCTAATTACTTTTAAATGTGACATACTTGATATCAATTTTACCATTTGCCATAGAAAAGTAACCACGGAAAGACATTCTCCAGCGGTGAAACCTTTAACTTCTAGATCCCGGGAAGGATTAAGCTAGGATTTAGTTAAAGAAATTAGCAAATTCTACCAGAAAAAGGTCGATCTGGATATTCAAATCTTGACAATGACGATATTTAAGGTTGAAAACCTTTCGATTTATGGGGATCAAACTCAGAACCTTAACTCCAGAGATTAACGCTCTAACTAATTATATCAGCTGTCGGGAACCGGCGGCTCCGGAGCCTCGTGCGGCTCGTCATTCAACGTTTTGCGTGAAACACAAAACGTTTACACAAAATCAAAATGAATCCTACTCCCACAACTTGATGGCTATAAAAAGCTTTAAGATCGTTTTTCAGATTAAACTTTATAGTGATACACTATCGTACGCTAAGTATGCTAAGTTCGTACGAATGACGTTTAATTTAATTTTGAACATATAATTCGAAAATAATATGTTGCGCTTCCCAAACTTATCAATTTTACAAGGTTTTAAAGAATTATATAGTCTTAATATAAAAAAAAATATCTCAAGGTTTTAAAGAATTATATAGTCTCAATATAAAAAAAAATATCTCAACGTTTTATACAGATATTAAATGTTCCATAAAATTGGAATACTACAATTGAATCGAATTAGAGTGGATGCGCACGTAAAATTTTCAGTGCGGGTACTTAATAATTATCTACTATCTACTTCAATTTAAATTTTTGCCATTACTGATACAGTACACACTATAGTGCGTATACTGATGGCAATCTCTCCTTAGTTGGCAATTTCTCTTCCATCATACTGACATTAAAGCGTGTACGTCTTGTGGCATCGAAACTTTGACGACCAATAAAGAAGCACTAACATTCAACACTAAAATATTCCCCTCACGCTGTTATTTTAATACAATACGTGATTTAAAATTTATTTATTTATTTATTTTATATAATAATAGCTAATTAGCTAATTTAACTGACATCTATTACATATTTATAACAACTACACAAATCAATTACACATTATACACTATACTTATACATAAGTACTATCTCTCACAGAGGTGTCTCCTCACACGTTTCAAGAATGCATCTATTGTCTTAGAAGACTTGACGCACTCCGGGAGGGCATTATACATTAATTATACTGTGAAAAACACCACCAGCTGTCTTTGTTTTCCTTACTCTACCTACAACTAATTGGTTCTTATTTCTAGTAGAATATAATATATATATTTATTTATAGTAGAAGTGTCTTAAAATGTTTTTTTTGGTAAACGTACCCATGTATGTGGTAGTAAAACTGCACTCGAACTGCAATTTATTCCGAAGCGCAATAGCGCAACATGCAAACATACTTGTCCATCATCACTTTCACCGTTTGGACACTGTGTTGTGTGTAATTTGCACACCAGATGTTGGAAGCTGCATAAACTGCAATTAAATTATAATGGATAATTGATCCGGTGACATTTTTCGTCCCCCATAAGAAGTGGAACAATTTTCAAGTTGCGCTACTTGAGGCGTACGCACTTCGTTTTGCACACACAGATACATTTTTCCATAAATGATTTTGAATTTTGAATTCGAAAACCATTACCTAAAATATTACCTATTAACTTCAAAACATTAAACCACGGGTTCCCAACCTATGGGGTCTCGACCCCATTTGGGAGAAAGGTTTTCGGTGGGGTCGCCAACTGTAACAGTAAAAAATATTGACTATAGTGCAATTTTCTGTCAGTTATGACGTATGGATGTGAAACGTAGATACTGCTACGTAAGATCCAGTGCACACAGTGAAGCATGGATCGATGTATGTATGCTTGGTATAACAAAAAGAGATCGTAAGAGGAATGCATGGGTAAGAAGTATGTATGACCAAAGTGGCAGATATACATATAAAAAGTTGAATAGCGAAAAAAATTAACGCGAGAAATACTGGCTTGGCATGCGAGAGGATGTGAAAGAGAGCAAGGGTAGACCGAGTGGACGATGAGCTGATGAATTGAGAAGAATGTCTGGCGTTAACTGGAAAAAGAAGGCATACGACCAATGCATACTGCCAGTTATGACGTATGAATGTGAAACGTGCATGCTAAATTCAAGAATGTTACATAAGATCCAGTGCACACAGAGAAGCATTGAAAGATGTATGCTTGGTATAACAAGAAGAGATCGCAAGAGGAATACATGGGTAAGAAGTATGTATGACCAAAGTGGCAGATATACATATAAAAAGTTGAATAGCGAAAAAAATTAACGCGAGAAATACTGGCTTGGCATGCGAGAGGATGTGAAAGAGAGCAAGGGTAGACCGAGTGGACGATGAGCTGATGAATTGAGAAGAATGTCTGGCATTAACTGGAAAAAGAAGGCATACGACCAATGCATACTGCCAGTTATGACGTATGAATGTGAAACGTGGATGATAAATTCAAGAATGTTACATAAGATCCAGTGCACACAGAGAAGCATTGAAAGATGTATGCTTGGTATAACAAGAAGAGATCGCAAGAGGAATACATGGATAAGAAGTATGTATGTATGACCAAAGTGGCAGATATATAAAAAATTGAATAGCGAAAAAAATGAACGCGAGAAATACTGGCTTGGTATCCGTGAGGATGTGAAAGAAAGCAAGACAGACCGAGTGGCAGATGGGCTGATGATTTGAGAACGTGAAATGTGGATGGTGAACGGCTGAAAAAGATCATGAATGCAATTTTCATTTTTAATCCAGTGTCTTGATGTTTGAATAATATTTTTTGCCTTTTTCAAATATTTTATGGTCGCGGGTCACTTGGCTATTACAAAAAGGAGTTCTTAAACATACCAATTAAATATAATCATTCTAACCATTGATGGATAAAATACACTATTGAGTTCTACTGTCATCTTATTACAATATATGAGGAAATTACATACTTACATAATATGAAAATTATATATATGTAGGTATTATACATACATGCAAACTAGGCTACATCAGCTAAATTTGTACAGATTATATTACATTGTCTATGTTGTAAATATGCTAATTCTGCGATTAAAAAATATAATGCCTATTATTTTCTACGACTGTGTTCTGCTTTCGTTGTTTTATCTACTTCTATTTTTTTATCGCAATACTTTTATTACAATAACAATAATGACGGGTTATTTAGTAGCACAACCTTGCCATTTATAAGTCGGTATTTTTTAATAAAAAATATACAAAGTTGCAAATATCGCACATCAAAAGCTACATTCGTACATATGTACATAAGTGTTCATGTAAATATTTCAAATTTTAATAAAGTTTCAATCTGTCAATGACACATATATTATAATCTATACATTATTATTATTATATAACTTACTGAAGTACATACATGTATTTCAGTAAGTTATATACGTAATTTACGATCAGTGTACACTGATATTTATTGCTTTGTTTGCACTCGTTATCTGATACCATGTGTCGAATAATTAATAAATCGTGGCTACTCGAGTTTTAATCGCACTAACCGACTGCTAGTATAATTCTTAGATGATTTTTCATCACGTGGAAAAACTCTACAAAATTTTCCACCGTCGGAAAATCACCGAAACGTTTTAAATAATACATAATTACTGAGATTTTTGTCTCGACGATAAAAATGGCCGTTTCGTTAAATCTCTCTCTCTCTCTGTGAATTATCTTGACGATGATGGTCGTTTAAAACCCCTCCTACGTAATCTCGTATCCGTAACAATGGCCTGTCTTAATCGAATTCACCATCTAGCGATTAAATCTGCTTTATCTCAATTCAGTTTCGCTTAGAAAAGCTGCCATTTCGAAAATATCCCAGTTGTAACTCGAAATCGGAGGAATCGAGTCGTAAGTACAGTGCTTTATCGTTTTTCGTTCTTAATTTATATCAATTCGTTTCGAAATGAGATTTGATTTCACCACTTTGACGCTCTCGTACTATATTTCGATTATATGTATACTTAAAATTATTTCTCTTAAACGTGTCGTCTCGTATGTATTGTAAAATAGCATTTATTTTAATTATTTATTTATTTTATATAATAATAGCTAATTAGCTAATTTAACTTACATCTATTACATATTTATAACAACTACATAAATCAATTACACATTATACACTATACTTATACATAACTTACTATCTCTCACACTTTTCAAGAATGCATCTATTGTCTTAGAAGACTTGACTTGAATTTACAATTAACATATTTATTTTAACAATGTTTGAACGCGTTCACATTAATTTAAAAACGGCTGCTAAGTTTAACGTCGTTTTGATTAAAATCTGCCTAAAAGTATTCACATCAGACAGTGAATGTTCATTTTTGTTTTGCTCTTTTACTGGTTTATCCAACATTGCCATTTATTAATATTACATATATTATCGTGTTGATTTGCAATATGAAGTCATCTTCGTTTAATATTCACATACGCACGAATAAAAATCGTGTTTCAATATAATAATATATAATTATTTATAACAATCCGTGCATTATCATATTCATATAATAATATTTTAAAAGATTTAGTGAGTGTGCAAATGGACAATCGTAATTTCCCTCATTCTCCACAATTTTTTTTTTTTAATTCGTTTCTGTACATATAATATTATACTAAGCACAATTTTTAGATTAAAATAATTTTTTTAATCATGTACATATTATTATAATTCTATGGGTTATTGTATGTATGTCCATTTTTTACCAAAATTGAGTTATCATACGCAAAGCGTCCATCTGCATTAAACCTTCATATTTAAATAGTATTGTACAGTGCAAATAGTATATTTGAGAGGATATTGCCTTATTGAAATATATAATATGTCACTTACAATATTCTAATTATTCAATTATGTTAAACTCTCATCAAAAAATACATTTTCAATACAATACGCACACTTCAATGGAACAAATTCTTACACATAACATTATATCATTTAAAAGTATTATACGTGTAACTTAATCAGTACGTATTTTATAGTACCGTAAACTTACTTCAAATACATCATTTTGCTTAAATTTAAGGATTAGACTGCGCTAAATTTTTTTTTACATTTTACCCCCACCCACATGTCGAAATGATTTTCTCGATGGTTTTCCACTTTAACTATCGCCATTGGCAAGAACTATACATAACTGTACCCAGATTGGCCATCTCCTGTCAGATTTTTATTATTAACTTTTTTTATTACCCGGCTTTGCCCGGGGTGTAATTAATATAATGTAATATAGTGTTTGTTTAGTAAATTATTTCGGAAGTCCAAAAAAGGGGCCGCCGGGGCAGGAGGGAGGTCTGGGGGTGGTAAGGGGACCGGCATAGATTTTAGGGAGTATAGTAACGCTATGACGTCACTATAGGATTTTTCGAGTTTTTTTCTATCAATATATTTTTAAAATTTATTTTTCTGGTTTTTTTGGATTTTTTCAACTTTTTTTGGAACTTTTTTTGAATTTTTATTTTTTCAACTTTTTACCCCCCTAAAGCCATTCCGGCCCTCAAACCACCCCCAGACGTCCCTCAAGCCCCGGCGGCCCCTTTTTGGACTCCCTCAAGCCATGCCCCCTACCACCCCCAGACCCCCTCAAGCACCGGCGGCCCCTTTTATGGGCTCCCTAAAAGCTATGCCGGCCCCTTACCACCCCCCCAAACCCTCCTTCTTACCCCGGCGGCCTTTTTTTTTGGACTCCCGAAAAGCAATGTCGGCCCCTTACCACCCCACCAGACCACCCTCCTACACCGGCGGCCCTTTTTTGGACTCCCGAAAAGCAATGCCGGCCACCTACCACCCCTCAGACCCACCTCCTATCCCGGCGACACTTTTTTGGACTCCCGAAAAGCAATGCCGGTCCCTTACCAACCCCCAAACCCTCCTTCTTACCCCGGCGGCCCCTTTTTTGGATTTCCGAAAAGCAATGCTGGCTCCTTACCAACCCCCAAACCCTCCTTCTTACCCCGGCGGCCCCTTTTTTGCACTCCCGAAAAGCAATGCCGGCCCCTTACTACCCCTTAGACCCCCCCTCCCGCCCCGGCGGCCCCTTTTTGGGCTCCCGAAACACTATCTGCTTAAATCTACTCTTAAATCTGCCGAAAACATCTACTATCGTGTGTACTTCGTCGTTTCTATTAATCGCGCCCGAGCAACGCCTGATAATTGACGAATGACCCATACGTACATACATACAAACTTAAGCGTTTTATATATTAGATTTATTCAACTTTAAATAATTCCGTTTCATACACACGTGTGCACTTACAATGCATACTCTAGTCGTGAAAAGTGCATTAAAAGTTGAACCTCAACCGTTTGATTTCACCGATCGGTCGGCGTGTCCACAAACGAGAGTTAATTGGCGTAAGCGATGCAATTCTCCAATACGCGAATTGCATAACTGCATAAGAGGCGAGAATTTACCGACGAGAAATTGCAGTGTTGCGACTCTCGTGACCAACATACATACGTACATACATACATACCATGGTATGATGGTGGCACGTTTGTTGGACCAGACACACCGGCACCAGCCCACTCTCATACTAATCAGTCTCACCTGAGCTCACCTTAAACGCTTTAGCACTGTCCACACGCGCACCAGTAAGTGAAGTTCAATCGATAAAAATTCTATCGAATTCTATTATGTATATATGTATGTATACTGCCGTCCTAAGCCCACTTAACGTAACTGACAAAACAACAATATCGAGATATGTAAATGGACTTGAAAGTTTTATTCTAAATTTGTGTTTTTCTTCATATATTACTGATTTATTTAAACTTTATTTTAGTGTATGCGGTTATGTTCTATTGTGTTTTGATAATTCTAAGGAAAATTTGAAAAAAACACTTCATTATTCATTATTAATGTATACATATGACTATTCCAAACTTCAACCACTCCATTTGAAAAGAATGAATCTCTAACAATCTCATTTGATTTTCATTTTCCGAGTCTAAGAGTATGACCTTTTAGATGAGGGTTCTCATTGAACATAATGAGGTTGGTCATTTCACATGAATGAATGATTATTTATTATTTTGAATACTTCATTATTAAATCACCTATTAATGTCCTCGTCTCCAATGTGGAGAGATTCAGTCTTTTCAATCTTTCGTGATAAGGTAGTGACCGAAGGTAAATATTGGATACGTTATTTTCGCCAAGTATTGGTGATACTATGTAGTTAGATTTAATAGCTTAAAACAGTCACTTTTGGATGAAGATACATTCATTAATTTTGATATGAAAAATCGCAAGAATACACTCCCATAACCCCTAAAACACATCTAACTCATTTTCGATATTTTTGTCAGTTACGTTAAGTGGGCTTGGGACGGCAGTATAAGTAAAAACATTATAATCGTAAAATGACGCATCTTGTACTAACGTCGTACGTTATTTGCCATTTTGGTCATGCCACTTACCCATGTATTCCTCTTACGATCTCTTCTTGTTATACCGAGCGTATATGTATGTTTCCACACTTTTCTCTGTGTGAATTAATTCTTGAATTCAACATCCGCGTTTCACATCCGCACGTCATAACTGGCGGTACGCATTGGTCTTGTACCTTCTTTTGTAAGCACTTTATGTATTTGTAAGAAGTTAAAAAGTGAGATGATTTTATTCTTCCTACTGGGTGTTGATGTGGGTTAGAATGCTCACTTAAAACTCATACAAACTTAACTTCAACATTGAAGTTTTAATTTATCGTCGTGTACACTCGAACTGAAATGTACGTAATTGATTCGTTTATCATGACTTTCCGTGATGAACTGGAACTGGTTACTTTTCCTCGCATGTACATATGTACATATGTACATACGAGCTAAAAGTATGATTGATTTTGAACACACCTGCATTGCGACTTTTGACATTTATATACATACATATGTATGTAAATAGCTACAGGTATCGATATACTTGCCCATTTTTCATTGTGAAATTAGCGATGCAGCAAGCGCGTTAATTAGCCATAAGACATTTCGTTAATGTGCCGATTTAACGTAAAAAATAAACGTTTGGAAACCACTGTTTCGAGACATCGCGTGACCAAAATCAAAATTGCACTCGTCAAACGCGGCAACGACATTAAATTTTTGCAAAAAAAACTTCGCATTCTGATCTTCCCTCCTCGCAAAAATAAAACCTGTCGATCGAGGATCCGGTCGACGATATATGTACATAAATATAGTCGTATATGTACAGCGTGTCCCAAAAATCACCCGTCAAACTAGAGCCAGCGGTTGGGAACCGGCGGCTCCGGAGCCGCATGTGGCTCTTTGTATGAAAACCTGCGGCTCTCGCTGTCAAGTTTTACGTAAAACACAACGTTGACACACAATTTACACAAAATCAATATTAATCCTATTTCCACAACTAATAATACTTTTTAGTAATAAACTGTCAGACATTGAGAAATATCATGAAGATAACTTTTTTTCCATTTCATAAATGAGCAACATTTAATTTAATTTTGAATATCATCAGCCCATCATCCACTCTACCTTGCTTTCTTTCACATCCTCTCAGATACCATTCCAGTATTTCTTGCGTCCATCTGCCATCCATTCTTCTCGCTATGTGTCGAATCCAACTCTTTCACACGTTCCGCAGATATCTGCCACTTTGATCATACTTCTTACCCGTGTATTCCACTTACGATATCTTCTCGTTACACCAAGCATACATCTTTCCATACTTCTCTGTGTGCACTGGATCTTTTGTAACATTGAATTTATCATCCACGTTTCACATTCATACGTCATAACTGGCAGTATGCATTGGTCGTATGCCTTCTTTTCCAAGTTAACTTTACACTCCGGATGTTTATTGTCGTGCACGGGGTCACGAGCTATTTGTGGTGCCGGGGTACAGAACAATGCTTATGGGGTCCAGCCCGGTGATTACTGCTCTCAAATTATTTAATTCGTTGTCGACTGATGTTGACATTTTCAACATCAGCCTGGCGCAGTTTGTAATCAAACTAAAGACTTATAAATTATAGTATTATTTTGTTATTATTTTTTTTTTTTTTTTTTTTTTTGTTTGATTTTCTAATGTTTTTTTTTTCTTTATTATATTATATTATACTCTGTGTAACTTATACGTATCTTTTTAATACTCTTTTTTTTTTTGTTTTTATATATGTATGTATATGTAATTATATTTTGGGCTAAAAACCTGTTTATAAATAAAATAATAAAAATAACTGGCAGTATGCATTGGTCGTATGCCTTCTTTTTCAAGTTAACGCCAGACATTCTTCTCAATTCATCAGCCCATCGTCCACTCGGTCTACCCTTGCTCTCTTTCACATCCTCTCGGATACCAAGCCAGTATGTCTCGCGTTCATTTTTTTCGCTATTTAACTTTTTATATATCTGCCACTTTGGTCATAGATACTTCTTACCCATGTATTCCTCTTGCGATCTCTTCTTGTTATACAAAGCATACATCTTTCAATGCTTCTCTGTGTGCACTGGATCTTATGTAACATTCTTGAATTTATCATCCACGTTTCACATTCATACGCCATAACTGGCAGTATGCATTAGTCGTATGCCTTCTTTTTCAAGTTAACGCCAGACATTCTTCTCAATTCATCAGCCCATCGTCCGCTCGGTCTACCCTTGCTCTCTTTCACATCCTCTCGCATACCAAGCCAGTATTTCTCGCGTCCAACTTTTTCCACACGTACTGCTATATCTGCCACTTTGGTCATACATACTTCTTACCCATGTATTCCTCTTGCGATCTCTTCTCGTTATACCAAGCATACATATTTCAATGCTTCTCTGTGTGCACTGGATCTTATGTAGCATTCTTGAATTTATCATCCACGTTTCACATTCATACATCATAACTGGCAGTATGCATTGGTCGTATGCCTTCTTTTTCAAGTTAACGCCAGACATTCTTCTCAATTCATCAGCCCAACGTCCACTCGGTCTACCCTTGCTCTCTTTCACATCCTCACGGATACCTCGCGTTCATTTTTTTCGCTCTTCAACTTTTTATATATGTATCTGCCACTTTGGTCATACATACTTCTTACCCATGTATTCCTCTTGCGATCTCTGCTTGTTATAATACCAAGCATACATCTTTCAATGCTTCTCTGTGTGCACTGGATCTTTTGTAACATTCTTGAATTTATCATCCACGTTTCACATTCATACGCCATAACTGGCAGTATGCATTGGTCGTATGCCTTCTTTTTCAAGTTAACGCCAGACATTCTTCTCAATTCATCAGCCCATCGTCCGCTCGGTCTACCCTTGCTCTCTTTCACATCCTCTCGCATACCAAGCCAGTATTTCTCGCGTCCAACTTTTTCCACACGTACTGCTATATCTGCCACTTTGGTCATACATACTTCTTACCCATGTATTCCTCTTGCGATCTCTTCTCGTTATACCAAGCATACATATTTCAATGCTTCTCTGTGTGCACTGGATCTTATGTAGCATTCTTGAATTTATCATCCACGTTTCACATTCATACATCATAACTGGCAGTATGCATTGGTCGTATGCCTTTTTTTTCAAGTTAACGCCAGACATTCTTCTCAATTCATCAGCCCAACGTCCACTCGGTCTACCCTTGCTCTCTTTCACATCCTCACGGATACCTCGCGTTCATTTTTTTCGCTCTTCAACTTTTTATATATGTATCTGCCACTTTGGTCATACATACTTCTTACCCATGTATTCCTCTTGCGATCTCTGCTTGTTATAATACCAAGCATACATCTTTCAATGCTTCTCTGTGTGCACTGGATCTTTTGTAACATTCTTGAATTTATCATCCACGTTTCACATTCATACGCCATAACTGGCAGTATGCTTTTTCAAGCATAGCATTCATTCTTCCAAAAGTGCTCCATCCCAGTTTAATTTTCAAACTTAATCAATTTTGCATGGTTTTTCCCTAATTTGGCTCTTAGCTCGAAAAAGGTACCCGACCACTGAACTAGACATTAGTATTATAATTTATAATACACGAGTGGTTTATAAAAAGTTGATTTGAGAGACGTCTAAGTATGTAGCATTGTTGTATAAAATTAGGCGTTCGGCTATCGTGCGTTCTATATATGTACATTTAAACGAACTTTTAGTCTTAACTTTTAATTAAAAATGTACAATTGTTCAGCTACGATTCCGCACTGTGGCTTGATGCGGTTGATACATTTTTCGAAAAAATATTACCATGGTTTAATCGTGGCAAAAAGTGGCCGCGATCGCTCGGAAACGCGTAAATGGCTTTAGGAATTTCACCCACTTACCCATATAGAAGATTGCCGCTATTAACTTCGACTAATTCCTCTTTAGCGCGCGTACATTACACATTAAATACTCTCTGTTTTTAAATCAACGAGTTTTTTTTTTGCTCACTGTTAATGATTGATAATAATGATTGATTTCAAAAGCAAAATGTCATCGAGAAACCGGTGGTAAAGTCGACTTATCACAACGTTTAAGATTTGACGATTGATAATACATCAACAAGGTCGATAGTTGAAGATAAGCTTAAACAATGACCGTTGATTTCAAGTGCAAATCACTGAATAGCCAATTTTTGCAGGATGTCGTTTTAATTTAATTTAATTAGCATACCACATTTATGTATTTACTAGCTTTATTACCCGGCTTTGCCCGGGGTGTAATTAATATAATGTAATATAGTGTTTATTTAGTAAATTATTTCGAGAGCCCAAAAAGGGGCCGTCGGGGCAGGAGGGGGTCTGGGGGTGGTAGGGGGCCAGCATTGCTTGAGGGAGTCCAAAATGGGGACCGCCGGGGCTTGAGGGACGTCTCCCTAAAGGCTATGCCGGCCCCTTACCAACCAACCCCAGACCCCCCTCCTATCCCGGCGACCCTTTTTTGGACTCCCGAAAAGCAATGCCGGCCCCTTACTACCCCTTAGACCCCCCTCCTGCCCCGGCGGCCCCTTTTTGGGCTCCCGAAACACTATCTGCTTAAATCTACTTAAATCTGCCGAAAACATCTACTATCGTGTGTACTTTGTCGTTTCTATTAATCGCGCCCGAGCAACGCCTGGTAATTGACGAATGACCCATACGTACATACATACTTAAGCGTTTTATATATTAGATGTATGTACTGTGTAAGGCCGTTGAATATCAACGACCGCTGAATTTTAAATTACGTAAAGCGCTTTTTTAATAGAGATCCCCACTAATTGATCGCACGGTTGTAAGTGACAAAAAAAATTATAGTTTTTATAGCGCCATCTATGTATTATAGCAATCCCATAGTATCGATAGTATCTATTCATATTATAATTATTATATATATATATATATAATAATTATAATTTTGTAAATGATTTTGTAAAATTCAAAAAACAAAAAAAAATTAATAGTTTTTATAGCGTCATCTATGTAGTCACGATCCCTTGTATAGGTAATGTTTAAAAAAAAAAAAAAAAGGACTAAATTGACCGAGGGCGATAGCGAATAGCATTAGTGCGAGTTCTCTCGAGCCTGGGGTCCCGGGTTCGATCCCCCACTCTTTCTGGTTTTTTAATAATTTTTCCTCAGCGAGCGTTATCAGCAGATAGACATACATACATACATTAAAGCAGAACTCAGAGTAACCGTGCATTTTTAAAGGCAAAACTTCTAATCTAGCCAATAGTGATGATTTACATAATGTTGCGGTTACTGATGATGAATTCGACATTAAAACATAATCATATTATATTATATAATTATATAATAGACCTATTCCGTCTGTCTGTCTGTCTTCTGATAACGCTCGTCGAGTTAAATGATTAAAAGACACAAACCGTCGCGCGCGGGTGGGATTTAAACCCGAGATCACCAGTTTGGAAGAGAGTGCGCTTACGCATTCATCCAAACTATGTAGATAATGACGGGACTGCTACAATTTGACACTATTAATCCTCAAATGGTTCGCGACTTTGCTAAATTGATACGTTGTAAAACTATAAAATTTAATTTTTTTTTTCTAAGCACAGTACTTTATTCATTTGTCAAGTTTGAAGTATGCATTACTATATATATGTAGTAGCGCAAGGGTCTGCCTGGCCGGCTGTCTGGCTGGATAGTCGCGGATCGCTCGCATACAAACTGCACGTACACATATATATACTCACCCACACAAACACTCACAGTATGGGTGATTAGAAACCGTTCCGTTGATATTCCACGGGCTTACACTAGTTATATATATATATATATATATATAATAGCCCAAATCCGTCTGTCTGTCTGCTGATAACGCTCGCCTCGAACATGGGATTTGAACCTGTGATCACCAGGTTGGGTGAGTTAGCGCTAACGCGTTCACCCAACACCGGTGATGGGGGACCTCCTACAATTTGAAAAAAATAATCCTTAGTAGGTTCGCGACATTGTTTAATTTGTTACGTAATCAATTACGAAAAAACATTTGATCGATTTATTTAGTTAGCACGTTGTAAACACTTTTCTATCGTTAAAAGTGAACGATCGAATAACGTCAATAAATAACGAGCGATTTAAAAACATACATTTCTACTGAATATTTATATATAATACAGTAGCTAAAGTTAATTATATAATCCTTAACTAAGCACCTGTACAGAGATGTTTTTTTTTTTTTAAGACTGCCAGGAATTTATCAATAGTTTTGGAATTTATCTAATTCCATCCGGGAGTCTATTATATTCCAAAACACCTCTGTACAAGATGCTTCTCCTATTTCTATTTATTCTAACATTTTTTTTATGATTAAATTATTTTTATTCCTTAAATTATATTCACATACATCCATTCCTCTCACGATAAATTTACTAAAATATGATGGTAACATATTATTATATAACTTAAATATAAATTCCAACATACAATTCAATCATCATCAAATAAATAAAATAAAAACGTTTTACTAAATTTTCAGAAGAACGTACGTATTGATCAAGTGGTTAAAGGGGAGTCATTTTGAAATTTGTCAAAATGACGAAATCGCCGAAAACTTCAATCGGCTTGGATAATTTCAATTCCACGTAAGTAAATTACATTACTAGTCAAAGCATACATGTTCCTTTGGTTTAAATTGAATTTTATACCGTTTTAATATTAATCGTTTTTGAATTTTAGCGCCAATTTAGCCGACAATGCAGTGTTTCAATCGACATTATCAATAGCACCCGGAGACGAAGTAAATGAAAAGGAATATGAGCCTTATGATCATCGAAAAGTCGAACATCCAAATTCGTAAGTACATACATTCAATTTTCATTTGAAATATTGAAAAGCAACCTAATTTTATAACGATTTTTTCAGAGATTTTGGTTCACTGGTTCACCTGCTGAAATCATCTCTAGGTTCTGGCATTTTGGCTATGCCAAATGCCATAAAACATTCCGGAATCGTTTTCGGTGCTGTCGGAACTCTCGTAATCGGAATTGTTTGCACGCATTGCGTTCACATATTAGTGAGTATAATAATTCGTATTAATAGCGTTAACATTAGAAATAATCGCAAGCAATCAAACG
The DNA here is from genome assembly GCA_022651745.1 of Parapsyche elsis. Taxonomy (NCBI): domain Eukaryota; kingdom Metazoa; phylum Arthropoda; class Insecta; order Trichoptera; family Hydropsychidae; genus Parapsyche; species Parapsyche elsis. The sequence goes on from JAGVSN010000045.1 coordinate 514,164, forward strand.
TACATTTCCTAGAGAAATTACGTGTACCTACAAACAGATGAGGCATGAAATGAAAATCTACACTTTCTGATTGAAAAATTCTTGCAGTATGATTTCACGTTTTTATTACTGCACTTTTGAAATGAAACATTGATTTTTCTCACCGTTCAATTCGCAAAAAAAATTCGTTAAATTAAAAAAAGTAATCTTAAGATTAATTTATATATATACATTTTTCAATCTAATCGTTTAGAAGTCGACAGACATACACATTCAAAATAGTATTGTTCAATTTGAAACGAGTACACACTTGACAATCTGAATATTTCAATTTAGAAAGGTGTATCGTGTGTGCACCTTATAGAAAAAAAAAAAAACACAAACATTTTCTCTTCATGCTACATATGCAGTGCTCGAAATGGAAATTTTCACGAATGGGAGCGCTCGATAATTTTCAAAAAATATCAAACGACTTTTTTTTTTTAACTATATGTATGTACATAGATACCTATACATATGTATATATTCATCGAAATGCAAAATCTTATCGAGATTAATACCGTTTAATATCTGTAAGTCAACTTCAACAGGTACATCTGAAAATGGTCTCCGATTTTTTACATTCTATACACTGTTCTGTTCTTTCAGTCGTTAAAATATGAGCATTCTGACTGTTATGTACAAATTTATCGACTTCATTATTATTGGCCGATTTTATTATATTCAACGATTTTATATTTTTATTAATTAGTATAATGGTAGCGGTACAGCTGCTATATGAAATTTTGTTAAAATAAGAAAGCCGACAATAATTCAAAGAAAGATATCGTAAATTATCGAGAGAGGCCCGTTGCAGTTCGACCATAGTGTGACAGACAGTGCCGACCATAAAGCAATAAAACTTTTTGCGCATAACCGACCAAAATAAATAGAATCTAAAAACCCTCGAATTCTAAATGTTATCTTCAAGTAACACACGTGCATCCAGCTTTTTCAAAACACAATAATATTTTAAATGGCTTTTGGCTACAGATAAGATGCCTTTGTCGGAATTCCAGTCAAAGGTTGTGATTTAGGAGTCATAAATGTAAAAAAAATTCACCTTCTAAAATTTTTTCGGTATTAATTATTGAAAGAGCACGGAAATTTTTTTTTTTTTACAAAGGGTACGCTACGTTTTCAAATTTCACGAAAGGGAACGCCCGCCCCCGCTGAATTCGAGCACTGTACATATGTATATGTATTATCATCATACATTGCAAAATATTCCAACGTTGTTGTGCCTCATAATGACGTCATTGAAATTGAACATTGATTATGCTGATTTGAAATCCCATCGCGAATAAAAAACCCGTTTTTTAAGACAATCAAATATTGGCTATGCCATTTTTTTTTTTTTTGACGCAAATACTCAAAGTGAAATTTGTTTTCAAACAAAATTCACGTACCATAATAAGCGCAAATTAAATTCCGCATTCTATTCGATCACACTGTGCATTAAAAACCTTGAACTTTTCTATCGAAAAGTCAATATCCGGTATTCAAATGCACTGTCGAATCATTGCAATCAAGTTGAATGGACTTTTTGCATACAAAAAAAAAAAAAACCTTTTCATTCCAATTCGCTCGAATTGGATTTTTTTCATACGGTATGACTTCATGCACTCGAACCGTACCTCATTGTTCCTTTTTAACACGACTAATCTCACATTTACAAATGCATCTCTAAACAGTTGAACGTTCAATTGCAGGTAAAAATCTCAAACGAACTGTGCAAAACGGCCAAAGTACCGTCGATGACATTCGCCGAAACTTGCGGAGCCTCCTTCAAATACGGACCAAAACCTTTGAGATGTGCATCAAATGCATTCAGGTAAATGATATATTCAAAGCGCATTGCACTCGTGCGGAAAATCCACTTTCCATTTCGAAATGTGTGACTGTGTTTTTTTTTTGTATTTTTTGTACTATTATTTTATCTGCGTCGTCACGTTTTATGAGACGAAAACGCAATTTCCGGGCAAAAACGGGAGTGGGGCAAAGGCAGAAATGATATTAAATGGAGCAGAAAACTGCTGCTTTACATACAGACAACTGTTACATTCAAAATACCGAATACCGAATCCAGTGTGGATTAAATTCAACTGGATTACGCGCTTAATCCGTTCGTTCGTTTTTAATATTAGAATTGACCCATTCGATATTAGCACCTGTAAATTCTATACCTACATATTGAATTTAATTACTTCCTAGTACAATTTCCCGATAAAAAACAATTTTTTTGTAATTCTCCATAAATGATATGAGTCGCCTAGTACCAAATCCCGATAAGTCCACAATATATAACAAAACGAGGATAAAATATTTTCTGGTTCTAAGAATGTTTTCAAACGATGCCTTATACTTGAATTATTCCAAATACCGCCAAGTGTGCCGTAAAAAAATATTGAAAATCAGTGTTAGTTCCAAAAACTGACAATTGCACTATGGATAAAAGCTGATAAAAGCCATATTTAGAAACAAACAACGATAAGTCCATGTTTCTAATCTCAATATTTTGTTTAATATCAACAAAATTAAGTTTAAATGAGTTTAAACGCCATCAAGCAAATACAGTCTGTAGCGGAAAAACTGCGTTTGCGAACAAGTGAGTTTTATGGACTTATCGGGATTTGGAACTAGACGACTCATTTATTGCATTGTAGTAACACGATAACATAAAAACTAGTAATTAAACTTTTAACTTGAAAAGGTCTTTCAAAAAAGGCTAAATTTTGATGGAATTAGTGAAAACTCCTTATGTACATATGTATGTAGACTTGTTTTCTTTTTATTATTTTCCCGTAAAGGCGTTCACACACCTTAGCGAAATCGCCGCGTCCAACTTTCGCCCCTATCGTCGTCGACGATAATAATTAATTGGCATTGGTGCGAATCAACGGCGATAGAGGGCGTCAGTTTGACGCGGCGATTTCGCTAAGGTGTGTGAGCGCCTTAACTCATAGTTACCGCTTGTGGTTAGCTCACTCGTATGCCAGCAATAAACTTTCGGTGATTGTCAACGCGCAATACTCTAGTCATCATCATTTTCAGCCGTTCACCGTCCACTGCTGGATTAAGGCCTCTCCATTCCTGACTGTTTTGAACAGTCTGCTTCCAAATGACTCCACACATTCTTCTCAATTCATCAACCCATCCTCCACTCGGTCTACCTTGCTTTCTTTCACATCCTCTCGGATACCATTCCAGTATTTCTCGCAATAGTAATCTCTATTTACAATGTATGTAAATAGAGCATATAAAAAGTGCTCGACTATTGCCTGTTGACAACAAACGGGCAATAAAGACACAACAAGATATAAATGATATATAGGTACATACATATGTGCGTCTAAGTTTACGATTTCAGCAACGCGTTCCGACGATCGTCGGTCAAACCAACAAACGAACGGATATAACAAAAAAATTTCATCCGTTTTTTAATTTAAAATTAAAAAATAGCACACCATCTATCGTCGACTATACAAACCTCCAAATATTATCCAATATTACAACCGATAAATCGAAAATGTATTGTGTCCATAGATTGGCCTTAGCGCCCGAAAAATGATTTTGCTTGACTTTTTTTTGTGAGAATTCCCCGCACTTTAGACCCCCCGCACACCCCCGTTGCTTCTGACGCTTTCTCCGGGCAAATTTGTTTGGAACGGCATATCTATGGTATTTTATATCTATGATTGTGTCATTTAATTTCTACAGCGCGTATTGCCTGTACATACATATTTTTTTATTTTATTTGAGAAAGAAACATACAGTTATAATTAAAGAAATACAGAATAGAGATGAACAAAGTTATGACATAAACCAAAGTGGTTTCTATAAATAAATTTGATATAACATAGGTGAAGAAATAGAAAGATAATAGATATAGTTTATATAAGTAAAATTAGATATAACATAAATAAAGCAATAGAAAGATGATGAATGTAAGAAACATAAAGAAAGAAGTGAGAAGGGAGAGGGAGATTTGGAAGAGTGTGGGTAGGATTAGGGATTGGAAAAGTGTTTATATAGATGAATTTTGAAAGTAAAGAGGTTGGAGGTGAATATATCAAATGAAATAGGAAGTTTGTTGAAAGTATTGCATGATCTGTTGGTGAATGAGTTGAGAGATAAGTTTGAGGATAAGAACTTAACGTGGAATAAATTAGGGATTACGGAACGTTCTGGAAGGACAATTAAGGGAGATTTTAGAAAGGAGATAAGGACTATCAACTAAATTGTTAAGGATTTTGTACAAAAAACAGAGGTCATTTATGATTGTTCTTGTTACGAGTGGGGGGGTTAAATGGGGAATAAACAAAGAATTAGGAATAATTGGGATGTGGAATTTAAATTGCAAGTATGTGTGGAACCTTTTTTGGATTTTGTCCAGTCTAAGAATGTTTATATGGTATAAGGGGTTACACACAGTACGTGCAAACTCCAGGTGGCTTCTGACAAAGGAGTTGAAAAGTAATTTGAGGGTATCACAAGACTTATGTAAAAGGCTTGGACACCCTCATGATGAAACCTAGATTTACCTGTACAACGAGCACGTTGTAAACGTCAATCAACTCGTCCACACCACACCTTTTCGATGTCGTCTCTATAATATGTAATATAATATACATACGTGTACATATTGTACATTTATATAAATTACATTTTCACTTCGTTTACTTGCACACCATCTACGAAACAAAAATGCGGAACTCGCATATCGACTTCACTCCTTCATGAAAGTCAATCGAGCTTTAAATAATTCATACGACCTACTCGAATGCATTCCTAGAAAATCAACTGACAAGAACGCGACAAATGTAATAAAATTAACGTTCAATTGCAAATTCGATCCACTTTAAACGTGCATTTGTAATCTTGTTTTAGATTATTCGTCGATTGGGCATTGGTGGCGACTTACATAGGAGCAGCTTGCGTCTACGTGATGCTCATCGCAGAATCGTTTCACGGCGTAAGTTGACCGATACATTCATCATCAATATGTGTAAACAGCACTGACAAATTCTCCAGAATCATTTTTAATCGTATTGCATACTTATTTCAGGTGGTGGAGCAACATTATCCGGAAACAAACTGGGATAAGAGAGTGTACTGCGCGGTGCTGCTAATCCCGCTCATACTTCTCGGTCAAATTAGAAACCTGAAATACTTGGTGCCGTTTTCAGCTCTGGCCAATGTATTGCTCTTGGTCACCTTGGCCATCATCATGTCATATATCTTCAAGGATATACCGTCGACTAATGACAAGGAAGTGTATTTCACAAAAGCTGCCCAATTACCACTCTTCATCAGGTACTAAACTATTAGGATCAATCTATGCAAATACTAACTTTTTTGTTTTTCATTAATTTACTATTTCAAGTAATTTCATTTAAGTATTATATTTTCATATGTTGACAAATGAAAGATATTTATTTTATACTAGCTGACCCAGCATGCGTTGCAATGCCCGATACCGTTCCCGTTCCCGTTCCTAGTACGTTATCTGACGCGTGAGCAGGCCCGTTCCCGATCCCGTTCCCGTTCCAGATCCCGTTCCCGTTCCTTGTACGTTATCTGACGCGTGAGTAGGCCCGTTCCTGTTCCCGTTCCCGTTTTTTCCCGATTCCAGATCCCGGTCCCGATCCCGATACTGATCCCGTTCCCGATCCCGATCCCGTTTCCGTTCCTAGTACGTTATCTGACGCGTGAGCAGGCCCGTTCCCGTTCCCGTTTTTTCCCGATTTTTTTTCACAGGAACCACCCCCGGCATGATTACAATAAGTCCTGAAAGTTTCATCGCGATCGGTTGAGTGGTTTAGGAGCCTATAAGAGACAGACAGACAAACAAACAGACAGACCGACATTCATTTTTATATATATAGAAGATAATAATAGCTAATTAGCTAATTTAACTTACTTCAATTACATATTTATAACAACTACATAAATCAAATTACACATTATACACTATACTTATACATAACTACTATCTCTCACAGAGGTGTCTCCTCACACGTTTCAAGAATGCATCTATTGTCTTAGAATACTTGACGCACTCCGGGAGGGCATTATACATTAATTATACTGTGAAAAACACCACCAGCTGTCTTTGTTTCCCTTACTCTACCTACAACTAATTGGTTATTATTTCTAGTACAATAACTATGGATATCACTATTTCTAATGATATAATTTGGCAATAACTTTTATGATATAACGTATAAACAAAAGACAATGTGCTTAATTTTAAACAATTTCTAATACTCACCCATCCCAATTAATCTAACATACTTCTAATACTTTTTAGCCTACCAACATTCAAAATACCTCTCATAGTTCTATTTTGTAACCTTTGCATTTTATCTAAATCTTGGCCATTGAACATATTAAATACAGTGGCACAATAAACCAGGTGTTGCAAGACAATTGTATTATACATAGACTAAAACCTTACTTTTCCTACTTAAAATATTTCTTAACCCACATACATAAAACACCAACTTTTCTAGCCATTTTTTTAATTATATATTATATATGTATGTACGTACATACATATATGTTACAGCGATAGTATATTTCAAGTGAAAATATATTCGTTTCCGAACTATCATTGAAACTAAATTAAATTCGAATCATATAATCTGCTGAAATATTCACTCCTAGTTATTTTGTCGCTTCTTCTTCTTCTTCTGTGTTCAGGCGTAGGCTTTTACTGGTTAGTACCAATTATAGTATACAATGAGTCTTTGTCACATGATTTTATAACAATTGACTCATATAATGGTCGGTTTAAGAAGAAAAGAGCACGTGTTGCTACCCTTTACAAGATAATGCGAGTGAAACTTTACAAAAAAATTCAACATCAACAAGTCACAAACACATACCGACATACGCTTACTTTAATATTGTTACTGTTATTGTCTGAATTGGTAAAAAAAGTTTATGCCAGTGAAAATACATTTTCACTTGAAATATGCTTTCGATGTAACAAAACAAGTGTCAAAATTTTCTTCAAATGTTGTGTATATTACTCGCGTTTACATATTATTTATTTGTACATAGATTTTCTTAGATATTAGATGCAACAGACGTTCTCTTGATGAATTAATTAATATTTATTGATTAAAACAATTTTTTCAATTGCAGTACTGTAATTTTCGCCATGGAAGGAATCGGTGTAGTGATGCCGGTCGAAAACGATATGAAGAATCCTGGCCACTTTTTGGGATGTCCTGGAGTTTTGAACATTTCCATGTCCGTTGTTGTGTCTTTGTATGCCATCATCGGTATTTTTGGATATTTGAAATATGGTGATGAGGTTACCGGAAACATCACAGCGACATTGGAAGGAAAAGATGTGTAAGTATTTGTAAAACTCATACTAGCATTATTATTTTTATTTTTATTATTATTTTACTCAAAGCTACATTTAAAATTATAATAATCCACTTGGTTAAAATGTAGTTGATTACACTTAAAATTTATATAAATAAAACCTTTTGTATTAGTAAGTATTTTAATCAGTGCTCGAATTCAGCGGGAGCGGCAGGGAGCGAGCGTTCCCTTTCGTGAAATTTGAAACCTAGCGTACCTTTTCGTGAAATCTGTAAATTTAGCGCTCCCTTTCGTAAAAAACCAAAATTTCCGTGCTCTTTCAATAATTATTGCCGAAAAAATGTTAGAAGGTGAATTTTTTTTACATTTATGACTCCTAAATCACAATCTTTGACTGAAAGTTAAATTCTTTACATTTCAATTCCGACAAAGGCATCTTATCTGTAGCCAAAAGCCATTTAAAATATTATTATGTTTTGAAAAAGCTGGATGCACTTATGTTACTTGAAGATAACATTTAGAATTCAAGGGTTTTTATGCGCAAAAAGTTTTATTGCTTTATGTTCGGCACTGTCCGTCACACTATGGTCGAACTGCAACGGGTCCCTCTCGGGGCATCGGTCATTTCGATAATTTACGATATCTTTCTTTGAATTGTCGGCTTTCTTATTTTAACAAAATTTCTAAAGCAGCTGTACCGCTACCATTATACTAAATGAACCAAAATTTCAAAATACTTCAGTCTTGACTGTCCCTCTGATGAGAGAACTTGAATTTACCGAACGTATTTGCAATTTCAATCTATCGTCGGGAATCGCTTGATTATTTTTTTTATTTATATTTTATTACTGCACTTCAACACTAACAAACACTTTTCTAGCAACATTTTTTAAGTTGTCTGAATTATAATCACTGTACGTGACTAACTAAATAGTGATATTAACAATTATTCAAATTAAAAAAAAAATTAACCGTGTAAATTGTGCATGTATGTATGTAATACAGTTTCTATAATAATAATAATACTAATAATCTTATATACACAAAAAAAGGTCGTTTGATATTTTTTGAAAATTATCGAGCGCTCCCATTCGTGAAAATTTCCATTTCGAGCACTGATTTTAATTTAACTTGAGCAATAAAGTCTGCGCTGTCATGATTGTGTATACGTATGAGAGAGTAATGTTAACTAATTTTAAAAATGTATTACAGTCAAGCTCAAGTTGCCCAAATTTGCATTGGTCTCGCTATTCTGTTCACGTATGGTCTTCAATTTTACGTGCCGACAGACATCATCTTTAAAAAAATTGAAGCAGTACAAAATCCCAAATACCACAATATGACTCACATCATCCTCAGAACGGTACTCGTCGCATTCACAGGTGAATATTTCAATATACATATATCGGACACACTATAACAATTTCAAATGACATGATCCAATGTTTAATTGTGTATTTGATTTGAATTCTAGTCGCCATAGCTGTAGTTGTTCCACAATTGGATCTGCTGATCAGTTTCGTGGGCGCCGTATTCTTCTCGACTCTCGGACTTTTGATTCCGGCAATCGTTGAAACTGTCCACTGTTGGAAACACGATTTGGGTTTCATGTACTGGAGATTGATCAAAGACATACTCATCGGTTTGTTCTCAATCATCGCTCTAGTATCAGGTGCATATCAATCACTGAACGAGATGATCAATGGACCTCCTGAGGAAAGTTCGTCGTGAAAAATTCGTACGTCGTACGTGTGAAAAGCGTAAACGTGAATCAATAAGAAATTTTTTTTATTATAAATCAAACAATATTAATATGTTTAACATTTTATTTTATTTACGATTCGATTGATTCATCAATACGTATGTGTAGTGTATATTAAATATACATATTATACATAATATACATAGGTATAAGATACATATTATATAATTCGTGATCAATTAATTTTAACTAAATGTATTTAACTTTAAAGCGTCATTCATAAGTCAGTTGTGCCAAGTCATTTAAATTACGATGAATAAATAGAATCAAATGATGATTGTGAGTTAACAGAATTTAAATTTAATTGAATTTCATGCAAAAATTTAATAATCATTTAGATGCGTTGATTAAATTGATATTTAATTTAGAAAAAAATGTGGAATTTTACCACAAATTCCTAAAGTGATATGTTAACCCTAATTTTCAGTGTGCATTGATTGGTGCTGTAGTTCTATACAGCATGTATTAATTAAAATTAATTAGACAGAGTTTGAGTTTTGACTCTACACACGCATATTTTAATTATCGTAGTTAAAAATAAAACACTTGTACATATATATATATAGATATAATTTGTAATACTAGTAGAAAAACTGTGATGTGAATTTCTAACCATACAAACAAAACGTGCCTTATGATATTTTGCATTATTTACTATTAAACATTATAACGATTCGAAAAATGTAATTTATATACACATATTTTTTAATACTTTTTATCTGGGCTACGTACGTATAGATAATTAAAAATTGATTAGATTTGATCACAAACTACACAGAATATAAAATAAAATTTCAGTAACATCTTCAATAATAATTGATTTAATGAAACAAATTTAAATTTAAAAAAACCGTTTTGCATTTTATACGTAGAAAGAATATGTGATGATTAAAATAAAATTTTAATTGACTAACTTTTCTTATAATTATGTAGTATAAATAAATTATTTTGTTACGTAACAAAACGTCTTTCAATACAGTTCCTTCCATAAAAACAAAAAAACTTTCCATGGCAATTTTTTGATAAAACTACAATGCCTTCACTGGTGAGCTATGGACTCGTTATTGCAAAATCCTTTATTTTGAAAACAGTGGAATCTTCCTTCTTTTTGAGCTGCTGCTGGTCTTGCAGTTTCATTTCCAGGAACAGACGCCCCATAAGATGGCATATCCATGTCTACCCTATTGGGAGACCATGACCATTTTTCAACAAGTCCTCGTCTTTTGAAATGACAAGCAGCCATCATCAGAATGATTCCAATGGCTACTATAATCCACTGGAGCACTTTTAAGTATTTAATCTTGTCGTGAACGCTCATCAACATTTTTTTCACTTTATCATTCACCTCAGCACTCTGAAAATAATAAGTATATGCATTATTATCATCATCATCATAATTTTCTATTATCATTATCATTATTTTCAGCCGTTCACCATCCACTGCTGGATGAAGGCCTCTTCAATCCTCTTCCATTCCTGTCTGTCTTGAGCAATCTGCATCCACTCGACTCCACACATTCTTCTCAATTCATCAGCCCCGTCTTCCACTCGGTCTACCTTGCTTTCTTTCACATCCTCTCGGATACCATTCCAGTACTTTTCGCGTCCATCTGCCATCCATTCTTCTCACTTTGGTCATACTTCTTACCCATGTATTTCTTTTGCGATCTCTTCTTGTTATGCCAAGCATACATCTTTCCATGCTTCTCTGCGTGCACTGCATCTTTCGTAGCATTCTTGAATTTAGCGTCCAAGTTTCACATCCATACGTCATAACTGGCAGTACGCATCGGTCGTACGCCTTCTTTTTTAAGCATAGCGGAATGTTGGATTTAGAAACTATGTTCATTCTTCCAAAAGCACTCCATCCTAGTTTCATTCTTCGTTTTATTTACATCCAGTCATATTCACCAATTGTCCTAGGTATAAATAACTATCAACTATCACTACAATATGATCATCTACTGTGACTACGTTTTGCGTGCAGAATTCATTAAACATAATTTTAGTTTTATTAAAATTAATTTTTAAGCCTACTTTCATACTTTCGTTGCTTAATCTATTTTGTTAATCTACTGAGTTACATGCAACTATAATATAACATTAACAATCAATTTCATAGTCTTAAGGGACCTGTAAACGAGCAATATAGCTAGTCAACCATCCAGCAACATACATATGTGTCGCAGCAATGTATTGCTGTTTTATTATTAACCAGATTTTGTATTTTCGTACACCGAGCGATATCATCGGCAATATGGCAACAATACTCGACAACACATGGCCACACCAGCAATGCTTGCCGGCAATACATTGCCATGAAAATGTTGATCGTTTACAGGCACCTTAAAGATAGTGCTGTAATATACATAAACACCTCTTCGATCCATAGTATTGGAAACAATCCTGGCTCAACTGCAGACAACATTCCAATGCCATCTATTTTCTGCAGCTCCATGTTGAATTGTAGTCTTTTTGCACCTTGCAAAGCAGCACCAGTTTTCTTCGCATCGAATAAAATCACTTTGAATATAAAAAAGTCGCCATTTAATGTGAACAAAAACTTGAAACGTATCTTACGGGTTCAATTTCGACAAAAGTGCCGTGTTTTTCCTTTTTCGGATTTAGACCCACGGCTATGTAATCTCTCAAAATTTGATCAGCTAAATAGAAATGCGGAAAGCTGGCAATTACAGGTGCATTTTGACATGGTTCCAGATTTTGAACGCCACTCAAAGAACAACCATCGTGAATGCTACTCCAATTACTATAAAATGTAGTAGAAAACAAATATTCAATGCACGTTATTTGACTAGGAATATAAAAGTATATTTCAATGTGTCTACTTGGTGCAGAAGCATTTATTTTTCGGTTTTTTATCACCAGATGCTAATACCATCTTTGTAGTCTCGTATCGATACGTTTGGAGGCCAAAAGTCATCTTTTTGGCAATAAATTCTGCATGCATTGATCTGCGAGCGCCATAGTATATAAATAAATGTATGCAAATTTTTATTATTATTCCATCAATATGTATGTATGCATACCTGCAGATGTCCGGTTGAAATATATAAATGGCTTTTGAATTGTTCGATTCGATTATGGGGGCGAAAATGGTCGTGTCCGTTCCTCTCATTTCGGCACACATTCCTTGCCAATCTTCCAATGTGCTTTTGTTCTTGTACGATACAATGTTACCGAGCATTTTGACGTCGGTTACGCCATTGTGAATGCTGTAAGGGCCATCGTAAGTGTCGTTCATCTGTCGAATGATAATATATGTACATAGTAAAAAGCTTGCGAAAATTCTCAGACGACATAAGGCGATTAGGTAAATTGAAAATTCACATATTCGCAAATTTTTTTTCATTGAAAACTGTTTACAACTTTAGATTGAATAAAACGGTTTTTTATCACTATTTATAGGTAGACTCATCGAATTTCAAGATTGAAATTTGTTTTGATTTTAATCTATTTCAATATTCTTCAAATACATATGGGGTACGTATATTTCTAATGCAACCTTAAAGCTTATTTTATCTTTAATCAAATTTTCGAGGAATTTTATTATTTAAAGTCTACATACATACATATAATATGATTCTTTTAAATTATACCGATACCGAGAATTTTTTTATTAAAACTCATCGGTTTAAAAACTTTTAAATAGAATTAATCGCAATTGAAAACTTGTAAGCCTACAATAAATTAAACTTTTTACTTAAATAAAATAATTGAAGGTTAAATGCACCGCTGCGGATTTAGTACGAAATTCATGTAGGAAAATCGCACGAATTTCGCAATTGTAGCGCACACACTGGCACGACTGCAGCGCCATTTCGCACTCTACCAGCCGAATAGCGAACTACCATCTGTCACGGGTATATCTCTTGATATATCTCTTACGGGTAGTAGGTACAGTTTTTTTTTAAGCGTTGTGATCTTGGCCATTGTGCCAAAAGCGAAACACACTGGCACGACTGCAGCGCCATTCGACACTCAACGATCGAATAGCCAAATACTGTGGTGCGCACACTTGGCACGACTGCAGCGCCATTCCGCACTCTACCAGCCGAATAGCGAACTACCATCTGTCACTGGTATATCTCTTGATATATCTTACGGGTAGTAGGTACAGTTTTTTTTTAAGCGTTGTCATCTTGGCCATTGTGCCAAAAGCGAAACACACTTGGCACGACTGCAGCGCCATTCCGCACTCTACCAGCCGAATAGCGAACTACCATCTGTCACCTCGCTTTCGGAACGTTTGTATTTCACTCACGATTCTCACATGGACCGCATATTTATATGAATGATTAGCTTAATACTTTCATCGTTGAATGTAATAATGTATAACGGTGTGTCATCGAGGATCGGCTGACCGTTGACAAAAGCGTCAGGTTTCTGTCACTCTGGCAAAACCTACCAAGTCAGATCGTACAGGATACTTTTCCACAAACGTCACCGAAATTGGGCGAATCGCCCAAAAAATAGTGTTCAACAAATTCGAGCGATTTTCCGGTCGGAAATCCGTCGTGGTGTGGGCAGCGCCACCTTCGGCTATGCGATACAACTCCCCAACCATAACAAACGTGAGTTTCTTCGCAATGCGAATACGAATCCGCAGCGGTAAAAACATACTATGTATAAAATCTTTGGAACTACTGAACTTTTCAATATTTCTGAAGAAAGTTATTCAATTACTGGCCAGCGTACATATGTACATACATACATACATATGTACATCTTATAAAACGAAATGGACACATTTATTTATTTATTTTATATATTATATCGCGTTATTTACAGATACATTCACGCACAATAAATAATACTACACAAAGTGTGTTTCTTCGACACTGTCATGATTATGTTCACAATCCGACAGACGTGAAAACTATTCATCATTCGCAACTACAATAATTAATATCGCAACATAAGAAGTACATACACAAAATGAATTGCAAACATATTCGAGCGTAAATATAATATTAAAGACATAACCATTTATTTAATATTCAATCGACGATGATTTATTCAAACATTATCTTAAAGTTGTTTTTTTTTTTTTTTTTTGTTCGGGTTCTATACATCGTTCGTGTACAGAAGTTTAATAATTTTTACGACATATTCCAGAGAGTACTTACTTGGTTAATTTTTGTACTTGAATATCATCATAAGACTTACGTGATAGAACATGGAATAGTAAAATCCATCATCATTTTCACTGGCGCGTATCGTCGGTGGTAATCTCGACTTCATACCTTGACAAACGAGTGCTGTAACCATAATCAACGCCTTTTACTATGCTAATTCTATTTTTTTTTATTCTTTAATGTAACATCTGCAGTATTGTCATCTCAAAAACTCACCTACCGTCATATCAGTGCTGCTACAGTTTATAAAAACTCCATTAAACAACAAATCGGCTACCGATGCTCGAACAAAAGGATCCGAAGGACTGTCAAACAAATATGGAAGAATTTTGTCCATTGTTGACATCATTGAAGGTAATAGTTTATTTGCAGTAATTGCCATACCCTAAATTAAATAAATATTAAACGTTTGAAGACATAATTCTAATGTGAAACGTTTAAATAATAGAAATTCTCCATAGTACCATAAGGGCAATGTTCAAAATTGTAACCAAGTCAGTTTCCTTCAGTGGTGTTGATTTTTCTTCGTTGAATTTAAACACTTTTTTGAGATCATAACTTATCGTGTCCATGTCCTCTCTATTGACATTGTCCTTATATCTATATTCGCTGTTTCAACAGTATAAAGTGATTTTGATTATGGGGGTTATTACACGGGGATAGTTTACTCGTTACGATCTCGCTGGTTTGCCGGTCGCTGGTAAACTAGCATGCTTTTTCGAATGTTTGAATGAAGGTTAAGGGTTATATTTTCAGCGCCCAACACCATTGACATGGACATGGAAGCATTCCATGCGGGTGTAATGTTTTTTTGGAAAGATGTTGGAAAGATGTTTATTAAGAAAGTCTAATAATAAAGTGAGTGGCAACATTTAGCGAGAAAACTCGACACGTGTAATAGGTTTACTAGCTACTCGCTACCGGCTCTGCGTGGCGGTCAGTAAACCAGCGACATCGTAGCGAGTAAACTATCCCTGTGTAATACAATTTATTTAATTTACTATGAGCGTTTTGATTGGTCATATTATAATCTCACAGTTTGTTTATTATTATTTAATTAATTTAATATTTATTTAGTAAAAAGCTTACTCGTATACATAAGGTCCAATTTCTTGCAGCTTCGGCTTACTTCCTGAAACAATTTCTTCAGGATTTGTAACGTTGAATAAGTACACTTTGAACGTCAACGGAAATGGCATATCTTTCCACAGTTCATATCCTTCGGTTCCATTTTTTAAGGCTACTCTCTAGAATAATTTTGTTAATTATATTATTAACATTGGGAAAACATTTTTAAATGACAAAATTGGTTTTTCAGCACTTAAAAATACTATTATATTATCGAAAAAGCTGTATGTTGGTCGCAACATTTTTTTTTTACGGTTCGATTCACCTTTCACACTGTTCAATCAAACGATATTCTTTTTTATTCATTTTTTTTATACCTATAGCACTCAAAATAAATTCACATTGATATTTCACAACTTCGGATGACATCATCCATTTATTTTAAGAATCATCTTTTTATAATAAAACAAAAAAAACCAATAACGAATACGCGATATCGTGGCAAAAGTCTAATTACACTATATACAATTTAACCTAATTCAAACCATAAAAAAAATGAAAATTCATCGGATTTTCCACTGAAAGGTTTCCGACATGGCCTTTGTTACACACAAATTCACCTTGAATCTGTGATTATATTTTCACGCTCAATTTATTTCGCATACATTGTTATTAAATATATTATGTATATTCACATGGGCATATAAAATCGATCGAGTTTCTTTTTTCGTTCACGATTGACCTAAATAATGATTGGCGACCCATCGATCAAATTAATGCTGAAATTGAACTGTACATTCGTGCTTATATATTCGATAGGTTTTTTTAAATGCGAATTTATTAATGATCTGGCAGGTATTGCGTGCCGCGAATTGAATAGAAAAAAAAATGTCATTGAATTCGTATGAAATTATGTATACATAACGGTGTACCAGAATTGAGAACACACAAAAATTGATATCATTATAATTTGACTTTGATACGCATCTACATATGTACATACACATTATAATATCTATTCACGGAAATCTAAATATACCGTAAAATATTCTGTATTGTCAGATTGAAAATTCATTTATCGATCGTTGCAGTTTAGTGTGAAAATATGTATTATAAAATCGCATGTTCGAAGCTTTTACCCGCAAACTCGTTTTCAGATCTGCAGGATCGATTGTAACGAACATCGTAAATCGTAAAAAATAATACAGTGTGATCGAAAAGTTCGGTGACTCGCATTGACCGTGCAAATTGTATACTTTGTACGACACAATACAGAAAAGCGTGTTAATTTCGCGTAAACAAACTCGTAAAAAAAAAAAATGAACGAAACTCTTATATACATAAAATTGAAATGAAAATGTTCAACGAATGTTAACCGAAATAATATTGTAAAATACCAAATTGTGTATTTATCAATAAAATAAAGGTATTAAAGCAACAATATCGAGATAAATGGACTTGAAAGTTTTATTCTAAATTTGTGTTTTTCTTCATATATTACTGATTTATTTAAACTTTTTTTTTAGTGCGTGAGGTTATTTTCTATTGTATTTTGATAATTCTAAGGAAAATTAAAAAAAAAAATGAATACTTTAGTAGTTACGTCACTTTTTTACACTTACGTCAAATTTGCTTAGGAAATCATATGTATTTTAATAGTTGCGTTATTTTAGCTAAGCGAAATTCTTCGGTACGTTGAATTTGCTATGCAAATGATGGATACGTTATTTTCGCCAAGTATTGGTGATACTACTTCTCTGCGCATGCAGATACGTTAGATTTAATAGCTTAAAAAAGTCACTTTTGGATGAAGATACATTAATTCATCTAACTCATTTTCGTAATTTTTGTCAGTTACGTTAAGTGGGCTTAGGACGGCAGAGTATATCTTCAAATCTAGCGGATCAATTCTCACAAAACTTTGAATAAATGATTCAACAAACTCTCCAAAATTTAAATGTTAAATATTATTATTTTTAAGTTAGCCAAATCCTAAGATATGATAATTTTCCACAAACACCTATCATTTAAAAGTTACTGAGCCGCTTTTCTTTAGTGTCGTTGCCTTTTATAAGATAGTCATTAAACTTTTCTATCATGTGAATGATGCGTTATCTAATAGCAATATATGCATATAAATAAATACACTATTCAATTAAACAGTCTCTTGTCGATATAATTATCTACTCGAATGCAACATATGCACGCTAGTGAATTAAAGACATTTAAAAAAAAATTACACACTTGTCAAGAACAATGCAAACGATTCAACATTGACCCTGTTGTTGCCGGGATGGTGATAATCCGATTTAATAATAATTGTCCACATCCGAACGATTAACAATTATCCGTTTCCTTTAGTCGATGTGCTCAAGAAACGGACGCCATTTTGAATTTATTTTCAACTCGAATTGAATAATGAATTGTCAAGTTTGTACAAGATTTCGATCACAATTCAGTGCTCGAAATGAAAATTTTCACGAATGGGAGCGCTCGATAATTTTCAAAAAATATCAAACGACCTTTTTTTTTTAATTATGATATGTATGTATATATTTATCGAAATGCAAAATCTTACCGAGAATAATACCGTTTAATGTCTGTAAGTCAACTTCGTAGATCTAAAAATGGTCTCTGATTTTTTACTATCCTATATACTTTTCTGAAAACTCTTTCAGTGGTTAAAATATGGGCATTCTGACTTTTTTGTACAAATTTATACATTTCATTATTATTGGCTGATTTTATTATAGTGAGATATTTAAAATATTTTATTATAGTCGCGGTACAACACGACAATTCAAAGAAAGATATCGTAAATCATTAAAATGACCGATGGCTCGAAAAGGCACGTTGCAGTTCGAAATGCCGATTGCCGGCTATAAAGTCATTATACTTTTTGCGCAAAGCCGACATAGAATCTAAAAACCCTCGGAATTGAATAGAATACTAAATGTTATCTTCAAGTAACGCGTGCTAACTCAGCTTTTTCAAAACATAATAATATTGTAAATGGCTTTGTCGGAATTGAAATGTAAAGAATGTAACTTCCAGTCAAAGACTGTGATTTAGGAGTCAATGTAAAATAAAATTCACCGTCTAATAATAATTTCGGCAATAATTATTGAAAGAGCACGGAAATTTTAGTTTTTTACGAAATGGAGCGCTAAATTTACAGATTTCACGAAAGGGTACGCTACGTTTTCAAATTTCACGAAAGGGAACGCCCGCTCCTTGCCGCTCCCGCTGAATTCGAGCACTGTCACAATTATCACAAAGTGGATAGTGGATATCACAAAACATTGAATAATAGAATAATGTTATAAAGCAAGAAATAAAACAGTGCAGTTTAATATAAAAGCTAAGTCAAAAGATGCGGAAAAGAACGAAAAATAATATTTAGTTAATTCCAAATCAATAATAATCATTTTGATCGAATATTTGCAGTGTTACAATTTTACTGAACTCTTTACTAAAAAGTTTAAAGTTCACTATACAATAAGTAGGCTTCAATGATTGCTATTGCTTTTTGTTATCATTTCAGATTAAAATAATTGTAATGACACGACTTTGTCCTGGTTAAGTTTGCGGTCTCCATTTTGATTATTTGCAAAATAATCAAATTAAATCATTACAATTTAATTTATGTACATATCGATGGGTTAGTGCACATAAATTGTCCAGTTTTAAAATATTGTAAGTGACACATGAGTCGCCTAGTTCCAAATCCCGATAAGTCCACAATATGTATGTAAAAAAAACGAGGATAAAATATTTTCTGGTTCTAAGAATGTTTTCAAACGATGCCTTATACTTGAATTATTCCAAATACCGCCAAGTGCTCCGTAAAAAAATATTTAAAATCAGTGTTAGTTCCAAAAACCGACAATTGCACTATGATAAAAGCCATATTTAGAAACAAACAACGATAAGTCCATGTTTCTAAGCTCAATATATTTTTTTAGTTTAAATGAGTTTAAACGCCATCAAGCAAATAAGTATGTAGCGGAAAAACCGCGTTTGCTAACAATGAACGTTATGGACTTATCGGGATTTGGAACTAGGCGACTCATTTATGCATTGCATGTACATTACATATACTTTTGCATAACAATTAAATTCTCAAAGTGATAACTGAAACGTTGAGAAAAATTCCAAAACGTTACCTGGGCGATTTGACTTTTAATGATTTTTGGAAATCCGTAGAAAGCCATGACGATTCCGAAAATGGCCGTCACTAGACCGGCCGTTCCCAAATTGCAAACGCGATTTTTCAAATACTTGACGGGAATCCTCATCTTCTCGACTGCAATTTTTTTTTTTCCGAAATACTATTATAATATACGATATGTGTATATTTTTGAGAACAACCGGTTAATCGACTATAGAGTTCGAAGCATGGTGTACAACTAATGTCAATCCGTGCTGCGTTCTCGTATCTCCACCATCGTAATTACATCTGATATCAAAACCTTGCATACGACAATCCATCGAGTGGAATCATCAAATGCTAATAAACCACTAAAAAAATCATCATCATCATCGTCCGACCCACAACAAATGTATTTAATAAAACATATCGCCCACGCGGGGTAATTCATCACTATGTAAAAAGAAACTTTCACGAAAAAGCTTCGTCAAAAAAAAAATGGCTAGAAAAGTTGGTGTTTTGTGTAGAAATATTTCAAGTAGAAAAAGTAAGGTTTTAGTCTATAATACAATGTATTGTGCCACTGTACTTAATATGTTCAGTGGCCAAGATTTAGATAAAATGCAAAGGTTGCAAAATAGAGCTATGAGAGGTATTTTGAATGTTGTTAAGCTAAAAAGTATTAAAAGTATGTTAGATGAATTGGGATGGGTGAGTATTAGAAATTGTTTAAAGTTAAGCACATTGTCTTTTGTTTATAAGTTAGATCATAAGTTATTGTCAAATTATTTTAAGAATTATATCATTAGATATAGTGATATACATAGTTATTGTACTAGAAATAAGAACCAATTAGTTGTAGGTAGAGGTAAGGAAAACAAAGACAGCTGGTGGTGTATTTCACAGTATAATTAATGTATAATGCCCTCCCGGAGTGCGTCAAGTATTCTAAGACAATAGATGCATTCTTGAAACGTGTGAGGAGACACCTCTGTGAGAGATAGTAGTTATGTATAAGTATAGTGTATAATGTGTATTTGATTTATGTAGTTGTTATAAATATGTAATAGATGTAAGTAGTTGTTATAAATATGTAATAGATGTAAGTTAAATTAGCTAATTAACTAATATTATATAAAAATTATATATATAATAGCCGAAATCTGTCTGTCTGTCTGTCTGTCTGCTGATAACGCTCGCTGAGAAAAAATAATTAAAAAACCAGAAGAGTGGGGGGATCGAACCCGGGACCCCAAGCTCGAGAGGACTCGCACTTATGCTATCCGCTGTCGCCAGTTGTCAATTTAGTCCTTTTTTTTTTAAACATTCCCTATACAAGGGATCGTGACTCTGCTTTACTTATAAAATGAATCGTGACTCTGCTAATAATACATAGATGGCACTATATATAATTTGTGTGTGTGTGTGTGTGTTTGTGTCTGTCTGTTTGTCTGTCTGACTATTTATATAATAAAAAAAATAGGCTCGCAACTTTGGTAAATTGTAACGTTGTTATTATAAGGCGCCATCTATGCAACAACTATAAAAACTATTAAATTTAATATTATTTTTCGGTACGGGTGATGAGAAAGCGCTTCGTTGATATTCAACCGGCTTACACTAGTATATGTATAATAGCCCAATTCCGTCTGTCTGCTGACAACGCTCGCCTCGGTAAAGGCTGAAATTCAAATTTAATTGAAAAAACACGAACGTCGCGAGTGGGATTTGAACGCGTTCACCCAACACCGGTGATGGGAGGCCTCATATAATTTGAAAATATTAATCCTTAGTAGGTACGCGACTTTGCTAAATTGTTACGTAATCAATTACGTCACACACGTCCGTTGATATTCAACGGGCTTACACTAGTATATATATATATATAATAGCCGAAATCCGTCTGTCTGTCTTGTCTGTTGATAACGCTCGATGAGGAAAAAATATTAAAAAACCACCAGAACGAGTGGGGGATCGAACCTACGACCGCAAGCTCGAGAGTCATCACGCTAACGCTTACTCTATCACCCTCGGTCGATTTAGTCCTTTTTTTTTTTAAACATTACCTATACTAGGGATCTTTACTCTGCTTTACCTACATACCTACCCACATTACCTACATATAGATGGTGCTATAAAAACTATAATTTTTTTTTTTGTTTTTTTACTTACTAAATTATAATTATTATAATATAAATATTTAAGTAAAAAAAAAATTTTTTTCGAGTTATTCCCGACCCCAAGCTCGGGAAGAACGCGCTTACGCTTATCAGCCAAAACCAGTTGTCGATTTGGTTCTTTTTTTTTAAACATTACCTACGAATGAGGTCGTGAGTCTGCTATAAAAGGGATCATGACTGCTAATAATACATACATACATGGCACTATAAAAACTATTATTTTTTTTGTTGTATTATAACGCGCCATAGATGGCGCTATAAAAACTATTAAATTTAATATATAATTTTCCAGTACGGGTGATG
Organism: Parapsyche elsis; assembly: GCA_022651745.1. Classification (NCBI taxonomy): domain Eukaryota; kingdom Metazoa; phylum Arthropoda; class Insecta; order Trichoptera; family Hydropsychidae; genus Parapsyche; species Parapsyche elsis. The sequence goes on from JAGVSN010000045.1 coordinate 536,142, forward strand.
AGAGCGCTCCGTTGACATTCAACGGGCTTACACTAGTAAATAAATAAAAGTCATCACCGTGTGTATTCCCTTGACGACATTAATTTGATGATCTCCAAAGGTAACCAGGGGACAGGCAAAGTACGAACGTTACCTCAAAGTTCTCGTAATACATTGAAATTTTTAAGAAAATTGTAGCTTTTAAACCAGGGCCAGAGCATTAAAGTCCAATTTCTAAAAACTTCTTTGGTGAAGTTGGAATTTTTTAACTGACAACCCTATTTGCATCCATCATTCAATTGTATGTACATAATTGTATCGACAGCTATACGCATTGGGCATATCCGGATTGCAGTCAGTTTCACAGGAAAGCTCCAAGTTAACGGTTTCAATTTTCACTTCGGCCATTTTCAGGGCATTCTGTTTAAAATTTTCATCCAACAAAGTGGAGGTATGAGATGTATTTTAAATGTATGTAGATAAGTATGCTAGTATAAAAAAGATGATGATTGAATGTGAATGATACTTTCAAGGATTTGTATGTATATTCAAGTTAGATAATATGTACTCTTATGAGTCATATGTGAATATAATTTAAGGAATAAAAATAATTTAATTATAAAAAATGTAAATGTAAAATGTAAGAGTAAATAGAATCTTGTATAGAGGTGTTTTGGAATATAATAGACTGCCGGATGGAATTAGAAGTTCCAAAACTATTGATAAATTCATGGCAGTCTTAAAAAAACATCTTTGTATATTTAGGTGATTAGTTAAGGATTGTATAATAAGCTTTAGGCTACTATATGTATATTATTACATATATAAATAAATAAATAACTTTGTAACGAGACTACAGTTAACGATCCCTGCACCGTTCCGTCGTATTGCACCGATTATATTGATTGTGTGTGCACGATAACGTGTTCACTATGAAAATTCGCTCATTGCATTTTTTCCAAGGCAATTAATTATGATCAATTAAAAAATTTAACCACATGACAGCACAGGGTTAAGAAAGGTCGATTAATTCGCCAACGTACTCTCGATACATTTTATGTACATAGACATTCAAAACAATTTGATTACATATTAAATGATTTATTCAACGATTGTACATCCAAGTTCTCACCATAAAAAATACTAATAATACGGAAGTTTTCACTATAAGAAATCAGCGCACATTTTGATTTACAAAACAAACAATGTACTGTAAAAAAAAAAAATAGTATTACAATTTTGTCCTAAACACACACACACACACCGTTCACATTTATTAACAAGTATTAAAAATGGCCATAAATTCTAATCGCATACATCAGTCAAGGGAAGGGTATAAAGAAAATGGGAGGGGGGGGGAGGAATCAACTGGCAAAATATTTTTTAAACCCCTTGCAAACCACAAGATACATGATAAATAAAAATAAATAATAAAAAAGAAAAAAAAAAAAAGCATATTTCCACATTGCTCGTTACACTACCCCCCATTGATCGAAAAAAAATACAATAAAATGGACAATTCGTGCACAGTTCATTTCAACACACGAATATTTTCCTACAAAAATAGATCGTTGATGTAAAAAAAAAACAATACTTTATCCGATTAGGATTAAGTAAAAAGTATAATAGTAAGGGAAAAAAATGCGCGTCTACTTGTATATACTTAATTATGAGAGACACCAACACACGACTCCAGATTCAATAAATATATTAAACGTTAATTATTCACAGCAGTATTTTTTTTTTTTTTCTTCAATAACACAGATTCGGTATAAAATCAGTATAAGTAGTAGTGCGCACGTCAAAAAGTCAGTTTCATTGTCATATTACGTTGCTTGTAGGCTGGTTTTCTTTGTACTTTTGTCTAGTAAAACAATATCACATCATTTCTTCTTCTTTTTCTGTTTGCCCTGAGGTTCCGGAAGCGAATCGCCCTTTCGTTTACCGCCAGCTCCTCCTTTATTGCCGCCGGCACCCGCCGGACCCGAAACAACACCCGGATTCTTCTTCTTCTTTTCCGCCCGTTCTTTCTCCTCCAACTCTTGATTCTCCCTTTCGATCAGTGTAATCAAAGTATTACATCTCCGCTGCAACTCGACGGCAGTTCGAGACTTCAAAAACCAATCGAATCTGAATTGCGGCGCGTAATGTACGGCCGCACGAAGCTCCTCGTATACATTCTCCTTGTCGAAGCCAAGTTTATGGAGCATGCACACGAGAAATCTGAAATTTAATCACCAAAACGTATTAAAAACTTCCCGAGTCAATTTAATCTCTGATAAATGAGAGGATACGTCCTTACCTGTCTTCTTCTTCGACGTAATTTTTGCCTTTATTGGTGCCGTAGGATATTCTGAGTTGGTGGAAGGGCGCTCTGTACCGTGCCATTTTAGCGTCGAGAGCTTTTTTGATCGATGCACGTCTCTGTATCTTTGCCTCGCCACGTTCAATTTGACTCATTATACGATCGATGTCTTGTAATTCATGACAACGTTCCCAAAATACGGCAGAGTATTCCATAACCTAATATGAAAACCATTATTGAGTACGTTTCTGTAGGTAAAAAAACATTTTTATAATGCAACCGATGACAATACCTCTTCGGGAGTTTTGCCCTCGACTTCTTTGGCGATATTTTCAAGATCGTCCCGTCCGAACTTCTCGTTGGCTTTGATGAACTGATTGAAGTCGCGTTTCGTCCAATTCGTAAAGCCTGAATTTCAAATTATCCCAAGACGACTCAATTACGGCAATTCGAGTTTTTACACCAATAACATTAAAACTTGATAAAAAACAACTACCTTGAGTCAACAACTGTTCCTTTTCCTGCACTTCCTTTTCCGTCAGCTGGTCAGATTCGTCGATTTTCCTCTGTTCTTCGCGTTGTATTTTAGCAGCGTCGGGACCGAGTTCGGGATTACGAGGTACTTTATAGTTAAGCGACTTTCGGAAGAAGTATATCTCTTGATCCAAAAGCTCAAACAGGCGGGGCGGGAAGAATTGGAAATCTTGAACGATTGGCTGTTTAGGCGGACGAGGTGCCTACAAAACAAAGATGCAAATTCATAACAATTCAACGTGTACTGACAAAGTTACAACGTTGATTTTATACACACTTTAGGAGCTTTAGGTTCGGACACACGAAGCGCTTCCCTGAAATACGCATCCACAGCATAATTTGCCTTTCTCTCTCTCTTCGGCGGTTCAATCCAACTTCCGACACCCAAAACCTTTTGCTTTTCGCGATAATCCTCCCCTAGAACGCAAAAGATTGATAAATATTTACTAAATCTAACCACATACATAATAATTTATAGTATACCTTCAAATTGATAAACAGAATCGGTAGTCGGTGTGTCAACGGTGAATTCTCGCAGCGACGATTCACCGAGTGTGTCCAATTTTTGTTTCAGCTCATTTGTCTGTACAAATAACAACATAATTTCGATTAATACTAATATACGTAGAACAATTTGACTTGTAGTATAATCATATACAGTATAACAACCTTTTTCTCTCCCTGTTCGAGGATAGTATCGATGTCTTCCTCGGTCAATTCGGAATCTTTAGACGAGAAGACGTGATTCGCTCCGTGTCTTATCATATTTAACATTTCGTCCTTGTTCAATTGAGCCTTTTGATCGACAAGACGGCCCGATTGTATAACCAATTTGTCGAGACGCAACTTGACTTCGGCACGCTCGACGATCTTCTCTTCCACCGTGTTTTCGGTAATGAACCGAAACACTCTAACCTTTAATCAAACAACAACAAGTTACATTGACTGGAATTTAACGGTGGAATCAATAAATAAACACGTAAACAGTACCTGTTTCTTTTGGCCGATTCTGTGCGCTCTGTCCATAGCTTGCAAATCCATCTGCGGATTCCAATCGGAATCGTATATAACAACGACATCGGCCGACGTCAGATTAATACCGAGACCACCAGCTCTTGTCGACAACATAAATATAAATTTCTCACTATTTTCACTGTTGTATTCTTCAATTTGTCTATTTCTATCTTCGTGAGGAGTTTGTCCATCCAAACGGCAGTACTAAAATAATAATTGAATTATAACAAACTCACAAAATATAAAACCGTACGCATGTTTCAATGCTAAAATTACTTTATATTGACGCCAATGGCAATAGTCTTCTAAAATGTCTAACATTCTGGTCATCTGAGAGAAAATCAACACTCGTGATCCCTGCTCTCTGAGTCGCGGCAATAACTTTTCCAAAATACTCATTTTACCACAAGTATACAACAAATGCTCATCGGTTGTGTAGGGTGGACCTGGTTCGGCTCCGTCGAACAAATACGGATGGTTGCAACATTTTCGCAATTGCATAAGAATATTTTGAAGTCGCATCTTCTCAATTTTTCCGGCACCGTTGACTAAAACGAGCAAATCAATTCACAAACAATTCAAGTGATAAACGATGCGAAATAAAAATTTCAATCAAAATACCAACCAATATCAATATCCTTCATTAAAACTTTCGTATACCATTCGCGTTGCATTTTACTCAAGCCTACGTAAACTTTCACCTCTTTCTTCGGCTTGAGTCTCTTTTCCACTTCGGATTTTAGACGCCTCAACAAAAACGGTTTCAATACGGCATGCAAACGTTGTACCAGCGAATTGTCTCCGAGGAATTGATTCGTGTTGAACCACGAGTCAAAGTCCTAAAAATCCAACATACAACCGTTACAAATGGAATATAGTTTAATTGTATGCGGGGGAATAGATCAATTAGTTACATCGGCGCTATTGAACACATCGGGCAGCAAGAAATTCAAAAGTGCCCACAATTCGTGTAAATTGTTCTGAAGCGGGGTTCCTGTGAGTAAAAGACGATTCGTGGTTTTGAATTCTCTCAAAAATTCAGACAATTTTGACTTTTCGTTTTTGATTCTGTGAGCCTCGTCGATGACCATGTAACGCCAATTGAATTTCTTGAAGACGGCTCTCTCCCTGATGACCATTTCGTACGATGTAACGCAAACGTCCCAATCTCCCGGCATCAGCACGTCGCGAATGAACGTATTCTAAAAATCAAAAACACCAAAGTCAGTACAAGACAAAACATAACACGAGAACGGATCAACATTCAACGTACTCTGGTTTCTTGATCGCCAATCAAACATACGGCTTTCAAAGAGGGACACCATTTTTTGAATTCGTTCATCCAATTTGCCAAAGTTGATTTAGGTACAGTTACGATATGCGGTCCGGGAATATTTCTATAGAATACAAAACATCCAATTAACCATGTTCAATAAAAAATATATGAATATTCTAGTTTATATGTAGTACGAACTTGAAGTGTTTCATGTAGCCGAGTAAAGCGATGGTTTGTAATGTTTTTCCGAGTCCCATTTCGTCCGCCAAAATACCGTTGATTCCGTTCTCGTATAGTGATATCATCCAATTGACACCTCTGATTTGATAATCCCTCATCTCGCCGCTTTTTATATAGTGTGGCGACGCCTCAAATCTGAATATGTTCTTTTGCTTTATATTGGTTTCGGCGAGCAGTTCTTCGTCTTCCTCCTGCTCTGTTTTGCGGTGACGGTGACTGAAATATATCAAAACAGTATTATATACATATATGAATCATCGATTAGAATGATACGTTTGCGATGCAATTTTACTTACTCTCCGGGATCGATCTTTTCTTCCTCTTTAATCTTTTTAGGTCTTCCTGCTTTCGGTTTGGCCGGACTTCCTCCTGTGTTTTTAGGCGTACTCGCCATGAAGTGAGAAAATATTTCAGTCTGTTTGAGAAGAAAGTCGAACCGTTTGGAACGATCCGTTTCAATCTTGCTTTCGAAATCTCCTTCCTTCCCACGAGACGAATTATCGCTGGACGAGGCATTCTGAAACAGAAAAAGTCCTTCGCGTGTATAATGAAACTTTTTAGATACGATTACTATTAAAAAACTAGTGTAAGCCCGTTGAATATCAACGCCCACTGAATTTTAAATTACGTAAAGCGCTTTTTTAATAGAGATCCCACTAATTGATCGCACGGTTGTAAGTGACAAAAAAATAATAGTTTTTATAGCGCCATCTATGTATTATAGCAATCCCCCACTAATTGATCGCACGGTATCGATTTTTATTTTAATTTACTATTTATATTATAATTATTAATTAATTTATATATAATGATTTTGTAAAAATCAAAAAACAAAAAAAATAATAACGCCATCTATGTATTATTAGCAGAATCACGATACTTTTTATAGGTAATGTTTAAAAAAAAAAGGACTAAATTGACAACTGGCGACAGCGGATAGCATAAGTGCGAGTCCTCTCGAGCTTGGGGTCCTGGGTTCGATCCCCCACTCGTTCTGGTTTTTTAATTATTTTTCCTCAGCGAGCGTTATCAGCAGACAGACAGACAGACAGATTTCGGCTATTATATACATATTTATATAATTGCGTCTGTATATAAATTCTAGAACTTGCTGCAGCGATGATAAAATTATTGACTTGTTACTATTATCATTATCATTATTTTCAGCCGTTCACCATCCACTGCTGGATAAAGGCCTCACCAATCCGTTCCATTCTTGTCTGTCTTGAGCAATCTGCATCCACTCGACTCCGCACATTCTTCTCAATTCATCAGCCCATCGTCCGCTCGGTCTACCTTGCTTTCTTTCACATCCTCTCGCGTCCATCTACCATCTACATTGTATTGAGCGGGAGAGTGCGTCTAGAGGGAGCGCAAACCCAAAATGGATAAAATTGAGCAGCAAGCGTTTATAAAATTCCATAAGGAGGCTACAGACGCTCCGGATTATCGGACCGGAATTCGTTGCGAGAAATTGTGCAATTTTTCTTTCGATAGAACTGAAATGTAGTGAATGAACTTAGATTCACGCCAAAAAATTGGCATAATTATATGAGGATGGACGAGGATACTTAGCTAAAGCTTTTATCGTTACTTATTGGCACCAATCATTGAGAAGAAAGACACCATAATGAGAACAGCAATTTCACCTCACGAAAGATTAAGCGCCACGTTGCGATTTCTAACTACAGGAAGAAGCCACGAAGATTTGAAATTTTCAACTATTATATCACCTCAGTCTCTCAGCTCTATTGTTCCAGAAACCAGTTCCAGTTCTACACAAGGAATATATAAAGGTAAGCAAATAATTTTTATTTTTTAATAATTTTTATTTTTTAAATGTAAAAGTGAACAACGTGAATATCAGTCGTACAGTATCAATACCGTCTATAATGGTTTTTGAACAAATTTTCAAAACTCAATACAAGTAATTTTCCGTATTTCCCAGATATGAAGAGGGAGGTGAGTTGTGATATGAAGAGGGAGATGAGTTGTAATGTGAAGAGGGAGTAGACTCATTACGGTGGCTATGGCTACTGTGAGTTTGCATTGGATCTGCTAAAGTGGAAGGAGTAGGTGTGGAATTATGACTGTATTGATTGGTTAATGTATAGGACGTTTGTGACGTTAAAGTGCCCATTTGAGCCTGAAACAAAACTTCAGACATTATTCTTTCTGCTATAATCCGTTGTATTTTGGTAACTTCCTGCAATATCCTGCCAACATTTCGGCCGAAAGGATCTGGGCGATCTTCTGGACGCTTAAAATGTTCTTGAACTGTCTTCAGCACATCAGTAGCCAGTGCTGTAATAGAATAAGATCGTTTAGGTGGTCTTGTTCTTGTGCGGCGCATAGATGTCGATGCTGGAGAGTTTAGAGTAAAGTCCCTTCCTGGAATGTCATCACGTATTACTGAAAGCGATGCTTCATCACGTACGTCTACAGTATCTTCAGAAGCGGAATCAATGGGGGGCATAAAATCGCTATTACGTTCCTGTAACAATATATCGTAATTTCCTTAGATTTTATATACATATATCTAGTAGCTACTACGAAAAGTCATTTTGAAACAATAATCCTTTTAATTATTTTTTGTTTTATTTGCTCTTTTCAGTTTCCGAAAACGACAGAAGAATGGAGGAGCATAGCAAAGGGTTTTGAAGACAAATGGAATTTCCCGCACTGTCTCGGCAGCTAGGATGGAAAACACGTTAATATTATTGCCCCGAGTGGAAGTGGTTCGCAATTTTATAACTACAAAGGTCGCCACAGTCTAGTGTTAATGGCATTAGTGGATGCAAATTGTAAATTTATCATGTGCGATTTCGGAACGAAATTGAAGTTTTTTAAAAAACTTCAGAATAACTCCTTGAACATCCCGGATACTGAAATAGTAAACCATACTTCTACCCAGTTGCCTTACGTTTTTGTTGCCGACAATGCCTTTCCTCTGAGAGTAATATGAGAGATATGGTAAAACCGTTTCGACAAGCGGATTTAACATCTTCAGAGAGAAGAATATTTAACTATCATGTTTCACGTGCGAGGCGTACAGTTGTGAACGCATTCGGAATTTTGGCATCTCGATTCCGCATATTTCATACTCAAATTAATTTGGAACTGCACAACATTGATAAGGTAGTAATGGCGTGCTGTGTTCTACACAATTTCTTAATGAAATGTGTGCCGAATCGATATGCACCTCCTGAATGTTTTGAGCGTGAGAATTATGAAGAGGGGACTTATATTGTAGGATTTCAAACAGGATCATTTGGAAATACGGCGAGAGCTGCCAAAAATGTAAGAGACGCTTTCATAAATTACTTCGAAAACGAAGGTCAAGTTCCATGGCAAACGAACTTCATCGCACATTAAAATAAAATAATTTATAAAAAATTATACATTATAACAATAAAACTTATTATATTGCACAAATTTGATAAGTTATTATTATTTTTTACTTACTTCGTTGCTGCTCATGTTCATGGTGGAGTGTGATGTTCGTTGGATGTTTTGATCCACCGAAAAATCAAAGAGATGGAAATACCACAATTTAGGTTTGTAAATATCTTCTGCTCCCTTTCCAGTACTTTTAGATTCGTTCACTTTTTTCACTTCCTTTTTGACGGTGCTTCGTAAATTATTCACCTTTTTAACCAACGCATCTTTATTAGCAAAAGGCTCTATCTCTTTCAATTTATTTAATAGTTTAACAATTTATTTAATAGTAACCGAAAACCACCATTCAAGAAATGACTGCTGTCTATGGAGAGCATACTTTCTCTAAAACAATGCTCTACAAGTGGCATATATTATTTGAGCACGGTCGACAGTCCTTGGAAGATGATGTTCGGAAGGAAGACCAATAGAGGTGACAAATCCGCAAATGATTAAAAAAGTGGAAAAATTAATATTGAAAGATGCAAGACTAAAGAAGAAACAAATCGCCGAAATACTTGAAGGAATCCAATGAAACATTTTTGACAATTTTGCACGATCATCTTGGTATGTCAAAAGTGAATGTGTGTGGTGACGTCCCCGTATTAATTATCAACAAAATTGTGACTGGAGATGAAACTTGGGTCCCCTACTATGATCCTGAATCAAAAGAATCTATTCGATGGCATAATATAAATATAAAGTGGCAACATCAGCCGGGAAAATTATGGCTACAGTTTTTTGGGATTCCGAAGGAATTCTTTTAATAGACTTTAATGAAAAATGTGAGAATATAACAGCAGACTATTACATTAATGTGATAAATCGATTGAAAGATCCCATTCGAGAAAATTTGACCGTTCACAAGCGTCACAAAGAAGTGGTTTCTATAACATCATCCAGGTTTCAAGAAATAAATCATCCACCACAGTCTAGATCTAGCCCCGATTAATTAATCGGGGCTAGATCTAGAACTAAAAATAATTATTTTTTAGTTCTAAATTTGAAAAAACACCTTTGTAAAAAAAACATTATCAACAATGATTGCTTGAGGACGGCGATTTTTGAAAATTTTTTCATGATTTAGATAATGTTATTAAAGCAGTGTAAGAAGTATGTGGAGATTAAATGAGACTACGTTGAATAATAAAATTATATTTTTTCATTTCCTCTTCCCCTTCATTCCGCGAATATATTGACCTGCTCTCGTAAGTTTGGGATGCGGAGATTCTAAAATTTGGTAACTCCTCTCTTGTTGTGGTGGTTGTGAACAATCATATTGAAAAGCTGGTTCTGCTTGCACCAAATTTAAATGTACTAGATTTTTCAAGCCAGAATATCTATTTAAATTTGCCATCTCTGCCTCAAATATAGTGTCATTCATTATTTTTTCTGCAAAAATACGTTTTTCTCTGGGCAAACCTCTCATTTTATGGCCTATATTTTTTCCCATGTGTGTCAAATTGATCATCTTCCTTTAATAGTCCAATTCTATGAGATTAATATTGAATAGGAATTTTCTCGTTTTAACTTGTTTTGGTACTGCTTCGATTACCTTTACACTTACACACGAAACAAATCGGGATGAAAATATATTGAAAGATAGTGAGAATACAGCGTTTTCAAATTACATATACATACATACATAATGAAAAAGAGAAATATTATTTTGAAAGACAATGACAAAGACACGATTGCAATAAGCGACGTGAAAAAGTGAAGACTTTCAAATTCAAACAAAAATTACCACATATATATTTCTGTAAGCCTATTAGTGCAATTCTGATGAAAACTAATATTTTTGTGTAATCAGTATCACCTCTCCCAAGTATTAGCCCGGATTAGAGGAATTTTACTGTATATTTGAGCAGATACATACAGTAAGAGTTAGTATTTATTTAGTTAAAATACATGGTGGCCGATGGAGCCGGGGGTACATTGCATTATGTACATACAATTTTTCCCCCTCAGATGCTCTAAAAAAGAATATTCTTCAAAAGATTATTCCCGAGAATTGTACAGCACTAGATGTAGTGGTACGTGTGAAAAAGTTGAAGTGGCGAGAAGAATGGACGCGAGTAATACAGGAATGGTATCCGGGAGGATATGAAAGAAAGCAAGGTAGACCGAGTGGATGCAGATAGGAATGAAAGAGGATTAGAGAGGCCTTCATCCAGCAGTGGATGGCGAACTATGATGAAAATGATGATGATATAGTCAAACAGTGTAAGCAAAATATATATTTTTTCATGTTTCTTAAGGTTAAGGTATTCTTATAAACTGTGACATTTTTGTTTCTTGCGAGAATGGAATGGTATCCGAGAATGTGATTGAAAGCAATGCAGATTGCTCAAGAGATGAGAACGGAAGAGGAACGGAGAGGCCTTCATCCAGCAGTGGATGGTGAACGGCTGAAAAGCGCAACCCAAAAAGTACTATGCAAGTATATACAAGAGTCACTTATTCTTTTTAACTATATACACTTTTTGTTTTAATTGAAAATTTGTACGAATTATTTTCCAATAACAGACTTTTAAGAGACATAATTGACGAACTTTCCAGTCGTATGTGATTCAAAAGTCGACATACTTAAGCATGCCACAATTTCAAAGAAAAGAGCATAACAAACCGACGCGATTCTAGAACGGCATCGAACGGGGCTAATGTAATCAGATTGAAATCAACGGGAGCGATTGCACGACTGACAGATTTGGCGCGTAAAATTCTGACAGATTTGGCGGGTAAAATTCAAACGGATCCGTTGACACCGTCGACAAAACAACGACATGGAACGTCACCCAGAAAGAGTCACGATTTGAGCGGCAGATTGTGGGGTCAAAGGGGGGCCCCAAAAGAGACGAGGAGTTCATCAGCTGACGAGTCTCGTCTCATCTCGCAGCTGTCACTTTTGGCGGGTGAATTGAGACGCCATGGCGAACGTCGGCCTCGTGCGATCGTACGTGTTGAATGTGGGGCGAGTAAAAGGGGCAAAAGTGGCGCAATTACGTGTTCCGGACTGACGCTGCTGTCTTCCGGTTCCCCCGTTTCCGTCTTCACATCCGGCTGAGCCATTTCCGTTACCCAGAGGGCGTTAGTGTCGCCCCAAACTAAGACACTCTTCGTCGAATGCCGAGTGATCGCTGACCGCTGATCGCCATCTACATCTGCAACCGGCCAATACAACGCGCTCGACTCGACACGCTCAAATACGGCCATTACCCTTTATTTCGATTTACCGAGGGATTATATTAATATTTGCACGATATCTTCTAATATATAAAACGCTTAAGTTTGTATGTATGTATGTACGTATGGGTCATTCGTCAATTGCCAGGCGTTGCTCGGGCGCGATTAATAGAAACGACGAAGTACACACGATAGTAGATGTTTTCGGCAGATTTAAGCAGATAGTGTTTCGGGAGCCCAAAAAGGGGCCGCCGGGGCAGGATGGGGGTCTAAGGGGTAGTAAGGGGCCGGCATAGTTTTTCGGGAGTCAAAAAAAGGGGCCGCCGGTGTAGGAGGGTGGTCTGGTGGGGTGGTAAGGGGCCGACATTGCTTTTCGGGAGTTCAAAAAAAAAGGCCGCCGGGGTAAGAAGGAGGGTTTGGGGGTGGTAAGGGGCCGGCATAGCTTTTAGGGAGCCCATTAAAGGGGCCGCCGGGGCTTGAGGGGGTCTGGGGGGTGGTAGGGGGCCGGCATAATAACAAACACTATATTACATTATATTAATTACACCCCGGGCAAAGCCGGGTAATAAAGCTAGTTCTTGATAAAAATTGTAACAATATTGCTACAAGTCTGCATTACTCCCGCCTGTTGCTAAATATCTGAACGTTATGACCTTATGACAAATCGTTCTACAGCACCCGCCGATTCTCTCATGACAATATCTTGTTTTGTTATTAATAAGTCTTAGTCTTATAAGGTATTGTGACGCCAGCCCCAGCCCATTAGTTCACCGAGTACCCACACCTTTATTTAATAAAATGAAGTATTTAGAGCGAAAAATGTAATAAAATATGAATTTTAGTTTGTTCAGAGGAGAGTTGGCAGCACTGTCGGCAAGTGGAGCGGCAAGCTCGCATTCTGACTTTCTGCGTATTTCTTGACAATGGCGGCTGAAAAAGGTTCAGCTCCTGAGTCAGATTCTGCTCGAAACGACGATGGATGGTGGCAAATCGTGTTGGCTGAAGTCACTGATCAAAATAAATCCATCAACAATTTGCTCGAAACGATAATGCGCCTCAAGGGTAAAAATTCCACTTTCAAAACTTGAACGCATACATTTGGCTGCAATGTTCACACTCGCGCGAACCATTTGCACTAACATACTCATTTTACAATTATGCACTTATTGTATGTTTTGTATTGTAAATTTTCAGTCGAAATTACGACGGTCATGATTGAGTTTGCGTCGATTCACGGCACCAACTTTCGCCACTTTCAAATGGACCACGACGAGGATGATTCTTCCGAACCTTCACCGAAACTCTGAATTGTAATTCTAATACGTACACAGTTGTAAAAGTTTTTCAATAAAAACAAAAAAGTATATTGTATTTCATTTAAAAGTACAATTATTTATCACAGGGAGTGGCAGTTCTCTATGTTAACCATGTGATCAACACAAATACTAGAATAGTATGTACATAAAAACAGCATTTAAATCAACAAAACGGGCATGTCAAACTCGATTACATTGGAATACCGGATAGATATATGTTTTTTAACTAACATTTATCACTACGTTAGGTTTACTAACACCGATTGATATCTACTCTTAATAATAATTAGTACGCTTAATTAAATTATAAATAATCGATCCAAATCATATTTTCAAGTGCACAAACGTGTGTTAAATTTATATGAAGTTCAATTTAAAGGTATACTCGATGAAAAAGTACATGAAACGAATTGACATTCAAATTAAAAAGAAATATAAACAAATTTATCTTTGAATTGAATTGCAATATAACAACAACAAAATTCTTTAACAATTATATAATTTATCAATTAAAAAGTGTATTTGTTAACTTTTGAGTGGCGATTTTTGTTATTAGCGTTAAAATGAAGTAAATTATTGCTAAGCTTGGAATAGTATTTATGAAGACAAAAATATTTAGCCAACTCATTTTTAAAACAGAGCTTTAACATTAAGCATTACTAATCTTAATACCAATTCCAAAACTATCACTTAAAAGATTCAAAAACTAGCACTACAACAATCGGTAACCGGACAAAAGAGAACAAGACAAAACAGAACGCGACAAAAGAGAACAAGACAAAACAGAACGCGACAAAGAGAACAGGACAAAAGAACAGGACAAAACAGAAAAGCGATAAAGAGAACAGTGACAAAACAGAACAGTGGAAAAATAAAATATGTATTTTTGTCGAATCTATTTATTAATCACATACATACGTATAAAAGAAAATATTATAAATATTATAAATATACAATATGTATAACAAAACGATGACAAAACAAAACAGTGGAAAAATAATTTTTTTTTTCGTATGTATCTCGATATGTCGTATCTATTTATTAATTAAATACATATAAAACAAAATATAAAAAAAAAATTATAAAAATATAAAAATATAAAAGTGTCCTGTCGAGGGTATCAAGCCATAAAAAAAATCATCGCAGTTAATTTAAATGCCCTGATAAATTTGTCACATCTACCACCGTCCGATACCCTCGAGAGGATGCTTTTATATATTTATATATTTTTATAATTTTTTTTATATTTTGTTTTATATGTATTTAATTATTAAATGGATACGACAAGATCGAGATAGGTACATACAAAAAAAAAATTATTTTTCCACTGTTTTGTTTTGTCATCGTTTTGTTATACATATTGTATATTTTATAATATTTATAATATTTTCTTTTTTTATGTGTATGTGATTAATAAATAGATTCGAGAAAAATAAATATTTTATTTTTCCACTGTTCTGTTTTGTCACTGTTCTCTTTATCGCTTTTCTGTTTTGTCCTGTTCTCTTTATCGCTTGTCTGTTTTGTCCTGTTCTCTTTTGTCGCGTTCTGTTTTGTCTTGTTCTCTTTTGTCATGGAACCACAACAATCATAGGTATATTGTATGTTAGTGATGATAATTATAAGCTTGATCAAACACAATCAAGTAACAAGAATAAATTAATTCAAAATGCAATATTCAGAGAGGGGAAGTCGAGGAATGCGTTGAACGAGGAAGACAATAGTGAAATTGCGAATCGGTTGGATGCAAAAGTGGTCTATGTGCTCGTACACCAAACGTACTGGATCTCTGATTGGGTTCAGGTGATAACATTTGCCCGAGCAGTATATACTGAAAATAATGAAATAAAATTAAAATGAAGAAAAGTTGAGCATATTCAATTATTATTAGTCAGTTTCAGCATACAAATACCTCATCTGGATATTGAAAATGAAAGTCTTTGGGAAATTGATGATCAAGTAGGGCTTTCAAAACACTTATTCTTTCAATTTCAGTACTGAATGGAATTAATAATTCTCTAAGGACAAGTCCCAAAGACCAAATGTCAACTTTAAAGTTATGCGCTTCGCCTCGTAATTTATTGTGTACCTGAGTTGAATAAAATATACAGTTAAGATACGTGCAAATATAATACATATTATACAAAAAATTAAATAAATCAAGTTACTAACCAACGTGTTTGGTATATTTACTACTGCCAATGTCTGATGTGTGACAATTTGAAACGGCTTTATTCGGATCACTGGAAAATGTCCAGTGATCCGAATCTCCAATTTTTATCTGACCCTCGGTCGAGAAGAATATATTACTCGGTTTCAAATCACGATGTATCAATTCCTGAAGGTGTACGTACATACTTTACGGCGTGAACAATTTGTTCAAAATATTGGCACATACTGAAATACATTTACATATTTACATAAGCCACCTGGAGTTTGCAAGTACTGTGTGGAACCCCTTATACCATATAAACATTCTTAGACTGGATAAAATCCAAAAAAGGTTCCACACATACTTGCAATTTAAATTCCACATCCCAATTATTCCTAATTCTTTGTTTATTCCCAATTTAACCCCCCCACTCGTATCAAGAAGAATCATAAATGACCTCTGTTTTTTGTCCAAAATCCTCAACAATTTAGTTGATAGTCCTTAACTCCTTTCTAAAATCTCCCTTAATTGTCCTTCCAGAACGTTCCGTAATCCTAATTTATTCCACCTTAAGTTCTTATCCTCAAACTTATCTCTCAACTCATTCATCAACAGATCATGCAATACTTTCAACAAACTTCCTATTTCATTTGATATATTCACCTCCAACCTCTTTACTTTCAAAATTCATCTATATAAACACTTTTCCAATCCCTAATCCTACCCACACTCTTCCAAATCTCCCTCTCCCTTCTCACTACTTTCTTTATGTTTCTTACATTCATTATCTTTCTATTGCTTTGTTTATGTTATATCTAATTTTACTTATATAAACTATGTATGTATATCTATTATCTTTCTATTTCTTCACCTATGTACATATGTTATATCAAATTTATTTATAGAAACTACTTTGGTTTATGTCATAACTTTGTTCATCTCTATTTTGTATTTCTTTAATTATAACTGTATGTTTCTTTCTCAAATAAAATAAAAAATATTTTGGTTTAAATTAAATGTCATGGTTCGGTTCGATTCTATACGTGAAAAAAAAAAAAACCAAAAAATCTTTACCGTTCCCATGAATTTATCCATTTTCGCAGAAGGTTAGTTACAAGTTACAACGGAACGGTATAAAAACCCCTCAGATGCTCTAAAAAAGAAAATTCTCTGTTTGGAGAATATTCCCGAGAATTTTACAAAGGTTTGTTTTGGAAGTGAAACACGCAGTGGACGTTTCGGTAGTGTTTATTGTGCGAGCGAACTGTAAACTTACTGTGTAACACTCGATCGCCGGTACTAGGGTTGCCAACTGTCAGAGAAACAGTGACGCTAACGCCAGCCCGTTGGTTTCACCGAACACCCACATAAGCAAACCTTTATAAAGTGCCTATGGTTTTGTTCGCTGATGCTGTTGATGCTGATTATTGTGTTTTATTTCGCTTAAGCCATTTTTTTTCCTTTTAGCCCAAATTAATTGTACATGGTCACAATTAGCGGTGTTTAGTTGTTAAAAAGTATTGCATCTAGTTGTCATTGGATTGTTTAGACATGGCGGTTCATCCGTAATCGATTAATTTTCACACTTCATCTCAATCTTCGATCAGCCAAATCCGCCTTGTATATATATTCAAATGGTATTTAAACACACTTAAATAAAGTATCGACACATTGTGTCACACTTTTAGAATTAGGGACATTTGGATTTATTTTATTACATTTCGTTCAATCTCCAACACTCGACAGGTCTCTCGTTGTAACTATGAAATGATTTTACTTAATTTTTCATTTGGTATTTGTTTCATTAGTCGATTGCAACGTCAACTATGAAATCGACAGTGCCAGCTGTTCTGCCTGCTCCGGCCGGAGGAAAAAAATCTGGCGGTCCAAAATTTGAACTGAGCGACGATCAAAAGAACGACATCAAAGAGGCTTTCGATCTGTTCGATCCGAGCAGCTCCGGCTTCATCGACACCAAAGAGTTGAAGGTTGCAATCAGAGCTCTCGGATTTGAGCCGAAAAAGGAAGAAATCAAAAGAATGATCGCCGATATCGACAAAGAAGGCACGGGAAGAGTATCGTTCGACGATTTCCTATCGTTGATGAATATTAAAATGGCCGAAAAGGACATCAAAGAAGAAATTATGAAAGCGTTCAAACTATTCGACGACGACGAAACCGGTATTTTATTCAAAACAATAAAACAAACTCAATGCGATTACTGTGATTATAATTGACCGTTTTAATTTCAGGTAAAATATCGTTTAAAAATTTAAAACGCGTTGCCAAAGAATTGGGTGAAAATTTAACTGACGAAGAATTGCAAGAGATGATCGATGAAGCGGACCGAGACGGAGACGGTGAAATAAATCAAGAAGAGTTCTTACGAATAATGAAGAAGACCAGCCTGTACTAACTAGTCGCATTGAATCGTCCGATAAACTCTCGTCATTACAATTCGTTTACACCGAATGCACAGATATTGTTCTGCGGTGTAAACAAACTGTAAGCACATTGTTTATTGGACCGGATACTTTATTATTTACTGAAAGGTGCTTCAATGCACAAACAACAGTATTATTAACGAAACGGATCTAATTAATTACTGGATAATGTGTTGTGAGAAAAATTCGTTACTATTTAACTTGAATCATTTTACTGCTGTACCCCGAAGAAGCGCATTTAATCTCGTGTTTACAATAATATATAAATTAATTAATTAATCGTCTTAATTTCTTAAAATTATACCGATGCACACTTTAAAATGATTCTTAGATCTGAAGTTTTCCAATGGCAAAACGCTTCTTAGCTTATAATTGCCTAAACGTGAATGAGAAATTTACATTTTTACACAAACATACATTCTCATACCAAATTAGCTGTTAAGAATATAATAATCTAAACCTAAAACTAGTTTTATCTACATACATATATGTATGTATAGTAAACGTTTTAGCTTATCATATTCTTTTTTTTTATTATGGTATTTTGGTATTGAGAATGTTTGTTTTTTTCTCGTTTTCAATGCCATATTTAAACACCCAAATTATGTATTAAAAACGATCACAAATTTTATTATAAATGTATTAAAAATTCCTATTACACTTTAAATCTATAAAAAAATATTTTTTGATAAATTATATATGCAATCATACTTCATTTCTTTTTCATACTTCACTCATTTTTATTAATGTAAATAAATGTTGCAAATCTTATGCAAGAAAAATCCCATCATTTCACTGTCAATTACACATAAATATATGTACTACACTTACATATCTTGAACTCTCTTAAGCTTCGTAATTAAATAATAAAATTTATCCATTCCATAGATGTTAAATATGTATATGATTTATAAAATACATCAAATTTAATCTATTTTTATTGAAATTGTGTTCAAATATAATTAATTGTACGCTTTGATAAAATTAAAGAGAAAAAAAACAACTGATCAGTTTATTTCTAAAATAAACTAATCAGTTGTTTTTGTCTGTGTGTAACCAAAGATTAATAAAACATGATAAGCATATTTTAACGTTTTTATTTCCGGAATGATATAATTGTGATAACATTACATACTATTTAGCGGCTCGTTCCGTGACGGTACCGTCGGCTTGTCCGAAATAGGCCATGTCGGCCATCGAAACGAACAATCCAGTTTCGACGACACCTGGAATCATCGAGATTTTCGTATTGACTTCGTCCCAATTGAAGTCTTTCAGCTTGTCGAACTTCCAATCCAGTATAAAGTTGCCGTTATCCGTAACGCATGGACCGGCCTTTGATATCGCAGGTCGCAACACAATCTCACCGCCAAACTCCTTGATGATCTTATCGGTGATGGGAACGTAAGCCATCGGTACGACTTCTATGGGTATACCTTTAGTGTACTGTTCACCGAGACGTTTAGAATCTTTGGTATGATCGGCTATGACGATGAACTTCTTTGCGCACGATATGACTATTTTTTCTTGAAGTAAACATCCACCGCCTCCTTTGATCAGAGTAAGATTCGCATCGGCTTCATCGGCTCCGTCGATAGCGACGTCTATTACGGGATGAGATTCTAGATCGGCTAAAGGTAATCCGTGTTCCAAGATCAGCTGTTTAGCCTGAAGATATACGATATCATATTTTATAGAGGTACATTGATGATACGATGATATAAAAATAAAATTCTAATTTCCAATGAATCAAAATATGTTTGAAACCTGACTTTCGGCCAAGTTTTAGTTTGCAAGCGTTTTGACATCGGACTGATGTCGGTCAAACCAACAAACAGTTCGTAATTATTCAATGTAGTATATCTACTAACATTGGCTATTTTACTGGGTTTTTTTTAAATTTACATTACGGTCAATTGGAAAATATCGCAAGCGTACAATGTCCAATAGGAATAATAGACAAAGTATAGACTATGTAGGTTTTATGTAAATAAATATTAGGTGATTTAATAATAGCGATAACGTCGTTCGCCGCGCGTAATTCCTTCTGACCACAATACTGCCGTCCTAAGCCCACTTAACGTAACTGACAAAAATTACGAAAATGAGTTAGATGTGTTTTAGGGGTGTATGGGAGTGTATTCTTACGATTTTTCACATCAAAATTAATGTATCGTCATCCTAAAGTGACTTTTTTAAGCTATTAAATCTAACGTATCTGCATGCACAGAGAAATAGTATCACTAATACTTAGCGAAAATAACGTATCCAATATTTACTTTGGTCACTACCTTATCACGAAAGACTGAATCTCTCCACATTGTAGACGGGGAGATTAAGAGGTGATTTAATTGAAGTATTCAAAATAATAAATAATCATTGTTCATGTGAAATGACCAACCTGATTATGTTCAATGAGAACCCTCATCTAAGAGGTCGTACGACGTACGACTCCGAAAAAAAAAATCAAATAAGATTGTTAGAGATTCATTCATTTCAAATAGAGTGGTTGAAGTTTGGAATAGTCATATGTATACATTAATAATGAATAATGAAGTGACGTAACTACTAGTGTTCATTTTTTTTTAATTTTTCCATAGAATTATCAAAACACAATAGAAAATAACCTCATGCACTAAAAAAAAAGTTTAAATAAATCAGTAATATATGAAGAAAAACACAAATTTAGAATAAAACTTTCAAGTCCATTTATCTCGATATTGTTGTTTTGTCAGTTGCGTTAAGTGGGCTTGGGACGGCAGAATAATATTTGAAACTTGTCGGGTTTCTTATTATTGAATATTTGATTGTTATAGGTATGTGATGAATACCTGAAACGAGGATGCTATACATGTGATGTTGAGTTGTTCATTACGATTCCTGAGAGCCAGAGCTTTGACAGCGTGGACGACAGTAGAGCCACTTCCGACTCCAACGACATGTCCTTTGCAGACAGATCGCACTCCGAGAGCTGCAGCAGCAGCTTTTGCTGCTTCCAATGACATCCTAACCTATATGAACCTAAACGCTTTGACAAGTGTCAAAGCGCACATGTCAAATTTACGCGCGCACAACAATACTCATCTCTTAACACATCATATACCGACCATTAACTTTTATTTTCTTCCGCGATAAATATCGCACTCAGTATTTTGTTCATCTTCGCCCAGTAATAAATAGTAAACGTCAAGTTTATACAATGATAAACGCCCAGTAAATACTTTGTAGGCATTGTCTCTGTGGGAATCACCACTCTCGTCAATACACGTAAATGTACAAACACGTGTGTCTCAAGACGGGACTTGTGGTGGTGGCCCCATGTGAGGGTCTCGAGGAGAAAAATATTGTAGGTGTTCTCCACAAGGCGGCCTATATACAATATATGTATATCAAAGAGTGAAACTAGGATGAACAGTTTTTAAATCCAACATTCCGCTATGCTTAAAAAATAAGGAATACTGCCAGTTACGACGTATGGATGTGAAACGTGGATGCTAAATTCAAGAATGTTACGTAAGATCCAGTGCACACAGAAAAGCGTGGCATATCTACATATGTTCGGTATACATGGGTAAGAAGCATGACCAAAGTGGGAGATATAGCGAAACATGCGAAAAAGTTAAAGTAGACACATAGCGAGAAAATGGATGGTAAGATGGATGCGAAAAATACAGGAATGGTATCCGAGAGGATGTGAAAGAAAGTGAGGTAGACCGAATGGACGATGGGCTGATGAATTGAAAAGAATGTGTGTGAATGTGAGTCTAGTGGATGTAGATTGCTCAAGACAGACTGAAATGGAGTAGGATTGGAGAGGTCTTCATCCAGCAGTGGATGGTGAACGGTTGAAAATGATGATGATCATAATGATATATATATATATAATTACTTCGTAAACTTGTTATAACATCTATGTACAATGTAAAATCGTCAAATAAAGTGCAACTCAAGCTAAATTCGTAGGAAATGTATGTATGTATTTCACACATCATGATCCGCCTATATAATAACTTGGCGAAAACTATTTAATACGATTTTTTCACGGAACAGTTTGAACATACATATTGTATTGTACTGAACTGTAGTGATCAGTAAATTACTCTGAATATTGTATTGCAAAATGTCGCTTTGTTGTTGAAAATCAATTGAAGGGAAATTTTATTAAAATATGCCAACTACTGGTACACTTACATATTATGGACGAGTTACTTAGTTGAAATAGCCCAAACAGATAAGCAGTGATCAATGTGATTATAGTTCACTTAACGCTAGTTTGGATTAAAAGGTATAAATTATAGTACGACCCTTGGTATAGTGAGGCTACTAGGAATGAAAATTTTACAATTGCTTCTAAAAATTATTAAAACTACCGGCAAAATAAACAATAAGAGTCAGATTTAATTCTCTACTTATAAATCTCCGGTAAAAAAATACAACTGATGAAATTCACAAAACTGGATCTAAGAATGTCATGGAAATCAAATCCAATAAAAATGTTATTGACTAAAAATACATACATATCATGTGGGATTGAATTTAATTGATCCATTCTGCTTCATAGTTGATAACCACAAACCAAACTCTTCCTTTATTACTGTTACAAGTTTGTTAACAAATGACCATTTGTACGACGATCGTTTCAATTTATTATACAGTATCAAAAATGTAGATTTAAATATAAAAATTATAAATACATGGTAATTTATTGGATTCCTCTTTTAATCCAATCTAATTCGAGTACGCCATCGGCGGTGATTCTCTCATTGCACTTCGGCTCTAGCATATAATTTACAACGTTCACACATTCTTGGCTAACTTTTTTCAATGTGTGACTATTAAAGTTCCACATTCTGTGAATTTGCTTCGAATACATTTTCTTGGCATGAGCCTCCTGGAACGGAAAGCACACATTGTACATAACGAAGAGTACGATGCCCAAAGACCAAATATCGGACTGTTTCGGATTGTAGGGTTGGCCAAGGAGCACTTCGGGGGATGCATAAGAAAGGGAACCACAATAGGTTTCGCTCATCACGAGACGATTATCGGTGTCTGCACACCATCGCGCAAATCCAAAATCCGACAGCTTGACGTTGAAATTTGACGAGAGCAGTACATTCTCGCATTTCACATCTCTGTGAGCTATGTTGAGATTGTGAAGATATCTCAAAGCCAACGCCAATTGTCTGATCCACGTTTGTCCGTTCCTCTCGGTGAGTTCGCCGTGTGTCATGAGATGGTGCAGGAGGTCTCCGTTCTCGGCGAATCGCATCAAGATGAAGCATTTGGTTTTACGGTGGATGATGCTGCGGATGTTTATTATGTGCGGATGGTTGAGTTTGACTATTATGTCTAGTTCCCGGGGAAGAAATTTTTTTACAAAGTCCTGGTGGGCGTTGCAAGTGTCTATTATTTTGCAAGCGAGGTTGAATTCTTTGTTGTCCTCTTTGTAACTCGCTAAATATACCTGTTGGGAAATTTATAACTTTATATTAAAAGGTTAAATATATATGTATATATATATAATGATTAACAAAATTAACCAACGAAAGTATGAAAATAGGCTTAAAAATAAATTTAAATAAAATTAAAATTATGTTTAATGAATTTTGCAAGAAAAATGTAGTCACAGTAGATAATCATATTGTAGCGAGATAGTTGATAGTTATTTATACCTGGGACAATTGGTGAATATGACCGGATGTAAAGAAGAATAAATGAAGTGAAGAATGAAACTAGGATGGAGCGCTTTTGTAAGAGTGAACATAGTTTTTAAATCCAACATCCAGCAATGCTTAAAAAAGAAGGCATACTGCCGGTTACGACGTATGCCAAATTGAAGAGTGTTACGTAAGATCCAGTGCACACAGATTAGCATGGAAAGATGTATGTATTCTTGGTTTAACGAGAAGAGATTGTTAAGAGGAATACATGGGTAAGAAGCATGACCAAAGTAGGAGATATAGCGGAACGTGTGAAAATGGAAGAGGATTGGAGAGGCCTTCATCCAGCAGTGGATGGTGAACAGCTGAAAATGATGATGATGATGATATATATATATAATACCTTTGCATACGATCCTTCACCAATTTTTTTCAATAATTTAATGTATTTCTTAGACAGAGCGTTCTCAACAGATTCGTTTATAAATGGGTCTTCAATATTGCTCATGGTACATGTGACAAATTCAAAATTTTACATAACATACACCTGTATTAATTTCATAAAATAAATAGAAAGATTGTACAAAAAAAAAAACAATGTTGTCAAGCAACTAAAAAAAAATGCAAAATTCAAATTTTTCATATGTATGTATGTATATTGATTTTGTGTATATTATAAAAATATATTAACAAATTAATTTGCAATGACAAATTCTCCTCCTAATGAAATTCTTCTAAGGAACGAAGGAGCCGGTGTCTGAAGCACATGATATTCTTGTATGGCGGGATGTTTAGGATATATTTTCTCTTTCCGAATTTTCTCCAACAGCGTCTGAGGTTCACACTTAACTTTTTCAGGAAAAGAATTAATCAACAAACCCTGAACAAAGTCGGGCCATAACGATACCGGATTTTTCACTTTATCCTTAACGATCGGAGGCGGTATCGGTTTTTCATTATATTCCTCAACGGCACTACTTTCAGCCACGTCTGTATAATCAGTCACAGAAACGTTCAAAGGATACGTCTTTTTGGCGACGGGAGTTTCGTCCGATGCGGTTATCGTTTCGCCTTTGGGATTAATCAATTCTTTATCTGTATTTAAACCGTTGAATTGCAGACCGATAGTTTCCACGCTCTTAGTCGAGTTTTCGTCGTGACTCTCATTACCGGCCGATTCATTTTCAGAGATGAATATTAACGTTTTGTTGTCGGACTTTACAGTTTTCTCATCGGTGGATATTTTAATATTTAAATTAATCGCAAAGGGATTCTCCGATGATACATTTAATGATTCGTTGTTTTCACTTTCCGCTAACTTCTCTTGGTGAATTTTTAACTTCAATTTTTCTTCTTCTCGAAAATAATTGTAAAATTCATCAAGTTTTTCTAAATCAATCCTGAAAATAATCCAAAAGTAAACGACCGAGTTTATACTACAATATAAATAGCGCATTGCCTAAAACAATCTACGTTACCTTTTATTAGAGCTATGACAACATTGCAAAGCTGCAGGATCGATAGGATGAGCTTCAGTATTGAAAATATGACCGCCAACGTCAATAATACACTCTCCGGTAGGAGTATCGATTATAGTTCCAACGTGGCCAGTATTGTGAATGAAATTGTCAGGATCGAAAAGCAAATACAAATATTTTGTCGTCTCCGATAAAAAGAACGACTCCATTCTATCTTCCTTTCGATGATCACGCACGTCTTTTATCTACAAATAAAATTTAAAACACTGTACTTCGGAGACTGAAATTGCAACGGGCCCGGAGTTTGAGCGAAATCTTACCGTAGCGTATCCGCATTCAGTCTTGGCGCTGTGTTGTATACTTTTTAGTATATCTTCCCCCATTTGCAACAGTATGGGATCTCTCGTGTCCCGATACAGATACATGATCGATTCGATATGCTCCGGTCGCAGTGGATAACTCTCGCGGCCCGAGGAAGCGTGTCTCGTGACCAGTTTGTATTCCTCGGGAGTGAAGCCGTACTGCGACCAAATGCTGTGATAGTTTTGAACTATTCGCATAGCCGTGTCGGAATCGCCTGAAAATATACTCGCACTTTACATTGTGTCTACGTTTAAAAGCGAAAATATTTGCCAGCCGACACTGATAAACGACTCGAGTAACGTGACGTCACCGGTCACGCCACTACATCGTTCACGATCGAACGTAGCATGCGTTTGACAACCAATACGTTTGTAAAGAAGAAGAATGAAACTAGGATGGAGCGCTTTTGGAAGGATGAGCATAATTTTTAAATCCTATGCTTAAAAAAGAAGGCATACAACCAATGCGTACTGCCAGTTATGACGTATGGATGTGTTAAATTCAAGAATGCTACGAAAGATCCAATGCACACAGAGAAGCATGGAAAAATGTATGCTCGGTATAACAAGAAGAGATCGTAAGAGGAATACATGGGTAAGAAGTATGACCAAAGTGGTAGATATAGCAATGGGCTGGACACAGCGATTAGAATGGATGGCAGATTGAAATGAGAAATACTGGAATGGTATCCGAGAGGATGTGAAAGAAAGCAAGGTAGACTGAATGGACGATGGGATGTTCAGTGAACTATGATCTGATCTGCCGGCATTGCGAGACACTGATCGACTCTGTGTGTGGCATCTGACGTCAAATATTCGCACGCCTAATTTGTTCAAGGAGCAGTCAAACATCTCAAAGGATGCCCCCTGTTTATCCCGAGCTAAAAAGTTTCCTACCTGAATTGAGGAAAATAGGTATTGATTTTAACCCAAAAACATTGTATACGAATGATAGAGATAAACAAGAAATAAAACGAAAAATTAAACTAGGATGGAGTGCTTTTGGAAGATTGTTTTTAAATCCAACATTCCACTAAGCTTAAAAAAGAAGGCATACAACCAATGCGTACTGCCAGTTATGACGTATGGATGTGTTAAATTCAAGAATGCTACGAAAGATCCAATGCACACAGAGAAGCATGGAAAAATGTATGCTCGGTATAACAAGAAGAGATCGTAAGAGGAATACGTGGGTAAGAAGTATGACCAAAGTGGTAGATATAGCAATGGGCTGGACACAGCGAGAAGAATGGATGGCAGATTGAAGTGAGAAATACTGGAATGGTATCCGAGAGGATGTGAAAGAAAGCAAGGTAGACCGAGTGGAAGATGGGAATGGAATGTAAAAGGAATACATGGGTAAGAAGTATGACCAAAGTGGCAGATATGGCGGAACGTGTGAAAAAGTTGAAGTGGAAGTGGAAGTGGATGCGAGAAATACTAGAATGGTATCGGAGAGGATGTGAAAGAAAGGATGTGATTGGATAGGCCTTCATCCAGCAGTGTATTTATGTATGTATGTACGTACATGAGTCTATGTAGATATACATTATACTATGTATGTACATATATTATACGTAGCTCGATAATTCAGCTTTCAAAACCCAATACGGTCGACTGAATTTGTTGACGGTATGCTGCTGGAAAAATATGGATATTAACCCAAGTCTAGATCAAAATTTTCTGTTAGAAATGTCATTTAACTGTAAATCTAATAAAAAAAAATGCTTGTAAGAGTAGTTGCAGATTGCTCAAGACTGGAAGAGGATTGGAGAGGCCTTCATACAGCAGTGGATGATGAACAGCTGAAAATGATGATGATGATGTTTGATCAACACACTACACTCGGCCGGCTACTCACACCGCACACGCTGCACGGGCATTACTGTACCGCATTTTAATGTAATGTACATCTGTCGTTTAACAGTGTTGTAGGGGTGACATCTATATAATCATAAAATTACCTATAAGACTCAATACACCAGGCCAGTACGCTTCCAATGATTGAAATATAGGCAACGTAACTTGACCTTTTGTCATAGAAGCCCACACGTATCCATCGCTAATTTTCAAATACTTATCAATCATCGCTCTACCCTCGTTGAACATATCCATTAGTTCGGGTTTTTGAAATAATATTGCACCTGAAACATTGAGAAAAGTTTTATGGCAGAAACATACATACCATACGCCACGTCTTCTGACGTGATGCCAGCTTAATCTCCTACTAAATCACGTGGGGCATGTATGTTCACGAATTCTCACGATCTTTGTTATTGCGCAATTGCTGCGACATACCTTTCACCAAGTACTCAAAATAAGAGTCGATCCCGGCTCCAATTCCTGAATCTTGAGCTACCCAACGTCCCGTCAACACGTCGATATGATTCCCCACTAATCCAATCGGCGAACGATGATTGTATAGTGCGTCGATAGCGTGTAAGGCCACCTTAATAACAGTTAAAAATTATACTGATCGGCAAATCCTTAGAAATACTATGAAAGTGTTCTGAATTGTACCTCTTCGTATATCGGATCACCGGTGAGTCTACTCAACGCCCCGAATTCCACAATGAAAGTACCAATGCCGGCCGTGCATGTAACGCTAGTTTCACCAGCTGGTACTCCGTATCTTAAGTTGACCGTGCCGTAAGGCATACCGGTCGGAGTATCGAATGCGACGACCAGACGCTGTGCAACGTCTTCGGCTAATCTCAACAAAGGTCCATTGCAGGGCCAACCAGGTTCAAGCTTAACTCCAGCCCTACAAATCAATACGTTGAAGTAGTCGGGAGGCTTTGAAAATGCCGAATCTAATAAGAACGTATCCAATACGGTCGAATTGAAAATGTCGCAAACGGATAAGGTCTAATATGAATAATGTAGAAAGCGAACATACAAAACGCACTCTTCGATTTAAAAAGGTCAAGAATCGCCGGTCAAAAGCTAAAAGACATTTTCCATTCAACCATAATGGATTAGTTCTTATTAGATTCGGCATTTTCAACTGTTATCGAAGTAGTTTATCCTGCATGAGGGTTCATAATATTAATGGATCAAGTTACAATTTTGAAGAATTGCTCTTTTCTATCCCAATGGGTAGTTGAAACATATTACATTGTATGACGATAGCTAAATCAAGTCTAACTCTAAAAATAGCAGTACAAGTAGTTGCACTACTAATAGTACTAGAGATTTTTAGTTCAAGTCTAAATATCTCAAGTATCGATTCTACAGACTTCAGCGGTGAGATATAATTTATCTTACAGATGTATGTCCAGTGAATACGTCTCAGATAATAAAAGAATGTTTCAAGTTTCAGCGATATCGGTGGGTTATAAAACGCACAATTTTTCTATTTCTTCACGTTGTGCAGTCGATTACTCAAAATCTGTTGATTTTCTGTTCAAAATGTATATTGGAATCTGTAGTCGGGTATTTCATCTTTCATTTATAGATTATTAGAGCTTTCGTTTGTCGAATAGTGAATGTAATTCAATGACAATACAATAGATACTGTACCTGTGCGATAGTAAATGTGCACTCAGTAGACCTCCGACTAATCTTATGTTCGTTTCAAACACGGATACATTGATGTTCGCGTCGAAATTTTCTCTCGCACTTATTATCTCTACGACTCTTTGGAATTCAGTGTAGTTTCCCATTACTGCTAATGTATCTAGGGCATCTATGAGGGTTAGCGAGTAGCTTCCCCATGTGTCGATACCGTCGCAGCTCAATGGACGAAGTTCGTCATAAGGATATGCGTATTTTAAATAACTATCGTATGCGTGTTGAAACATGCCGCGTACTTCTTCCCTATAAAGTGATGAAATTGGTGAAAATTTATGAATCAAATAAAAATTCAATTTGAATTATTTATTAATTTGCCTTAGTTTGATGACGTCATCTTTAGTGTAGCGACGTATGGCGAAAATAAAGCCGGTACTATAACAAAATAGTAATAATAAACGTAGATGAGCCGCTAACGCTACCATTTCTAATCGTATCACCAACTGACAGCTGACTGACAATGACAGTTGTCGTAACACTATAATAGTTGACCATGCCTTTTAAATTTATATACAAATTTTATGCTAAAAATGCCCACAAATGGACGTTTAATATTGTGTAAATTATTTTAATTAATTTAAATTCAATGCCCTGAATAGTGTTGTGCTTATGATGAAACAAAACATTGAAATTTTATATATCTTATTTTTTTCCCCTTTATGAAGATGTGTTCGGTGTAAATTAACGTAAATATTTAATAGAAAAATTGTATATGAGTATGAAATTATCAAACAAACTATTTAATTGATTAAGTAAGTATTTAAGATTGAGTTATTATTCAAAGGCTTCTGATTTATAGATTACTTACTTTCTATGATGTACGGTTGTCACGGTGCTTCATCACGTAATCAGTCACTTAATCGAGAAAAAAAGGACTATTTTAATCGAATCGAAAAGTTAATCGTAAGACGGGTGTTACACCCTCAGTTTGGCATCAGTTCAGTCCATGATTGTGGTTAGATTGACGCCAAACTGATCGTATAATGCGTTGATTGACGGAGTGATGAATCAGACTCCAGTGTGACAGATATTTAAACATTTTAATATTTTTTGTCAGTCAGTCAGTAAGAAATCACGTAAAGCAGTGGCTCCCAACCTGAGGTTCGCAGATCCCCAAAGGAAATGAATAATTACAACAATAAAAAAATCTGAATTTTCATATAGAATTCGCTCATTTTCAAAAGTTAAATAATAAAATTAGCAGATAAAATTTAATTTAAAAATTAGGAAGATCTAGCACCTCGCTTTTAGGAGTTCGGCAATTTTTAATTACTTAAATAGTGGATTCGCCAACATCAAAAGCTTGAGAATCGCTGAGCCAAAGGTATTTTTTGAAATTTGTTTTAAGCTAAATAATTATTGTGTTGGTTTGTAGAAAAATTTTGTTTGTTTTCCTGAAAACCATTTTCAGGATACTAAGATCTTAAAAATATGAAAATGTCTCCATAAAGCAAATATTACACAGTATCGCTGTATGAATCAATAAGGTAATATAATTCTTACTTACCTATTCCACAAGCTGTTAAAATTAGCAAAAATTTCCACACAATATTGAATATTGCATACAAAATAGAAGGAAAAATTAAACAAAATAAACAAATTAAAAATAACGTTTATTGGTATGATTGTGACATAAATTTGACTAGAACGTTTAATACACGGTGAATTAACAATAAAATTATATACATTCACATCAATTACATTTTATATCAAATTGTTTTAAATTGAAATTGAACGCACTTTTATTATCTGTACTATTTTACATATCACACATAATATTCGATTACATATTCACTGTGAAGAGATGTGCATTTCGTTTAATATTATTAAAAAATAAATTTAGCATAGTATGTATATTATATTTTATTAATCAAATTCATGCAGTGAATCGTTGTCGTTACATTTTTGAACTGCACATCAACAAGCCTAACAAATTCATTATAATTTTGTATTGTAATAAATTACATCGTCATTTTACAGTAACATGCAATTTTCTTGCATTATAAATAGGTGAGCATTTTTATATTTTTTTTCAAAATCCAAAGTCGAACATGATAAATTTCACAAAATAATTATTTTAGTGTACTTTAAATTACACGCATACTTAAAGTTATAATAATTTAATCGAAATGTATAATATCACATATTTTATGACTATGTATAATATCTTGCACTGTTTCAAAGTTTAGTTCGTTGATTTACATTTGTATACACGTTTGTATCACTATTTTTTTTTTCACATATAAATTGCATTGTATATCACTTTCTACTAGAGAGTTTCGTATTAGTTTTTTTCGAACTCGGTTGAATATATTTACAGTATATATATTGTCTTAATATGTTGAGCGTTATTTAAAAGTATACAGCAGTTAAATGACCATAAGGATGGCCATAATGTCATCCAAGCAATGCGCCATTGTTGCCGTGAACTCGCATATGACGATTCAAATTTCCAGACTGTGAAAATCTATCGAAAATATACAAATATTTCAATGGTTTATTTCTAGATGGTATATAAATATTAAGCTAATATGAGATTCACCCATACATACTTATTATCGTTTATATCTGATGTAATAACACTAGCGCAGTGCTCGAATTCAGCGGGAGCGGCAAGGAGCGGGCGTTCCCTTTCGTGAAATTTGAAAACGTAGCGTACCCTTTCGTGAAATCTGTAAATTTAGCGCTCCCTTTCGCAAAAAACCAAAATTCCCGTGCTTTCAATTAATATTGCCGAAAAAATGTTAGACGGTGAATTTTTTTTACATTTATGACTCCTAAATAACAATCTTTGACTGGAAGTTACATTCTTTACATTTCAATTCCGATAAAGCCATTCAAAATATTATTATGTTTTGAACAAGCTGGGTGCACGCGTTACTTGAAGATAACATTTAGAATTCTATTCAATTCCGAGGGTTTTTAGATTCTATGTCGGCTTTGCGCAAAAAGTATAATGACTTTATAGCCGGCAATCGGCATTTTGAACTGCAACGTGCCTTTTCGAGTCATCGGTCATTTTAATGATTTACGATATCTTTCTTTGAATTGTCGTTTTGTACGGCGACCACCACAAAAATGAGTATAAAAAATTGGTTAAATATCTCACTATAATAAAATCGGCCAATAATAATGAAATGTATAAATTTGTACAAAACAGTCAGAATGCTCATATTTTAACCACTGAAAGAGTTTTCAGAAAAGTATATAGGATAGAAAAAAATCAGAGACCATTTTCAGATCTACCTGTTGAAGTTGACTTA
Organism: Parapsyche elsis; assembly: GCA_022651745.1. Taxonomy (NCBI): domain Eukaryota; kingdom Metazoa; phylum Arthropoda; class Insecta; order Trichoptera; family Hydropsychidae; genus Parapsyche; species Parapsyche elsis. The sequence continues at coordinate 568,365 of JAGVSN010000045.1, forward strand.
CAGACATTAAACGGTATTAATCTCGGTAAGATTTTGCATTTCGATAAATATATACATATGTATAGGTATCTACATACATACATACATATACATAATTAAAAAAAAAAGTCGTTTGATATTTTTTGAAAATTATCGAGCGCTCCCATTCGTGAAAATTTCCATTTCGAGCACTGCACTAGCGTATGATATGTCAAAGTATTTACCTTAGTAAGCATAATTTACACTGATACGGTTTTTCTCCAGAATGTATTCTCAAATGTTTAGTCAGTGTCGAACTGTCAGAAAATGCTTTTTACACGCCCTGCATCTAAAGTACACAAAGTAAGCAAATATATGTACATTTTAACACCAATAAATAAATAAATAAATTAACGAAATGTTCTATTTGCTATTCAAATTTGAAATGTAAGAAAAATGCCTTATAAAATGCATTTTTCCAATAATTTTTTTTCAAGCGTTAATTTTGGCATTAGTATCATCTGTTTGACAAAAGCTACCACATAATTAGAAAGTGAACTGTATAAGGGCGGGTTCGCACGACAAGGTTTTACGGTTTAATAGCCCGAGCCCTCGTTTTTGCTTTGCTTTCACATTCTATGGTTTATGGACGGTAAATATGGACGGGTTGGCAAAATACCAGCCCCTTGTTATGGGTGACGAAACTCGACTGATGATTTTTCGTAAAAACTAGCGAAGGAAGCATAGATTTCATGTAAGCAGCGTGGGTGGCCCCGGAAAGGGAGCCGTCGCTCCAGTGGCAAGTACGGGCTGTAAACGACGACCGTAGCCGTATCGCGGCCAAATCTTGACCATGGTAATACCCTCATCCAAAACAATGTATCACTGGAGTTACCCGGTTTATACCTGAAAAAAACGTGCCGTAAAACCGCATCGTGCGAAGCCGGCCTTATACTGTTTTTTTTTTTTTTGAAATTCCTGTACCTGTAAGGTCGTTCTCCAGAATGGGTTCTCATATGTGTTGTGACGCTGGAGCTTTGGCTGAACCTCCTATCACATATAGGGCATCTAATGTACACGAAAACAATTAATATCCACACGAGAGTACAATGTAAAAGGCGAAAAAAAAAAAATCCACAAGTTTACCTGAACGGTTTTTGTCCCGTATGCGTTCTAACGTGTGCGGTTAAATTTGCAGCTTGCGAGAAACTCTTATTGCAATCGGAACATCTAAAACAAAAAATTAAACACATGCTATTCGCTTTTATTGCATTTAGAAGAAATGCATAAGCTGAATTTTAAGACTTGAGGAGTTGAAAGTGTTTCTACGTTCGAATTTTCGTATTACCTGTAAGGTCTCTCTCCAGAGTGAGTTCTCAGGTGAGTTTTGAGCGTGCTCGGTCTGGCGTAAGTTTTTCCGCAAATTCTGCATAAATTTGGCTTCTGTTCGTCTTCAGACTCCGAACAACCGCTCAATGAACCAATCTGCACCTTGCCAGGTGATACACCACTGGGCACACTCAATCCGTTGCCCATATGCTGTTGGAATCCCATGCCATGCGGATTGACGTGACTCTGACTCTGGCCCAGAATCTGATACGTGGGCGTGGAGCTACTACCGTTCAAATGATCGTTGTTCAACTGTAGCTTTGACGAAGATCGGGTCTTCATTTGAGTGCCGTTCGAGTTGGGGAAGTTCATCTGCTTCTGGCCGATGTAGTTGTTCTGCATCGGCTTTTGACCGAATATGTTGTAGTTTTGAATGTTCTGCGGTGGCTTTTGAGAGGTGATCTGTATCGGTTTGAACGAGGACGTGGCCGTTATCAAAGGATCCGATTGGTTCGGAGCTCGAAAGTCTGCCGTGAAGGAGTAAGTCGCCGATCCTGGATAAGGAGCTGGACTTAGCATGCCTTGGTTTTGGGAATACATCATGTTCATCGGTGATGTTGGCGGATTTTGTCCCCATTGCATCTAACGACAAAAATATACTTTATGGCACATATGTATGTACATAGAAGCATGGAAAGATGTATGCTTGGCATAACAAGAAGAGATCGCAAAAGAAATACATGGGTAAGAAGTATGACTAAAGTGGCAGAAATAGCAGTAAGGGTGAAAAAGTTGAAGTGGCAATGGGCTGGACACATAGCAAGAAGAATGGATGGCAGATGGACGCGAGAAGTACTGGAATGGTATCCGAGAGCATGTGAAAGAAAGCAAGGTAGACCGAGTGGAAGATGGGCTGATGAATTGAGAAGAATGTGTGGAGTCAAGTGGATGCAGATTGCTCAAGACAGACAAGAATGGAAGAGGATTGAAGAGGCCTTCATCCAGCAGTGGATGGTGAACGGCTGAAAATGATGATGTACATATTAGGAGTAGGTAACAAAGTAATGTGGTGGAAAAAATTTTTACATTCTTCAATCTTTGTTACGAAATAACTGAAAAATATGTAAAATTTACCAATTTTCCTCGTGCTTTTACTCAAAAGAACGTCTTGTCTTGTTGAAATTATGTAGTAACAAATACTAAAGATCAGGTACCTGTACGTAGACAAATTTTTTTTACAAATACTACTCTGTCGTCCTAAGCCCACTTAACGTAACTGACAAAACAACAATATCGAGATAAATGATGTAGGGCAAAATCAGAAGATGTAGGGCAGGCTTCAACGTGACTATTTATAGCCGAATATAATATGGCTGGCGACTTTGCTAAATTGTTACTTTGTTATTGTAACGCGCCATAGATGGCGCAACATATTGTTGCATAGGCAACAACTATAAAAACTATTAAATTTAATATTATTTTTTAGTACGGGTGATGAGAACGCTCCGTTGATATTCAACGGGCTTACACTAGTATATGTATAATAGCCCAAATCCGTCTGTCTGCTGACAACGCTCGCCTCGGTAAAGGCTGAAATTCAAATTTAATTGAAAAAACACGAACGTCGCGAGTGGGATTTGAACGAAATTTGATTTTGAAAATAATATCGGGAATATCGTGTACGTATGTATGTAAGACGTATACGATACAGTAGTATTGTCACTTAACGTAACTGACAAAAATTACGAAAATGAGTTAGATGTATTTTGTGGGTTATGGGAGTGTATTCTTACGATTTTTCACATCAAAATTAATGTATCTTTATCCAAAAGTGACTTTTTTAAGCAATTAAATCTAACGTATCTGCATGCGCAGAGAAATAGTATCACCAATAAAATAACGTATCCAATATTTACTTCGGTCACTACCTTATCACGAAAGATTGAAAAGACTGAATCTCTCCACATTGGAGACGGGGAGATTAAGAGGTGATTTAATTGAAGTATCAAAATAATAAATAATCATTATTCATGTGAAATGACCAACCTCATTATGTTCAATGAGAACCCTCATCTAAGAGGTCATACTCTTAGACTCCGAAAAAAAAAATCAAATAAGATTGTTAGAGATTCATTCTTTTCAAATAGTGTGGTTGAAGTTTGGAATAGTCATATGTATACATTAATAATGAATAATAAAGTGGCGTAACTACTAAAGTATTCATTTTTTTTTTTAATTTTTCCTTAGAATAATCAAAACACAATAGATAATAACCTCATGCGCTAAAAAAAAAGTTTAAATAAATCAGTAATATATGAAGAAAAACACAAATTTAGAATAAAACTTTCAAGTCCATGGACGGCAGATTAGCGTCTATTCTCTTAATGAGAGAGCCGAACTTGGACCAGCATCGGCAGCTTAGTTTTGGGCCAATCGTACATTTGAGCATGAGATTATATGTCTTATACGTTGAATTTGATCCTTACCTGAGGACACATCTGATCCGGTGTATATCCGTGCATGGTCATGTTCATGGAAACATTCACGCTCATGGTTGGAAAGACGGCCGGTCCACATGGTTCATAGCAGCCGGGTCCACCCATTACCATCTATGTACATAAATGCGTGAAAAATACGTTAATTTGTTTGATGTTGGATTGGAAGTTGTCGATTAAATCCGATGGATGTCTTTACTTGTGGATGTATGACATCTTGTTGAGCGTATTGTGGTACTAGTTCAGCTCCTGGATGGACGACGGCATGTTTCAGTGACAAAAGGACATCAGCCACTTCGTGAGGTTGTTTTTCTTTCAGTTCGCCTCTAAAATCAACACCAATTCGAAAAAGTATCAAAAGTATACCACGACGAATATCAGTGGTGGGAGAAGGACGTGGTCCATCTGCATAATACATAGATCTTATGTTTCAAATTTAGTTTGATGGAGTTATAACATATAAATGGACATATGTTCAATGGGGAAATACTAGAGCGTCTCCAACTTTACACTCCGGATTTTTATTGTCGTGCACGGGGTCACGAGCTATTTGTGGTGCCGGGGTACAGAACAATGCTTATGGGGTCCAGCCCGGTGATTACTGCTCTTAAATTATTTAATTCATTGTCGACTGATGTTGACATTTTCAACATCAGTCTGGCGCAGTTTGTAATCAAACTAAAAATTTGTAAATTCTTGTATTATTTTGTTATTATTTTTTTTTTTTTGTTTGATTTTCTTATGTTTTCTATTATATTATATTATATTCTGTGTAACTTCTATGTATCTTTTTGATATTCTTATTCTTTTTTGTTTTTATATATGTATGTATGTATATGTAATCTATATTTTGGGCTAAAAACCTGTTAATAAATAAATAAAAATAAAATAACGGATTAAATAGGAACATGTCAAGTATTAATTGAATTTACGTAAAAAAATATCGTTTTGCAAGTAAGAAAATTTTATCATTGAATTTCAATATATTCAATCGCTTCTGCTGGATAAAATATGTATTGGACTTTGAGCGAAATAAATTTACGATGCCTTACGCTTTATGATTTACGAAAATGCATCAACATTCGATGAAAATTTAAAAAGTTACATCAAATTAAGGTATTGAATACCCGATGGGTGAAAATTTAACTAACATTTCGAATTTCATTCAATATACATTACATACATTCATAATTATGTAATTTGATTGTTGATTACAATGTGCAACAAAAAAAAAACTACCGGAGCGGAGACTAGTCAATCTTTACTATGTTTGACCCACTGAATCTGAATATGATAATGAAATTTGTTGGTTAGTTCTTGTTTGTGAGATTTGAGTGTTTAGAAAAATGGACATTTTTTTACCTTTCTCTCAAACGGTCTGTAACTCAAAATTTAGTACTTTTAATTAACACCGGGAAAATATCCGAAAGAAAAACAATATTTTTGACGTTTAAAATTAGCTAGACGATTGCGTATAAGTATTTTAAAACTTCCAAATATCACAATTAATAGCAAAAACATCTGACTATTATTTGTAATACTCATTTTGAACACAATAGTACTAAATTTTGAGTTACAGACCGTAAAGGTAAAAAAAATGTAAAAATTGTCCATTTTTTTAAACGCTCATATCTCATAAACGAGAGCTAACCAACAAATTTTATAATCATTTTCAGATTCAGTGGGTTAGAATTAGTAATAATTTTTGGGTCTACGCTCCGGTAACTCAAAAACGTGATTTTTTGTTGACTTTTTCATTTATATTCGAAACCCATGTTTTTTGTTGTTTATTTAATTTATTTTTTGAGTGCAGCGGCTTGAGCAACTTAAGCCTTTTTTTTAATTGTAAGAAAATATTTAAAATTAATGCTAGCGCATATTGTATTATATTCTAATGTGTAAATTTTCACATTGAATGTGTGCCAAATTCTTAATACAGAACGCATTCCATGGAATATTATTTATCCGCAGTAGTTGAAAACCCATTGAATTAATATATTAGACCAGCGGTCGCCAACCGGTGATCCGCGAGAGAATTTTTGCGGTCCGCATTTTCCATGGTGAATAATGAATATATCGTTTATTTATTACAATTTTATCATTATAAGGTGATATCCAATTTTTTGCAAATAACTTGGAGTGCAAATACAAGTGTAATTACCATTTCATATTTAGAATGTCACTTTTATGGAAAAAATCATGGTAGTGGTCCGCGGAATTCGAGATTTTGAGTTTAGTGGTCCGTGAGGTCCGAAAGGTTGGCGACCGCTGTATTAGACTAATCATTCATTGACAGAACAAATCGTTATGATGCATTTTCTATGGATACAACACAAGTGAAATATGTAATTCGCTTTCCGTACTACATATCAATCTGACAATATTATCTAAGCTGGATATATTAAACCGATTAGGTTAAAATACAAGTTGTTATAAAATGTTCCATTTATCACAAAGGTTCCCAACCTTTATCGAGTGGCGACCCCTTTTTACAAAAGCCAAGTGACCCCGATATATTTGAAAAAGGCAAAATATATTATTCAAACATTAAAACACCGATTAAAAATGAAAATTGCATTCATCATCATTTTCAGCCGTTCACCGTCCACTGCTGGATGAAGACCTCTCCTCTTCCATTCGTGTCTGTCTTGAGCAATCTGCATCCACTCGACTCCACACATTCTTCTCAATTCATCAGCCCATCATACACTCGGTCTACCTTGCTTTCTTTCACATCCTCTCGGATTCCAGTACTTCTCGCATCCATCTGCCATCCATTCTTCTCGCTATGTGTCCAGCCCATTGCTATATCTGCCACTTTCGTCATACTTCTTACTCGTGTATTTCTTCTTGTTATGCCAAGCATACATCTTTCCATGCTTCTCTGTGTGCACCGGATCTTGCGTAACATTCATGAATTTAACACATCCATACGTCATAACTGGCAGTACGCATTGGTCTTATGCCTTCTTTTTTAAGCATAGCGGAATGTTGGATTTAAAAACTATGTTCATTCTTCCAAAAAGCACTCCATCCTAGTTTTATTTACATCCAGACATATTCACCAATTGTCCTAGGTATAAATAACTATCAACTATCTCGCTACAATATGATTATCTACTGTGACTACGTTTTGCTTGCAAAATTCATTAAACAAATTAATTTTTAAGCCTACTTTCATACTTTCGTTGCTTAATTCTGTTAATCTATTTTGTAAATCTACCGAGTTACATGCAACTATACTCCGGCCGTTTTAGGAAGACTTCTGGGTAAAACGTACATGTTGTCCCTTTCGTTCATGCGATGCAACATTGTAAAGACGTAAAATAATTTCTTTGTTTTTATTTATTTATTTATTATTAATATATAGAATATTATTAATAGTATGTTGTATCTACAACATACTATTAAAAACTTATTCCTAAGGCTTGCGACACCCTGTTACACACATTTGATATTGGGCACAACGATCCGCCATTGTCTCTCTCCTTTTCAAAATATTCACGCAGTTTAATTATAAACTCACGACACTGTCCTTTAACAACTTTTCTATTATTAATTGAAGACATTATCAGACTCTAACTCCAAAAAACTCTCTCAAAAAACTAACAAAATATTAACGTTAAATTCTACCGACGCACGCACAATGTTGTATCGCTCGACTAAAATGCAACATGAAACTGAAATGCATTGCAATTGGTCATTTGCGGGTGGAGAGGGGATGAAAGGGACCCACCCAGAAGTCTTCCTAAAACGGCCGGAGTATATAACTATGTACATATGTCGTCAGCGAATCTTACATCATCATCATTTTCAGCCGTTCACCATCCACTGCTGGATGAAGGCCTCTCCAATCCTCTTCCATTCTTGTCTGTCTTGAGCAATCTGCATCCACTTGACTCCACACATTCTTCTCAATTCGTCAGCCCATCTTCCACTCGGTCTACCTTGCTTTCTTTCACATCCTCTCGGATACCATTCCAGTACTTCTCGCGTCCATCTGCCATCCATTCTTATCGCTATGTGTCCAGCCCATTGCCACTTCAACTTTTTCACCCGTACTGCTATATCTGCCACTTTGGTCATACTTCTCACCCATGCATTTCTTTTGCGATCTCTTCTTGTTATGCCAAGCATACATCTTTCCATGCTTCTCTGTGCGCACTGGATCTTTCGTAGCATTCTTGAATTTAGCCAAGTTTCACATCCATACGTCATAACTGGCAGTACGCATTGGTCGTACGCCTTCTTTTTTTAAGCATAGCGGAATGTTGGATTTAAAACTATGTTCATTCTTCCAAAAGCACTCCATCCTAGTTTCATTCTTCGTTTTATTTCTTCTTCTTTACATCCAGTCATATTCACTAATTGTCCTAGGTATAAATAACTATCAACCATCTCTACAATATGATTATCTACTGTGACTACGTTTTGCGTGCAAAATTCATTAAACATAATTTTAGTTTTATTAAAATTAATTTTTAAGCCTACTTTCATACTCTCGTTGCTTAGTTCTGTTAATCTATTATGTAAATCTACTGAGTTACATGCAACTATAACTATGTCGTCAGCGAATCTTAGATGGCTCAAATGTCTTCCGTTAATCTTAACCCCTGTTTTGTGCCATTCCAGCGACCTAAATATGTCCTCCAGCACCGCATTGAATAATTTAGGAGAAATGGTGTCTCCTTGCCTAACACCTCTCTCAATACCGAATTGCTCCGTGTCTTCAAAGAGACGAACTGAGGCTGTTGCCTTTTTGTAGATGGCAGCTAGCAGGCTGACGCACGGTTGCGCAACGCCTTGTTTCTGGAGGGCATCCAGTACGGCTGTTTGACTGACTGAGTCAAACGCCTTCTCGTAGTCGACGAAACCTAAACATAGTGGTTGGCGATATTCGTTCGCGCGCTCATTAGATGGCTCAAGTGTCTTCTGTTAATCTTGACCCCTGTTTTGTGCCATTTCCAGCGACCCAAACACGTCCTCAAGCACCGCATTGAATAATTTAGGAGAAATGGTGTCTCCTTGCCCAACACCTCTCTCGACATAACATTTTTTTTTTAAATTCATTATATATGACTTACTTGTAAGTGGCAGGACACGGCGAAAAGGGGAAAATGTTCGGCATCGGATCCAAATCGAGCGGCGGCAACGAGAATGACCCCATATCGTCCGAGGCCCAACAGTTTGACGTGACCTGTTCTTGATCTTCTTCACCAGCACCACCCGCTTCCCCCAAACTATCCACACACCCCAACCTCTGATCGCACTCCTCCAACTGTCGCAGACGATCCTCGTCCAACCTCTGACCACAATCGACAACGCACCCGTCCAACTGTCCCTGCACTTCACAATCGCCTAATCTACCGTCATAGTGTGCCAATCGAGTGCCGAAATCGTCCAGATCCGCGTTCAGATCGCCGCTAATTCCATCGGTGCACTGGAGATGGTGACAGGTGTCACAGTCCTGCAACAGTCCACTGCAGCAGAGGACACCGTCACCTGTGGTCTGCGGTGGATCGTTGTTGTGTGGATAGTCGTAGTTGCCGTTGAACGCGGCGTACTCCAGGGCTAACCCGTACTGAGGATTGTTGGGGATGTAGCAGGACTCCATGGCGAAAGGGCTCTTTTATACGAATCCCGATAAGGTTTTGCGAGACGCCTCCTCCTTTTCCCGCCCCCGTTTGTTTCGCGCTAGCAAATGGAAAAGCGGGAAAATTTAAGAAAATTCGACGATAGGGGATGCTGCTGGGTGTGTGGCACCGTCCCTTTCCGTTTCGCTCGAAGTCGCCCCTGACGAGTTTTCCATTTCGCGTTTGGTCGTTTCGCACAGTCGACGATGGCCATTGTGGGTGGTGCTCTCCAGTGCCAGCATCCCCTGGAAAATTCAAGCTTTCGGGATCATCTCTCTCTCTATATCCCCGTCTCTGTCTTTCACCCCACCCTTGTTTTATGTCTCCGTCTCGTCTGCGAGTCTGAAAATATCACAATAATGTAAGCAATCAGTGTTGATTAATTGTGTAAATTATCACCGAGCAACAGAAAAAAAATAATAAATTTTTACTAAGTTTGACCCACTGAATTCGAATCCGATATTGATTTAAATAATGTAAAAAATATCCATTTTTTTTTAGCTTTTGCCGTCTATAACTCAAAATATAGTATCGCTGTGCTCAATGTGAGTATTGAAATCAACAGTCGGATATTTTTTCTATTGATTGTGATTTTTTATTGCTTTAAAATACTTTTAATTAATTATCTAGCGAATTCGCGCGCTCTCTCTCTCTCGCGCGAAAAGTTCAATAGAAGACGTTCGAGAGAAGATGAGAAAGAGCGAATAAGCGCGCCGCCGGTAACATATAATAACGTATGTAGTTTAAAATCATTTGCCGCTCGAATTACATAGTACGTTAAGATAAAATAAAATATTATTGAGATGGAAAACCAATCCTTATACATATGTATGTAAACGTGGTGAAATTAAAAAAAAACTCGCCAAATAATACGGGAAAAAAAATATATTTTTGACTTTAAAAATTCGCTAGATAATTAATTATAAGTATTTTAAAGTAATAAAAAATTACAATCAATAAGAAAAATATCTGACTATTGATTTCAATAATCACTTTGAGTACAGCGATACTATATTTTGAGTTATAGACCGCAAAAGCCAAAAAATTTGGATGTTTTTTACATTTTTTAAATTGTGAATATCTCATAAACGAGAGCATATCAACAAAAATCATTATCGGATTCAGTAGGTTAAATTTAGTAAAGATTTACCAATTTCCGCTCTGGGTTTTAAAAAACGTGATTTTTTGTTGCTCAGTGTTATCGCATGTAATATGTTTTGCATCGTAGATTTACAAACTTTTATACTAAAATACTATTTTCAGATATACACACATACATTGTTTATTATCATGAAAAAGGAATTTCAACATAAAAAAAAAAAGGGATCTCCAATAATAACCAAAAATGTATTGAGACGAATTGAACTGTTTTACATCGTTTAACATTTTTTTTTAATTTCAGGTGTTAATTTTGTAGTTGAGATTCTTAAAACTCCTTGAAAATGTTCATCGGTGATGCTTGATTGTAAAGAGTTTTATTGAGATTCGTGATTGTAACTTTTTGTTCACATACGTACATACATATGTTGATCCAAAAATAACCAACATTTTTCTAGCAAAATGGTCGAATTTGTCCGAATTAAATCAAATTAAAATCACACTGCAGATCTACATATAATCTCGAATTGTAGCTCCCTCGGTGCACTATCAATATTTATTGAAAATGGATTGCGTACTATTGCCAAAATTGTCTTAATTTTTCGAAAGTCGCCAAAATTGTTACATTTTTTTCCATTGTAAATTATACATATGTATGTTGTTAAGCAATTTTCAACTTTTTCAAATATATCAGCTCCAGTGTTTAAGTCTTTAAGAAATTCCACTGAAATAAGCCCTTCAGTGGAATAGTTTAGTAGAATAGGAATAGTGAAATAGCGGGCCGTAGTTTGCCCAGGCCTGGTATAGGTATTGTTAAAATTCGTAAGCGAAGATTTTCTACCGTTGTCAAAATTTAGATATTACTTAATCCACATCGGTCATAATTTTTCAAGTTTATCTGAATTGTTGAAGTTGTTGAGATTTGTGGATTTTGAGCCGATCATTTATCTTGTTAAAAAAAATGAAAGTTTCATTGTATCAAGTGTTTATTAGATTTTTAAGCGCAACTTTACATTAAAACGTATGTACATATCGGGTACATATATGTATAAATTTTCAACGTAGCTGAATCTACCTATATTTTAGTTTATTACAATATAACTTAAATAATAGCATGCTACCTCGAAGTTTCCGCTAGAAATATGTACATGAATAAAAATTTACGGAAAAAGCTTTCAAATCCTCGAAATAATTGATAAATTCGATTATAGTTAACGCGTATTTTATCAAATTCAGATCGTCAGTCTCCTATTAGAACTTTCCTATTCGATTTAATAAATTTGGATAAAGACGGTTATAAACAAAAAATGTACATATATACATATGTCGTTACAAGATTCTATGTACATCTTTCTTAATACATTAGATTTTTAAATAAAAATTTGTATTAAACGAATCTGTATAAAACTGAATTTTCAGCGTCGCTCGCCAGTCGTTACAAAACGAATTTATTTGAAAACTTTTAATACAACTTAATTAATATTACAATAGATATAATCTAGAAGTTAAAAAAATACGAATATTCATTAAAATATTACAGCAAGCACGGAATATTTTCAATTAGTTTAAAAACCGAATAAAGTTTTAATCTATGGACGAATATATGTACATATGTGTCTATAAAAAAAATTCATTCGTTCATTTTTGGAAATAAATTGTGAATAAAAGCTGTATAGAAAATTTATAATTTATATAATGTGCACATGGAATGTATGTATGTCAAACTGTGTATGTAATTCGTATAGAAATATGTACTCTATATGTACATACATAGGTACATATATGAAATCTGAAAAAATACATTTGATTACCGATTAATTAACATTTCGCTGTTTAATATTTATAATACTCACATTTCAATCCTGACCAGAATCAAATCGTCATATTTGGTGACACTTTGTTGAAATTTTCAGCACCAAATTGCACCGAGTAAAATTTACGGGCACATCCTTTCAAATCGTTGCACACACAGTGTAATTTTTGTATCCAAAACACATTTTAAAATTACAATTTCAACAAACGCACTATACTCGTTCAACAATATTATTTATTATATATTCGACACGTGATAAAATTTGCAATACTGTATGTATATGTATGTATGTATGTATGTATGTAATTTTCAGGAGCTGCACGAAAAGTGTGCTCGAGAATCAACTGTCGATTGACATAATTGGTTATTGACTAAAGGGGATCTTCAAAACATTGTTACAAGAAAGCATCGCCGGGTTGATCAACAACACCTACCCCCGATGAAAAAAACATACGGGGGTATAGTGTTACTATGACAGGGCCGGATCCCACGCAATAATGTTAATAAACTACTAAAAATAATTATAATGCGTCTAAACAAAACAAGGTATTCATACATTTTAACTTTGAGTTAAATAAAAGTAAAAATAAAAATTGATAGTTGAAATTGTGTGTAAATGTAACGTGAAAGATAATTTAGAAAATAAGGCGATCGTGCGAAAATTCAACCTCGAGATTTTGAGTGATTTGTATCAAATATCACTCTGATCACGTTTTCGTGATTTTTTAATAGCTCTGGCCTATTATTATTATTATATCTACTACTAGTGTAAGCCCGTTGAATATCAACGCCCGCTGAATTTTAAATATCGTAAAGCGCTTTTTTAATAGAGATGCCCATTACCCAAATCGATCGATCCCCGATACGCACTCGACAAATTTTATTTTTTTTATTTTACTATTTATATTATAACTAGCTGACCCGGCATACGTTGCAATGCCCGATCCCGTTCCCTTTTCCGTTCCTAGTACGTTATCTGACGCGTGAGCAGGCCCGTTCCCGATCCCGTTCCCATTCCCGTTCCAGATCCCGTTCCCGTTCCCGTTCCCGATCCCGGTCCCGATCCCGTTCCCGATACCGTTCCTAGTACGTTATCTGACGCGTGAGCAGGCCCGTTCCCGATCCCGTTCCCGTTCCTAGTACGTTATCTGACGCGTGAGCAGGCCCGTTGCCGATCCCGTTCCCATTCCCGTTCCAGATACCGTTCCCGTTCCCGTTCCCGATCCCGGTCCCGATCCCGTTCCCGATACCGTTCCCGATCCCGGTCCTGATCCCGTTCCCGATACCGTTCCTAGTACGTTATCTGACGCGTGAGCAGGCCCGTTCCCGTTCCCGTTTTTTCCCGATTTTTTTTCACAGGAACCATCCCCGGCATGATCAAAATAAGTGCTGAAAGTTTCATCGCGATCGGTCGAGTGGCTTAGGAGCCTATAAGAGACAAACAGACAGACAGACAGACAGACAGACAAACAGACAGACATTGATTTTTATATATATAGATTATTAATTATTATATATATAGATTATTAATTATTATATATATAGATTATTAATTATTATATATATAATAATTATAATTTTGTAAGTGATTTTGTAAAAATCAAAAAAAAAAAAAAAATAATAGGTTTTATAACGCCATCTACATATGTATTATTAGCAGAGTCACGATCCCTTGCATAGGTAATGATTAAAAAAAAAAGGACTAAATTGGCCAAGGGCGATAGCGGATAGCATTAGTGTGAGTCCTCTCGAGCCTTCGATCCCCACTCGTTCTGGTTTTTTAATTATTTTTCCCCAGCGAGCGTTATCAGCAGACAGACACACAGACAGACGGATTTCGGCTATTATACCTATATATAATTATTATTACTATTATTGTTACTATTATTATTACTATTATTACAATTATTAATATTATTAATATTAATATTATTATTATTGCTACTATTACTATTATTAGTATTACTACTATTATTATTATTATTACTGTTACTATTATTATTACTATTATTATTCAATAGACAGCAAGGCTTTTAAGCTACCTTCGTCATCGTCAGAAATAAATAAAATTGATCTTAAAATTTTCAGAAAAACTAAGCTTCATAGTAACAAAAAATAAACCATTTACCTATTTTTATTTATTACAAAATTTTGTTTGTGGCTTACTTTATGGCAAATTTTATTTAAACTACATATCTCGATATTTTTTATAGTTCAACAAAATCAAATATGATTAAAAAATCCCACCGAGACATTGATGTATGTACATACATAAATTTTGAAACGCATTGTATAAACTCGGAATCGTTATCATTAATTTATGATTGTAAAAAAAAACCCATTATATTGTACCTATAATACGGGCCTGTGCATCATGCAAGTATAGCTCTTATGTCCACATACGATACACACACACACATACACATGAGCTTATTAGCATCACACGGCATACTCATCGACATATTAGTGTCGCACGTACAATACTTTTTTTCATATTCTGAAAACTCACTACATATGTAGTATATAATATTATAAGTGTACTTGTAGTTTTTTCCGCGCCGACCCTTCAAAATACCTTTCGCAACACACACAATAAAATAAAAATAAACTTAAACGAACATTTGAGTCGCCTAGTTCCAAATCCCGATAAGTCCATAAAACTCACTTGTTCGCAAACGCGGTTTTTCTGCTACAGACTCATTTGCTTGATGGCGTTTAAACACATTTAAACTTAATTTTGTTGATATTAAACAAAATATTGAGATTAGAAACGTGGACTTATCGTTGTTTGTTTCTAAATATGGCTTTTATCAGCTTTTATCATAGTGCAATTGTCAGTTTTTGGTACTAACACTGATTTTCAATATTTTTTTACGGCGCACTTGGCGGTATTTGGAATAATTCAAGTATAAGGCATCGTTTGAAATCATTCTTAGAACCAGAACATATTTTATCCTCGTTTTTTATATGTATATTGTGGACTTATCGGGATTTGGAACTAGGCGACTCATTTCATTTCATAAATAAATAAAAATAGTCGAACAAGTCACTGCGATATTGTGCAATAGCCATTCTGCGGTCATTCATTAGTGCGACGGTTGCACATGTCCACTTTCATCTCACGCACATAATATGCAAAAAAATATATACATACACATGCATAAATATGTAATGCAGTAATAAGCATCACAAGTGCGTACCCATTGCGCTCGTTTTAAAAGCATTTAAAAAATGTCGGTTGCACGAAGTTCAGGTGACATGCGAAATTCCGCCGATACACATTTTTTTTTTTGCTAGTGCTATATTGTGGCGTAATAAAAAAGGGCATGTCATAGGGATGTGAACCTGGACTTTCAAAGTTTCAACACGCAAGATGACCACCCGTGAATAATAATAGGGTTGCCAATAAAAATTAACATTATAATTCACCATCCACTGCTGGATGAAGAACTCTCTAATCCTCTTCCATTCGTGTCTGTCTTGAGCAATCTGCACCCACTTGACTCCACACATTCTTCTCAATTCATCAGCCCATCGTCCACTCGGCCTACCTTGCTTTCTTTCACATCCTCTCGGATACCATTCCAGTACTTCTCGCGTCCATCTGCCATCCATTCTTCTCGCTGTGTCCAGCCCATTGCTATATCTACCACTTTGGTCACACTTCTTACCCATGTATTCCTCTTACGATCTCTTCTTGTTATACCGAGCATACGTGTGTCCATCGGATCTTTCGTAGCATTCTTGAATTTAACACATCCATACGTCATAACTGGCAGTACGCATCGGTTGTATGCCTTCTTTTTTAAGCTTAGCCGAATGTCGGATTTAAAAACAATGCTCATTCTTCCAAAAGCACTCGATTATTCGTTTTATTTCTTGTTTATCTATATCATCATCATCATCATTTTCAGCCGTTCACCATCCACTGCTGGATGAAGGCCTCTCCAATCCTCTTCCATTCCCGTCTGTCTTGAGCAATCTGCATCCACTCGACTCCACACATTCTTCTCAATTCATCAGCCCCGTCTTCCACTCGGTCTACCTTGCTTTCTTTCACATCCTCTCGGATACCATTCCAGTACTTTTCGCGTCCATCTGCCATCCATTCTTCTCGCTGTGTCTATATCTGCCACTTTGGTCATACTTCTTACCCATGTATTTCTTTTGCGATCTCTTCTTGTTATGCCAAGCATACATCTTTCCATGCTTGTCTGTGTGCACTGGATCTTTCGTAGCATTCTTGAATTTAGCGTCCAAGTTTCACATCCACACGTCATAACTGGCAGTACGCCTTCTTTTTTAAGCATAGCGGAATGTTGAATTTAAAAACTATGTTCATTCTTCCAAAAGCACTCCACCCTAGTTTCATTCTTCGTTTTATTTCTTCTTCTTTACATTCAGTCATATTCACCTTTGTCACAATTGTCCTAGGTATAAATAACTATCAACTATCTCTACAATATGATCATATGCTGTGACTACGTTTTGCATGCAGAATTCATTAAACATAATTTTAGTTTTATTAAAATTAATTTTTAAGCCTACTTTCATACTTTCGTTGCTTAATTCTGTTAATCTATTTTGTAAATCTACATGCAACTATAACTTTATATTTATAAAAATATTTTTGGCTTAAATCAATACCTACTATTTTCCTCAATTCAGGTAGGAAACTTTTTAGCTCGGTATAAACAGGGGGCATCCTTTGAGATGTTTGACTGCTCCTTGAACAAATTAGGCGTGCGAATATTTGACGTCAGATGCCACACACAGAGTCGATCAGTGTCTCGTAATGCCGGCAGATCAGATCATAGTTCACTGAACAATGGATGTTACATGTTGACGCCATTTTATATAGAATTAATTATTCATTTTCTTATATGAAACAATCAAACAATAATTCATACAAACTAAAAATTCATAGTTGACAAAATGCATCATCATAATACAATACGATCGTACAGAGCGTTTAGTATCGGTTGAATGAAAGTGGTTCCAATATGAACTCCCGTATTGGATTTCATATCTACAACCCCAAACTTCCTTCAAATAAGGGATGTACGGATCTTTATTAATTAGTCGGTGGGTAATCATCCGTCTATCTCTTGTCGGCCGATATTTCCCGTTTGTTTTTTTTTTTTTTTTTATTTTTATTTTCTCCCCTTCCTCACCCATAGAACCCTACAAAGTCTAAAGTTACAATATGTACTTCCCTTTACAATTGACCGGTTCGCTTCTCGGTACGACACAGACGCGGTGGTTTATATTATTTATTATCGTTCATAACCGGTCGAGTGTACCTCAAAGGAACGTAAATTAATTAGTAATTAAAAGTTTTACGTAGGGAAAATATGGAACGTGGCAAAAATGTGCGCAATTGTACATAAAATAACAGCTCGTAACTTTCTCAAAACGCTTCTTTACCTGCAAAATTGTATGTGATACAAATTATTAAGAAATCGTTCACGTTTTATTCTTCAAATAAAATACATTTAAATGCATGTCTGATAAATACTACATCTAATATATAAAACGCTTAAGTTTGTATGTATGTACGTATGGGTCATTCGTCAATTACCAGGCGTTGCTCGGGCGCGATTAATAGAAACGACGAAGTACACACGATAGTAGATGTTTTCGGCAGATTTAAGTAGATTTAAGCAGATAGTGTTTCGGGAGCCCAAAAAGGGGCCGCCGGGGCAGGAGGGGGGTCTAGGGGGTGGTAAGGGGCCGGCATTGCTTTTCGGGAGTCCAAAAAGGGACCGCCGGGGTAAGAAGGAGGGTTTGGGGGTTGGTAAGGGGCCGGCATAGTTTTTCAGGAGTCCAAAAAGGGGCCGCCGGGGTAGGAGGGTGGTCTGGTGGGGTGGTAAGGGGCCGACATTGCTTTTCGGGAGTCCAAAAAAAAGGCCGCCGGGGTAAGAAGGAGGGTTTGGGGGTGGTAAGGGGCCGGCATAACTTTTAGGGAGCCCATTAAGGGGGCCGCCGGGGCTTGAGGGGGGTCTGGAGGGTGGTAGGGAGCCAGCATGGCTCGAGGGAGTCGAAAAAGAGGGCCGCCGGGGCTTGAGGGACGTCTGGGGGGTGGTTTGAGGGCCGGAATGGCTTTAGGGGGTATCAAAAGTTGAAAAAATCCAAAAAACCGAAAAAAAACTCGAAAAATCCTATAGTGACGTCATAGCGTTACTATACTCCCTAAAATCTATGCCGGCCTCTTACCACCCCCCCAGACCCCCTCCTGCCCCGGCGGCCCTTTTGGGCTCCCGAAATAATTTACTAAACAAACACTATATTACATTATATTAATTACACCCCGGGTAATAAAGCTAGTATACATACATAGTAATATTTGGAGTACAATTCCGCTAAACCGTCCATCGTACTATACCACAATCAAGGGTTTAAATTTAATTATTATATGTATAGAATTCAAAAATGCTACGTAAGGTCCAGTGCACACAGAGAAGAAGAATGAAACTAGGATGGAGCGCTTTTGGAAGAATGAGCATAGTTTTTAAATCCAACATTCCGCTATGCTTAAAAAAGAAGGCGTACGACGGATGCGTACTGCCAGCTATGACGTATGGATGTGTTAAATTCAAGAATGCTAAGCAAGATCCAGTACACACAGAAGCATGGAAAAATGTATTCTCGGTATAACAAGAAGAAATCGTAAGAAGAATACATGGGTAAGAAGTATGACCAAAGTGGCAGATATGGCGGAACGTGTGAAAAAGTTGAAGTGGAAGTGGAAGTGGATGCGAGAAATACTAGAATGGTATCGGAGAGGATGTGAAAGAAAGCAAGATTGAACGCGTGGAAGATGGGCTGAATGGAGGTATGACAAGAAGAGATTGTAAAAGGAATACATGGGTAAGAAGTATGACCAAAGTGGCAGACATGGCGAAATGTGTGAAAAAGTCATAGCGAGAAGAATGGATGGCAGATGGATGCGAGAAATACTACTATGGTATCGGAGAGGATGTGAAAGAAAGCAAGGTTGAACGCGTGGAAGATGGGCTGAATGGAGGAATGGAAGAGGATTGGAGAGGCCTTCATCCAGCAGTGTATTTATGTATGTATGTACATGAGTCTATGTAGATATACATTATAATATGTACATATATTATACGTAGCTCGATAATTCAGCTTTCAGCAGTCGACTGACTTTGTTGACAGTAATCAACTGTTTCTATCGCTGCTGGAAAAATATGGATATTAACCCAAGTCCAGATCAAAATTTTCTGTTAGAAATGTCATTTAACTGTAAATCTAATAAAAATAATGCTTGCAAGAGTGGATGCAGATTGCTCAAGACAGACAGGAATGGAAGAGGATTGGAGAGGCCTTCATCCAGCAGTGGATGGTGAACGGCTGAACATGCTGATGATACGTATTATAGGTATGTTTCATTGTAAAAAATTTAAATATTTACTTTTAATTGAATTTAAAAAACGTTAACCTCTCTGCCGTTTCTCTGTCGCGCATTTCATTACTCGTGCATTACTTGTGTTTTAATTGAATCACAATATGTATATGTAAATATACCGACAGCTATGTGACCGACATATGGTTTAAATACCCTTTATGGACCAATGATCCACAGGAAGAATTACATTTGATCCTTTTCCGGTGACCGGACGAAACATCCTTTTCCGGCCGATGCGCGCTATTGACGCGAACGCTCACGTGTTACACTAAAAATATATGTACATACGTTCCCGTACTATGTATATTTTAATACAATAAAATAATAACAGCTATCTATACGTGTTGTATTAATTTTATCATTAAAACGTGTATGTGATTTAAACCGGTGTTTGAAAAAATTTTCACTCAATCAATTAAATTTTACTATACGTAAGATACTGACCACTTCAGCGTGTACATAATATAATCTATTTAATTATTAATACATCTTTATATCCTTAATATTTGAAGGAAATTCGACATGGAAGAGTATGGGATACTGAGGGTGTATTCCCCAGCATAAAATATAGCCACACCCCTAACATTTGATTGGTTCAAAGCTTTCGCTTTGTTTGCTATAGAGATATGATGTACATAGTATATTTTTATATTTGAGTCTATGTGAAAATGTTTTCTAGTGTAATTGAATAAATTTTCCCCGACAACTTTTCTTTCTTATAAGATTCCAATATCGTCTACATACACTTGTCAAATTTTCTACGTAATTTTTCATCCACATATGTATATATGTATGTATATACAACAATGAATTGCGAAGCTAAGTGCAGTTGAAATTTACATATCACTATTACAATATACATACCATCAACCACATAAGAAAATCACATTTTAATTAATTTATATTATCATCATAATCATGTTCAGCCGTTCACCATCCACTGCTGGATGAACGCCTCTAAAATCCTCTTCCATTCATGTCTGTCTTGAGCAATCTGCATCCACTTGACTCCACACATTCTTTTCAATTCATCAGCCCATCTTCCACTCGGTCTACCTTGCTTTCTTTCACATCCTCTCGCATACCATTCCAGCATTTCTATCACCGTGTCCACCCCACTGGATCTTTCGTAGCATTCTTGAATTTAGCGTCCAAGTTTCACATCCATACGTCATAACTGGCAGTACGCATTGGGTCGTACGCCTGCTTTTTTAAGCATAAGTGTAATGTTGGATTTAAAAACTATGTTCACTCTTCCAAAAGCACTCCATCCTAGTTTCATTCTTCGTTTTATTTACATCCAGTCAGTGCTCGAAATGGAAATTTTCACGAATGGCAGCGCTCGATAATTTTCAAAAAATATCAAACGACCTTTTTTTTTTAACTATATGTATAGAAAATGTACGTACATTTATATACATACATATATTATAGCACCAAAACACTAACGTAACATATGTACACCAATATAAATGAATTTATGGTTGTATATATTAGGTTATTAGTATTATTATTATAGAAACTGTATTACATATGTACATGCACAATTTTCACAGTTAATTTTTTTTAAATTTGAATAATTGTTAATATCACTATTTAGTTAGTCACGTGCAGTAATTATAATTCAGACAACTTAAAAAATTTTGCTAGAAAAGTGTTTGTTAGTGATGAAGTGCAGTAATAAAATATAAATAAAAATAATAATCAAGCGATTCCCGATGATAGATTGATATTGCAAATACGTTCGGTAAATTCAAGTTATCTCATCAGAGGGACAGGCAAGACTGAAGTATTTTGAAATTTTGGTTCCTTTAGTATAATGGTAGCGGTACAGCTGCTTTAGAAATTTTGTTAAAATAAGAAAGCCGACAATTCAAAGAAAGATATCGTAAATTATCGAAATGACCGATGCCCCGAGAGGGACCCGTTGCAGTTCGACCATAGTGTGACAGACAGTGCCGACCATAAAGCAATAAAACTTTTTGCGCATAAAAACCCTCGAATTCTGAATGTTGCATCCAGCTTTTTCAAAACATAATAATATTTCAAATGGCTTTTGGCTACAGATAAGATGCCTTTGTCGGAATTGAAATGTAGAGAATTTAACTTTCAGTCAAAGATTGTGATTTAGGAGTCATAAATGTAAAAAAAATTCACCTTCTAACATTTTTTCGGCAATAATTATTGAAAGAGCACGGAAATTTTGGTTTTTTACGAAAGGCTACGTTTTCAAATTTCACGAAAGGGAACGCCCGCTCCCTGCCGCTCCCGCTGAATTCGAGCACTGCATCCAGTCATATTCACCAATTGTCCTAGGTATAAATACCTATCAACTATCTCGCTACAATATGATTATCTACTGTGACTACGTTTTGCGTGCAGAATTCATTAAACATAGTTTTATTAAAATTAATTTAAAATAACATCAAATGGCTGCCGAAATTACGCTTTCGGTGATAAAAACACAAATAAAACACGTTTCTCCCCACCTATTCATGTGAATAAATGTACACGTAGAAAGATACACTTGATAATTATCATCATTGGAAACATCTCGTCACTTTTGAACATCAAAAGAGCGTTTTGTACATGAATAAAATCACCTGTGTGTTTGATTAAGAGCCTGGTCGTGATTCATTCATCCCCTAAACAAATTGGGGTTCGTCCATTAATGTATGCAGTTGTACTTGAACATTCGTATTTATAGCTTTACAATCCATATTCTAATTCTAATAATTCGAATACGGGTACGTATTATAAAAGGCCAACGTGTATTTTTAAAAATTGAACACGTGCTTTTGAAATATATATAATGATTATTATATATTATATAAAAATCACGTGTTTCTAGAATAAAAAGTTGAGTTACGCCAACGTTCGCAGCGCAAAATTTATTGCACCTGTGTTTGCACTTGAGCTTTTCGGACCATTGTTATTTATCGTAGCACGACGATCAAAGTTGAAATTGTTTGCTCAAGTTTGGATTGCCCTTTTATATGTTTCATTTTATATAACCAAAATGTACCTACGACGAAATATCTTTTAAAAGGGGAGTGAAAAAAAATACAAAACAAGGCGGAGAAAAGTATAAATTAAAATAAGCTAACGACTGTTAAATAATACTGCTTTACATTTTTTTGATTATAATTTTTATTATATTTATCTTTATACTTTTGTCAAAGGGAATGTTATTCCGATGTACGTAACTTACCCCATTGGATGGGTTATATAATCCGCAGAAAATCTTTAAATTATATACACTCTACCTAATGAAATTTGGACACGTGGCTGTAAATACGCGTTAATCAGTAGATACTTTTAGGCGTTATCAAATCGAAATTGATTAGAATATTACATCTTTTGATTAATAATAATAGCGCAAATATACTATAAATAATACAAACTACATACGAGCATTTAAAACACCTTTTACCTTCGGATTACATATATTCAAAATTAAATTAAATGTTACTCATTTATAAAATAACCTATTTTCGTGATATTTTTCAATGTTCGACATTTTATTTACTAAAAAGTATCATTGACAAAACGATTTAAAGCTTTTTATAGCCGTGATGTTGTATGTGCATACGTACATATAAATAGGATTCATTTTGATTTTGTGTATCAATTGTGTTTCGCAGGTTATCATGCAAAGAACCGCATGAGGCTCCGGAGCCGCCGCCAACCGACCACTAATTTAAAACATTGCGAACCCTGAAAAAGGATATCAGATTACGGTCAATTTATTACAATCAATTTCACGATAAACATACGTTATTAAACATCATATTATTGAAAATTTTAATATATTACTTGGAAATGTTTTGCATTTATCGATCAATCAATCAATAAATGGGCTTAAAAATTATTCAACTTAAAAAATCAAATGTGTAGTTAAACTTGCCCTCAATCAGACGGTTGCTTAATTCAATAATTCATCTGTACAAAATATATATATGTATTACAAAATAGAGGTATGAGATGTATTTTAAATGCGGATAGGTATGCTAGTATAAAAAAGATGATGATTGAATGTGAATGATACTTTGAGAATTTGTATGTTCGTATTTATATTTAAGTTTGATAATAATATGTTACCATCATATTTTAGTACATTTATTGTGAGAGGAATGGATGTATGTGAATATAATTTAATTATGAAAAATGTTAAAATAAATAGAAATAGAAGAATGAAACTAGGATGGAGTGCTTTTGGAAGAATGAACATAGTTTTTAAATCCAACATTCCGCTATGCTTAAAAAATAAGGCATACGACCCAAAGCGTACTGCCAGTTAAGACGTATGGATGTGAAACTTGGACGCTAAATTCAAGAGTGCTACGAAAGATCCAGTGCACACAGAGAAGCATGGAAAGATGTATGCTTGGCGTAACAAGAAGAGATCGCAAAAGAAATACATGGGTAAGAAGTATGACCAAAGTGGTAGATATAGCAATGGGCTGGACACAGCGAGAAGAATGGATGGCAGATGGACGCGAGAAGTACTAGAATGGTATCCGAGAGGATGTGAAAGAAAGCAAGGTAGACCGAATGGAAGATGGGTTGATGAATTGAGTAGAATGTGTGGAGTCAAATGGATGCAGATTGCTCAAGACAGACAAGAGTGGAAGAGGATTGGAGAGGCCTTCATCCAGCAGTGGATGGTGAACGGCTGAAAATGATGATGATGAAATAGAAATAGGAGAAGCATCTTGTACAGAGGTGTTTCGGAGTATAATAGACTGCCGGATGGAATTACATAGAAGTTCCAAAACTATTGAAAAATTCCTGGCAGTCTTAAAAAAAAACATCTCTGTACAGATGCTTAGTTAAGGATTATAATAAATTAGCTTAAACTACTATCTAATATATAAAACGCTTAAGTTTGTATGTATGTATGTACGTATGGGTCATTCGTCAATTACCAGGCGTTGCTCGGCCGCGATTAATAGAAACGACGAAGTACACACGATAGTAGATGTTTTCGGCAGATTTGAGTAGATTTAAGCAGATAGTGTTTCGGTAGCCCAAAAAGGGGCCGCCGGGGCAGGAGGGGGGCTCTAAGGGGTAGTAAGGGGCCGGCATTCCTTTTCGGGAGACAAAAAAAGGGGCCGCCGAGGTAAGAAGGAGGGTGGTCTGGTGGGGTGGTAAGGGGCCGACATTGCTTTTCGGGAGTCCAAAAAAAAGGCCGCCGGGGTAAGAAGGAGGGTCTGGGGGGTGGTAGGGGGCCGGAATGGCTTGAGGGAGTCCAAAAAAGGGGCTGCCGGGGTAGGAGGGTGGTCTGGTGGGGTGCTGAGGGGCCGACATTGCTTTTCGGGAGTTCAAAAAAAGGCCGCCGGGGTAAGAAGGAGGGTTTGGGGGTGGTAAGGGCCGGCATAGCTTTTAGGGAGCCCATTAAAGGGGCCGCCGGTGCTTGAGGGGGTCTGGGGGGTGGTAGGGGGCCGGCATAATAACAAACACTATATTACATTATATTAATTACACCCCGGGCAAAGCCGGGTAATAAAGCTAGTCTAATATATAAAACACTAAAGTTTGTATGTATGTACGTATGGGTCATTCGTCAATTACCAGGCGTTGCTCGGGCGCGATTAATAGAAACGACGAAGTACACACGATAGTAGATGCTTTCGGCAGATTTAAATACGTACGTCTCCCCCCCCCTATCCCCACCCCTCCACATCCCCGCATCCCTCCTTTACCACCCCCCCCCCAGACCCCCCCCTCCTGCCCCGGCGGCCCTTTTTTTGGGCTCCCGAAATAATTTACTAAACAAACACTATATTACATTATATTAATTACACCCGGGGCAAAGCCGGGTAATATAGCTAGTATTATATAAATGAATAAATCTGTGTGGTTTTAGACTCCTGATTAATAATTTTAATTCCTGAAAATATTCATTGATAATTGAATTATAAACTTGATATATTACAGTGTGCTCATATGAGCTTTTAAGCGATGAATTGATAGTAGGTACCATTGTTCGTGTGCAATGGTTCAAAATAAAGTTCACCGAAAAGGGGGAGTAGGGTGGGTGAGGAGCACGCGCGGTTATCTCCCATTTTTCGGCATCGAATCGCCAAAATATCAATTACAATCGGCGAAATCTTAACGGCAATAATCCTAACCGCAAACGTAATCATCGTGTGTAACATAATAGGGCTGTTTTGATAAGGGCTGTGGCTGTGAAGCCGGTCGGCACGTGTCCAACACGCTCCACAACCGAACCATTACGCACATTTAAACGAAATAAATTCAAATACCCTCAAATCGTTATTATACTTTAAATATACACATTCCTGGGTATAATCTGTGTGACTAATTACCACGATTACCCGTGAAAATAGCACCAAAATAGCGCGAAGACCGAACGACCGCTAATGGGTCACCTCGTCTGAAATTTCGACAAAGTGATGAATTACTTTAAAAAAAAATCACATTTTTGGGTTACCCGAAATGAGACCCAAAAATTATTACTAATTCTGACCGACTGGATACGAATACGATGATGAAATTTGCGTGTTAGCTTTTTTTTTTATGCGATATGAGCGTTAAAAAAAATAAATCCATAAAACTCACTTGTTCGCAAACGCGGTTTTTCTGCTACACACTTATTTGCTTGATGGCGTTTAAACTCATTTAAACTTAATTTTGTTGATATTAAAACAAAATATTAAGATTAGAAACATGGACTTATCGTTGTTTGTTTCTAAATATGGCTTTTATCACAGTGCAATTGTCGGTTTTTGGTACTAACACTGATTTTCACTATTTTTTTACGGCGCACTTGGCGGTATTTGGAATAATTCAAGTATAAGACATCGTTTGAAAACATTCTTAGTAGCAGAAAGTATTTTATCGTCGTTTTTTATATATTGTGGAACTAGGCGACTCAATTTTCCTATTATTTTTACTTTTACGGTTTGTAACTAAAAATTTTGTGCGTTTGTGTTCAAAATGAGTATTGGAAGCGACAGTCAAATGTTTTTGCTATTAATTGTGATATTTTAAAGCTTTTAAATACTTTAAAGTAATCGTCTAGTGAATTTTAAATGTCAAAAATATTTTTTTTCTTTCGGTTTTTTTCCCCGGTGTTATTTTAATGCATTTATAAGGATTGGTTCTGTATGTCAGTATTTTTTATTTGTGTCTAAGCGTACAAATTTAAACTGTAGATGATTTTAAGTCGCGTTTAGACGTGGTTGTGGCGTCTATTAAAATATAAAGCTTTTAAATACACATCACAATTTATAGCAAAAACGTCTGAATATTCCAATACCATTTTTTTTAAACGTCATATCTCATAAATGAAAGCTAACCGACAAATTTCATTGTCATATTCGGATTCAGTGGGTCAAACTTAATAAAGATTGACTAGTCTCCGCTCTGCTAGTTTTTTTTTTTGTTGCACAGTGTAATCAGTGAAAGATTTCTATAATTTCAAATAGATTACTAGCACAGTTTTCACAGACTGTTCCAGATTTGGTGAAATGGCTGATCTTTAGAAGCAGCGAATAATGTACCATTCCTTCAAGTAGATAATTGGCTCTATACATTTACAGAAAAGGCGGTCCTAAGCTTTATGCGAATACGCTTGATAATTATGAAGAACACTGATATGACGCAAGGCTAGGGCTGTTATCAAATTATTTTTTTCTAAGCTCAATTGTGTCTACAAAATCCTTTCCCCATTTATATATTTTTATATCGATACATATGTATGTATTTGAATCCAAATCTTGCTTGCAGCTATACACTATACACTAGAAAAAATCAAACAATTTTGTCGACATGAGTCCAGTGGCCTATCGTTGTGGTTAGTATAATATAATGGAAAATTATGAGTCTATAACCAAAATTTCATCTGTTCCTAGATGTAAACGATTGAGTGGCAAATTATTTAATACTCGGTGCTTCAAGATACTGTTGCATTGTGTAAACATTAGATTTTCAATACTACAAATGTCATATGATTTTTTACGATAATGTAGAATTGTTGATACTATTCGTTCCACCCTTTATGTAAGCAAATACCTGTAAATACCACTACCAGTCTATTCATCAAATTATCGATTGAGACTTTCTATGGTTTCTAAAGACCAGCACAGAGACTTGTAAGGTTTCCATCCATCTTTGTTCATTGACAAATGAAATTAGGTACCGCAAGTATGCGAAATTGGGGGGGATTTCAGAAATAATTACCCAACATTTTTTCCCTAAACGTATTCAACATATTGAAAAATAAGCCGTATGAGGTCATTGCGTATTCGAAAATACACCAGATTCATTACTCAAATAGCTAAAAACATTGGTAGAGATTTATATATTCGCATTTTACGCACATTGGAACATGCAACGACCATTATGGTATAGTATTATTACAATATGTACAAAAAATTGAATCAAAGTTGTAACTTCCATGGAACAGGAAAAAGTATTTTTAATATCAGGACAATGTCCCATTATTTTTCGAGTAAAATAATGATAAGAAATTAGACTCGACAATTTTTTTTATGTTTATTACATCATTGTATACAAATTCTCGTTGAAAGTAAATAAAACTCTCTTTGTACAAAATCACAATGTTTTATTTGTGTAAACGAATTCTATAATAACAGAAACAATCAAACATAAATATAAATACAATATATTAGAGAAAAAAAAAAATGCAAAATTGCAATTGGAATTATTGCATTATATGTAAGTTCGATAAGTGTATATATTATAAGAGTACAAATATAATTTTTAGTGAATGTGCAATTCAATCTTGTACGTGCGGATAAAATGCACTCACAATCTCGTTACTCAGATTGATTTCAATCGGCTTTACAGACAGAACGCTCGTCATTAACTTTACATACGTTCTGATGTAAAAAAAAAACAACATGATCTTATACACATACAGATTGTTCCCATATTCGAGACGCGGCTCAATACACGTGAACCATTCCGTAAATAAATGTCCAGAACAAGATGTACGTAAACAGAGCTCCCAAGAATCCGTTAGTAAGCAGACTGCGTCTGGATATGAAGAACTTTTGCCAACTGGAGCCGGCCTTCATGAGCAATAAAATCCACAGGCTGAAGACGGAGAATAGGTAGAATCCGAAACCGTACAAACTGGTGAGACCGAGCAAACCTGAAAAGATTAAGAATATTTATCAATTTTGAAAGGCGCTGGAAAATTTGATAATAATTCAAAACTAGCGGATCCACTGGGATTGATAAAATAATCTAGTTTTTCATTACAATGATGAATATGATACTAAACTTTAAGCTTAAAGTTTCGATATTGATATCATGTGTATGAACTTTTTACACTCGGTCATTGTAATGTTCAAATGTTTACCTTTTTTTAATTTTGGGTTCATATTTCGCGTTTTAAGTGTGTACACACATAATTGATTTAATAACAGCGATATTTCTTCTGACATAACATATAAAGGGACATTTGACAGTAGACTTCGACGGTGACCAAATCTGCAGCGCTGACCATAGTTCTGCCGTCCTAAGCCCACTTAACGTAACTGACAAAAATTACGAAAATGAGTTAGATGTGTTTTAGGGGTTATGGTTGTGTATTCTTACGATTTTTCACATCATAATTAATGTATCTTCATCCAAAAGTGACTTTTTTAAGCAATTAAATCTAACGTATCTGCATGCGCAGAGAAATAGTATCACCAATACTTACTTCGGTCACTACCTTATCACGAAAGATTGAAAAGACTG
The DNA here is from genome assembly GCA_022651745.1 of Parapsyche elsis. Classification (NCBI taxonomy): domain Eukaryota; kingdom Metazoa; phylum Arthropoda; class Insecta; order Trichoptera; family Hydropsychidae; genus Parapsyche; species Parapsyche elsis. The sequence goes on from JAGVSN010000045.1 coordinate 597,855, forward strand.
AATCTCTCCACATTGGAGACGAGGACATTAATAGGTGATTTAATTGAAGTATTCAAAATAATAAATAATCATTATTCATGTGAAATGACCAACCTCATTATGTTCAATGAGAACCCTCATCTAAGAGGTCATCCTCTCATACACCGAAAAAAAAAATCAAATAAGATTGTTAGAGATTCATTCTTTTCAAATAGAGTGGTTGAAGTTTGGAATAGTCATATGTATACATGAATAATGAATAATAAAGTTTCATTTTTCCTTAGAATTATCAAAACACAATAGAAAATAGCCTCATGCGCTAAAAAAAAGTTTAAATAAATCAGTAATATATGAAGAAAAACACAAATTTAGAATAAAACTTTCAAGTCCTTTTATCTCGATATTGTTGTTTTGTCAGTTACGTTAAGTGGGCTTATTTACCAATGCAGAGTTATACTCCAAAACTCTCAAAGTTTAAAGTTCAGTACCATATTCATCATTGTAAAGGAGGAGTCAGGCGATTTTGTCAACAAAACAGTCCAGTGGGTCCGCTATATTGAATTGTCAAAAATTTGAAGGTTATGTATGAACCAGCAGTGGATCCAGCCAGAGCAGCCATGGATGTTCGACAGTATTCTACGACTGCTGCATTATTTCGAAGTGCAGATTCGCTCAGGGCTGCCACTTCGGGGGCTCGAGCTGAAGCTCCGGTCCCCCCAGCGGTCCCCAAAGGTGGCCCTGAATTTCGAGTAGAACTTGGCATGGCTGTTGGACTTTGACAATTATTGACAATTAACTGACAGCCGGTGTTGCCAACTGTCGCGCGCTCTCAAGTGTCAACGCTCTGCACACAGGCTGGCCAACTGTGTACATAGTTCGTCTCGTACAAAAATCAATATCTAGTGTTTGAATTGTGTCGATTCATTTCGAATTACGTAAGTACTTACTCGCGTACTTCACATAAAAATACATAATTTAGGCATTTATGCACTTTCAATGTATGAATGAAAAGTGTAGTTATTCTGTCGGTATCGAAATATTGTTATTTGAAGTAAAATCGTTGCAAAGCGATTTCCATACATAAGCCATGGTTTGATGCTGGCGAGCGCGTGCGTCGGCGGGCAGTCGTATTTTTTTACAGAATTTGACAGATGGATGGAAAGTTATTGTCGGCCAGAGGGCTGGCAAGCACCGAACGACGACGCATAACTGCCATGCGCTCGCCAACGCCAAACCGAAGCTTTACAGCCCAAATGACGTCACCCTACACAAAATTCCAATGATTTTGTTCCGCCGTGGTCTTGATTTGAATAAATTAAAATTTACAAAGCTTCAATTTTATGCTTTTGAGTGTATTTTCAATACATAGCTTTATTCCAAAGTATTTGTTAATAATAAATAAACTAGGTTTAAAAGAAAAACGACTTCATTCTGGTACTTTAAATGGAAACTTTCTTTTAATTTCTCTTTTGTGTTTGTGTTTGATGAGAATTTTACAAAATCATACACGGAGCACGAACCAGTTGAACCAATTTGAAGTTCTGCAACGTTTATTCAGCACATACCTACATACTCGTACATGTATACTCCTGGTAGTTCAAAAATACGAGCCGTGAGTATAGATATGTATGTGTACGTGTTATGAGTGTATGCGAGCGTTCCACAGTTACTCAGACAGCCAGGCAGACACACCTTTGCAATACTATAATAATTTGCTATCTGGGCGACGATGATGATCACAAAAATACAGTTTTTCATTTAATATTCAATATGTAACATACATTCACAAAGATGAAATTTGCTTGTTTCCCCAATAAGAAAATTTTGTTATAAACCTAAAATAGCCCTAGTATATGCATAATACTATTTTAGGCAAATTTGTATTCAAAACAAGAAAAACTTATATATTACAATATTAAAGAAGTTATGTTTTGCATGTTATATTTGAACAAAAGTCATCAATCAAATTTCATTAAAAATAAAAATAAATTAAGATGGTAAACGCTTCTAAGATTTTCAACTGCGTGTAAAATTGTAAGCTTATGTTTCAATTATCTTTCTACTAACAGATGTGGAAAAAAAAATACATACTATGGTTACAGTGACCATACGTCCTTTACTATAGAGGACAATCCTTTATTTTAAGACGTTGTCCTTTATTATTTATTTTGCCATTTAAAGTATAGAATATCGACATTCAGTATAAAAAATCTACTAGAGTACAGCAAAACTAGATGATTAACTCTTCTAGCAGTTTTAGAAAGAATTTTTAAACTATTTAAGCTGCTAAAATTGTACTTTTTGAAACAAAAAAAATGTCCTACAATTCGCAAAAACTTTTTTAATGATCAGTTAGCTGAATCATTATTATTTTTCGTTCACAGCCAAGCTTCAACTTTTCACAAACATATTCATACAATCGAATCACAAAATATGTATGTACGTATGTGTGAAGCCTCTATCAGTTTAAATGAGTTGAAATTAAAGTTGATTGAACGAAAACATCAACAGTTTTTACCGTTGAATGTTTTATTCTTGAGTCTTTAAAAATAAAACAATGAACACAAACTGTTTTTTTTTCCTTCTTATGAAACTTTTTCAGACTTGTCCTTTTTTTTTCCCAAGAAAATATGGTCACCGTAACTGTGGTAGACTATATTTAGCTATGAATCCTGTCATGACGATATTTCCTTTGATTACAACCATGTTATTGTAAAAACATAATGTAAACACTAAAAAAATAATCTATATTTAATTGATTTTAAATAACTTTAATCTTAAATTTATTTTTAAAATATACATACATATATAGGTAATGTTTGAATGAAATTTTTTTACCATCCAATTATAGGTAAAAAAATATGACTCCTATATGAGATAATATATCAATAGCATGTGATAAGTAATAGTATAAACACATTTTACTTTGAAACACGTTACATTTGATATAATAAACATGCAGATGGAATAGGAGGAATTCCGATAATGTAAGTACATGTATTTGGGTGCCAATGTATGAATGAATATCAAGTCAATCAGATAAGGTTCAATAATATTTAAATAACTTTATATTTCAATCACATATACAATTTTTTTTCTGAAGAAATATACCAAACTCTTCAACATTAAAACTCGTACAAATATTAAGTAGTAAACATAGTTTACCTAAGCAAAGTGTATAAAAAGTGAACAAATGTAAAAATTAAGAATGTGAATTTGTTAAACCGTGATAAGAATGTGTGCTTATCACAATTTTCTGTAGACAAACTCAATTTATGATAGTATTCATTCTATATTACCACAGGATATTACTGAGTATTATTGAAATTCATTGAAATTAATTACACGTATAAAAAAATTATTGCATTAATCGCGGTAATATATTTATGATTAAAATAAATTAAGAAAATTAGTGTAGTAATAAATATACATTAATTGATATTTTATCATAAATTGTTCTATAAAATATGGTTTTATGGTTTACAAATAATAGTAAAAAGCACTTAACAATTTTGTTAAGTAACAGTTGTAGAATATGTGGTTTGAAGCAAGTTTTTTTATCGACAACATATACAATGGTGTTTAAATACTAATAAACTAAAAATATACGTATGAATTCATTAACTGAAATAGTTATAAACATACCAATATCATAATATTAAGATCAATTTGGTTTTCTACGCAAAGGAAACGAATTGTAAAAGTATGTTTCAAAAATCAAAAAAAAAAATAAAATAAAACAATAGATCACTTGCATGAATATAAAACTAGCGGGAATAAATAATTATAAACGAAAGTAAAGTACGCTTCAGCAAACGTGACACACATCAGTTTATAAATAACGCGCGAAAATCTCAAAGCAAAAAGTTATTCTATTATTAAACTGTCTATTGTCTTTATTCCTTCAATTCAATGAACACAACGTGAACGTAACATTACATAAAAATATCACAATACAATGTTTTTTTCTGCGTTAAAAAATGCTTCCACAATCAAATATTGAACAAATCTTATCCGCGAGATCTAGTCTAATTATTTTACGAGTAGCATATAATCAGGGAAGTGCCCGTTGTTGATCAACGGGTGTGTACTATAGCGTAATATTGCGAGCGCTATACCAGACAGGCAGATAACTCGCTATTATAATATGTAAGTAACGACGCAGTTTGAAAAATACGTATTCACTCTCACTGCAGCGATTTCGCTTTGATGTCGTCTATTATTAATCAGTGAAATTTGGCGCACACATTTTCGCAGCCTCTATGCGAATTCAAACATTTTAACTAAATTTCTTTTACACTATTGAATATTTTATTTCATTTTACATTCAATACATTTTTCGATTCAACCAATTTTTAATTTGAAGCCAAGTTATGTTTTTATGTTTAACTATAAATCAAATTGTGTTGTATGTATTTTGTAATAGGTTGTTCACCACTGATATACATACATATACGTATATTGATATGAGATGCAATATTTTTAAAATGTTCGAATCACTTGGTAACGAAACGAGACAAATTCACAATGTGGAACAGAAGCTCATATCGATTTGATTGGCTTTGAAGCTAACCTGAATTCTCATCGACATTTTCATAAGCAAACATTTTCACAGATCATCGAAATAATGAAACACGTATGCGGATTTTACTGATTTTGAATCCGAATGATTTAAATTGTTCTGTTTTACATAATATGTATGTACGAGTTTCTTTCTAGCATACGATTTAGCTTTGAGCTCATGCTAAACAGTTCAGGGCCATGTTATTCATTAGGCACTGGAACTCTTACGAAAAAGTATTAAATTCAGATTTCAGCTGCAAAATAATAAAAAATATACTATTCTAGAATATTTCATTCGATTTTTACATATTCGAGTAAGTAAATTTTACACACTCGAAATTTATTTGTTCTAAAAACATTTTAGTGTCAATATTAAACGTTTTCTACTCTTGTAATAAGCTTCCAATGCCAAATCGATACAAAATTTTGCTTCATAATGAAATTCCCAGAAAGTACGAGTGTAAATTTGTTTCAAGTATTTATAACAAGTTAGTATATTACTTGTTCTTTTGCTGTATCGCAATTGGACACATTTATGTACACTAGCATCCAGTATTCGACCGCAATTATTATACGACTGCTCATCGATACAACGTGTACGAAGTACATAGATTTTTGATAAAATTTGTCAAAAGTATGACAATTTTTGAATTGATGCACACGTACATACATACGTATCGTCATCGTATACATTACGACGAACTAAAACTCGCATGGTTACAATACGTTACATTCGACATGATCAATTTGAATTATACAAATTGCACACACTGATACAATGTATCGCGTCGTGCCGAATACATTTTTGATTCTGTTTTATAAGAGCTAAAAACACCGAATCGGTGTATCGTCATCGACGCACCAAGACTCGCATGGTTACAATGACTAAACACTCGACATGAACAATTTGAATATTGAAAATTGCACACTTATAACGTCGTACCGAATAGATTTTTGATTCGGTTTTCACACGAGATAAACTATGTCATCGTAGATGGTTACAAATGAGTACAGTCGACATGTACAATTTAAACATTAAAAGTGTATTGTCGAACGTCGCACCGAATAGATTTTTGATTCTTGAGATGAACTTTGTCATATGCATCGAATCGGTGTACACATTTCGACGTACTGTACAATGTACAATTGGAGTGTTGAAAGTGTATTGTCGAATTTTTGATTCGGTCTCATACGAGATAAACTTTGTCATGTGCATTGAATCGGTGTATAGTCATCGTATAGAATTTCCATGTGCTAAAACTCGTATGCTCACTGTAATAATAATAGATTCAATGTGAGTGTAACGTTTGCTCGTTGGTGCAAAGTACCATGTAGGTTTTCGATTCGGTCTTGTACGAGCTAAATTGTGTCTCGTTACACTTTTCGTCTCGGTGGATCGACACTGTGTGCATCTCGACCGAGTAAAAGTCTCACGGTGACCAAAGGATACACTCGTCGCGAATGTTATATCAGCTCAACGCGATATACCCCACGGTGTAATTTTTGACCGAAACGAGAGACGTTTGAACGTGAAAGTTTCACGGGGCGTTTGACTTGTCGGTCGTGGACATTTTTGTGAATATGTTCGAGCGTCAGTCGCGTTGATATATTCGGTCGGACATTTTCGGCGAGGGGAACGCGTCGGGTCAATATGTAGGCGGCCTACAGCAGTTGCCTGTTTTATCATTCGTGAACGTTGCGAGACCACGGTGGCTGCTGGACGGACACCCTCGACTCTATAAACACCGGCTAGAAAATCCAACGCGACCGTTGAAACCGACTGCAAGCATACGCGATGGATCGTCAGCTCGCGGAGCGCTCCAGGTGAGTGAGTGGGTGAGTGAGGGCCAACAGCGCGATCACGAATCGTTACACTTCAGATCTTGTATTAGGCGACAAACGCCACGATCCGACAGCCACACCCGAATCCTCGACGGATCCCACATCCGAAGGCGAAACGTGATCCAGAACTTGAATCGAGACCGCATCCAGAGCATAGTCGACGCGCGCTGCATGTGTAATATAATCAAGGCGCGCGACTTATCAACTGTCACAATGCGCATCGCACATCGATCGTGCTAAAAGTATTCAACGTGTGTATATTGTATTGTTTGTACTGTTTGGGATGAACGCGCGTCGACATGATGATGAGTGAGGGTTTGGAGTATGCCGTGGCGTGGCGTATTAAACGGCGACATCTAGCGGCGAACGCGCGAAACTCTTGAAACTCTTGAAATGGCGGGAAACATTGGGTCGGTGCAACAGAGCGCGCTTTGAACGCGGGCGCTCCGCCCCCCTCTGTCTATACTTTATATGCGGGGAAGTGGGAAGGGGTGAGTTTATATTTGTATGGGTGTGTGTGTGTATTTGGCGCGAGTTTATCGCTACAGTGTGTGTTTTTGTATCGGTGTTTGTGTGGTCTGTAACGCTGCTGGAGCACTTCCGGTTTAATCTCCCCACCTCGATGGTGTATCCTGTCTAAATTGTGTCGATTTGTCGCCGTTTGACGCACCCGATCGTTGTATTAGTGGGTTTGAAGTTACGACGCCTCGTCTCCCACCTCGCCCAGTTCTAACCTCACATTCTGGACGCTCGAATGTGTACCGGTTTATAATTAGACCCCGATGCACCGACACTTTCCTCGTACGTGTAATTCTGTGTGTGAAATTTCATCCATGTACATATGTGGTGTTTTTTTTTCTTGGTCGGGTGCGAGGTTTGTGTTGTAAACGGTCGACCGTGCCGGGAATGTTTTGTCGTACGACGATAAAATTCTACGTGTAAAAGCTTCCAAGTTTGTTCGTCGGGAACGTTCGGACGCACCATCGTGGACAAACTACTATGTAGTTTGATTCGTATGAACGCAAATTAGAAACGAAACTTTGTTTGTTCAGTTAGCTAGCGAGCGAATAAAAAATGAATTTTTTGTAAAATAGTGTGTATTATGAGCAACGTAGGGAAAATAAAATTAAGATGGAGCGCTATACTTGAAAAATAAGACGTACGACCGATGCGTACTGCCAGTTATATCGTATAAGATCCAATTGCACACAGAAAAGCGTGACAAAATGTATGCTCGGTGTAACAAGAAGAGATCGTAAGAGGAATACATGGGTAAGAAAAAGTTAAAAGTGGCAATGGGGTGTACACGGTGATAGAAATTCTGGAATCGTATCCCGAGAGGATGTGAAAGAAAGCAAGGTACACCGAATGGACGATGGGCTGATGAATTGTGAAGAATGTGTTGAGTCAATTGGATGCAGGCGGCTCGAGACAGACAGGAATGAAAGAGGATTGGAGAGATCTTCAGCCGGTAGTGGATGGTGAACGGCTGAAAATGATGATGAGCAATTTACGTTTGTCGCTGTGTGTTCGTTATAGCCGAATTCGACTGTATTGAAGAATCTATCTAATTATTGAAGATTTTATTAGTTCTTATAATAACATACTTAAATTGTATTCTTAGATATTATGTAGTTTTAAATAATGTTACTTTTTTTGTAAATTTTCATTAATTGAATAAATTGATCTTTTTCAGCGTTGCTGATTGTTTAAATCTGGGCGATGACAATTAAGAAAAGTCGTATCTGCAAAATAGAAAACGAAATGGATTCAGTTGACCTCGTCGATTCGAGTGTAGAACTAAATGGTTCGGTGCATTTGGTAAACGGATCTGGTGATATATCCAGCAACGCTTCTAATTTATCGAATTCTTCCAGATCGTCGAAGGTTTTGAAAAGCCCCTGTCTCTTTGACGATGTTAGTCCATCGCAAAATATAAGTCGTTACGGTCGAAATAGAAAGCAAAAGACGATAACCGATTTTTTGATAGGATCGTCATATGAAAATCAAAAGTTTCTGATGGCCGCGTCGACAAAGTCGACAAAGAGCCCGTCACCAAAGAAAAGATCGCCGGACAAAAAGTCCACGTTAAGTCCGGAGGATCGTTTGAAATTGACGTTAACTCCTTGCAGTTCGTCGGATAAGAGTAATCTCAAGGTTTACGTACGTAAGGATCTCATTCAAAAGAAGGACAAGAAGGAAGAGACGGCGAATATCATGCGCAGCATGTTCTCATCACCGAAAAACGGCAATTCGAATTCTCCCGAAAGTGTTCCGATTAAACTGGAACGTTCCTCGTCTCCCGTTGATAAAATCGTTCTGAAAAAGTCACCCCAGGGCATATTTCAATGTTCCCCGAAGAAGAACGATTTGTCAATGAGCAATCTGAATTTCGATTCAGAAACTGGGTTTTCGAACCATGAAAGCACTCCATTGTTAGGTAAAATTAAGTTGGAAGACGATCTCGAAGAACAAACTATAAAACGCGTATATTCAGCCGAGGAGCTCGCTTGCGGATGGGTGGTCGGTGAAGTCGCTTGGGCACGTGTCGGAGCACATCCTTTGTGGCCTTGTTTAATCACTAGAGATCCCGTACAAAACATGTTCGTTAGAAAAAAAAGTACGTATATTTGTATAGTACGACATTGCAATTTCGCTATTTTCTTTTAATAATAATGTAAAATTGTCTTTCAGCAATCGGCAGATCGGTTGTGCCGTCGTATGTTATTCATGTAACATTTTTCGCCGATAATGGAAGACACAGTTGGTTGATAAGCAATTTTTTGATGCGATTCAAGGGCATGGACGATTTTGATAGAATAAAATCGGAACTTACCCCAGAGGTATTAAATTGTCTTTTGACTTTCAAGTTTGTATGAATTATCCATACGGATTATTTTAAAATTAAATTTAATATTTACAGATGTGGAAAAAAGATCGTAAGTATTGTGCCGCTTTCGAAGTTCGGCCACGTAAGTTGACTAAATGGCGTTCAGCTGTGAGCGAAGCTGAGATGCTTTTGCGGCGACCTCCTGAACTCCGTGAAGACTTCTTAATGAACATGCTTTATACACCAGTCAACATCGTAAAGAAAACGCTAAAGCCCAAAAAACAGAAGGAGCCGAAAATTAAAGTCGAAAATGATCAAAATACAACTCTGAGCGAATCACTTTTCGATAGTTTATTTACTACCAACGAAGATGTGAAACCGATTATGCAAGAAAATGGTCTTGTACTCGACGTTAAAATGAAATCCAACAATGGTAACTCAAGTAAAATAGCCGCTAAATTTGAAAAAAAGATTCAAAGTCAAACTCATATGGAACGGTGGCTCTCCAAAGCGAAAGCTCCACTCGAGAATCAACAAGAGGTACAGACGAAGACGACACCGGTATCTGATAAAACTAAAAATAAATCCAAAAATGAAGTTAAATCCAATGGAGCAAACGTCGAATCCCCAATTCTCAAAAAGCGTAAAAATGCAACGGCGAAATCTCGCGACAAAGGTGTGCCAAATAATGAAAAGTCTGAAGTTCCTATTGAGCCACAAATCGCTATTGACACTGTAATTGAAAAAAATGATGAAACTGTGGAAGAGCAAGATCACTCTGTTTCCGAACGTCTTAATAACGACGACGATTCGAGCGTTTCGTTAGTAAGTAAAAGAAAACGTAAACGAAAGGTAGAAGTCAAAAGTGAAATTAAAATAGTTGTGGAAATTGCTGACGACGATAACAATAGCGATAGTTCCGATAATGTAAAATCCGAAAAAGCACCGTCGGAAGAAGTTCCAAAGACGGCTAAGAAAGGTGACAATTATGATGATCCCAATTTTCAAAATTTCCTATCATTGAAGAGGGATTCTGTCATGGACGAAAATCCCACGTTGAGCGAGAGCGATCTTTTATCATATCTTTATCAAGTGTGGGAGTATAGTGAGAATCAAATGGCCGACGAATTGAAGAATAGTAATGCGGTGTGTCTCGTGAAAGGAATGGCCGAAGACATAGTACCGCCTCCGGTGAAAAAATTGAGAAGACCGAATGGGGAATCGCGTGAATCTAGTCGAAGTCCTACTGTGTTCAAGGAAAGGTTCACTAGAAAAAAATCGGTCACATCGTATTATGTAGGATATGATTCGGATACTTTAGATAGCGATTCTGATTTTGAAGTACCCTTAGGCGAGAAAGTTAAAATAAAAGAGCCCGAAGTTAAAGTTAAGGAAAACACTAACAATCATGTAGATGTAAAAGAAGAAGTTTTGAAAGTCGACGATGAAATCAATAAGTCGTTGAATAAATCATTGTCTGATGTGAGGTCTGATATGTATATGGAATCGTTGAAGATTGTCAAGCCAAATATTTTCAAAGGAATGACCAAAGAGAAAGTTTGTGAAATTTGCGAATCTCCCAGTAATTTAGTTAAGTGTAAAGGACCGTGTCAAAGAATGTTTCATATTCAATGCGTTAAAAATGAGTTGAAGAATGAGGAGTCGACCCAACCTGAAAGTGGCACGGTAATAAAAAGACGCAAGAAGAGAGGAAAGGCCAGGTACACTATCAAAGAAGAAAAAGTTGAAACAAAGACTAATTCGGATGAATCAAACGAAGAGAACTGCTCGAAAGACGGTAAATTCATTATTGAACCATACCTAAACGGTCAAGTGGACATCCCGCCGAGTCCGGCGTCCAATGAAGGTGACGATATCACCGCCAACGGCAAAACATCAAACAGTTCTGATAAATCAGACGCCGAACCGAGCACTCCCGATTTTATGGACCAGTGTCTCATCGATTTCGAAAATCAAATGTCGCTGAAGATGCTCGAGCTGATCGAGAGTCAGAGTTGTATCGATTTGGAGACGTCGTCGCTCTCTTCCAGCGAAGACTGCAACTGGAGCAACGTGAAAAAAGGCCAGTGCGTCATCGTAGACGTGAAACTGACAAAGAGCAAAAAAGACGAAATGTTTGAAACGGAGAGCGTCTTCAAATGCAATCACTGTTTAAAGTACGATGTGCCGCTGTGCTTCGTCTGCAAATCGACGACTCAACCCAAAACGGGCGATGAGTACCGACAACGATGCAACATCATACACTGTCATCAGTTCTATCATCCAGAGTGTTTAAAAGCTTGGCCGCAGACTAAATACTCGACCGTCACTATAACGAAGGTGAACAAGAAGACGAATACTGAAGCGCTATCGTGTCCGAGACACGTCTGCCATACTTGCGTCTCGGACGATCCTCAAGGATGTAAGACCAGATTTCTCGGTGATAAACTCGCAAGGTGCGTTCGATGCCCGGCTACTTACCACTGCTTTACGCAATGCGTCCCAGCCGGAACCAGATTGATAACAGCATCTCAAATCATATGCCCGAGACATAATGATTTCACGTAAGTTCCGGAACATACGCACGAAGACACGAGTATTAAACAATGTATAATTGTAAAATGTTCATTTTTCAGAACTGGAAAGACTCCGTATCACGTAAACACGTCGTGGTGTTTCATCTGCGCCAAAGGTGGAATGCTCGTATGCTGCGAAACTTGTCCGACGTCTTTCCACGCAGAGTGTCTGAACGTTACTTTGCCCGAAGGTTGAAGATTTGCTCATCACAACGTTATCCTAAATCGATTTATGTACGTATTGATGTTACAATGTAAATGTTTTCAGGTGGTTATATATGCGAGGATTGCGAGACTGGTCGTTTGCCGTTGTATGAAGAATTGGTATGGGTTAAATTAGGTCACTATCGATGGTGGCCTGCTCTCGTATTGCATCCTGCTGATATTCCTCCGAATATTAATGCTTTGCCGCATCAACCGGGACAGTTTGCCGTCAGGTTCTTCGGAATATACGATCATTACTGGATTAATAGCGGTCGCGTGTTTCCGTATCAAGAAGGTGATACAGGCCACGCATCCGGTAGAAAGTCAGCAGTTGATAACGCTTTCTTAACGGCGGTAAAGCAAGCTCAAGAAGCGTGCGAAGTCATCAAAGGTAACGGTTATATACAATAGGTACGTCCGTTTATGTTTTATTCCAAGTTTATTTATATAATTTTTACTTGGATTAGGATTGAAACAAAGAGGTCCCGGCGATAGTGAACTGTCTTCTAGTCTTCTACCACCGAAATATGTTAAATTGAAAGTGAATCGTGCAATCGGTGGTGCTATAGCGACTTCGAAGATCGGAGCCAAAGGCGGTGTTTCCAGGTGTGATTGTGATCCCAACTCGGAAACACCTTGTGCTCCAGATAGCGATTGCTTAAACAGGTACCGGTTATCGCCGTCGGAATGAGGAATATATTTGTAATTGTTTATTCATTTGACGCATTATACTTTTTAGAATGCTTCTTACTGAATGCTCGCCGAGCTTTTGCTCAGCTGGTGAAAGATGCTGTAATCAAGCTTTTGAAAAAAGACTGTATCCCCCGTTGGAGCCTAGTCGTACCTCATGCAGAGGTTGGGGACTCAAGGCCCTCGTCGATATCAGTAAAGGTATGTTAATTACACTGAGCAACAACAAAAAAGGCCAGAGCGGAGATTGGTCAATCTTTACTAAGTTTGACCCACTGAATTCGAATCCGATAATGATTTTTGTTGATAAAATCCAAATTTGGTAAAAAAATATCCATTTTTTTGGCTTTTGCGGTCTATAAATCAAAATATAGTATTGCTGTGCTCAAATTGAGTATTGAAATCAATAGTCAGGTATTTTTCCTATTGATTTTGATTTTTTTATTGCATTTTTTAAATCGCGAATATCTCATAAACGAGAGCATATCAATAAAAATCCATTTCGCGTTTGGTCGTTTCGCACAGTCGACGATGGCCATTGTGGGTGGTGCTCTCCAGTGCCAGCATCCCCTGGAAAATTCAAGCTTTCGGGATCATCTCTCTCCCTATATCCCCGTCTCTCTGTCTTTCACCCCACCCTTCGTTTATGTCTCTGTCTCGTCTGCGAGTCTGAAAATATCACAATAATGTAAGCAATCAGTGTTGATTAATTGTGTAAATTATCACTGAGCAACAGAAAAAAAAAAAAAAAATTTTATTAAGTTTTGTCCCACTGAATTCGAATCCGATAATGATTTTTGTTGATAAAATCCAAATTTGGTAAAAAAATATTCATTTTTTTGGCTTTTGCGGTCTATAACTCAAAATATAGTATTGCCGTGCTCAAATTGAGTATTGAAATCAATAGTCAGGTATTTTTCCTATTGATTGTTATTTTTTTATTTCATTTTTTAAATCGCGAATATCTCATAAACGAGAGCATATCAATAAAAATCATTATCGGATTCGAATTCAGTGGGTCAAACTTAGTTAAGATTGACCAATCTCCGCTCTGGCCTTTTTTGTTGTTGCTCAGTGTAATTAACATTAAACAATCTCCGCTCTGGGTTTTAAAAAATGTTATTTTTTTGTTAGTGTTCAGTGTTATTACACCAGTGTGTTATTGCATCAAAATTGTAATATAATAATACAATTGTAATTTATTTTAGGTGATTTTGTAATTGAATATGTTGGTGAAGTTATCGACGAGCAAGAGTTTCAACGTCGAATGGCACGGAGGCAAGAAATGAGGGATGAAAATTATTATTTCTTAACGTTAGACAAGGATAGGATGATCGACGCCGGTCCTAAAGGAAATGTAGCTCGGTAATATTATATTTTTAATGCAACACATAGTCTGATTCAGTGCTCGAATTCAGCGGGAGCGGCAGGGAGCGGGCGCTCCCTTTCGTAAAAAACCAAAATTTCCGTGCTCTTTCAATAATTATTGCCGAAAAAATGTTAGAAGGTGAATTTTTTTTACATTTATGACTCTTAAATCACAATCTTTGACTGAAAGTTAAATTCTTTACATTTCTATTCCGACAAAGGCATCTTATCTGTAGCCAAAAGCCATTTAAAATATTATTATGTTTTGAAAAAGCTGGATGCACTTGCTGGATGCAACATTCAGAATTCGAGGGTTTTTATGCGCAAAAAGTTTTATTGCTTTATGGTCGGCACTGTCTGTCACACTATGGTCGAACTGCAACGGGTCCTTCTCGGGGCATCGGTCATTTCGATAATTTACGATATCTTTCTTTGAATTGTCGGCTTTCTTATTTTAACAAAATTTCTAAAGCAGCTGTACCGCTACCATTATACTAAAGGAACCAAAATTTCAAAATACTTCAGTCTTGCCTGTCCCTCTGATGAGAGAACTTGAATTTACCGAACGTATTTGTAATTTCAATCTATCATCGGGAATCGCTTGATTATTTTTTTTATTTATATTTTATTACTGCACTTCATCACTAACAAACACTTTTCTAGCAACATTTTTTAAGTTGTCTGAATTATAATTACTGGACGTGACTAACTAAATAGTGATATTAACAATTATTCAAATTAAAAAAAATTTAACCGTGTAAATTGTGCATGTATGTATATACGTATGTAATACAGTTTCTATAATAATAATACTAATAACCTAATATATACAACCATAAATTCATTTATATTGGTGTACATATGTTACGTAAGTGTTTTGGTGTTATAATATACGCATGTATATAAATGTACGTACATTTTCTATACATATAGTTAAATAAAAAAGGTCATTTGATATTTTTTGAAAATTATCGAGCGCTCCCATTCGTGAAAATTTCCATTTCGAGCACTGGTCTGATTAAAATTATATGCATAATTATATACAGGTAATATGATAATTACTTCATTGCAGATTTATGAATCACTCGTGTGAGCCAAATTGTGAGACTCAAAAGTGGACCGTGAACGGTGATACCAGAGTTGGATTATTCGCTTTGAAAGACATATCTGCCGTAAGTGAAATATTACGTGGTAAAAGTGAATGATAGTATGTGATGTATAGTTTTTAATGTGCCGTTTATTATTTAGGGAAACGAAGTTACGTTTAATTATAATTTAACGTGTGCCGGTGACGATAAGAAAAAGTGTTTATGCGGAACGAAGAGGTGTGCGGGTTACATTGGTGCAAAACCAAAACAGGTTAGGGGTTGTTTATATATGTATTTTACTTGTGGTGAAATGAAATATGGTGATTTACAATAATTTGTATTTTTTTTTGTTTTCAGGAGGAAGTTATTCCCAAAAAACCTCGTTTAAAACATTTAAAACGGAAATATAAAAGAAGAATAAGTAATTCACCCGTTGCGACGACTAGCAAAACACCATCTCGAGTATATAAAAGTTGTTTGGAAAAAGAAGTTGAAATTATTATTGAACCTCAAGGGATCGACATGGATGTAGCCATAATAAATAAAGCAGTTTCCGATTTGGAAGCTAGGGACTCGGTCGATTCAGACAACAATGGCTATGATTCTTCTGATAAAACCAGCGCTAGGTTGAACAGCTCCTTCAGTTCCCATAAATTAGCTAATGAGTGTGAGAGTGCAACAAACGAGACTGAACATAGTTCCGTAAGTGCACCCGTGAAGAAAAATTTGGAAAATAAAAACGGTAAAGTGATAGGAAAAAGAAAACGATTATCGCTTCAATTGAGCGCCAAAGCAAAGAATCACTCGCCGTCGAACGAAGTCTCCGGAATTAAAAGGAGTCGGTCGAATAGTGTGCAATTTAGTGATTCGGTAACGGTGATCGATAGCAACGATGAAGTGATGTTAAATCGAAGTGCTGTAAAACACGAAGAGCGCAAGAATGGCTTCAGTGAAAAGGGATGTCTGAACGAAGGCAAAAAAATGTTCAAAAATGAAAAAATAAACGGTGAAGATATACGAAATCATTTCAAGTCGGAAATTTAGATAAATTAGAATTTATTGGCGGCGAATAAAATTTTTTTCTTTTGATTTACGATTTATAAATTTGTCGTTTACAATGTGTACATTTTTGCAATAGTGCGTAGAGATGAATTTTTAAATAATTTTGTTATTTTGGTACATTTTGTATGTATAACTTTAATAGTTGGTTGAAAGTTGTTCATATGATGACTACTTATTATCTTATTCTTAATTTATTATTGTGAATAAAGATTTGATTGACTTTTCATGACAGTTTTTATAAATAAACATAGTGCAACATTCAAATAAATTGTATTTTAAGTTAGCAATTATTGTATATTTTTATATTAGAGAATTAGAGTACTGAAAGCGCATTAATGTAATTTTTTTAGAACTAGTTCTCAAATGCACTAATTGAAAATGCATGTTTTTATGTGTTCTGCATAGTAATATGTAACAGTTTGACAACTGACATTTTTTCAATATATTTATGGCAATATTCGTATATTTTGTGAAAAGCTATTAAAATTTTAGTTTTATTCATGTTACTGTTGTATTATAATTGCTTTCAAACGTTTTTCGTTATTTTTTTAAATATTAGTTTTTGCCATAACATATCTAAATACATATATCTGATAACAGAAGTAAGCAAACATGAGAATGAATCATTAAAATATAATAAAAACAATATTGTTTTCCTATAAAATTTTATCTATTTCCTTTATTCCCATATGTGATTTTTACTTCCATTACCATTCGTAGTACGATTCTTATTCCTATTTTATTGAAATTGATTTACAATATAGCTTTTAAATCCATTAACCTTTTGGTTGGATATGTTGAAATATAAGTTTTAAATTAAATTATTTTAACTTGTCAAAAGATTTTTATTATGGTCAGTATTAGCTTTAATTATCCTATTACCTACATATCTACTGGAGTTAAATCAATTGGAAGTTTAGAGTTTAAAAGAGTCATCCAATTATACCAACTAATAAAACCAGTATTCAGTTGCGTAATAATTTTCACCGACCATGGCAATGGACCATTGCATTGTGTGTTTAAATATTTTTGGCACCTATGTGTAATGTGTATACCTAGCAATATTAGAATAATATACAGTGTGAAAACATGTCATTCAAAAGTCGCTGAATCTTGTCATTTTTTTATTTTTATCACTTACACAATAGCTTTGTTTTTCTCTATATATAAAATATAAAAACCCTTAAAAATAAATATTATTTACAAAATTCTAATAGAAATATTTACAATGTACACTTTTGATTTATGGTGGATTATATGTATGTATATTTGTGGTTTAATTTATTTTTCATATTAGACACTTTTACTGTTTTTAATAGACTGGTGTTGAAAGTATACCTACATATTTTTCATGTTTCTTAGAATAGCGATGGGTTTTATGTTTGCATTATAAAATAGGTAGTATTTTCATAATGATTATAAAATCTTTTATTGTTATTTCAAAGGGAATGTATTTCTTTAAAATGTTTATCAAATATAAAAATTACAATATCAAAATAATATCTATATAGTTTTTGTTCCGATTCTCGGCCGTGATTTAAAGATTTAAACGTTATGAATTTCCTTCTATGTATATTTAAATTTTTAAACTTAGCGTTTCGTGCTTTCCATTGCTAATGGAATTACTTTTTATATGATTTTTTCCTTCGTATTTGTAAAATGCATTGTAATTTTTTTCATAGTGTCTTTTGAAGTCGAAATTGATAAAATCAGCCGCCAAATAAATTGTTCCTAAAGACGTAGACGTAGTTAGCCTCACGAATTCAATATCGAAACATATCTTTTCTTGTTCTAATATTTCTACGAATCCGGGCTTTATAACGTCCCAACTGAGCCACACAGATCCGACGCATACGATCTTCAACGGATCGTTTGTGTATAGGACGGGATCCATTTTTGGCACGAGCGCTATCACAGTCTGGGCCATAAGATTTCCGGCTTCCTTGAAAAGGTATAAGCACAGTGCGTCACCTTCCTTAGCACCCACTGCCAATTTGGAGCATAAACCTTGAACAAAACCTCAAATTAGCACATGTGCAAATTCAATATTCAATATTAATATAAGTATATTGTGAATATTTACCGGCAAACATTGGTTTATCGAACTTTGCATAGCAATGATCCAAAAGATCTGTCCTCGTCGTTACGTTGAAATGCTTTTTGATTGCATCCCACACAAAGTCGGTAGGGTGTGGCGGTTTCACAAAATTGTCTTCCTGGTCAAAGTAGATTTTGATTGCTCGGTGCGATATCCAATACGCTGCAACAATTTAAATATGAACAACTGTCTCGGCTGTTATGTATTATTATTTTGAAATGTTGATATTTGTACCGCTAGCCTCGTCGCCTAGTAAATATCCCCATCCTCCGCAGCCGTGCTGTGAACCGTCGGGATTGCACAGCAACGTGTTTGAGCCGGTTCCTGAAATTACACACTTTCCTTTCAAAAGATAATACATACATATTGTGCTTTTGCACGATTGAGATATTGGGTCGTTGACACGCTTATAGGCGAATAACATGTTATAATTAAAATATGCCTACTGATTGCGACGGCGACAGCAAAATATTGATATGTATAATAAAAACGAGAAATAATAAGTTTGATTAGAATGACACCGCAAACTTATAGCAGACGGACATGTTTTAAGTTTTTTTTTTCCAGTTCCTCGTCTCCGGAATGATGAGTAATAATGATTTTACCGCTTATGATAACTACACCGCCTCTCGGTGCAGCTGTAGCGACGCTTCCTGCCGTATCCGAGCATACGAGTAGAGATTTAGCAGCGTAAGGGGATTCAGCTCGCACCGCATCGGCCAACTTTTGATTGCTGGCCTCTTGCTCGCATCCCGACAACGAGAGACCCTTAAATAGAAAATATTACATTAAAACTGTAACATGATTGAGGCCTGATGAAGAAAGTATTGCCGTCTCAAAAAAAAAAAATGTTAAAATACTCTTCCGGTTCATTAAAATCAATAAAATTAACTTGTTTTCCAATTCACTAAATTTTAGTGAAATTTTAAATATGAAACGTCATGCAGAATAATTTCACCTGTAGATTTTTAAACATTGTACAAGAAAAATATGTTAATATGAAAAAATTTTCGTCCTGCATCCAAAATGCAACAAAAAAATTATGCAATTTAATTATCAATATTTTCCACATTATCACGCAATATAATTTACGCATCATTTTATCTTTTAATAGTACCAATAAATTATTTCAATTGTAATGCACTAGGATTACAGTCGATAATAATTATTTTTTAAATGCCTCAATAAAAGTTGGCTTATCGAAATTGAAAACGAAATGTTATTGCATGTAATTTTTTAAATTGGGCTACATACGAGTACATCCAGGTGTTTATTTTCAGGAATGCCGGCTAGACGCTTTCCTTGAGCGACCATGTTTGCTATCCTTTTAGCGCACTCCTCAACTCCGAGCATCCAATGGTTGGTGCCGGGACCCGCGATGCTTGCCATTTCCTTGCCATTGCCGTTGCAAATTGACAGTCTCGAATGTGTCGCTCCGCTGTGGAGTGAAATCATTTTTTAACATTAAAAACAGCATCTAAAACATTGACCAAATTAAACTTAATAGCTAGCTTATTTGCGAGTTTTATCATTGAAACTCATTCAAAGTCACATGTAATTTATTCTAGTTTACGTGCCGATTGCAAAAGTTGATAACGCAAGTTCAAATGTTATTGAAATGAATGATAAGAACTCAAAACGATACAGAGGTCAATTTACAACCGTTACAAATGGCAACGATTTGTACAAAAACAACATCTTCATACAAAACTACACACATGTATGCATTAAGATATCGTTACAGATTCCAAATGCGAATCATTTAAGAGTTTGCATGTAACTATTTAAACATGCAGGCGTGTAACGTTTACAAATTTTAAATGTGTACTTTGAAATGGGTCAAATTAAGCATAGTTTTGACATTAACCAGAAATAGAAAGCTTAGCGGTGGATCATCGGAGAATATCGCAAATACCAACGAATCGCTAAACACCCGGATAATTCGAATCTTATCAGCTTTTTCTATCAGATGTCTATCGTGCACAATTGGGCAATATACCTATAATTTACTGCGATCGAAATTCTTTAATCCGCAAGGCTAAAAACATTTCGCCGACGCATTAGCGATGGCTTTATAATGATATACTTTTCTTCACATATAACATACAATGATAACGTGGATGTTTTATTCTTTTTTCAGGTTCTACCATACATACATAAATCGTTCCATCGTTATCTGACGACCTCAGACAATGTAACGGGACAAAAAAATAAAATAATAGCATAGTTAACGACGTCAGTTGTCCGTCATAGCACAAAGCGCGGTG
This sequence comes from Parapsyche elsis, assembly GCA_022651745.1. NCBI lineage: Eukaryota > Metazoa > Arthropoda > Insecta > Trichoptera > Hydropsychidae > Parapsyche > Parapsyche elsis. The sequence continues at coordinate 618,422 of JAGVSN010000045.1, forward strand.
TCTTGCGATTGTCAACATTCAGCGATAAGAGGATTAAGTACGAGGATGCAATATTACCGGTTTTTATCACATTCTTATCACGACTATAACATTGCACTTGAAATTTCGAAGTATGTAATTACAACATTTTATCGAAAACGTATTAACATACGATCAATTGCCGGCGACTATCAACATACTTCATATATCTCCTAGTTATAAATTAACATTATAAATATGAATAACCATGTATCGGGCGTTACCCGTGTGAATTTTTGGTTTGCAGATACATTTTCAACTGGCAATACTCTATTATGTAAACTATTAATAGCCGCTGTTTGGAGTATTAGATAAATGAATGTGACAGACAATGATAAATGCACATGTTGACCGTGAAATTTGAATTCGGAAACTCAGTACGAATTCATCTTTCGACATTCAGTATCGGAATGCTACACGACAGGTGGTTATATACAAGTACATTGTACCTACATACATACATATATGTATTGATTTTGAAATACATTGTGTGCTACGGTATACAGAACCCGTTATTTTACTCCTACAACCTGATTCATAAACGAAGCAGCCTACAATGTAATGAATCAAGTAGCAAATTTGTCAAAAATTGATTCATTTTGTATAAAAAATGTTAGTGTAGATACATTTTTAATTTTTTTTAATAAGGGAAATAAAATTCAACATGTTTAACGTGAAACATTCAAATTTACATAAACGTCGACGATAAGATCTCATACTCATTTTGTACATTATGATCATGATAAACACGATGTATGAATATGTTTTAAATGACCGAGTCAGTTTGTTGGAGCATTCGGTGAAAACATTTCAATTATAAAATAAAAATTATCAGTACAAACCCTTCGATTCCTCCGAGGAGAACTTCGTCACGATCGCTCATGTCTTCTGAAAAGAAATAAATTCTCAATTGAATGTCAAAAAAAAAAAGGTCAAAGGGTTAAATGGTTACATAATAGATTGTGAAACTTTTTTACAATCAAAATCAATTACAGCATTTGTGTACAGAGGCGTGCCTATGTTTTCTATTATACTGCATTCTAAGTCATTGTTCACACTTCAGCAGCATGCTCTAATTTCAAGGAATGCATTATGATGGTTACAGGTTTTTTTTTATAATTATAAAGACAATTTAGAACAATTTAGAAAATTTTGTATTTAACGACAAACATTCGCAAACAATTCATGATTTAATTCGTATCGTGTTGAATGAAATTGTATAAATTTTGCATATAAATAAAATTGTTCAGTTGAAGTATGAAAGATCCATTCGTTGATATGTAGAATCAGCGATGTATCTAAAGTACAAAACAAACGATAAGCAATTCTAAACATTTTGTAATTGATCTCTGTAAATATTCAAAATTATCAAAAATTGCCCGTTGAAAATCAGCAGGTGCTCGACGTATGAGTGAGCCAGCTAAAATTAATAATACTAAAAAGTGTGTCGAGCATTCCCGACGGACAAACACACAAGGATTTTATACCTACATATGTATATAAAAAAAAAACTAGTACTTGTTTCAGACGTTTAAAACTACACGTAACTTCAACTTGATTTGAGAAGATCAATCACTTTTTTACCACACCGCACCACAAACTTGAAAGTTGCGTGGAATTTCTAAAACCGGGTTAACGGCTTTGAACTTCAAGTCACGATGCATTTATGTATCTACAATACAAGCAGAAATTCTTCAATCTTTCAAACAAATTCGTAAGTTCTGAAGAAGAAATCGAAAGTGAGCGACACGACGACTTTGGCTCTAACTGGATCGGATTTAGTCGCAAAAAACTGTCGAAACTTCCAGACAGGGATTGGGAAGACCAGTTTTTGATCGAGTGGAGGTATTTAAAATAGTATACATGCACATATACCAGTGTTATGTAAAATGGCACAGAATGGCAGAGAAGGGAAAGTCGACCGGCTCTGTTGGCGTTAGCTCGTCCACTGCCAGAAACGTTCAGTTATGTTGTATTGTGAAACGACCGATTTACCCATCGCATATTATTGTGTGCATAGATAAAACATAAACAAATTGACGTGTGTGTGTGTTTGATACGATATCCAGGATTAAAATGTTGTAAATTATAGTGGCAGTAAAGTGTTATTGTGTGTGTGCAAGATCAGGATTAGTGGAAGCTAGCACGCACGTATCCCATAACATAAATAAATAATAATAAAAAAAAAAAAACGGATCAAATGATAAGGTGGGGCTAAAGCTGGTGTACGAGAGCTAAATCCAATCTAAATTCAACTTCAACAATTCAAATACTTTAAAGATTTCGGAATTAATTGAAGAATTTTTAAAATTGATAAATCTTTGTAGTTTGTTTGATGTTAGTTTATTCCGTTTGGTTACTTCGGGTGAAAGGACAGTAATATAAAAAAAAGTCACATCTGTTAATGTACATAATAAGCTGAAATACATATAAATACTTTTGGTTTAAGCTTTCTTAGATAATCTGTTGGTTTTAGCGTTTTCAGTTTTTTTATGATGCGTGTGTGACATATGTATGTAAATAGAATTGAACAAAAATTATAGGAATCGTTATGTATATAATAGCCCTATACCGTGTGTGTCTGTCTGCTGATAACGCTCGCTGAGGTAAATAATTAAAAAAAACTAGAACGTCGCGCGAGTGGGATTTGAACCCGGCATCACCAGGTTGAGAGGAATCGTGCAACACTATCATGCAAACGGAGGCGATAACGGGCCTACTACGATTTGACTATATTAATATCTTAATAGGCTCGGGACTTTGCTAAATTGTCACGTGTTGTATTATAACGCGCCATTTATGCAACAACTATAAAAACTATTAAATACACATTGATATTCAACGGGCTTACACTAGTTATATATATAATAACCCTATTCCGCCTGTATGTGTGTGTGTGTCTGTCTGCTGATAACGCTCGCGCGGGTGGGATTTAAACCCGAGATCACCGGTTCGGGACAGTGAGCGCTTAAGCTATGATCCAAACTAGATAATAACGGGCCTGCTTCCATTTGACTATATATAATATCTTAATAGGCTCGCGACTTTGCTAAATTGTTACGTTGTTGTATTATAACGCGCCATTTATGCAACAACTATTAAATACACATATACTCACCCACGCAAACATACGTTGATATTCAACGGGGCTTACACTAGTCAATTATATAATAAGATATGATTCACACATAGAGATTCACACACATAGAGATTCACACATAGAGATTCACACACACACACATCTCTGTATAAGTGTTTAGTTAAGGTGATTATGTAATTAGCTTTAGCTATTATATTATATAAATAAATAAATAAAATAATTTATAGAGAACGTATGAAAATATTAATATTGTTGATTTATTGTTCGAAATCAACTATCTCAAATCTCATTATAATAATATTGAATAAATAATCAATTTCTAATACATCATTTTCATCACAGAAACCCATAAAAATTGTCTAATAGTGATTGACTACTGCTGATTTTTTTTTAAATAAATAGATAACGAGGCAAAATAGCATTAATTTACAAACAAACAAACATGATTGCGAATTCCACACTGAAAAAAAAACGATCGTCAGTTCCAAAACCTAACTAAATCCTCTTTTCATCCCGACGAATACTGTCGCAAAAGAGCATACTAACCAAAGTTAACAACAATAACAATAACTCAAAATTGTTTGGCAACACTAGGAGCGAAGACCACACTGAAAATCAGTTACCATAAAAAATTACGACCGTTCCAAACATGGACACTTCCTCGATAGATTGATCGATCACATTGCAAATATTAACGTGAGCAGAGAGATCAAAGATCGAAATAAAAATATCAACCATATCTGTGAATCATAATAACTTACTATCGATTCATAGAAAGAGTTTATCACCGAGCACTTGAAATTCTTCACGCGCAGATTCATTAATTCAATTTTAAACATTTCGTTGACCATACGTTTATATGTATGTACTCGAGGTTACTTCTCAATTTCAAACTAAAAAAAAATTACTTTCCCGTATACTAATGTACTTCCTTGCAAATGGATACGTCAAGTGAAGGTTGACTCATTAAAATGACAGGTTTTCATTTATCAAAATCGTATGATTAATCTGAACAATGCTCTAGTTAAACGACCCATCAAGTTGATGTTAATTTGTATCAATTGAAGTTGTAATTCAAGTGACGTGAAATTGGCGATATTGTCAAATTTGAAGTTACATAGATAAGAAAACATGAAAGAGTATTTACCTACGTAGATAGCGAACTTACGAGAAAATAACAATAGAATTACAAACTTGTTCTGTAACATTTTGATATGCCCGGTACAGTGAACTGATGATGACATATTAAAAATAGAAAAAAAATCTCTTATCAGTGGAATTGCGTTGGAGTGAAGCTCACGAGCGTATTCTACATAATATTATTACATATTGTATAGCAGAAATTAATATTCTATCGTAATATGAATTGAAGTACATAATTCAATTGCAAAAAGGTCAAGTTTTTGGGATAATTTTGCCGTATGGTCAAAGTTTGCAATACGCACGTGTGTGATCGATCACAATTACATTTCATTCATACGAAACAATGGATCGTATAGTTTTAATGCTACCCAGAATTATATTTTATTTGTTGTGATTGTTAATCGTAAAAATTACAGTTTTATGAAAGGTAAGAAAGTATCAGATAATGTTAAAGAGCTTTGAGGTAAATTTATGATTACAATAAACTTGTCGAAAATATCAATTAGTGATTTATTATCGTGTAAGACTTTTTCTTTCGTTTATTATCCAAATATGAGCAATACATAAAAAAATTAAACCTTAATGAACATTATACACTAGTGTAATCCCGTTGAATATCAACGGAGCGTTCTCATCACCCGTACTGAAAAATAATATTAAATTTAATAGTTTTTATAGTTGTTGCATAGATGGCGCGTTATAATACAACACGTAACAATTTAGCAAAGTCGCGAGTCTATTGGGAATTTATTTATGTTAGTCAAATTGTAGCAGGCCCGCTATTGTCTAGTTTGGATCACAGCGTGAGCGCTCACTGTCCCGAACTGGTGATTTCGGGTTTAAATCCCATTCGCGCGACGTTCTGATTTTTTAATTATTTACCTCGGCGAGCGTTATCAGCAGACAGACACACATACAGACAGACATACGGAATAGGGCTATTATACAAGAAAATAATATTTTTTAACAACAACGAAATGTTGCGATTGTACCACAATCGACAATTGTATTATTTAGCAACAACAACGACAAAAAATTCGGTTTATTGATATTTCGAATGCCTTGAACTTTGAAACGGACAATATTTACATAAATTGCGCACTGTTGAGGACAACTGGTCGAATTCACCGTTCGCTTTTGCACACAGCTCGAAATTTCAAGAATTTTATGACGAATAATAAAAATAATAATCGATAATAGAGTTAATCGCCAGATTAAATTCTATCATACGCATTACAATAATTGCAAATATTTCGAACGAACGTTTTGTTCGTATTCACCAAAAGGAAAACGTACACTGTTAAATTTACACACTTAATAAAAGGCAACTAATTACATAAATCGGACACTATTTATGTACATCAATAAACAAACGATCAGTGAAAATAATAAAAATCGACCGTTTATATAAATATACTTACCGTTTAGTATTAAATGTACCGATCACTTTATATAAAACTTACAATTAATTTGTTTGAAATAACTGACCGAAAATCGGAAAAGTTATAGACCCAATGAAAATAAACAAGTATACAGTTATAAATAAATAATGTTACATAGTATAAATTCCAAAACATAATGCAATATAAAAATTAAAACTCTTGAGGTCAAGTTTGATATTTTAATCCAATATTGTAATGCAATTTTATACTATAAGATATTACTTAATTCACGGACATAAATTCCTCATTCGTATATGGAATTTGATTATAATAATAAATAAAAAAAACGTACCTTTCACTGATATCTACGCTCTAGTTGACACGTCCACTAACGAGCGGCGATAACGCCGCTAATGAACGCAATGAGATTCGATTGATTTGAATGTTGTTAAAATTAATTGTTAATTAAGTGATTTGTGTAAAAAAGTGTTAAGCAGGGTCAACCGGTATCGATAACTGTCGCAAATTGTCACATTTGCACAACGCACGAGCCAAAACTGACAGTACGACAGACCACGCTCGAAAGCTTTTATCATATAAAAATTTGGGAAAGTGTTTTTTTATCAAGGACGAAAACCGCTAATTTTCGATTTCGCTTAGTAATTATTTGAAAATTGAACGATAGATGTCACTGAATATTTTTTTGTAGCGTGCCTCGTGAGGCAAAATGGTACACACATTGCGAGGCACGCCATGCCTCGTTGCCTCGTTGCCTCTTTGGAAGATGAATTAAGGTTTTTTAAATTTGCAGTTTATCGTAAGTACTTTATTTGACTATTTTGGGTTTACTAAGAAATAATTATGTATACTGCCGTCTTAACGTAACCCACTTAACGTAACTGACAAAACAACAATGTCGAGATAAATGGATTTTTCTTCATACATATACATATATTACTGATTTATTTAAACTTTTTTTTTAGTGCATGAGGTTATTTTCTATTGTGTTTTGATAATTCTAAGGAAAAATTAAAAAAAAAATGAATACTTTAGTTGTTACGTCACTTAATTATTCATTATTAATGTATACATATGACTATTTTAAACTTCAACCACTCTATTTGAAAAGAATGAATCTCTAACAATCTTATTTTATTTTTCGTTTCGGTGTCTAAGAGTATGACCTCTTTAGATGAGGGTTCTCATTGAACATAATGAGGTTGGTCATTTCACATGAATAATGATTATTTATTATTTTGAATACTTCAATTAATCACCTCTTAATCTCCTCGTCTCCAATGTGGAGAGATTCAGTCTTTTCAATATTTCGTGATAAGGTAGTGACCGAAGTAAATATTGGATACGTTATTTTCGCCAAGTATTGGTGATACTATTTCTCTGCGTCCACTACCGTGTGGTCTACCTTGCTTTCTTTCACATCCTCTCGGATACTATTCCAGTATTTCTTCTCGCTATACATATGTCCACTTTTACTTTTTCACACGTTCCGCTATATCTGCCACTTTGGTCATACTTCTTACCCATGTATTCCTCTTACGATCTCTTCTTGTTATACCAAGCATACATACACGTGTCTATGCTTTTCTGTGTGCATTGGATCTTACGTAACATTCTTGATTTATGATATAAAAAATAAACCATTTTAAAGTTCTTTTAATCTTCTCTTTGCCAAATTATTTAACAATATTTTTCAATATTGTTGTAAGCTCTATGTATATTCTTGTTTTAAGATTAGGTTAGGTTGGGTTAGATTAGGTTAACGATATAGAAAAAGTACTGTAGTATTTAAACATTATATTCATACTAGTGTAAGCCCGTTGAATATCAACGCCCGCTGAATTTTAAATATCGTAAAGCGCTTTTTTAATAGAGATCCCTACTAATTGATCGAAAAAACAAAAACAATAAAAAATTGTTTTTATAGCACCATCTATGTATTATAGCAATCGCCACTAATTGAACGCTTTCGATACCCACTCAAAAAAAAATATTTTTTTTTTTTAACTATTTATGTATATTATAATTATTAATTATTATATATATAATAATTAATAGTGCCATCTATGTATTATTAGCAGAATCACGATCTCTTTTGTAAATAAAGCCGAGTCACGATATGTGTTAAAAAAAAAGGACTAAACCGACCAAGGGCGATAGAGTATAACGTTAGCGTGATGACTCTCGAGCCTAAGGTCGTGGGTTCGATCCCCCACTCGTTCTAGTGGTTTTTTAATAATTTTTCCTCAGCGAGCGTTATCAGCAGACAGGCAGACAGACAGACAGACGGATTTCGGCTATTATATATATAATGCATATGTACATATGTATGTAGAATAAAACAAAATCTAAAATAACTACACTTTAGCGACAAAGTGCTTTCTAAATTCAATAATTCCAATTTGAAACATTAAAATCTATCTAATATTATACAGTTCGTACAAAAATAACCCATTGAATTGATGTAAAAAATAATAATAAAAAAAAAAATGTTGATCACGAGGTTTTTGCCTCCGTCCAGATGTTTTATAATGAAAAGTGTATACAATTTTTTTTCAATGTGAATTTTTTAACTTCCCATTGAATATATGTGATGTGCGTGTGTCTGCCAAATAGCTAAATCATTTATCTAACTGTCAGATTGAACGTGATTCACGCAATGCTAAACGCGGATATCAAAAGATACCGAACGCGTATCTGGCTTATAAGAATCACTCGATGATTAATATAATAAAATAATATTACACACAACGTACGCGTTTATTAAATTTAAATTTTTTTTTTACATGGCAATTCGTTCAAAATTAAAATATACGATATTAACGAAACCACTTTAGATACTTAAAATAATTGGAAAATTACCAAATGCGATACGGTAAAATTCACCCTGGCCAGACTACGGTTATTATTACCGTAAAAGAAAGTGTAACCGCCAAGATTAATTTTTGATTTAATTAAATTAAGCATTGGAGCGTATTTGTCTCAAGAATATAAGTGTAACTTATTTACTCATTACTAGCTTTATTACCCGGCTTTGCCCGGGGTGTAATTAATATAATGTAATATAGTGTTTGTTTAGTAAATTATTTCGGGAGCCCAAAAAAGGGGCCGCCGGGGCAGAGGGGGGAAAAGCAATGCCGGCCCCTTACCACCCCCCAGACCCCCCTCCTATCTTGGACTCCTTTTTTTGGACTCCCGGAAATCAACGCCGGCCCCTTACCACCCCCCAAACCCTCCTTCTTACCCCGGTGGCCCTTTTTTTGGACTCCAGAAAAGCAATGCCGGCCCCTTACCAACCCCCAACCCTTCCTTCTTACCCCGGCGACCCTTTTTTGGACTCCCGGAAATCAATGCCGGCCCCTTACCAACCCCCAAACCCTCCTTCTTACCCCGGCGGCCCCTTTTTTGGACTCCCGAAAAGCAATGCCGGCCCCTTACCACCCCCCAGACCTCCCTCAAGCCCCGGCGGCCTTTTTTTTGGGTTCCCTAAAAGCTATGCCGGCCCCTTACCATCTACTATCTACTATCTACTATCGTGTGTACTTCGTCGTTTCTATTAATCGCGCCCGAGCAACGCCTGGTAATTGACGAATGACCCATACGTACATACAAACTTTAGCGTTTTATATATTAGATACACAAGTATATCCAATGTACCCGTTTCTTTGATACTTTGACCCGGTGGATGAGTCAAGTCGAGCGTAATGTTTGAGATATTGCACTTTAATTATTTATCAGGCCGATTCGTGCCGAAAGTAAGTCTGGCAGAATAAAGCAAAGATGTTTTCAAACCAAAGTGGGTTATTTTGATGGGGGTAAATTGTGCAGATTGTGGCCGAAATCATCCCCCTGTGTTTGCGCTGTGAAATTGTGTCGGGCCAAATTGAAAAATTAATTTATGGGTCGAATAAGACTTCGGGGGTCTTGCCAGTTTATTATTAGGCTTTCCTAAGTATTTTAAGCCATCTTATATTTATATTCGCATCTTATATACTTCAACAGATTCAGCCTACGATGTCTAATATTAGAAATGCCCGAAAAGGGCTGTGCTTAGGTAATTATTATGTATCAGACATTTGCGTCGTATCTTTTCAAGTTCAAAAGCCTTTGAAAACTTTAATATGAAACTTACCTGAAATGTTGAGTGAATGACATACATATGTATGTATATATGAATTTTTCGGTATGACTATAAATTTATAGTGTGAAATAAATTCCTCATTTTGTGGCACTAAAAAAATTAATGAATTCGCTTGTATGAATCGTTTTTATCTCACCAATTCGATCACCTGATCCTGAGGAACAATTTCAATCAATTTTTTTTTTCATGCGACCATTTTCAAACTTTATCCTTTCATACGTGCTAAATTTTATTTCAACTAGTGTAAGCCCGTTGAATGTCAACGGAGCGTTCTCATCACCCGTGCTGAAAAATAAAATAAAATTTAATAGTTTTTATAGTTGTTGCATAGATGGTGCGTTGTAACAACAACGTAACAATTTAGCAAAGTCGTGAGCCTTTTTTTATTATTATATAAATAGTCAGGTTGAAGTCAGCGCATTATTATCTGGTTTGGCTCACCGCGTAAGCGCTCAGTGTTCCGAATCAGTGATACCGGGTTCAAATCCCACTCGAGCGACGTGGTTTTTTAAAATTATTTACATCGGCGAGCGTTATCAGCAGACAGACACACACACACACAGACAGACAGACGGCATTCATTCATTGTACGTTATGCGCTTTGCTTTGCAGTTTTGGGCATTGTATAGAATTTCACACTTTGCCTAGATATGTAGATACATACATAGATATTTACCTTCGTAAAAGGCTTGTTTCTATTTGTGACTATGAAATGTGCATATATGTAAATTTGATAATATGTTGTACATACTAAATATGAATCTTAAATTTCTGATAGTATTACGCCTTGCATGCGCCATTCACTATTATATATGTGTATATAATAGCCCAAATCTGTCTGTCTGTCTGCTGATAACGTTCGCCGAGGTAAATGATTAAAAGACACGAACCGTCCGCTAAGTGCTACGGGCTTGCTACGATTTGACAACATTAATTTTCACTCGGCTCGCGACTTTGCTAAATTGTTACGTTGTCGTATTATAACGCGCCATCTATGCAACAACTATAAAAACTATTATTTTTCAGTACGGGTGATGAGAACGCTCCGTTGACATTCAACGGGCTTACACTAGTATATACGTGCATACAATATAGAATGATTGTTGTTGTCTTATCGATTTGGTATAAAATTTAACCGTGCAAACCTTCTTATCTAATATATAATCTAATATATAAAACGCTTAAGTTTGTATGTATGTATGTATGTATGTACGTATGGGTCATTCGTCAATTACCGGGCGTTGCTCGGGCGTGATTAATAGAAACGACGAAGTACACGCGATAGTAGATGTTTTCGGCAGATTTAAGTAGATTTAAGCAGATAGTGTTTCGGGAGCCCAAAAAGGGGCCGCCGAGGCAGGAGGGGGGTGTAAGGGGTAGTAAGGGGCCGCCGGGGTAAGAAGGAGGGTTTGGGGGCCGGCATTGCTTTTCGGGAGTCCAAAAAGAGGGCCGCCGGGGTAAAGTTCAAAAAAGTTCAAAAAAAGTTTCAAAAAAAGTTCAAAAAAAAGTTCAAAAAATCCAAAAAACCGAAAAAAACTCGAAAAATCCTATAGTGACGTCATAGCGTTATTATACTCCCTAAAATCTATGCCGGCCCCTTACCACCCCTCAGACCCCCCTCCTGCCCCGGCGGCATTTTTTTTGGGCTCCCGAAATAATTTACTAAACAAACTATATTACATTATATTAATTACACCCCGGGCAAAGCCGGGCAATAAAGCTAGTTAATACATAAATTAACAAGCAACATGTGCTAGTTTTCATTGTTAGCGCTCACTTTGAGAATCCACATAGATTTTAGCTGTTAATTTCATATTAATAATTCAATTTTATAAATTTTCAAGAATTCGTCCAAGCATCAAGGCCATGATAGTAATTTGCATATGCATTGCAGTTATTATGTCGATATAAAGTATCGACAGGTTTGATATCTACCTTTAGTATGTATGAATGTGGCCGTCAAAATCTCATACCGATTATACATGAGCTAGAGTTTAACTTTTACTGCATACGGTTTGAGTGAAATAAAAAAATTTGGCATTTTTCGTCGGAAAATTAAGAAATTAAATTTTCCTCGTCGTCGAGACACCCCTAGCCAGATGTGCGATGCAATTAATTTGACTAATGTTTGTCTTAGAAAAACTGTACGAATTTTCCAGCAAGCTGTTTGTTTTCGTGCGGCTGTTGACCCCCCCATCATCACAGGGTAAATATTGTTTGATCACGTAATAATTTCAAAAATGTGGCGCGCAAAAACGAAATAGCTTTAATTTTAAGGTTATTATTCTATTTAAATTATATTATAAAAAACATTTCACCGTCGACTTAACCGATTACGATTGTGCGATACGATACTTATCCGTAATACTTATCTGAGTGGCGAACGTGCCGCACATATAAACGAAATTAGGTACCTTTTTGTTATTATATTGTGTATTTTGTATTATAAAGTGATATTTTTCCACTCGCTTCATAGTCTTTTATGGCGCGTTCTCACGAGCCAAGTTTGATTGACCGATTTTTTATTTATTTATTTATTTATATAATATAGTAGCTTAAGCTAATTAATTATAATCCTTAACTAAGCATCTGTTTTTTTAGTCTGCTGAAATATTCAATCCTAGTTATTTGGTCGCTTATTCTAATTATTCAGGTGTAGGCTTTCACTGGTTAGTACCAATTATAGTTTACAATGACTCTTTGTCGATTTTATAACAATTGAATTATAATGGTCGGTTTAAGAAGTGAAACTTTGTGAGGACATTTCACGCGCTTACAATGAATTAAAGTTTGATTTTATAACAATTGAGAATATTTGAACAATTAACTTATATTTAAAGTCGCAAATGATATGGTTTTTATAACCTGGGTCCGATACATAGTGGTATTGTTCCTACATGGGCTACAGATATAACAATGTTTCGTTCAAAACACACTTGTAAGATGACACATCATCAACATCAACATCAACAAGTCACAAACACATACGCTTACTTTACTTTCACCGATGCTAAGCAGTGAAACTGTAAATTCATTGTTTGATACATTTTCACTGCCCGAATTTATTTATATAATATAGTAGCTTAAGCTAATTAATTAATAATCCTTAACTAAGCATCTGTACAGAGATGTTTTTTTAAGACTGCCAGAAACTTCTAATTCCATCCGGCAGTCTATTATACTCCAAAACACCTCTGTACAAGATGCTTCTCCCATTTATATTTACACTAATTATTTTTATTAACATACATCCACTCCTCTCACAATAAATTTACTAAAATATGATGGTGACATATTATTATCTAACTTAAATATAAATACCAACATACAAATTCTCAAAGTATCATTCACATTCAACCAATCTAATTCAATCAACATTTAAAATACATCTCATACCTCTATTTTGTAATATTTGTAATCTAGTTGACTTATCTACGTAACATATTTAATAATAAACCACAATACACAAAATGAGGTCTAACAATTACATTATAAATTATTATTTTAGTTTCTTTAAATAATAATTTTCTTAGCCCGACATAATATTCCTACTTTTTTTTATTAAAAATTGACCGTGTAGTTGATCAACAAAAGTTGAACGAAATCTGTAGTGAGAACCTTTGTTTCAATAGAGTTGATCAACTCAATCAATGTAATCAATAACTCAATCAAGTGGATCAATGTAAATCATCGTATATTGTCGTACAAACTTCCAACAAAAAATGCAGTTTTAATTGTGGTGAGATTGCTTGTCGCATCACTGTATTTAGTGATGCGAATTTAAATTTTTATTCAGACATTCTTAAATGATTTCTATATCCTCTATTGCTATTACCTTCAGCAAGGTGTCTGATGCTCTCAATTGATGTTATCTTAATATCCATTGCCTCACCCAAAAACGACGTTTCTTACTATCTTTACTCATGTTCAATAAAATTGTTTTTAGTTCTTCTTTTGACAACTTCACGCACAACTGCTTTCGACACCATTTAAAATTGAAACTGTTTTTTTATTTTTATATAATTAAATCAGTTTCTAATTAAACGTGTGAACAAAAGCTGATTCAACTTTTGTTGATCGACTATAATCGGTCAATCAAACTTGACTCGTGAGAGCGCGCCATACAAAAAAAACTATTTGTTTGTATGATTGATTTAAGCTAGGTTTACGTGGCCAGTATCTTATTGAATTGTAATGATGGCAATGTACTAACGAGGAGTGACGGCTCAATAAAAGTGCTCCACTGATGGTTGTTTACACATAAATGGCAGGTGAGATCTATGTTCATATGTAGGTAAGGTAAGAACAACGATTAGGTTGATTATGCAGTTGAAACAATAATTTAACCTTACCTATTTCGACACATCAAACGCAATTAGTTTTCAAACCCTCCTCTCTTGCAGTATCTCGGCTCAAAAAATTGGTTTTTTTCAATCATTTTGTTCGAAGCACTCGTGCTTACAATACAAACATACATAAAAAATTTAAATTTAAATAAACTTATCAATACAAAAATGTTTGTGCATCAGAATAATATTATTGAATTAGAAACAATAGTTGATTATCAAATTTTTTTATTGAATTATATGTCAATTTACAAAAATTGAGGTAAGTCAGATAATATTAAAGTGTCGGTGTTGTGTACACCATCTTTGGCATACATTTGTAATATTAAACACACATTTTTTAAAGTTTATATTAACAATAAAATAAAAACAGTTAATAAATATGTACGTACAATGTATGTACATACACACATAAGTATATATACATAATTATAATGTAACACTTATTTTGTATAAGTATACAATAATATACATATATAGGTATAGATATTTATTAAATAAATAATTAAGTTACAATAGTATGAAATTATTTATGTATAATAATAATAATACAAGTAGGTTAAAATGAAAACATAATTTGTATTTGTCCTAATTATTGTTCTTTGGTTTGATAATTAAATATGCTATATTATAATTATTTTTTTTTCTTTAAATACATTGCTTGTAAACTAATATAAAATTTTTTTTGTTGTAATATACATACATACATACATACGCAATCGATGTGTTCAATCATTTTCACAAAATTGTTATAAAATCGCTACTTATCCATTTTTTTAAAACTTTTCTTTGCTTTTTCTGCCATCTTTTCACATTTAATTGAATATTATTTCCAAATAATTGTGTTGCGATGGACGGACACATCTGGACCTCGTTGAATATTAATTATTTTTCAACTTTTTTTATTTATTTTACGTTAATTATGCTAGTTACATACATATATATTTAATCAAATCAAAATATGAAATTATAGTTTTGAGTATTTTGGCACTGTTGACCGTTTGTTGTTTAATATCAAAAATAATACAAAAATATTCAATATCTTTCATTGTTTGTTGACTGTAATATTTTTTTACTCCTATTATCATTTCCATAAAATAAAAATAACCTTTGATTTATTTCGCTACTGAATGTAAAAATATATATGTATTTTATGCATTTTCACCTACGCGTGATTTTTATTTTGTAACTGAATTCGTAAGCCGTTCCCGATAATGTACATTTGTTACACATGCTTTTAGTTCAAGCACTAACTGAACCAAGTATCCACTCAAAGCTATTGGATTATCGCGGTTATAGTAGTTTAGTATAAAAGCTTGAACATCGCCAGAGTGGTTAAAAATGTGTGATCGTTTAATACACTTAGATAATATTTGTACAATACGTACGAGAACATTAATGTATTTTTTTTTTTGTTGGTTTTTCCCATTTTTGTTTACAGAAAAACATTGTATTAAATCTACGGTAGTAATATAAACAGTACAGGTATAAAAGTATACGCAGAAACACTCGGCAATGCATATTTGGGTCTTTTTTTTAATGTATTTTCGTTGTATTTTTTATTATATATGTACATATATAAAAATCTAATGAGCGTACAATGAAAAAATAAATGAAATTGATCATACAGATGATTTTTAAATATTATTAAAATAATTGACATATATAGCGTTCAAAATAAAGTAGATACAATACAATTATATACAAGAAGAATTATTTTTATTGTTTAATAAATAAATGAAACAGTTGTGATGAGGATAGAACTATGAGTAGCAAAACAGTGGGCCATTAGTTTTATAAAAATATTTTTGTCACAAAATTGGTACTAAACTAAATTTAACTGCATTATAGAAAATATCATTTTTAAAATCATACATTTAAAAATTGACGAGTGATTTCCATTTTTAGATTCTATTGACGCCACTGCGTGCGTCATGTACTATGTATATTGAAATTTTATAACCACCGCTCGTTTTAATGCATTCGTACAATTGAAAAAGTATTTTTATCACTCTCTCCTCACATTTCATACGCTGCATCTGATTTCAACAATAAACACAACGATCCCAAACTACAGTTACAAAATTTACGAAGTTCAAACACTATAAATAAAATTTAAAAAAGTGTCATTCATACGAAACTTTCTTTTCCATATTGATTTACCGAACTTTTGGAAGCAGACGTGGAATTTTTCGATATCAAAAGCGGCACACGGACAAAATGCGTCCTCGTATCCCCGGAACTGATCAATCCTTCAATAACTATACCATCCTTAATTGTTTTTTCAACAGTGCTTTCATACATTGATTTACCATCATCGACAGCGTCATCGTTTTCTATTTCAGCGCAGGAGTTCTCTAAATAACTCTCCAAATTCGCATTCCTCATTGCGTTGTCCACAATTTTCTCTTTTGGTATCAAAATCACATCGCTGATGAATCTCATACTGTTCCTCCTATTGTTCTGTACGCTTACAATATCGCTCACTTTGAAACTTTGCTGCTTTCCACTGTCTATTACAATGCTCTGGTGTTGCTTTTTAGTACTGCCGTTTATGATGTACTTTTGTGGAGATTTTTGCGTTGCATTTTTACTGCTGCTGTATCGTCTCCAGAACGAATCAGAAGTCTGTTGACTGCTTGAATAGTTCGTAGAAGTTGTCGTGTCTTTTCTTTGAATATTGTCACCTTTGAATCTTTTAAGTTTTTTGAACTTTTTCAACCGCAACAGTCGCAAGAATCCGTCACGAAACTTGGACGACATCAAATTGTAAAGGATCGGATTCACTGCCGAATTTAAATACAACATTATTCTGCAAAAGTACAGCAGGATATAATATCCTTCTAATCCGAGCGCATTCACCGTTTCTGGTGGCACGATTATGATCCATAAAGTCAAAGCTCTGAATGGAAGTAAACAGACGAAGAACGATAAGACTACGGTGCCCAGCATCATGACAACTTGTTTCCTGTACCTGAGCACGCTGTTGCCCGATACGATGTTGTGTTTGTTGTTTTGCGTAATTATGCCCGGATTCTCCATGAGATTCTTCGCAATTATCGTGTATAGTATTATCAGTATGGCCAGGGGTATTATGAAGAATACTGAAATCGTTGTGATGAAGAAGAAAGCCGGCCAAAAGGTGTCCGCTTGAGTCAAGCAAACTGGTACAAAGGATTTGTCGTAGTATTCTTCCATCGTGTATGTGGCTACTCCGAGAATTGGACTGTAACGATACAAGTCAAATTTTTGATTAATTTTAATCACAAAACAGTTGAAAAATGATCAAAATCAAAAATAAGCGAATTATCTTGTCAATAAAAGATACCTGTATAAAAAAAATATATCTACGAAACGCATGTAAAACGTTATGGCGATGAAAAATGTATTATAAGTAATGTGACGAGTTAATTTTTAGATCAATTGTGACAGCTTTGTCACCTTCAACCGATCGACCGAATTAGTACGTTTAGATCAAATAAAAAAATATTGAGATAGATAACCAATCCTTATTAACGTGGTGAAAAAAAAACTGGCCAAATAAACGCCAAATAACACGGGAAAAAAAATGTGTAAAAAAAAGTATATTTTTGACTTTAAAAATTCGCTAGATAATTAATTATAAGTATTTTAAAGCAATAAAAAATCACAATCAATAGGAAAAATACTCATTATGAGCACAGCAAAACTATATTTCGAGTTATAGACCGCAAAAGCCAAAAAAATTGATATTTTTTACATTTTTTAAATCGCGAATATCTTATAAACGAGAGCATATCAACAAAAAACATTATCGGATTCGAATTTAGTGGGTTAAACTTAGTAAAGATTGACTAATCTCCGCTCTGGGTATTGTTTTGTTGCTCAGTGTTATGAATGTATTTATGTATGTATGTATAGGTAATATAATGTAATATAAAAGTATCTATAATCATTGCCAGTGAAAATTCTATCAATTTTTTATGCCATACTGAAGTGTATCGGTTATTTGTTATTGGGTTAAGTTTTTCCCCTGATTAAGATGTGTAAAAAGATAAGTGTCAAATTTGTTTATAAATAAAATTCGAATATTTAGTATATGTACATGAAAGTTTAATCTCGTAAAATCTAGATTTGCAAACAGTAAAGTTGATCAAATTTACATTATGTAAATTTCGATCGGCGTCGCGTTATTTTATCTCCAATATTTTAGTAATCTGAAAAGAATATTTTAAGTATAATTAGTAGAGTGCTCATTTTATTACAAAATTGAATATACATGTTTAAAGTGTTATATATCAGAAATAGTGCTATTTTAATAAAGACATAATATATCATACATACTTATTTGTGAAAAGTAGCTATCCATTGATGTACTCAGCATTCTATGCGTACTACAATTGTTTTAAATGGGACAAATTTTCGTAAATATAACATTGTAGAACAAATTTATGTCCATTTTAAGAAGGAATAGGAGAGAGGGGTGTTGTTGTTTGATATTTGGTTACTCCTGGATATTATATTACTAAATTTATTGACCATAGAAACACGACGCTCTTCAAGCATCATTTTCGGCCAAGAACGCTTTCAGACATCTTATGTATGTTTTCAGAATCAATCACGAAAAAATGCAATTTAGATTCGTCGAAGTAACATTAAACCACTGTGTGGTTATATATTGACGCTTTTTTCTAACTAACAATTATTTCTTGAGTAATTTGAGAACCTTAAAACTAAGAATTACTATTGTATAATGGAAATTTGTCTAATATCGAATAAGATGTATCCGTTGAAGTGATAAATTATTTTGCACGCGAAATTGTGACGGTGCTGTCACGTCATTACTACGACAGTAATGATTATAATGAAAATGGACATTTATGACGGTACGTAAATGTCAATCGTATACACGATTTCGTTTCAGCAAATTATCTCGTAATTTAGTACTAAACAACTTGCGAAAAAGCCGTATACCGGAACTGGTAAATGTTCAATTAACACTAATTAAATTTACGTTTAAATTTAAAATAGGCACTACGTACGAACTTGCATATACATACATATGTACATATGTACAATCAAAAGGAGTGGAAGTTTAAAATTAATTTTAATCGCAATAATTGGAATTTTTATTAATAGACAAAAATCATACAACAAGTCTTTGGTATAGATATAAATAAATGCATTGAAAAGTATCTATAATAATTAATGTACTATATTGATCATAATTTTAAATCATTCACTACAATCGTTTTTTTTTTAATATTATACAAGCATTAATTTAACGTTTAAATATTCAAAGCGCGAAAGAAACAGTTTGGAATAGTTTTTTTTACTTACACAAAGATTAGACTACATACAATGGCTAATAATGCTATGAATAAGTACTCGGTTTTTCATTCAATTCAAAGCTTATAAAGGCTTTTCAATTTTAAATGTTCACTAATTTATCAATACGTTAATCGAGAAATTACATATTTGATTGATGCGAAGAACACTATTTGTCATGATGATCAGATGAAATGAGCTTTAATTTTTATAAAAAAGTTATTTAATTTAATTTAAGGCTTTTGCTTGCATCATACTATATTAACAATGCAAAAATAAGTTGAGATAATAGAGTAACTTACTCGTTAGGGTTTAAGTGTGACGCGATAGCTTTTTAAACGTCTTAATGACGATACTTTTAATTTTAGCGAATTATCGTCAAACGAAACTCTCTTTGGATTTCGACAGATTGTCTTCGGAATCGTCCACACTTTTACTCTTCGCACTTCTCAGTATCACATGTTTCCTCAGCGAATAATTATTTGCGAATCCTGCCGAATCCAAAGACCTTTGCTTGTTCAAAAATGGCACTCTTTCGGGTCGACGCACCGCTCTATTGTTCCAAACGTCACTTTTGGCATCGTCTGGTTGTTTGTTTCTCGCATTTTCTTCGTCCGAAGTACCACAGCGATTTTCATCATCTTCGACGCTTTTCCCCGACGAAGTGTCAGCTTGTTGGGATCGAACCATACACGTTTCATCCGCATCGCAGTGGCTAGACGAATTTTCAACAGCATTATGTTGGGTAGGACGCTAATGCTGCGATTCAATCTACTCCTTTTGTCGTCGTTCGCTTCTAATATTGACTTTTAAAAAACGGGCAATCTACCGCTCTCTATGGAAGAGTCGAAACTTGCCCTTTTAAAAATGGCATGTTTCAAACTGTTGCTTCTGCGCGACATTGAACTGCTAGTACAAGTCGTAGACGTTGTATGAAACGTTCCAGCTCTATTTCGACATCCTCTTTTGTAGTTTTTCAATTGATGCCTCTTTTTGAGGTGCCACACCAATAAAAAACCATCCCTGAATTTGGACGACATCAGATTATACAGTATAGGATTCACCGCCGAGTTTAGATACAGCATGGTCCTGCTAAAGTATAGGATGTTATAGTACTTTTCGGCACCCAATTTGTTGACAGTCTCGTCCGGCACAATTATGATCCAAAGTGTTAACAACTTAAACGGCATTAAGCATATGAAGAAGCTCAAGATGACAGTGCCGAGCATCATCACCACTTGTCGCCTAGCTCTGAAGTTATACCCATCGACGTGTTTGTTCATTACGACTTTGGAAGCTGTAGAAATTAAATTCTTAGCGATTATTGTATACAATACGAGCAGGATGACGAACGGGATTAGGAAGAATAGCGATATAGTCATCAGAAAGTACAGGGTAGGCCAGAAGTCGGTGGCTTGTGTCCAACATACGGGAACTTTGCTTCCGTCTGAATCATCCTCGTGATAATCCGCCACGGCTAATATAGGACTGAAATCAAAAATAAAAGAAAAAGAAAAACCAATCCGCTGTTTCAATTCTGTATTGCGCAACACCTCTGTTCATTGTATCGATTGGTTAAAATTTCTATTAATTGCATGCAAAGTGGTGTTAACGGAAGCGAAAATTTCGCAAGTTAAACAACAGTCGAAAGCTTAATTACTGTGTAAGCTCGTTAAGCTCGGAAAAGCCATTATTTTATCATTGCAAATTTCGTTAGTGTGGTAAATTAATAAATTATTATTAATATATTGTGTATTCAATTGCCTGTTAGTTTATTAATGTGTTCAATTGATTATTTGTAAGTATTATTGCATCGTGGCAAAGCTTATATTAACATTTAGTATGTGTTATAATTTTCCTTGTCGGAAGCCAAAAAGCGATGTAATATAATAATAAATTATATAAAGATAAATTTTCAATGCATTTTCTTATGTTTTCGTGCAAACGGTGGAAAGCTTTTAAGTGTGAACTTTTTTTAACAATAGTAAATTTTATGCGCGAACTTTCAACACTGCTCTGCCAAGCGTGAAAGAGCTTTCTTTTGCGTCAAAAAAATGTTGTTTGAAAAAATCGACAGTTAACATATTATGTACATACTATGTAGTGTAAGCCCGTTGAATATCAACGCCCGCTGAATTTTTAATAGAGATCCCCACTAATTGATCGATGAAACAAAAAAAATTAAAAAATAGTTTTTATAGCGCCATCTATGCATTGTAGCAATCCCCACTAATTGAACCCTATTTTTTTTTTACTTTACTATTTATATTATAATTATAATTTTGTAAGTGATTTTGTAAAAATCAAAAAACAAAAAAAAAATAATAGTTTCTATAGTGCCATCTATGTATTATTAGCAGAATCACGATCCACTTTTTTTTAGGTAACGCCGAGTCACGATATGTTTAAAAAAAAAAGGACTAAACCGACCAAGGGTGATAGAGTAAGCGTTAGCGTGATGACTCTCGAGCTTGCGGTCGTGGGTTCGATCCCCCACTCGTTCTGGTGGTTTTTTTCAATAATTTTTCCTCAGCGAGCGTTATCAGCAGACAGACAGACAGATGGATTTCGGCTATTATATATTATAATGTATGTATATATTTATTATTGAAATGTATACAATTGAGTTTTTGGTTTTGATAAATATATTGTGCAGTATATGTATGTATATGCAGTTTCATTGGTATGTCAAAATTTGTAAATAGGTTTTTCAGCTTAAACTTTCCTACTGTAAAAACAAACACTAACGATAAAGTAAGATTATCTTCCTATTACTACTAACACACATTTATTGTAAAATTAGGATACGTTTTTTAGTAAATGAACATTATATGGATAAATAAAAGATTTTAAAAATTAAATTGGTATGTTAGTGGCGAAAATAAGAACGCTCGTCTTTTTTCATAGCCTAAATGAAATATTATTCGTTAAATTCAGGATAGTTAGATATTTTTATCGACCATAATGTGTTAAAAAAAAGTGATACTCGTAAGTTATTGAATTGTGTTACTTTAACATACATACTTGAATGTTACGTTAGAATTAATGTGTATTTTAGATGATTACAGATTATATTAGTCTGCTACACAAAATATATACTTTAATTAGATTGGATTGGGTCACAAGTTTCGGTTACAAAGATTAAGTATGTACGTGCGTAAAAATAGCAATCGTGTAATTGCGGATACTCTAAAATTAGATCTTTGTAAATTAATAACATCAGATGGTTTAAAAATAAACTCTGTGACGTATCTCCTACATATTATAAGGGATCGCATTTTTTTTACATGGAAAAAATTCGTTTTGAAAATAAGTATGGCAAACTTTTTTATACGTGAAAATTTTTCTTTGTTTACCGTAGATGAGAGTTTTCGTAAACATTTTCACCAGTTGCGTCAAAGCAAATTCGGCAAATCTCTGAATCTTCATACATACGTATTAGTGCGAAGGCTCGAAATGGGAAAAAAGTGCACGGAACCGTTTTTACTGGGGTCGAATGTCCTCAGCGAGATAACACACAGAGGAAACAAGAGGATGAGAAAGTGAGAAACTGGGTCATATTGCGTGTGCGGTGTGTTTATTGAAAAACTTTCATCGCGACCAAAAACCGACAATACGTCGGGCCAAGTTTTACAATGTTTTGACCGAAAGATGAGTGAGCCAAAACACAGCTGTAACCTATCTGCTGAAAAAATTAAAAACTTTTTTCTTTCACGTACGCACACGCATACGAGACTCAAACACGTGTGCTTATCCCAAATTTGACGCGAACAATATGCTTTGAAAGCTTCTATGTATACTTGACTTGGCAAAAAAAATCAGTGCTGTCATTTTAGGCGACATATGCTTTTATTGTACCTATACATACATACATACATATGTAGGTGACGGAAAATGCTTCTAGAAAATATTACATATGTACATACATAAATTTTCGCTCATTGAAGTTGAATTAGTAAGTACTTTTTGATTCCTTTACATTTTTAAACTATTTCAAAGTTCTACGTGGCAGTTTTCAGTTTCAGTAATCAACCGCGTGTGCTAAAAAGTGATAAAAGTTTGCATTTCTCATAAACAGAGACAAATACTACATATGAGTCGCCTAGTTCCAAATCCCGATAAGTCCACAATATATAAAAAAACGAGGATAAAATATTTTGTGGTTCTAAGAATGTTTTCAAACGATGCCTGATATCTACTTGAATTATTCCAAATACCGCCAAGTGCGCCGTAAAAAAATATTGAAAATCAGTGTTAGTTCCAAAAACTGACAATTGCACTATGGATAAAAGCTGATAAAAGCCATATTTAGAAACAAACAACGACAAGTCCACGTTTCTAATCTCAATATTTTGTTTAATATCAACAAAATTAAGTTTAAATGAGTTTAAACGCCACCAAGCAAACAAGTCTGTAGCGGAAAAACCGCGTTTGCGAACAAGTGAGTTTTATGGACTTATCGGGATTTGGAACTAGGTGACTCATACATACATATGTACACCCACTCAGTTCGACTAAATATGTACATAGATACTCAAACTGTATAAAATGCTTTATTGGAAAAAAAGCCAGGTCATAAATTGTAGCTATTTTATGTATTTTAAATATTTAAACTACATATATAGGACTGATTAATACAATTAAGTAACGCAAGTATGAAATGTAAGTTTAAGAATTAATTTTAATAAAACTAAAATTATGTTTAATGAATTGTGCACGCAAAACGTAGACAATCATATTGTAGTTGATAATTATTTATACCTAGGATGGAGCGCTTTTGGAAGAATGAACATACTATACACCAATGTGTACTGCCAGTTGTGATGTGTATGGATGTGGAACGTGGATGCAAAATTCGAGAATGTTACGTAAGATCCAGTGCACACAGAGAAGCATGGAAAGGTGTATGCTCGGTATAACGAACGTGAAAGAAAGCGAGGTACACCGAGTGGACGATGGGCTGATGAGTTGAGAAGAATGTGTCGAGTCGAGCGGATGCAGATTGCTCAAGACAGAAAGGAATGGAAGAGGATTGGAGAGGTCTTCATCCAGCAGTGGATGGTGAACGGCTGAAAATGATGATGATGGTGATATAGAACCTGCTCATAAGTCCAAACAGTGTAAGTAAAATCGTGTTTCTTATTAGGAGTTAAGGTATTCTTATAAACTTTCAGCTGTCGTAAAATGTAATTCACTATTTTCTATATTCAATTTCTTGCGATATTTTTGTTTCTTGAACCTTTTTGTTTTACTGACTGAGCAGTATTTAAAAAAAAAAGTATTTTTTCAATATACTATATAGTATATAGTAACAATATTGTCGTTTTAATACTAAAAATATACAATTTCTAAAAAAAAGTTAATTGGTCTATTTATTTTGTCACACGTTTGTATGTACATACATACATATGTATAAAATAGGAAAAACGTATAAAAAATCCAAAAATTGATTAAACAGACGTTTTTTACACTTTTTAATATTACAATGTATACCTAAAATGTAGGCACACACACTCGTATATAGAATAAGAAAAAAATTTGATTAAGAAGCGCACCAGTTAAACGTTATCGCGTAATACCCGAGGGTGTGCGTGTACTAGACGTGTCTTGGCTCGTTATTCTCCCGCCAAATCTGGCTAATTCCATAAGCCCAGTAATTTCCCGATCCAATTTATCTTTATATACATACCGCGCTACGGGAAAAGTAGGATGAGGTCTATTTTCAGTCTCCACCACCTTTATGTAGAGCCGCGTCTGTTGTTTGGCGACACACAAAAGACTTACTGCCTAGATCTTTTCAGCTGAAAACTTGGTGGGGGACTTATCGCGAATGCACTCCCATCGCTCGTACATCATTCCCGCGGGAAATGAATTTTTCACGGGAAAATTCACAGATTTTCTATCTTTTTTTCCATCCGTCCTGTTCAAAAATCAAATTTTCGAGCATGTGACTTTCAACGAGTATATTGTAGGTGTTTGAATTTCTATTGTCGTGTAAAGTCGACGATCTAAGCTGGTAACTTTAACAATTGCATTTTTGTTTAATATACATAGCACTGTTTCTCTCATGTTGTATTTTAAGTATGGTTTTATTATTGTGTGTGTGTGTATACTGCCGTATTAAGCCCACTTAACATAACTGACAAAAATTACGAAAATGAGTTAGATGTGTTTTAGGGGTTATGGGAGTGTATACTTGCGATTTTTCATATCAAAATTAACGTATCTTCTGTATGAAAGATTGAAAAGACTGAATCTCTCCACATTGGAGACGAAGTATTCAAAATAATAAATAATCATTATTCATGTGAAATGACCAACCTCATTATGTTCAATTAGAACCCTCATCTAAGAGGTTATACTCTTAGACTCCGAAAAGAAAAATCAAATTGTTAGAGATTCATTCTTTTCAAATAGAGTGGTTGAAGTTTGGAATAGTCATATGTATACATTAATAATGAATAATGAAGTGACGTAACTACCAAAGTATTCATTTTTTTTTTAATTTTCCTTAGAATTATCAAAACACAATAGAAAATAACCTCATGCACTGAAAATAAGTTTAAATAAATCAGTAATATATGAAGAAAAACACAAACACAAGTGCATTTATCTCGATATTGTTGTTTTGTCAGTTACGTTAAGTGGGCTTAGGACGGCAGTATAGTGGGCACTCGTTAATGGACAAGGAAAATTTGAATTTTTTTTAGATATCTTCTACTTGGAGTTTATTAGTATATTTGGATTTAAAAAAAATACTGATTTTTTGTCTCCTTTTGTAAAAATACAAGTTTTCAAGTGTCCAATAAACGAGCGACTCTATAATTTTTAATTAGAAAACCACTATGATCTATTGATTGAGATTTTATTTTAATTTTTAACACAGTTTAGAAAATCCGTTGAATTTAAATCAAAAAAATAACACGTCCGTTTATCTATCAGCGTGGAAATTTTATGCTCAGATGCGTCTATTCAGAAAGATTATTTTGCAGAAATGTGTATGACCGAAAAAGAAAATGCCCGATTAGATTATAGGATTGAATGGTCCGGTGATTTATAATCTTTCATCCATTTGTTCATTCTGTCTTTCATATAAACCTTACCTTTTCATACGTTCTATTTCAATTTATGGAGTTGAGTAAATTTTGATATGGTATTTTAAAAATGCTTAGATATTTTATTATACTAATCCTAGCATTAAATTTTATAATTGTACCATATCGTTCAATTTATAGTATTTTTTTGTGTTTAGTAACAGTCTATTATGTATGTATGTATAGGTATATGTATTTGGATAGAGTTAGGGGATATAAGTAGTTTTTTTGGTTGTTGTTGGTGCCTGTGTGGATTAAAAGAGAAAGAAAAAAAATGCATATGAAATAAATCGCTTAGCTTTACTTCCCTCGAAACCTTATTAAAATAGAGCAGCAGCTGAAAAAAATTGGCAGCAGCAACAGCAGCAGAACCAGCAGCACCTACAGCAGTCTCGTAAGCTGAAGGTTGCAAAGTTTATCATTAATAAAGCAATGTTAAAAATGTTATTGAAAAAATTTAGCACCCATGCCAGCGAAACTGTAAAAATCGATATTAGTAAATGGAGAAAAAAATCAGTTGAGAAATGGTGATGTGAGTTTGTGTTTTAGTAATTTAAGTAGAGCTTTTGAAAGTTACCTGGTGAATACTGCGGCGACGAACCAAGCCAAAAAGCATATTAAAGCTGCTCTCGTTTTCGTACAGACGTATCCGGCTTTGAGAGGTTCGCAAATAGCATAGTATCTTTCGAAGCTGATGGCAAGGATGGTCAGAACGGAAGCATGAGCTACTGTCAGCTCAACGAAGGGAACGGCCAGACCTAAAAAAAAAAAAAACAATATATAAATTTAACAAAAGCACTCGTATATTTGATATTTATTTATTTTATATAATAATAGTTAATTAGCTAATTTAACTAACATCTATCACATATTTATAACAACTACATAAATCAAATTACACATAATACACTATACTTATACATAACTACTATCTCTCACAGAGGTGTCTCCTCACACGTTTCAAGAATGCATCTATTGTCTTAGAAGACTTGACGCACTCCGGGAGGGCATTATATGTACATTAATTATACTGTGAAAAACACCACCAGCTGTCTTCGTTTTCCTTACTCTACCTACAACTAATTGGTTCTTATTTCTAGTAGAATAACTATGGATATCACTATTTCTAATGATATAATTCTTAAAATAATTTGACAATAACTTATGATCAAACTTATAAACAAAAGACAATGTGCTTAACTTTAAACAATTTCTAATACAGTAATACTCACCCATCCCAATTCATCTAACATACTTCTAATACTTTTTAATTAAGAGTCAATGTGTGTATCTGTTAAAACAGCGGTCGGGAACCTTTTTCGAGCTAAGAGTCAAACTAGGGAAAACCTTGCAAAATTGGTTAAGTTTCGGAGCCGCAACATATTATTTATTAACAGATTATGTGTGATAAAACGAATAATGAAACTGGGTGGAGCGCTTTTGGAAGAATGGACATAGTTTTTAAATCAAACATTCCACTATGCTTAAAAAAAAAAGGCATACGACCAATGCCTACTGCCAGTTATGACGTATGGATGTGAAACGTGGATGCTAAATTCAAAAATGTTACATAAGATCCAGTGCACACAGAGAAGCATGGAAATATCCATGTTTAGTATAACAAGAAGAGGAATACATGGGTAAGAAGAATGACTAGAGTGGCAGATATAGCAGAATGTGGCAGATCGACGCGAGAAATACTGGAATGGTATCCGAGAGGATGTGAAAGAAAGCAAGGTAGACCGTGTGGATGCAGATTGCTCAAGACAGACAGGAATGTAAGAGGATTGGAGAGGCCTTCATCCAGCATTGGATGGTGAACGGCTGAATATGATGATGATATTTAAAATTAAATCAAATGTTGCTTATTTATGAAGTGGATAGCTGTAAGAATATCTTCATGATATTTCTTAATGTTTGAAAGTTTATAACTAAAAAGTATTATAAAGCTTAAAGCGTTTTACATTCATGAAGTTATGGTAATAGGAATAATTTTGATTTTGTGTAAATTCTATGTCAACGTTGTGTTTTACGTAAAACTTTTGATGAGAGCCGCAGGTTTTCATACAAAGAGCCGCATTCGGCTCCGGAACCGCCGGTTCCCGACCGCTGTAAATTTAAATTGGTAGAAAAATGGTTAATCTTATTATTTTTTATGGTAAATTTTATATAATACATTCAAATTTCTATAGTTACCAGGTTTTATATTTTATAATTTGAACACTGTTTATTATTAAAGTTGTATATCATGTATATCATTACTTTATTTAATATAAAACAGTTAAAAATACTATCATTACAATTTTTAATTAAGCATTCTAATTGAAACGAATGTAACCATCTCGCCGAAAAGATTACATTATAAGATTTCTGGCAAAAGACATACCTATTTATACAAGCAAACTTTTCACGTTGCTTTTTGTGCCCAAAACTCAAAACTCAAATTTGTTATAATTACGTAATGAATATACTAATTTATGTTGCCTTTAATTTTACTGTAAATTATTTACTTTTGCGTTAAATTTTGAAAAAAGTTATGATGCTCTACCTAGAAATCAATGAACTCGGTACACAAAATTTCAACGTTCGAATAAATAATTTATTATAAAAAGAATAATTTCGGTGAAAATATTAGGCTGTACTTTAACGTAAAGAGTGTATATAGGAATCATAAAAAAATTAATGTAAGTGAAATGGAAAAGTTTCAACGGCACAGATAAGACTTTTTTTCGTTTCGCCGAGAGAGATACATACATATATATGTATGTATTTCTAGTGAGAGTAAATATTCACGTTTTCATTGGTGTATTTTCAGCAGATACGTCTTATACAGTGGTTCCACTCGACTTGACAGTTTTTCCTTTCATCAACCGGCAACCTAAGATTAATGGTCTTGTTTCGATAGTTAATATTAACAAATTCTGAAAAACTTTCAGCGCGTACTATCGCGTTTCACAAGAGACAATATTTTTCCTCTTATATTGCGACCGCTTAAACGTTCGTTTCTATTTATTTGATCGTTTGATTTATTCGATTTTTTTTTTACCACGTTTGTCGCAATTTTGCAATAGGCGTTCATTGACCCAATATTTGCACTAAATATATTGAATTTATAGTGATATTTATAATTCAAATAATCTGCTTTTGCATGATAGCTTGAGATTGGTCTAATATTGGGTATACATACATATGTATGTATCATCATATTATATTATATACTAGCTGACCCGGCATGCGTTGCAATGCCCGAAACCGTTCCCGTTCCAGATCCCGATCCCGTTGCCGTTCCCGTTCCCGTTCCTGCTCCTGATCCCGTTCCCGTTCCCGTTCCTAGTACGTTATCTGACGCGTGAGCAGGCCCGTTCCCGTTCCCGTTCCCGTTTTATCCCGATCTTTTTTCACAGGAACCATCCCCGGCATGATCACAATAAGTCCTGAAAGTTTCATCGCGATCGGTTGAGTGGTTTAGGAGCCTATAAGAGACAGACAAACAGACAGACAAACAGACAGACAAACAGACAGACAAACAGACAGACAAACAGACAGACAAACAGACAGACATTGATTTTTATATATTATTATATATATAATAGCCGAAATCCGTCTGTCTGTCTGTCTGCTGATAACGCTCGCTGAGGAAAAATTATTAAAAAACCACCAGAACGAGTGGGGATCGAACCCATGACCCCAGGCTCCAGAGAACTCGCACTAATGCTATTAGCTATTGCCCTTCGTCAATTTAGTCCTTTTTTTTTTTAAACATTACCTATACAAGGGATCTTGACTCTGCTTTACCTACATACCTACCTACCTACCTACATCATCTACATATAGATCACGCTATAAAAACTACTTTTTTTTTTACTTACAAAATTATAATTATTATATATACATACATATAATAATTAATAATTTGGGTAATGGGGATCTCTATTACGATATTACGATATTTAAAATTCGTTTTACGCTTTACGATATTTAAAATTCAGCGGGCGTTGATATTCAACGGGCTTACACTAGTATGTATATAATAGCCCTATGCCATCTGTCTGTCTGTCTGTCTGTGTGTGTCTGTGTGTCTGTCTGCTGATAACGCTCGCCTCGGTAAATAATAAAAAAACCAGAACGTCGCACGATTGAAATTTGAACCCGGTATCGCTGATTCGGAACAGAGCGCTTACGCGGTGAGCCAAACCAGATGATAATAGGCCGGCTTCAACGTGACTATTTAATATGAAAAATAGGCTCGCGACATTGCTTAATTGTTACGTTGTTGTATTATAACGCGCCATAGATGGCGCATTGTTGCATAGTTGTAACAACTATAAAAAACTATTAAATTTAATATTATTTTTCAATACGGTTGAGAATGCTTCGTTGATATTCAACGGGCTTACACTAGTATGTATATAGTAACCCTATTCCGTATGTCTGTATGTGTGTGTCTGTCTGCTGATAACGCTCGCTGAGGTAAATAATTAAAAAACCAGAAGGTCGCGCGAGTGGGATTTGAACTCGAGATCACCGGTTCGGGACAGTGAGCGCTTACGCTGTGATCCAAACGGAGGTGATGACGAGCCTGCTGCAATTTGACAATATAAATTATCACTAACAGGCTCGCGACTTTGCTAAATTGTTACGTTGTTGTATTATAAAGCGCCATCTATGCAACAACTATAAAAACTATTAAATACACACATACTCACCCACACAAACATTCGTTGATATTCAACGGGCTTACACTTGTATGTATTACGTGATCGTTGTCTAATAGCACTTTTCAACAAGTTTTTCAACATGTTCGATAAAATACTAAGTCATTTTTTCCCATTGTGAATAGAAAATATGAATGAATTTTTGATACACCAGTTTTTAAAAATAAATTTTAATATTGAATGTTGACGTGACGGAATGAGAAATAACACTTTTCAACTTTTTTTTTTTATCGTCAGTATAACGAGATGTCAATCAATTCTGTATTATGAAACGGTCATTTTTCATCGAACACTATGCGTAATAAATTTTAGAAACGCTCGTAGTCATCGAATCTTTCATTTTAAAATTATTTGACGCGCTCTTGAAAGATGGCTTTTTATCAAAAGCTAAAAAAATAAATATGTTCGAAAAATTTATCATTGAATTAATTTTTATATTTTCATCGACCATTATACAACAAAGTTAAATTATTTAGTAGAAAATTTTAATTATACATTGTTGTTTTCAAAAGTCTTAAGAATTTGATTTTAAATTCTTCGACTTGTATCTTTAATAGATTTTTGTATAAATTCTGAATAACATTACGATGAAAATATCTATCCAATGTATTTATTTATTTATATAATACAATAGCTTAAGCTAATTATATAATACAATAGCTTAAGCTAATTATATAATCCTTAACTTAGCACCTGTACAGAGATGTTTTTTTTTAAGACTGCCAGGAATTTATCAATAGTTTTGGAACTTCTAATACCATCCGGGAGTCTATTATTTATACTCCAAAACACCTCTGTACAAGATACTTCTCCTATTTATATTTATTTTAACATTTTTTATAATTAAATTATTTTTATTAACATAAATCCATTCCTCTCACAATAAATTTACTAAAATATGATGGTAACATATTATTTATCTAACTTAAATATAAATACGAACATACAAATCCTCAAAGTATCATTCACATTCAATCAATCTATGTACATAATTCAATCATCATCTTTTTTATACTAGCATCCGCATTTAAAATACATTTTGTAATATTTGTAATCTATCTCTAGTTGACTTATCTAACATATTTAATAATGAACCACAATACATAAAATGAGGTCTGACAATTACACTATAAATTATTATTTTAGTTTCTTTAGATTTTTTTTTCCTACTTTTTTATTATTAAAAATTGACCGTGTAACTTAAAATCTAAAAAAATGTATAACACATATTAAGATTCAATTAAGTTCATTAAACGTACATACATACATATGTACATACATATATATGAACCAAATAAAATTGCACCACAAGTATTTACACATGTGCAGCTGTATCAACACCAATTCCCAATGTGATATTTAAATTACTAATGAGAAAAAATAAATTTATTTAAAAGCGTACAGTTTTTCTTCTTTGAAAGCTCGTCTTGTCGACGCATTTAGCACGGTGTTATCCCTCATCCGGTTTTCACGTAGACACGTTGAAACCGGTGCGAAAGATCAATCTGTTGATTTTTGTATATATGTACATACATTGTATATACAAAAATCTTATACAGAAAAGCCAAGAGCAATTACCGGCCGTAACTCGATACAACACGCGAGAAATGTACAGGCTTTCAGCACCAAACGCACATTTGTACATACATATATATGCGAATTTCGAATATTTCATTGAGAAAATCCAGCCCCGGAGGTAGTTAAAGCATCTCTGGGCAAACTCGATATCCCATAAAAGAATAACGTATCTGAAAGTCCGAAAACAAAATGAGATTTTCGTATATCGTCACCCTAGACTACAGAACTCGTAACTCAATTTTTTCCATATTTCACTCTTTGATTTCTATGAAAATGTCGCATCTCAAAAATTTATATTTTTTATTAAAGATAGCAACAAGTCAAACTTGAAACTACACCATGCTAAAAACCACCGTGTGAAACTTGGTAACTTCTTTGTTAATTTGTCAGAAATTAGTGTGCTAGTTAGTCGCGATTGTTACCCGGCAAGTTAAGAGAAAACAATCACGAGCAGTTGATTCCAATATATAAAGTTCTTAACTCCAGAAGCATTTGTTTTAAAGGCGTAAGCTTATAATAGGTAATATATGTAAATAAAAATGAGAATTCAGCTCAAAAAAAACAATACAATATAAAGTAAAAACATTACCGTTTCGTTTGATAATTGAAAATTTGAAATTCCTCGTATTAATGGAGTTAAGCAGTTTTCAGTCTAAAGTGGAGTTACGAATGCTGTAGTCTAGGGCAGGGGCTCTCAACCGTTTTTCGGAGTATAATGTAAAAACGGCTTATTTTTGTAATTGCAAGCAAAGAATCAGATGAAATCCTGATTAATTCTTCTTTTTCTGCATAAGTTAATTCTTCTTTTTCTGCAAAAGTTAATTCTTCTTTTTTTACACAAGTTAAGTCTTCGTGACACACTTTCTTTCACATCCTCTCAGATTTCAGTATTTCTTGCTTCCATCTGCCATCCATTCTTCTCGCTATACGTCCCAACCCATTGCCACTTCAACCTTTTCACACGTTCTGCTATATCTGCCGCTTTGGTCATACTTCTTACCCACGTATTCCTCTTACAATCTCTTCTTGTTATAATACCAAGCATACATGTTTCAATGCTTCTCTGTGTGCACTGGATCTTACGTAGCATTCTCGAATTTAGCATCCAAGTTTCACATCCATACGTCCATAACTGGCAGTTTTCATAATGAATGTATCGTTTATTTATTATAATTTTTCTATCATTATAAGGTGATATGCAAATACACTGCCGTCCTAAGCCCACTTAACGTAACTGACAAAAATTACAAAAATGAGTTAGATGTGTTTATGGGAGTGTATTCTTGCGATTTTTCATATCAAAATTAATGTATCTTCATCCAAAAGTGACTTAATTAAATCTAACGTATCTGCATGCGCAGAGAAATAGTATCACCAATACTTGGCGAAAATAACGTATCCAATATTTACTTCGGTCACTACCTTATCACGAAAGATTGAAAATACTGAATCTCTCCACATTGGAGACGAGGAGATTAAGAGGTGATTTAATATTGAAGTATTCAAAATAATAAATAATCATTATTCATGTGAAATGACCAACCTCATTATGTTCAATGAGAACCCTCATCTAAGAGGTCATACACTTAGACTCCGAAACGAAAAATCAAATTGTTGGAGATTCATTCTTTTCAAACAGAGTGGTTGAAGTTTGGAATTTCATTTTTTTTTTTAATTTTTCCTCAAAACACAATAGAAAATAACCTCATGCACTAAAAAAAAAAAGTTTAAATAAATCAGTAATATATGAAGAATAACACAAATTTAGAATAAAACTTTCAAGTCCATTTATCTCGATATTGTTGTTTTGTCAGTTACGTTAGGACGGCAGTACAGGCGACACACCGGTTGAGATCCGCTGGTCTAGCGTGACGGTTTGTATGCGGGTACCTTTCTTGCTATCTCTCGTACGTGTGATAAAATTTGGTTCTTATATCCGAACCGATCTGTTCGGTTCAATTTCAATTTCCTTTGGCAATATAAGGGTCGAAGGGTTTGGGGGGGGGTTCTGTGCAGTATGCAATTTCGGATTTTAGCCTTTCCGAAGTCAATCAGGTCAGCGGTCGAGAGGTATGTGAGAGCTTCCGCTTCCGGTCCCAAAGGACACACCTACGTATGTACATATGTACATACTACACAACCATAAATTGTTCTGTTCACTATCACGTCAATACGTTCTGGCATTTTCCCATGGATTAATCACCCCTTCAACCCCCATAGTGTAAGTAGGGATACGTACAGGACACGCGTCACACAGAGACGCACCAGAGACTTGACCCAAATACGCGCGTTTTGTGTTTACCATGCGAGTTTTTTTTTCTTCCTTTTTTTTTTTACTTTTTCCCGCGAGGAGTAAGAAGTAGTATGGAAAAACTTGCGGGAGAAAATTGCCATGCTCTCGAATTTACCGCAAATTGATTGAAGCCATTGTGTGTGTGTGTGTGTGTGTGTGTCGAGGATTGGCATAAGATTGACCGAGTTTTTTTTATTCGGTAAGCTTTCGAAGCGTTTTTAGCAAAAAAACGTCAAAGGAAATCGGAATCAAATTGAGACAGTGGCCTTAATTATTCAAATGAAAAAAAATTGATAAATATTCATTAAAAGGGTATAATATATGTTTGTTTAATGAATTTTGCACGCAAAGCGTAGTAGTCACAGTAGATAGTCATATTGTAGAGATAGTTGATAGTTATTTATACCTAGGGCAGTTGGTGAATATGACTGGATGTAAAGAAGAAGAAATAAAACTAGGATGGAGTGCTTTTGGAAGAATGAACATAGTTTTTAAATCCAACATTCCGCTATGCTTAAAAAAGAAGGCGTACGACCAATGCGTACTGCCAGTTATGACGTATGGATGTGAAACTTGGACGCTAAATTCAAGAATGCTACGAAAGATCCAGTGCACACAGAGAAGCGTGGAAAGATGTATGCTTGGCATAACGAGAAGTGATCGTAAAAGAAATACATGGGTAAGAAGTATGACCAAAGTGGCAGATATAGACACAGCGAGAAGTATGGATGGCAGATGGACGCGAGAAGTACTGGAATGGTATCCGAGAGGATGTGAAAGAAAGCAAGGTAGACCGAGTGGA
Source organism: Parapsyche elsis (assembly GCA_022651745.1). NCBI lineage: Eukaryota > Metazoa > Arthropoda > Insecta > Trichoptera > Hydropsychidae > Parapsyche > Parapsyche elsis. Next base: position 654,359 of record JAGVSN010000045.1, read on the forward strand.
AGATGGGCTGATGAATTGAGAAGAATGTGTGGAGTCAAATGGATGCAGATTGCTCAAGACAGACAAGAATGGAAGAGGATTGGAGAGGCCTTCATCCAGCAGTGGATGGTGAACGGCTGAAAATGATGAATATATGTTTGTATCTTTTGCATTGTATGTTTAGAAAGGGTTCAAAGAAGGATAACAAAAATGCCATCTGAACTTCGATCACTATCCTATAATGAAATGTTGAAGAAAATGAGTCTCACATCTTTGGAGACGAGAAGATTAAGAGGCGATCTATGTAATAGAAGTCTACAAAATAATAAAAAATAAATATAAATGTTTTTAATAAAAAAATTTTTTTTATAGTTTTCATAGTATAAGAAATACTTTAATTAAAATTTACAAAATAAGTAAAATGAACATAATTTTTATAACATAAATGAAAAAAAATTTGTTTGCTAATTTTTCCACTTTTGTTCATTTTACTTATTTTGTAAATTTTAATTAAAGTATTTCTTATACTATGAAAACTTAGCTTAAGCTAGTATAGAATAAAATAATTGATAAAAAAAAGCTTTCGTATGAAAATATTTTTATTTATAAATAAATAAAAAAATAATCAGAGCTACAGACAATTATGTATTTCTATATTTTAGAAACTCAACTGCAAAAATAAACTTCATGCTATAGTATAATTAAGTTCTGGGTATTTTATTTAAAATGTTTGTTTGTCTTCATTGAAAAATTGAATTATTATTTTTTCATATTAAAATTTTTCCTGTAATCGACAGCTACTACTTTAGTTAGTTTACTAATATTATCAATGTACATAGGACATATTTTTTAATAGGATCACAAAATGACACGGTAGTTGTGTTTCTTACGTACATACATACATACATACATATGATGAATTTTTCATAGAAAATTACAAAATTTTCAAAAGCGATAATTTTATTTCAATGTTGTAATATTTCTCAGGCAATCGATTGATCAAATCTAAAATAGCACCCTTTTAAATATCAATGCAAGTCCGAGCAGATAAAGTGCATGCAGTTAGTTATAATCGGAAAGCTTTCAGCAGTAAGACAATTAGTCGTAAAATTTCGACAGCCGTAAAACTACCCGACAATTAACGGCTCACTTGCAGTCTAGACGATCGAATCAATAAATATTATATTGATTAATAAACGAAAAGCAATATTTGAGAGTCGATAGCGTTGTGTTATGAAGACATTAACTTTTAACGAGAGCTTTCGCCAAACACTCGAAAAGCAATATGTGACGTTGCACGTGAAAAATATCGATATGGTTATTACGACGACGCATTTTAATGCCGTTTTTTGAGTTTTAATTCGTACTGCCAACTCGTTATATGCACACTTAAACGTTTTGAATGTGCACGAGTAATAATATGATGTGCTAAAAGGACATTCTCGTGCTCCATTTAATTTTGACGACTGAAAGTGAAATCGGAGTACGTGATGCGTGGCCTCTGTTCGTGTTTTGATGTGCCAGATGCATTTGCATCTGTTTATGTGTCCTGTCTCTGTAATGTGTATGTATGTATGTATATTCAGTATTGTGTATTGCTACATTTAATATGAATAATAACTCATGTATCGTACAATACATATTTACCGATCGATAATGTGATATCTCTATGAAGATGTTCATTGAATAAACATGTCTGTTTGATTTAGTATATAATATTCGATATCAAACGTAAAATTATGTGTATTTTCTTTGTGTCTGAAAAGTTTCACGAGTATGTACGTATACAAATTATTTTTTACCCTTTTATTGTTTGACTTATATACATAGTTCACTGCTGTAAAAAATAATATTTTCCGTTCATGTTCTGAAAGATCGTACAGAAACGTAAAAAGTCGCTTTTGAAGAGTGATATTGCCGTGATTTGTATTCACTGAAACGGACACGGACATAATACGAAATTGAATGTCATTTTTTTTGACATACATGTCAGTAGAATATTGCTATTTATTTTATTTATTTATTTATTTGAAAGAAACATACAGTTATAATTAAAGAAATACAAAATAGAGATGAACAAAGTTATGACATAAACCAAAGTAGTTTCTATAAATAGATTTGATATAACATAGGTGAAGAAATAGAAAGATAATAGACATAGTTTATATAAGTAAAATTAGATATAACATATGTAAATAAAGAATAGAAAGATGATGAATGTCAGAAACATTAGTGAGAAGGGAGAGGAGATTTGGAAGAGTGTGGGTAGGATTAGGGATTGGAAAAGTGTTTATATAGATAAAATAAAAACACAGGTATCCCATTTAAAAGTACGTCCACAGCAACCATCCAAAATTCTTTATCTACCTTATATACCATTACATTCGTATAATATATATTCTTCCTTATATATAACAAAACACCTCCGGTGTGTCTAGAGTTAGAATCACACCTCACAACATTATATCCTTCCACACACAATTCATAATCCTCAATATCACTAGTAATATGCGTTTCACTCAGACCCAAAAACCATGGTTTCTCACAAACAATCAAATTCTCAATTTCATCCTTATGACTCAGAAATCCCTGAACATTCACGAACTGATTCCAAATGGTGGTTGCTATATATAATTAGTTTTACTTCTCTTCCATCCCTCTTGTCTCTTATACATTGCACAATCACGATCAAAAGGATCATGATTCAAACTCAAATTCAAATTTAATTTACTATTTGTTCTCTCACAATTTGTACATTTAACACCCTCTGTGCAATTCATCATGATGTGATCCTCCGACCCACATCTCCTACACACCTTCTTATTCTTGCACTCTTCAGCCTTATGATTATACCCATAGCACTTAAAACATCTTAAAATATTAATATTTTCATATACATTACACCTATCCCAATTAATATTAATTTTACCCATATCTAAAATTTTTTTAAATAATTTGCCATCAACTTCAACAATTAATTCAAATTTATTTTTATTTTTAATTTCCCTAACATATAAAATTTCTAAATATTCATCCTCCAGTATAAAATCATTTTGAATACGCATACAGCTTTTATAATCCTCTTTAGTTAAATTGTCATTTATACCTACGATTTTAATCGTAGGTCTATTTTTCTTATTTAATTTAACAACATAATCTTCTCCCATCATTACACTAGCCTCCTTGGTAAATTTGTCCATGTCCATCTTATTGCACGTAACCGCTATTCCCCCCTTAGTAATTTTTTTCACCCCGTGAATTCCAATGTTTAAGTTTGTAGGCTTAATTTTCTCCAGACACACCTTTTTAGTTTGATCACTATTTTGATTCACTTTTTTGGGAATGATTAGTGCCACTTCATTATTATTGTTAACATTTTTCGCTTTTAAACATCTGCATAATTCAATTTTATTTCACTTTTATTAAAATTTGTTTTTAATTGTCTAATGTCTTTCTCAATATTTTTAATACTATCACTAATTACACTTAAGTCACCATGTCCTGTTTTTTTTTTTCACCTCCTCTGTTAAAAAAATTCTACATGTCCCACCATTTTATTAACCGCATCCAAAACTGCCCCGATCTTATCCTTTGTCATCACATTTACTTTTAACAAAGACACAATTTTTTTCTGCAAATCAAAAGTCTCCAAACGTCTGACCTCAACGTCCAACTCCATCGTAAAATAATAACAATTACAATCACAATTATTGTTACAATTATTGTATTAATATAGCGCACACTGCACAACCGCACAATATGAACGACTAGAACGACGCTATATGATATATCAACTCGCTTTGTAAATGTTTGACGTGTATGTTAAAATAAAGTTTTATGTAGTTCATGTGAGATTAGTTTTAGTTGTTCTGTACACTCAAAGTGTTAACGAAAAGTCTCGATTTTAAGAACGTTCATAGCATAGAAGTGTATTATTCGTTTGCGAAAAGCTTTGTGATACCCCGAGGAATAGGATAGCCTTAGTGAAAGTTTCCGAAAGTTTCTAAGTTAAGTGAAGAAATTCAATATTTGTTTTTGAGCCTGTGAGAGTAACACTAATGTGTTTGATTCTAAATTGTTTCCTCGAAATTGATTCCAATGTTGTTTTTTTTTTGGACACGAAAGCAAGTGCTAAGTCTAACAATAATTAAAGAGTATTTTAAAATTAGGTACATACATATGTACTTAATTTTTGACTTACTCTCGAAATGATGGAAACCGTATGTACGCATAAGAAAATTTTAATATAAAAATCTCAGCATATGTACTAATGCTAAAATTTTCTTATACATACGGTTTCCATCATTTCGATCAGATCAAGTAATGTATTTGTAGCATAACGGCTTTGTCTAGATAGTTATATTTTAATTAAAATTTAATAAAAAAGATTTCTGTGCATAAGTTAGTTATTCATAAGAATTGGTTAGATTTGCATGACATGCGATCGTAAGTTTGAACGAGTAGCTTTCAAAGTATTCCAAATTCCAATAAAATTATCAAATCAAATTCAAAAGTCGACATTTGAAATACGAAAGACCAAAAAATCTATTTAGTCAGAGTGCTCGAAGTTCAATTTGCGATTCAAAATTGAAAATATAAGTGTATATATGCGAATCGTCATAGTACGATCCGTCACGTAAATGAGCTTAGACATACACATTCGAAAGTGAATTTTTGGGTCAATGTGAAAATTTCTATTCAGTATATATGTATGTATGTATATGAGATCTTATGAATCTGCACACGTTACCTGATTTCTTTGAAGTTTCGAAATTCAACGACTTTTTCGTTTATCGTGTCGAATTGGCGAAGCGAAATTTGCGATCTTTAAGCGCTTCGTATATTTTATTTTTAACACTTAAAACGAGAATAAAATTTCATTCCGTGTTTCGATATAACGTTCGATATTAAATTTTTAATATATTCGAGTTTGAGAAGATGGATCGCTTAATGAAAAACGACACGAGATGTTCAGATTTCGACGGAAATTATTATACCTACGTACATATACTAGTATAATGTTTTCTTCGTTTCAGTTGAATTTTCCAGACTAATATTTTTTACGATTCTCGGATATTTTCCGAGATATAATGATGAAAAAAACGTGCACATAAATATTGTGACAGCTGTATACATACACACATAGCTTTCTTTTGAATTCATCAAAAAAAAAAAAAAAAAAAGATGACACGTTGAAGCATACGAATCGTAATCGTTCAAAAGAATCGTGTTTCATTCATTTTCATCAAAATTTATTGCAACAATTGACGTCAATTCTATCTTGACTATATTTTTGTATAAAATATATTGTATTTGTAATATATTGGTTGAATGTGGATGATACTTTGAGGATTTGTATGTTGGTGTTTATATTTAAGTTAGATAATAATATTTTACCATCATATTTTAGTTAATTTATTGTGAGAGGAATGGATGTATGTGAATATAATTTAAGGAATAAAAATAATTTAATTATTGTCGATTTATTCCTTATAGTAACTAAAAAAGTAGGAATATTGTGTCGGCTAAGAAGATTATTATCTAAAGAAACTAAAATAATAATTTATAATGTAATTGTCAGGCCGCATCTTATGTATTGTGGTTCATTATTAAATATGTTAGATAGGCCAAATAGAGATATGTATGTAGATTACAAATATTACAAAGTATGAGATGTATGTATGTATTTAAATGTTGATCATATTTTAGCAAATTTATTGTGAGATGAATGGATGTATGTGAATCAGTGAATATAATTTAATTATAAAAAATGTTAGAGTAAATAGAAATAGGAGAAGCATCTTGTACATATGTGTTTTGGAATATAATAGACTGCCGGATGGAATAATTAGAAGTGCCAAAACTATTGATAAATTCGTGGCAGTCTTAAAAAAAACATCTCTGTATAGGTGCTTATTTAAGGATTATGTAATTAGCTTTAGCTACTATCTTAATATATAAAATGCTTAAGTTTGTATGTATGTACGTATGGGTCATTCGTCAATTACCAGGCGTTACTCGGGTACGATTAATAGTAAATAGTAGATGTTTTCGGCAGATTTAAGCAGATAGTGTTTCGGGAGCCTAAAAAGGGGCCGCCGGGGCAGGAGGGAGGTTTGGGGGTTGCTAAGGGGCCGGCATTGCTTTTCGGGAGTCCAAAAAAGGGACCGCTGGGGCTTGAGGGGGGTCTGGGGGGTGGTAGGGGGCCGGCATGGCTTGAGGGAGTCCAAAAAAGGGGCCGCCGGGGCTTGAGGGACGTCTGGGGGGTGGTTTGAGGGCCGGAATGGCTTTTCGGGAGTCCAAAAAAAGGCCGCCGGGGTAAGAAGGAGGGTTTGGGGGCGGTAAAGGGCCGGCATAGCTTTAAGGGAGCCCATTAAAGGGGCCGCCGGGGCTTGAGGGACGTCTGGGGGGTGGTTTGAGGGCTCGAATGGAATTTTGGGCTCCCGAAATAATTTACTAAACAAACACTATATTACATTATATTAATTACACCCCGGGCAAAGCCGGGTAATAAAGCTAGTATTATATAAATAAATAAATAAAATGTATGGACAGAGTATTGAACATACACATTATATTACAGTCAATGTCTATTTTTATATGACTGTATTTTATCGCTAATGTAGTATTGAAAATGTTACTTTTTATTCATGTAGCTATAAGGGTCTTTTTTGGAAAATTCTTTCCGTGGCCTTGAACGTTTTGTGACCCTTAAAAACATCGAAAGAAAAAAGCGCGAAAAGCTCTCGCGTAACTTTTCCTCGCTCTCGAACTTCAACACTACGCTCATACATACATACACATGTATATTATAACGCGTCTCTCTCAGCAAATATATTCGAACGAAATGAAATTCTACAGCTACGAATACTATTTTATATCCAGTCGTAAAAAAGGACGATTTTTATGCATTCAAAAGGATTTCACGGCTGGCGTTGCGTTGGGGGCGAAAAATTAATTTTAAAATTAAGGAACACCACGATAAAGATCAAAGCTTCTCATCTCTGCCGCATTATTATACATACCTACTCTCAAAATCGAGGCCAGCTTTCTAGGTCTGAGGGCTTGACCTAATTCCTAAAGGGTGGGTAGGTATGTAGGGAAAATTACGCTTTTATATTGCCTAGATTGGTCGACACATGCACAGCGGGACGAGATGCGATGTATATAAAGTGTCGTTTTAACACTCGATTATTTCCAGCCGCAACGGTCGCAAGGGACCATTTCAAAACGACTTCTTTATTGATATAAAAATAATTCAAAACACACATTAGCCATCATACGTATGGAAGATGACACAATTTTCTATTATACTATGCAGTTTTAATCAATTTTAAACCACTTTTTAAAGTATTTATTTACGCTCAAAGTCAGCATGCTCCAATCGTCTTTAATACTCCAACGATAAACGAAGTTTTCATTTATCTCAACAACGCGACAATTCCAATGAATTTAATTATTAAAAAAAATCAGTGCAGATGTTTTCTTTTTATATGTAGTTTATTTTAAATTTTAAGCTAAAACCTTAAGCAATTTTTAAACTAACATCCGCAGTAACGATCGATTTTCTTTCTTCTCTTTTGGGTGTTTGTAAACAAAGACGATTTCGCACACTTGACAAGAGATTCTTGACCCGTATAAGAGCTTAATTTTATTAAATTAAAAGCCGAATTTTATTTACACATAAGCATATTTTAAAATGAGCAATATTCATTGTTTTTAATACAATTAGTATCATTTAAAGTCAAAAACAGTGGCAAGTAAAACTTGGAATAGGTATATACATATGTAGTTATGTATTATGAGCTTAAATTGTTATTATATAAATATATAATAGCTCTATTCCGTCTGTGTGTTTGTGTGTCTGTCTACTGATAACGCTCGCCGACGTAAATTATTAAGAAACCAGAACGTAGCGCGAGTGGGATTTGAACCCGGTATCAATGGTTCGAAACATTGAGCGTTTACGCTATGATCCAACGCCAATAATGCGAGATCTCTTATATTTGAACATATAAATCTTTAGTAGGATCGCGAAATAGATACGTCAAACACGTCCGTTGATATTCAATGGGCTTACACTAGTGCTTATATTTATAATAGCCGAAATCCGTCTGTCTGTATGTCTGCCTGTCTGCTGATAACGCTCGCTGAGGAAAAATTATTAAAAAACCACCAGAACGAGTGGGGGATCGAACCCACGACCGCAAGCTCGAGAGTCATCACGCTAACGCTTACTCTATCACTCTTGGTAGATTTAGTCCTTTTTTTTTAAACATTACCTATACAAGGGATCTTTACTCTGCTTTACCTACATACCTACTTACCTACCTACATTACCTATGTACATATAGATGATGCTATAAAAACTATAATTTTTTTTTGGTTTTTTTACTTACAAAATTATAATTATTATATATGTATATAATAATTAATAATTATAATATAAATATTAAAGTAAAAAAATTTTTTTTCGAGTTGGGATTCGATTATATATTGGGATTCGTTGTATTATAACGCGCCATAAATGGCGCATTGTTACATATATGCAACAACTATAAAAACTATTAAATTTAATATATAATTTTCCAGTACGGGTGATGAGAGCGCTCCGTTGATATTCAACGGGCTTACACTAGTATATATATGTATGTATAATAGACGAAATCCATCCATTTGTCTGTATGTCTGTCTGCTGATAACGCTGAGTGGAATTTGAACCTGTGATCACCAGGTTGGAATGAAATCGTGCTAACACTATCATCCAACGGAGGCGACCACGAGCCTGCTACGATTTGACAATATTAAATACACATTGTATACTCACCCATATAAACATCCGTTGATATTCAACGGGCTTGAAATTTTTAATTAATTGAATCATCAAATTATGCGTTAATTTTGATGTCTTGATTTGGGCTATTTTGCTCACATTGTGTGTTATATATACTTTCAGTTAAGTACATATACCCAAGTATGTGAATTGAACTTTTACAGTATTATAAAGTACTAGCTTTATTACCCGGTTTTGCCCGGGGTGTAATTAATATAATGTAATATAGTTTGTTTAGTAAATTATTTCGGGAGCCCAAAAAAGGGGCCGCCGGGGCAGGAGGGGGGTCTGGGGGGTGGTAAGGGGCCGGCATAGATTTTAGGGAGTATAGTAACGCTATAGTAACGCTATGACGTCACTATAAGATTTTCCGAGTTTTTTTTGGTTTTTTGGACTTTTTTGAACTTATGAACTTTTTTTGAATTTTTTTTTTTTGATTTTTTCAACTTTTGATACCCCCTAAAGCCATTCCGGTCCTCAAACCACCCCCCAGACCCCCCTCAAGCCCCGGCGGCCTCTTTAATGGGCTCCCTAAAAGCTATGCCGGCCCCTTACCAACCCCAAACCTTCTTACCCCGACGGCCTTTTTTTTGGACTCCCGAAAAGCAATATCGGCCCCTTACCACCCCACCAGACCACCCTCCTACCCCGGCGGCCCCTTTTTGGACTCCCGAAAAACTATGACGGCCCCTTACCAACCCCCAAACCCTCCTTCTTACCCCGGCGGCCCTTTTTTTGGACTCCCGAAAAGCAATGCCGGCCCCTTACCACCCCAGACCCCCCCCCTCCTATCCCGGTGACCCTTTTTTGGACTCCCGAAAAGCAATGCCGACCCCCAACCACCCCCCAAACCCTCCTTCTTACCCCGGCGGCCCCTTACTACCCCTTAGACCCCCCTCCTGCCCCGGTGGCCCCTTTTTGGCCTCCCGAAACACTATCTGCTTAAATCTACTTAAATCTGCCGAAAACATCTACTATCGTGTGTACTTCGTCGTTTCTATTAATCGCGCCCGAGCAACGCCTAGTAATTGACGAATGACCCATACGTACATACAAACTTAAGCGTTTTATATATTAGATTAGTAGGAATTGTACTATCTAGTTTACCGCCGAGTATAATTAATAAGTCAAGTTGGAAAGTATCATATATTTTTTATGAATATGAATATGAATTGAAATTGTGCCCCATACTTTGTAATCTCGAAGAGTACTCGCGCATAAATAGTATCACCATGAGAAGGGAAATTCACCGGAATTTATCGAACAAAAATAACATGCCTAATGTGAAGTAGTGGTTCGAAAGGCAATGTCCGTTCATAAATCGTAGATTTTCATCGTAAAACGAGGTAAATAAAATTTTCGCAGTGTGTTACGGCCGCGCAAATCGCATTTCCCGAGAATATTGTCGTGGAAGATGATTTGTCGTACATACTTTGGGACTAATCCCGTTTGTGTCACCGCCACACACACACACACACACAACTTTAAATGAGCGTCGATTTTGTCACAGAGCCGAGGCTGAAAAAAAATTTAGGTTGACTTTTCCGACCGGAGGAAAATCCTTTGCTTATTTTTCCTGGTTTTCCGGCTGCACGCCAATCTATATAACCGGACCGATTTTCCGGCAATTTGAATGCGTAAGTGGCGTCGATATGTCACGCGCCAACGACACTATGAGATTTTCCTCAAACAAAATCACCTAGATAAACTATACGTGCCAGCTGGAAAAACTATCCTATACAGGATGATTGATAGTTTAAACTTTTGGAGAGAAAAAAATTCAAATTGAACATATGAGGGGTATAAAAGCAAAGGTGCCTATATGTCCCATGAACGTTTGTACGTTTAAGCGGTGTACGTTATTAAGTTACTAGTGTAAGCCCGTTGAATATAAACGAATGTTTGTGTGGGTGAGTATTATTGTATATATATAATAGCCGAAATCCGTCTGTCTGTCTGCCTGTCTGCTGATAACGCTCGCTGAGGAAAAATTGGGAAAAAACTTGGCAGCACGAGTGGGGTTCGAACCCATGACCTCAAGCTCGAGAAGAACGTCGTTAGACCAATCTGCTAAAACCAGTTGTCGGTTGGGTCCTTTTTTTTTTAAAAACATATCGTGACTCTGATTTACCTACAAAATGGATCGTGATTCTGCTAATAATACATAGATGACACTATATGTAGAAACTATTATTTTTTTTTGTTTTTTCGATCAATTAGTGGGGATCTCTATTAAAAAAGCGCTTTACGATATTTAAAATTCAGCGGGCGTTGATATTCAACGGGCTTACACTAGTATATACATAATAGCCCAATTCCGTCTGTCTGTCCGTCTGCTGATAACGCTCGCCACAGTAAAGACTTACATTTAATTGAAAAAATACGAACGTCGCGAGTGGGATTTGAACCCGCGATCATCAAGTTGGGTAAGTTAGCGTTAACGCGTTCACCCAACACCGGCGATGGAAGGCCTCCTATAATTTGAAAATATTAATCCTTAGTAGGTTCACGACTTTGCTAAATTGTTACGCAATCGATTACGTCAAACACGTCCGTTGATATTCAACGGGCTTACACTAGTTATATATATATATAATAGCCGAAATCCGTCTGTCTGACTGTCTGTCTTCTGATAACGCTCGCTGAGGAAAAATTATTAAAAAACCACCAGAACGAGTGGGGGATCGAACCCACGACCGCAAGCTCGAGAGTCATCACGCTAACGCTATACTCTATCACCCTTGGTCGGATTAGTCCTCTTTTTTTTAAACATATTGTGTCTCGGCTTTACCTACAAAAGGGATCTTTATTCTGCTAATAATACATAGATGGCACTATAGAAAATATTATTTTTTTTTTTGATTTTTACAAAATTATAATTATAGGTACATATCTATATGTATATAATAATTAATAATTATAATATAAATAGTAAAGAAAAAAAAAATATTTTTTTGAGTGGGTATTGATAGCGTTCAATTAGTGGGGATTGCTATAATACATAGATGGCGCTATAAAAAACTGTTTGTTTTTTCGATGAATTAGTGGGGATCTCTATAAAAAAAGCGCTTTACGATATTTAAAATTCAGCTGGCGTTGATATTCAACGGGCTTACACTAGTATGTACATATGTGTATATAATAGTTTTTGTAGTTGTTGCATAGATGGCGCGTTATAATACAACACGTAACCATTTAGCAAAGTCGCGAGCCTATTAAGATATTAATATTGTCAAATCGTAGCAGGTTCGTCATCGCCTCCGTTGGATGATAGTGTTAGCGCGATTCATTCCAACCTGGTGATCGCGGGTTCAAATCCCACTCGCGCGACGTTCTGGTTTTTTTTTCATTATTTACCGAGGCGAGCGTTGTCAGCAGACAGACACACACACAGCAGACAAACAGATGGAATAGGGATATATATGATACGCACACGAACATTGGAGAGTGTTTGTTTAATTTACCTATAAAGTCAGATAGTTAACTTTAGCTTCATTGAAATCATTTCGACTCACTCTATTAAAAGTACACTTCAAAAATTTATATCGTAAGCCATAAATGACTTCATATACAGAATAATTGGCCTGTAAATTTAAATGTAATAATACAAATGATAAATTTCCTCTTTAACGAAACGTGTAATTTTGTCGTGTATGTTAAATGAAAAGGGGAGTTGTTTGAGTTGTTTTATAAAGTTCATCATCTGACTGTATTATTAAATTTCACGGTATGAGTATCATCATCCTGTATAATATAAAAGCATAACATAAAATTCAACCAAACCCAATACGGAAGTTCATATGAACAATTTATTCTGTCATATTATCTATTGATTTTTTTGTTTTGTTGTAAGCTATAGGTTTTGGGCCAGTCACTCAACGTTTACGTGAAATAAAATAAATATTCCGGAAAAGGTGTTTGAAACATAAATCAAGACCTCCATGCCCTTAAAAAGCTTAAAAATCATTACTAAGATTAAACTTTATAATAATTTTTAATAAATATCACGATGATTATTAAATTAAATCAAACCTTCCGGTACACAAATGAGTAGCATTTATTTCAATTTAAATCTATTATTCGAAAATAATATGTTGCGGCTCTCAAATTTGCCAATTTTCGGATTCTTTGATTTGACTCTTGGTTAGAAAAAGGTTCCCGACCATTGGTTTAGGCTATAGGTTTATACTGCCGTCCTAAGCCCACTTAACGTAACTGACAAAACAACAATATCGAGATAAATGGACTTATTTTCAATTGTGTTTTAATTAAGGAAAAATTAAAAAAAAAAAAAAAACACGAATACTTTAGTAGTTACGTCACTTTATTATTCATTATTAATGTATACATATGACTATTCCAAACTTCAACCACTCTATTTGAAAAGAATGAATCTCTAATAATCTTATTTGATTTTTCTTTTCGGAATCTAAGAGTATGACCTGTTAGATGAGGGTTCTCATTGAACATAATGAGGTTGGTCATTTCACATGAATAATGATTATTTATTATTTTGAATACTTCAATATTAAATCACCTCTTAATCTCCTCGTCTCCAATGTGGAGAGATTCAGTCTTTTCAATCTTTCGTGATAAGGTTAGTGACCGAAGTAAATATTGGATACGTTTTTTTCGCTTTATTTCAGATACGTTAGATTTAATAGCTTAAAAAAGTCACCTTTGGATGAAGATACATTAATTTTGATATGAAAAATTGCAAGAATACACTCCCATAACCGCTAAAACACATCTAACTCATTTTCGTAATTTTTGTCAGTTATGTTATGTGGGCTTAGGACGGCAGTATAGGTCCATTCAAGGATTATTTGACGCTTAATCGTTCATTTTTCAAAGATGTTTCACGAAATATACACCTATGTAGGTGTATTATGAATAAACAGGATTTTTTCGAGTCGCGAATACGGCAATAAGGGATGTTAAAAGTGGTCATAAAAAAGTACGCGTGGCTCATCTTTTGTTTCTCGTCTTCAATTTTATGATGTCGCAATAAAAATCGCGCCAGCGGCACTTGCCCTTCACACTTTTTGCATTACATAAATATATGTACCTATACCTATGTACATATGTGTACATATATACTTTTGGCAGCCCTTAAAGATAAGCCTCGCTAGTGTGTATGTACTAGTATTAAACCAGAGTCGTACGTCAAACCGGAAGAATTTCGGCACGGTACTGACGTAATGGCCCGCGTAAAAATGAAAAACGAACAAGAAAAAAAAAAAAAAATTCGGGATGACGGATCGATTTTATGACCGGCGAAAAATTTCCCCGATGACCTTGAGAAATTTGCCAAATTGATAAAAATTGCACAGAGTTCCGGCGCTCGGTCGCTTTTGGCCGAACAAAATGTACCGTGTGATTTTTTTTTTTGACATATGCAAGTTGGTAACATTTGAGGACAGTTTACGTTTATTTATGTATGTTAAATTTTATGTCCATCACTTTTGATCATCGTACGTCGTCAACGTGTCTAAGTTAAGGTGGGTTTACACCTTACACAATTGAATGTCACAATTTGGACACAATTCACTTGTATTGAACGTTTGATTGTGCTTTTTACAAGCTTTTGTTAATTTTTGTAAAAAAATTGTCAGATTTTTTAAATTATGGTTAGGTTAGGTTAATTGTTTTGCATAAGTGCATTTTTATTAATTTACTAGTGTAAGCCCGTTGAATATCAACGGAGTGGTTTCTCATCAAACGCACTGTGAGGGTTTGTGTGGTGAGTATATGTATGTGTGTATATTTAATAGTTTTTATAGTTTTTGTACGGATGGCGCTTTATAATACAACAACGTAACAATTTAGCAATGTCGCAAACCTACTAAGGATTTATATCTCGCATTATCGGCGTTGGATCAAGCACTGTTCCGACCTGGTGATCTCGGGTTCAAATCCCACTCGCGCGCGGATGGTTCGTGTCTTTTAATAATTTAGCAGACAGACACACAGACAGACGGGAATAGGGCTATTATATATGTAATAGCCCTTCTTCACTGCTATAGTCAAAAGTTTTAGACCAGCGTTTCCCAAACTGTGGATCGCGAGGTGATTTTTAGTGGGTCGCTAAAAATCTGAAGTTCAAAATTCAGGTTGCGAAGAATGTGATTTTTTTTTAATTATTTAAAAATAAAATATGAAAAAAATGGTCATCGAAATGGAAGTTTTCGCATTACACCAGCATTAATGAAAAATCTCTCCACGCCTCGTACCTGATTAGTTGGCAAATCGCGCAAGCTAGTAAGCCGCATACAATTGGCAAGACTGTAGTGCTACCACCAATAAAATGCACGTTTGGAATTATGTTTGATGATAAGAGCAAGAAAGAAGTATACAAGTCGAAACGATTTCACTTATAATATGATTGCACGCAGAATCAATGAAATAGCCCAGTGGGCAGAAGATAAGCTGATCCAAAGAGTTAGTGAGCTAGTAACATTTACATACTTAAAATTTAACATAATATAATATTGGATGACAAGTTAGATTTTAAGTTACACGGTCAATTTTAATAAAAAAAAAGTAGGAATATTATGTCGGCTAAGAAAATTATTATCTAAAGAAACTAAAATAATAATTTATAATGTAATTGTCAGACTTCATTTTATGTATTGTGGTTTATGTAAGACATTACAAATATTACAAAATCGAGATATGAGATGTATTTTAAATGTGAATAGGTATGCTAGTATAAAAAAGATGATGATTTAATTAGATTGGTTGAATGTGAATGATACTTTGAAAATTTGTATGTTCGTATTTATATTTAAGTTAGATAATAATATGTCACCATCGTATTTTAGTTAATTTATTGTGAGAGGAATGGATGTATGTGAATATAATTTAAGGAATAAAAATAATTTAATTATAAAAAATGTTAAAATAAATAGAAATAGGAGAAGCATCTTGTACAGAGGTGTTTTGGAGTATAATAGACTGCCAGATGGAATTAGAAGTTGCAAAACTATATTATATAAATAAATAAATTATATGTATTGGTAATGTTATATTCGTGCGATAATTTTCATTTAACCAAAAAAAAAAAAATGTGGCTTTGTACTTTGCCCGTCACAGGATAACTATTCATTCGGAAAATTCATCGGACAATATAAAGGATTCGCAGAAAACAACTTCATGCTCGGATGATTAAGCGATTTTAGCTATGAATGTGTTTTTTTTTTTTTCGTCTTGCTTGCTATTGTTTTCCGGCTTCCGCTTAGTTACTTTATATAAATCAGACAACACGTGTAATATGTAATACTAGAACTGTGCGTCATAACCATACAAACGTTTCGCATACGTACAACGCACATACACATACTCATTTCCAATCTAACGTACCGGAATAGGTGATACATGGCATCGGTGTCTTCTCGAAAATACTACAGTCTAGCCGTGTCAATTTGCAATTTATTATTCCCCGGGATGATTCTACTCACTTAGGGTATTAAAGGAGGAAATCGCGATAGAAACGGGGCAAATCTTCCAGAAATAGTTTAAGACCGGCTGTAGGGGAAACCGCGCAAACATGCGATTCGGTTATTTCGGAAAATACGTTGACTATGTATATAAAGCCGAGTCGAGCTAAAAATTGTATTAAATTTTATTTGCACGCATTCTTATACGTTCGCCATTCCCTCACGTGCATAGTGGAAAATGTATTTTCGCGGAAAACAATAGTGAAAGGCGAGCCTATACAAACAGTTCGATGTTGATTCGGAGATAGAGGCCTTTCGTTTTGTGTGCAATGCCTTTCAAAATAAATGGATTCCTACCATTCATCGGGTAGATAAGATGTAAAAGTAGGTTATTAAGGTCGATCATTGTTATCACTATCATAATAATAATATAACCCCAAGCGAATTCGAGATATATACAGATATGGAAATTATTTACCATCTGGGTTACATGCACATCTTATGCACGAAACAATGATGCATAAATATTCATACAGTTGTAATTGTTTTATTTATAACTAGCTTTATTAGCCGGCTTTGCCCGGGGTGTAATTAATATAATGTAATATAGTAAATTATTTCGGGAGCCCAAAAAGGGGCCGCCGGGGCCCCTCGTGTTTCTATTAATCGCGCCCGAGCAACGCCTGGTAATTGACGAATGACCCATACATACATACAAACTTTAGTGTTTTATATATTAGACTAGCTTTTTTACCCGGCTTTGCCCGGGGTGTAATTAATATAATGTAATATAGTGTTTGTTTAGTAAATTATTTCGGGAGCCCGAAAAAGCGATGCCGGCCCGTTACCACCCCACCAGACCACCCTCCTACCCCGGCGGCCCCTTTTCGGACTCCCGAAAAACTATGCCGGCCCCTTACCACCCCCCAGACCTACCTCAAGCCCTGGAGGCCCCTTTTTTGGCTCCCTAAAAGCTATGCCGGCCCCTTACCAACCCCCAAACCCTCCTTACCCCGGCGGTCCCTTTTTTGGACTCTCGAAAAGCAATGCCGGCCCCTTACCACGCCCCAGACCCCCCTCCTATCCCGGCGACCCTTTTTTGGACTCCCGAAAAGCAATGCCGGCCCCTTACCAACCCCCAAACCCTCCTTCTTACCCCGGCGGTCCCTTTTTTGGACTTCCGAAAAACTATGCCGGCCTCTTACCAACCCCCAAACCCTCCTTACCCCGGCGGTCCCTTTTTTGGACTCCCGAAACGCAATGCCGGCCCCTTACCACCCCCCCAGACCCCCCCTCCTATCCCGGCGACCCTTTTTTGGACTCCCGAAAAGCAATGCCGGCCCCTTACTACCCCTTAGCCCCCCCTCCTGCCCCGGCGGCCTCTTTTTGGGCTCCCGAAACACTATCTGCTTAAATCTACTTAAATCTGCCGAAAACATCTACTATCGTGTGTACTTCGTCGTTTCTATTAATAGTTCCCGAGCAACGTCTGGTAATTGACGAATGACCCATACGTACATACAAACGTTAGCGTTTTATATATTAGATTTGAAGTTTATCGGTATTGGTTTATTTGAAACCGGACATTCCACGTGTCAATTAAGAATAACGTAATTCTCTGTGTGTACACACATACATACATATGTACTTTTACATTGAAACCTACAGGTACTGTTAATTGTAACGTATTTCGTTCTTTGGCGTTTTGCAAAAGTTGTACCTTTGATGCCTGTATTTAAGGCGGGCCCTTTGAGGATCCGATCTCATTTTGAATGCTAAATCAATTAATTATTGCTTTGACCGAGTAAAACAAAAAAAAAATTAAATTTTTTCAGTAGTGTACTTTTCTTTTGTACTTTCTGAGTAATTTTATATTATTTATTCAGTCATTCAATATCAAACGTCAGCGTGTCAAATTCAAAATATAACATAAGAGGGATAATTCGACGAAAGAAATGCAAAAAAAAAAAAATATATATAGAAGGATACGAGGATAAATAATGCAAAAACATGTTTATGTATGTATGTATATAAAAAAAGAGAAAGAATTTCGCTTGTGTTTGCCGTTATAAAAATTATTCGCATATCTCACATGTACAATATATTGTGTACATACATATATAACAAAGGAGAGCGTTTATTATACGAATTTTCCCATTCGAATCGAATCGGAGACTTTTTTTCCTTTCAACACGAATGTTTTTGATACGTGATAAAAGCATCGAGTCAAGTTATTTATTGTCTATTAAGCTTAAGACGCGTGAAAAATGTTTGTGTGTGTGATTTTTTTTTCACATAGTGGAAAACCTCGTTATTTATTACACTAACTTTACATCTAATGCGTTCGATAAGATAATGAATTGTAATTCTTTTCTAGTGAACGAACAATATACATACATGTGTGTCTAAGTGTATTAACTTACTTAATTCGCTTACGATTACAGTATGGTGTAACAACGTTAATAATATATTGTTTTGCGTATCTTATCACGCTATAAATTACGCACGTTGTATGTTTACATACATACATATATACAATTTCTTAAATAGATTAACGCTTTGTTTGAAAATATTCACGTTGATTTATAACGTGTTTCCGGGCAAATTTATTTGCTGAAAATCTGATAGGAAAAAAAAAGTGTTTATATACAATATAATTTACAGGCGAATTAAAAACTAATGAAACATTTAACTACGAATATGAAATATTATGAAAAATAATCGTACGATGCGCAATTAAACTTTTGATTTATTATAATATTATTTTTCGCTTATATGTAGTAATAGCCGTTTAAAGTGAAACAAATCCAATATATTAACATTTATGATGATGAATTTTTTTTTTATTATTATTATTGTATGAAGTATTGTGTGGTACAGTTATAAAATACGTATTAACTTGTAAAATAAATTTAAATACAGTAAATATTGGTACGTTTGAATATTTTGACATATTTATAATATTTAAATGCATTTTATGTTAATTAAATGATTATACGTGTTGTGATTGTATTAATTAAGCTTTGTTTGGTTGTGAATTGTATATATGTATGTACTGTTGTATTTGCCCTTACTATTGCCGCACCCTATAAAAGCCAGATTGGTCCACGATAGCCGAATAGTGTTTTGAGCATATTTTAAATAGGAGTCGATAAAACCGAACGAGACAGAAAAAACGATGACAAACTGAAGTAAGCAAAGTGAAATTGTCTCTGGGGATGGCGACATTTGGAAACTGAAATTAATGTAGCATGACGTTAAATGTACCAGAATTTTGTAAAATAATAATTTTCAGTTTTATTTTTGCATACGCAGTGAGAGATGTACTTATCGAACCGCGAAAATTTGTAGTGTCCGTTCAATGGCTGGTAAGAATCGATATAAACCAACATCCGGTAGACAAAAGGAGGAAAATATTCTCGTATTATTCCCATAAACTTATCAGACTTTACGTTGTCGAAGAGCTTAAATTCTCCATAGATGCCAACTTAGTACTGGGACAAATATGCACGAGGCCAATAAAATCTCTATGGTTCGTCTATTTACATGAATATTTTTACAATCAGACTATCGTCTACATACCTTGATTATAAATATAATAAAATGTGGGATTTTTCATAGGATCAAAGCCTATGAAAAAATACAAATACAGATCTTCGAAAATCAATCTGTCAGAATCACCAACGGCTTAATCTTTAAACAGAAATACCATCGGAATGCTTATGTGAATTAATAAATCATACTACAATGAAAATCAACATGTTTTTTAGTGTTTTTTTTAATTGAAAATACACCGTAATCCATTTATTGTCGATTTATTTACGAGTTATTATGATTTATTGTCGAGCAAAGTGCATATGTAAAAAAATGTTCTCATCCATTTACTTGAATATTTTACTGCTTTTTTGATAGTATGCTTTCATTGTTGATTTATTTTATGACATATGTAATTACGCCATAAATGTAAATATAGATCATTGAAACTATCTGTATCTACATATATCAAATCCTCTGCGGATTATCGCAATGTTTTGAACCATCGGAATGCTTATTAAATAAATAAATTAAATTGAAACAAAGGTGTTAGGCTAGGTTAGGTTATTTATTGCTATTTTATTGATAGTATGATTGCATTGTAAAACGTAATCACAGGAGACAACCATATTGTATAGATGATAGTTATTTATACCTAGGACAATTGGTGAACATGACTGGATGTAAAGAAGAAGAGATAAAACTAGGATGGAGCGCTTTTAGAGGAATGAACATAGTTTTTAAATCCAACATTCCGCTATGATTAAAAAATAAGGCATACGACCAATGCGTACTGCCAATTATGACGTATGGATGTGAAACGTGGACGCTAAATTCAATAATGTTACGCAAGATCCAGTGCACAAAGAGAAGCATGAAAAGATGTATGCTCGGTATAACAAGAAGACTTCGTAAGAGGAATACGTGGGTAAGAAGTATGGCTAAAGTGGTAGATATAGCGAAACGTGTGTAAAAGTTGAAGTGGACACAGCGAGAAGAATGGGTGGCAGATGGACGCGAGAAACACTGGAATGGTATCCGAGAGGATGTGAAAGAAAGCAAGGTCGACCGAGTGGACGGTGGGCTGATGAATTGAGAAGAATGTGAAGAGTCAAGTGGATGCAGATTGCTCAATATTCAAGACAGACAGGAATGGAAGAGGATTGGAGAGACCTACATCCAGCAGTGGATGGTGAACGGTTGAAAATGATGATGATGTGAAACGTGGATGCTAAATTCAAGAATGTTACGTAAGATCCAGTGCACACATGGTATGTACGCTTGAAGAAGAGATTGTAAGAGGAACGTACATTGTAAGAGGACGCGAGAAACACTGGAATGGTATCCGTGAGGATGTGAAAGAAAGCAAAGTAGACCGAGTGGACGATGGGCTGATGAATTGAGAATAATGTGTATGCAGATTGCTCAAGATTCAAGACATACAGGAATGGAAGAGGATTGGAGAGACCTACATCCAGCAGTGGATGGTGAACGGTTGAAAATGATGATGAGGTGAAACGCGGATGCTAAATTCAAGAATGTTACGTAAGATCCAGTGCACACATGGTATGTACACTTGAAGAAGAGACTGTAAGAGGAACGTATGTACATTGTAAGAGGACGCGAGAAACACTGGAATTGTTTCGAGAGGATGTGAAAGAAAGCAAAGTAGACCGAGTGGACGATGGGCTGATGGATTGAGAAGAATAGGTGGAGTCAAGTGGATGCAGATTGCTCAAGATTCAAGACATACAGGAATGGAAGAGGATTGGAGAGACCTACATCCAGCAGTGGATGGTGAACGGCTGAAAATGATGATGATGTGAAACGTAGATGCTAAATTCAAGAATGTTACGTAAGATCTAGTGCACACAGAAAAGCATAAAAAATGTACGCTTGGAATAACAAGAAGAGATTGTAAGAGGAATACGTGGGTAAGAAGTATGTGTAAAAGTTGGATGATGGCAGATGGACGCGAGAAACACTGGAATGGTATCCGAGAGGATATGAAAGAAAGCAAGGTCGACCGAGTGGACGATGGGCTGATAAATTGAGAATAATGTGTGGAGCCAAGTGGATGCAGAATGCTCAAGACAGACGGGAATGGAAGAGGATTGCAGAGACCTTCATCCAGCAGTGGATGTTGAACGGCTGAAAATAATGATGATGATGATGTGAAACGCGAATGCTTAGTTCAAAAATGTTACGTAAGATCCAGTGCACACCGAAAAGCATAAAAAAATGTACGATTGGTATAACAAGAAGAGATTGTAAGAGGAATACGTGGGTAAGAAGTATGTATGTGTAAAAGTTGGATGATGGCAGATGGTCGCGAGAAACACTGGAATGGTATCCGAGAGGATGTGAAAGAAAGCAAGGTAGACCGAGTAGACGATGGGCTGATGAATTGAGAAGAATAGGTGGAGTCAAGTGGATGCAGATTGCTCAAGATTCAAGACATACAGGAATGGAAGAGGATTGGAGAGACCTACATCCAGCAGTGGATGTTGAACGGCTTAAAATGATGATGAGGTGAAACGCGGATGCTAAATTCAAGAATGCTACGTAAGATCCAGTGCACACATGGTATGTACACTTGAAGAAGAGACTGTAAGAGGAACGTATATTGTAAGAGGACGCGAGAAACACTGGAATGGTATCCGAGAGGATGTGAAAGAAAGCAAGGTAGACCGAGTGGACGATGGGCTGATGAATTGAGAAGAATGTGTAGAGTCAAGTGGATGGTGATTGTGATTTTATTTATACTCATGGAATATATGTACATACACACCATTGAAAATACAACATATACTAACGCAATACTTTTGGACCATCGGAATGCTCATATAAATAAATACATCAAATTCAAACGAACGCGTCAATGTTGTCGCAATGTCGCCGTGTACATCTGTCAATTCACAATTCTATATATCTAATCGATGTATCGAGTGATAGATTTCGACGAGACGTCAATAGCGCGTGGAATTCCCCCGAGGGCCAGAAGCGTTGATGAAGAGTCATTATTTGTTTGGTCCCAGACACTGATTCCGTTCGCTCGTTTGACCTGTCCTAATGACAAACCGGTTTCTGAAAACTACCGGACTCTCCTCCTTAAAGTCCGGTTAGTCTGTATAAATCTATAAATCAACCGGAGTATAATAAACCGACAAAAGGTCGCGTCGTACAAAAGATCCGCCACAATTATATCGTACATACATATCTGGGGCCGCCATTACATTCGCATACGTATGTACGTACATATGTACATCGGAATAATGTTATCGCTTTTCGTTGAAAAGTCCACCGAAGAGGGGGATAAAGGAGGCGAGTAATAGATTAGGATACTATCAGTGGGTAACAGTGAACCAACTCGGGAATGAATCAATAATTTGCGTACCGCAAATCGATACTTTCGGCATACAAAAATTTCATGGAATATTTTCTAACGCGTATGTCTTCGGTTACAATCAAGTGGTCGGTAACCTTTTTCAAGCCAAGAGCCAAATTGAGGATAGCCTTGCAAAATTGGTAAGCTTGCGACATATTATTTTCGGATTATACATATGAGTCGCCTAGTTCCAAATCCCGATAAGTCCATAAAACTCACTTGTTCGCAAACGCGGTTTTTCCGCTACAGACTTATTTGCTTGGTGGCGTTTAAACTCATTTAAACTTAATTTTGTTGATATTAAACAAAATATTGAGATTAGAAACATGGACTTATCGTTGTTTGTTTCTAAATATGGCTTTTATCAGCTTTTATCATAGTGCAATTGTCAGTTTTTTGGAACTAACACTGATTTTCAATATTTTTTTAAGGCGCACTTGGCGGTATTTGGAATAATTCAAGTATAAGGCATCGTTTTAAAACATTCTTAGAACCAGAAAATATTTTATCCTCGTTTTTTTTATATTGTGGACTTATCGGGATTTGGAACTAGGCGACTCATATGTACATATGTATATTCAAAATTAAATTGTATATTGCCCTTTTAAGAAATTTTTAATGTTCGAACGTTGTTGTAAAGTTATGGAAATAGATGATTTTGTGTAAATTGTGTGTTTCGCGCAAAACGTTGGATGACAGGGAGAGCCGCAGGTTTCCATACAAAGAGCCGCATGCGGTTCCCGACCGCTGGGATAAAGTATTGCGATCACGTTTTCATGATTTTTGGAAAATGTCTGTGTGTCTGCGTGTAAATTCACTAATAACTCAAAAACCGTTTATCCTATTGAACTGAAACTATTTTCATGTAAGGTGTAAGAGATATTATGATTTTGGTTAACATCCACCAACCGGAAGTGGCAGTTTACTCTTGAACGCAATTTTGTTTTTAATTTTTTTCGACCTTTTACATATTTGGTATCTTTATAATATTGTAATAGTTTAATCCCTAAAGCAATACCTAGCTACGAAAAATTAAACATTAAAATCGGTCAACCGGAAGTAGGTTTTTTTTCTTGTAGAAAAGTCAAAAATCCTGTTACCACGGAATATTTCCGAAACTACTAAGCCGATCAAGTTCATATCTACAGTTTTCACGTTAAACGTAAGAGATATTCTGATTTTGGTCAACATCTGCCTACCGGAAGTGGCGGTTTACTCTTGAACTATTTTTTTCGGCCTTTTAAATATTTAGTATCGTCACAATATTGTAATATTATAATTCTGAGACAAATACCTAGTTATGAAAAAATAAATCATTAAAAACAGTCATCCGGAAGTGATAGTTTTTCTTATTTGAATATATGTATGCCGAAAATCGTATTTTACATACGTAAGTTCAGATTAAAACATTTCATTTTGTTTTATTGGTTTATGCAGATTCGTTAGTAAAATCCGAATATATGATTAATTAAAAAATCTTAATTTTTGAGCTGATACTGTTTTGATCTATGTATGTAGAATTTATCAATGTTATAAAAATGCAGAAAATTCGCATTCAATTGTATATTATAATAATTGTGCGAGAGATAATAATGCCTCGTTATCGCCCACTCGACAAAAGTATATCATATCTTTAAGTTTTACGCGCTTTTGTAGCACTTTTATCGAAAAGTGAAATCTCTTTTGACAAAATCGTTCCGCAGGAAAAGTCGGAAAATGAACTGGGTGGGTGGAAAATGCGAAGTGTGAGGAAAAGCGGGTGTGGGCAGTGAGATGGTTGGTTTCTGTAATTTGTTTTCAGTTTTTCCCCCCCCCGAGTCCATCTCTGGGGAATCGAACGATACGAGAGAAATATCGATACGGCAAAAACTAAAATACGCCCCTGGCACGTCTCTTTACACGCGGTTTTTGCACTGCTAAATATACATACATATATATATATATATATATATAAATACAAAACCCTCCACGATACTTTCTTTCGAAAAAAAGCTAGACCGTATGGGTACCGTTTCGAGTTAAAAAAAAAAACAACAAAAAAAAATTTACACACTCACACATGACGCTTCGAACATAAGTTTGCGCATAATTTAATATCGTGCATGCTGTTGCGATCTCAAGTGGCGCGCAACTGAATTATGTATTCTAAATGTATTTCGGCGTGACGTTATGACAGTCATAATATATGAATGTGAAAGTTTATATTTGAAGAAATGAGATTTCAATATGTTTTCGGTGAAATTTCAGTTTCATTTGAACCTTTTGCTAAACTTTTTGATGTGTTTTGAACGTTTAATATTGATTTTTTTATATTATATTGTAGAGAAGATAGTGGAGCACAAGCAAAACGATTGTCTTTGGTATGTTTTGTAATTTCATTCAAACGTACAGGGGTTTGTAACCTTTTGTAGGTCCAGAGCATTCGTGGAATTTCGCAATCGGTTCTCCTGTAATGGACCATTACTTTATACTTTTTTTTTTTTTTTTTTTTTTTTTTTGTACATAGATACACAGTGTTTGACTAATTTTTTCATTGCATTTTTAAATATGAAATGAGTCGAAAACCAATTACTTTAAATGGTGAATATTAATATGAAAAGCCCTATTGTTTTTACATTATCCGTTTACATGATTTTACGTTATCACGTTTTCATGATTTCTGGAAAATGTCTGTATGGCTGTGTGTGTGTGTGTATGTCTGTGTGTTTTCTCCAAAACTATCAAGTCTATTAAGCTGAAATTTCATATATATTATTTTCACGTAAGGTGTAAAAGCCATAAGGAATTTGGTCAACATCAGTCAACCGGAAGTAGGGTTTTTTTCGTGCAGAAAATTCAAAAATCGTATCTATAAATTTCATATCTATAGTTTTCACGTTATTTTACGTTAGATTAGATTAAGATATTTTAAAAATTGAACAAGACATACTGAAACGGTTATAATTTAATTACATCGTTGTGAAAAGCCGGAATAGATTGTAGAAAATGTCTACACGGCGAAAAAGTTTCATTGTCGTGGAAACATTACCATATTTCATTCCCCTTTTCGCACTATCGACAAAAGTTTCATGTTTTAATATAGGATTTAGTTATTTTCATGCGTCTTCATTATAATCTTTGTATGACTGGTGTATTCTCAATAAATTGTACCTTAATCCTGACAAGTGTCAATCCATTACATTTAAAAGAATTACTAATTCTTTTCAGTTTATTTATTCAATTAATGGATTTAATCTGCAGGTTGTTTCTAAAATAAAGGATCTGGGTGTAGTGTTTGATGAGTGCCTCACTTTTAATGAGCATATTAATTGTATCTCTGGAGAGGGGAATAGATTATTGGGTTTCATTTTTAGAGTTGCCAAATGTTTTAATAATATTAATACCTTAAAGTTATTATTTTGTTCTTTTGTCAGAAGTAAGTTGGAGTATAACTCTGTTGTTTGGTCTCCTTCTTATTCTATTCATTCTTATTCTTTAGAAAGAATCCAAAATAAATTCTTAAGATTTATTATGTATCTTTTTAATTATAACTGTTATGACTCTCTTTTACATAGTTTAAAAGTGCACACATTGTCTGATAGAAGAGTTATGAATGACTTGGTCTTTTTTTATAGCATTGTAAATTCTTTTATTGATTGTCCTATTCTTGTTGAGTCGATTTTGCGACTAAAAGTTCCTACACGTTTTACACGATCTCAATTTTTGTTTGTGGATGAAGGTAATTCGTGCACCAATTATTATCGGCAGTCTCCTATTCCTAGGTTGATTGGGACTGGCAATAAGTATGGGAATTTATTGGACTATTTCTGTAATAACCTTAATTTAGTAAAGTCTAAACTTTTGCTTTCTTTGCGAAGTTCCTCTTCTTAGTTTAATTTAAATTATATGTATATTTTACTCCTGTATTGATATCTTCTCTATTTGTATAAAAGCCTTTTTAGGCGTGAAATAAGTAATAAATAAATAAATAATTGATTTTCATAGGGAAATATCAACACGATGGAATCAAAGCAATATAAACAGTAAACGGAATAGTTTTGCTTGTAAATGTTTGCTTAGGAAAATGTTTTTTCAGGTGAAACTTTGCGATTTATTACAACGCACTGGAAATGTACGAGTACTTGTCTCTTGTACAGCATGATATTTTGTTGTATTTTATGACCGAAATGTTTTCTTTTCAAACTGTAATATATTTCAAGCGGTAAGCGCTCGTTGAAGTCACTCATGCGACCGTGGAAAACCACTATAAAAAATGCGCAAAAAAAGACAAAAAACTTTTAAAATGCCAATCGGCAATGCGAAATACCCCTATGCGATTTTTTCCGAAGAAATAAACCGCATACTGAATTACATGGGGGGGGTTATACAGACTTATACAATTGTAAATATGAACTTGACATCATTTTTTTTGTCTCACACGAGCCGCGTATTCCCATAGAAGCCCGCGAGTTTTATTGCGTCGGGGAAAACTCTCGGGGAAATTCCCGAGGAAACATTTTGTCCGCTCGATGCGTTGAAAAGTAAAGTAAAAACTCACGTTGAATTATCCGGAAAAGCGGAGGTGGTGAAATTTTCACCACAGCTCGTATGAATTTTCAATTTTGGCGAAACGCAAGTTGGTTTTGGCGTTTTGCGGATTACGATAAAACTATGATTACACTGAGCAACAAAAAAAAACTAACGGAGCGGAGACTAGTCAATCCGTACTAAGTTTGACCCATTGAATCCGAATATGATGATGAAATGTGTTGGTTAGCTCTTGTTTATGAGATATGAACGCTTGAAAAAAAATGATCAATTTTTCCATATTTTTAACTTTTCCAATTTGTAACTCAAAATGTAGTACTTTTGTATTCAAAATGAGTATTGAATGCAATAGTCAGATATTTTTGCTGTGAATTGTAATATTTAAAAGCTTTAAAATACGTACAAGTAATCGTCTAGCAAATTTTGAAAGTCGAAAATATTTTTTTTCTTTCAGATTTTTTTTCCGGTGTTTTTTTTTTAATATTTTAATGCAATCTCTAACCAACAAATTTTATTTTAATATTTGGATTCAGTGGGTCAGAATTAGTAATATTTTTTTGTTGCACAGTATTATCAATGTATTTTTTTCGTTTCCTCACACACTGTATACAAAGAATGATCCGCGGCTCATTTATTACATTATATATATAATAGCCGAAATCCGTCTGTCTGCTGATAACGCTATGACGTCACCCTCGCAAGTGTTCGCGACTTTGCTAAATTATATGAATATATAATAGTTTTTATAGTTGTTGTATAGATGGCGCTTTATAATAACAATTATATATACATACATATATGTAATTAAATAATTAATCATAAAGTGCCATCTATACAAAAACTATAAAAACTATTAACTACACATATGTACAATACTCAACCACCCAAAAACACTCGGGTAAAGTACGGGTGACGAGAAACCACTCCGTTGATATTCAACGGGCTTACACTAGTATGTACATATATAATAGCCGAAATTCGTCTGTCTGTCTGTGTGCTTGTCTGCTGATAACGCTCGCTGAGGAAAAATTATTAAAAAACCACCAGAACGAGTGGGGGATCGAACCCACGACCGCAAGCTCAAGAGACATCACGCTAACGCTTACTCTATCACTCTCGGTCGATTTAGTCCCTTTTTTTTTAAACATTACCTATAGTTAAAATAAATAGGAAATGAGGAAAAATAATTAAAAAAAACCAGAATGAGTGGGGTTCGAACCCGGGACGACACGTCGGTAGTTATGACGCTAACGCATCAGCCACGGCCCATTGCTAAAATGCTTCTTTTTTTTTTAAACATTACCTATACAAGCGATCTTGACTGCTTTACCTACATACCTACTTACCTACCTACATTACCTACATTATCTACATATAGATGGTGCTATAAAAACTATATTTTTTTTTTTGGTTTTTTTACTTACAAAATTATAATTATTATATACATATTAAAGTAAAAATTCGATTCGATTATACATATATTGGGATTCGTTGTATTGTAACGCGCCATAGATGGCGCATTGTTGCATAAATGCAACAACTATAAAAACTGTTAAATTTAATATATAATTTTCCAGTACGGGTGATGACAGCGCTCCGTTGATATTCAACGGGCTTACACTAGTATTATGTATAAATGAAAAATCCGACACATATTGATCCTTTTCTCTATTCTTTGCCCCCGTTTAGATTATCTTTACTTAAGTTCCATTCCAGCCCTAACTCCTAAGTTCCTTTCTTGTTTTGATCTGTTGTTCGTTTGTAACTATTTTGGCTGTAGTGTATTGTGTGAAATTAATATTATTTTATATTGTACACTATAAGCTGTTTGTTACGTAATAAATAGTGTAAAAAAACGTAATAAAAGTGTGAAATCCTAGTGCTAAGAAAGGCATTTGAAAGTTTATCAAAAGTATTCCCGAATGTATGTATAGGTAAATTAGTCTAGAATTATCAAACTTTTGGGTAAACTATTGCATTCGTGACTATTTGATTGTACTAAGATATTATTTTTGTTTATGTATCAAAAAATTTAACATTGACGTTGATTTATAACGTAAACTGTGTATTTGTTAATATAAAATTATGCATACCTCTCTCCGTAGGTATGCATTTTAATTTAAAACAAAATAAAATATCCAAGTAAACTTTCACTAGTGGCGGTGCAAATTTGTCACTGTCAAACAAAACGATTACTCTGAAGTATTCGTCGCTTATGTGAATGCTCCAGAAGTTAAGTGAAAAACGAGAGGGTTCTCGTATTATTTAATAACACGACGTACATAGAAACGCTTTAACAGCCGTTTCGTTTGTCTCGAAATATTTTTTAATAAAATACCGAAATTAAATTACACTAGTCCGAAACGTATGTGACTCTGTGGATAGTTTTTCGGGCAAATTTACCAACAAAATTGATACTATCTAGGCGGAAACTCGCAAAAGTATGAAGGATCGAAGGACAGAAGCGAAGACGGGTGAGTTTACATGTATGGAATGTTGCTGAAAATACGTGACGTGAAAAACCAACTATTTCATACGAGGTTTTTATACATAAAGGTACATATATATACTATCTATTCTCTTTCGCGAGAAAAAAAAAAAAAAAAGTAACGCGTAAGGACGTTATCTTCTCTTGCGTAAGTTGTGTAAGAAAACACTCACACGAAAACCTCACGGCAAACTGTATTATTAAAAGGGAAATCAATTCGTTTTTAGAATTTCATATATTGCCATTCGCATATATATTTTTAGTAGTGTAAGCCCGTTGAATATCAACGTATGTTTGTGTGGTGAGTATGTGTGTATTTAATAGTTTTTATATTTGTTGTATAGATGGCGCGTTATAATACAACAACGTGACAATTTAGCAAAGTCGCGAGCCTTTTAATAATTTATATTGTCAAATTGCGGGAGGCCCGTCGGTTTGGATCACAGCGTTAGCGCTCAATGTTCCGAAACAGTGATACGGGGTTCAAATCCCACTCTCGCGCAGACGGTTCGTGTCTTTTAATCATTTACCGAGGCGAGCGTTATCAGCAGACATACAGACAGACGAATTTCGGCTATTATATATGTATAACTAGTGTAAGCTTGTTGAATATCAAAGGAGCGATTTCTCATCACCCGTACTGAAAAATAGTATTAAATTTAATAGTTTTTATAGTTGTTGTATACTGCCGTCCTAAGCTCACTTAACGTTACTGACAAAACAAAAAATATCGAGATAAATGGACTTGAAAGTTTTATTCTAAATTTGTGTTTTTCTTCATATATTACTGATTTATTTAAACTTTTTTTTAGTGCATGAGGTTATTTTCTATTGTGTTTTGATAATTCTAAGGAAAAAAATAAAAAAAAATGAATACTTTAGTAGTTACGTCACTTCATTATTCATTATTAATGTACATATACATATGACTATTCCAAACTTCAACCACTCTATTTGAAAAGAATGAATCTCTAACAATCTTATTTGATTTTTCTTTTCGGAGTCTAAGAGTATGACCTCTTATGTAGATGAGGGTTCTCATTGAACATAATGAGGTTGGTCATTTCACATGAATAATGATTATTTATTATTTTGAATACTTCAATATTAAATCACCTCTTAATCTCCTCGTCTCCAATGTGGAGAGATTCAGTATTTTCAATCTTTCATGATAAGGTAGTGACCGAAGTAAATATTGGATACGTTATTTTCGCTAAGTATTGGTGATGCTACATATTTCTCTGCGCATGGAGATACGTTAGATTTAATAGCTTAAAAAAGTCACTTTAGGATGAAGATACATTAATTTTGATATGAAAAATCGCAAGAATACACACCCATAACCTCTAAAACACATCTACATAACTCATTTTCGTAATTTTTGTCAGTTACGTTAAGTGCACTTAGAACGACAATATAGATGGCGCTTTATAATACAAACACGAACACTTTAATATAATTAATATTGGCCGATTATAGCACGTACGTCATCGCCTCCATTTGGTTGAATGCGTAAGTGCACCCTCTATCTAACTGGTGATAACGAGTTCAAATCCCACTCGCGCGACGTTCTGTTTTGTTGGCGAGCGTTATCAGCAGACAGACAGACGGACAGACAGACAGACTGACAAACGGATTTCGGCTATTATTGTATATATATATATATATATAATGATGTCCTCTCTTGTCTCGCTGTTGGAAGAAATAACGAAAATAATCTCCGAGTCAGGGTGTCTCGGCGTCAGGAGTGAGAGCGCATCCGAGAAGCTCTTCTTATTAGAGTAATAAGGCTTTACATTTAAGTGGTCCCACAGCGACAACGGTGGATTCAAGTTTTAGAGGGTTGGTTTTTGGGTAAGAGACAACCTCCCCCACGCCACCCACTGACTTTCCCTCTCCAGAACCCCGTCAAAAACATCTAAATTACAGTCTGAGCTGGAAAGAATGGACACCCTAAGCGGGACTAAACGGCCGCGTGTCTACCGCACAGAGTCTTAGACCGTGTCGTCAGGACACTCTAATCGAGAGGAATGTGTCCTGTAGACTTTTCACGTAAATAATTCAATCAGAGGAAAACTGTTACCCCGAGTGCATTCCGACATTCGCTTGATACTATCGTCTAGTATTCTAAAAGAATAATTTGTTGACAGAATTCAAATATATGTACATAAAATTTGTATTGAAATGAAATATACATACATACATACATCTAAGCGCTATGCAAAGAAATGAAACTAATAAAAAAGCCCTATTCCGTCTGTCTGTCTGTCTGTGTGTGTGTCTGTCTGCTGATAACGCTCGCCTCGGTAAATAATTTAAAAAAAACCAGAACGTCGCGCACCAGTTCGGGACAGTGAGCGTTTACGGGATTACAGGATCTAAACTAGATAATAACGGGCCTGCTTCAATTAAACTATGTATGTATATAATATCTAAATAGGCTCAAGACTTTGCTAAATTGTTACGTGTTGTATTATAACGTGCCATCTGTGCAACAACTATAAAAACTATTAAATACACATATACTCACCCACACAAACATTCATTTGGTAAGGTTTGTTTATGTCCCGATTAGATTAGATTAACTAGTATAAGATATATGTAACCTTAAAAGTGAAATGAAAAAAAGTGTGCATGTTAGTATATGTATATTTTTAAATTAGATAAGAATTTATTACCAAAATATTTTGATAAATTATATACATATTCCGTCTGTGTGGTATTTATATAATCATAATACTACGGGTAAGAATAAGTTAATAGTTAAGAATTTAAAATTAAGTAGATCCAGGAAAAGTATCTTGTACAGGTGTGTTGTTGAATATACATAATGGCTTGCCAGAAGTTTTCAGAAATATAAATAAAACTGATAGATTCCTGGCAGCTTTAAAACAACACACCTGTACAAGTGCTAGTAGATAATAAGTTTATTTTGTAATTTTAGCTAAAAGTTATGTTTTTTTTTTAATTAGCTTTTTAAGCTATCTTAAATAAATATAATAAATAATGAACCATTAAAATGACAAAGATAAGGTTATACATAAGGGAAAGGAAAAGCTCTTGATTGAAAATCAAACGACAAATATCTTTTTCGGTAAATTTTGACGGTTATTTATGTTGTGTGTAAAAGCACCAACTCGTGTTAATTTAGTAATAATTTTGTTGGCTAATTTTTCCACTTTTGTACATTTTAAGTGTTATGAAAATTCGTGCTACATTAAGGATAAAATCTAATATATTAAAGTTTGTATGTATGTAATGTTTTGTATTGTACGTAATTTTTCCACTTTTGTACATTTTAAGTGTTATGAAAATTCAGCTTGGGCTCCATAGTATAGGATAAAATCTAATATATAAAACACTAAAGACCCCCCCTCCTTTGTATTTGTAAACAAATGTATTATGTATGTATGTACGTATGCCGGGTAATAATTCGTCAATTATAAAAAATTTTGATTCATTCAGGCGCGATTAATAGAAACGACGAAGTACACACGATAGTAGATGCTAGTAGTAGTAGAAATACTCGACGTACTTCCAAACTAATCTCAATTTATTGTCTTTACACGTCGGAGGACATCGCTTAATTATACATTGTAATTTAATGTGGTGTCGAGCGAAATATAGAGTAGTGATCCAATCGACGCGAAATCGAAAGGCTTTTAAGGGGCGAGAGTGTTAATGAACGCTGCGATTTAAATAATTGACCCAGAGCTCTCGGGAAATTCGCAGAGAACCTTTTCGAGAAAGAGGATTTCACATTGAAAGATTACACTCGGCATTCGGCAAACGTTCGGTGCGAAATTATTAATAGAATAATTCGATTTTAGAAACGTACCCGCGACGTAAGCGTATTTTAAAACGCGCGCTTGCTATCGGAAAACTCTTACTTTCGTACGAAAATAAAAAAAAAAAAGAAAAACTAAACGCTTGGCAGTGCACTTTTTGTCGTATCAGTTTGTTTTTCTTTTTATCCGTTGAAGGGAAGTGTGCGGGGAAAGTTTACCGAGAGATTGTCTCACGTGTCGCGTTCCTGAGATAAAACTGAAAATACAATACGTACGTAAAAACACGTAGAACGGGTTATTCTAGCAGTCGTTTCGTATAAATGGAATAGCCATAGTCGACCGCCGAATTGCTACGTCACAGCATCCTTTGCAAATGCTGTGTCATTTATGTTTTCCACGGGCTTTCAACCCTTACCCCCCCCTATCCCTATTCTGTACCTTTCTCTGCGTCTATCTTCTCCTCGGGGGGAAAAACTGGGATTACATAGATATTATAAGAGCGTTTAAGTGCGTTCGGCAAACGTTTTCATTTCTACGTGTCGAAATTATTAGTAGTTTTGTTTGCCGCGTTGCTTATATGGAAATCTATGAAGCTTTCCCAAGTGGAGTTGAATTTATGTACATACATAAGTGCGAAACAGTAGTTATCATATTATATACATATATAACTAGCTGACCCGGCATGCGTTGCAATGCCCGATACCGTTCCCGTTCCAGATCCCGTTCCCGTTCCCGTTCCCGTTCACAATCCCGTTCCTAGTACGTTATCTGACGCTTGAGCAGGCCCGTTTCCGATCCGTTCCAGTTCCCGTTCCTGTTCCAGATCCCGTTCCAGATCCCGTCCCGGTCCCGATCCCGTTCGTTCCGTTCCTAGTACGTTATCTGATGCGTCCAGAGCAGGAACCATCCCCGGCATGATCACAATAAGTCCTAAAAGTTTCATCGCGATCGGTTTTTTATAAGAGACAAACAAACCAGATTTTTTTTTAACAGGAACCATCCCCGGCATGATCCCGTTCTAGTACGTTAATAAGTCCCGTTGTTCAAAGTTTCATCGCGATCCGTTCCCGTTCCGTTCGGTTGAGCAGGGTTTAGGAGCCAGGAACCATCCCCGGCATGATCACAATAAGAGACGGTTGGACAGACAGACAGACAAACAGACAGACATTGATTTATATATATATAGATATAGATAGCCGACATCCGTCTGTCTGTCTGTCGGCTGATAACGCTCGCTTAGGAAAAATAATTAAAAAACCAGAAAGAGTGGGGGATCGAACCCAGGACCGCAAGCTCGAGAGTAATCACGCTAACGCTATACTCTATCGCCCTTGGTCATTTTTAAACATTACCTATAATTAAAATAAATAGGAAATGAGGAAAAGTAATTAATAAACCAGAATGAGTGGGGATCGAACCCGGGACGCCAGGTCGGGAGTTATCGCGCTAACGCATACGCCACGGCGCGGCCCGTTGTTGATTTGGTCCTTTTTTTTTAACATTACCTATACAAGGGATCGTGACTGCTAATAATACATAGATGACGCTATAAAAACTATTATTTTTTTTTGTTTTTTGATTTTTACAAAATCACTTATAAAATTATAATTATTATATATGTAAATATGTATATAATAATTAATAATTATAATATAAATAGTAAAGTAAAAAAAAATCGATACAACGGGATTGCTATAATACATAGATGGCGCTATAAAAACTATTTTTTTTTTGTCACTTACAACCATGCGATCAATTAGTGGGGATCTCTATTAAAAAAGCGCTTTACGTAATTTAAAATTCAGCGGTGGTTGATATTCAACGGGCTTACACTAGTCATATTTATAATAGCCCTATTCCGTCTGTTTGTCTGTCTGTGTGTGTGTGTGTCTGTCTGCTGATTAACGCTCGCCGATGTAAATAATTAAAAATCAGAACGTAGCACAAGTGGGATTTGAACCCGGTA
This sequence comes from Parapsyche elsis, assembly GCA_022651745.1. NCBI lineage: Eukaryota > Metazoa > Arthropoda > Insecta > Trichoptera > Hydropsychidae > Parapsyche > Parapsyche elsis. The sequence goes on from JAGVSN010000045.1 coordinate 690,301, forward strand.
TCACTGATTCGGAACACTGAGCGATTACGCGGTGAGCCAAACCAGATAATAACGGGCTGGCTTCAACTTGACTATTTATATAATAAAAAATAGGCTCGCTATAAAAGCTATTAAATTTAATATTATTTTTCAGTACGGGTGATGAGAAAGCGCTCCGTTGATATAATTTAACGGTCTTACACTAGTTATATGTATGTACATATATGTATATAATAGCCGAAATCCGTCTGTCTGTCTGTCGCTGTCTGCTGATAACGCTCTCCGAGGTTAAATGATTAAAAGACACGAACCGTCTGCGCGCGAGTGGGATTTGATCTCGGTATCACCAGGTTGGAGTGAATCGTGCTGACACTATCATCCAACGGGGCGATGACGGGCCTGCTACGATTTGACAATATTAATATCTCAATAGGTTCGCGACTTTGTTAAATTGTCACGTTGTTGTATTATAACGCGCCATCGCCTATGCAACAACTATAAAAACTATTAAATTTAATATTTCGCAAGTGGAATATGTAACTTATGTAATTAATTACAATGACCGAATAATTTAATATTTCAAGGTCAAACAACATAGTCGTTGAACTTTTATTGTCTCCAGTATAGTCATCATTTTCAGCCTTTCACCATCCACTGCTGGATGAAGGCCCCTCCAATCCTCTTCCATTCCTGTCTGTCTCGAGCAATCTGTATCCACTTGACTACACACATTCTTCTCAATTCATCAACCCATCGTCCACTCGGTCTACCTTGCTTTCTTTCACATCCTCTCGGATACCATTCCTATATTTCACGCGTCCATTTGCCATTAATTATTCTCTCTATGTGTTCCGCCATATCTGCCACTTTGATCATACTTCTTACCCATGCATTCCTCTTGCGATCTCCTCTCGTTATAGCGAGCATACACATTTTCATGCTTCGGTGTGTGCACTGGATCTTGCGTAACATTCTTGAATTTAGCATCCACGTTTCACATCCGTACATCATAACTGGCAGTACGCATTGGTCGTATGCCTTATTTTTTAATCATAGCGGAATTTTGGATTTAAAAACTATGTTCGTTCTTCTAAAAGCGCTCCATCCTAGTTTCATTCTTCGTTTTATTTACATTCAGTCATATTCATCAACTGCCCTAGGTATAGATAATTATCAACTATCTCTACAATATGATTATCTACTGTGACATATTATAATAAACTGCACATTATTTTATTTTTTATTAGTCATAGCGGAATTTTGGATTTTAAAACAATGTTCATTCTTTCAAAAGCACTGCATCCTAGTTTCATTCTTCGTTTTATTTCTTCCTCTTTACAACCAGTCATATTCGAAAATTGTCCTAGGTATAAATAACTATCAACTTTGCGTACAAAATTAGTTTAATTAAAATTAATTTTTAATCCTACTTACGTTGCTTAATTGTGTTAATCTATTTTGTTAACTATGCATGCAACTATGACTAAGTCGTAAGCGAATCTTAGATGGCTCAATATACACTTTTAATCTTACAACTATTAAGATGTACCTCGTTATTATCGAGTGAGCTTTGATTGTAATGCGACACAATTCATTCAACTCAATTGGAACTTTCCGACAATTATTATTTATAAAATAAACGTCGAATTGTTTAGTCACGCGAAAAATATTATATTATTATTGAAATAATAATGGAACGAAGCGGCGCGTCAAAGGAAAATGCGAATTCAATACAATTACATTAAAATATAACGAGTGCCCATTCGGAAAACTGCTATACGCGAAAGAGCGGTGAAATTTTTCACTTTTCTTCGGCTACATAAGAAAAGCGAAGAAATTTCATTATTTACACATCGTCTTTGAAAATTTATACAATAAGGCTAAAAGAGGACGGAGCGGGACGTAATTGATATAAATGTCGTCAAGCCGTTTTTTTTTTTTTTTTTCGTACCGATGGAAGTTTTCTTTAACAAAAATGAAGATATCCCATCCAATTTTTGGTTGGGTTTTGCCATTGTGTCGCCGTATAAAAATCTACGAAGCGTTCGGTTGTTATCCCTTATGGGGACGAGCTTAAAGCTTTTAGTCGTGATGGGCACAATGGAGAAAGGTCACACGCCATGGCCATGGTCATGGTCGATGGGGGTCAAAAGTCAAGTTCAAACCGTAGAGATTAATGGGTCACGCCAGGATGTGGAATCGGAATGTCGAATTTACGTTGTGATTAAATTTTACCGAGCCAAAGTGCTCTTTCGGAATATTGCGTGCTAGCTACCGAAACGTTTGCGTTTTCAAATTTCCACTGTGTGGTTGGGTCGTTTTCCCGTGGAAAAGCCGGAAAAACCACTCGAGAGTGGAACGCTTAAGATGTTCGGGTTTGGCGTCTTAAATATATAAATATATTCTATTATCAATTTCAAGTAGTGCAGTATTACTTGTAAGTGGTTTGAAGCTTTACGCGTGTGATGTTCAATTGCTCTCCAACATGTGAGGTTCAATATTGAGTTGAAAGTCGACTGTGTAATTCGATATCGTAAGAAAAGGTTTGAAATGTGAACATTTTAACCGCTTGAGAAAATCTAATATATAAAACGTTTAAGTTTGTATGTATGTATGTACGTATGGGTCATTCGTCAATTACCAGGCGTTGCTCGGGCGCGATTATTAGAAACAACGAAGTACACACGATAGTAGATGTTTTCGGCAGATTTAAGTAGATTTAAGCAGATAGTGTTTCGGGAGCCCAAAAAGGGGCCGCCGGTGCAGGAGGGGGGTCTGGGGGGGGGTAAGGGGCCGGCATTACTTTTCGGGAGTCCAAAAAAGGGGCCGCCGGGGTAAGAAGGAGGGTTTGGGGGTTGGTAAGGGGCCGGCATTGCTTTTCGGGAGTCCAAAAGAGGGACCGCCGGGGTAAGAAGGAGGGTTGGGGGGTTGTAAGGGGCCGGCATAGCTTTTAGAGAGCCCATAAAAGGGGCCGCCGGGGCTTGAGGGGGTCTGGGGGGGGTGGTAGGAGGCTGGCATGGCTTGAGGGAGTCCAAAAAGGGGCCGCCGGGGCTTGCGGGACGTCTGAGGGGGTGGTTTGAGGGCCGGAATGGCATTAGGGGGTATCAAAAGTTGAAAAAATCAAAAAAAAAAATTCAAAAAAAGTTCCAAAAAAAGTCAAAAAAAAAAAGTTGAAAAAATCCAAAAAATCGAAAAAAACTCGAAAAATCCTATAGTGACGTCATAGCGTTACTATAGCGTTACTTTACTCTCTAAAATCTATGCCGGCCCTTTACCACCCCCCAGACCCCCCTCCCGCCCCGGCGACCCCTTTTTTGGGCTCCCGAAATAATTTACTAAACAAACACTATATTACATTATATTAATTACACTCCGGGCAAAGCCGGGTAATAAAGCTAGTCTGTTGATAAAATAAATAACCTTAGCATATTTTAAATGAAAATATATTTTTACCAATTCGTTAGATTTTAAGTTACACGGTCAATTTTTAATAAAAAAAGTAGGAATAATTATGTCGGCTAAGAAAATTATTATCTAAAGAAACTAAAATAATAATTTATAATGTAATTGTCAGACCACATCTTATGTACATATTGTGGTAAATTTTTAAATATGTTAGATAAGTCAACTAGAGATGGTGATTGAATTAGATTGGTTGAATGTGAATGATACTTTGAGAATTTGTATGTTCGTATTTATATTAAAGTTAGATAATAATATGTCACCATCATATTTTAGTAAATTTATTGTGATTGGAATGGATGTATGTGAATATAATTTAAGGAATAAAAATAATTTAATTATAAAAAATGTTAAAATGAATAGAAATAGGAGAAGCTTCTTGTACTTACAGAGGTGTTTTGGAGTATAATAGACTGCCGGATGGAATTAGAAGTTTCTGGCAGTCTAAAAAAAACATCTCTGTACAGATGCTTAGTTAAGGACTATTAATTAATTAGCTTAAGCTACTATATTATATAAATAAATAAATTCGGGCAGCGAAACTGTATCAAACAATGAATGTGAATGACCCAGGTTATAAAAACCATATCATTGCGACTTTAAATATAAGATAATTGTTCAAATATTCTCAATTGTTATAAAATCAAACTTTAATTCATTGTAAGCGCGTGAAATGTCCTCACAAAGTTTCACTTCTTAAACCGACCATTATAAGTCAAGTGTTATAAAATCGACAAAGACTCATTGTAAACTATAATTGGTACTAACCAGTGAAAGCCTAAGCCTATATGATTCAATTGATCATTTCATAACTGTCAAATTTAGTTTCAATGACAGTTCTGACAATGAGTATCTGTTAAAATATATTTTCACTAGTAGAAATATATACATATCTGGTAAAAATGTGCTTAGATATGATTTCACATAAAACTGAAACTGAAAATACATATATTTTCACTTGAAATATGCTTTCACTGTAACATATACACAAAGTATACTCGATTTCCATCAAAAAAGTTAAAATAATATTTTAAAATCGTATAAAACTTTAAGGTTTTGTAATTGATATTATAATATTAATCATCCTAATGCAGGTTCAAGTTCGGTTCAGTTCAAATTAAGTACAAGTTGTGTATTTAGAATAAAGTGTGCTTTCATATTTTAATATTATAGGCGGATCAAATTCAATTTAGTATTATAGACGTTGATCTAATTTAAAATGAGAGTTGAATTTGTTATTATAATTTTATTAAGTGCAACCTTTTACACGGAAAATTGAATCCTTTTTTAATGTAATTTATTACTTTTCGACGGTTGAAGTTAAATATTTGGATTTACGCTTTTTCACGCAAACTTCGAGACAATTTTGACTATCTAAATTCAATTTAAAAATGAAATACGTATTCTATAGACGGCCGTCAATTCAAAAATATAAGTTTCAAAAAGTGTAAGATTCTCGAAAGAGTTTTGAAAATATCAAATAAATTCTTTTCATTTTGATAGGTGATCGTTGAACTTTTACAAGTTTGAAGTTTTGAACTGAAAAACTTTACCTTTTCAAAGAAAAAATAATCGCAAACTGAAAATTTGTATAAATTTGGATTTATTTAGATTTAGATTTAGATTTATTTATTTATAAAAATATCTACCGCTGTGGCATTACAGGTTTCCCAAATCGCCACAGCGGCAGTTACATATAAAGAAAATACACGAAAAGCAGATGCATATCTTTACAGTAAAAAAAAAAAAAAAAAGAAAAAAAAAAATAACAACAATAAAAAAATAACATATACGAACATACATAATAAAAAAATTTAGAAGGAAATAAAAATAAGAAAAAAAAAAAAAAATAAAACAAAAAATCAAAAATAAAGCTGAAGGAATGTGGTAAGATGTTGAGGGCTAATATTAAAAATGTCAACATCATGCGCAACGTCATTCAGTCCCCTGATGGCTCTGGCGATGGGCGAGTAATACAGCACACCAGTTCTCGCCCGGACCGGAGAGAACAGTTGTCTCGAACGAGATCCATGAGGATGCTCTGGAGCAAGAAGTTTAATCTCCTCTAATATTAAAAGGATTAGAGATGTCACCTCTTAAGAGTTTGTGGAAATGACAAACGATCGAGCATCTCTTCTAAACTTTAAAGTTTTATATCCCACTGCTCCCAGAACAAAAGCACTGGGATAGAGAAAGGGATAATAACCGAACTCTCTCATATACAGATATCTCAAAATTTCTTCTGGATCCTTTCAATCTGTATAGAGTATGTAATGCAACTGGGACTCAAATAATGGAACCAGATTCCAAGATGCTGCGGACTAATGTGTTGAAAAGGAGGCGCAACACTTTCAAATTGTTAAATTGAAGAGCGTTACGCATAACAAAACCTAGCATCTTCGAAGCCTTATTACATATGTTCGATATGTGCAAAGAAAATCTCCATCTGTTCTCAAATGTCACACCAAGATCGCACGTAGAATTCACCCTGTTCAGCGTAAAACCTCCTAAACTGTAAATAAAAATTGAAGGAGAGGGTGAACGTGTGTACGATACGACATGACATTTAAGAATACTAAGTGGCAAACAATTAGAGATGGACCAATCCCATAACGACTCTAAATCATCTTGTAAAACAAGTGAGTCAGAGATCGTCCGGATGCACCGGAACATCTTCAAATCGTCAGCATAGAGCAAAAAATTTGAATTAGAAATGACATTATGAATGTCATTGATAAAAAATGAGGAAAAGTAGAGGTCCAAGGTTGGAGCCTTGCGGCACTCCAGAGCAAGTGGGATACTCAACAGAATAAGTATTCTGGAATTTAACAATTTGGCGACGGTCGCTCAAATAACTGACAAAAAAAATTTGTGAGATTATCCGAGAAGCCAAGATTGATCAGTTTGCTAATAAGAATGCCGTGATCTACCTTGTCAAAAGCTTTTTTCAAAATCAGTATAGATAACATCAACTTGCACATTATTATCTAACGATTTAGTGATAAAGTCAGAGAAAGAGAGGAGGTTAGTGGTCGTTGAACGGGCCGGACGAAAACCATGTTGCTGCTCTAATAGAACATGTTTTATATGATTATATATCGATCTGTGCAGTATTATTTCAAATAGTTTCGCTGGGGAGGAAAGTGCCACAATTGGTCTGTAATTTTCAACGAACGACTTTTCACCTTTTTTTTTTTTGAATATAGGTGTTACTATCGTACACTTCCAAGACTCAGGAAATACAGAGGTCGATAAAGATAAATTTAATATAAATTGCAATGGCATCAAGAGACTATTTTGACAACCTTTCAACACAAAATCGGGTAAGAAGTCAGGCCCAAATGATCTAATTGGTTTCAGACCCTTAAATCCAAATAACATATCATCAAAAGTTAAACCAGTTATGGATAAGGTAGCCGACCAGTTAAACATAGAGTCAAAAGTAGTGCCATTAGAAGAAAGCGGGGAGGAAGAGTCATTAAATACAGATTTGAAATATTGCGCGAAACCGTTAGCAATGTTTCCAAAACCCTCAAAGGTCTTATTGTTACTAAACATTGTAGAAAGATATGATCGAGAATCCCGTTTCGAGTTTACAAAGTTCCAAAAGGCCTTAGGATCATTACCAATGTTACTCTCACATTTCTGTATATGTTTACGGTGACAATCTAACATTATAGTTTTCGACCTTATATATAAATATACTGAGTTATTTTTACCACGTAAGATTGTTTGTCAAACTTTATCTTCGGAATTCGTTTATTGGACAATTGCCGACATTTCAACCCAGCAAATGGAAATTTACCAAACAATCGTTCAAAATACTTTCACTTTCACACTCGACTCGATAAATCAGGTGTTAACGACCCGATTGTTTTACGCTGGAGTAATGAGTTTGATCTTCGAGACCAGTTTTCCCGATATTAGACGTTCGATTTTTGGCAACCGTTTGGAATTTCCATTACGCCGACGACTTGTTGAAAATCGAATCCACGGCGATTATTCAAGACGAAACTTTGGAATTCCCGCTTATATTTCTCTTCTCTTCTATGTGAATATTGTTATTGTACACAACTGGAATAGGAATAGAACGCGCGATTATTGGAAAATGTTGACGAACTCGTGAGAAATGTGTACCGAGTAAAACGTTCAACAAAACTTTCACAAATCCCGTGTACTCGATTTAAGCGAATTTTCCGCAATTAGTTTGATGAAAACTTAGCGTGACTCCTTCGAGGTGGAATTTCGCAAATTTACATTCAGTTAATTTCAATTTTAATTAATTAGGCGTACGGAATAGTTGAGGTTTTATGTAATGTACTATGTAATGAAATTAACACGTACGAATTAGCAAAAAAGTTCGATATTGAAGACATAAAATTTTCAATAAAAATTAAAATAATATTATTTTTAGCACTAAAGATATATACCGTAAAAGGTTTTGGTTCCATTGTTTGTGGTTTAATAGAAGGAAAATATTTTCAGATTGAAAAACATTTTTCCATTAACGTATCGATTATATTTTATTTGATACATACACATACATATACAACAACCTATACATATACAACATTTTTATTAAATAATATTATTTCAATAAATCGAACATTCGTTTATTTTCAGTCGCAAACGCCCCATTATTTTATATGGCACGATTGGTAAATGTCAAAGTTTGTATTGAATAAAAAATGCCTATCGGGAAAAACTTTTGCAAATATATCTAAATGTACTGCTCGTTGGTCAGTTTGCGTTTTTATTGGTCCGTTTGAATATTGAGTACACTCTATTTTCAATGAAAATATAGTTGAAGTTTCCAAATAAACTAAATTAGCAAAAAATTTAGGTCTTCCTTAATTTATTTATTTATTTATTTATTAAACGCCTAAAAAAGGCTTTTACAAGAAAAAAAATACAAACAGAGAAGATAACAATACGAGAGTATATAAAATATAATAAAAATAATCTATCTTCTATATATGTATATATGTATATAAAAATGAATGTCTGTTTGTCTGTCTGTCTGTCTGTCTGTCTGTCTGTCTCTTATAGGCTCCTAAACCACTCAACCGATCGCGATGAAACTTTCAGGACTTATTGTGATCATGTCGGGGATGGTTCCTGTGTAAAAAAATCGGGATAAAACGGGAACGGGCCTGCTCACGCGTCAGATAACGTACTAGGAACGGGAACGGGAACGGGAACAGGACCGGGACCGGGAACGGGAACAGGATCGGGATCTGGAACAGGAACGGTATAGGGCATTGCAACGCATGCCGGGTCAGCTAGTATATGTACATATAAAATTTAATTAAACTAAGAAGAGGAACTTCTTAAAGTAAGCAACTGCTTGAGCTTTACTAAATGAATGCTCATACAGAAATAATCCAATAAATTCCCATACTTATTGCCAGTCCTAATTAACCTAGGAATAGGAGATTGCATATAATAATAATTGGTGCACGAATTACCTTCATCCACAAACAAAAATTGAGATCGTGTAAAACGTGCAATCAATTAAAGAATTAATGATGAGAAAATTCATAAAACGCTGATTTGAATTACGAATAAATCGGTTGTTACGTCAACGTCGATGTATTTAGTATGTAAAATACTAATTAATATGCAATAGTTAATTTTCGAGCGGTAATTTTAGATACGGAAAATGATGATGAAAAATTTTCCGCCACACAGATATTTAATCCGCACAAGCTTAAGCGATTCAAAACCTTTTCAGCTGAAAACTGATATTTTAACGCAAACGTTCGTACGGGGAGCAATTCCGTTGAGACCTTTTTAACCATACGCATGTATACACATGTAAACTTAAACGTATATGTGAGCTTAAAATGAAGATATAAACTAGAGTTACTGTATTGGTCGATAGTGAGGAAGGGAAGGCTCCACACTCATTTCCGGATGAAAACCGTGACATCTTTAGAGCCACGTCAGTTTGCCTTAATTTTCCCAAAAGATATACTGTCAACCGTTGATATATAATTCGTATTCGTATACGTAAACGTATACATATAATTCAAACAGCTCAATGGCATCTCCGAGGGTACGACCTAAGCAAATTATTAACTCAGGATGGTGTATAGATCGAGATACGTTAAGAATTTATTTGGTGCGGTTGTATTGTTATGATAATACGTTTTTTACTATCGACTTGGCGTATAAACATTTTATTAAATTTTGCTCGGATAACTTTCCGAACCCTCTTTTGTGCGAGACAATATTTTATCACCCACTTACTTAGGGGTGACTCTATAGGTATAATATAATTTTTGATACATACTGACGAATGAGTGGTTTTATGATTTTTTTTTGCAAGCTTCTGCCTCATAATCGGGAATGTGTATTGAATTTTAGGGTTTAATTAAATTTTTTGAATACTCGATTATACATTTTGTAAAACTATGATATTCATTAATTAAATTAAAGCCCTATGAACCTCTATAAAACGGAATGGAAAACGATCGTTTAACGTTTGACCCAATTTTCAAGTAATAAAGAAATGTTATATAGAAAGAAAAATTGAGTTAAAATTAAACCACCTATAAAGAATTCGAATTGAGTTCACTTGGTTTTATTAAAGTTGAATCTTAATTAAAAATTACAATGCAAGAAATACAAGAGTTCTAAATCAAATTTCAGTGGATACATACATTTATCTAGCGCTGAAACTGTATACGTTTGCTTTTCATTGTATTTTTATCATAATTTTCAGCCGTTCACCATCCACTGCTGGATGAAGGCCTCTCCAATCCTCTGCCATTCTTGTCTGTCTTGAGCAATCTGCATCCACTTGACGCCACACATTCTTCTCAATTCATCAGCCCATCTTCCACTCGGTCTACCTTGCTTTCTTTCACATCCTCTCGCATACCATTCCTGTACTTCTCGCTATATACTGCTATATCTGCCACTTTGGTCATACTTCTTACCCATGTATTTATTTTGCGATCACTTCTTGTTATGCCAAGAATACATCTTTCCATGCTTCTCTGTGTGCACTGGATCTTTCGTAGCATTCTTGAATTTAGCGTCCAAGTTTCACATCCATACGTCATAACTGGCATTGGTCGTATGCCTTCTTTTTTAAGCATAGCGGAATGTTGGATTTAAAAACTATGTTCATTCTTCCAAAAGCACTCCACCCTAGTTTCATTCTTCGTTTTATTTACATTATTATATATATAATAGCCGAAATCTGTCTGTCTGTCTGTCTGTCTGCTGATAACGCTCGCTGAGGAAAAATAATTAAAAAACCACGACCTCGGGCCCGGGAAGAACGTTGTTAGACCAACTGCTAAAACCTGTTATCGGTTGGGTCCTTTTTTTTTAAACATATCGTGACTCGTGATCGTGATCGTGATTCTGCTAATAATACATAGATGACACTATAGAAACTATTATTTTTTTTTATTTTTGATTTTTACAAAATCACTTACAAAATTATAATAATTAATAATAATTATATAAATAGTAAAGTAAAAAAAAAAAATTTTTTTTTGAGTGGGTATCGATAGCGTTCAATTAGTGGGGATTGCTATAATACATGGATGGCGCGATAAAAACTATTTTTTTTTTGTTTTTTCGATCAATTAGTGGGGATCTCTATTAAAAAAGCGCTTTACGATATTTAAAATTCAGCGGGCGTTGATATTCAACGGGCTTACACTAGTCCAGTCATATTCACCAATTGTCCTAGGTATAACTATGTAACTATCAACTATCTCTACAATATGATTATTTACTGTGACTACGTTTTGCGTGCAGAATTCATTAAACATAATTTTAGTTTTATTAAAATTAATTTTAATACTTTCGTTGCTTAATTCTGTTAATCTATTTTGTAAATCTACTGAGTTACATGCAACTATAACTATGTATGTCTGTATTTTTATATAACTTTTTAAATAAACAATTTAAAGATGAATAAGTATTAAATGCATGCTTTTATTGAATGGAATTTATATTAAATTTTTAAGAATAAACTATCCCTGTTGTCTAAGACAAAGATCTCTCCCTAGATAGTCGTAAAAGGACGCGACCGTAAAATCTGAATCAAACGTTAAATAAAAGACTGGGGTTCGATTCGAGATTTTTTCACTCGATTGTCAAATCTATCTCGCTTTGTATTTATGTACGTATATCCGACAAAAAAAAATAAACGCAAAATTTACTAGGCCTTTCGCATAAAAAAATAGAATCAAACAAAGAAACCGGACCGATAGATTAAATTTATTATCGTGCGGCCATTAATGAGTATGTGTAGTGGAGCTTTTTTTTTTACTTTATTATTTTATGTTGTCGCATTAGCGAAAATTTTCAGCATTGCCTCGCAGACCGGAACAAATTAGTGCGAAAACTTTTACGTCATTTTTTTTTTTTTTTTTTTACCCCCAAGTCCCCAATCGCGATTCGCAAAGTAGGAAAATGGCCACAAATCGAAATAGTCGCTCAAAACATGGTGGTACCAGTATATATTAAATAGTCTACGGGGAGAAAAAAAAGTTATACGTTGTGCGATTATAATTTCAGAAAAGTGAGGCAATTATTATAGCGTTGTTTGTCAAAAAAAAAAAATGACGTTAATACATTTTTATACGATATTTACAAATAGCGACGATCTCGTATTTCATACAATGTACCAAATTTATATACATACAATTTTATTAACATTTAAGTTGTACAATTATAGTGTAGTTTGAATTCGTATATCTTTGGTTTAAATCTTACTAAGTACCTACATGTTCACAATTAGCAGTAAATTTAAATAGAGCGTACATACATTCTAGCAATTGAATGCTTAATCGTATTTGTAACTGGCAAAATGTCCAATTTTAAGTCATTATGATATTCAGTATCCTACAGCTTACAATGTAATATTACAGTGAGAGAAGGGTGTAAGTACAGTTTTAAAAAATGCGACATAAATTATAGCTATTAAATTAAAACAAAAAACAATGTGCTACTTTTCATTATACATAGGTTGGCAATAAAAGATGCCTGTTTTAAAACATTTATAATTCCAATACTAATTATGCAACAGCAGTGAAAAATAAACCATTTGAAAGTTGGTTTACTCTTAATTTGAATGATATGGTAGTTTTTTCCAAACGGATAACTATTGATGCCAAAATTAGCGCTTCAACAGAATAAACAACTTTTATTTACAGAATTACGCGAAATTTCATACAAAAATGTTTTATACTTTTTTAACAGTATAAGGAGCCATAAATGGTTCCCCTATGTGCTTTAGAACTTGTTATTGTGAAAATGCTAAGGTTTCATAGTGGATTATCAATATTATAGCACAATTCAATGAAAATGTTGAGCTTTTTAGTATATGAAATTATTTTTTACTTCGTTATTAGTCGTTCACCATCCACTGTTCTCCAATCCTCTTCCATTCCTGTCTGTCTTGAGTAATCTGCATCCAGTTGACTCCAAACATTCTTCTCAATTCTGATCAGATCGTCCACTCGGTCTACCATGCTTTCTTTCACATCCTCTCGGATACTATTCCAGTATTTCTCGCGTCCATCTGCCACTTTGATCATGCCTTGCATGCATCGTTATACCGAGCATACATATTTCCACGCATTTCTGTGTGCATCCACGTTTCACATCCTTACGTCATAACTGGCAGTACGCATTGGTCGTATGCCTTCTTTTTTTTAAGCATAGTGGAATGTTGAATTTAAAAACAATGTTCATTCTTCCAAAGGCACTCCATCCTAATTTAATTCTTCTTCTTTACATCCAGTCATATTCAACAATTGTCCTAGGTATAAATAACTATCAACTATCTCTACAATACGATTATCTACAGTGACTACGTTTTACCGTGCTTTCTTTCACATCCTCTCGAATACCATTCCAGTACTTATCGCGTCCATCTGCCAACCATTCTTCTCGCTATGTGTCCAGCCTATTGCCACATCAACTTTTTCACCCGTACTGCTATATCTGCCACTGGTCATACTTCTTACCCATGTATTTCTTTTACGATCACTTCTTGTTATGCCAAGCATACATCTTTCCATGCTTCTCTGTGTGCGCTGGACCTTTCGTAGCATTCTTGAATTTAGCGTCCAAGTTTCACATCCATACGTCATAACTGGCAGTACGCATTGGTCGTATGCCTTCTTTTTTAAGCATAGCGGAATGTTGGATTTAAAAATTATGTTCATTCTTCCAAAAGCACTCCATCCTAGTTTCATTCTTCGTTTTATTACTTCTTCTTTACATCCAGTCATATTCAACTATTACACTAGGTATAAATAACTATCAACTATCTCTACAATACGATTATCTACAGTGACTACGTTTTGCCGTGCTTTCTTTCACATCCTCTCGGATACCATTCTAGTATTTCTCGCGTCCATCTGCCAACCATTCTTCTCGCTATGTGTCCAATCCATTGCCACTTCAACTTTTTCACCCGTACTGATATATCTGCCACTTTGGTCATATTTCTTACCCATGCTATTTCTTTTACGATCACTTCTTGTTATGCCAAGCATACATCTCTCCATGCTTCTCTGTGTGCGCTGGATCTTTCGTAGCATTCTTGAATTTAGCATCCACGTTTCACACTCGTACGTCATAACTGGCAGTACGCATTGGTCGTATGCCTTCTTTTTTAAGCATAGCGAAATGTTGGATTTAAAAATTATGTTCATTCTTTGTTTTATTTCTTCTTCTTTACATCCAGTCATATTCATCAACTGCCCTAGGTATAGATAACCATCAACTATCTCTACAATACGATTATCTACAGTGACTACGTTTTGCCGTGCTTTCTTTCACATCGAATACCATTCCAGTACTTATCGCGTCCATCTACCAACCATTCTTCTCGCTATGTGTCCAGCCCATTGCAACTTCAACTTTTGCCTACGCTGAATGATAGTGTTAGCACGACTCATTCCAACCTGGTGATCACGGCTTCAAATCCCACTCGCGCGCGGACGGTTCGTGTCTTTTAATCATTTACCCCGGTGAGCGTTATCAGCAGACAGACAGACGGATTTCGGCTATTATATACATACTAGTGTAAGCCCGTTGAATATCAACGCCCGCTGAATTTTAAATTACGTAAAGCGCTTTTTTAATAGAGAAAAAAAAAAAATTTTACTTTACTATTTATATTATAATTATTAATTATTTTATATAATAATATTCTGCTATTTTGTAAGTGAGTTGTAAAAAAAAAAAAAATACTTTTAAAGCGCCATCTAATTGAACAAAGGGAAACGATAATTTCGATAATTTAATTAATACACAGTTTCATTTTTATTATATTATAATTATTAATTATTATATATATAATAATTATAATTATAATTTTGTAAGTAAAAAAAAAAAAAAATAATTATAGTTTTTATAGGTAGGTGGGTAGCAGGTAGCATTCCAGACCGCTTATATGGGTAACAAAGGCCTCCCTCACCAACCGGCCAGTAGCCGATGCGTCTACGTGCTCGGTTACCGACTTCGACGTCGTGGTTTCGAATCCCGCAAAATCTGGTATTTTAATTATTTTTCCTTATTTCCTATTTATTGTAACTATAGGTAATGTTTTAAAGGAGTAAACCCACCGACCGTGATAGCGTATAGCATTAGTGCGATGACTCTTGAGCCTAAGGTCGTGGGTTCGATCCCCCACTCGTTCTAGTGGTTTTTTAATAATTTTTCCTGAGCGAGCGTTATCAGCAGACAGACAGACGGATTTTTGGCTATTATATATATAATTATAAACTACACATTATAATATTGTATTCGTCTGTTCATTTTTTGCTGGAAAGTGTACGATGTAGTAGGCGATTTTGATCGATCTCTTTCCGCACACAGTCTAACGAATCTAACGAATCTTTATAGGCTTATCGAAAAGTCATTGAATTCGTTGTTAGGGGATCTATCCGCACTCCATAGTCGGGGATGCTTTTAGCCGCCTAATGATACATATATGTACATATATATATATATATAGAGAGATAGAGATTCGAAGGTTTCCGTGATTTCTATACGCATTACGCGTAGTGTTCCACTGTACATGTACATATGTACATAGTGTATATCGAGTGTGTGCGAGGGGCATTTGCGGCCATTAGCGACGGGGGTCCCCCGGCAGATATATGGGAATACGTGGGGCCCATTGGGACCCCCATGGATACGAGGTCACCGACTACAGGGGTGACAAACCTTTCTCGGTACAACCTTGGTACGGACATCGCACTATTGCTGATCGTCTCTGTGCGAAAATCTTTTTCACCCTCAAACCTCCCCACCACATTGCACGTACTGTTCGATTTTCATATTCGCCATGTATAAAAAAAAAAAAAATACTGAGATGTTATTGTTCAAATGTGTTTACGAGGCGTTTCAATAAGGCGATTGCTATTTTGACAGGAAATTGGCACTGATTTGCAATTGCGTTGTTGCAAAGTGGTCAGTGTTGCGTTGTGTTCACGTTGCGATCACAGCAAACGATCAGTTTCGAAACGAGCTTGTTGGTTAAACTAAAAATAAATATGTCTCAATCCCCAAGTATACGGGCGCAATAATAAACAACCTGAATATTTCTATAATAAACTTTTGATTTGATGTATTACGGCCGTCCTAAGCCCATTTAACGTAACTGACAAAAATTACGAAAATGAGTTAGACGTATTTTATGGGTTATGGTAGTGTATTCTTGCAATTTTTGTTTGTAAAGACTTCTGTATGTATGTATGTAGTGTGTTTATTTAACAAAATACTATGAAGTTTGACTTTGAGCATCCGTTTATTCTAGCCGCGTGTGCTAAAGTGAGTATTACACAGGGATAGTTTACTCGCTACTATCTCGCTAGTTTACTATCCGACAGCTAGTGATCCTATTACACGTGTTTAGTGTACTCGCCACTCGCTGCCGCTAGTGGCGCTCTCGTCAACTTGTTTTACAGTCTTTGTTATACATTTTTTAAAATAAATATGCGTTTTTTAATAATACAGTTTTGACTAAACCTTCTGATTGCCGTCCTAAGCCCACTTAACGTAACTGACAACAATTACGAAAATGAGTTAGATGTTTCATATCAAAATTAATGTATCTTCATTCAAAAGTGACTTTTTTAAGCTATTAAATCTAACGTATCTGCATGCGCAGAGAAATAGTATCACTAATACTTAGCGAAAATAATGTATCCAATATTTACTTCGGTCACTACCTTATCATGAAAGATTGAAAAGACTGAATCTCTCCACATTGGAGACGAGGAGATTAAAAGGTGATTTAATTGAAGTATTCAAAATTATAAATAATCATTATTCATGTGAAATGACCAACCTCATTATGTTCAATGAGAACCCTCATCTAAGAGGTCATACTCTCAGACTCTGAAAAGAAAAATCAAATAAGATTGTTAGAGATTCATTCTTTTCAAATAGAGTGGTTGAAGTTTGGAATAGTCATATGTATACATTAACTACTAAAGTATTCATTTTTTTTTTTCATTTTTCCTTAGAATTATCAAAACACAATAAAAAATAACCTCATGCACTAAAAAAAAAAGTTTAAATAAATCAGTAATATATGAAGAATAACACAAATTTAGAATAAAACTTTCAAGTCCATTTATCTCGATATTGTTGTTTTGTCAGTTACGTTAATTGGGCTTAGGACCGCAGTATAAATGTGTATATGTCGGTTGGTATACCTTTTACGCAAAACGCATCGAGGGTAAGCGATTCATTAAATTTGCCCCAATGGAAATGTTAGCAAAAACAAACGTTATTTTATATCTTAAATCTTAGAGGTATGAGATGTATTTTAAATGTTGATAAGTATGCTAGTATAAAAATGATGATGATTGAATTAGATTGGTTGAATGTGAATGATACTTTGAGGATTTGTATGTTGGTATTTTATATTTAAGTTAGATAATAATATGTTACCATTATATTTTAGTAAATTTATTGTGAGAGGAATGGATGTATGTTAATAAAAATAATTAGAGTAAATAGAAATAGGAGAAGCATCTTGTACAGAGGTGTCTTGGAATATAATAGACTGGCAGCATGGAATTAGAAGCTCCAAAACTATTGATAAATTCCTGGCAGTCTTAAAATAAACATCTCTGTATAGGTGCTTAATTAAGGATTAGGTAATTAGTTTTAACTATTATATTATATATATATAAATAAATATCTTTGAGTGTAAATGTATTAAAAAATGTAATTTTATATTCAAATATGAATTAAAAATTGGCATGTCAAATACAGTTCCTTTTTTGCTGGTAGACATATGTATTATTCAATGTTTTGTAATACGATAGGGTTATTTTGCTATATAAAACAAATAAAACACTAGTATGTGTACATTGTATAGAAATGTATGATGTTTACAATTCAGGTGAAAAATCGTGTGTTAAATTTTCAGATTTTGAATTAAAATTTTTTTTGCTAAATGTGCACAGTTTTTCCACGATTCTGGTTCATTCATTTCGTAAAATTAGTAAACATTATTAAAATGATAAATGATAATAGTCTGTGCCTCTAAATAAATGGCGTGTCGAAGTGTCGTTGGAAAATCGCTATCAAATCTTTATATCGCTCTTTAAATACATATGTATGTAGGTATATAACAACGGATGAAAATTCGTTAGGCTCATTATTTTCGTATTTTCCGAAACAAACAGGTGGGTGGATATTTTCCGGTCACTTATTTTTCCGACGATTGAGGTCGTCTCAATTGTAATACAAAGGAGAACCTTTTTATTTTTATTTCGAGTTCATTATTCTTTGTCATTTTTCGCGTCGAATTGTATTTCATACGTGACACACATATATTTAGGTACCTATACTACAATGAATGGTATATATGTATTTATGTAATATTATGGCATAATTATAATTGAGCTTAAGTGATTTCGATGCAGTTTTTATTATATTGCATTACACGTCTAGCTGGAATGTCCTATTAGTTTTATCGCTCTATCGTTTTTCCACACTTCGCCAACACAGAAGAAAAGTGTGGAAAACTATTGAGGTACTTATTCGGTTTTGCGTGTTAAATTGCCGTTAAAATATCTATTATATAATATTAATGGGACGGGACAAATCTCCGCGAAACTCTGCGGATAATTGATCGTTGAGAGGATTCTAGGTGGATTCCGGGACACTTTAGATCTTTGAGTTCTAATTTTCAACACCGGGAAGAATGCTTTTAATTATACGAAAGGAAAATAATGCCGTGGCGCCGAAAACTGTAATTAAAATTGTAATGCAAAGCATCGGAGAATTTATTCAGACTGTGGACTTTTAGAAATTTCCTTTTGGAATTTCAGCTCGTCTTATCCTTTATACTTGGAAAGTGTTCTAAATGTGTACCGAAAGTAGATCAAATCCAACGTACTTCAACTTCATAGTTCCAATAGGAATCGTTCTAAAATTACAGTTGATTAATTCAACCAAGATATTCTACCTGCTTTGTGTATTTACGGTTTGAGAAGCGAAAATGATTAACAACTCACCGTAATCTAGTTGGGATGTTCATTAAATTAAATCCAAATGTAGAATATGCTATTTAGAATTTCAGCAAGTTTTCCCGTAGTATTTTATACATGAACGCCCACTATCGAGCTTGAATGGTATAGTAAATTTTCAAATATGAATTTTAATACAAGTCGCACGCACTTGCTCGTATATTACGATTTGTCTGTCAAGGGCCTAAGGCCAATTTTCGAATTTTACGTCCAATATAACCTAATTAATCCCATAAACTGCTAATAAGGATTTCGAGCGTTGCGCTATATAACATACGCCCCAAAACACAAGGTGAAATTTAACTGTTCGCACTAATCGATAAATCTTCGCGGTTTTGCATTGTTTCAACGGCACAATTAACCCCTATAAACCAATGTCAACAAATCGATATTGGTGAAATTTACACCTATATAGAAATTCGAAAGGAGACTAATATACATATTTTGCGTATTTTAACCGAGTACATACATACATATGCGTATGTGTACTTCATCGCATGTCCAAAACCGACTCAAATTTTCTTTCGTCGTGTCTTCCAGTGAGTAATATCGATAGTATAGTATTTGCCAAGCCTTTTTTTGTGCGAAAAAGTCACTAATAAGTGTGAACATTAAAGTGTTTCGTGTGTTTTCTTCGATGAGAAATGTTGGCGTGTTCGATTATACTGAAAACGCGTAACGCATTGTATGCGAGCGCGCGGATACAATTTTCAAAATTATACAAAAAATATGTTCAAAAATAAATTGAACTAAAATGTAATTGGATCGTGTTGAATACATCCCTAATTAATTTTATATATAGTTAAAAAAAATTAAATTATTATTTTTACATACAATGTTATATTTTTATAGAATATAGAATTATAGACGATCTAAAAATAAAACGTTCGAGTTTCTGTGCAATACACAATCGATTCATGTTTTCCATTGAAAATACTTGCATTATTTACTGTTGGGCTGATTCTGCGTATTGTGGATAAAGCGGGGATAGTTTACTCGCTACGATCTCGCTAGTTTACTGACGGGCACGTAGAGCTGGTAGCAAGTAGCTAATACATAAACCTATTAAGCGGATATTACACAGGGATAGTTTACTCGCTAGTTTACTGACCGGCACGTAGAGCTGGTAGCGAGTAGCTTGTCAACCTATTAGGCGGATATTACACAGGGATAGTTTACTCGCTACGATCTCGCTAGTTTACTGACCGGCACGTAGAGCTGGTAGTATCAAGTAAACCTATTAAGCGGATATTACACAGGGATAGTTTACTCGCTAGGATCTCGCTAGTTTACTGACCGACACGTAGAGCTGGTAGCAAGTAGCTAATACATAAACCTTTTAAGCGGATATTACACAGGGATAGTTTACTCGCTACGATCTCGCTAGTTTAGTGACCGGCACGTAGAGCTGGTAGCGAGTAGCTTGTCAACCTATTTAGCGGATATTACACAGGGATAGTTTACTCGCTACGATCTCGCTAGTTTACTGGCCGTCACCTAGAGCTGGTAGTGAGTAGCTTGTAAACCTATTAAGCGGATATTACACAGGAATAGTTTACTCGCTACGATCTCGCTAGTTTACTGATTGGCACGTAGAGCTGGTAGCAAGTAGCTAATACATACACCTATTAAGCCGATATTACACAGGGATAGTTTACTCGCTACGATCTCGCTATTTTACTGACCGGAACGTAGAACTGGTAGCGAGTAGTAAGTAAACCTATTAAGCGGATATTACACAGGGATAGTGTACTCGCACCAATCTCGCTAGTTTATCGACCGGCACGTAGATCTGGTACTGAGTAAGTTTACTCGCTAGTGTCGCTGTCATCAACTTGTGACGACACGTGTTTTGCCCCCACCGTTAAAATGCCCGACGAATTTTCAATATCGTAAATGTATCATGTCAATTGAAGTGTACTGTGTGTGTTGGGAGCTAAAAATGAAACGTTTAACCTCAAACTGTCAATGAAGTGACGTCACACGAGCCAGCTAGTGCGAGTAAAGTTCAAACATTCGAACTTCACTCGCGCGGCCGAAAAAACCAGCTAGTTCTACTAACTTCGCCTATTACGCGCGGCTATTTACCGGCGGCCGGCAAACCAGCGTGATTGTAGCGAGTAAACTATCCCTGTCCATTATACAAAGGCATCTTAGACGGTTTTGTCGCCGTCTCACACGATCCGTTATTAAAGTGTGTAACGGGTTGTCGACGTATCACAAAGTACTTGTCGTGGCTTATTGGTCTATTTATCGCTTCGGAGACTTCCGCCTTGTCCGCCTTTTATTATGATTGACTCTTATTGCTCTCGGCCACCTTTTAATAAAGTCCGCAAAGCGTCAATCGCACGGCACGGCGTGAAAGGGTCAAAAGGTTCGCGCGCCAAACAATAAACCTAATCAGTTTCCCCGGGGCTATAATAGTGCAAGCTTCAATGGCGTAACTAGCGCGTGAAAAATCGAGAAAAGTGTGCGGAAAACTTTGATTATTCAAATTATCCTCAAAGGGGAATTTTCAACACGTATACACCGTCTTCGCACCACGCTTGATAAACATAAAAAAATATATAAATTTAAATAAAAATTCCATTCATTTAAAATATTTGGGAATGCATATAGACTCTAAACTGAACTTTAAGGTAAATGCTGAATATGTAATTAAAAAAATGGCTAGAAAAGTTGGTGTTTTATGTAGGTTAAGAAATATTTTAAGTAGAAAAAGTAAGGTTTTAAGTTTTTGCCAAATTATTTTAAGAATTATATCATTAGAAATAGTGATATCCATAGTTATTCTACTAGAAATAAGAACCAATTAGTTGTAGGTAGAGTAAGGAAAACAAAGACAGCGGTATTTTTTACAGGGCTGTATTAATGTATAATACCCTCCCGGGGTGCGTCAAGTCTTCTAAGACAATAGATGCATTCTTGAAAAGTGTGAGGAGACACCTCTGTGAGAGATAGTAGTTATGTATAAGTAAAGTGTATAATGTGTAATTTGATTTATGTAGTTGTTATAAATATGTAATAGATGTAAGTTAAATTAGCTAATTAGCTATTATTATATAAAATAAATAAACAAAACCATGTTTATTCATACATACAAAGTTTAGCATTCATATTAAATATGCACACGCTCGTCTCAATTGTATTGTACAATAACTTTCCCGGTTCAATCCGCGACAATTTACATAAAATTATAATAGTTTCAAATAAACTATTTCAACTATGTATGTTTGATATTTTTATACATAGTACGGTGCTAATTGTGCTAATGCGCTAACTAAACAATTACACGACTATTGAGGACACGTACAATATTGACACTTTGAAATTAACAAAGAAAATTGGCGTAGTTCAACGCACTGCCTAATATTTTATCAGTTACATACACCTGGCGTAACTTACGCTTTCAATCTACTGAGAATCTATGTACAATCAATCGGGAAATTTCATTTGTAATTTAATACCATATCATACGTATCTTATTATTGTACATATTGTGGTTCACTATTAAATATGTTAGATAAGTCAACTAGAGATAGATTACAAATATTATAAAATGTTGATTGAATTAGATTGGTTGAATGTGAATGAAACTTTGAGGATTTGTATGTTTGTATTTATATAAAAATGACAGATTTATGTATGTATGTTTGTACATATGTACCTATACATAAAACGCATAGGCGTTTTATAAAATTTGGGGATTTCACACTTTGCCCGTAGCACACATACAATTACTTTTAATATACATAGATTAGACACGTAGAGCATACTACTAATAGGCTATTTTCAAAAATTAGACTCGCTAAGCCATTCTCGATTTTGGTTAGTATTAAATCATGTCCAAATTTCAGGTCAATTTTTAATAAAAAAAAGTAGGAATATTATGTCGGCTAAGAAGATTATTATCTAAAGAAACTAAAATAATAATTTATAATGTAACTAGCTTTATTACCCGGCTTTGCCCGGGGTGTAATTAATATAATGTAATATAGTGTTTGTTTAGTAAATTATTTCGGGAGCCCAAAAAAAAACCACCCCTAAGACGTCCCTCAAGCCCCGGCGGCCCCCTTTTTGGACTCCCTCAAGCCATGCCGGCCCCCCCCTACCACCCCCCAGACCCCCCTCAAGCCCCGGCGGCCCCTTTAATGGGCTCCCGAAAAGCAATGCCGGCCCCTAACCACCCCCCAGACCCCCCTCCTATCCCGGCGACCCTTTTTTGGACTCCCGAAAAGCAATTCCGGCCCCTTACCAACCCCCAAACCCTCCTTCTTACCCCGGCGGCCCCTTTTTTGGACTCCCGAAAAGCAATGCCGGCCCCTTACTACCCCTTAGACCCCCCTCCTGCCCCGGTGGCTCCTTTTTTGGGCTCCCGAAAATCTATCTATCTGCTTAAATCTACTTAAATCTGCCGAAAACATCTACTATCGTGTGTACTTCGTCGTTTCTATTAATCGCGCCCGAGCGACGCCTGGTAATGAATGAATGACCCATACGTACACATGTGCATACATACATACATACAAACTTAAGCGTTTTATATATTAGATTATCAGACCACATCTTATGTATTGTGGTTCATTATTAAATATGTTAGAAAAATAAGTCAACTAGAGATAGATTACAAATATTAAAAAATAGAGGTTGTTGATAGGTATACTAGTATAAAAAAAGATAATGATTGAATTACATTGGTATTTATATTTAAGTTAGATAATAATATGTTACCATCAAATTTCAGTAGATTTATTGTGAGAGGAATGGATGTACGCTAATAAAAATAATTGAATTATAAAAAAATGTTAGAGTAAATAGAAATAGGAGAAGCATCTTGTACAGAGGTGTTTTGGAATATACATAATAGACTGCCGGATGAAATTACATATGTATATAGAAGTTCCAAAACTATTGATAAATTCCTGGCAGTCTTAAAAAAAAACATATATTTATAGGTGCTTAGTTAAGGATTATGTAATTAGCTTTAGCTACTATCTAATATATAAAACGCTTAAGTTTGTATGTTTGTATGTATGTATGTATGTACGTATGGGTCATTCGTCAATTACCAGGCGTTGCTCGGGCGCGATTAATAGAAACGACGAAGTACACACGATAGTAGATCCAAAAAAGGGCCGCCGGGATAGGAGGGGGGTCTGGGGGATGGTAGGGGGCCGGCATGGCTTGAGGGAGTCCAAAAGGGGGGCCGCCGCGGCTTGAGGGACGTCTGGGGGGGTGGTTTGAGGGCCGGAATGGCTTTTCGGGAGTCAAAAAAAAAGGCCGCCGGGGTAAGAAGGAGGGATTGGGGGTGGTAAGGGGCCGGCATAGCTTTTAGGGAGCCCACAAAAGGGGCCGCTGGGGCTTGAGGGACGTCTGGGGGGTGGTTTGAGGGCCGGAATGGAATTTTGGGCTCCCGAAATAATTTACTAAACAAACACTGTATTACATTATATTAATTACACCCCGGGCAAAGCCGGGTAATAAAGCTAGTATTATATAAATAAATAAATATTTTATTTGATAAATAAATACAAGACAAACTACATATAGCCTGCTGATTTCATCGGCAGAAGTTCGGCCATTTGTTATTAACAGCAAATGATTATAGTGCGATGAAAATTACACATTATACATTCTATACTTAATTCAATGTGCGAAACGTATCGAGCGTAATTGGCTCGTTCAAATAACGAAATGGGAAAAAAAAAGCACGTTAATTCGCACCATTATCTCGGGCAAATGGCAGTAACGATACGGACACAATTCCAAATTGACACTAATTTCAGTTTAGCGATGCAAGTTGCTTAAAGTTAATTTTTCTCTTTTGCAAAACTGGGTCGAAGGATCGCACAGAGGATATGTAGATAGACGAAGACGACGTTGTGGAATTCGAAGAATTCGCCCTTTTTAATAACACCGACGGACAGTGAAGTCGCGATGGCCATTAACGACCGTTTCGAAAGCAGATAAAGCAATTACGGATATAGGTTAAAGCAAACAATAGGAAATGCCTCGTCACATTTCTTCATCAATCAATTCGGACGCGGCCGAGACGCACTCGCGGAATTATCGCTCAGTTTCGACCCACAGGTCCATTATCATAGCGAGACGGCGAACTTTGGACACGCACAGTGTAAGCTAAAATTTGAATTGTTTGAATATAATCAAACAACAATTGTGCACTATATCCTCGAGTGTCATAAACAATTGATAAAATTGTTGAAACATTATACGGTGTATTGTTTGTGGGGCTTTTTTTAAAAGGTGCGTGAGGATATTGCACAGAGCGTGCAATTTAAAAGTTGTTTTTTTTTTACTACAATCTGAACGCTTCATTCAACATTCAACTATTGCACAGGTTCCCAACCTTTATCGAGTTGCGACCCCGATATATTTGAAAAAGGCAAAAAATATTATTCAAACACAAAGACACCGATTAAAAAATCTACATATGTAGATCCAGTTGACTCCACACATTCTTCTGAATTCATCAGACCATCGTCCACACGGTCAGCCTTGCTTTCTTTCACATCCTCTCGGATGCCATTCCAGTATTTATCGCGTTCTTCTCGCTACGTGTCCAATCCAACTTTTTCACACGTTCCGCTATATCTTATTATACTTCTTACCCATGTATTCGTCTTGCAATCTATTCTTGTTATACCAAGCGTACATACATCTTTCCATGCTTCTCTGTGTGCACTGGATCTTACGTAGCATTCTTGAATTTGGCATCCACGTTTCACATCCATACGTCATAACTGACAGAAAATTGTATTTTTTTTTAGTTTACTGTTTCAGTTGGCGACCCCACAGAAAGATTCTTTTATTTTTCATTTTAATTTATGTTTTTATTTTAAGATATATACATACATATATTAGATTACAATATTTTATTTATATATTATTATTTACTATTTTTATTTATTTTCATGTTTCAACATACATATGTATCTGGCTGCAGCGTTTGAACTTATGTTTTTTTTTTATCTTTTTATTTATTTTTTTCTTATTACGTATGTACTATTGTAACTCCGTTGAATATCAATGAATGTTTGTGTAGATGAGTATATGTGTATTTAATAGTTTTTATAGTTGTTGCATAGACGGCGCGTTATAATACAACACGTAACAATTTAGCCAAGTCGCGAGCCTATTAAGATATTATGTATATAGTCAAATTGAAGTAGGCCCGTTATTATCTAGTTTGGATCACAGCGTAAGCGCTCAATGTTCCGAGCCAGTGATACCGGGTTCAAATCCCACTCGCGCGACGTTCTGGTTTTTTTTAAATCTATTTACTGAGGCGAGCGTTATCAGCAGACAGACACACACACACACTCAGACAGATAGATGGAATAGGGCTATTATATATGTATATGTAGCGATGATCTGGCCGCTGTAACGATTTGGGGTAACCTGTTATGTTATTAAATAAATAAATAGTGAAGTGTCTTTGGAAATTTAGTACCAAGTGGTCTCCCCCGTTATCTTTTGGAGACGAGGGATTAGAAATAAGTAACGGACAATGATTTTTCAACAACTAAGTTATATAAATCGAAAAATCGTAAGCAATAGACATAGGCCGATCTTGCCAAGGAGGATAGTAATAGTCAATAAAATTTGAACCTTGAATATAATTTTTCTAATAATATTAAACGCAAATCTTCACTTCTGATAAGTTTTGAGTATGTATATTTAAGAAAGTTGATAACAATGTATGTACATATTGTACATATGTTTTGATTACATTGTTAGCTGTGAACTTATTCAAAAAATATGAGGCAATCCATTCAAATGAAAGCTTAAAAGGTTGCATGCATCCGTAATGGATACGTACTGTATAAATGTGTTGGTCTAATAAGTACATGCATATGTATATTAAAATATACATACGTCGAGGAAAAATGTGAAAAAGTTAAAAAAAAAATGAATGATATATACCAGAAGTAAATTAATCAATAGTATGTATGTATAAGTGTCTCAATTCGTATATTGTTTTGCATAAAACGAAGCTGTCAACGAAAAATACTGAAACCGATCCAATTAAATGTGAAATTATTAACGAAATTGATTTTATAATTAACCTGTTCAATTATTTACAGATCTGTAATATGAATTAAACGGTTCGTTCGCACGTCTATTATTCCCAATTCTAAAAATACCTTGCGCCTTTTTGCTCCGATCGATTTTATTTCTAGGAAAATTTTAATTCAATGACGGTACCCTGTCACGCATTCGACAAGTAACCAATTTCGATAAGAAACACATTATATTTTGTAATTTTCAATTTTTTGTGTATTTTTGCGATTATTCGCTCAATCATCATGCCATAATGCGGGGCATACCTGCATATCACTCTGAATATGGTGAATGTTAACGAAAAAAATTAAATACATATAACACCGTTATACATACAGTAAAGTCATAGCTTGAGAATATAATACGTTTATCCTCAAATGAAACTATTGACTCAGAATATGATTTTGTGTGCGAAATTGGTAATTAAATTGTGCAATCGATATTGACACGAATACTTTGAATTGTGCCGACTATGAAATACGCACACATTCCTAATCTAAATGGGTCGTAAATTATTCGTTCAATTTGTACAATTTTAGCGAAAGAAAACGTATATGTATGTACAGTGTATATAAAACGGCAAAGTTGTCGGTAGATAATAACGAAACGGTTTTACTCGGCGATAGGTACACTTATCGGCATTTTCTTAAGAATTTTTAAGTTATCGATGATTAAATCGTCAAACGAAATTTTCTAAATATCAAATGCGTCAAATGTACGCTTTCGTAGAGGCAAATTTGGAATTTGAATCGTGCTAAAATCCCACGACAAGAAGATTTCATAGCAGAGAGATAAACCCATCAGAGTAAACGTGAAAATGTTCATATTATAAAGCTTAATATATTATAGACACGAACGTATTAGTATGCTCTTATATATTTACACAACACAGAAGTGGTAAAAAGCTTTCAAGCGAGTTAAGTTAATCAAACTAGAGCAATACATAGCACGTAGATACACACATAGAATATATGTATACAGGAAATGTTTGCTCATTTTCAAAATTTAATCACGACATCCAAATAATGATTTTATTTTTAAAACGATGTTGAAATTTACGTATGATTAATTCGCAAGTGTGATCAAACGTTCGCAAACGCTTAAACTAAAATATAAAAGGAACAGTTTTTTTCCGTATTGCAAAAAAAGAGGTTGTATATATTACATCTTCCAGTTGGGTGGGTTCTCTATAGAGAAATTTTCAATTTTACAGTTGATCTCGTCTAGTTTTCGTACCTTGTGCGATAGTGTTTTTTTATTGCGTATTGTAAATAATACTATGATTTATATTTGTCGAAGAAAAAACCAGTGCTATTATCGAAAAATTATGTCTTAGAACCTAGCGAATGATTACTAATGCCAAAATTAGAATTTTACACAATAATACAGTATAAGAGTCTTAGATAACAATAAACTTAATAAAATTGTCCCATATGGTCCCCAATTTTTGCTCTACAGCTTTGAAACGTAAAAATACATATAAAATTGTATGAAATTCCCTTGCATATATGTATGTATGTATGTAAAATGCGTTTTTTCTGTATTTATTTTTCAGGCGCTAATTTTGACATTAATCTATTTGGAAAAATCCATCATATCAGAAGAAATAATATGAACTTTAAAATGCTTTAATTTTTATGACTTTGCCGTCATAGTCGAAGATATGTACATATAAACTTTTGAAAACATCACCGGTTAGTTAGTGGCCACTGTGTATGTTTTGCTTTTACACGTACGATGTTATTGTGGTACTGTTATGTCTGGCTGACCAGCTCGTAAATATGACGCCGAATATATGTATGTATGTAAACCAAATGTCGAAGCCGTCGAGCTGAGTACAAACTTTCCGTGCAATACGCAAACAACTTGAAATGAGTTATTGCATTGTTATTTTTAGCGTGTTTTGACTAAAAGTCTCGGGACAGTCCCAAGCGAACCTGCCCTTGGCTCTCCTTCAATATCCTTCCGTCTCCTACAATGTCATTGGATCGAGAATTCTCTCGAAACCCATTCCAAAACAGATTTACACGTGCCAAGTTGGTCTCGGACAAACTTCTGACCTCTAACGGGGAAAACCATATGGCAAATTCTTCGAACTACACAATAAAGACTACCGCACATGTATCCCTCTTCTCCTTTCCCTCTGTCCGAGTTGGCATCGACCAATCAGAGTCCGACACTGCAGAACAGGCGACACTGCGAACCAATTGCATTCAATCTTACGATCAGCTGTTACCTCTTCACCTTTCATCCGTCGCAAGTTTATAAATAAATGTTAAGGTCGAAGAAAGGCCACTCCTCAAGTCGCTCCAGACTTCTTCAGTCACTTCTCAAACTACTCTCTTCCAGACTCCTCCGTATTCTCTCCTAAATTATAATAACAGTTGCCAACACGCAACTTTTCCGAATTGCACTGACGCAAATCTTTATATTTTGTTGTAATTGTGCCATCGAATAAAATTGTGAAATAAACAAACTTCATCATCACCATCAAGCGCTGAGTGTTTTTTTTTAATTTTCTCTGTTTCACCACCTCCAATACATAACAGTACATACATTAAGATGGCTGAGATTTAAAATTACACCGTCAACTTGCCGAAAAGTTGTCGAGTTCAAATTAATAATTACATCAATATCCTGCGGGGCACCGTTCGCCGAAAGCACTACGTCAAGTTGTCGAGTAGTATGTATGTAGGTACAATATACATAAATGTAGGTACTGTATGTACTGTATGTATGTATGTATTATATGTTATTCGGGTCGCATGTGTTCTCATTATGTTCAGTGGGTCGTAAATAACTTAGGTACTCAACACAGACAAGACTACCGCTAATACCTAACACTTGGAGCGATGTGTCAATTTTCAAATTGGAATAAAAACGGTTGACAATTGCCGATTTGGCGGTGCAAAGTGTCGAATGATTGTGTGTGCGATAAAATAAATTGCAAAAATTTTCGGTTCCTTCAAATATACTATGTACATATGTATAGGTATATGATAAAAGCGAAAGTTCACTCACTCAACATGCTTAGATTTGTTGCCTCTATATGTTGTCATATCTGAGGATTCCAAATGCATGGTCGTACTCTTCCATATAGGAACAACACTACTACGTATCGGACCCAGGCTATAAAAACCATCTAATTGCGACTTTAAATATAAGTGAATTGTTAAAATATCCTCAATTGTTATATGTACAATCAACAAAGACTCGTTGTAAACCATAATTCATTGTAAGAGCGTGAAATGTCCTTCCAATTTTTGTAACGTTTCATTGTAACATATAAGAGCGATATTACACTTGGCCACTTCACCAACAACCAGATTTTTTTTGACGGTGGCGAGCATCTTATTACATTGCACCACTTTTACTTCACCAGCTACCTGCTCATCTCATAATCTTCATACAAAAAAAATAGGTCTAGGAAGCTATACGAAAACTAGGTCTATGTAGTAGTATGTAGACGTAGAAAATATATAAAATTCAACCTCTCATATTTCTGTCTGAATTTCATTGTTTTCGAAACAATTGCGTTGACGTTGCGTTGCGTTGACAATTGAGTACGACGATGCAAAAAAAAGGTCAGAAAATGGTTTTGGTGAAGGTTTTTTTCATCGAACCATTGACTTCCAAGAAATTTTTATGCAACAGAGAATCGCACAATCTAATACGTACCATGTAAACCTGTATATCTATCTGGTTGTCGAGGTTCGAAAAAAATCTGGTTGTTCACCACCTCATTCGGGGAATTCGATTCATACAGAATTTAATCGTAATAATTGGTCAGTCAGTGATTAGAGTTTAGACGGGAAGATAGCTCATATATTACCGCTATACTTTGGAGATCATCATCCACACCGCTTGTACCACAACTACATATACCATCAAAATAAATAACCATTAGAACACGGGTTCCCAAATTATGGGTCGCGACCCCAAATGGGGCCGCGAAGGATTTTCTGTGGGGTTGCCAACTGAAACAGTAAACTAAAAAAAAATATTGACTATAATCCAATTTTATGGATGTGAAACGTGGATGTTAAATTCAAGAATGCGACGTAAGATCCAGTGCACACAGAGATGCATGGAAAGATGTATGCTCGGTGTAACAAGAAGAGATCGTAAGAGGAATACATGGGTATGAAGTATGACCAAAGTGGCAGATATAGCAGTGCGTGTGGAAAAGTTGAAGTGGACACATAGCGAGAAATACTGGAATAGTATCCGAGAGGATGTGAAAGAGAGCAGGGTAGACCGAGTGGAAGATGGGCTGATGAATTGAGAAGAATGTGTGGAATCAAATGAATCCATTTCCATCCAGATCCATTTTTAATCAGTGTCTTGATGTTTGAATAATATTTTTGCCTTTTTCAAATATTTTGGGGTCGCGGGTCACTTGACTTTTTTTTTTTAAAGGGTTGGGAACCTGTGACTTAGAACAAGAATTCGAATATAAAATTAGAATCCTGAGCCACAAAAATCACAACTGCAGACTTCAACGCTGGCAATTTGTCTCTATATCTCAATCTCTCACCCACCACCACCCACCAGGAGGAACATAACAATGTGTGGTAATCTAATTCAATTCGACTAACTAATGCAGGTGGTTTGACTTGATTTAATATTTTAAAATATCCCTATTCACAGTTTGCGTCAAATTCACACGAATAAATTCAATCGACAAGGGTGTAGGAATAGAAAGAGAGTCGACAAATAGGGGTGAAAATTGAAGATCAAGGTGAACATTGTCCTGGGTCACGACTCCTAAGGTCGCTCGGGACAATATTGACCGATCGATATAACATTGACACTGACGCACAAACGCGCACACACATAGATATACATAAAGGCGTAACCTACGCTCAGCGCAGAGTACGATCCTTACGCCCCGGTAATATTCGTGTTTATCGACGCATAAAATGCTTGTGAGGTTTTTGTGCGTGCTCGAAAGGACCCTCCTCTATCGTCAAAACCCTTCGACGACCGGCCAATTTCTTACGCAAAAAATGCATTTTATTAAGAGGAAAAATTTTCATTTTGACCGTAGGACATAGTTTTTTTTTTATGCATAATACTTTTCTGCATAGTTTTCAAGCGCATTATGAAAGGGGGAAAAAAATGTACGATGGCGCGTACTCATTCAACTGAAAGCATCTTATATGAATATTTTCTTGTGTCTCGGTTTATGTTAGGCGAGGACGGGTATTTGTACACAGTTTTTAATTAATTTATTTATAAATACAAAATAATATTAATATCACACAATGGCTAATATTTTAAATATAGAATTAAATTACATAAATGAAAATAAATTAAAACTAAATGTGAATAAAACAAAAATGATGTGGTTTAATAGTAAAAATGTGTTGAATGCAGTTGGGATCAATGATACAATTATTGAAATAGTTGATAATTTAAAATATTTGGGAATTCATATAGACTCTAAGCTGAACTTTAAGGTACATGCTGAATATATAATAAAAAAAATGGCTAGAAAAGTTGGTGTTTTATGTAGGTTAAGAAATATTTTAAGTAGGAAAAGTAAGGTTTTAGTCTATAATACAATTGTCTTGCCACACCTGGTTTACTGTGCCACTGTACTTAATATGTTCAGTGGCCAAAATTTAGAAAAAATTCAAAGGTTGCAAAATAGAGCTATGAGAGGTATTTTGAATGTTGGTAGACTAAAAAGTATTAGAAGTATGTTAGATGAATTGGGATGGGTGAGTATTAGAAATTGTTTAAAATTAAGCACATTGTCTTTTGTGTATAAGTTAGATCATAAGTTATTGCCAAGTTATTTTAAGAACTATATTGATATACATAATTATTCTACTAGAAATAAGAACAAACTAGTTGTAGGTAGAGTAAGGAAATCAAAGACAGCTGGTGGTGTTTTTCACAGGGGTGTTTCAATGTATAATGCCCTCCCGGAGTGCATCAAGTCTTCTAAGACAATAGATGCATTCTTAAAAAGTGTGAGGAGACACCTCTGTGAGAAATAGTAGTTAAGTATAAGTATAGTGTATAATGTATATTTGATTTAGTGTTTTGAAATATGTAATAGATGTAGTTAAATTAGCTATTTATTTAGCTATTATTATATAAAATAAATAAATAAAATAACAATACACTACAGTCAAAATAGTTACAAACGAACAACAGATCAAAATAAGAAAGGAACTTAGGAGTTGGGGCTGGAAAGGAGCTTAAGCAAAGATTAGAGAAAAGTATCGAGTAAAAGTGACGAGCAGGATCTATAAATGAAGGAGTTTAGTGAATAATTAGTGGAACAAAGATTCAAATGAAACAATGGAGGGACAATGTACATATAAGGATCCTACTTAGTAGGTAAGGACTATCTAATAAATTATTTAAAAGTTTAAATACAAAGCAGAGATCCGAGACCGTCAAAGACTAAACCTGGAAATGGAGTACGTATGGAACTTCTTGTTAATTTTATCCAATTTATTAATGGAATCTTGGTAAAACGGGCTCCATATAGTACTAGAAAATTCCTGGCGACTTCTCACAAATACATTATATAGTAGAGACACTGTGTCAAAGGACTTAAAGGGTTTGGATACTCTCATTATGAATCCCAAACTCCTATAAGCCTTATTGACAGCCACATCAATGTGGGAATTAAAAGACAATTTACTATCTAATAAGACACCTAGGTCTCTCACACAGTCAAATCTCAATACTCGCGTCTGCCGAATAAATAAATTAAACAATACAGAGGAAGCAAGTCTGGAGAATGTGATATGAAAACATTTATCTACATATATTAACTGATTTATATCACAGTAGCTCGAAAACGAGTCAAGATCGTTTTGAAGCTTAAGGCAGTCTTCAAGGAAAGAAATTTTACTATGAATATAAGTCGAGTACTGTGTTGTTGAACCTTTATTTTATCTCAGTGTCTTTGCGTGGTATTTTATTCAAATTTTAATCGTCTATTGTTTGTGTCTTGTGATGTTTAAAGCAAAAAGTACACGGTATTCGTAGTACATTATTGTTTAATTTCAATTAATTCAAGATCAATCTATCCCAGTATTTAATTATACCTACCACTTAATCGGAGCTAAGTAATGCTGTATTAATTTGACTCAAAGTAAAGACAGACTACGATCAGTTGCAGTGTTTTATAAAAAGACGGTATCATTACTTTTACATAAATGGAATTTAATTCAAGTTTTAATCAAACCTAATTAAAATATTCTGAGTTTGACATGCTTTTAAGTAAAAGTCAGTTATCAGGTTATTTTTAATTAATATTGGAAAATAAACTGCCACACTTTCCAGCAGATGATGTCTTGCATCGCTGTTTCTAAATAATAAATAATTAATTTTAAAATTTTATCGTTTGCCTTTTCTGTAATATTCCGTAAGATACCGGATACAGAATTGATGGTTTTTTTTTTTTTTATAAATTACTCATATTCATAATTAAAATTTCAACACACACAATATAAGGCTAATATTGTATGGAATTCTTAATTGTTTATTCGTTGTCTGTATATATTCCTAATTTCTATACTATCATCTATTTTAATTATTAGGGCGAGGACTAACCTTGTCGTCTGAAATAAATACTATAATTAAATTCAACGTGTTTCATATCTTAAGCGGGTATTATACAGGGACAGTTTACTCGCTACGATCTCGCTAGTTTGCAGACCGGCACGTAGAGCTGGTAGCGAGTAGCTAGTAAACCTACTACACGTGTTAAGTTTACTCGCTAGTGTCGCCACTCGCTGCCTCTAGTTGCGCTGTCATCAACTTGTGACTTGTCAATGTGACGACACGTGTTTTGCGCCAATTGTCAAAATGCCCGCTTAATTTTCAATATCGTAAATGTATCATGTCCATTGAATTGTACTGTGTGTGTGTTGGGAGCTGAAAATGAAACACCTAACCTCAAACTGTTAATGGAGTGACGTCACACGAGCCAGCTAGTGCGAGTAAAGTTCAAACATTCGAACTTCACTAGCGCGGCCCAAAAAGCCAGCTAGTTTACTAACTTCGCCTATTACACGAGCTAGTTTACCAGCGACCAGTAAACCAGCGAGATTGTAGCGAGTACATTATCCCTGTTTAATACCCCCATTACACGTGCTAAGTTTACTCGCTAGTGTCTCCACTCACTGTCGCCAGTGGCGCTGTCATCAACTTGTGACTTGTCAACGTGACGACACGTGTTTTGCGCCCACCGTCAAAATGCCCGCCGAATTTTCAATATCTTAAATGTATCATGTCCTTTGAAGAGTACTGTGTGTGTTGGGAGCTGAAAATGAAACGCTTAACCTCAAACTGTCAATGAAGTGACATCACACGAGTCAGCTAGTGCGAGTAAAGTTTGAGCTCCCAACACACACACAGTAAACACTGTGACAGCGCCACTAGCGAGTAAACTTAACACGTGTAATAGGTTTACTAGCTACTCGCTATCAGCTCTACGTGCCGGTCAGTAAGATAACGAGATCGTAACGAGTAAACTGTCCCTGTGTAATATCCGCTTTACATGCGGCTATTTACTAGCGGCCGGCAAACCAGCGACATTGTAGCGAGTAAACTATCCCTGTGTAGTACCCCTATTAAAAAAAATCATCATCAACATTTTCAGCCGTTCACCATCCACTGCTGGATGAAGGGCTTTACAATATTTTTCCATTCCTGTCTGTCTTGAGCAATCTGCATCCACTTGACGCCACACACTCTTCTCAATTCATCAGCCCATCTTCCACTTGGTCTACCTTGCTTACTTTCACATCCTCTAGGATACCATTCCAGTACTTCTCGCGTCCATCTCCCATCCATTCTTCTCGCTGTGTCTATATCTACCACTTTGGTCATACTTCTTATCCATGTATTTCTTTTACAATCTCGTCTTGTTATGCCAAGCATACATCTTTCCATGCTTCTCTGTGTACACTGGATCTTTCGTGGCATTCTTGAATTTAGCATCCACGTTTCACATCCATACGTCATAACTGGCAGTGCGCATTGGTCGTATGCCTTCTTTAACAGCCATTAAAAATTTTACAGCACAAACTAGCTATTCATCAGCCCATCTTCTACTCGGTCTACCTTGCTTTCTTTCACATCCTCTAGGATACCATTCCAGTACTTCTCGCGTCCATCTGCCATCCATTCTTCTCGCTATGTATTCAACTTTTTCACACGTACTTCTACATACATCTGCCACTTTGGTCATACTTCTTATCCATGTATTTATTTTACAATCACTTCTTGTTATGCCAAGCATACATCTTTCCATGCTTCTCTGTGTGCACTGGATCTTTCGTGGCATCCTTGAATTTAGCGTCCAAGTTTCACACCCATACGTCATAACTTTAATATATGTGATAGGTAGTGATGTTGATGAGATGGCTAATATTTTAAATATAGAATTAAATTATATAAATGATTGGTTGTGTGAAAATAATGTTTAATGGCCAAGATTTAGATAAAATGCAAAGGTTACAAAATAGAGCTATGAGAGGTATTTTGAATGTTGGTAGGCTAAAAAGTATTAGAAGTATGTTAGATGAATTGGGATGGGTGAGTATTAGAAATTGTTTACAGTTAAGCACATTGTCTTTTGTTTATAAGTTAGATCATAAGTTATTGCCAAATTATTTTAAGAATTATATCATTAGAAATAGTGATATCCATAGTTATTCTACTAGAAATAAGAACCAATTAGTTGTAGGTAGAGTAAGGAAAACAAAGACAGCGGTATTTTTCACAGGGGTGTATTATGTATAATACCCTCCCGGGGTGCGTCAAGTCTTCTAAGACAATAGATGCATTCTTGAAAAGTGTGAGGAGACACCTCTGTGAGAGATAGTAGTTATGTATAAGTATAGTGTATAATGTATATTTGATTTAGTGTTTTGAAATATGTAATAGATGTAGTTAAATTAGCTATTTATTTAGCTATTATTATATAAAATAAATAAATAAAATAACAATACACTACAGTCAAAATAGTTACAAACGAACAACAGATCAAAATAAGAAAGGAACTTAGGAGTTAGGGCTGGAAAGGAGCTTAAGCTAAGATTAGAGAAAAGTATCGAGTAAAAGTGACGAGCAGGATCTATAAATGAAGGAGTTTAGTGAATAATTAGTGGAACAAAGATTCAAATGAAACAATGGAGGGACAATGTACATATAAGGATCCTACTTAGTAGGTAAGGACTATCTAATAAATTATTTAAAAGTTTAAATACAAAGCAGAGATCCGAGACCGTCAAAGACTAAACCTGGAAATGGAGTAGTTACGTATAAGTATAGTGTATAATGTGTAATTGATTTATGTAGTTGTTATAAATATGTAATAGATGTACATAAGTTAAATTAGCTAATTAGCTATCATTATATTAAATAAATAACTGGCAGTGTGCATTGGTCGTATGCCTTCTTTAACAGCCATTAAAATTTTTACAGCACAAACTAGTCAAAAAACAAATTTCCACCACTTTATTGATATCAGATATTTTTCCACACTACCTATACAATAGTACATACATTCTACGTGGCCAGTTCTGGCAGAGAAATGTCCCTGTGAGCAATTATGGACCATCTCACCCCGATCGTCGTATACTGCAAGGGATGTCCCTCATATATCAACTCAGGGTTTTGCCTACGTTCCCCATCATCCCCTGCAAACAACCCCCGTACCTCGTTTTACGTGACGCAAATTCGTAACTACGACAAAACCTGCTCTCTGGCGAACCTGTTCCAGTTAACTTAACTATTCGCGAGTTATAACCGGGTACCGTTTTTCCGCCATTTACGTCCACCCCCTACCAAACTGTGGCTCGCGTCGCAACGGCACGTCTGATACGATCGCATTTTCATCTTTACATGTACACATACATATGTACGTACATTTTTTTGACACTATCAAAATGAATGATATACATTTTTTCATCGACGATAAGCCGAGCCGGTGCGAAAACCGTACGAATTTATAGTCGTGTAAAAAAAAATCTGTTATTGTAACGATTCGTTATATCGGAGCGTATCTTCAGATGTGTCATAAACTGTCGAAGTAGCACATATTATTTCCCATATCTATGTATCTACATATACATATACATAAAAATGAATGTCTGTCTGTTTGTCTCTTATAGGCTCCTCAACCACTCAACCGATCGCAATGAAACTTTCAGGACTTATTGTGCTCATGCTGGGGATGGTTCTTGTGAAAAAAAATCTGGAAAAAACGGGAACGGGAACGGGAACGGGCCTGCCCACGTGTCAGATAACGTACTAGGAACTGGAACGGGAACGGGATCGGGAACGGGCCTGCTCACGCATCAGATAACGTACTAGGAACGGGAACAGGAACGGGATCGGGAACGGGATCGAGACCGGGATTGGGAACAGGAACGGGATCTGGAATGGGAGCAGGAACGGGATCGGGAATAGGCCTGCTCATGCGTCAGATAACGTACTAGGAACGGGAACAGGAACGGGATCGGGAACGGGATCGGGACCGAGATCGGGAACGGGAACGGAACTGGAACGGGAACGGGAACGGGAATCGGGCATTGCAACGCATGCCGGGTCAGCTAGTACCTACATATATATAATATTGGTCGTCAAACGTATTGATTTATCGGCATTGTTATTAATTGTTACACGTTTTATTTTACTGACGAATTAAATCTTTGAACTCGTACGTCGAGCGTAGCTCGACATTTACTTTGACTTCATTTTTTAGATGAAAACTGACTGAAATCACTATTTTTTTTGCCAATCCAATTAGCATACCTTGGAGAACAGCTGGTCCAGTTTTGAAATTTTTGTTTCACGCCAGTGATTCTCAAACATTAGTTTTCCAAAAGCGTAATTTCTTTTTAAGTAAAAATGGTTACTTGAGAGGTTAAAAAAATTCTCAAACATTCTCTTTATTTTATAAAGCCTCTAAAATATCCCTGATGAAATTTTTCATCTCCAAATTTCATCCAAAGTGAAAATATATTATTTGAGAATAGCTGGTTATTTTTACAACAGTATGGGGAAGATTTTTTTCATCATCAATAATAATATGTAAAATCATTATTTATTAGAGAAAATAATTTTTTTGTCGAACGTTTTAAAATTTTATGAAGAAAGGTAATCATGATTTTCAAATCAAGTTTAACCCATGTTTAGATTTTTTCTCGTAAAGTTGCTTACCCTGATGGGATGGTCCAAATCTTCAAATAATTTATTCAAGAAACAAATTTAAAAAAAAATCAAAATCACCGAAATTATGGTATTTTCAAGTTGGTAAAGATGAAATGGATATGTTTCTGTAGAAACATTTGAGAAGCACTAGTTCGAAAGATTCATCTAATGGTTTTTCATCTTATACAATGCCGAGGATGCTTGTTACACGGATTTATAGTTATTTTTTGTCCCGAGAGGTTAAAAATATTTTATTTTTGTAATTGACTTTCATCGTTTGGAAATAAATTGAAAAATGTCAAAATTAATTCCGAGTTTATTTTTGCGGTCCTGTGTATTATGAACGTGTTCGTCAAGAGCGGTTCAATTTCGTTGAAGACAAAGCTATCATCAAGTGTAATACCTTAATCTTCATTACACGTCACCGTTTAAGCTGTCCCTAATAAATAACTGTCACTATTGTAAATAATTCAATTACGCTTGTTGGCAAACGATAGCCCTAGATTTTCGCTCTACTGTAACGGATGTATGACCTTATGTATTTTAATTTCATTGAAACTTAAACGAACTTGAACATTTTAAATTTTTCTGTTATCTTCGTATCAGAATGAGTGGACAGTAGAATGCTTAGTTCTTAATACGTTTTCCGTTAATACACTTAACTACTTTACCAAGTATATTATTGAATTATTGTCTATGTATTCCTTATAGTAGGAATATTGTGTCAACTAAGAAGATTATTATCTAAAGAAACTAAAATAATAATTTATAATGTAATTGTCAGACCACATCTTATGTATTGTGGTTCATTATTAAATATGTTAGATAAGTCAACTAGAGATAGATTACAAATATTACAAAATAGAGGTATGAGATGTATGTATTTTATTAAAATTATTTAATTATAAAAAAATGTAAATAGAAATAGGAGAAGCATCTTGTACAGATGTATTTTGAAATATAATAGACTGCCGGATGGAATTAAAAGTTCCAAAACTATTGATAAATTCCTGGCAGTTTTAAATAAACATCTCTGTATAGGTGCTTAGTTTGGGATTATGTAATTAGCTTTAGCTACTATATTATATAAATAAATAAATAAATAGGTACATTTCCAAATCATTTAATTAGCCGGAGACAAACATTGCAGACATACATTTAACGATCCTTTGGGTTTTATGCGTAACTTCTGAGTGCAACGACAATATTATTTCTGGTAGCCGTGTTGCCAATTGAACCAAATTTAGTATTGTCACTGCAGACAAACGCAAATAATACAAATGACATTTGGCTCCTCGTGTACCAGTGCTCGAAATGGAAATTTTCATGAATGGGAGCGCTCGATAATTTTCAAAAAATATCAAACAACCCTTTTTTTTTAACTATACATATGTATAGAAAATGTACGTACATTTCTATACATACATATATTATAACACCAAAACACTTACGTAAAATATGTACACCAATATAAATGAATTTACGGTTGTATATATTAGGTTATTAGTATTATTATTATAGAAACTTTATTACATACATACATGCACAATTTACACGGTTAATTTTTTTTTAAATTTGAATAATTGTTAATATCACTATTTAGTAAAGTCACGTGCAGTAATTATAATTCAGACAACTTAAAAAATGTTGCTAGAAAAGTGTTTGTTAGTGATGAAGTGCAGTAATAAAATATAAATAAAAAAAATAATCAAGCGATTCCCGATGATAGATTGAAATTGCAAATACGTTCGGTAAATTCAAGTTCTCTCATCAGAGGGACAGGCAAGACTGAAGCATTTTGAAATTTTGGTTCCTTTAGTATAATGGTAGCGGTACAGCTATTTTAGAAATTTTGTTAAAACAAGAAAGCCGACAATTCAAAGAAAGATATCGTAAATTATCGAAATGACCGATGCCCCGAGAGGGACCCGTTGCAGTTCGACCATAGTGTGACAGACAGTGCCGACCATAAAGCAATAAAACTTTTTGCGCATAAAAACCCTCGAATTCTAAATGTTATCTTCAAGTAACACAAGTGCATCCAGCTTTTTCAAAACATAATAATATTTTAAATGGCTTTTGGCTACAGATAAGATGCCTTTGTCGGAATTGAAATGTAAAGAATTTAACTTTCAGTCAAAGATTGTGATTTAGGAGTCATAAATGTAAAAAAAATTCACCTTCTAACATTTTTTCGGCAATAATTATTGAAAGAGCACGGAAATTTTGGTTTTTTACGAAAGGGAGCGATAAATTTACAGATTTCACGAAAGGGTACGCTACGTTTTCAAATCTCACGAAAGGGAACGCCCGCTCCCTGCCGCTCCCGCTGAATTCGAGCACTATCGTGTACATATCAAACACGGAATAATATACATATTTTGAAATTACCAAAAAGTGTCAAATTACTTTTATTTTGTCACGTAGATAACTAATTTGTATTCGTGCGTATTTGGAAAAATCAAAGAATCACCGAATCCACCATTGCATTGAGGCCAAAGTAAACGTAAACAGGAAAATTTTTTCCTCGTGCAAAGTTGGGCTCGGTACCGATGAAATTTTCCGATGAAAATGTGTGTTATGTCGGAAAACTCATTCTCGTTTATTGCCGATATGATCGGGTCACCGATGTACACATATGTATAGACGTTGTGCAAAAATAGAACACATACGCGGCTCGTTTACCGAAAAAATTTTCGCATTGTTTTCACACAGCACAGTGTTTGAAAATTGATTAAATTCGCACAGCACTGAGGAAAAGCTCCAACCTTGAAATTGGCATTAGCGTTAAGTGCAGGGGCACCGAACTGCCGGAAAATATGTAAAATTATTCAAATGAGAAGCCTTTCATTTGTAACGTCTTGTGGGGTTTTCGCTCTCGTCGAGACCATTCGACCGTTTGTCAATGTTTAAACGCAGTATTATTATTTTGCACGTGGAAAAATTAGCTTAAACGAAAAATTTTCCGTGGCGACGTTCCGTCTACTTCCGGTCAATCATTTTTCACAATAAGTCCCCTAGTTTCAAAGTAATGGAGCGGTAATTTTTAATTTCACATTCATGTCCAACGGGCAAAAATCTACGACAAAGGTTATGGCTTGTATTTTCTTAGTCAGTAATTCAAATAGATGGTTAGCATCTGTAAAAATTATTTATTTATATAATACTAGCTTTATTACCCGGCTTTGCCCGGGGTGTAATTAATATAATGTAAAATAGTGTTTGTTTAGTAAATTATTTCGGGAGCCCAAAAAAAGGGCCGCCGGGGCAGGAGGGGGGTCTGGGGTGGTAAGGGGCCGGCATAGCTTTTAGGGAGTATAGTAACGCTATGACGTCCCAAACGTCCCTCAAGCCCCGGCGGTCCCCATTTTGGACTCCCTCAAGCCATGCCGGCCCCTTACCACCCCCCCCAGACTCCCCTCAAGCCCCGGCGGCCCCTTTATGGGCTCCCGAAAAGCAATGCCGGCCCGTTACCCCCCCCCAGACCCCCCTCCTATCCCGGCGACCCTTTTTTGGACTCCCTAAAAGCAATGCCGGCCCCTTACCAACCCCTTAGACCCCCTCTTGCCCCTTTTTGGGCTCCCGAAACACTATCTGCTTAAATCTACTTAAATCTGCCGAAAACATCTACTATCGTGTGTACTTCGTCGTTTCTATTAATCGTGCCCGAGCAACGCCTGGTAATTTACGAATGACCCATACGTACATACAAACTTAAGCGTTTTATATATTAGATAGTAGCTTAAGCTAATTAATTATAATCCTTAACTAAGCACCTGTACAGCGATGTTTTTTTTAAGACTGCC
Source organism: Parapsyche elsis (assembly GCA_022651745.1). Taxonomy (NCBI): domain Eukaryota; kingdom Metazoa; phylum Arthropoda; class Insecta; order Trichoptera; family Hydropsychidae; genus Parapsyche; species Parapsyche elsis. The sequence continues at coordinate 733,355 of JAGVSN010000045.1, forward strand.
AGGAATTTTTCAATAGTTTTGGAACTTCTAATTCCATCCGGCAGTCTATTATACTCCAAAACACCTCTGTACAAGATGCTTCTCCTATTTCTATTTATTTTAACATTTGTTATAATTAAATTATTTTTATTCCTTACAATTATATTCACATACATCCATTCCTCTCACAATAAATTTACTAAAATATGATGGTAACATTTTATTATCTAACTTAAATATAAATACGAACATACAAATTCTCAAAGTATTATTCACATTTAAACATAGATGTAGAATAACATAGATTGGCCTTAGCGCCCGAAAAATGACTTTTGTTTTTGCTTGCCTTTTTTTTTGTGGGACTTTTTTTTTGTGAGAATTCCCCGCACTTTAGACCCCCCCGCAACCCCCCGTTGCTTCTGACGCTTTGTCCAGGCAAATTTGTTTGGAATGGCATATCTATGGTATTGTATATCTATGCATTCAAACAATCTAATTCAATCATCATCTTTTTTATACTAGCATACCTATCCGCATTTAAAATACATATCATACCTCTCTTTTGTAATATTTGTAATCTATCTCTAGTTGACTTATCTAACATATTTAATAATGAACCACAATACATAAAATGAGGTCTGACAATTACATTATAAATTATTATTTTAGTTTCTTTAAATAATAATTTTCTGAGCCGACATAATATTCCTACTTTTTTTTTATTAAAATTGACCGTGTAACTTAAAATCTAACTTCTCATCCAATATTATACCCAAATATTTGAAATTATTAACTAGTTCAAATATTAAATTTAATAGTTTTTATAGTTGCTGCATAGATGGCGCGTTATAATACAACAACGTAACCATTTAGCAAGGTTTTATTGATTGACAATTAATATTGTCAAATCGTAGCAAGATCGTCAGCATCAGACAGACGGACGGACTTCGTCTATTATTGTATATACATAATTAGTTGATATTTGTATTCAGTGTCTAAAAATCTACAAGAAAAAATTTACACATTTCATTTTTGATACAAAAACTTGCAGACGACTGTCAAAATCGTTTTATACACGTAAGTTGTCGTCGTTACGTGTTTGTAACCCCAATTTGTTTCCGATTATTTATGAAGGTATGTCAGATTTTAATTTGTGCCGAATTTATGTCGTCATATTATGGGTATAATATGTTATGGGTCGAGAGGCAGAGAGGAAAAATTTTCATTTCTCGTCCATTAGCCAAATTGCCGCGAAAATTCGATACGCGCCCATCCCCAATTCGGGCCTGAATCCGTGTTGAAATTCTCGGTGTCTTCCGCTTTGAATTAAAATACCGTTAAAGCGTATAAATCACGGACGACAAAAAAAAAATGTAAAAAAAATAAAGCAAAATACATATAAGCGTGAAAATATTTTCATTTGGGCCCGATCGAAAGGATTTACGCGAAAATTAGTGAAAGTTTTACTATAAGGTCACAATTTGTCGAAGTGAACCAAGCCCACTTTGACTTGTTAAAATTTTATAATAAATTAATAACACTTTATATCTATATAATAGCCCTATTCCGTCTGTCTGTCTGTGTGTGTGTGTGTCTGCTGATAACGCTCGCCCACGTAAATAATTAAAAAAACCAGAACGTCGTACGAGTGGGATTTGAACTCGAGATCACCGGTTCTGGACAGTGAGCGCTTACGCTATGCCTGCAGAAATTTGACAATATTAATTGTCAATAGGCTCGCGACTTTGCTAAATTGTTACGTTGTTGTATCATAACGCGCCATCTATGCAACAACTATAAAAACTATTAAATTTAATATTATTTTTCAGTTCGGGTGATGAGAAAGCGCTTTGTTGATATTCAACTGGCTTACACTAGTTTTGATATATTTTTGTATAAAGTTAGCTTTCACTTCATTATGACCGATTGTTAATTTTGTACCTATATTATCATATTTCAAGGTAATTGATTATAATTTAAAAATCATAGTTCGCTTAAAAAATCATTTCGACTTATTCACATTTAAGCGAAATGTAAATATCCAATCACTATATTAGTAATTGGGTCATTTTAAGTTCATAACCTATACTTTTGAGTTAAATAACCCGTCATAAATGTGTACACTTGAAGAGTTTTCGGTTTCAACAGACTGAAATTCGACGCTTAATTACTCTCAGTGCTCTCACAATGATGGAATAATATTCATTTCAATTTTTATCTCCGCTTTTTTTAATTATTGTTCATAAACAATATTTATCGCTCGACAATGCATACTTTAATGAGTCTTTAGAGAGGAGAGAAAGCGGCGAACGTGTCTCTTGAAAATAATGATAGGTAATATTTCGCCTAAGATTGGTTCTTTAAAATGTGTAAATCGTTCGGCGTAATGTTCAATTTGTACACATGACTTGGAAAGTTTAAGAAAATTGACATTTTAAACGTACTTTTTATATAAGAGTAAGTGTTTAACGATTGAGTTGTGAACTTCAATTTAGCAAAGGAGTGAAAGGCATTCCAGGCACGTCCTTCATAAGAAGTTTGTTTTGAAGTTGCCGAAGCTGTGCAAAATGAAAATCTAGGAAATTATTTTTCTTCGACCCACACAAATATATACAGTATAAACTATTTGTCCTTTTTTTTTGTCTTGTATGTAATTTTACTATATAAGAAATATATGTAGATTTAATAAAATTTTCTCATGGAATAGGTTTTCAATACAATAATTTTCAACTTTGGAACCTGAACTGGACAATTACTTGAAAATATTTTAATGTTTTTAATACTACAATAATTCAAAGATAAACTATACTGCCGTCCTAAGCCCTGACAAAAATGAGTTAGATGTGTTTTAGGGGTTATGGTAGTGTATTCTTGCGATTTTTCATATCAAAATTAATGTATCTTCATCCAAAAGTGACTTTTTTAAGCTATTAAATCTAACGTATCTGCATGTGCAGAGAAATAGTATCACCAATACTTAGCGAAAATAACGTATCCAATATTTACTTCGGTCACTAACCTTATCACGAAAGATTGAAAAGACTGAATCTCTCCACATTGGAGACGAGGAGATTAAGAGGTGATTTAATATTGAAGTATTCAAAATAATAAATAATCATTATTCATGTGAAATGACCAACCTCATTGTGTTCAATGAGAACCCTCATCTAAGAGGTCATATACTCTTAGATACCGAAAAGAAAAATCAAATAAGATTGTTAGAGATTCATCCTTTTCAAATAGAGTGGTTGAAGTTTGGAATATACTTATATATATACATTAATAGTGAATAATGAAGTGACGTAACTACTAAAGTATTCATTTTTTTTTAATTTTTCCTGAGAATTATCAAAACACAATAGAAAATAACCTCATGCACTAAAAAAAAGTTTAAATAAATCAGTAATATATGAAGAAAAACACAAATTTAGAATAAAACTTTCAAGTCCATTTATCTCGATATTGTTGTTTTGTCAGTTACGTTAAGTGGGCTTAGGACGGCAGTATAGTCTCCAATATTCATATTTAACATTTATGTAATTACTAGCTTTTGATAAATAATAAATAATAAAACCAGCCAGTGCTTTGGAAAATCGAACTAATCAGCATTTTTATGCTCAAAAATAAAAGCTATATCCAGTCTGCGAACCAAAAAAAAATAAATCATTTGTCATACGGATTATATTGTATTCGCCTACAGATCCAAAGGAAATCTTCATTGAACTCGGCGCTAATTAAATCCCCACTTAAGGCGTCCGCACACCTCTGCGAATTCGTATTCGCATTACGAAGAAACGCACGAAAAATTTATGAAGTTTTCGTATTCGAATTAGGAAAACGCACGCAGATTTTCGACCGGAAAATCGAAACGGAATTTGTTGTACACGATATTTTCGGAATGTACTCGATTTTATCCCATTCGGTACGATCTGACTTGATAGGTTATGTCAGAGTGACAGAAATCAGACGATTTTGTCAACAGTCAGCCGATCCTTGATGACACACCGTTATAAATTACATTCAACAATAAAAGTAGAGCTTCGTCTTCATCTGAGGAGTCCATATCAGAATCGTGAGTGGAATACAAACGTTCCGAAAGCGAGGTGACAAATGGTAGTTTGATAGGTTATGTCAGAATGACAGAAATCAGACGATTCTGTCAACAGTCAGCCTATCCGTGATGACAAACCGTTATAAATTACATTCAAAAATTAAAAGTAGAGCTTCGTCTTCATCTGAGGAGTCCATATCAGAATCGTGAGTGGAATACAAACGTTCCAAAAGCGAGGTGACAAATGGTAGTTTTATAGGTTATGTCAGAATGACAGAAATCAGACGATTCTGTCAACAGTCAGCCGATCCTTGATGACACACCGTTATAAATTACATTCAATAATTAAAAGTATTTAACTAATTATTCATATAAACATGCGGCCAACATTAGAACTTCGTCTTCATCTGAGGAGTCCATGTCAGAATCGTGAGTGAAATACGAACGTTCCGAAAGCGAGGTGACAGATGGTAGTTTGATAGGTTATGTCAGAATGACAGAAATCAGACGATTCTGTCAACAGTCAGCCGATCCTTGACGACACACCGTTAACTAATCATTCATATTAAATATGCAGCCAACATTACAGCTTCGTCTTCATCTGAGGAGTCAATGTCAGAATCGTGTGTGAAATACAAACGTTCCGAAAGCGAGGTGACAGATGATAGTGCGCTATTCAACCGGTAGAGTGTGGAATGGCGCTGCCGTCGTGCCAGTGTGTGCGGTACAATTGACAGACTTGGTGCGATTTTCCTATACGAAATCCGCAGCAGTGTGCGGGCGCCTTTATTCACATCAACGGCGGCGTTACGTTTTAGAACGTAGACGTTCAATATTGCTTCGGGTACTCAATCAAACCCCTACCGACTGCATAATTAACACGAAGGAAACTGTGCAAATGTTGAAACAATCACACGTCTATAAATAAATAGTTACAATACAACGCATACTAAGACAAAGGGTTACTTACACATTTCCTTTCCCAGCACCCAGGTTTCCGGTCTCGTGTTGACTTCGACGAGGACAGTAGGTGTGCAGACCAAAAGCACCATCAGATCAGCTATGCTCAAATTCATCAGGAATATGTTGGTCGAATTGCGCATATCCTTCGTCTTCATGATGACTATGGGCACCATCACGTTTCCGACCACGCCCAAGCACATTATGATGACGCAGAACACCATAGACGTGGTCCTGATGTAGGCTGGTATCTGATCAGACTCTGAGGAGTTTCTAACACTGTTGGACTCGTCGCTGGTATTGAACGACGATAGAAGATATACCAGGGAAGAATTTGCGTCGTCGACGTCGACTGTTGCCGTCGTCGACGACGACTCGTATAACTCATCCTGTCTGTATGCCTGCTGTAGCAGTGGTCTATTCTGATGGGCAATATCCTCAGGTGTTAGATTCCAGTTGAAAATTATCGAATGGTCGACTAGTTCCGGTTGAATACCGGTCGAGTTGAACTGTCCCGCTAGCGTTTGAACTGCACTAAACGGACCGACGACCGTTGCGATTGTTGAAATCATATATGAAACGACTCTATCTTCAGTGGTGCATCTTTAGATTTTGGCTATTTCGCTAATCGTCTTCGTTCGAAGACATGTAAAAAATGTATGCTTACATGTGTTGGTTGTATGTGAATGTATGTAGACGCGCTTCGTGTGTAACTTGTCACATTGAAATGTCTCTAGTCGCACTCAAGTCATACTTAAGTCTTGGTTTTGGTGTGTCGTGGTGTGATTTTTTTTCAGTTTATCTTTTATGATGCGCTGCGTAAACGGTGGTGCCATTTCTCATCTGAAAATCAAAACAAAATTTGTTAAATTTAGAATGATTAATGCGATCGTAGACTTGCAACTGTGATTTAATGTTAATTTGTTCAAACTTTGGCCTTATTATGTACATACATACTGTGTAAATATTATTGGATTAGATTACACAGAGCAACAAAAAATCACGTTTTTTAAAATCCAGAGCGGAGATTGGTCAATCTTTACTAAGTGTGACCCATTAAATTCGAATCCGATAATTATTTTTGTTGATATGCTCTCGTTTATGAGATATTCGCGATTTAAAAAATGTAAAAAAATATCCATTTTTTTGGCTTTTGCGGTCTATAACTCAAAATATAGTATCGCTGTGCTCAAAGTGAGTATTGAAATCAATAGTCAGATATTTTTTCTATTGATTTTAATTTTTTATTACTTTAAAATACTTATAATTAATTATCTAGCGAATTTTTAAAGTCAAAAAAATATATATTTTTTACATATTTTTTTCCCATGCTATTTGGCATTTATTTGGAGAGTTGTTTAATTCACCACGTTTATAAGGATTGGTTTTCTGTTTCGATATTTTTTTTATTTTATCTTAACGTACTAATTCGAGCGGCAAATGATTTTAAACTACGTTATGATATGTTACCGGCGGCTTATGTAAAATATGTATATTATTAACATTTGATAAGAATTGTAAATAGGTTTTTGAGCTCTTTCTCCTATTATGCTTTATACACTAACATTAAAATAAAAGAATCCTTATAAATACTAACAAAATGAACAATGTGTAAAATAGATAATGGTCACTGGACCAGTAGCTATTAAAATAGATTTAAGATGTATTGTGAACATAGTATATGAACAATAAAAAGCTTTTTTAAATAAAAAAAAAAATAAGTAGACTTTCAACTGTGATTTAATGTTAATTTGTTCAAACTTTTGCCTTATTATATATGTACATGCATACTGTGTAAATATTATTGGATTAGATTATTTGTCCGTTGACGATCAAAATGTGCTTATCATTATATTATATATGTAATAGCCCAGAACCGTCTGTCTGCTGATAACGCTCGTCGAGGTAAATTATCAAAAGACACGAAACGTCCGCGCGCGCGCGTGGGATTTGAACCCGTGATCATCAGTTTGGAATGATTCGTGCTAACACTATCACCCAACGGAGACGATGATGAACCTGCTACGATTTAACAATATAATATCTCACTAGGCTCGCGATTTTGCTAAATTGTTACGTTGTTGTATTATAACGCGCCGTCTATGCAACAACTACATATAAAAACTATTAAATACACATACACTCACCCACACATCCGTTGATATTCAACGGGTTTACACTAGTCATATATATAATAGCCCTATTCCGTCTGGCTGACTATGTGTGTGTGTCTGTCTGCTGATAACGCTCGCCGACTTAAATAATTAAAAAAAACCAGAAGGTCACGCGAGTGGGATTTAAACCCGTTGGAACGAATCGTGCTAACACTATCATCCAACGGGGCGATGGTGGGCTTACTACGATTTGACAATATAAAATGAAAAATGACAATAGGCTCGCGACTTTGCTAAATTGTTACGTTGTTGTATTATAACGCGCCATCTATGCAACAACTACATATAAAAACTATTAAATACACTCACCCACACATCCGTTGATATTCAACGGGCTTACACTAGTCATTTATATATATATATAATAGCCCTATTCCGTCTGGCTGACTGTGTGTGTGTGTGTGTGTGTGTCTGTTTGCTGATAACGCTCGCCGACGTAAATAATCGTGCTAACACTATCATCCAACGGGGCGATAACGGGCCTGCTACGATTTGACGATATAAAATGAAAAGTGATAATAGGCTCGCGACTTTGCTAAATTGTTGTATTATAACGCGCCATCTATGGAACAACTATAAAAACTATTAAATTTAATATTTTTTTTCAGTACGGGTGATGAGAACGCTCCGTTGATATTCAACGGGCTTACACTAGTATGCTTATTTTTTTATTTTATTTATTTATTAACAGGTTTTTAGCCCAAAATATAGATTACATATACATACATATACATACATATATAAAAACAAAAGAATAAGAATATCAAAAAGATACATAGAAGTTACACAGAATATAATATAATATAATAGAAAACATAAGAAAATCAAACAAAAAAAAAAAAAATAATACTATGTGCTTGTATGCAAAATATGCGGTAAATGTGACGCACTATCAATTTCAAGTTCAATTTCCAAAAAGTTGAGCTAAACTGCTCACGTTCATGCGTGTACTTAGCCAGTACCATCATCTGTAGATTTGGCAATAAAACTATGAAGATAAAAATAAATTAAAATTGACAAAGTTTTCGACTGTTGTGTCCAATCTTTCGAACTTGTACAGTCGTACAGTTGTTTTTGAATATTTCTGTGTATATTTTCAATTCGGATAAAAATGTATACAATATGTTCCGTGTCAGATGTTCCGAGAATCTGTCTATTATGTTTCATTGGTCGCGTTTGCCCCGTTTGACAACTATGTAGTATGTCAACATTTTTAGATTCTAAAACAGACCGCACATTATTACATATACACATAACCTTTCCAGTAACAGATTACTTTAACCGCTCCGTGTTAATCGGATTCGAGACCGGAAACAGACGCAGAAGCCAACTGCACCAGACAAGCTACACGTCTCTTTTTCAGATAATTTATCGTCTAATATTCAGCAGAAAGATCTGAAACACGACGTATTTGCGAAATGTAATGTGTGGAGATGTGAAAATTCATTTAAATTGTGTTTTTGGCTTGACGCGTCAAGCATCAAATTAAATATATTTGGTTTATATCATACCTATGTACATATGTATATAGTAAACGTTGAATATTTGCGCATCAAATCAGTGAGCTAATTCCTAGTTAACCCAAAATTTAAATTAGAATAGATATTTATAATCTTCTTTAACAAACAATCAAGAAAGCTTTGGCATGTCTACTTATACATTTGTCGATTGAAATTCATATTAAGATTAAATGATTCTCTGTTTATAAGACAATAAAATTTTCAAACTGAATTTTAATATAAAAAAACTTTATATATTGCACAATTAGCTTTGAGACTTTTAAGGTTGGTGCTTTTGACTTAATTTCAAGAGTAGACTTGGTTCACTTTTGTAATGAATTGTTAGAATATTACACTGCAAGAAGAGTAGACGCTAAGTCGTTTAACGACCATAAGCAAAAATAGCTTATTAAATGAAAAGTTTATCGGCGATAAATTATGTGCCGCTCCGAAATTATTAGTTTATACATTTTACTTTAATGCAAAATGTTATGATTTTGAGAATAGTTAAACGTACAAATTAAACCGATCTACTCTACTTCAAAATTTACGTTAGTACGAGTAAACTTCAATGGACAATTTTAAAATGTAATACGGTGCTTATTTAAAATATTACTGTTTTATTATATGTACGTATATGAGAATGTGTTACTTTATAAGTTTGATCAATTTTAGGTGTTGTAAAGTTTATTATATATGTAATACTGTTTTCTAATGAGTTTGAAAGTTTCCGATTGCAATATTCCATTCTCGTTGTTTAAACGCTTACAATTCCATTTATATGTATATATGTATGTATGTACATACAAATACGCGTTAATACTTCAGCTGAAACTTCTTTAATTTATATTATAATATTATTAATGCGATTTTAGGCCAACGCACATTAGTATTTCGTTTACTGTAATTAAATTTCGAGTACAAAAGCAATTTCCAAAATTTCGCATTCTGCCGCTGTACCTACAGTTCGTCAAGAGAAAATTAAAATTTCTCAACATAATACATACATGCGAATTTCAAACTTTACAATCAACCCAAAACTCCATTCTACAATTGAACTTTGCGCTTTGTAATCACGTGTAAACTTTCCACGTACACACACACACAGAGTTTATAATATACTTTCACGTGTATTTAAAAATACAAAAAAAATTCAGATCAACCCGGATCAAAGCGAACGGTCAAGAAAAACAAACGGCTTTTTACGAGCGATCGACTTTATTATTTTTTTTGTGTGGTTTGTTTGGGATAAAATTTACACTTGAGTGTTTGCCACAGTGTGGTCCAATAAATCGACACGTACCCCGTGCATGTAATCCAAAATAGATTTGAGAAACAGCGATGAAAACCAAACACATTTCAATGATGATTCGCTTTTTGATTCAAAACTTTATTGTGAAATTTCAAAACCGTGGTTTTAATTTATTTTAATTATTCATTTATATAATATAGTAGCTAAAAGCTAATTACATAATCCTTAACTAAGCACCTATACAGATATGTTTTTTGAGAAAGACTGCCTTTGTACAAGATACAAAAAACCTTTGTACAAGATGCTTCTCTTATTTCTATTTACACTAACATTTTTTTGTAATTATGTAAATCATTTTTATTAACATGCATCCATTCCTCTCACAATAAATCTACTGAAATATGATGGTAACATATTATTATCTTAAATATAAATACCAACATACAAATCCTCAACGTATCATTCACATTCAACAAATCTAATTCAATCATCATCTTTTTTTATACATACTAGCATACCTATCAACATTTAAAATACATCGCATACCTCTATTTTGTAATATTTGTAATCTATCTCTAGTTGACTTATCTAAAATATAAAATACTGGTCTGACAATCTATGTATGTAAAAATTAATGTCTGTCTGTTTGTTTGTTTGTCTGTCTGTTTGTCTCTTATAGGCTCCTAAACCACTCAACCGATCGCGATGAAACTTTCAGGACTTATTGTGATCATACCGGGGATGGTTCGTGTGAAAAAAAATCGGAAAAAAAAGGGAACGGGAACGGGCCTGCTCACGCGTCAGATAAAGTACTAGGAACGGGAACGGGAACAGGATCTGGAACGGGAACGGGAACGAGATCGGGAACGGGCCTGCTCACAAGTCAGATAACGTACTAGGAACGGGAACGGAAACGGGAACGGGATCTGGATCGGGAACGGGAACGGGAAAGGGCATTGTTACATTATAAATTATTATTTTAGTTTCTTTAGACAATAATCTTTTTAGCCGACATAATATTCCTACTTTTTTAGCTACTTTTTTTATTAAAAATTGACCGTGCAACTTAAAATCTAATTTGGTAAAAGACACTGCCCTGACAATTTCTCCGGCTACTATAAATTTTTCTCAAATTCCTATTTAATGAGAATTGAATGCAAAATTTCCCCTGAACCTAACCAACATTAAGTCATTTTAAAGTTTTTAGTTTCAGGTCATCCAATAATTTACACTGGTCTAATTCTAAGCCGATTTGTTGAGAGGAACACATGTATGTACATATTTATTTATTTATTACTTATTTCACGCCTAAAAAGGCTTTTATACAAATAGAGAAGATATCGATACAGGAGTAAAATATACATATAATTTAAATTAAACTAAGAAGAGGAACTTCGTAAAGAAAGCAACAGTTTAGACTTTACTAAATTAAGATTATTACAGAAATAGTCCAATAAATTCCCATACTTATTGCCAGTCCCAATCAACCTAGAAATAGGAGACTGCCGATAATAATTGGTGCACGAATTACCTTCATCCACAAACAAAAATTGAGATCGTGTAAAACGTGTAGGAACTTTTAGTCGCAAAATCGACTCAACAAGAATAGGACAATCAATAAACGAATTTACAACTCTATAAAAAAAAGACCAAGTCATTCATAACTCTTCTATCAGACAATTTGTGCATATTTAAACTATGTAAAAGAGAGTCATAACAGTTATAATTAAAAAGACACATAATAAATCTTAAGAATTTATTTTGGATTCTTTCTAAAGAATAAGAATGAATAGAATAAGAAGGAGACCAAACAACAGAGTTATACTCCAACTTACTTCTGACAAAAGAACAAAATAATAACTTTGAGGTATTAATATTATTAAAACATTTGGCAACTCTAAAAATTAAACCCAATAATGTATAAATTTTTGCACTATATGTATAAATAGTGCAACGTTTCGAATCTAATTTACATATTCATATGAGGTGAATGTCGTGTGATGGTCGCATACCGTAATTTTCCCCACTTTTAAACAGCATCAACATCCAATTATAAGATTCTATGCAATCGTTTGCCAATAGTGTGTCGTATGATACGATTGTGAACGATACTACATAAAAGCACCCATATATAGAAATATACTCACCAGTCGCGTTTGTCCAGTAGGCAGAGCGGAATACCTTTACCCAGAAAGAAAAAAACTAGCCTTTATATACATATATATATATAAAAGAGATTTCAAACGTGCGAAAATTAATTGAATCGTGTTGATTACTAATCACGATTGCGAAAAAATTACATACGTACATAATGGCACTCGTTTAGGTCACCGTATATGGGCTTTCGGTGTCGGGCACTGTCACGAGCATACGCGCCGTTAATTGCGCTCGCTTAACGGATCCGATTTACGGCCGTTATCGATTCGAAAAGGAAACAATGCCTTCGCTTTTATACTGTGCCAATGTCGAGGGAAAGTTTTCAGTGGTTTTCCGGAGAAAATTGCGATCGCAATCTGGCGAAAAGTTCGTCTGAAAATCTTCCGCGGTCAGCTTTGCCGCGACGCGTTAAGAATTTTCACCGATTTTTTCCTCTCGTTTTTCTTCACAAACACTTGGAAATGGTTCGTAACGCTCATCAAATGCAGTGGAAATAGATTTTGGAGGGGAAAAAGTCAACAAACGTGTCACACGAAGATATCAAAACGTAGTTCCGCATTCCATTCTATGTATGTATTTTATATTCGATGCGTTGAATTGAAAATAGACGCTCGGTTAATCGCAAACCGATATCGCGCTCGCTCGTTACATGTATATTATCTGTCTATTTATTTATTCCGGTGCGAGAGAGAAGTGTTGACAGATTTATAATATGTCGATTTGATTGTCATGTTGGCACAGGTCATCGCTGTGTGCTAATGAGACTGTCCACAATATCATTAAACGTTATAAATTAACGTACGGTATACCCACTTGTTAATTGAATGAAAATTTTATGTTGACATTTTGACTTATTTTAATATGAAGTGTACTTTCTTTGAACGTTTTAAATTAATGTGAACTTTATTTTTGGTAAATCATACGGCTAAAACTTATGAATTTGTGAATTTTGTGACATCCTTAAGAATTTATGAATTTTTCATAGCGTTGTAACAGGTTTTTCCTTAGGACTAAACAACAAAATTGCCTAAATTAAAATAGGCTGTTAAGCTAAAATTATTTCAGAAATCATCAACTAGAAGTATAATGCTTTAATTTGGCCAATTAGAATTCATAAAATATGTAATTCAATTAAATAAATCACAAAATTATATTTTAATCACTAATCTGCGATATAAAATGTTCCACAAATGTTCCACAATGTACACAACATTTTAATTGATTGATTTTACAAATAAGTACATACCATTTTACATTTTGAACGTTTTAAATTAATGTGAACTATATTCGTTTGCTTTATTTTGGTAAACCATCCAGCTAAAACTTATGAATTCGTCAATTTTGTGACATCCTTAAGAATTTATGAATTTTTCAACAGAAAGTGAATTTTTCCACTTTAAGCTTCTTCGTTTTGACAGGTTTTTCCTTAGGACAAAAGGACAAAATTGCCTAAATTAAAATAGGCTGTTTACCTAAAATTATTTCAGAAATCATCAACTAGAAGTATAATGCTTTAATTTGGTCAATTATAATTCATAAAATATGTAATTCAATTAAATAAATCACAAAATTGTATTTTAATCACTAATCTGCGATATAAAATGTTCCACTTTGAAATCACAACATTTTAATTGATTGATTTTACAAATAAGTACATACCATTTTACATTTTGAACGTTTTAAATTAATGTGAACTATATTTGGGTGCTTTATTTTTGGTAAACCATCCAGCTAAAACTTATGAATTCGTGAATTTTGTGACATCCTTAAGAATTTATGAATTTTTCAACAGAAAGTGAATTTTTCCACTTTAAGCTTCTTCGTTTTGACAGGTTTTTCCTTAGGACAAAAGGACAAAATTGCCTAAATTAAAATAGGCTGTTTACCTAAAATTATTTCAGAAATCATCAACTAGAAGTATAATGCTTTAATTTGGTCAATTATAATTCATAAAATATGTAATTAAATTAAATAAATGAGTCGCCTAGTTCCAAACCCCGATAAGTCCATAAAACTCTTTTTTTCTGCTACAGACTTATTTGCTTGGTGGCGTTTAAACTCATTTAAACTTAATTTTGTTGATATTAAACAAAATATTGAGATTAGAAACATGGACTTATCGTTGTTTGTTTCTAAATATGGCTTTTATCAGCTTTTATCATAGTGCAATTGTCAGTTTTTGGAACTAACACTGATTTTCAATATTTTTTTACGGCACACTTGGCGGTATTTGGAATAATTCAAGTATAAGGCATCGTTTGAAAACATTCTTAGAACCAGAAAATATTTTATCCTCGTTTTTTATATACATATTGTGGACTTGTCGGGATTTGGAACTAGGCGACTCAAATCACAAAGTTGTATTTTAATCACATTTTGTCTTCTATTTAAATCAAGTATCTGCGATATAAAAAGTTCCACTTTGATTACACAACATTTTAATTGATTGATTTTACAAATAAGTACATACCATTTTACACTTGTCCGACGTACGTACGTATATCTTAATCTTTATCGCGATTCCTAACTGCTACCGGTTTTAAAATCACGCTGCGATATTACTCTTCAGCGTCGTTAAACTCATCAGAATTTTAAAGCGAGATTTATATTTATAAGCCGGCTCACTAATTGTTAACTTTGTTGGAAACTTTGATAAAATATTCCCTCTAAATTTAACTCTGATGTATAATGTAAATTGTACACACTGCACTTGTGCCTACTCGCGTATAAAATTATAATAAAAATTTGGCAAAAAATTCGTGGGAAAACTTCTCGAGATTTCTCTACGGGATTCGACGTTTGTATATACGTATATATTTTCGAGGGGGAAAAAGAGAAAGAGCGCGTCATATTTTTAATTCGGATTTTGGGGCAATTTAGCGGTCTGTTTGCCCATGAGGAATTACCGCGAGATGTCGGTTTTGTGCGATTTTTAACAAGAAATATGTCATCGCAACTAACGCCCCCTATTATTTATCCGAGTGCGATTTTTTTTTTTCGCGAATAGAGTTCGTACAATTTTCGCTGGAAAACCTATGCTCGGCGTGCCAAAACGCATTCGTACCAGGAAGTTATAAATGCTGAAAATTTAATAAGAGTGCAAAGGGCACGTACATGTGTATATGTGAATCGTTCCGTGTGAAAGTGAACCAAGTCAATATTAAAAATTGGCTAAAATATACAAAATAAAATGGCATTTTTTAAACATTGTTCTACTTATGTATACATAATTGATGGCGTATTCTCGCTACGCTCGTATATACATATGTAGCTATACAATGTGTTGTGACCAACTTGGAGCGTTTCATGAGTTGCTTATCCATCGTTGTGGTTTTCGTTTCGTTTACGAAAAAGTGATATATCGTTTTTATTATGTACATATATACATATGTATATGCCAAAATTTTATGAAGTTTATTCAATGGCATATGTTGAGTATACAATTATACATACACTAGTGTAAGCCCGTTGAATATCAACGCCCGCTGAATTTTAAATTACGTAAAGCGCTTTTTTAATAGAGATCCCCACTAATTAATCGAAAAAAAAAAAAAAAAATATTTTTTTACTTTAATATTTATATTATAATTATTAATTATTTTGTATAATAATATTCTGCTATTTTGTAAGTGAGTTGTAATAAAAAAAAATAATAGTATATAAAGCGCCATCTAATTGATCCAACGGAAACGATAATTTCGATAATTTAATTAATACCCAGTTTTATTTTTATTATATTATAATTATTAATTATTATATGTATATATAATAATTATAATTTTGTAAGTAAAAAAATTATAGTTTTTATAGGTAGGTAGGTAGGTAGGTAGGTATGTAGGTAAAGCAGTCAAGTTCGCGTGTATATAGGTAAAAAAGGTCTCTCTTAGCGAGCACCCGTAGCTGATACGTTAGCGTTCTCAACTACCAACTTGTCGTTTCGAGTTCAAATCCCGCTCATTCTGGTATTTTAATTATTTTTCCTCATTTCCCATATATTTTAACTATAGGTAATGTTTAAAAGGACTAAACCCACCGAGGGTGATAGAGTATAACGTAAGCGTGATGACTCTCGAGCCGAAGGTCGTGGGTTCGATCCCCCACTGGTTCTAGTGGTTTTTTAATAATTTTTCCTGAGCGAGCGTTATCAGCAGACAGACAGACGGATTTCGGCTATTATATATATATATATATAATATAATATGTATGTTGACAATTTACTCAATGATTTAATAATGACCACATTGTTTATTTTTAGTTTTTTATTGTTCTCGAGTCAAATGTTGATGTTTTCTGATTCAAATGTACGATAATTCATAAAAAATTCTCAAGTGACTTTAGCATACTTAAAAAAAGCGTAAAAGTCAACACGAATATGTATCATTAATTAAAGTACAATACTTTTTTTTTTTTTATTTTTAATGAGTAAGTTTGTTTCTATATTATTATATCTAGGTATTTATTTGTACATGTTGTGTCCTTCGCCTGTATTATGTGCGATAAATATTTCCAAGGAAACACCATATAGTTGGGAGCAATAAGCGTGAAGATACTCTGACAGCTTGTTTGTTATAATGATTTATGGATGTCGAGAAGAATTTCGCACTTTCGATTCTTTGGCGGGCACAAAAAAAAAAAAATAAATAAATAGAGAAAAGGCTGTATCGTATCCTTTCAGAGCATCTAAAATATTGAGCTAAATTTTCGATCAAAATAATACGTCTCATTCAAAAATACGATACTTTTTTTTTCACGACCCCATTATTATGATAATATTCGACACTGAATTGACATGATTAGAAATTTAATATTGAGCCGAGTTTTTATCGCTAACGTTTTCGGTATAGGTTAGTTTTAATTTTTTGACCTTTGATCCGACATTTTTTTTTATCTGCTCGTATTCAGTGTGTGAGTATTAACGAATCGCTTGTAACGTTTGTTGTGAAAAACAAACAATAGCCTTAACTATGTAGGTATCGTGCACTGTTGTATAGTCAATTGTTATGGACAGTTGAATATCTGACATGTTCATAGATTTCATATCGTCGATTCTGCAAAGTGTTGCGATCGAAAGTGAACCAAGTCTAAGTAAAAAGCAATTTTTGCAAAAAAAAAAAAAAGTTAATTTTTATCGTAGTTGATTTTTTTAACTGTAGTTTTTCGTGCGCCTCCTTTGGAGCTGTTTTCAATTGGACTTGGTTCACTTTTGCGACGCTCGATAATTTTCTAATTATTCAGTCACATTTCGTAAATGTTCGGAAGTGTTGAAAAAGTGAAATAAAAACGTGTTCGGCGATTTACACGAGCACAATGGAATTTTCATACTTAATTAGTCGCATGTCACAATAAAAATTCGAAATTTTTGGCAGTCGACCCTGTCTTTTTTTTCTACAGACACAATCGAATTTCAGTCAGCCGCGAATAAAATTAACATAAAGGCGATAAAAGCTATGTAAATAAATAAATTTCTCAACTTATTCGATTAGTGAACGTTAAACGTGCTAGTTAACGCAGATAAACACTAAAAAACTATGAACTATAATTTTTTTTTATTTCAACATTATTAGTATGTTGAAAGAATTGAATTGGATGAATGTAAGTGAAACGTTAAAAGTGTGCATGTTAATGTATATTTTTAAGTTAGATAAGAGTCTATTACCAAAATATTTTGATAACTATTTAATAAGAGGTTTTAATATACATAGTTATAATTAGAGACCGGTCAGAATTGGCATGAACGTAGGCTGCAGGTACAGAAACCGGTTTGCAGGGCCGTATTGGAAATTGTCGTCAAGGCTGAAATATAGGCGAGAAGTATGAAGGAGCAGGAACGGCTTGCAAAAGCTGATGTCATCGAAAAAAATCCACTTTTCGAGTTTTACGACTTTCTTCGCGGTCCAAATTATAATCGTTTCCAGGATTTCATGAACTTATTTGTTAAGACGTACATAGTTCGTTGCTAAGCATGGTGGTGGAATCCTGGAAACGATTATAATTTGGACCGCGAAGAAAGTCGTAAAACTCGAAAAGGTGATTTTTTCGATGACATCAGCTTTTGCAAGCCGTTCCTGCCCTTCATACTTCTCGCCTATATTTCAGCCTTGACGACAATTTCCAATACGGCCCTGCAAACCGGTTTCTGTACCTGCAGCCTACGTTCATGCCAATTCTGACCGGTCTCTAGTTATAATACTAGGGGTAAGAATAAGTTAATAGTTAAGAATTTAAAATTAAGTAGATCTAGGAGAAGTATCTTGTACAGGGGTGTGGTTGAATATAATGGACTGCC
This sequence comes from Parapsyche elsis, assembly GCA_022651745.1. Taxonomy (NCBI): domain Eukaryota; kingdom Metazoa; phylum Arthropoda; class Insecta; order Trichoptera; family Hydropsychidae; genus Parapsyche; species Parapsyche elsis. The sequence continues at coordinate 751,713 of JAGVSN010000045.1, forward strand.
AGATAGTCTGAGACAAATAAACCAAGTTGACAAATTCCTGGCAGCCTTTACCTCTGTACAAGTACTAATAGATAGATAAGTTTATTTTGTAATTTTAGCTTTAAGATACTTTTTGTTTGTAATTAGCTTTTTAAGCTACTTTATCGCACAACAATCAATAATTCGCGTTGAGCGTATTTTAAATTTAACATTTTTATATATTTTGATGGAAAAATGAAAAATTTATCGGAATTTAGAAAATATTTTCTCTTTATATGCTAGTACGTGCACGATAGCCACTTATTATTCTATTCTGCTTACGCAAAAGCTCCATTTTCTTTTTTTCTATAAAGTTATATGCATGTTTACAGTATATTCCCGAAATGAACGATGCTTTATATATTATATAAATATTTAATAAATCATTTTTTTACTATAATAAGCAGATTCGACTGATGGCTTATATATGTGGCACAAAAGAAAAGTTGACGCAGACCGATTTTCACAACGATATTTAAACGATCGTGGGCTGAAATTTTTTAAAAAAAATTAACGAAAAAGCACACAAATACGTTGCTATTACAATTAAAGTCAAAAAAGCTTATTTACCATTTCAAATAACGAATTTGTGAAAGTTATCTTCCGAGCGCGTATATTTTATCTCTTTATTCGGCCGCGCTTCCTAGTTCAAACTACCCCTATTCATCAACATTATTTTATTTTTACTATTTATGTATTATTATTACACCTCTTCGCCTACTTATTTACAGACTTACGCCTCTAGACGCAAGCTATTCAGAATTTTTATGTCCTATTTGCTTACACTATTTCCCACGGGTGTTCTTTTGTATGACGTATTTCACGCGCGATTCCAATATACCACCGATTCGAATAAGCGGCGGAGTGTTAAATTGCTCGAATTTACAACGCCTTGTATTTTTTTTTCTAATCAATAGTGACGTCAAAGACCAGTAGTGGTCTAATAATAATATCGTTTTATGTCGGCTGCGTGTGGATAAGGTGCCATTTCTATACATAATCGCACATTTTATAGATATCGCTCGTAGAAGAATAGGAAAGTCAAAAGAAACAGGTAACAACCGATGTGGAAACGTTGCTGAAATTTTCAGCAATTGACGTTGTTTATCTGCTTATCGAAATATAGACACCAAAATGTGTAATCTCGTAAAATAAAAATATATACAATATAATGTTACCGTTAACCCCTATGCGACCTATTTTTCGGCACTTGGTCAAACTCGTCGAGATGAAATCGCTTCCATGTGAAGGGTTATCACATCGTTTCTTAAATCATTCTGTGTTTTCAGAGCGATATCATCTTTCGGTGCGGTTTCGTATTAAAACGCTGAAGGAAAAAAATGAGCTAAGTATATCTAAAAGGAAAATGGTAGATTAACTTTTACAACCGCCGACGAAATTAATAGCATAATTCTAACGGCAATTTGCTCTATTTACATTTACTTGTTCACTGTTAAAATAATCAAATTTACATAATACCTATTGTACCTATCTAATCAATATTTATTTTTGTATTATTTTCTCTGTTTTGTATTGCTAGATATACATTAATGTTGATCACATTAGATTTAATTTATTATGACTTCTATTTCATACGAATCTCAACTGTTACATATGTACAATTATTTCGAGAAAGAAACTGTACAGTACGTGAATAAAATGAAATATGACAGAAAAATTGAATTAAATTGAATAAAAATTGTGCTTGTAGACTAATTTTAATGGTTGAAAGAATAAAAATAAATACATACTAGTACATATCGATGGGTTAGTGCACAGATATTTATATATGTACAGTTTTTACCAAAATTGAGTTATCATACACAAAACGTCCATATGCATCAAACTTTCATGTTTAAAAGGTATTGTATGTTCAAATAGTATATTTGAGAAGATATTGCAATATTCAAATATATAATATGTCCATTTCGTCCATATTTTTCATGCAAAACAAAACTGGACATACAATATCTGTGCACTAACCCATCGATATGTCAAAGTAACTTGGAATTTTTTTTAAAGTATTAGTTACATAATCCAACTATGAACGAATTATGGGAAAATTTTGCAGTTGATGACTTTTGATATAACAGTTTAGAATTGCGCAATGGTCTGGAACTATAATTGAAGTACATAGATATTTTTATGTAATAAAAAATGGTATATTAGAATATTTGAATTGCAAACAAAATGATACTCCATGTCCGTGTCCAATATAACAAATTTTACGTGAAAATTTTATTTCAGCATTTATTGTATTGAAATTTAAGCTTGTTTGTGTTATGACTTGTAACTGTCACACCAATTAATAATTGACAAAGTTCATATGTGCTTTATATTAGAAGAAAATCAAATGAAAACGCACTTGAACGAAACGAATTTTCCAAGAACATGTATGTGTTTGTTTGCGCTCGATTTTCCTCGTCTTAACGGCCGTTAATTTTCCCATTGCTCGAGTTTAGCATAAAAATGGCATGTTTAGCCATATATATATACATATGTATATACAGGTTCACGGTGCAAATACACCGAGGTGCAATAGGAAGTGCATCGTTTCCAAGATGCATCCTCCCCATGCGAGAGTTTGTTTAAATTTGTTAAAGTGAATCAAGGCCGATCTGTTGTTCGATTCACTTAAGTAAATTAAAGTAAACGACGATGCCATTTTTAACAACGGGGAAAATTGCGTTGAGATACATTGAAAGTGCACTCGGAGAGTGCATATTGAAAATTAACTGTGTACGTTTCATAATATACCGATGTAATACAACACATGTATTGAGAAATGTAGTATGTAAATTTTTTTGAAGCTTAGCCTTTGACTATCTTAAATGTATGCATGAATGTTACGAAGTTGTTTCTGAAAAAAAAAATAAACAAAGTTAAATATTCATGTTTGCATTTTTGATCGATGTCTTTCAGTTTATTTTTACGTGTGCAATGGGAATGCATTGTGATGCAATTTTTTTTTTTAAATATATGTACATATATGACGTACTACAATAGAATTTTACTGTAAGTTATGTGCTGTCATGCAATAGGCTGTTGTATAGGTACAATATTATTTATGCTAAAAATTATAGTGTGTTGCATTTTTGACAGGTGCGTGGGTTAAGTGAAGTTTATGAGATTCCAATGTCTCACTAGTAAATTACAGTTTTTATGTAGTAACTAGCTTTATTACCCAGCTTTGCCCGGGGTGTAATTAATATAATGTAGTATAGTTCGTTTAGTAAATTATTTCGGAAGCCCAAAAAAGGGGCCGCCGGGGCAGGAGGGGGGTCTAGGGGTGGTAAGGGGCCGGCATAGATTTTAGGGAGTTTAGTAACGCTATGACGTCACTATAGGATTTTCCGACTTTTTTTGGAACTTTTTTGAACTTATGAACTTTTTTTGAATTTTTTTTTTTTGATTTTTTCAACTTTTGATACCCCCTAAAGCCATTCCGGCCCTCAAACCACCCCCCAGACGTTCCTCAAGCCCCGGCGACCCTCTTTTTGGACTCCCTCAAACCATGCCGGCCCCCTACCACCCCCCAGACCCCCCTCAAGCCCCGGCGGCCCCTTTAATGGGCTCCCTAAAAGCTACGCCGGCCCCTTACCACCCCCAAACCCTCCTTCTTACCCCGGCGGCCTTTTTTTTGGACTCCCGAAAAGCAATGTCGGCCCCTTACCACCCCACCAGACCACCCTCCTACCCCGGCGGCCCTTTTGGACTCCCGAAAAACTATGCCGGCCCCTTACCAACCCCCAAACCCTCCTTCTTACCCCGGTGGTCCTTTTTTTGGACTCCCGAAAAGCAATGCCGGCCCCTTACCACCCCCCCCCCAGACCCCCTCCTATCCCGGAGACCCTTTTTTGGACTCCCGAAAAGCAATGCCGGCCGCTTACCAACCCCCAAACCCTCCTTCTTAACCCGGCGGCCCCTTACTACCCCTTAGACCCCCCTCCTGCCCCGGCGGCCCCTTTTTGGGCTTCCGAAACACTATCTGCTTAAATCTTCTTAAATCTGCCGAAAACATCTACTATCGTGTGTACTTCGTCGTTTCTATTAATCGCGCCCGAGCAACGCCTGGTAATTGACGAATGACCCATACGTACATACAAACTTAAGCGTTTTATATATTAGATAAATGTAATATTGAGTTATATTTTTTTTTTGGATTATAAAGGTATTAATTAACCAAACATCGAATAGGTACACGGAAAGTAGCGAAAGAAAGTGTCGACATTCGAATTTGTCCTCTTTCGGCAATTTGAGCTGTCCCCTCCGAATTTATTTGATTTTAAATTGATCCCTCTGTACTAAATCGCATATTGATAGGCTCTCGCACTTTTGAAACCCTCCAGTTTCATCTTAGTATTTCATTCGATTCTTATTTTTGAATTTAGCCGGGGTTTATCGGGTCTGTCGACTCTTCGAGGATATTTTCGACCGTCGTTATCCTCGTTATCTGTCCTGCCCAACGAAAATTGTCCAATTTTGAATCGTTTTCAAAACAAACGCTCATTTCAAATTCTAGTGGGTCGATTCTATATTATATTACCTTCTAGTTGATCAAATTGACGACAACCTTCGAAGTTTCGTTCGATCGGTTGTGTGAGTCACTTTTTCGTTCGCGGTCAACACTTGTATGTACGTGCACTATTAATCCATTTGAGGGATATAACGTGGGTTTAGTGCAACTTATAATGGTGCATTCAAACCTATAGTGTATCCTACGTGTGTCTGTGCCATGTGGATATTTATTTATTTATATAATATAGTAGCTAAAGCTAATTACATAATCCTTAACTAAGCACCTATACAGTTTTTTTAAGACTGCCAGGAATTTATCAATTATATTCCAAAAAACCTTTGTACAAGATGCTTCTCCCATTTCTATTTACACTAACATTTTTTTATAATTAAATCATTTTTATTAACATACATCCATTCCTCTCACAATAAATTTACTAAAATATGATGGTAACGTGTTATTATCTAACTTAAATATAAATACCAACATACAAATCCTCAAAGTATCATTCAAATTCAATCATCATCTTTATTATCTCTAGTTGACTTATCTAGCATATTTAATAATGAACCACAATACATAAGATGTAGTCTGACAATTGCATTATAAATTATTATTTTAGTATTTTTAGATAATAATCTTCTTAGCCGACATAATATTCCTACATTTTTTTTTAAATTAAAAATTGACCTGAAAATTAATTGGATATGATTTAATACTAACCAAAGTCGAGAATGGCTTAGCGAGTCTAATTTTTGGAAATGGCCTATTATTATATTCTTCGTGTCTAATCTATGTATATTAAAAGTAATTGTATGTGTGCTACGGGCAAAGTGTGAAATCCCCAAATTTTATAAAACGCCTATGCGTTTTAAGTACATATGTATGTAAGTCTGTAATCATATATATATATATACAATGCCATTCCAAACAAATTTGCCTGGACAAAGCGTCAGAAGCAGGGGGGGGTTGCGGGGGGTCTAAAGTGCGGGGAATTCTCACAAAAAAGAATGCAAGGCATGCATTTTTGCATGCCCTTTTTGTACATATGTCATTTTTCGGGCGCTAAGGCCAATCTATGTTATTCTACATCTATGTCTGTAATAGATGAAATTTTCTGTCCGAATCATTTGTTATCTCACCAACTTGACCGTTGGATGTTGAAAGACAGTTTGTACCAGCTTTTTTCATCAAAATTTAGTTATTTCTATTTAAATTTGTGAAGTGTAGTATATTTTGCCATTTTGGGCGTTGGGCGTAACACAAGTATGTACTCAATTTGTGAACGAAATTGCGTTTGCATTGCAAACGTTTGATGAAGTGCTAATCTAGGGTACTCGTGCTTATTACAGGTACAAGAATAGAATTCAGGGGTATTGAATTAATGTGTTTTAAAAGGTAAGCAAAGCTAAACTCGTCGGTCATAATATCCATATTCCGTATATAAAATGCGCATTATGAAATTGTTTGAACGTATATTTTTCTACATATGGAATTGCAGACAGTACTGTATGATTTTCGCAATTTATAACATAATACCTAATTGCCGTGCCCAATAACACTGAGCAACAAAAAAAATACCCAGAGCGGAGATTAATCAATCTTTACTAAGTTTGACCTATTGAATTCGAATCCGATAATGATTTGTGTTGAAATGCTCTCGTTTATGAGATATTTGCTATTTAAAAAAATGTGAAAAATATCCATTTTTTTTAGCTTTTGCGGCCTATAACTCAAAATATAGTATTGCTGTGCTCAAAGTGAGTATTGAAATCAATAGTCAGATATTTTTCCTATTGATTTTGATTTTTTATTGCTTTGAAATACTTATAATTAATTATCTAACGAATTTTTAAAGTCAAAAACATATATTTTTTTTACACATTTTTTCCTCGTGTTATTTGGCGTTTGTTTAGAGAATGTTTTATTTTAACACGTTTATAAGGATTGGTTTTCTATTTCAGTATTTTTTTATTTTCTCTAAACGTATTAATTCGAGCGGAAAATGATTTTAAATTACGTTATCAGATGCTCTCGGCGGAAGAAGACGACGCGTCGGTAGATAATTAATTATAAGTATTTCAAAGCAATAACAAATCAAAATCAATAGGAAAAATATCTGACTATTGATTTCAATACTCACTTTGAGCACAGCGATACTATATTTTGAGTTATAGACCGCAAAAGCCAAAAAAATGGATATTTTTTACATTTTTTAAATCGCGAATATCTCATAAACCAAAGCATTTCAACAAAAATCATTATCGGATCCGAATTCAGTGGGTCAAATTCAGTAGAGATTTAATAATCTCCACTCTGAGTTTTAAAACGTGTGATTTTTTGTTGCTCAGTGTAATTAAATCCTCCATACAAAGTCAACGAGAGTTTACACGAGCATCCTGCAGACACTTCTGTAATGTTAAAAGTGACATCCTTTTTCGTATTCGAGTCTCGGCGTTAAATTACAACGTATGTACATTATAGCCATGTATAGATGGGAAAATGCGACATTTTACCTGTCATTTACGAGGGATGGCACACACGTTAACGAGTAGCCATGTTTTGTATCATGTCGATTGTATGATTAAAGTTGTATTCTCACGTAGAAATTAAATAAATAAATAAAAACACTTGATTTAAAATGCACGCAGAGTGGTGGCGTTTGCCAACTCGATTCGTCATAATGTGCGAGTCGATTTCGAAACGCGCCAACCGGTCGTTTGCAATGCGAATGCACTTTTGTGCAACGCCGAAAATGCATTCAAATGCGAGTTAAATGTAATTTTCAACCGCGATAACTGGGGTCTTTGCCAAGGCGAAGGAAAATTCGTTCGTTTTGTTAACATCTGTACTGACTTAAGGCGCGCGCACACCGCTGCGGATTTCGCACGAAATTCGCGTACGGAAGTCTGTCAATTGTACCGCGCACACTGGCGCGACATTACGCACTCTACCGGCCGAATAGCGAACTACCATCTGTCACCTCGCTTTCGGAACGTTTGTATTTCACTCACGATTCTGACATGGACTCCTAAGCCGAAGCTCTAATGTTGGCCGCATATTTATATGAATGATTAGTTAAATATCACTTTCTGTTGTATAAGCAATCGGTTACTGTTCAATTGCCAATTTATTGAAATTTACATTATTCCGGAAAAAATGTATACAATACACTAGTGTATGCCCGTTGAATATCAACGGAGCGTTCTCATCACCCACACTGAAAAATAATATTAAATTTAATAGTTTTTATAGTTGTTTCATCTATGCAACTAAGCGCCATCTATGGCGCGTTATAATAACACCAACGTAACAATTTAGCAAAGTCTCCAAAGTCAGCCCTATATCATCTGGTTTGGCTCACTGCGTAAGCGCTCTGTTCCGAATCGGCGATACCGGTTTCAAATCCCACTCGTGCGACGTTCTGGTTTTTTTAGTTATTTACCAAGGTGAGCGTTATCAGCAGACACACACATAGACAGACAGACAGACTTTTATTGGTGAATTTAATTTATAATGTACCGCACACACTGGCACGACTGCAACGCCATTCGACACTCTACCGGCCGAATAGCGAACTACCATCTGTCACCTCGCTTTCGGAACGTTTGTATTTCACTCGCGATTCTGACATGGACTCCTAAGACGAAGACGAAGCTCTAATGTTGGCCGCATATTTATATGAATGATTAGTTAAATATCACTTTCTGTTGTATAAGCAATCGGTTACTGTTCAATTGCCAATTTATTGAAATTTACATTATTCCGGAATAAATGTATACGCTATACTAGTGTAAGCCCGTTGAATATCAACGGAGCGTTCTATCACCCGTACTAAAAAAAATAATATTAAATTTAATAGTTTTTATAGTTGAATATCAACGGAGCGTTCCATCACCCGTTATGATAAAACGTAGCAATTTTAAATTCGAATTTTTTTAAAGTTGTTGCATCTGGTTTGGCTCACCGCGTAAGCGCCATCTGAATATGGCGCGTTCAAATAATGCGACGTTCTGGTTTTAATTATTTACCAAGGCGAGCGTCTCCAAAGTCACACACATAGATATCAGATCTGGTTTGGCTCATTATGCGTATACGCTCTGTTCCGAATCGGCGATACCGGTTTAAGGCGCCCCACTCGTGCGACGTTCTGACATGGACTTTTAGTTATTTACCAAGGTGAGCGTTATCAGCAGACAAAACACACATAGATATGCATGACAGACAGACAGACTTTTATTGTTGAATGTAATTTATAATGTACCGCACACACTGGCACGACTGCAACGCCATTCGACACTCTACCGGCCGAATAGCGAATTACCATTTGTCACCTCGCTTTCGGAACGTTTGTATTTCACTCACGATTCTGACATGGACTCCTAAGATGAAGACGAAGCTCTACTTTTATTGTTGAATGTAATTTATAACGGTGTGTCATCAAGGATCGGCCGACTGTTGACAAAATCGTCTGATTTCTGTCACTCTGACATAACCTATCAAGTCAGATCGTACAGGATGGGATACTTTTTCACCGTCTCCAATAACATTTCCACAAACGTCATCGAAATTGAGCGAATCGCCGAAAAAATCGTGTACAACAAATTCCGCACGGTTTTTCGGTCGGAAATCCGTCGTGGTGTAGGCAGCACCACCTGCGGCTATGCGATACAACTCCCCACCATATCAAACGTGCGTTTCTTAGCAATGCGAATACGAATCCGCAGCGGTGTAACGGTGGCTTTATTGTTACAATGCGGGAACTTAACCATTGACGTTCACTATACTTTTGTGTAAATATTAAAATTGTATCAATACAAAGTCGGCTACTTTTTCAATTCGACCATTATTTCACCTACAGTTGACTGAAAATTAATAGAATTAAAATCGGCACAAATTTCATCAAAATCTCATTACGAACGAATAAGAGGCGAATTTTTATTATCATTGTTTTTTTTTTTGTTTTTTTTCGGGATTCAAGGTAAATGAAGAAATTTTATTCACCTGGAAAATTGTAATAAAAAAGGGGTTTAACGGTTTTACGCGTTTTGAAGCAAAAATTTACCTTAGTTTTACGATAACGATTTTATTTTTAGACCTCCATCGACATAATTTGAAACTGTAATGTTCTAAGTGTACATACATCATTTTTACTTAAGCATATATCCAATATAATTAATATGACTGGTTAATAAGGATATCCTTGATATTTAACATTCAACATTTCTATGATAATATACATGTGCCTTTTCCAGAATAAATATGACACGCACTATATAAAATTAGAATCCAATTAATTGAAAATCCTCCATTGAAATGCTGACATTTAAATCGTCACCTCTTCTCTTCTTAGAATAGAATGAGACTCAAGTTAATATTTGCAAGACGAAAGTCTTACAATCGATTCGCGAGATTAAAATTGACTTTGACGTTTCGCAAAAATCTCTTGAATATTTCTGCGACGGATAAGAAAAGTCTTCAAATTCAACATCGATCGAATTTTTCAACCCGAAAAGGGTTAATGCAATGTCGAAATATATTTATTGCGGCAAACGATCGAAAAATGCGCTTTCGCGAAATTGATGGTAATATATTCAAATAGTGTGTAGCATTCGTATAATTTAATGTCAATAGAATAAAATTACAGTTTAGGCAAGCAATGTCGCATTGACGTTTTGAATGACACTGATCTATGCGAAAGTGGAGCGAATCATACAATTCGCACAATAATAATATTATTTCACAATTTGAATTATATACATATGTACATACATAGGTGTACATTTAATGCGTGTGCAAAACTCGCGAAACTAAATACGAATTTGTTTATACGTGCAGTCAATCATATTTTATTTATTTAACGCGTTAAAGTTACGATACTTATTCCAGCACAAGTGTAATAAAAGCTACTGGAGTAATAAAAATATAATATTCAGTTTGAAAAAATCCAAAATAAACGTTTCTAGGATAGTAATTTATAACCAACAGTAAAATAAGTGTTACAATCGTATGCGATCGCTCGTTTCTGGACCACTACTTTTACCACTTACGAAAGTTTAAGCAATAAAATTTCTTATAAAAAAGCTTATTTAAAAATTGAACTATTAACTACCTTATTGTTCGTTTAAATCAAATTTATATTTATTTTTTCATGCATGATATTTTTTGACATTTTTTTATGTATTCACACTGAACTTTTTATACATAGGTAAATGTATGTATTCCAATTAATAGCAACTAAAATAACAATTACCATAAGAAGTCTCAATGAAAGAATGGTTTAAATGTTATATACAATAATCCTCGACGCTTTTGCTGAAATTTTACCGAAAACGTTTTCTTTTTACGTCATACGACAAAATGTTTACACGCTCATATATTCCTGGGGCATTTGCGAACACTTTTTCACAGTTTCGCATTTGCGAAACTGTGTGTATGTGTGTGTGTGTGTGTGTATATAGATAAATTCAATGTATGTATTTTTACAATTGGACGAAAGTAATTCCGCGGCAAATTTGTATATTTGCATTTGATAATTTTAAACTATCAATATTTCTCGCGTTCGAACTACATATAATCGTTTACATTATAAATATATATAGCAACGATCACATATGAAAGCTTAGAATCCTATGTGGCTATAGGTTAGGTTAAGTTTATTGCTGTCAAAGTTTAAATAAAATACTATAGATCAACATAAACATATATTGAAATCAATAATAAAGTTAGCATTTCATATAGTTTGTACTTTCAATTGAATCGGACAAAATTTTGTTAGTTTTTAATACACAATATATCGATGGATTAGTGCACAGTTTTATTTTAAAATATTGTAAGTGACATATGTACATGTCTTTTGCACGAAAACTATGGACGAAATGGATATATATGTAAATATTTTTGAATATAATACTTTTTAAGCGTGAAGGTTTGATGCAGATGGACGTTTTTTGTGTATGATAATTTAATTTTTTTTTTTAATCTGTGCACTAACCCATCGATATACATACAATCAATTATTACAATCCCATTAAATTTAACCACCGATGAAAGTTTTCGTAATGTTGTAAGTTAATATCGTCAAGTTTTTGTCTGTGTTTTTTTTGCCTTCGTTGAAAATTTAACTATTGTTTTTTTTTTTTATATTTAAACATGTAACTAACTAGTGATCGTCAACAGGTAAATACTCTAGTACGAAAATTACCGTTTACGATTATCTTCACATTACGAGTTTGGACAAATTTAATCTATCGCACTCAATTGTCAGTCAAAATGTTAAACGACAAAAACTTACACGCATCATCTGCAACGCCTTCGTGCACAGCCTGCCAAACTTTTGCATCGCCATTCGACGATGACGATCAACGACAATGTAAAATCATCAATGAGTTTGGTAACTTTCATCGAGTTCGTCCACCACTCGTTGGCGAAGTTTTCGAAACGCGAGAGACGCGAGCTGTCGCTTCAACGGCCGTCGACAAACTGAACCGCAGTTCAAGTCGACCGACGGCCAACTGTAGACCGGAAGTGGATCTCGAGATTGTGTATATTATATATACGTATATATAAACCGGATGTTTTAATCGGAGAGGGATTGTCGAGTGCGCCGTCGCGGTGGAAAATCCTAGCCCCCCCCCCTCCCTCAATTAACAACGGGAGGAAAATGGAGTTGGGGGAAGAAAATTTCGCGGAAAATCATAGTGCACGTTTGGCAGCTTATAATCATCCACGTACCTGCGTCCTTAAAATAGCTTTAAATTGGTCTGTTTATACACAGTGTCCTGTGAAGTGTGTCGACGTGTAATCCTTCCAAATCGAATATAGCTGTGAAAATCTTGGGAAACGCTTCTCATACTGGTTTTTCACGATGGAAAATATCGCCGTATGAAATACATATAATATCACTGGGGCAACAAAAACTACATAGAAATCATGAAAATGTGATCAGTCAAAATATCAAGGTCGAATTTTCGCACGCTCACAATACTTTATCCGATTAGGATAAAGTAAAAAAGATGATTAGAGATACGTGATTTTCGCATCTATTTTTATAAAATTTCGCGCTTTGACTCTTCAATTTCGCGTTTTGGAGCAAATTTTCGCATCTATTTAGCGTTTATTTCTTTTTCACAAATTTGAAGTTAACAAGTCCAATTTAAATACAATTAATAGAGAAACAAAACAAAACATGGATACAAAAATAAAATATGATTAAAATTAATTAAAACTCAGCATAGAACAAGTTTCTATAGATGATTGTTTTAATCTAGTACAGTGGTCGGGAACCGACGGCTCCGAGCGCAAAAAGTGCCGGCTCCGTTTATAATCCAACACTTTTCGTAAAATAAAATAAAAAAAATGTAAATTAGTTTTTTTGACCCTAAATTTACTCGCGTCTTATAGAAATTAAAAATAGAAGTATTTGAACTGAAAAACTAACGGAAATGTTTAGACAAGTGGAAATAAATTTAACTACCAAAGAGAGCACGGCAAGTGGTATTTATATTCAAATGTTGGCAATCATTTCCAGCCAATTATTCGAACGTCAGGAAGCTTGCATTTGCTGTCTTGACGCTTTTTGGTTCCACATACAATATTGTGAACAATTTTTTTATTCGATGAAATTTGTGAAAAATTCGTACCGTAATCAATCAAGTTTTAATCCACTGATGCAATTGAAGAACACTAAATACGTTCCGAAAATGTACAACGTGTGTAACGTTAAGTAACATCTCTACAGCCTGCAAGTGAGTAAATTTTATTTATATACATATATACATACATATATGTATGTATGTATATATTTTTTTTTTATTAAATTGTATATTATTTTATTAAGTATAATTTTAAGGTATAATATTGGATGATAAGTTAGATTTTAAGTTACACGGTCAATTTTTAATAAAAAAAGTAGCTAAAAAACATGCATTGAAGATGAGAAGTGATATTTGTGCGAGATATTTTTCATTTTTCGCATCTATTCGCATATTCGATTATCGGTTTTATCGCATCTATATCGCACTTATCGCAAAACGCGATAATCACGTATCTCTAAAGATGATGATTGAATTAGATTGGTTGAATGTGAATGATACTTTGAGGATTTATATGTTGGTATTTGTTTTATATTTAAGTTAGATAATAATATGTTACCATCATATTTCAGTAGATTTATTGTGAGAGGAATGGATGTATGTTAATAAAAATGATTTAATTAAAAAAAAATTTAAGTGTAAATAGAAATAGGAGTGGAGATTGGTCAATCTTTACTAAGTTTGTGATACATACTCTTAATTTAAAATTATTTTCCGCTCGAATTAGTACGTTTAGATAAAATAAAAAAATACTGAAATAGAAAACCAATTCTTATAAACGTGGTGAAATAAAAAAATTGGCTAAACAAACGCCAAATAACACGGGAAAAAAAAATATTTTTGACGTTAAAAATTCGCTATATAATCAATTATAAGTATTTCAAAGCGATAAAAAATCACAATCAATAGGAAAAATATCTGACTATTGATTTCAATACTCACTTTGAGTTATAGGCCGTAAAAGCTAAAAAAAATTTATATTTTTCACATTTTTTTAAATAGCAAATATCTCATAAACGAAAGCATTTCAACAAAAATCATTGTCGGATTCGAATTAAGTGGGTTAAATTTAGTAAAGATTTAATAATCTCCGCTATGGGTTTTTTAAAAATGTGATTTTTCGTTGCTCGGTGTATTCTAGTACGATGTTTTCCATTGTTTTCTGCGAGTAATTTCATATTAAAGTAAGTGTCGTTTGAATAAGTAGTAGATAACGAATGATAAATGGGAGGGTGCCAATTTTGTAAGAAATTCCGTTTGTTAAAATTCTTAATGGAGAAATTACGGCTGCAACGGTACGTAATTTTTCAGTCAGAGCTTTCGAAAAACAGTTGCTGTAATTTCACAAGTTAATCAAAAATTCATATATGTATGAACATACATTAGTACATTACACTCTTCTGTCCAAAAAAATGTGCTTGATTAAAAAAGCTTTTCTGGTACCAGCACTTTTAATTGTATGAAAATTTCCAATTGATTGATAAATAGCAATTTTAATGGGAAAATTAGTGTTTATTTTAACTATACATACTTACTTTACTCGTACATAATTATATACTTGTATTTACTCCACCGCGCTAACAAATTCACACTTAGATATTTGAATAATTCAAGGAATACGTTAAATAAATTAGATTTGTACAAAAAGTATTTATAATTTTCAATACAGTTAAGGTAATTTTATGAGCATGTTATCTAAAATTTTATACACTGTGTTCAGATTTCGAAATTAATAGACAAATTTTAATTTTTCGCCTTCAAATAGAAGCCTGAAGACATATTCACAGATTTTTTTCAGTATTTTTACGAGAATACGGATAATACAACGAAACTTTTGGTAAGTATTACAATGCCGATTTTTAATTTTTGCAATGTCGCTCCACCCTAATTTGTTAGTAAATTACATATGTACATATATACCAATTAGCTATGTATATCTTGACCTATTTAATTAATTAAAAATGAAAAATGCAACACATTGTTTGTATACAGGTCGTATGAGTGCTATAATGAGATATTCTTTGTTTTAACAAGTCATTTTAAATAATTTTTTCGACGTTGTGACTTCATACAATATATTATGTATCGATAGGTATCAATATTGATTCATTTATGGTATCTACGACTGACAACAATTGTCTTTGTATAATATAAATTGAAAAATGTCATGACATGCACATGACCACGCTAGTTTTTTTTTTTTATTATTTTTAATATCAACCACCTGTCGTGTATCGATTTCATCATCATCATCATCCATGATCGACGTGTGCGACGAGCGTTATTGATATATTGTCCATTGTGTTAAAATAATAACCTTTTCGCGTTGTAAAAAAAGAATATGGCCATCTAAGCTTTCACACACAGTCGTGACTGAAGGAACGCCTTTAATTAATACCATTTTTGGAAAAATTACCACACAACCTTAATCCTTATCCTTAATTGCCATGTAATATCCTTGTGATACAAAAAAAATTACACGCGATATCGAAATAATCTGGCGAACATTAGTCAAAAGTTTCGGCCACAGTTCCCTAATAAAGGCAATTTAGTATGTACATATGTATGTAACTATGTATGTATACATTCGATGCGTTGTTTTTATTATTTTGTTGATTTATTTTTGACGTTTCTAATGTTTAATTAAGTGTAATTCGGACAATTGGCGCGGCGAAAGTCAACGTCTATAAATATAAACATTTGTAAACGTCGCCGCATATGACCTACATTGTATTAAAAAAGAAAAATAACCATTCATGGAAAACGTTCAATTGTACTAAACAGTAGTATGACGCAGTGGTTCTCAACCGTTTGGCGTGGGAAGTATGCGGTCTACGAGTTTGTCGTAAATTGCTAAGACGCAAACATATTTACTTACCACACTATACATTTCTTATCGCGACGTCTCCAAATTATTATCATCTGGTTAACCGTTTGAATTCCGAAACAGTTAAAAATAATAAAAAAAAAAACAAACAACAATGTTATCTAAATAAAAATATATCCCCAATGAAGGAACATATGAGTCGCCTAGTTCCAAATTCCGATAATTCCATAAAACTTACTTGTTCGCAAACGCGGTTTTTCTGCTACAGACTTATTTGCTTGATGGCGTTTAAACTCATTTAAACTTAATTTTGTTCATATTAAACAAAATATTGAGATTAGAAACATGGACTTATCGTTGTTTGTTTCTAAATATGGCTTTTATCAGCTTTTATCATAGTGCAATTGTCAGGTTTTGGAACTAACACTGATTTTCAATATTTTTTTACGGCGCACTTGGCGGTATTTGGAATAATTCAAGTATAAGGCATCGTTTGAAAACATTCTTAGAACCAGAAAATATTTTATCCTCGTTTTTATATACATATTGTGGACTTATCGGGATTTGGAACTAGGCGACTCATATGCAGAGTAGACCGCAATTTATCACCATTTGCGATGAAATTAATAAAAATGTTTACATTGAAATTTATTCCAAATTTAATTTATTTACAATTATGTCACTACGGTTTTTTTGATAAAATCAATATTAATGAAAATATTTAGCAAAAACTAAAATTTTAACATACAGTTAACTACCACTTTCTGTTGTATAAGCAATCGGTTACTTTGTTTTACTATGTATGCTTTTATATCAATTGCCAATTGAAATTTACATTATTATACTAGTGTAAGCCCGTTGATTATCAACGGAGCGTTCTCATCACCCGTACTGAAAAATGATATTAAATTTAATAGTTTTTTTAGTTATGCAACCAAGCGCCGTGTCTATGGCGCGTTATAATAACAACAACGTAACAATTTAGCAAAGTCTCGAACCTATTTTTTTTATTGTAAATAGTCATGTTGAAGCCAGCCCTATATCATCTGGTTTGGCTCACCGCGTAAGCGCTCTGTTCCGAATCAGCGATAACGGGTTCAAATCCCACTCGTGCGACGTTCTGGTTTTTTAATTATTTACCACACATAGACAGACAGACAGATATGTATAATGCGTACGAAACGAAACGCAATCATTAAGGCGCCCGCACACCGCATACTCACGATTCTGACATGGACTCCTCAGATTAAGACGAGGTTGTAATGTTGGCCGCATATTTATATGAATGATTATTTAAATACTTTTATTGTTGTATGTAATTTATTTATAATGTACCGTACACACTGGCACGACTGCAACGCCATTCCACACTCTACCGGCCGAATAGCGAACTACCATCTGTCACCTCGCTTTCGGAACGTTTGTATTTCACTCACGATTCTGACATGGACTCCCAAGATGAAGACGAAGCTCTACTTTTATTGTTGAATGTAATTTATAACGGTGTGTCATCAAGGATCGGCTGACTGTTGACAAAATCGACTGATTTCTGTCACTCTGACATAACCTATCAAGTCAGATCGTACAGGATGGAATACTTTTTCACCGTCTCCAATAAATTTTCCACAAACGTCATCGAAATCGAGCGAATCGCCTAATAAATCGTGTACAACAAATTAATAAATTAACAAAAACATAGGCGCCACCTGCGGCTATGCGATACAACTCCCCACCATATCAAACGTGCGATTTTTCGTGCGTTTCTTCGCAATGCGTATTTATCAATAATTTTCGGTAAAGTATAGTAAGTCATCAATCAATGCCGAAGATTTGTGAATAGAATAATTTGTTGTTTTACTTATCAATGTTCAAAGTTGTAATTAAAAACGGAGACCGCAAACTTTAGCGGAGCAACGTCGTGTACCTCAGCGTCTCGTTAATTATAATACACATTGTTATAGATATATAATTATAGTGGGTGTATCGTTAATCGTGCACGATATATTGTATGTGCGTAGGTTAAATTACCATTAAATTACCACGAGTAACCTGTTCGCACCTATTAAAGTTTCTATGTACATAGAAACGTTCGCGTCCCCGTATTTTAACTCGACTCTTAAAAGATGATGTTTTTCTATTCTTTGGAAAATTCTTAAATGCACACGCGTGAAAATATTGTGCGAGAGCTTCTGAGAAATGTAATAAATGCACACTGTAAATAAGAATAGTTCTGTGGAAAATCGGAATTTTCCGGGAATAAAACAATTTCTTTTTTTTTTATGACGGAAAAAAACACGCGGTTATTCTGTAGTTTTATTTTTGACCGATGTTTTCTCGTAAGTAATAATTCCTTTGGATGTCACACAATATTCATAATCTCACGATGATTCATCGTATCTATTGTTCGTGTACATATATTACAATGCAAAATAAATGAACGAGTACGTGGCGTTACCCCGGATGACTGACAGTAGTAATATTTTGACTCACTGAATGATTACAATTATAAACTAATACATTCTAGGTACACGAACTATCAATAATGAAAGTCATGCATTTTTCTATTCAATTAAGCAAACGAACTTTTAAGAATCCAAAGTTAAAATTCTTGAGATTGTAATGTAAGAAATTGTTATTTATTTATTTATTTACTAGTTTTATTACCCGGCTTTGCCCGGGGTGTAATTAATATAATGTAATATAGTTTGTTTAGTAAATTATTTCGGGAGCCCAAAAAAGGGGCCGCCGGGGCAGGAGGGGGGTCTGGGGGGTGGTAAGGGGCCGGCATAGATTTTAGGGAGTATAGTAACGCTATGACGCCACTATAGGATTTTTCGAGTTTTTTTCGGTTTTTTGGATTTTTTCAACTTTTTTTTTGGACTTTTTTTGGAACTTTTTTTGAACTTTTTTGAATTTTTTTTTTTGATTTTTTCAACTTTTGATACCCCCTAAAGCCATTACGGCCCTCAAACCACCCCCCAGACGTCCCTCAAGCCCCGGCGGCCCTCTTTTTGGACTGCCAAAAGCCATGCCGGCCCCTTACCAACCCCCAAACCCTCTTTACCCCGGTGGCCCCTTACTACCCTTTAGACCCCCCTCCTGCCCCGGCGGCCCCTTTTTGGGCTCCCGAAACACTATCTATCTGCTTAAATCTACTTAAATCTGCCGAAAACATCTACTATCGTGTGTACTTCGTCGTTTCTATTAATCGCGCCCGAGCAACGCCTGGTAATTGACGAATGACCCATACGTACATACATACATACATACAAACTTAAGCATTTTATATTTATTTATATAATATAGTAGCTAAAGCTAATTACATAATCCTTAACTAAGCACTTATACAGAATTTTTTTTAAAACTGCCAGGAATTTATCAATAGTTTTGCAACTTCTAATATTCCATCCGGCCGTCTATTATATTCCATAACATATCTGTACAAGATTATTTTTATTCCTTAAATTATATTCACATACACACAATGAGTAATTATAATATAAGAAAAAAATTCCTTGCGCTGAATTCCAGCGATGGAAACGAATCAAAGTTTTTATTGTGATATTTTGTCACGTTGCACAAGTTTTTCAACAAAACAATGAATAACTTTTGCTTTTAAAAGTCATAAACGAAAGCGTGAAAGTTTCCAACTGGCATGCGGTCACATTGTCCAAGTTTTGATGAATGGTTAAGTCGTAGGTTTCCTTTGTAAAATTCACTTCTAGTACTAAAAATTGTAAAGACAATGTGAAACATTTGACAATAGCGATCATTATCGACGGGCGGATAGCTTTTAATACACCTATAGTAATAAATTGAACATAATTAAACGAAACCCACACAATCGATCGAATAGATACCGAAACAATGTACATTGTATTCGCGAGATCTAACTTGCAGATTTCCCATTGATAAAACGTGCAAAATAAATATTCAAATTTTTGAAATATTTCTTGCAACTCAATGAAAAAAACTCGTGTTGAGCTCAAGTCGACTAATTCAACGTTTCGGTTGATTTTCACGAGAAAATTGAATTGAATCGACGCCAAGGAAACGTATTTTTCGAAGAGTCGTCGTTTGACGTATGTTTTCCGCATTAGAAAATGAATTTTCGCAAAGTGTGCGAACGCTAATACGAACCGGAAGTTGGATTTGTACCAAATATTTTATTAAAAAAAAATCATAGGCCATTTGTTATAGAAAATATAATGTGTGGAGCGAGATTAAAGTGAGTGAGAGTCTCATCACACACATGCATATGAGAGAAAATTATGACTAGTGTGAAAAGACGAACGTATCGTCTTTGAAATTTTGCCGAATCAGCGGCTCGTAAGCTTTTCGTAATTAAGAATTATAATTTTTACGCGTGTAACTTTGCGTGCGAACTTTGATAGGTTTAATTCAAAGTTCATAGTGTGTACATATAGTAATATGTAATGCGGAAACACTGTATGTATGTTCAAATTAAGCAATAATAGAAGCGTACATACATAAGCTTTCGTAATAAGGTCTCAAATCGAGACAGATCATCAAAGTTTATGATTCAACTTGACAATTTAGTTATAAAGTCATTTTGCTTACTACAAAATTCTCGTTGAAGTTTGATTAGACCATACAACACAAATAATACAACACAAAAGTGTTCCTTAACATTTTTTAGCAATAGTACAATTTTTTATTTAATTGTTCAACTTTACACCTCTCGCTGAAACATTATTTAACGACGCGGCACTAATAATAAAGCTACAATTAATTTCTACCATAAAAGCTTTTAGTGCTAATGTTCATTCAAGTACATTAGCGTTCTAAATTAGGTTTCTATACAATGCGTATAGTAAATGTATTAATTTCTAAAAGCTTTAGAGAGAGATAAACTTTTGTTCCTTTTTAAGCGGGTATTATACACGGGGATAGTTCACTCGCTACTATCTCGCTAGTAGCCGCTAGTAAACTAGATCGTGCTACTATCTGGCTAGTGTGACGTCACTTCATTTTTACAGTTTGTCACAACACATATATGTACATATGAACTGCCGTCCTAAGCCCACTTAACGTAACTGACAAAACAACAATATCGAGATAAATGAACTTGAAAGTTTTATTCTAAATTTGTATTTTTCTTCATATATTACTGATTTATTTAAACTTTTTTTTAGTGCATGAGGTTATTTTCTATTGTGTTTTAATACTTTAGTAGTTACGTCAATTCATTATTCATTATTAATGTATACATATGACTATTCCAAACTTCAACCACTCTATTTGAAAAGAATGAATCTCTAACAATCTTATTTGATTTTATATTTTCGGAGTCTAAGAGTATGACCTCTTATGTAGATGAGGGTTCTCATTGAACATAATGAGGTTGGTCATTTCACACGAATAATGATTATTTATTATTTTGAATACTTCAATTAAATCACCACTTAATCTCCTCGTCTCCAATATGGAGAGATTCAGTCTTTTCAATCTTTCGTGATAAGGTAGTGACCTAAGTAAATATTGAATACGTTGTTTTCGCCAAGTATTGGTGATACTATTTCTCCGCGCGTGCAGATACGTTAGATTTAATAGCTTAAAAAAGTCACCTTTGGATGAAGATACATATGTACATTTTTGTCAGTTACGTTAAGTGGGCTTAGGACGGCAGTCAGAAGGTTTAGTCAAAATTGTATTATTAAAAAACGCATATTTATTTTAAAAAATGTATAACAAATTACGAGAGCGCCACTAGCGGCAGCGAGTGGCGAGTACACTAAACACGTGTAATATGATTACTAGCTGCTCGCTACTAGCTCTACGCGTCGGCTAGTAAACTAGCGAGATAGTAGCGAGTAAACTATCCCTGTGTAATACTCACTTTAGCACACGCGGCTAGAATAAACGGATGCTCAAAGTCAAACTTCATAGTCATTTTGTTAAATAAACACACTACATACATACAGAAGTCTTTACAACAGGCTTCGTTTGTACTGAAGATACTCTGGAGCCGTCACTGGTTAGAATCGCCACTGATTTCGTTTTAAGTCTTATTCCGTGGGGAAAAATCGTTCAAACAAACATACCCCCGTATTTTTACAATACGATACAATTTTATACGATGCACTTGGCTCAAACGCGCGCCAGTGGCCAGAAAGGGGTTAATTGCCGCAATAAAAAATAAAATTGTGCGGCCAAAGCTCGTCTCGATACGATAAATCAGCGAACCAGCGTTTTTATCTCGGCGCGAATTTTCCGACTTGTCTCCTGCGATCATTACTATTAGGTAACTTGTATCGTCTCATTATTACGTCACGAGCAAACCAACCAAGGCCTGTCTCTGACGTAGATGATTTATGACACTGCGATGACGCAAGAGTCAAATTCAGAGGTTTGTACGATTCGATTACGACAATTTACGATTTCAGTTACACATATATGTAATATGGATATATAATACATTGGCGGTTCAAGGCTAATATTATTTCAAAATTAGTGTCAATGAAATTCGCATATATGTATGTATGTACATACTTGACTAAGATACCCAATTTACTAAATTAATTTTTGTTGTTGTAAGTAAACTCAAAAATATGTAGTTCGGAATTATTGTCATATTGTTATCATATTGCAGTCCGCACATACATATGTACAATTCTGTATGTTACGTACAAAACTGTTTGACCAGTGTCGTGAACCGTGTCACTGCAGGAGAGGAGGGTTTCAGAACTATTTGCGTTTAATCTTCAATGTGTCGTAATTAAATCGATATTGGCGGTATTGAAGCTAGCATTCAGTTGTTAGTAACTAAATAACATACTGTGGGTATATATGTATGTTTAAAAAAGACACATCAAAGCGTTCGGGAACCGGCGGCCCGCAGCCGCATGCGGCTCTTTGTATGGTAACCTGCGGCTCCCCCCCCCTCATCCTATTTCTAAAAAGCTTAACGTTTGTTAACTTAGCTTTTTAGTTAATTTTCCGTTTCTTGAGACTAGAGTACTAATTCCACTGTAGAAAAGGTTATTAGTTCATTTTTTTAGTGCATATTAAAACCACTGGAATCCTATTGGCGTTTCCAGTAGGCGCGGGTCCAAATGGTTATGGTTTTGCAAAACTATATTCAGATTTAAGGATGTTACGTAAGATTCAGTGCACACAGAGAAGCATGGAAAGATGTACATACGCTCGGTATAACAAGAAGAGATCGTAAGAGGAATACATGGGTAAGAACTAAGAAGCATGACTAAAGTGGCAGATATAGCGGAATGTGTGAAAAAGTTGAAGTGACAATGGGCTGGACACAGCGAAAATAATGAATGGCAGATGGACGCGAGAAATACTGGAATGGTATCCGGAGAGGATGTGAAAGAAAGCAAGGTATGTAGACCGAGTGAACGATGGGCTGATGAATTGAGAAGAATGTGTGGAGTCAAGTGGATGCAGATTGCTCAAGACAGACAGGAACGGAAGAGGATTGGAGAGGCCATCATCCATGGTTGACTTGTGAAATTCGTACGATTTTCATACATAGATGATAATCAATACCATAATAGAGAATATAATATACATTTTTGAATGCTTTATTTTGCAGCACCGTAGCCTTATTAGTTTAATAAAAGTTTTTGAAATCAACATTGATTTTTTAAATTTCACTCGGTATTATACATATATGTATGTACATATGAGTCGCCTAGTTCCAAATCCCGATAAGTCCACAATATATAAAAAACGAGGATAAAATATTTTCTGGTTCTAAAACTGTTTTCAAACGATGCCTTATACCTACATACTTGAATTATTCCAAATACCGCCAAGTGCGCCGTAAAAAAATATTGAAAATCAGTGTCAGTTCCAAAAACTGACAATTGCACTATGATAAAAGCTGATAAAAGCCATATTTAGAAACAAACAACGATAAGTCCATGTTTCTAATCTCAATATTTTGTTTAATATCAACAAAATTAAGTTTAAATGAGTTTAAACGCCATCAAGCAAATAAGTATGTAGGAGAAAAACCGCGTTTGCGAACAAGTGAGTTTTATGGACTTATCGGGATTTGGAACTAGGCGACTCATTACTGTTTATATATGTTTAAAAAAGACACATCAAAGACGCTAGATGGTGCCAAATTTGTCCGAAACAACTATGTATAGTCTGCTTTTGAGACTAGAGAGTACTAATTCCACTGTGGAAAATGTAAAACAGCACGTTATTGGTTAATTTTTTTAGTGCATGTTGACCACTTGAATCCTATTGGCGTTTCCAGAAGAGTAGGCGGCGCCAAACGCATTTTTGTCCCTGTTTGAAGCATGTGGTCAGAAGAAACCGATAGATGTGTACGTTATTAAGTTTTCTGAATTTCATCGGCTGAATTTTGATCTACAGCAATACTTGTACTCGAGAATTGTCAATATTTAATCTTACGAAACGTGTACCATTGTGGTTGTTCAGTGAATTAAAAATTGCTACAGTTCTCCCCCCCCCCCCCCCCCCCCGTTCTGGGTACTATTATTATACCGGAGATCTGGCTGGCAGCCCTGGAACAAAAGCGAGAGATTCGGTTCAAGTTAAATTGCGTTCGTGAAAGTTTGATGACGGCTGTGTGGGGTTGTGTGGTGGGAAACGTAATTTGTCTCCGTCACGGTACTGTTTTGTCTCTCGAACACTCGACACCTGTTGTGTGTGTGCACGCTCACGCTCGTGTATCTGTATATATGTAACAGGGACGATCTGCAGCCAAAACGTGTGTGCAACTCTTCAATGGCGGAGAATATCTCCTTACGCTTCAATTAATTATACACTCGCTCATGTCGTCGAGCTGTGTCTAGCCGTTGATGATATTTAATTACCGTTGCATGTTATGAATTTTACTGCGAACGAACGAGTTCGGGGGGGGTGGGGTGGGGTGTTTATTCGCAAGGTTTCACTCAACGGCCGAATAGCAAAATACTCGGCACGACTGCAGCGCCATTCGACCCTCTACCGGCCGAATAGCGAAATACCATCTGTCACCTCGCTTTCGGAACGTTTGTATTTCACTCACGACTCTGACATGGACTCCTAAGATGAAGACGAAGCTCTACTTTTATTGTTGAATGTAATTTATAACGGTGTGTCATCGAGGATCGGCTGACTGTTGACAAAATCGTCTGATTTCTGTCACTCTGGCATAACCTATCAAGTCAGATCGTACAGGATGGGATACTTTTTCACCGTCTCCAATAACATTTCCACAAACGTCATCGAAATGGAGCGAATCGCCGAAAAAATCGTGTACAACAAATTCCGCACGGTTTTTCGGTCGGAAATTCGTCGTGGTGTAGGCAGCACCACCTGCGGCTTATGCGATACAACTCCCCACCATATCAAACGTGCGTTTCTTCGTGTATTTCGTGTATTTCACTCACGATTCTGACATGGACTGCTAATGCCGGGCCCTCACACTCGCCTAATTACTCGTGACTACTCGTGCGAAATGTTAGCGACCAACATTTCGCACGAGGAATTATGAGTAATCACGCGAGTGTGGGTAGCCGTGACGACAGCGCCTTTGGTGGCGAAACTGGTCAGTACAGACAAAGTAGAGGGGGTACGCAAGTATACTCCGCTAGGTACTCCGCTGCTAGCGGAGTAGCCGCAAGTAACGCTGTATTCTGTTGGTCGAAACGTAAGTAAGCGTAGGCATACTCCCACACACTGGTGCTCAGTACTCGCGCGTCAATACTTAACAATACTCGCCTAATGTGAGGGCCCGGCATAAGATAAAGACGAAGCTCTAATGTTGGCCGCGTTAATATTAGGTTTCTATAAAATGCGTATATTTAATAGATTAATTTCTAAAAGCTTTACGAGTAAATTTGTATACTTTGCACCTCTTGCTGAAACTTCATTTGGGCCAAATTGAACTGTTTTTTAAAAACGGACAATATTCGAGTGGCAACAAATGCGCCAATAACGTGTGGCGTACGATGCTTTTCATTGTTTGAGAGAGACAAAATTTTGTTCCTTTTTAAGCGGGTATTATTCACGGGGATAGTTCACTCGCTACTATCTCGCTAGTTTGATAGCCGCTAGTAAACAAATGTTTGAACTTTACTCGCTACTATCTGGCTAGTGTGACGTCACTTCATTTTTACAGTTTGTCACAACACACATACATACATATGAAGGTTTAGTCAGAATTGTATTATTTAAAAAAATGTAAAACAAATTGACGACAGCGCCACTAGCAGCAGCGAGTGGCGAGTACACTAAACACGTGTAATAGGATTACTAGCTGCCCGCTACTAGCTCTACGTGTCGGCTAGTTTACTAGCGAGATAGTAGCGAGTAAACTATCCCTGTGTAATACCCGCTTTAGCACACGCGGCTAGAATAAACGGATGCTCAAAGTCAAACTTCATAGTCATTTTGTTAAATAAACACACTACATACAGAAGTCTTTACAACAGGCTTCGGTTGTACTGAAGATACTCTGGTGCCGTCAGTGGTGAGAATCGACACTGATTTCGTTTTAAGTCTTAAGTGCAGCGCCATTTGACACTCTACCGGCGAATAGCGAAATACCATCTGTCACCTCGCTTTCGGAACGTTTGTATTTCACTCACGATTCTGACATGGACTTATTGAATACATGGACATGGACATATTTATATGAATGATTAGTTAAATACTTTTATTGTTGAATGTAATTTATAACGTTGTGTCGTCAAGGATCGGCTGACTGTTGACAAAATCGTCTGGTTTCTGGTCACTCTGACATAACCTTTCAAGCAGCTAGTGTGCGTGCACGGCCTCGTCTCGCTGCGCTCGCGTTACAACGCGCTTAGGCCGGTGACCCAATCGTACGGGCGAAGCATCGATCAAACAATTTGGTCGCCACGGCTGCTCGCTCGAGGTCGTAACTGTCGATGTCGCGTTACTGAAATTGTTTATCGGTCGTTATAGTCATGTTAATTAGGCAAATTTCGGTTCCATGAGTGAAAAAAAGTGTAATATAGTGGCGCCTCTAATGGTGACTCATATGAAGTTTTAATTTGTAGACAAAATGGAACAGTATATTTATCGTTGTTTGTAGGGATAATGTAGTTAAACATGTATAGAAATATGTACATTAATTTAGGGAATTTGGGCAATTGAGTGAGTAACAGAATACATAATAGATTTTAACGGTTTTAATATAATAGGTTATAACAACATTTATTTATAAATCTTCAACATCGAAATGCGCTATGTAGGTAATTTTTCACGTATAATACGGTTTTGGACAATATTTCTAAAATTTCATTAAATTAAATTTTAAAAACACATTAATTAGCTAACTCTTAAAGTTTAGTAGTCGTTCAATCAAAAAATTAAGTCGTAATAAATATGGCAACACCTAAATAGATATAGCAGCCGTCAATCCCTCGAGACCAAATTGAAAACACATCGACATTTACATACATACGATTCAATATAAAATAAATTACAAAATATATATTATTCGCCAACGACACTCTCGGAATAAAATCTTAAATGCAAAATTCACAATTTTTTAAACTTAAACACATCAATAAATATTATTTCAATAAAGCTCAATCGATCAATAGTTTACAAATGTAATACTTGAACCTTTTTTTTTTTTTTTTTTTGGGCCTCTTACACACATTTAGACGGGCTTTTTTTTATAAGGTCGAAACATATTTTACAAACTATCGAAGATTATTTCTAAGCGATTAATACGGAATAGTGGCGGCATTGTAGTTTATTTAGTTAGTCTATGAGTATTCGGGGGGGGAAATATACGACAAGTCAGAAACACATTATAAATTGAGCGAGATGCACCTATGTACATATGTGCCCTCGTACTTCTAATACACTTTTTTTTAATTTAAACTATTACAACTCATCCCTAAGTTTTGCATCATTCAATAAATTAACATAGTTGTCGATAAATTCTAAAATATTACTAAAATACTCCATTTCTTCACCGGAGCCTTCGACTTCGTTGCTCTTCTTGGTCTTCTGCAACAGTTTATTGTATACAGTTTGAATCCTATGCAACGTTGTCAATAGCCGTTTGTCTTTGTAGTGATGATGTTTGCAAAAGTGTCCGAACGTTTTGATTGCCGATGTGATTTTATCCATGGAATCGATATCGGTGCTGTCATAGTCGAAATACTCTTCGAGTAGCTTAGTAAGAATATCGCAAAATATAGGATTGGACAGTTTGCTCATTAGATCGACTTCGTAATACTGCCGTAACTTTTCCTCGTCTTTGGCCCGACCGTGAACGTGAAACTCCAGAATCAACTTGTGCTCTAAAACCAAATCGTCCAACAGAACAATTATGGGTATCTTCAATTTGAAATAGTTGGGATTGTTCGATAGTAAAATCTTGTGGAACACGTCCATGCCTTGTTTGGTTATAACCTGCTTTTGAGCTAGCGGGAAACCTCGCACGAGACAACTCAGAGCGTGCACGGCTCTAGCTTTAACGTACTCGTTATTATCGAGGGACAGTATCTTGAGAAGTTTTTCACCGGCGTTTGTGTCTAAAGCGTGGGTCTGAACTTTAATATGATTCTGAAGACACGATCCGAGCAGTTTGAGCGCTTCCGCTTTTAGCGTGTTGTCGGTAGCGTTCAAATGAGGATACACTATGGTCTCCAAGCCGTTCAAACGTATAAATTCAGCAGCGTTGTCGTATTGGTGTACCAAATATTCAAAGTCGGTTAAAATTGCAAGCATTTCGACAGACGCGGGTGTGTCGATTATTTCGTCTCCTAATTTTTCTCTGTGTGTCGATAGCGGGTGTTCTTTTATCAGGTTCTCGTACCTTCGGAGTAGTTCGTGCATAATTTCCATGTCGGACTTGGCTTCTATCTTCATTTCTTGGAATTCGGCTTTGAGTTCGGAGAGTGTTTTAAATTTTGTGCCTTTCGACGGTGTCGATGTGCTGCTCGCTATATTCTTCAAGACTTCTTCGGATGGTAACGACAATTTTCTGGATTTTACGTTCGGTTTGGAATCGTTTAATTGCTCGTCGGTGTTCACCACCGTTAACGAATTTTCACTCTTCTCGTCCAATTCCATCAGTTTGGCTTCGACGATCCTCGTTTCCAGGTTCATCCGGACGTGAAGTCCCTCTGGAACAGCCTGACCTGAAACATTTAAGTAAATATTACGACAAACAGTTTTGCAACGATACAAATTTCAACCCAAAGAGAAAAGTAAATATACATATTTTAAATATACAATCAATGCCCGTTCAGCTACCTACTATATTTTGAACTATCAAATACACTATAGGTATAGTCAGTATGTCAACTAGTCAATGTCATCGGGTGGTTATCATTTATGTACATATATACCTCATCATCATCATTTTCAGCAGTTCAAAATCCACTGCCGAATGAAGGCAGTGGATGAATCCTCTTCCATTCCTGTGCAATCTGCATCCACTTGACTCTATACATTCTTCTCAATTCATCAGCTCATTGTCCACTCGGTCTACCTCGCTTTCTTTTTCACATCCTCTCGGATACCATTCCAGTATTTCTCGCATCCATTCTTCTCGCTATGTGTCCACTTCAACTTTTTCACACATTCTGCTATATCTGCCACTTTCGTCATACTTCTTACCCATGTATTCCTCTTACGATCTCTTCTTGTTATACCGTGCGTACATCTTTCCATGCTTCTCTGTGTGCACTAGATCTTACGTAACATTCTTGAATTCAACATTCATACGTCATAACTGGCATTGGTCGTTTGTCTTCTTTTTTAAGCATAGCGGTACGTTGGATTTAAAAACTACGTTCATTCTTCCAAAAGCAATTCATTCATTCTTCTTCTTTACATCCAGTCATGTTCACCAATTGTCCTAGGTATAAATAATTATCAACTATCTCTACAATATGGTTTATCTACTGTGACTATGTTTTGCTATAGTGTATTGAGTATTTCAAAATGTAGTAGGTAGTTTATTAAAATGCAAGGGCTTTACGCTAGCCGTGCTGTGAGTGAATGCGAGCGTTCCACGGCTACCCAGCCAGGCAGACCCTTGCGCTAATCCCAATATACAGTCAAATTAACAAAAGAAATGTCCCGAGCATTCAATAATACTGAAATAATTTCAATACAATTCCTGACGGACGTATAGACAAACAGGCAGATCTAAGGCCTGCATGTATAGTATATTGATTATGGTAAAAAATTAACAATTAATCGATGAATTAAAACAAACACAAAAGAACGCGGGAGTTCTTTGCACTATGCCCTAGACAGAAATCTTCTAGGACAGAAAACCCTCAAGGAATTTGGCGTTAATAGGTATTCAAATAATAATTAATTATATTTCTAAATTTTCATATTTGTGTTTTTTGTGATGCACATGTTTGGCCGCAGTGACGATTTTCAAATTCGACAAAAATTACAGTTGTATCAATCGAGATCGATAGTCTGAGTTGTCACACTGTACAATTGCACGACGTATTCACAATGCATACCTTTTCTGACAACCTGCCATTGATTGGTGGGTACGAAATGATCCGTTTGGTTGTAATCGATAGTGCAGTGGCACAGAGCAGCCAGGAATAGGAATAGGAAAAGGCACCCGCACCAGGGCGACCTCATCTCGCCAGCTTTTGACAGACACTTAGACACTGGATTGACACTAAAGTACACGTGGTGTTCAAATACTGGGCCACGATCTACACCTGCTGTAAACACGCCGGCTGTCAAACGCCGAGCATGGCCGCTGAAAGTGCTCTTACAGCCAAATACTTCACTTTTCAGAGAGTTCATCTTACATCTGTTAAGATAACGTGGTGTGGTCTTCCTATGCTCATTCAATAAATGCTTGCATTCATCGCTAACTTATTATTAAATTTTATCTTCACACTTCAAGGGGTTAGCAATATTAGACACTTGTATTTTGATTGCAGTGTTCATACACGAGCGCTCGAGAATCAAGTGTTAACACTGCTACTGAATACAAGTGTTCAACTTGGTCCCCGATCGTAATCTTTTGAAAATTGACATAATCGAACCTTTGTTTATAATTACGCTGCGTTCCATGTTTTGCGTGCAAAATTTATTAAACACAGATCACAGTAGTGTAGTCGCAGTATATAATCATATTGTAGAGATAGTTGATAATTATTTATACCTATGTATATGACTGGATGTAAAGAAGAAGAGATAAAACAAACATCCCGCTGTGCTTAAAAAAGAAGGAATACCACCAATAGATACGTACTGCCAGTTATGACGTATGGATGTGGATTCAAGAATGTTACCAATGGACACAGAGAACCATGGAAAGATGTATGCTTGGTAAAACTGCGTGAGTTTAGAGGAATACGTGAGTTTACCCACGTATTCCATATACACTTACACACTTCTTAAAGTATGGCCAAAGTGGCAGATATAGCGGAACGTCTATAAAAGTTGAAGTGGACACGCCGAAAAGAATGGATGGGAGAAATACTTGAATGGAAGATTGGAAAGGCCTTCATCCAGCAGTGGATGGTGAATGGCTGAAAATGATGATGATGATGTTTAATGTATTACGCTGCTTTTATACCAATATGTTGTAATATTGACAATACACATTGATTGAAAAATTGTCTCTTCAAACATATCGAAATATTTTAATCGGAAAATGTTTTTATTCGCGTATATATAGTATAATTCTACATTTAAATAATGTAGAATGTATTTTAAGATTACTTTGGATATTTTTTCATGCATTGATAAAACGAATAAAATATAATAAAAATATTTATTTTTGCACAATGGCCTGCAATGACATCTGTTCGCATGTAGGTTGGCAGCAGTGGCGTGTTGTTGTAGATGAAGAGTTGACAGTCTGACAGATGACAGTTGCAGTTCGATCGTGCAGGAGTGAGGTTGTTGTAGGTTAAGTTGAGTCGCGATGAAGTTCGCTGAGCACTTGACGGCTCACATCACTCCAGAATGGCGCAAGCAATACATCAATTACGAGGCGAGTGCTCAAATTACTCCTCTTAACCATTTCGCTGTCCAATCATCAATTAAATTGACCCTATTGACACTAGCCACTAAATATCAATACTAGAGATTCGACAATGTCACCGTTCATAATTATCAACATATTCGTATTTATTTTCATTGCGGTAAATTGCTCGTGTAAATCTATAATAGTGGTTTTGAATGAGTGTATTTTTTCGCGGAATTGTTATACTGAAAATGTCTTGGAATTTATTTGTATTGATTTTTACAGTGACAAATGTTTTTAAATTCAAATTTCAATGTTATTTTTAATATGTGTATGTGATCCTCGGCTGTATGGTGAATTTTTTTTTACCTAAAGGGTCCAGAATGAGTATGCAAATTTTCCTTAAGTGGACCCTTACAGACTTTGACTTTTATCATTTACACAACAGGGTCCCAGAGGATTTACTAATAATTTTTAAATTTTGAATATACATACATATATTCTGGATCCTAGGTGAAAATTCTAGACTCTAAGCTTACAAAATCAGTTCAAATTTAAGCCTTGTAAAAATTTAATTACAAAATTTCACCACACGACTGAGAGTTTTACTTTTTTTTTATCTAATATATTATTATTTTAATACTATTGTTTAGGAAATGAAAGCTATGCTTTATACGGCAGTCGAAGAGGCTCCGTCGGCCGAAAGTGTAGAACAAGAAATTGTAACTAGACACTTTGCAAACTTTGATGAGAACTTTTTTCACTACTGTGATCAAGAGCTTAAAAAGATTAACACATTTTACTCAGGTACTGTAAAATGAACAGTATAATTCATACATTTTAAACCAATTGCTATGCATTTTATTATATTTTGTAGAAAAGTTAGCCGAAGCTACTAGGAAATTTTGTACTCTTCAAAGCGAAATGAAATCGTCGTACGAAGGCGTCAAACAAAAACCATCGGAGACGAAACGTAGTGCAATACCCCATCGTAAAGTGCAAGAATTGAAATTGGCATTCAGCGAATTCTACCTCAGTCTTATACTGCTGCAAAATTATCAAAATTTGAATCACACCGGTTTCAGAAAAATCTTAAAGAAACACGACAAAGTATAGTATTGTGTATACTTTTATTGAGTATATTGTGGAAAAAAGTAATGTAAGTAAAATGTGTGATTTTCTATTTTTAGCTTTTAACCGTGGATGTCGGCGCCAAATGGAGAACCGAACACGTCGAACAATCCAATTTTTATATCAACAAAGACATCGATAAACTCATCAACGATACGGAAACTGCAGTCACAAATGAATTGGAAGGTGGAGATAGGCAAAGAGCGATGAAAAGATTGAGAGTTCCACCTCTCGGTGAACAGCAAAGTCCGTGGACCACGTTCAAAGTCGGCCTATTCTCCGGCTCGTTCATAGTTCTGTTCATTGCCGTTATACTATCAGGTTTGCGGAACGCTCTATTGCAATATTTCAACTAATATTAACACGGCTTAATTGATGTGTATTGAATTTTAGCACTTTTTCACGACGGATCGGCGCAAAATCTCAAGATTGCTCTGAGATTATACCGCGGACCGATGCTCATCGTTATGTTTTTGTTTTTGATCGGTATTAACGTTTACGGTTGGCGCTCTTCTGGCGTGAATCACGTGCTAATCTTCGAGCTGGATCCGAGGAATCACCTGTCCGAGCAGCATCTGATGGAGATGGCCGCTATATTCGGAGTCGTGTGGGCTTTGAGCATTTTGAGTTTTCTGTACAGCGCAACGTTAAGCATTCCGCCGTTTGTCAATCCGCTATTCTTAACGATCATAATGTGGCTGTTCGTATTGAATCCCATTAGAATATTACAGCACGAAGCGAGATTTTGGTTTCTGCGCATATTCGTAAGTGTACTTTTTGTTCAAATATTTAACATAACGTGTGGTTTCGTATTATATCACTTGTTTGACTTAAATGAAAATGGCACCGTTTGTTTGGCTTATCTGCGGATTTTAAAGTGGACACATCCACTTTGTTCTTCGTTTATCTTGTTGACCGAATTAAAAAGTGTTGTTTATTCGCTTTTATTGCGCTAAAGTGCGATACGTCCGTACACAATAAATATTGAGGTTTTCTTTGCAGCCTGTTATTTTTAGTTACGGTGTACATATTTGCCGTTCATTAATATAATAACACTGCCGCTGTGTTAATTTAAAAGTATTTCGTATTTACTCGGATGATTCATGTGTAAATTTTTGTACACATATTGTTTTATGAGAGTGAATTTAAATTTTGTTCTCTTACGCATGTAAATTGCGTAAATGCTAATTTTATTTTCGATGAAAATGTATCAGGCGATTTGATATTCTTTTTACTTTTTTTTTCTTTAAAATTCTATTTCTTTTGTCTACTATTGAGAATTTTAAGTACATATTACTGAAACTTGCTTAAAAAAATAAGGCATACGACCAATGCGTACTGCCAGTTATGACGTATGGATGTGAAACGTGGATGCTAAATTCAAGAATGCTACGTAAGATACAGTGCACACAGAGAAGCATGGAAAGATGTATGCTTGGTATAACACGAAGAGATCGTAAGAGGAATACATGGGTGAGAAGTATGAACAAAGTGGCAGATATAGCGGAACGTATGTAAAAGTTGAAGTGGACACAGCGAGAAATACTGGAATGGTATCCGAGAGGATGTGAAAGAAAGCAAGGTAGACCGAGTGGACGATGGGCTGATGGATTGAGAAGAATATGTGGAGTCAAGTGGATGCAGATTGCTCAAGACACACAGGAATGGAAGAGGATTGAAGACGTCTTTATCCAGCAGTGGATGGTGAACGGCTGAAAATGATGATGATGATGAGGTATATATGTACATAAATGATAACCACCCAATGACATTGACTAGTTGACATACTGACCATACCTATAGTGTGCCGTGAGCGTTCTGCGGCTACCCAGCCACGCATACCCCTGCGCTATTATATTTAGTATGATCATCACCCGATGACACTGTCAACGGGCATTGATTGTGTATATTAAAAATAAGGCATACTGCCAATTATGACGTATGGATGTGAAACGTGGATGCTGAATACAAGAATGTTACGTAAGATCCAGTGCACACAGACAAGCATAGAAAGATGTATGGTAAGTATAACAAGAAGAGATCGTAAGAGGAATACATGGGTTAGAAGCATGACCAAAGTGGGAGATATAGTGGAACGTGTGAAAAGGTTGAAGTGGACACATAGAAGAATGAATGACAGATGGATGCGAGAAATGGTATCCAAGAGGATGTGAAAGAAAGCAAGGTAGACTGAGTGGACGATGGGCTGATGAATTGAGAAGAATGTTTGGAGTCAAGTGGATGCAGATTGCTCAAGTCAGACAGGAATGGAAGAGGATTGGAGAGGTCTTCATCTAGCAGTGGATGGTGAACGGCTGAAAATGATGATTACTGAAACTGAAATGTATGGTCTGAGCTATGTTAGTCGGTTTTTTTTTATTTTTTTATTAAAGTAGTATGCAGTTTGAGTTTGATTATGATTCTACTAACTGTGTGTGGTAAAAAAGGGACAAAATTCTAGGGCACTATCAGAATTACATACGTACAAAATTTTTTTTCAGGGTCGAATGATAGCAGCACCAGTTTTCCAAGTAACGTTTGCCGACTTTTGGATGGCCGATCAGTTGAACTCGCTCGTCACCTCATTGCTCGATTTTCATTTCCTAGTCTGCTTTTACATCACCAATGGCAATTGGCTGGATGCTGGAGGTATGTATATTTGCATACCGGGTTAAATAAGTTATATAATACCGGTTTAACATGAAAATTATCCACTTTCAGACAGTCAACAGTGCATGGAGCATTCGTACATCATTCGTCCGATCGTTAATTGCCTACCAGCTTGGTTTAGATTCGCCCAATGTGTCCGGAGATACAGCGACTCTAAGGACGCGTTCCCACATCTCGTCAACGCTGGAAAATATTCGACTACTTTCATAGTAGTTATATTTGCCACACTCAAAAACTTCTACGAGAGTTAGTCTGGTCAATGCTCGTTTAGGTTGTTCTTATAGTGCAGTGTTGGTAATTGTTGGTTTCGAATTTTCAGGCTCGTACGCTGATCCTTACGACAATCCCTTCTTGTATTTGTGGCTCATGTCTCAGTTGATTTCTTCGTGCTATGCTTACACTTGGGATGTGAAGATGGATTGGGGATTGTTGGATCGGAACGCACCGCCTGAAAATAGATATTTGCGTGAGGAAATCGTTTACAGTTCCGGTGTAAGTTTTTACTTTATCCTGATCGGATAAAGTATTGTGATCGTGCAAAAATTCGACCTTGAGATTTTGACTTGATTTGTATCGGGTATCATCCCTTGATCACGTTTTCATGATTTCTGGAAAATGTATTTATGTATGTTTGTGGATCTGTGTGTAGAATCGATAATATCTCAAAAACCGTTTATCCTATTACACTGAAACTTCATGTTTATATGTTTATTGCCGGCCATTACAATCCATAAGGCTTTCAAAAAATTTCAAGTCAACCGGAAGTGGTACTTTCCTTTGAGAGTCACCCAATTTTTGCGTAATCTTTGGAAGGTTTTTCCATCAAAACTATTAAAACTAAGGCTACTATATACATATATAATAGCCGAAATCCGTCTGTCTGTCTGCTGATAACGCTCGCTGAGGAAAAATTATTAAAAAAAACCACTAGAACGAGTGGGGGATCGAACCCACGACCTTAGGCTCGAGAGTCATCACGCTAACGCTATACTCTATCGCCCTTGGTCGGTTTAGTCCTTTTTTTTAAACATATCGTTACTCGGCTTTATTTACAAAAGGGATCGTGATTCTGCTAATAATACATAGATGGCACTATAGAAACTATTATTTTTTTTGAGTGGGTATCGAAAGCGTTCAATTAGTGGGGATTGCTATAATACATAGATGGTGCTATAAAAACAATTTTTTATTGTTTTTGTTTTTTCGATCAATTAGTAGGGATCTCTATTAAAAAAGCGCTTTACGATATTTAAAATTCAGCGGGCGTTGATATTCAACGGGCTTACACTAGTAATACATATTAAGCTGAAATTTTGCATTATGTACATAGTACGTGTAATGAAATAATATAATTTTTTTTCCAACTGTAAGTAGTACTTTTACTCTTGGTTTTCAGTGTTTTTAACTTTTTATCCGAAACTATCAAGTATATCAAGCTGAAATTTCATATCTATTATTTTCACGTAAGGTGTAAGAGATATTATGATTTTGGTGAATATCCGCCAACTTTTTTTTATTTATTTTTTTTGGCCTTTTAAATATTTAGAATCTTGATAATATTGTAATGCTATAATCATCATGCTAATTATTACAATCTGTTAAAAAAAATCATCAAAATCGCTCAACCAGAAGTGGGATTTTTTTTCTCCATATAATATGGATAAAGTCACGAGTTGGCCCCATCCGAATTTTCTTTTTTGTACTTATTATTATTGCAACGTGTACTTGTATATAATCAACTGTTTATTTATTTGCAGTCCTATTATTATTTCGCCATCATTGAAGATTTCGTGTTTAGATTCTTTTGGTCCGTATCCTTCGTAGTCACGCAGAATAAATGGGTTAGCGCAGAAGTTATGACTACCGTTCTAGCTGTGATGGAAGTTTGGAGGTTAAGATATTCCCATACAAATGAACATTATATTGTATTTACGAAATCTAATATTCTCAATTAATTTTTCAGACGTTTCATTTGGAATTTTTTCCGATTAGAGAATGAGCACTTGAATAATTGTGGTCAATTCAGAGCCGTCCGAGATATATCGGTAGCTCCGTTAGATTCTTCAGATCAAAATACAATATTGAGAATGATGGATGAAGATAACGGTGTAATCAACAGGTGAAATTAATATAATATCATTTATTTGATTTGTGAGTGGTTAGCGATTTTTATAATTTTTGCATAATATTTTTCAGACATCAAAAAAAAAAGACACCTAAGAAATCGAAAGATCCAGAGAAGAAAGCGTTGATTAAGAAAGAATCTATACACGATTTGCAGTTGGAATTGGACCAATCTTCGAAAAAATTATAGCATATTAAAGCTTAATTAAGTTCATTCCCACTTGGACTGTTGATGTGTGTGAACAAATATGTTGTTAAATTAAATTGGACGTTTTCGTTCGAGATGTCAGTTTTTTAGGTGTTGAAAAAGTTCTACACATTTCACACCAACGATTTTTAGTCTTGTATTCAACACCAAAGAACTGTAAAAATTATTTTTATCTAAAAAAAAAAGTATTGTAAGGTATTCATTTATAATATGTATGTACTTACAATTTGATGCAAATTTTTTTTTTAAGTAATGCTATAATAATTAATGCCACTGTATACTAAAATTTGAATACCGTTTAGTATTACGTATATTAATTTATCCTTAGGCGTAATTAAAATCACCATCTATTAATTGTGTTGAACTTTACATAGAATAAGTAATATATTATTTAATATCATCAAATGAATTTATTTTTATGTTTAATACTATTTGTGATTTTTTTTTCTTATCAATCAAAAATGTACTTAGTTTTTTTTTATTTTATATAAACTGATGAAATGGCCACAAATTGATGACTTTTTGAATAATTTTAGTTTCTTCCGATGTTAGTATAGTGAATTTCATCATCATAAATTAAAAATACGTTAGTAATTTAATACATGTACTGTTGAGATTGGTGCTTGAGATATACATATGTGATTTGGACTAATATATTTATTCTTAATATATAAATAATAAAAATATTAAACATATAATTTATTGTTTTTAATAAGAAAATTTGTAAACTATCAACAGCATTATATTGCAACGTTTTTATTCAAACGTGAAAATTGCTCTTGTGTCCGTATTCAAACTTTAACGTCAATTCACCGACTTTTGACTTTGGTAAAATATTCGGTATCCACTCTAGACAAAATGGCGTTGATATTTTTTCATCCAGTGACATTTTGCCAACTTTTAAATACGTCACGAGCACTCCAGGTTGAATATTTGCGGCCTTCTTGTAGGATTTTGTTCCATTTTTATTCAACGGCAGTACGAGCGGCGTTAATTTACCTTTGTTACTATTACCTTTGGGATTTTCAATGTGCTCATAAGTTCCATCTGGATTTTGACAAAAATATCTAATGACTTCTAACGGCATCTGCAAACACAATTGAATTAGTTTTACATATGTACACAAACCGGGTATTAGACATAAACAAAATTTAAAATTATATGTACATCGGGTGTATCAAATATTCGCTTCACTTGATTTATCTTCAAAATGTTCCACGTGTACTTTGTGAATTTACCCAAAGGTAAGGAACTGGTACGTTGAAATTCAGATATGAAATTCGGCAGTCTTTTCTTTCTAATATCGGGACACATCCTATCACGTAAACATTCAAAGAATGACTACAAAGCAAAATACACACAATCAACAACATTTTCATTCAATTTAACAACAGTAAAAGGTGCCTGTAAACGATCAACATTTGCCAGTAATATTGCTCGACAACATTTTCGGCATCACGTGTGCAATATGTGTCGCAGTAATGTGTGGCTCAATTGAAGCCGGCAAGTAGTTGCTATTTTATTATTGCCCAGATTGGCCCAAGGTCAACACTCGTCGTGTCGTGTCATATATTGCCGCGTATTTTCGTATGCCGAGCGATATCATCGGCAATATGTCAACAATATTCGCCAACACACTGCAGTAGTGGAACAACAGTGTCGGGAAACACGACTATATTTCCGGCCCACATCACCATATTGCAGTAATATTACCGGCAATACATTGCCGTGAATATGTTGATCGTTTACAGGCACCTTAAAAGTGTGCAACGGTACATACCAGTGGTATTTGATACGTGAGCGGTTTCGGTTTGCCGTTAAATTGAAAGTGCATCGTTTGATTTAACTTTTCGGTAACGCTCGTGAGCCAATGTAAGAATGGAAGATTGGTTTGCGTCTCTCTGGTGTTGCAGATTACACTCGGTAAGATAAATTCAGTATCTTTATGCCCGAATAGCATTTTATTGGAATCGACAATGTTGTTCAGAATGGTAGCTTTGTTTGCTTGCGCCGAGTTGGATATAGTTGCGTCTATTGTGATTATATTAGATACGTTATTGTTTAAAAATAGTGCAGGCTCATCATTCGACTTGTCATTTTGAACTTTGAGTATGCTTTTTAACTTATTTGCATTTTTAATGGCTTTGCTTCGTTTGAAGATGGACTTGTCAATGTTGTTCTGTTTCGGAACGGCGCTATCGTCATCTGAAATCGTCACTGTGCAATCTTTCGATTTGACTAGTTTACTATCGTCGGTTAGGTTTAAAAATAACAATTCATCATCGAGATTAGGCAATGTGTAGAAACTGTGTACAGTGTTTTTATTGCAATCGTCATCTTTGTCCTTGTCGGTGAAAAATGTACTGTGCTTGAACGGTACGCTATCTAGCGTATTGAAATCGTCAGATAGTTTAGCTTCCTCTTTTAAACTCGTTCCGTTATCTGTTCTGTCGTTTTGATACTTTTTTATGAGCATTGAAGAGTCGACCGATATCGGTATTTCTTGCAGAATCAAATTCGGAAACTTCATCACGTCGGACGAGTCGGCCAACATTATTTGTATGTCGAGCGGTTTATCGCCATTCTTCAAATCGCTCAAAGGATCACTACTGTCCGTCAGAAACACGTCAGAGATTTGATTATCTTTATCCGTTTCGAGGAATATGACGTCGTTCAGTTGAAACGTGGAGTTTTTATCGATGATAGTCGACTTGCAATCGGATGAATCGTCGTTGACTTCCAACATCAGCGCGTTTCCGTCTTGTAGTTTCACATTCTTGGACAAGTACGACGAGCTGTCGTCCAGTTCCATGTAGACGGGCATATCGTCGGAGAGTCGAATTATATTATCGTCAGTCTCAATCATGGAAGACATGTAAATATTTTCCACGCAATTATCTGCATTGAATAACATCATTATATGTACGTTAAAACAACATTGAAACTGTTCAAATGTAGTACCGATAATATATGTACATAGTATGTAGTATACATACATCGATCAATTATGTATATTAACTTACCGGTTTCAAATATTTTCTGACTACCGCTAATACTACTATTACTCGGAAAAACTGAATCAACAAAGCATTGAAATTCTGCACAGAGTTCAGTGTTGGATGCAAAAGCGCAAGCGCATGAATAAAAGTGAATGCATTTTCTTCGTCTGTTTTCTTTGTGTACTTTATTACTAATCGTAAGATCATTCTCGGTGGCATTTTTTATTTCTAACATTTCAGGTCGGGATATATCACAATTACAATAATATCTGAAAACAACAAGACACAACATTAGTGGATTACAGGTGAAAAGGCCGAATCTAATAAGAACGAACCCATTACGGTAGAAC
This sequence comes from Parapsyche elsis, assembly GCA_022651745.1. NCBI lineage: Eukaryota > Metazoa > Arthropoda > Insecta > Trichoptera > Hydropsychidae > Parapsyche > Parapsyche elsis. The sequence goes on from JAGVSN010000045.1 coordinate 793,099, forward strand.
GGAAAAAAACTTTAAAGAGATTACTCCTCGTGTCTTATTTAACATTTTCGACCCTGTGAACACGACTGGATGTAAAGATGATGAGATAAAACGAAGAATAAAACAAGGATGGACATAGTTTTTAAATCCAACATCCCGCTACGTTTAAAAAAGAAGGCATACTGCCAGTTATGACGTAATGGATGTGAAACGTGGATGCTGAATACAAGCATGTTACGTAAGATCCAGTGCACACGGCAAGCATAGAAATATGTATGGTAGGTATAACAAGAAGAGATTGTAAGAGGAATACATGGGTAAGAAGTATGACCAAAGTGGCAGATACATATAGCAGTACGGGTGAAAAAGTTGAAGTGGCAATGGACTGGACACATAGCGAGAAGAATGGATTGCAGATGGATGCGATAAACACTGGAATGGTATCCGAGAGGATGTGAAAGAAAGTAAAGTAGACCGAGTGTACGATGGGTTTGGGAGCCGCAACATATTATTTTCAGATTACATATATGTGATACAACGATGAATGAAACTGGGATGGAGCGCTTTTGGAAGAATGAACATAGTTTTTAAATCCAACATCCCGCTATGCTTGAAGAAGAAGGAATACGACCAATGCGCACTGCCAGTTATGACGTATGAATGTGAAACGTGGATGCTAAATTCAAGAATGTTACATAAGATCCAGATAAGAGAAGCGTGGAAAGATGTATGCTTGGTATAACAAGAAGAGATCGTAAGAGGAATACATGGGTAAGAAGTATGACCAAAGTGGCAGATATAGCGGAACGTGTGAAAAAGTTGAAGTGGACACATAGCGAAAAGAATGGATGGCAGATGGACGCGAGAAATGCTGGAATGGCATTCGAGAGGATGTGAAAGAAAGCAAGGTAGATCGAGTGAACGATGGGCTGATGAATTGAGAGGAATGTGCGAAGTAAGTGGATGCAGATTGCCCAAGATAGACAGGAATGGAAGAGGATTGGAGGATTGCCCGTAATGCACTAGGCAGCCTGGCTGCGCAACCACAACGATGTTAGAAAATGTATGTGGCTGCCTGTTTGATAACGCACTAGGCAGCCAGGAAACTCTGGCTGCGGCAGCCACAGATTTTCAGCTGCTTACCAATTATTTTATAAACAATTCACTACGCACCAAATTCAATGGATAAGATCAAAATATTTAAAAAAAATCTCGCCAATGTTGCGCAATTGGAAACTATTTTCAACAAATTATTTGCATCTACATACATACAGTACAAAAGGATCTGAGATCCGAGATTACGAACCAAATATTGCATTGAAAACATGTTGTATCTACAATGTTATCGCTGACCATTTTTGAGTGTGTTCTCATCGTTCTGGCTGCCACTTTGGCTGCTTGAATTGGGTGCACTTTTCTGGCTGCCGCAGCCATGGCAGCCATGGCATCCATGGCATCCGCAGCGAGGCTGCCTAGTGCGTTACGGGCCTAATGGATTCGTTATAATTAGATTCGGCCTTCTCAACGCCCTCCCCATTAATGTATTATATTTCTGACCAAATGAGACAAGTCAATTGAGTATTACCTATTTTTATCAGTTTGAAACAACATATGAAGATAGCCCAAAGGATGTTTCTTAGTCTTTTTAGTCTTTACAACCATAACTTGCTTTGAAATCCTTTGAATCAAAGGACACATTGAATTGGACAGTTTAAAAATCTCTTGCTTCATGGTATTTTTGACTTTTAACTTTTCAACGATAGTGTGATCCAAATACAACGACTCTAAAAACAAATACAAAACACATAAACTAAATACAACAAATTTTACTTAATATATATGCAAATATTACTTACGGGCTATAATTTTACTATTGAGTGAGGCTTCTATATGTTGGCAATTAGCGGCCACTTCGTTACTCTTTTCAACAACATTATCGTAGTTTTTAATTTTACAATTCTTCACATAGCAAAGACCCGACGATAGATTCGCTATAGAATTCGGTAGGATTAAATCGTCTTCTAGGTTTTTGAATACGACGAAGCCTCGATAGTCGGGTCCACATTTTCTTATCTTTACCGAGTATATTGTGATGCCGTTGTCCGTTATCAATTTGGATGACTCTATTACATTGTTGGTGGTGGGATTTTTGACTTTTGTGAATATTATGCCGCAGTTTATGTTTTTGCAAAAGTGAGTTCTGTGGCCGTTCGGAAATTTGCAATTCGGACATATTTTTGTGCCTCTGTTTGTTCGCCGGATTGATTTAAAAGTTGACATTTTTGTATGTTTTTTTTTTTAGGTTATACAATATTTCTTTCCATTGTTTTGTTAATATGTTTTTTTTACACTAATCAATGAATGTTATTTGTTTCACATTTTATTTATATCGTCAACAAAACGGCAATTTAACCGTATCAAAGTTTGTATTTGACTTACATAAACAATTGTAGGTTATGTTTGAGACACGTCACCTTGACAGGTAGTGCTGCCAACCTACAAAATAAAAAGAAAAAATGTTTAAATATTGAGTTTTAAAAACGATGTTCCCTTTCTTAATGAGCTATAAATACTTTGTTCGATATTTCATTCATTTATCAAGTATTTTTGCTCAGTAAAAAAATACTTTTGTTCGGTGTTGTTTGTAAATGCTCAGATGAATAGTAAATTATTGGTATTTTAAATAAATGTCAAGTATTGAATGGTTAAAAACTATTTAATACTCGACAAAAATGATTTTTTTACTGACATTTTGAATATATGTATGTTATACTGAACTAAGCCAAATTATTCATAAATCAACTGTCATATTTTTCTTTAAAGGAGTATGTATGTATAGCAATTGAAATAATTGTAAAACATTAAGCGTTGAAATCAAGAAAAATCATTGGGTTATCAAAATATACATTTCCCCTTTAAAAGAGAAAATTATAGTACAACTCTTACTAATTTAATATTGAAAATCATAGAATTGCTTAAATAAAACTTTATTGGTCAGTCAAAATATAAAATATAGTATTTACACAAGTATTTTCTATATATGTAGATAAAATTATATTAATTTGTACGATATGAAAATATTGTATGGTGTATAAAAATATAACAAATTGCTTTTCTCAAACTTCCTTCAATATAAATAAACGGGATCTGTTATTAATTCAAAATGCTTTCTCGCCCATGCGTCTTGCATTTTTGATATTTTCGCTTTCAATATCGCTTTTCTGTGTCTTTCGCCATTTTTATCCCAAAATTTTTTTATTTCGGCCCTTTTCTCCGGCGATAACTTGCTTCTGTCCAAAGCAAGTTGGTGAACTTTCTTCTTTATCATGTCAGATTCGAGACGACTTTGACTCTTTGTCACATTTTTCTTTTTCCAATGGTGATACTTGACTACAGTTGAATTCAAATTTTTATCCAATTCTAGTTTTTTACTCTCTGCGCTCTTGTTAAGCGCTTTAGTCATAGTTAAACTAGACACACCTAGAATATAAACAATCATTATAATTTAGTAATTCTTATTGAAAATGCTTTAAAGTTCACTTACAGCAAAAACGGTATCAATTCATATTTTGGCAAATGATCATTTATTGTTACAAAATTTAGAATTATCAACATATTTTACAGCAAACTCACCTGAATCTTTCTCCAACTGCGTTATCTTTTCTAGTGTTTTATATATTTTTATATCCAACATATGTCTTCTATAACGTTCAGCTTTGTTTCCAAACATTATAATCATAGTTGTTATTACAATACTGATTATTAATATTCTTTTGTATCCAAATGGTGTTATTCTCATTGTTTAGCTGATGTTTTTTTTATGCATAAAATTAATTTATATCACAATGTTTAATATTATAGTTATTATTGTCAACATTTAAAATTACACAACTTCACTTTTACAACACTGACAGTATTTAGTTAATTTTATAATGTTTTAAAGAACTTTTAGACAACATCAGGCAATTTTTTTTCAAAAGGATCTGCCAGTTTAACGTTTTGACAACAAGTGATTGACTCGTCCACCAAACTTTCTCAACAACTGCATTAATTCTATTTATACAAGTAATTTGTGCGCGGATGTGGGTTGCGCTAAAAGTTATCTCACATTTAAGTAATCGGCGCGTAAAATAATTAGCAAATATACGCGAATACTACGAAATTTTCACATCAACACGCTATTAAATAATATGACGATGTTTGCTTTTGTTGTAATAAAAATACGAACAAAATAGGCATATGTATACATATACAATATTTATTCAATGTTATAAATTAAATTTGTACAATTCTATAAATACAATAATGATAATTAAAATTATTCGAATATAATATTTTTCAGTCATGAATGAAATTTACAAATCGTTTGCAAATAAAAATCACATTCGCTTTACATACATATACAAAAAATCTATAGAAACGATCAAGGTTTACAAGAATAAGATTTATGGGTGTAAACGCTTCAATACCGTAGTACCAACTTTTTTACCATCAACCAAAAGCACTAATTTTTCAGTATAGTAATATTCAATTAGCTCATGTATCGTTAAAAAGTTTGGTTCCGTAGCTTTGGTGAATCCAAGAGCGAGACGTCCATCTTGTCTTCTTCTACATCCAATGTTGTAAATTCTCTCTTGGTACATCAAAGTCACCGTATAAGCGTGAGAGCTCTGGAATAACAAAACCAAACATTTAAATAAAACAGTGCCACAAGTCTAAAGGTCTAAAGTTGTCAAAAGTCATTGGCTTACTTGACTTGAAGGTCTCAATATGAATGTTCCATCGGGCTGTCCTTCTAAAAGACTTTCAGCTTCCGTTCTGCCAATTTCCATATAGTAAAATTCATTTTCAACGGGTACCGGAAGCGGCCTTTCAGCCATGTTCATTTTAACTGGCTCCTTTTTTTTTCTTACGCTGTTTCTCAAGGATTCATTCCACTTTTGAAGTGTGTCAAAAGGTCTGTAATTGTCAACCGATGGGATTCGCACGTGGACTTTATCCCTGGAATTGGGTTTTGGCTGTGTACAAAGTGGCATGGTAGGTTTTTTTGGCGTTGGAGGTTTTTCTATGAATATTGGCGTTGTTTGATCGTCACTTGACGAGCATCCCTCTAAAGACTGTTTTCGATCTATTTCAGATCCGTTGGCAAATGTTGGTATATCTGTGAAAATAAATGAATTGGATAATTGAAATTTGGAAAAACTTTCAGAAAGATCCTCAATACAGCAATTTTCAAAACGTCTGATTCATTCTATTCGTAAATTATACAATAATCTTAATGCATTATATTATTTAAACACACATTGGAAGTAGTTAAGTATGCTTCTGCAAAAAAATTATACAGGAAATATAAAATGCATGTTCAAAAATATGTACTACCTACTTATATTAGTCATACTCGTAGTTGAAATTTTTTGATAAACATGCTCTTTGATTTCAGTATGTAAAGCAAATGATTGTGAATTTATATCGAATCAACAAAACAAATAGCACCTAGAGAATATAATTTACTCTGTATTGTAATTTACAATATTTGGGTATCATACTGGATGATAAGTTAGATTTTAAGTTACACGGTCAATTTTTAATAAAAAAAAGTAGGAATATTATTGTCGGCTAAGAAGATTATTATCTAAAGAAACTAAAATAATAATTTATAATGTAATTGTCAGACCACATCTTATGTATTTTGGTTCATTATTAAATATGTTAGATACGTCAACTAGAGATAGATTACAAAATAGAGGTATGAGATGTATTTTAAATGTTGATAGGTATGCTAGTATAAAAAAAATGATGATTGAATTACATAGATTGGTTGAATGTGATTGTATGTTGGTATTTATGTATATTTAAGTTAGATAATAATATGTTACCATCATATTTTAGTAAATTTATTGTGAGAGGTATGTGAATATATCTATGTATAATTTAAAGAATAAAAATAATTTAATTATAAAAAAATGTTAGAGTAAATAGAAATAGGAAAAGCATCTTGTACAGAGGTGTTTTGGAATATAATAGACTGCGACGATCGGTTGAGTGGTTTAGGAGCCTATAAGAGACAGACAGACAGACAGACAGACAGACAGACAAACAGACATTCATTTTTATATACATATATACATAGATAGATTGTCATACCTCATTTTATGTATTGTGGGTCATTATTAAATATGTTCGATAAGTCAACTGGAGATAGATTACAAATATTACAAAATAGAGGTATGAGATGTATTTTAAATGCGGATAGGTATGCTAGTGTAAAAAATATGATGATTGAATGTGAATGATACTTTGAGGATTTGTATGTATGTTCGTATTTATATTTAAGTTAGATAATAATATGTTACCATCATATTTTAGTAAATTTATTGTGAGAGGATTGACTGTATGTGAATATAATTTAATTATGAAAAATGTTAAAATAACTAGAAATAGGAGAAGCATCTTGTACAGAGGTGTTTTGGAATATAATAGACTGCCGGATGGAATTAAAAGTTCCAAAACTATTGATAAATTCCCGGCAGTATTAAAAAAACATCTTTGTACAGGTGCTTAGTTAAGGATTATATAATTAGCTTAAGCTACTGTATTATATAAATATATAAATAAATAATTTATAAGAATAGCACATCTGAGGATCTTTCTCTGAATAACCATCATATTTTAGTAAATTTATTGTGAGAGGTATGTGAATATATGTATGTATGAATAAAAATAATTTAATTATAAAAAATGTTGGAATATAATAGACTTAAAATTAGAATTAAAAGTTCCAAAACTATTGATAAATTCCTGGCATTCTAAAAAAAACATTTCTGTATACATAAGTGCTTAGTTAAGGTGATTATGTAATTAGCATTAGCTATTATATTATATTATTAATTATATAAATAAATAAATATAATATTTGCACGTTGACATTGACGATAAGGCTTCTTGAATGCAATTATGTATACTAGATAAATTTTTCCTTGAAAAATAGTGCGATACGTTACAATTATTATATTGAAAAATATGTCAACACGTATGTGTCTCACATCTCAAAAGTTTTAATCAAAAAAAAGGTCAACAATTGAATACAGAATATAGCAATAGAACCTTTTCCACTATTGTTCAACTGCTCTTGACTTCTAGTCCTATTGCTATGATGACCAACCATGGCTCTATAAAATAGATCGGCAACTTCCGAATAAGCTCTAGCGCCCAGATTCAAAAGAATCGGACACGTCAACTTCACACACCAACACATATCTTCGAAAATAACTAAACACCAAACTGTTGACGAAAAAAAAAAAAATGCACCAAACCGGCTAATGTCCGATCGTGTACTGATTCAAACGTGGGCTAATATGAAAATCGTTTTGTGTATAATGTAAACAAATCGTTTTGGCAATGGGCAAAAATATTTCCAAGAAACGCGAAACACCACCAATATGTTCAATACAAAATAGTATTGGAATCGATCCGTTTGCCAATCAGCTGTAAATATTTGCGTCGATTGACCGTTTGATGTGATTTCATTTTGGCACTCGAATATAATAAAACATTTAGAACGCTCGTTGATTTTGGTTAAGTGTATTTTCGAGTTTCCGGTCGCGTTACATTGTTTTGAATAGACCAGTATAAATTTTGCGAATTGAATTTGCGCTAGAGTACACTATTTTTATACTTATTTGTACCACAATCGAAATGTTTACGTTCTATCGACTATCAGAAGTGACTGTGTTATGCGTAATAAACGAAACCACATTCATGGAAGACGATGAATGTTCCGAGAACAAAACTTCAATTCAGGGCTGTTTAATCTTTCATGATAATATTATAATTACTCTTTTATTATTATTTGATCAGTATATAATCATATTGTTGTGATAGTTGATAGTTATTTATACCTAGGGCAGTTGGTGAATATGACTGGATGTAAAGAAGAAGAAATAAAACTAGGATGGAGTGCTTTTGGAAGAATGAACATAGTTTTTAAATCCAACATTCCGCTATGCTTAAAAAAGAAGGCGTACGACCAATGCGTACTGCCAGTTATGACGTATGGATGTGAAACTTGGACGTTAAATTCAAGAATTCTACGAAAGATCCAGTGCACACAGAGAAGCATGGAAAGATGTATGCTTGGCATAACAAGAAGAGATCGCAAAAGAAATACATAGCAAGAAAAATGGATGGCAGATGGACGCGAGAAGTACTGGAATGGTATCCGAGAGGATGTGAAAGAAAGCAAGGTAGACCGAGTGGAAGATGGGTTGATGAATTGAGAAGAATGTGTGCGAGTCAAGTGGATGCAGATTGCTCAAGACACACAGGAATGGAAGAGGATTGAAGAGGCCTTCATCCGGCAGTGGATGGTGAACGGCTGAAAATGATGATGTACAATAGCCCTTTTCCGTCTGTCTGTGTGTCTGTCTGCTGATAACGCACGCCGAGGTAAATAATTTAAAAAAACCAGAACGTCGCGCGAGTGGGATTTGAACCCGAGATTACCGGTTCGAAACATTGAGCGCTTACGGTATGATCCAATGCCTGATTTCCTATATTTGAACATACATATATGTAATTCTTTAGTAGGATGGAGTGCTTTTGGAAGAATGAACATAGTTTTTAAGTCCAAAATTCCGCTATGCTTAAAAATGAAGGCATACAACCAATGCGTACTGCCAGTTATGACGTATGGATGTGAAACTTGGACCCTAAATTCAAGAATGTTACGAAACATCCAGTGCACACAGAGAAGCATGGAAAGATGTATGCTTGGTATAACAAGACGAGATCGCAAGAGGAATACATGGGTGAGAAGTATGACCAAAGTGGCAGATATAGAAGTACGTGTGAAAAAGTTGAATACATAGCGAATGGATGGTAGATGGACTCGAGAAATACTGGAATGGTATCCGAGAGGATGTGAAAGAAAGCAAGGTAGACCGAGTGGACGATGTGCTGATGAATTGAGAAGGATGTGTGGAGTCAATTGGATGCAGACTGCTCAAGACAGACAGAAATGGACATAAGAGACCTAAGGAGTGGATGAGACGTGGATGCTAAATTCAAGAATGCTACGTAAGATCCAGTGCACACAGACAAGCATGGAAAGATGTATGCTTGGTATAACAAGAAGAGATCGCAAGAGGAATACATGGGTGAGAAGTATGACCAAAGTGGCAGATATAGAAGTACGTGTGAAAAAGTTGAATACATAGCGAATGGATGGCAGATGGACGCGAGAAATACTGGAATACTGGAGTCAAGTGGATGCAGATTGCTCAAGACGGACAGGAATGGAAGAGGATTGGAGAGGCCTTCATCCAGCAGTGGACGGTGAACCGTTGAAAATGATGAATAATGATGATGAATTCCTTAGTAGGATCGCAACTTTGCTAAACTGTTACGTTGTTGTATTATAAAGCGCCATCTATGCAACAACTATAAAAACTATTAAATTTAATAATATTTTTCAGTGCGGGTGATAAGAACGCTCCGTTGATATTCAACGGGCTTACACCAGTTGTTAATAAACAGCCAAATTTGAATATGAAATTACGACAGTGCATTGTTACACATTCAGAAGCTTACTTTTTTAAATCAACCTTACTAAATATTCATTTGAAATATATTGTACTTGTAAAGGAAAATGTTTGATTTATTGATTTCTGCTGATGTTCGCTTAACTTAAATGATATGAAATTTAGTATGCTGAATTTAGTCAAAGGCAATAAATACCACATACATACTTCAGCGTATTTGTATTGAAATTACTTTGATACAAATTAATAAATATTAATTCCAAATAGAAGGGTAGCAAAGTGATACCACTAAATATATATTTAAATAAATATCAGTGTTCGCAGAAACGAGTTTATGACCACACTGGTCAAAAATACAAGTAAAACAAACGCTCACAAGAGAAAACAAAATAGAAAACTTCCCTTCTATGTACCATATGTGTGAAAAGCGAATAAAATGTCAACGAGCAAGTAAGCGCACATGGTTAAATATTTGTTTTGTCACACACTATGTATGTATGTACATACAACCAAGTATGTGGACAAATACATTTCACAACTCACTCACAAAAAGTCGAATAAATAATCAGTTAACAGTATATTTTATTTAAAACGAAATTAAATCACTTTGTTTAGCCGTCATATTGGCGTCGAACAATTTGATCATCTCTTCGGCCAGGGAATCCATGGCTGCTTCTCCAGAATTGTGAAAACATTCGCGTGGCTCCAAGTAATCCTCCACGATTATGCTCATTCCGGTAATTTTGTCTGAAAGAAACAGAGAGTGGCGTTAATTAATTACCAATAAAGTTAAACGTTAAAAGGTTTCAACAATAACAATAAAGATTTACGGTTGGAGAGTGCCCGTATTGCGTAAACAATGCCAACATCTGCACAATGAAAATTATATACATATATTAATTTAAGACGACTCAATTTCCACGAAAAAATATCGTAAATCAACCCACAACTTTATCCATATCATTCTTAACATTCTCAGATCTAATATGTATGTATATAAAACATTTAAGTTTGTATGTACGTATGGGTCATTCGTCAATTACCAGGCGTTGCTCGGGTGCGATTAATAGAAACGACGAAGTGTACACACGATAGTAGATGTTTTCGGCAGATTTAAGTACGTACGTCCCCCCTCCCTTAACCCCACCCCTCCGCATCCCCGCATCCCTCCTTTATTACCCGGCTTTGCCCGGGGTGTAATTAATATAATGTAATATAGTGTTTGTTTAGTAAATTATACAAAAAAGTCCAAAAACAGGGTCGCCGGGATAGGAGGGGGGTCTGGGGGGTGGTAAGGAGCCGGCATTGCTTTTCGGTAGTCCAAAAAAGGGGCCGCCGGGGTAAGAAGGAGGGTTTGGGGGTTGGTAAGGGGCCGGCATTGCTTTTCGGGAGCCAAAAAAAGAGGCCGCCGGGGCTTGAGGGAGGTCTGGGGGTTGGTAAGGGGCCGGCATAGTTTTTCGGGAGTCGAAAAAGGGGCCGCCGGGGTAGGAGGGTGGTCTGGTGGGGGTAGTAAGGGGCCGGCATTGCTTTTCGGGAGTCCAAAAGAAAGGCCGCCGGGGTAAGAAGGAGGGTTGGGGGGTGGTAAGGGGCCGGCATAGCTTTTAGGGTGCCCATAAAAGGGGCCGCCGGGGCTTGAGGGGGTCTGGGGGGGGGTGGTAGGGGCCGGCATGGCTTGAGGGAGTCCAAAATGGGGGCCACCGGGGCTTGAGAAACGCCTGGGGGGTGGTTTGAGGGCCGGAATGGCTTTAGGGGGTATCAAATGTTGAAAAAATCCAAAAAACCGAAAAAAAAAATTTTAAATAATATATTGATAGAAAAAAACTCGAAAAATCCTATAGTGACGTCATAGCGTTACTATACTCCCTAAAAGCTATGTCGGCCCCTTACCATCCCACAGACCCCCCTCCAGCCCCGGCGGCCCCTTTTTTGGGCTCCCGAAATAATTTACTAAACAAACACTATATTACATTATATTAATTACACCCCGGGCAAAGCCGGGTAATAAAGCTAGTATATAAATATAATCATTCAATTCTTCAAACAAACAAACTACAGTTAGAATTGTACGTAAACTTACGTGCAACATATCCTCCTGCAGTGTAAAATAACTCCAACAAATCCTCTCTCATTTCAGGCGTTTCGTAGAAGTGTTCATCTGAAAATGATCCAAATTTATCACAATCTACATTCATTTTATTCGCTTCGTCGCCAATTGGTGCCACATTCGTCGTATCGTCTTCTAATTGTATCGAATTAAATTGAACTAGATTTTCGACATTAGATTTAGATGCAGTTTCTGATAGTTTACTTCCATTTTCTTCTTCTTCTTCAACTACGTCCGTGTCTGCGTAGTCGGAAGTTTGTCTGGAACGTTTCCCGTCGCCATTGTTGTTTTTTCTCATTTTTACTTCGACAACGTTCATTTCGGTATAGTTTAAACTTTCGACAACGTCTTCAGACGTGTCGGTTTCATTTATCTCTGAATATTCAGGAAACGTACAAATCCTACCAGTTTTAGTGGAATTGCCGTGTACAATATCTTCGGAAGAATCGGCTATTTTTTTGTAGCTCTTCAATTCAGAAGAGGCTTTGCTGAAATCGTCTTCTAAATCAACCTTATTTATATTGTAATTGCTTATTGTTGAACTTTGCACCTTTGCCAATTTAGATTTTCGTCCTTGTTTCACTTCTTCCGAACTATACTTTTTAACGTTGGGTTGTCTGAGAATACGCTTTAGTATTCCGATCTTTTTTTTATCGCTTTCTGCTTGACCAAAGTTCAATTCTTCGTAAGGGTTGTCTTCTGATTTATTAACCGACGATTTTTCGTCTCGATTCGTCATTTCGTAATAGCCTCTATCTTGAGATTTTTTCACATCGGAATTTGCATTTATCGAAAGCTCTAAATTTGAACTGTCGTTCATACTGTTCATAGGTACGTAAGCGTTGGATTGAGTAACGTTCACTTTGACTTTTCCACCGTATAAAAAGCTTTTAGGTGGTTTTATGGTCTTATCGATCAATTTTAATTGATTGCTAGTAATTTCTACGGTTTTCGTTGGTGAAAATTTCAATTTATCTTTCAACAAATTCGAACGCTCCGGCACAATCGGTTTAATTTTGACAATTGAGTTTTGTTCATTGCTACTATTTGAATCTTTGGTCGCTAGATACTTGTCAGGATTATTTATAAGATCTTCTATTGCATTCATGATCTTTTTATGATCAATCTTTGGCCTCCACATTGCTATGATTCCATCAGACAACGACTACAAAACAATAACACATTATACAACCAATTAACGTAATGTACATGCATAAATAAATAAAAAAATTAAATACTCACCAAAAGTTTGTATCCATCTAATGCTTTTTCTTTAGAAAAATATAAATATTCATCCAAATTATTATTTTTTAAATAATTAATCACATCGGATTCTGACCATCCACGCACCACGTTCAAAAACGACAGTTGCTTCTTATTTAAATTCATTTTTTTTTACACACTGAACATAAACAACACCACAAGAGTCATCATTGTATTCTATGTAATATGGGAGCAGTACACTGTTTTCTTTTTTTAGTATTTTAATAAAACCGGTTGTTTAAAAACGGCCAAATAACAAATTATTATGGAAATATTCGTATCAATGTTAAACTGTCCAGTTTTGAAGGTCTACTGAATTGATGCAATTATTTTGGCCTGCTCGTGAATGCGTAGCATTCGTTTGTTGACAGATGATGCTCTGTACGAATAATAAAAAAAAAAGCATTACGTCAGTTTAATTTCAATTTCCACTCGACACGTTTGCACTTTGTCATATATTGAATCAATTTCAGTTTGATGTTTTTTCATCTCGGCGCATTCTTTTGAATAAACACGATCTTTGATTCTACAACATGAGGAAAATATTTTATTATTTATTTATTTATTTATTTAATCATGCAACAAACAGCTTATAGTATATGTACAATAAAATATAAATACAAAATAATATTAATATCACACAAAACACTACAGCCAAAATAGTTGCAAACGAACAACAGATCAAAATAAGAAAAGAACTTAGGAGTTAGGACTGGAAAAGAACTTAATCAAAGATAATTTAAAGGAGGGCAAAGAATAGAGAAAAGGATCAATATGTCCCGGGATTTCGTTAAATGACGAGCAGGATCTATAAATGAAGGAGTTAATTGAATTATTTGTGGAACAAAGATTCAAATGAAACAATGGAGGATTTCTGACAGGCCTAGGGGGACAATGTAGAAGGATCCTACTTAGTAGGTAAGGGCTATCTAATAAATTATTTAAAAGTTTAAATACAAAGCAGAGATCCGAGACCGTCCTCCTGGTTTGCAGGGAGATGTAATCACGGGAATTTGCAAAAGAAAGACAAAACCTGGAAATGGAGTACGTATGGAGCTTCTTATTAATTTTTTCCAATTTATTAATGGAATCTTGGTAAAACGGGTTCCATATAGTACTAGCAAATTCCAGGTGACTTCTCACAAATACATTATATAGTAAAGACACTGTATCAAAGGACTTAAAGGGTTTGGATACTCTCATTATGAATCCCAAATTCCTATAAGCCTTATTTACAGCCGCATCAATGTGGGAATTAAAAGAGAATTATATTTTGAAGTGGACTAAACGCAATGAATGCTTTATCTGTTTTGAAGAGGTAAGCAATTATTATAACGATACGCTCCATCAATTAAGGAGAGTGACGACATCAATATCATATGAACAAGAAAGCTTATTAACTCATTTTTTAAACTTCATTTGCAATATTAATACAATGCAGTGCATTGTTGCCGTTTCAAATTCATTTTGTACTACTTATCATATATTTAAATAATTAATTTTAATATTCACATATGAAAATGTCTGAGGCTTTCATTGTTTTAAACAATGTAAGTGATATTAAAATTAATGCTATGTTTATTAATAACATTTAATCATTTTACTTTAGAGATTTTGTAGTGATCCTGTACTTGAATGGGATTCAGTATGCAGTGATGTTATTAATTCACATAAAGCGTAGGAGTTCCCTGAATTCGGTTAATTTTCACAGAATTAATTCCTTTAATATTAAAAAAATATGACGAATAACAATTATTTTGAAATAAATATACTCAGTTTTATTAATATCACAAAGGTCAATATAAGCTGATTAATTTTATCATAAGTGATACAGATATTTTGAAAGTTCGTCATTGGTTTAAAAAAAAATACAACACACTAATACAAATATTTTATTTTCAAATAATAATAAAAAACTATTTACACAAAACAAAACGTTCACATATTTTTTGAGAGTACATAATATATTATATTATAAGAAATAACAACAATTTTAATTTACGAGTCGTATATACGAACATTTGAAATGTTATAATATGTATATTATTATATACAAATAAATTATATAATAATAATTGGAATTGAAAATTTGGAGTAAGTATGCATTGAATGAATTAATTTGATTATTGTTACTTTACATTCGTTTCGAATATTGACATAATTCTATGGTGATTTATTAATGCAAAAAAATATTATTACAATCTGTCAACACTATTGTAAAATAATATAATAATAATTATATAGAAATCAAGCGTTTAATGTTGTATCAAAATAATACTTTTTTTTATTTATTTTGTACTAAAAGCAAGCATTGGAATGTAGTTAATAATATTAAATAATAATACGATAAAAATAATTGCATTTGCTTATAAAATGCAGTTTTATTAAAAGTTCAATAAATAATTTTGATGATTTATTTACACTGATAATTTCGAGTTACGTTATGAATGGAGTATTTATTTAAAATTTTGACAGTTGAAGGTCAAATTATAATTTTTTTTTTATTCAAACGAATAAATATATTTTATTTGAGTTTAAAGCTAACATATTAAATACATTAAATGGCATAATCGTAATATTGCATCGAATATGAGGAATAAAATGAATTTTATTGTTTTTATTTGAATCCTCAAACAAGCTCAAGGCGCTCACACACCTTAGCGAAATTGCTGCGGTATCGCCGCGTCAAACTTTCGCCCCTATGGTCGTCCCATTCGCACCGATATAATTCGCATTGGTGCGACTCGACGACGATAGAGGGCGTCAGTTTGACGCAGCGATTTCGCTGAGGTGTGTGACCGCCTCTATACTCCTAAGCCTAAGAGTATAATGGGGGTATTACACAGGGATAGTTTACTCGTTACGATCTCGCTGGTTTGCTGGTCGCTGGTGTAAACTAGCTCGTCTAATAGGCGAAGTTAGTAAACTAGCTTGCTTTTTCGGCCGCGCGAGTGAAATTCGAATGTTTGAACTTTACTCGCACTAGCTGGCTCGTGGGGAGAAATAAAACGAATTTTTTTTTTTTTATTTTAATCCTCAAACAAGCTTAAGGCGCTCACACACCTTAGCGAAATTGGTGCGACTCGACGACGATAGAGGGCGTCAGTTTAACGCAGCGATTTCGCAAAGGTGTGTGAGCGCCTCTATACTCCTAGGCCTAAGAGTATAATGGGGGTATTACACAGGGATAGTTTACTCGTTACGATCTCGCTGGTTTGCTGGTAGCTGGTGTAAACTAGCTCGTGTAATAGGCGAAGTTAGTAAACTAGCTTGCTTTTTCGGCTGCGCGAGTGAAATTCGAATGTTTGAACTTTACTCGCACTAGCTGGCTCGTGTGACGTCACTTCATTGACAGTTTGAGGTTAAGCGTTTCATTTTCAGCTGCCAACACACACACACAGTACACTTCAATGGACATGATACATTTACGACATTGAAAATTCAGCGGGCATTTTGACGGTGGGCGCAAAACACGTCACGTCAGTTGATGACAGCGCCTCTGGCGGCAGGGAGTGGCGACACTAGCGAGTAAACTTAACACGTGTAAGGCGGGCCCTACACGCAACTGAATTACGGTGCGTCTTTAGTACGGTGCCGTAAAAACGGAGCGTGTAGGGGAAAAAAACGTTTTCGATTTAGACAACGTTTCAGCGTTAGCGATGAAATATCTCATTTTTAAGTGTGTTAGCGCTGGTATAGTTCGCGCCGTGGCGCGTAGCCTTGAGCTATAAGGTGCATTCGTACATAACGTGTAGGGGCGAGCGTCAAAAAAACTGCGCCGTAGGCAAAATCGCTACGTTTTAAAACGCACCGTAATACAGTTACGTCTAGGGCGGGCCTAATAGGTTTACTAGCTACTCGCTACCAGCTCTACGTGCCGGTCGGTAAACTAGCGAGATCGTCGCGAGTAAACTATCCCCGTGTAATACCCGCTTAACACACTACAATGGTATTCTAAAGCATCGTATAACATACGCATATACAAATTTATGTCATAACGACCGCCTTGAAAACGCAATTTTCTTCATCCATCAGCGCCGGCCAGACGAACGATTTGATAAGATCTGAACGCTGATCTGACGAATGGAAACGGACGTGTTTATCCGCTCTCATCAGCACTGGAATCAACCAAAATTTGCCCAATTAAAAAAAAAAAAAAACCATTTGTATGCCAATAATGAAGATATACATATTTACATATTTATACGGTACGTTAGTAAAAAAAAACACACCTGGCGTAAAATCTGTATCGATTGTCAACGGTGGTATTTGATTGCACAAAATCCAAGCCAATCTACAACAGTCTGAAACGTACTGCAACAATCCACCGCATCTCTCCAAACATGGATACTCGTGTAGAGTGGATAGAACCTGGAAATTTGACAAAGGAAATAGTCAAGTAATCAACCGATTAATTGCACATTTGGATGAAGTGCTTAGGCCAGTGCAATACCCCAATTGTATTGATCAAACAATTTGGCTACTGCGGCTGTTACGTGGTCGTGACCGGTGACGTCACCTAATGGGAATTGTCTACCGGTAGTTAAAGCAACGTTTGACGTAATTGATTACGTAACAATTTAGCAAAGTCGCGAGCCTACTGATGATTAATATTTTCAAATTATAGGAGGCCTCCCATCACCGGTGCTGGATGAACGCGGTAGCGCTAACTCATCCAACCTGGTGATCACGGGTTCAAATCCCACTCGCGACGTTCGTGTTTTTTAAATTAAATTTGAATTAGCGTTATCAGCAGACGGACAGACGGAATTTGGCTATTATACATATACTAGTGTAAGCCCGTTGAATATCAACGCCCGCTGAATTTTAAATATCGTAAAGCGCTTTTTTAATAGAGATCCCCACTAATTGATCGAAAAAAAAAATTAAAAAAAAAATTTCTATAGTGCCATCTATGTATTATTAGCAGAATCACGATCCCTTTTGTAGATAAAGCCGAGTCACGATATGTTTAAAAAAAAAAAGGACTTGATAGTATAGCGTTAGCGTGATGACTCTCGAGCTTGCGGTCGTGCGTTCGATCCCCCACTCGTTCTGGTGGTTTTTTAATAATTCTTCCTCAGCGAGCGTTATCAGCAGATAGACAGACAGACGGATTTCGGCTATTATACATATATATAATATAACTAGTGTAAGCCTGTTGAATATCAACGAATGTTTGTGTGGGGTGAGTATGTGTATTTAATAGTTTTTATAGTTGTTGCATAGATGGCGCATTATAATACAACAACGTAACAATTCAACAAAGTCGCGAGCCTATTGAGAAATTATATAGTCAAATTGTAGCAGGTCCGTTATTATCTAGTTTGGATCACAGCGTAAGCGCTCACTGTCCCGAACTGGTGATCTCTGGTTCAAATCCCACTCGTGCGACGTTCTGGTTTTTTAATTATCTATCTCAGCGAGCGTTATCAGCAGACAGACACACAGGCAGACGGAATAGGGCTATTATATGTATGATATAATAATATATACCCTATACCAATTTCTGAACAAATAAGCTACACATTAGATAGCGAATATATATATATATTTTACTGGTAAATCTTGGCTTTTATTAAAAACGTGTTTTTGTTAAAAATTACGCTCATCTTCCACGTACTCGGCTTTTCAACATATTATGATCAAAGAAATAAGGACAAGCGGATAAAACTGGTGTACATGTGCTGTAAAAACGAACGTACATCTTACACGTGTAAAATAAATTACCATACACATACAGCAAAGTTCACGAAGTCACTAAAAGTGGAGTGCAAGAATGCGCACATACCCATTAAGTGCACGCTGGGTACCTTTTGACCCCCCAAATGCCTGGTTTTTTTTTTTTTTTTTTTTCGATTTTCAAGTGTTACGCGCAATAACGACACTTAATGACGTCGAATTTAAAAGGTAGTAACGGTGTTCGCCATTAGTTTTCAATAAAAACGTGACTAAATACCCCCAGAAGAACCACGTTTCTCAAACTAGTATTACCAAGTATCGTGGATAAGCACAGCTAGTTTGAGAAGCAAGCGATGTTGTAATTTCGGATCTGGATCATGCGAGACCAATGCCAATATGATTAAAAAGAATGGCGATTTATTATATACCTGATTAGCCACCTGTCTCTCTGCTTCGCCTAGTGGAAACGTTTCTACAGATTCGGATAGAGCACTTCTGACAGCGGCTTCAAGTTGGATCAACGTTGGAGATTTGAAATTATCAGCAAGACCCAAATTCATGCGAGTTTCCATAGTTTTACGATCTCTCAAAGTTTGACAGGCTCTAAACGCAAGCTAAAATTCACAATACATTCAAATTACTGTCGTTTAAATGGTTCCATTTAGTGGCAGCGATCAACACTTACGACTATCACAGAAAATAGTATTTTTCCTTTGAGGTGATGAGCGTGCTGTAGAGGTGGAAGTGCGTCCAAGGCGTCCAGCGTGTCCACTCTTGACTTGTTGAAGAGTTGTCCGTACCTTGTTACCAGCTCAGATCTTCAAAATCAGGAGTCAAATTTAATATTCGCCACTTCTAATGGTCAAGAATTTATATCGATTTGAGTGTTTTACCTTGTGCTTTCGGTTTCGTTGCCCGAAGATGCGTCTGGATCTGAGTGATATCCGTCACTGCAGCAGGATAATGCTGGAGGTGAAGCTGGAGGAGCTACTGTAGGCGGAAGTAGACCTAAAACTGCTCCACATCCTCTAGAAAAGCTCATCAACAAACCGGCAGCAGCTCTAAACAAACATAAAAGTCATCAAATTACGTACCGAGATAGTGTGTGAAGTGTTTTGATCGCTTCCAGCAGTAGAATTTTTCTCATATATTTTCACTTTCGCACAAAATTAAATAAAAAAAAAAGAAACAAAGGCATCGTAAAATCTGATATAGATGTATTTCGTGTAGAGCTTATGTTCTTTTGTTCTACAAGAGCTCTTATAAAAAATATTGTAAGTTCGACGAAAAAAAAAAGAAGCTCGACAGGCTCGACGAACAATATAGGTGAGACGTTAATTGTTTTTAAGTGAAAATTCGCATTTCAATTAATTACGATGCGAAAGTGTTGTAGCGTGCGATCTGCTACGCAGCGGTTGCAATAATTTAAATGCAATTATACAGCATGTATTTATAAACAAAACAAAAAAAAGGGTATCGAAGAACAACAACAATAAAGGAGAAT
This sequence comes from Parapsyche elsis, assembly GCA_022651745.1. NCBI lineage: Eukaryota > Metazoa > Arthropoda > Insecta > Trichoptera > Hydropsychidae > Parapsyche > Parapsyche elsis. The sequence continues at coordinate 813,170 of JAGVSN010000045.1, forward strand.
CTCGAGAGAGTTGACGATGCGCTCTCTGTGGAAGCTGCGAGTATGAGAAATATTACTTCTTTTTTGACGTGGCGTTTATTATACATAAATGAAGTAAAAAAGAATAATAAATGGTCTAGCGTGTTAAAGATGCTTTTGGATATGCGAGCAAAAAGTCAAAGTCAATGTGAAGTACATACTTTTGATGCAGCTGTTATGTCATTCAACTCTGGCACGCAGAACGAGTTCGGGAGTAAGCAATTGCTTTTGAAATTATTGCACGTTGAAAATGGAAGAATTTAGTTCTGTAATGTTGATTTGCTGGCACCGTTTAATACACCACTTATTTTGGCAAATTACAGTCCAGAGTTTCTCAGCATTGTTTTAAACAACCCATTGACAAAAAGTCAAGAAAGAAGACGTTCCAAACAGCATTAGAACTTTTTACTCGAAGAAACGTTGACTTTAATTAGACCTCAACAAGCGATTCTCCGAATTGATTATATATGTACATACAACGTATACTACAAATAATGATACTAGACAACAAAACAAAACGGTTTTTTTTTACGTTTTTCTAAATTGAATCAAACACAGGGATAGTTTACTCGCTACAGTCTCACTGGTTTGCTGGTCGCCGGTGTAATAGGCGAAGTTAGTAAACTAGCTTGCTTTTTCGGCCGCGCGAGTGAAGTTTGAATGTTTTCACAGGGGTGTATTAATGTATAATGCCCTCTCGGAGTGCGTCAAGTCTTCTAAGACCATAGATGTATTCTTGAAATGTGTGAGGAGACACCTCTGTGAGAGATAGTAGTCATGTATAAGTATAGTGTGTAATGTGTAATAGATTTATGTAGTTGTTATAAATATGTAATAGATGTAAGTTAAATTAGCTAATTAGCTAATATTATATAAAATAAATAAATAAATAACTTTACTCGCACTAGCTGGCTCGTGGGGAGAAATAAAATGAATTTTATTGTTTTTATTTTAATCCTCAAACGAGCTTAAGGCGCTCACACACCTTAGCGAAATTGGTGCGACTCGACGACGATAGAGGGCGTCAGTTTGACGCAGCGATTTCGCTAAGGTGTGTGAGCGCCTCTATACTCCCAGGCCTAAGAGTATAATGGGGGTATTACACAGGGATAGTTTCTCGTTAGTAATTAGTAATCTCGCTGGTTTTCTGGTCGCTGGTAAACTACATAGCTCATGTAATAGGCTTTTTCGGCCGCGCGAGTGAAATTCGAATGTTTGAACTTTACTCGCATTAGCTGGCTCGTGTGACGTCACTTCGTTGACAGTTTGAGGGTTAAGCGTTTCATTTTCAGCTGCCAACACACACACACAGTATACTTAAATGGACATGATACATTTACGACATTAATAGGGAGCAAAACACGTGTCGTCACGTTGACAAGTCACAAGTTGATGACAGCGCCTCTAGCGGCAGCGAGTGGCGACACTAGCGAGTAAACTTAACACGTGTAATAGGTTTACTAGCTACTCGCTGCCAGCTCTACGTGCCGGTCGGTAAACTAGCGAGATCGTACCGAGTAAACTATCCCCGTGTAATACCCGCTTTAGGATTACATTTTTACTATTACGTATCCATAGTATTGGCGGTTAGAAACCAACGTAAAATTCAAGTAATCTATCACATAATCAACTACATAGCTGCGGATACAGAAAACATTGGTAAATGGGAACTACAACAATCAACAACATTTTATCGTTATCCATTGTGAAAGTGCTTCTGGCGAGAAAGACCTTCGCGTAATCGTTTCGTTTGTTGCGTTGATTATTTTTTTATTACACAAATATAAAAAGTGAAAATTCGGAAAACTACTTGCAGAGATGAACATCCAACGGAACAGAGATAAAAAAAGTTTTTTTTTTTTTTTTTTTTTATCACTAGATGCGATTGACGAATGTTTCGCCGATTCGTTGCGACACTTCCACGAAAGAAAATAAAATAAATCTGACTATTCGTCGCGTTCAATTAACCGCCAGTTGCACAATTTGCGAATTTTTAACGGCTCGGTTAGCTGCATAATGGTATCCTAATTGGAATCGACTAGTTTTTTTTTTTTTTTTTTTATTATTTATTATCTCAGTTTCGGACCATCAGATGGGTCATCACTCTTTCACTCATCGCGTAGAAAATACGCAACGGTAAATTATACCCCATTGTTTAGTCGGGACGGGTTTAACAATGGACTATGAAACGTCACTCTTGAATGATGTTCTCCTGTGGCATTCGATTTTAATCGGTAGCTCTCAAATACTTCAGTATCAAAAGCACATTCACTCGAAAGTCGAAAGAGAAAGAAAAATGCAACAACAATTTATGAGTGTGTTAAGTTTGGAACGGCAAATTCGAAATTGATCCGACAGTGAGTTATAGAATCAATTTTAAAAATCAACTATCAATACTATTAAGAATTTTATTCAACGAGAGTATGAAAGTAGGCTTAAAAATTAATTTTAATGAATTTTGCACGCAAAGCGTAGTCACAGTAGATAATCATATTGTAGAGATAGTTGATAGTTATCTATACCTAGGCAGTTGGTGAATATGACTGGATGTAAAGAAGAAGAATGAAACTAGGATGGAGTGCTTTTGGAAGAATGAACATAGTTTTTAAATCCAACATTCTGCTATGCTTAAAAAAGAAGGCATACGACCAATGCGTACTGCCAGTTATGACGTACAGATGTGAAACTTGGACGCTACATTCAAGAATGCTACGAAAGATCCAGTGCACACAGAGAAGCATGGAAAGATGTATGCTTGGCATAACAAGAAGAGATCGCAAAATAAATACATGGGTAAGAAGTATGACCAAAGTGGCAGAAGAAAAAGTTGAATACATAGCGAGAAGAATGGATGGCAGATGGACGCGAGAAGTACTGGAATGGTATCCGAGAGGATGTGAAAGAAAGCAAGGTAGACCGAGTGGAAGATGGGCTGATGAATTGAGAAGAATGTGTGCGAGTCAAGTGGATGCAGATTGCTCAAGACAGACAAGAATGGAAGAGGATTGGAGAGGCCTTCATCCAGCAGTGGATGGTGAACGGCTGAAAATGATGATGTATAATAGCCCTTTTCCGTCTGTCTGTGTGTCTGTCTGCTGATAACGCTCGCCGAGGTAAATAATTAAAAAAAAACCAGAACGTCAGTTATGACGTATACATGTGAAACTTGGATGCTAAATTCAAGAATTCTACGTAAGATCCAGTGCACACAGATAAGCATGGAAAGATGTATGCTTGGTATGACAAGAAGAGATCGCAAAATAAATACATGGGTAAGAAGTATGACCAAAGTGGCAGAAAAAAAAGTTGAATACATAGCGATGTATTCAAGTGGATGCAGATTGCTCAAGACAGACAAGAATTGAAGAGGATTGGAGAGGCCTTCATCCAGCAGTGGATGGTGAACGGCTGAAAATGATGATGATGATGATGATTATAAGGAAATAACAAAAAATAATACTACGGTTCTGAAAATTTGCATAAAATATGACGAATCGTCTTTAGTGTCAAGTTCAATCAATTATATTCAAGGAAAAGTTTCAGTATTAATTAATCAATTATTTTAGCTATGTATAAACACTTTTGAAAATTAATACCACACACGATAAAAGCACTGGTTTGATCCACTCTTACGCGAAACGGTTAATTTCAGGTGTGAATCCGCAGGAAACCGTAACTCTCAACAATAGACTGTTACATACGAATAGTTGCATTGCATATAAATGCGTTCCGTTTTCTCATATTAAAAAATAGCAAAATACAAAAGAGTGCAAAAATTTAAACGATCCATCGTTGCAAAACGCTACACTCTCATTCTGGGTCACTTTTCAGGCAAAATACTATTAAATTTTCGACAAGACAACACAGACGAATGTGCAAAGGAATCGTGTCATCCACCTCTGTCAGTGGACAATGGCATTTTTTCACACGAGCTATAACTACCATAGACCAAAAATGACAATGAAAATGTACGTAAAAACCTTCATACTAGATAATAAAAACACGCACGATTTTCTCAGGCTACTGCGATGTGCGATTTTTTTTGGTTTTTTAGTGCTAATTCGACGAAAAGCTCGTCGCGTTCCCACATTTTTGTCTGGGGTACCTACCTACATACATTTTTGTGTCGCAAAAGATCTTTGTTATCGACGTGTCGAAACGAATGTAACCGTTTTTAGTATAGTTATAATTTAAATCCGTCATAATTGTTTGGCGTAAATAACGTAAAAAAATTGCCCAACTATTGCCCCATTGTGTCTGCTCGTTTTACGCTCGATCAAGTGTCGTCGTTTGTAATTGCGTTTTCACGGTTTGATTTCTGAACAATTTAAATACGCGTAACTGTGAAAATAAACTGTATTTCAAATATAATTATCAAATGGCGCTATGGAATACTGTGCAATATTATAATGATCAAAAACTAAAAGGCAAAGTTTGCCTGAAAAAGTGTTGAAAAACTTACACCAAATCCCTAATTAAATTAATTTTATTGAAATATTAACTGTACGAATGATACATTTTCCAATTTAATTGAGACAACTTTGATGAGAATTAGTTATAACTGAACAAATAATACAATCATACAAAAAACCAAACTTTGTCGCGACCTATAGGTTGGGAACCCGTGCAGTATTTTGTGAAAAAATATAATTTTGATCTATAGTTCTATATAACTGAAATTCATGTAAATAGTTTTGTAAAATGATACAAGTCGGAAACTTCAACTTTAATTACACCGAGCAACAAAAAATCACGTTTTTTAAAACCCAGAGCGGAGATTGGTCAATCTTTATTAAGTTTGACCCATTGAATTTGAATCCAATAATGATTTTTGTTGATATGCTCTTGTTTATGAGATATTCGCGATTAAATAAATATCCATTTTTTGGCTTTTGCTGTCTATAACTCAAAATATAGTATCGCTGTGCTCAAAGTGAATATTAAAATCAATAGCCAGATATTTTTCCTATCGATGGTAATTTTTTATTGCTTTGAAATACTTATAATTAATTATCTAGCGAATTTTTAAAGTCAAACATATTTTTTTTCGAGTTATTTGGTGAGTTTTTTTTATTTCACCACGTTTATAAGGATTGGTTTTCTATCTCAATATATTTTTATTTTATCTAAACGTAAAATGATTTTAAATTCATATCGGTCATCACATGCGCAATACGTGTTGCTCAATGATTGCCGGCAAGTATTTGTATTTTCGTACACCGAGCGATATCATCGGCAATATGGCAACAATACTCGACAATACACGACCATACCAGCAATAGTGGAACAATAGTGTCAATAGTTTCCGGCCCACATCACCATATTGCAGTAATATTACCGGCAATACATTGCAGTAAAAATGTTGATCGTTTACAGGCACATTTACAAATGAAAATTTAATAGATTTATATTAGAATCTACTAAATATATGAATTGTTATTGTTATGTTTTTACGTAACACACATGAGAAAATTTTCTCAGATTAATCCATAGAATGTTACGATAGATTTGACGTGCAATTTAGCGCCATCAGCGGTGAGCATCATCTCTAATCCCAACTTTCACAACAGTGACTCGCGCTATTTATTTAAATAATCTTTATAAATAATGATTTTATTAACAAGCAACGAATAAGACTTTCAAAACAATTTAACCCTCACTGACCTCTCGTCGACGTTCTCAACCGTGGGGTCCAATCGTTTGATCTGTCCGACTTGCAGCAGCACCTCTTTATCGTGTTGCACTCGAGCTGCCAATTGTGCAATCAGTGGCTGCAATTGTGTCAATGCAGGCTTGTCAATCAGTGTCAACAGGGTTTTATTGTCTATCAATCGCTTCTGAATATCACCGCGGGTCGTAGCCAACAACCTTTGATGCGAAGAAGATGCTGGGTCTTGGTTTAGGGTCACGTTCGACTGAAAACAAACAATTAGTGTGTAATTTTTCATTAAAAAAGTAGGAATATTATGTCGGGTTAAGAAAATTATTATCTAAAGAAACTGAAATAATAATTTATAATTGAATTGTCATACCTCATTTTATGTATTGTGGTTCATTATTAAATATGTAAGATAAGTCAACTGGAGATAGATTACAAATATTACAAAATAGAGGTATGAGATGTATTTTAGATGATTGAATTACATTGGTTGAATATGAATGATACTTTGAGGATTTGTATGTTCGTATTTATATTTAAGTTAGATAATAATATGTTACCATCATATTTTAGTAAATTTATTGTTAGGGGATTGGATGTATGTGAATATAATTTAAGGAATAAAAATAATTTAATTATATAAAATGTTAAAATAAATAGAAATAGGAGAAGCATCTTGTACAGAGGTGTTTTGGAGTATAATAGACTGCCGGATGGAATTAGAAGTTTCAAAACTATTGAAAAATTCCTGGCAGTCTTAAAAAAAACATCTCTGTACAGATGCTTAGTTAAGGATTATAATTAATTAGCTTAAGCTATTCCGGCCCTCAAACCACCCCCCAGACGTCCCTCAAGCCCCGGCGGCCCTCTTTTTGGACTCCCTCAAGCCATGCCGGCCCCCTGCCACCCCCCAGACCCCCCTCAAGCCCCGGCGGCCCCTTTAATGGGCTCCCTAAAAGCTATGCCGGCCCCTTATCACCCCCAAACCCTCCTTCTTACCCCGGCGGCCGTTTTTTTGGACTCCCGAAAAGCAATGGCGGCCCCTTACCACCCCACCAGACCATCCTCCTACCCCGGCGGACCCTTTTTGGACTCCCCGAAAACTATGACGGCCCCTTACCAACCGCCAAACCCCCGTCCTGCCCCCCGGCGGCCCCTTTTTTGGACTCCCGAAACACTATCTGCTTAAATCCCTATTAAATCTGCCGAAAACATCTACTATCTTACCCCGGCGGCCCCTTTTTGGACTCCCGAAAAGTCGGTTTCTATTACCCCCCTCCTGCCCCGGCGGCCCTTTTTGGGCTCCCGAAACACTATCTGCTTAAATGACTTAAATCTGCCGAAAACATCTACTATCGTGTGTACTTCGTCGTTTCTATTAACGAGCAACGCCTGGTAATTGACGAATGACCCATACGTACATACAAACTTAAGCGTTTTATATATTAGATAAATAAATCACGTTAAATTTTATCGATAGGCAAATCGGCAATGCTTACCAGCTCATCCAGTTTGTGTACTGCAGTTTTGTATGCATCTATGTGTCGTTGCAGTTCGTTTTTGAGTGCAACGTGCAACGATATCAACTCGCCAGTACTGTCAGCGGTTAGTCCGTGAGTGCCCAAGCCTACAACAATGTGAATTTATTTAGTTATGGGTACCATTATTGATTTTGTTTATGGTCTGAGCTGAATGTGTTACCTTGCACGGCTTTGTCCAGCTCTCTCCTTCTGGCCATCAGTAGGTCTCGTAATGGTGGATGCCAGTGCGATAAAGAGTGAGCTAATCCACCGCATCTTTGCCTCAAACTTGCGTCTTGTTGTCTGCTGAATAGTCTCACCAATCTCCATGCTACTAGTTCAGGTTGTACGTCTGGACGTGGAACTACTTCCACATTTGATAGCCTATTGAGAATAATCAGAAATAAATGCTTTAAATAACATTGTAAATAAATGTGTATACATAAAAAAAAGAAAAAAGTGGGCCAAAATGAGTCATCCTGCTTGAAATTGCGATATTTTCTTTTCTCTTTTAAATATTGAAAAAAAAATATGTAAATTTAATAATCAATTATAGCTCAATTTAATAGTTTGCGAAAGTTGGCAGCTTGACTTTAAAAATAGTTCATGTTTTATGTCTGCGAATAACTGACAAGTGCGCTAGAATTTTATATCAAAGAACGAGTCTAAAACAACAAGCTGGATAACTTATTCGAATTATTGAAAACGAAAATTCTAGAATAAATTTAAATGGTTGAAGTTCGCGTGAAGTACTAGGAAATGTCATCAAAGAGAGCAAAATGTATTTATAATACATATATGTATACATATATAATAACTCTATTCTGTCTGTCTGCTGATATTTTTTTATAGATTTATAGATCCTGCTCGTCATTTAACGAAATCCCGGCACATATTGATCCTTTTCTCTATTCTTTGCCCTCCTTTAAATTATCTTTGATTGAGTTCCTTTCCAGTCCTAACTCCTGTTCATTTATTATTTTGATCTGTTGTTCGTTTGTAACTATTTTGGCTGTAGTGTATTGTGTGATATTAATATTATTTTGTATTTATATTTTATTGTACATGTACTATAAGCTGTTTGTTGCATGATTAAATAAATAAATAAATAAATAACGCTCGCCTCGGTGAACGATTAAAAAATCAGAACGAATCAGTGAGCGCTTACGCTGTGATCCAAACTAGATAATAACGGGCTTGCTTCAATTTGACTATATAATATCTTAATAGGCAAACTTGACTTTGCTAAATTGTTACGTGTTGTATTACAACTCGCGCCATCTACGCAACAACTATTAAATACACATATACTCACACAAACATTCGTTGATATTCAACGGGCTTACACGAGTGGTTTTATAATGTTCAAAAATTTATAACCGAACTAAACTACTCACCCTATTAACCTTATTAAAGTACAGTAACATAGATGGGAATAGTTACACATATAATTATAACTAAATTTTAACGGCAAATTCAAATTAGATCAACAATTAAAGAATTACACTGAGACAATAGCGTAATACGACAATTATGATCAATAGTAAATAATTATACGAATGTGGCTCGAGAACCGTCAGTTGTTTACGCTCTATTGTATAAAATTTACACAACTGGGGAAAAATTTTCATTCCGTTATAACTTGTAACAAAAACGGGTTTCAACTTTGAGCTATTCGGAAATTGTCCCAAAAATTGTCAAGACTAACGGTTTTATTAGTCGATTGATTTCGCTACAAAATTTCACATTTTTATCGTTATTTTTTAAACTATTACCATAAAAGTAGGTCCGAATCATTACTAACAAAATTGCTACGATTTACATTTTTTTAGTATGCAATTTCCAGCAACAAGTGCGTACGTAATTTGGATTTGTACGTCTGGTATCAAAGGTTATTCAATAACATTTGTATGTATGTATTATAATGACAGTAAAACAGTGGAATTGCAACTAAATAAAATCAATTTCTTCATTCACTACGTATCGGTACTTGAATTAATGTGGAATTCCGAGTGGTAATTTCGAGCATGTGCGTGCTAAGTCGAAGTTTTCTAGTGGAATTGATTTCTACGTGTTTTTTTTATTTTAAGACCTCAACTTTTTCATCTGTGACCTTAAACTTGGGCGACTGAAAAATAAAATTAAAAATCTCATAATAAATTAATGGCGTACACGCGATATTGCAATTTGAACAACAACACTTGTCATAATTGAGATACGGTGTCTGAAGTTTTTAAGTAGCATATCGGCATATGAATTTTCCAAATGAAAATTATAGGTGTCGTTTAACTTGTTGCTGTTGATGATAGATGACAAAAATATCATACTAGTATCTAATATATAAAACACTAATGTTTGTATGCACGTGTGGGTCATTCGTCAATTACCAGGCGTTGCTCGGGTGCGATTAATAGAAACGACGAAGTACACACGATAGTAGATGTTTTCGGCAGATTTAAGTAGATTTAAGCAGATTGTGTTTCGGGAGCCCAAAAAGGGGCCGCCGGGGCAGGAGGAGGGTCTAAGGGGTAGTAAGGGGTCGGCATTGCTTTTCGGGAGTCCAAAAAAGGGGCCGCCGGGGTAAGAAGGAGGGTTTGGGGGTTGGTAAGGGGCCGGCATTGCTTTTCGGGAGTCCAAAAAAGAGTCGCCGGGATAGGAGGGGGATCTGGGGGGTGGTAAGGGGCCGGCATTGCTTTTCGGGAGTCCAAAAAAGGGACCACCGGGGCTTGAGGGGGGTCTGGGGGGGTGGTAGGGGGCCGGCATGGCTTGAGGGAGTCCAAAAAGGGGGCCGCCGGGGCAGGAGGGGGGTCTGGGGTGTAGTAAGGGGCCGGCATTGCTTTTCGGGAGTCCAAAAAAGGGGCCGCCGGGGTAAGAAGGAGGGTTTGGGGGTTTTAAAGCTAGTATCATTATATATATATACATATAATAGCCGAATTACATATGTCTGTCTGTCTGCTGATAACGCTCGCCGAGGTAAATGATTAAAAGACACAAACTATCCGCGCGCGAGTGGGATTTAAACCCGTTATCACCACGTTGGGTTGAATCGTGCTAACACTATCATCCACGTAGGCGATTGCTACGATTTGACAATATTAATATCTTAATAGGCTCGCGACTTTACTAAATTGTTACGTGTTGTATTATAACGCGCCATCTATGCAACAAGTACAACAACTATTAAATACACTATCACCCACACATCCGTTGATATTCAACGGGCTTACACTAGTAGATATTATAAAGTTGCATGTGAGGTTTGAAGAAATAAGGAAAAGTTATGCTGAAATTTAGATCTGAAATATCAAAGTTAAGATTTAAACTGTGATAAATTTTACTAGCATGTCTGTTCACTTTGTATACAAGTGTAGTTTAATAATAAGACTTTTATAAACATGATAGAATTTTGAGTTGAACAATAATATTTATTCAATTATTATCTGTGTCCATAGCTTAAAGCCTCAACCTATGTACTTAACAATTGAATGATCAATTCACGAAAGAAATTTCATAAAGATAAACCAATCGATACTTTTCGATATTGACTCATCATCGTAGAGAGGTACATAGATAGGTGCTCGAAAAGTAAAAGCTCGCTCGTTTCAAGTTCGACACAATCATAAATCACGAAGTTTCCTATACAAATTGATGGGAAAGCTGATCGGTGTAAATTTGGCAAAATGATTATTTGCATTCGAGATAGAAGAAAGTTCTTTCGTTGCACAAGAAAGTGAAATGAATGTTAAAAAGTGTCGGAAAAGTTGGATTTTCGACACGGTACTGTGCAAAATCGAACATGTCGTCTTGTGTCCACACGGAATTTTATCGTCGAATATATTGACAAAACTTTCTAAACTTTTACTAACCGATAATTTCAAATTATGAATCGCATTAGAGAAATTCGGCTTTTGAAAGTGCTTTGAAAAATAAATGGTATTGTATTAGTTTTAATGATTGTGTTCACAATTCAAACTTAATGATGCACGAGTACCTGTTTGCATATTCATACGCGTGAGCTTAAGGCTAGATCTTAGAGCTTTTAACTTTTTATGATTTGAAATTGATAAATTAAAAATAAAAGTTTTTTTTTTTTCTCAAAATATAAAAAAATGTAAAAAAAAACTCGCCAAATAAACGCCAATAGCACGGGAAAAAAATGTGTAAAAAAAAATATATTTTTGACTTTAAAAATTCGGTAGATAATTAATTATAAGTATTTCAAAGCAATAAAAAATCAAAATCAATAGGAAAAATATCTTACTATCGATTTCAATACTCACTTTGAGCACAGCAATACTATATTTTGAGTTTTAGGCCGCAAAAGCCAAAAAAATGGATATTTTTTACATTTTTTAAATCGCGAATATCTCATAAACGAAAGCATTTCAAAAAAAATCATTATCGGATTCGAATTCAGTGGGTCAAATTTAGTAAAGATTTAATAACCTACGCTCTGGGTTTTAAAAAACGTGATTTTTTGTTGCTCGGTGTAATTAAAGTTGAAGTTTCCGACTTGTATCATTTTACAAAACTATTTACATGAATTTCAGTTATATAGAACTATAGATCAAAATTATATTTTTTCACAAAATACTGCACGGGTTCCCAACCTATGGGTCGCGACCCCAAATGGGGTCGCGAAGGGTTTTCTGTGGGGTCGCCCCCCATTTTCTGTCAGTTATTTATGACGTATGGATGTGAAACGTGGATGCTAAATTCAGGAATGCTACGTAAGATCCAGTGCACACAGAGAATTGTGTTAAGCATGGCAGATATAGCAGAACGTGTGAAAAAGTCGGAGTGGACACACAGCGAGAAGAATGGATGGCAGATGGACGCGAGAAATACTGGAATGGTATTCGAGAGGATGTGAAATAAATCAAAGTAGACCGAGTGGAAGATGGGCTGATGAATTGAGAAGAATGTGTGGATGAAAATTGCTCAAGACAGACAGGAATGGAAGAAGATTGGAGATGCTTATCCAGCAGTGCTGCAAATGATGATTAATGCAATTTTCATTTTTAATCGGTGTCTTGATGTTTGAATAATATTTTTTGCCTTTTATACTTGACTTTTATAAAAATGGGTCGCCACTCGATAAAGGTTGGGAACCTGTGCTTTATATGTAGTTTACATGAGCGAAGTCGTAAAAGTTAAAAATAATTGTTTTTGAATGCAAACGTAAACCAAGTTCATTACAGAAAAAATATTGTCGTTCCACTTAATTTTGCATTCAATTTTAAAGGAAAGTAATAATATAATATGTTATATCAATTAGTCAAATCAACAAATTTCTAATATTGAAAAAAATAATCTTATCATACAGTATTATAAAAAAAAAAACATTGTAAAATTTCTCTCGATTTGAATTGTCACACCTATGTATGTAATATTATTTATAACGCAACATTATTTCCAAATGAAAGTTTTTTTTAAATAACCCATTACGAACAAGTGCGAAAAATAATATATGTAATATCATTACAAATTAGACATTACTTTCACGAACCGAAGTTATTCAACGCATTACAGATGACAGTTTTGTTTTCGAACAACCAAACTCGTTAGCGAGTCATTTCACGAGTGGTTCGAACATACAGAATCGCGACCAAAAACCCGAACACAATATAATTGACCACTGGATTACACACAGTGAACCAAGTCCAATGCAATTACGAGAGCAACACGCGGCTACCGGTGGAATTTCATCGAATTTTAAACGCCCAAAGTTGAAAAGTCGATGAACTGCTAAGCCATTAACCCCAGTACTAACTGTTAACGCCCGCCATTGTTATTTTTAGCACTTCTTGGCCGATAAACTAAAATATTCAATCGTCTAAACGAGGTGACGCACACGACGATATGTCTAAAGATCGATCTGTTCGAAATTCGAAACTGGAAATGATTTATTTCGCGATTTGCGTGTCAGTAATAGTAATCTACGCGTAATTACATATACCCACGCAGTAAAGGAGCACCGGTTGTTTAATTTCAGAGCTTAACAAACTTTTTACGCCTATGGCTATATAGGATAGCTTTCACCAGTGTCGGAAAGTTCAAAGGCGTACGGAAAAAATTTACATTCAAATCAACAGGTGTACTGTAATCGAGATGTTAAAAATTCTAATAAATCATAAATGTTAGCAAGAGTTCACCAACTGCTTCCTATGTAAATTTGGTATTCGACTTCTGATTTGATTTGATCTTTTTTCGTACAAAACAACGCTTCGTATGTAATTATTACTATGAAAAAAAGCGCAATTCATTCGAGGGCGATAAGATTTTTTTTTTTTAGGCGTAACATACGCCTTTCTAGCGGTATCGTTATATTATTTATAGACATTATAAATAGATTGATTAACGAACGTGTTAAAAGATTGATCTTTTACGGTGAATTGACTGTATAGAAGCCGTCAATTACTTTGATGCTTGAAAAATTCCCACACCTATGTACCTACAGTATATAAAAAGTTGAATTTTCTATTATCAATTAAACTACATGTAATTAACTAAAACGAAGCATGATATCATTGAAGTACGTTCTTGAAAGGACTTTATAACTACTCTCAATCCGAAAATCCTATAGTCTACTTCATTTAAAATGATATATCTACCTATATTGCAAAAATTAAAAATCGGCATTGTAATACCTCTCGTAAAAATACTGAAAAAAATCTGTGAATATGTCTTCAGGCCTTAAATTTGCCTATTAATTTCGAAATCTGAACACAGAATACAAAATTTTAGATAACATGCCCATAAAATTACGCTAACTTTATTGAATATTATAAAAGTACTTTATGTAAAAATCTAATTTATTTACGTATACCTTGAATTATTCAAATAAGTGTGAATTTGTGAGCGCGATGGAGTAAATATAAGTATATACGAGTAAATTAAGTATGTATAATAAAAATAAATTTTAATTTTCCAATTAAAATTGCTGTTTATAAAGATTGGAAACAATCAATTGGAAATTTTCATACAAGTAAAAAGTATTAAGATAAAAGTGCTGGTAGTGACCAGAGAAACACTTTTAATTAAGCAGATTTTTTTGGACAGAAGAGGTATGACGTAGAGACACTTTTTTATAACTATGTATGTATGTATTTCAAAACGAATATCCCAAAAAGTTCAATACATCGACGCTCAATATTGCGGTCAATTATAATAAATTCCATTTTAGATTGATAAATTTGATAAAATCCTATTAATTCCAATGGATTGGAATTATGCCATTTTTTCTATCTAATCATTGGATTATTGATGACCATTAAAATGTAAGATAAAAAGTCATTCTTAATATTGCACTATTATCAATTTTCACCCACTCAAACTTTAACTAGTGACAGGATTTAGAAAAACAGTTGTTCAACTTTCAACTAGCACCATTTACATAACATGAGACAAGTCCTTATGGATTAGTATTCATTGGTTCAAACTAACACTTATATAACGTCTACATTTCATTGATGTATTTCAACGACAAAAAATATCAGTTAATTTAACCATTTATGTTAGATGAATTGGGATGGGTGAGTGTTAGAAATTGTTTAAAATTAAGCACATTGTCTTTTGTTTATAAGTTAGATCATAAGTTATTGCCAAGTTATTTTAAGAATTATATCATTGGAAATAGTGATATTTATAGTTATTCTACTAGAAATAAGAACCAACTAGTTGTAGGTAGAGTAAGGAAAACAAAGACAGCTGGTGGTTTTTTTCACAGGGGTGTTTTAATGTATAATGCCCTCCCGGAGTGCATCGAGTCTTCTAAGACAATAGATGCATTCTTGAAAAGTGTGAGGAGACACCTCTGTGAGAGATAGTAGTTATGTATAAGTATAGTGTATAATGTGTATTTGATTTGTGTAGTTGTTATAAATATGTAATAGATGTAAGTTAAATTAGCTAATTAGCTATTATTATATAAAATAAATAAATAAATAAAATTTAGATATTTTTCGGTGGTTGAAGGGCTGAAGACGAGAATTTCGACGTTTTAGAAATGTTTCCGTTTAATCAAGAATAGGTGAACCGTTACGAGTAGTCTTACTTGTCGATTCAATGGAATTAACTAACTCCCACGCCGGATAAAGGTTAGTCAACTTTTGTCGGAAAAAAACGTTTTTGTTGCGTACGTGAAGATCTTATCCTACCTTGAATTACATACGTAGAGGCGTTAAATTTTGCAACGAGCGCGTTTTCAGTTTCGATTCCCATGTACATATAAAAAGAAACCTCTATGGGAGACCAACACGCGACTTTTTTCAATGCCATTTTACCGTACGTATCCTACGCATACTTTATTCTAGCTAAAAAAAAAATTTAGCCGCATCATAAACTCCAAAAACTCTTCAATGTTAGATGAAACATGTGCATGTTTTCATGACCGGTAACACTTTGGAATGTTAAACCACATTTAAACCGGAAGTTTATCGAATTTTTCCACACACAAACATATGTCCAACAGTCCAAACGTGAAACGGTACATAATAAAGCAGTATTGTGCGTAAATATTATGTAGTTAACGTTAACCGTTACGGAATACGTGCAATGGTACCTACATAGTAGAGATCAAAAGCACAACAAACGTTAAAGGTGATTGTATGTATGTATATGTGCTTAATGGCACACCTTTCATTACCGACACAATGAGATACGGTTATTATAATATTTTAGAGACATACGGATCGTATTTCATTTAACCCCTGAACATTTAACGGACGATTGGACCAATTCGCGTGTAACGTTTCATTCGAATAATTTGTTACACGTTAATAGCACCGTTCGACTTATTTTTACGCAATAAATATTCGTATTTAATAAACATATAATTTAAATTCAAAGCCTTCTAATTACTTCATTACACAATTATTTGAAAAGCAAATTGAAGAAAGTTTCAAACCACTGCACTGCTCTATTCGTTGTATTTAATAACACACACGAGATACACACGCATTTGATGCTTAAGGCTGCATACACATACGAACTTTTATCTTACTTGGACGAGTTTTAACCCTTTTAAACGAAAAAAAAAAAATAGTGTGGCCAGAAAACTATCCCAATAAACGTGTTTCAATAGAAAACACTCAATATAAAATAGTATTAACAGTGGGAAAAAATCCCAAGTGAA
Source organism: Parapsyche elsis (assembly GCA_022651745.1). Taxonomy (NCBI): domain Eukaryota; kingdom Metazoa; phylum Arthropoda; class Insecta; order Trichoptera; family Hydropsychidae; genus Parapsyche; species Parapsyche elsis. Next base: position 829,503 of record JAGVSN010000045.1, read on the forward strand.
AATACGTACTTTTGACTTTTGATTTGAACTGGACGACTGTTTAGAAAGATCTGATAGCTGAAAAGTACTACAAATGAAAGATAAAATACCCGACTATAGATTCCAATATTCATTTTGAACAAAAAATTGACAGATTTTGAGACATCGAACGAACAACACCAAGAAATAGAAAAATCGCGTGATTTAAAAAATACATATATCTCCGAATCTCGAGCCAATCAACATTTTTTTATTACCAGATTCGTGTTCACTGGGCATAATAGATCTATAAGAAAAGTCATATCTCGTCTCTGAAGCATTTTTCGTGTCGAACAGTGTAGTTGACAGTTAACGTATTTGCAAAACGTACACTCTACATATGTATGTAACGGTATTGGAATTGATGCTTTTATTTATGTTTCGGTTGAGCCTGAGGTGATAATAATTAATCCTGGTGGTGTGGCAGAAGCACATATGTACAGAGATGCAGATAAACGAACACAATGATCTATCTGTATGTATGTATGTATGTACAGCTTCGGTTTCTATCGGTTCCGGTTTTGATTCTCGGTTCGAGCGAAACAAAAAGTGCATAATTGCCGAGTGTGTGGCATAATTGGCCGATGTTTTACCTACGGTGAAACGTTAAAAACCAACATGTGAAGATCGATAAGAAGTAAGAATGTACATACATACATATGTATGTAAACTGAACGAGATTCAACGGCCGTGCAAATGAGAATTTCGAATTCAATTTCATACAAAAGAATAGGCGCAATTCGTACGACTTGCTATATGTGATTATTTGAATGCATAGTCAAGTAGGTACTATACATATATCAAAAAGTCAATGAGGCGATGAAAATCGGTAATTAGTTGGAAGATGTAACATTTAATGATATGCCATGGAACAATACACTCATTTTGGCAAAATTTAAATTAATCATTTCTACCTTGGAATAAGATTTAATTGAATCTTTGTCACTGAATGACTTAATCTCTCGCAATTTAACGTTATTCAATGCTATGCGGATTTGTACAAACTCGTATTAATTAATCACTATATTGTTGTATACGCCGAATGATTCGTTTTGCTGTTGATTGAGAGCACCATATAAATTTCAATGCCAACTTGATAGTGACAATATTTCCTCATAGATCACGGGTTCCCAACCTATGGGTCGCGACCCCAAATGGGGTCGCGAAGGGTTTTCTGTGGGGTCGCCAAACTAAAACAGTAAACTAAAAAAAAAATATCGACTATAATGCAATTTTATGTCAGTTGTGACGTATGGATGTGAAACGTGAATGCCAAATTCAAGAATGTTACGTAAAATCCAGTGCACACAGTGAAGCATGGCAAGATGTATGCTTGGTTATAACAAGAAGAGATCGTAAGAGGAATACATGGGTGAGAAGTATGACCAAAGTGGCAGATATAGCAGAACGTGTGAAAAATTGAAGTGGCAATGTGCAAATAGGTTTTTGAGCTCTTTCTCCTATTATGCTTTAAACACTCACATTAAAATGAAAGAATTTTTATAAATACTAACAAAATGAACAATGTGTAAAATAGATAATGGTCACTGGACCAGTAGCTATTAAAATAGATTTAAGATGGATTGTGAACATATTATATGAACAATAAAAAGCTTTTAAAAAAAAAAAAGTGGCAATGGGCTGGACACAGATGGATCCCAGAAATACTGGAATGGTATCCGATAGGATGTGAAAGAAAGCAAGGTAGACCGAGTGGATGAATGTGTGGAGTCAAGTGGATGCAGATTGCCCAAGACAGACAGGAATGGAAGAGGATTGGAGAGGCCTTCATCCAGCACTTTCAAATGTTTTGGCTTTTTATAAAAGGGGTCGAAAAAGGTTGGGAACCTGTGTCATAGATAGTTCTTTCGCTATTGGAATACACATACATACTTGCACTCGTGAGAAACAGGAAAAGAAAGCATTCTAGCTCACTCGCATGTATACAAAAGTTTGTTTAACGATCGTCAATAAAGACCGCAGACAAATAGGAATAAAAAGTAAAACGAGTTTACACTTCTCAGAAAGCTTTCGAGAAACTTTTAATAAATAAAACGAACACTTTCGAACCTTCCAATAATTGTGACCGACTTTCGGACACGCAAAATTCCACTAGGAAAAAGCCAACTATGTATTCCCAATTTGATACTAAAAAAAAAGAGTAACCAATAACAATATAGTAACCATTCAGAGGTCAAACGCATGCACAATAAATTAATGTACCCAGTGACATAAATTCCAGATGCAGGGTCCCAAAACACGTTTGTGAATAAACCACCTCTCAAATACATACAAATAACGGAACCTTTGAATTTCGATTTCTATACTAATTAAAAGAACACACACACTGTATGTAAGTATAAGCTGACACGTGAAAAATACCATAGTTTGTTCTGTTTCAATTGTCGCGTCACTTTTTTGAACGGTTCGTTAATTATTTTGTAATTACGTCAATGTGGTATTGTAGTGAGCCATTTATTGAACGAATGGGGAAATGCTCGAATTAAGGTCGAGGATGATCCGGTGGCCTTCCATCAATACATCCGCCATATTTTTTTTTATATTATTATGATTCAATGAAAATCCTTTCGATTCCATTCATAACAGGATGAATATTTATTTAAAAAGGCAGTGTTTTTTTTAAAAAAATTATATCTTCGAAAACAATACGCTGTGGTGGTGACTGAAACAACCAGTTTTAAGTTCATATCGTCCTTTTATCGTAGTTTTTGTTAAACGGGTGATTATCAATGCCAAAATTGGTACTTGAAAAGAAATGAAGAAATGCATTTTATGAGGGAATTTCAAATAATTAGAATTTTTTTTTTTATGTTACAAAGACCATTAATGCGTCAATAAACTAGTAAGTTGATTGTTATATGAGTCGCCTAGTTCCAAATCCCGATAAGTCCACAGTATATAAAAAAACGAGGATAAAATATTTTCTGGTTCTAAGAATGTTTTCAAACGATGCCTTATACTTGAATTATTCCAAATACCGCCAAGTGCGCCTTAAAAAAAATATTGAAAATCAGTGTTAGTTCCAAAACTGACAATTGCACTATGATAAAAGCTGATAAAAGCCATATTTAGAAACAAACAACGATAAGTCCATGTTTCTAATCTCAATATTTTGTTTAATATCAACAAAATTAAGTGTAAATGAGTTTAAACGCCATCAAGCAAATAAGTCTGTAGCAGAAAAAGTGAGTTTTATGGACTTATCGGGATTTGGAACTAGGCGACTCATATGTCTTATACTTCTAAAGAAAACAACAAAAATATAAATATCATTGTACGAAATTCCCTCGCTAGCGAAGAAAATGCATGAATAATCGCACGTTTGATATGATGGGGAGTTGTATCGCATAGCCGCAGGTCGCGCTGCCTTTCGGCGATTCGCTCGATTTCGATGACGTTTGTGGAAAAGACGATGAAAAAGTATCCCATCCTGTACGATCTGACTTGATAGGTTATGTCAGAGTGACCAGAAACCAGACGATTTTATCAACAGTCAGCCGATCCATGATGACACACCGTTATAAATTACATTCAACAATCAAAGTATTTAACTAATCATTCATATACGTAAATATGCGGCCAACATTAGAGTTTCGTCTTCATCCGAGTAGTCCATGTCAGAATTGTGAGTGAAATACAAACGTTCCGAAAGCGAGGTGGCATATGGTTGACTTGCGAAATTCGTACGATTTTCATACATAGATGATAATCAATACCATAATAGAGAATATAATATACATTTTTGAATGCTTTATTTTGCAGCACCGTAGCCTTATTAGTTTAATATATTTTTTTGAAATCAACATCGATTTTTTAAATTTCACTCGGTATTATACATATATGTATGTACATATGAGTCGCCTAGTTCCAAATACCGATAAGTCCACAATATATAAAAAACGAGGATAAAATATTTTCTGGTTCTAAAAATGTTTTCAAACGATGCCTTATACCTACTTGAATTATTCCAAATACCGCCAAGTGCGCCGTAAAAAAATATTGAAAATCAGTGTTAGTTCCAAAAACTGACAATTTCACCATGATAAAAGCCATATTTAGAAACAAACAACGATAAGTCCATGTTTTCTAATCTCAATATTTTGTTTAATATCAACAAAATTAAGTGTAAATGAGTTTAAACGCCATCAAGCAAATAAGTCTGTAGCAGAAAAACCGCGTTTGCGAACAAGTGAGTTTTATGAACTTATCGGGATTTGGAACTACGCGACTCATATGTATGTATGTATGTAAAATCTTAGCATAAAACGAATAGCTGTTTTTTTTTTTCTATCGTTGTATATTGTATTGCGATATATCAAGTTTTCATTAAACAAAAGTATACAACAATTGATCCAAGTCACGATTCTCGTTACTCAATCATTATTCTCTTTAAACAATAAGATCTCAACACAGTTAGAAGTACGGGAAAGTATGTATGTAACCACACACACACGAGTATTTTATCGACACAAAGTGAAGATGCCTCAACCCATAAACTAACAAGTGGATAAATCCTACGCGTATTGTAACAAATTGATGTAGCATTTACCTGTTGAACAACGTTTCGAGAAGATGTGCGGAATGAGGTAGAGATTCCGCCAGCAAGTCTATAGGTAGTTCAGAAGCAACTCCTTGTAACACCGATGGTCCAAGTCTTTGCAGCAAAGCTGCTGCTTCTCTGAATTGCCTTCCTTCTGATAGAATAAGCACTCGTCTGAGTGCCAAACGTGGTGAAGTGTAAGTGTTCCTTTCGCGTTCTCTCTCTCGTCTGATCCTTTCCCTGCTTTCGTTCATCTTTTGGCTATTTTTCCTTGGTAAACTTCAACTTTTGTATCCGACTTGAGTGCACATACGAATACTTCACATATTCACCTGCTCGTCTGTGTGTTGTTCTGAATATGAAAAACAATAAAAATTTATCACATATGAATAAAATATGATGCATTGTATGTTTGTGCGAATTTGCATCGTAAATGTATGTATGTAGTTATGGTGAGATTATGCAAAAATGACACTGTGGTGAAATGACATAATGGGCAATTAGGCGAACAATTGTCGCTGGAGACTGGAGAAAATAACATAATCGTTACATAATGAAAGTTGTATACAATGTCAAGTTTATACCGCTTGAATAAATTATGTACCTACGTATGGTGAATTCGTATGCGAGATCTTTGCAAAAAGCGTAGACAATTAGCATAATCTTGATAGCTTGTAATATTGATCGAGATGTTGAAAATGAAATGTGTTAAGTTGAGTGTGCTTACAATATATGTATATTATAAAAAAAATATTTACATTTTATAATCGCCTGTTTATTATGTGTATTATGCAAATGTTACGCTTGCGTAATAATACGCACACTTAAAAACTAAAACAGTAGATTATTACAATATACTAATTATATTCAGTGTAATTAAAAATGATTTGTATTAAAATTACAATAAAATGCGGTATCAATAAGCAGAATCAAATTGTGTGAAGAAAGTCGGCGTTGGCTACTACTAAAATAAACGTTTTTAAGATTTTTTTTCTATACAATATAAATGAAATTGTTTTATTTATTATATAATAATAAAATACTATTGATATTTTATATTATATTATGCAAACACGGTAAATTTTGTTATGTAAATGCGTCAATTAGACTGTAAAATATTAAATAACACAAAAATTTAGACTGAATCACGAATGTATATTACTTTAATTATAATTTAGTGCATTGAGATGCATTTTACATAACTGGTGTTGAGTTTTACGCAAATTAAACATTATGATATTCCAGATGTGCGAATCGAACCGTTCACTGTGCATTATTATTATGCAATTAAATTAAACTCGTAAAATAACGTGGAAAAATATATAACATTCAGCGATTTATTAACGTCCGGTCGTTAGCTCTAAATAATTGGAGCTTTTCTTCGAGGAAATTTCACAAATATAGTACTGCTAAAATATAGTACTTTTACTGGTCACCGTAAAAGCTAATGGCAAAGTACATGGAAGAATCGAACATAAAACGTTGGCACACTTTATGACCTCTGGATAGAAGTAGCCGGATTGAAAATTCCTTAGCGAATATTTATAATACATATACCCTCGTAGGTATGTGTTTATATTATATGTATATATACATATATAGCGTCAGAGGAACCGTTACGTGTTTAATTCGCGAAATTGCACACTCACCGAAAACGTCATATACATAACTCGAGGGCTATCGATCAAATCGTGCTCAAGATCGATTTTGCTATCAACGGTCAGTTAAATGTTTACAGTAACAATAAAATCGAATGATACTGCAATGATAGGAAAATTTCACTCTCAATCAAATCAAAAGAAAATAGTATTTTTGTTTATGAAACTTATTGGATCTAATATGCAAAAATTACTTTATGAAATGTATATAATCGTTGGAATGAAATCAGCATAGTTGCATTCAACTTTCATTCATATATTTTCAATTTTAAATGCATAGATATGAATGATCTTCCATTTTATTATCGATTAGGCTCATGGTGCCGCTATATTAAATGCCTTATATTATACTAGCTTTATTGCCCGGCTTTGCCCGGGGTGTAATTAATATAATGTAATATAGTGTTTGTTATTATGCCGGCCCCCTACCACCCCCCAGACCCCCTCAAGCCCCGGCGGCCCCTTTAATGGGCTCCCTAAAAGCTATGCCGGCCCCTTACCACCCCACCAGACCACCCTCCTACCCCGGCGGGCCCTTTTTGGACTCCCGAAAAACTATGACAGCCCCTTACCAACCCCTAAACCCTCCTTCTTACCCCGGCGGCCCTTTTTTTGGACTCCCGAAAAGCAATGCCGACCCCTTACTACCCCTTACCCCCCCCTCCTGCCCCGGCGGCCCCTTTTTGGGCTCCCGAAACACTATCTGCTTAAATCTACTTAAATCTGCCGAAAACATCTACTATCGTGTGTACTTCGTCGTTTCTATTAATCGCGCCCGAGCAACGCCTGGTAATTGACGAATAACCCATACGTACATATATACATACAAACTTAAGCGTTTTATATATTAGATTGTAATTTTGTATACCTATATATGTACATATGTATGTACACAATGTACACCAGTGGTCGGAAACCGGCGGCTCCGGAGCCGCATGCGGCTCTTTGTATGAAAACCTGCGGCTCGCGCTGTCATCCAGCGTTTTGTTGTGTTTTGTCGTGGATATAAAATGCGTTTTTCAGAATTAAACTTTATAATAATTTTTAGTAATAAACTGTCGTACGTTAAGAAACTTATTTCTTACTATTATAATTAATGATTAATGAGTAACATTTAATTTAATTTTGAATATATGTCTAATTAGAAAATAATATGTTGCGACTCTCAAACCTACCAATTTTGCAAGGTTTTCCCTAATTTGGCTCTTAGCTCGAAAAAGGTTCCCGACCACTGGCTGTAACACAATGCATTATTGATGCAAGGCATGTCATTAAAAAACCAGTGCCAATTTAAAACAAAATGTATATCTCGGAAACTAATACATAACTGTGATGAAAAAAGAAACAATTTAAAGTTCACATTACATTACATGTTTATTTTAGGCACTAATTTTGGTATTATCTGTTTTGCAAAAAACTACCATAGCATTAGAAATAGTACTGGTTTTTTTTAATGGCCAACGTTTATTATATTTAATATCTAACCGATGTTCCATATCCATTTAAATCAATTTCACATTATAATACTTCAAAGCTTGGAATCTTGATACAAAAAAAAAAATTCGCTCACTACGATTCATAAAACGGCCGAAATAACGTTCATTATAAATCTTATTATATAGAATTAGAAGCAATTTTTCAAATAGTCAATATGAACGAATTTCAAAGTAAAAGCGATTAACTTTCCCAAACTATGATTATGCTGTTTTTTTTGTGTGTAATTTTCTTTCTATTCAGTCTCCTATAGTAAGTATTTCACATATGATATGAAATCGGATGCGTCGATTCTATTGAATGGAAAATTCAACTATTTGCAATAAATAAATAGAATACAATGTTCTGTAAGACCAAAGTTTTCGATAGCACTTTGAAATACGTCTCTGGACTTGACCGAATATTCGATGGTCAGTGTCGAATACATACATATACCAGTCTAACAACATTTTTATTGGGCCCTCTGGTCAGGGACCTCTATCTCTCTCTCCGCTTTAACGAATTCCTCGTTATAACTGGACTTTTTGACTCCTTGACGACCGAGTTGAAATCTAAAGTGAAAATTGTACGCACTGTACAATTTTTTCGATGCTTGACTGCTCACAGACCTCCAAAATACATACATAATTACAGCATTTTAGGAAATTACACTCAGAAATGTCGACGATAATGATCTTGACGGATAAAAAATCGATTAACTTTAAACAATGTCAATAACAACAACGATGTGTTGCAATTAAAATAAAATACATAATGCGTCGAACGATAAATTTAAACCGTACGTGTATGTGTGTATGTATATATGTACGTACATAATTAATCCTCGGTTAAAATTGATTAATTAATTGTGTAAGATTTTGACGATAAGTTCGTCTTTATTATTTAAACAATAAGGGGCTTCCTACGCGTGCAAACACACATATTAATATATTAATTTACGAGCCAAGCGATTTAATTACAATACCTATCATCCTACACGTGGTGTTGTGTTAATAATAAGAACGGATGTTGTCTTTTATGGTGTTTTGCATTTCCTTGGCATACAATATATTTGTGTTGAAATTAACTTACGGATACGGTACTCTGTTAACTTTTATAATATATTTTAAATTAACCAAAAAAACCACTATGATACGTTTATATTGGATAACATGAGCGCATTTTCCGATACTGAAATACTGCAGTACAATCATGTAGTGCCAAATTTCATAATGAAAAATAGATATTGTTCTTATTTACTGATGCAAATAAGTAATAATAATATTGGTATTTTTAAATTTAGTCAATAGGGCAATTATGTAAAGATAGGTTGCAAAAACTGCAAAATAGAGCTATGCTGAGTATTTTAAATGTTAATAGATTAAATAGTATAAGATATATGTACATATGTATGTTGAATGAATTGAATCGGATGAATGTAAATGAAACATTAAAAGTGTGCATGTTAGTATACATTTTAAAATAAGTTAATAGTTATGAATTTAAAATTAAGTAGATCTAGGAAAAGTATATTGTTACAAGATACTTTTCCTAGGGGTGTTGTTGAATACAATGGCCTGCCAGAAGATCTCAGGAATATAAAAAAAAATTGATAGATTCCTGGCAGTTTTAAAACAGCACTCTGTAGGTATAAAGTGCTAATAGATAATTAAGTTAATTTTAGCTTTAAGTTACTTTTTGTTTGTAGCCTAAAAAAACAACTTTTCGCATAGCTGAAATCATACTATTTATTATGAAAGGAAGTAAGCTTTAACTCACTCTACGTATAGGTAAATTATCCAATGAATAGCAGGTAGTATATATCCAACGTTTCAAATCTTCAAAAATTTCACCACAATTCAATGTAACGTATCACTGTACATATATCACGTCACTGGTTTATAACAACAAGGCACTGTAAAACTATCGTAGAACTTGCATGTGCATCAAAAGTTCACAGTCTATTTGGTATTCGTGATGAATCGCCAGCACGCGCGCGCTACGGCCGAAAGCTCTCTCGTCAGAGCGAGAAAAGTCGCCGGGTCGAATCCCAAAGAGGATAGTTGGACGTGCACGTCGCACAATACCTGGATTGATAATGACAAGGTGTACAGTGGCGTTCGAAATGCGGCCGGACCCCGGCTACCTTTCCGTCTACGGAAGAAGAGTCTCGCTGCGGCTCCGTGGCACAGTGGGAAAAATCGCTCATTCAACACGATTGTATACCTATTGTATTTTGTAAATGAAATACAGGAACGAAAAGAGCTTTCTATCAAATTTCAACTTTAACTATGTTGAATTTATTATGAAACTAGTGTAAGCCCGTTGACTATCAACGGAGTGGTATCTCATCGCCCGCACTGCGAGTGTTTGTGCGCGAGTATATTTACATATGTGTATTTAATAGTTTTTTGAAGTAAAACTTCTATTGGCACGGTAGTGAAAATCGTTTCGTGTCGTTTCAATACAAACTGACCGAACGGACGGGTAAAACGATATTGCCGTCTCTCTTGCTCTTCCGCGTTGATGCGAGACAGAGATAGACCCGCGCCCCTCGCCCTCAAAATTAAATCGCTTTTATCGCTCCATTGTTTGAGCAAAATGTGTGCGATGTTTTGCAGTCATTCTCACATAACCTATCCTCCGCTTGCTTTACACGCTAGTGAGTTGCGGCTACACACTGTGATTTTTTTTATTATAGTTGTTGCATAGATGGCGCGTTATAATACAATAACGTAACAATTTAGCAAATTCGCAAGTCTGTGGGTTTAATATTGTCAAATTGTTGCAGGTTCGTTGGATGAAAGTGTTAGGCACGACCTCATTCCGACCTGGTGATCACGGGTTCGAATCCCACTCGCGCGCGATGGTTTATCATTTACCTCGCGGCGAACGTTATCAGCAGACAGACAGACAGATAGACGGATTTGGGCTATTATATGTATACTAGTGTAAGCCCGTTGAGTATCAACGGAGCGTTCATCACCCGTACCTACTAAAAAATAATATTAAATTTAATAGTTTTTATAGTTGTTGTATAGATGGCGCTGAACTAAAATAGGGAAATTAAATAAATGCGAGGGTATTAAAAGATGGCGAATGAAATACAAATAAAAGATAGTTATAGAATACAGGCTTTTATACAAATAGAGAAAATCAATACATTTACTTGGTAATGCAAGTAACGAACGGTAATTTCTTAATAATGCAAGGCAGCGATTGGCAGAAATAAGTTGGGTGGGTTCAGTCCAGGTAGCAGTGCAGACCGCTTATATGGATAAAAAAGGTCTCCCTCACCAACCCGCCGTAGTCGATACGTTAGCATGCTGGGCTACCGAATTCGACGTCGTGGGTTCAGATCCCGCAAAATCTGGTATTTTAATTATATTTTTCCTTATTTCCTATTTATTGTAACTATAGGTAATGTTTTAAAGGAGTAATCCCACCGACCGTGATAGCGTACAGCATTAGTGCGATGACTCTTGAGCCTAAGGTAGTGGGTTCGATCCCCCACTCGTTCTAGTGGTTTTTTTAATAATTTTTCCTGAGCGAGCGTTATCAGCAAAAAGACAGACAGACAGACAGACGGATTTCGGCTATTATATATGTATATATATATAAAAAACCTAAGTCGGAGTTAGTTTTAGCTTCATTAAAAATATGAATCATCACGGAAAAGTTCATTAATGTAGATTTTATTCATCTGTACTGTATTCAATTTTAAATAATATATATAATAGCCCCATTCCGTCTGTGTGTCTGTCTGCTGATAACGCTCGCCAAGGTAAACAATTAAAAAACCAGAACGTCGCGCGAGTGTGATTTGAACCCGAGATCACCGGTTCGGGACAGTGAGCGCTTACGCTGTGATCCAAACTAGATAATAACGGGCCTGCTTCAATTTGACAATATAATTTCTCAATAGGCTCGCGACTTTGTTGAATTGTTACGTTGTTGTATTATATCGCGCCATCTATGCAACAACTATAAAAACTATAAAATTTAATATTATTTTTCAGTACGGGTGCAGGAGAAAGCGCTCCGTCGATATTCAACGGGCTTACACACTAGTATCAAATAATAGCCCAACTCAAACCGACAAATTTCTGCACAGGAAGCGCATCATTATCGACAAATCGTCAAAAACGATAACGTCAAACGATCCGTCAATTTATGTATATAAAAAAAAAATATAAACAAAAAGGCGTAACGATACCGAGCAGCATCCATCCGCACGTACAGATAGTGCACTATCTCTCTCTCACACTTTATATGTATATTGCGATACACGCGTCTCGCTCTAGCGAGACGTTTACACGCGTGTGTGGACATAATGAAATTTAGCGTGAGATCGCTCGTACGTTTCAGCCGATCTTCCGGAAAAATCGCAATTATCGTACGGAAAATTCGACGAATAAAATAATATAATAGAAAAAAAATAAACACACACGTACGTACATACATTTATAAATTAGGTGAAAGTTAAATGTAGCCACGTTGATTACAATTTGATGAAGACATTAGTCCTAACCGAAATTATCCGCGCTAACTATGAATTATTACGCTGAAATTTAATTGTATATATCCTGTGAAATGTCAGTGGTTAGAGCGTTAATCTCTTGAGCAAATCTCTCTCCTGCAAACTTATCTAAATTATCATAGTCCGTTCCTTCTGAGAGTATCCACTACCGGAGAGTATCATTACCCAGTTACTTAAATTATGGCAGACGGTAAAATGTTTATTAAACAGTGAAGAGATAAGGTTTGATATCAAGTAGGTAAGCCACCTTCAGAGAAAGATCCTCAGATGTGTTATTCTTATAAATTATTTATTTATATAATACAGTAGCTTAAGCTAATTATATAATCCTTAACTAAGCACCTGTACAAAGATGTTTTTTTTTAAGACTGCCAGGAATTTTTCAATAGTTTTGGAACTTTTAATTCCATCCGGCAGTCTATTATACAACAAAACACCTCTGTACAAGATGCTTCTCCTATTTCTAGTTATTTTAACATTTTTCATAATTAAATTATATTCACATACAGTCAATCCTCTCACAATAAATTTACTAAAATATGATTATCTAACTTAAATATAAATACGAACATACAAATCCTCAAAGTATCATTCACATTCAATCATCATATTTTTTACACTAGCATAACTATCCGCATTTAAAATACATCTCATACCTCTATTTTGTAATATTTGTAATCTATCTCCGGTTGACTTATCGAACATATTTAATAATGACCCACAATACATAAAATGAGGTATGACAATCTATCTATGTATATATCTATGTATATAAAAATGAATGTCTGTTTGTCTGTCTGTCTGTCTGTCTGTCTCTTATAGGCTCCTAAACCACTCAACCGATCGCGATGAAAATTTCAGGACTTCTTATTGTGATCATGCCGGGGATGGTTCTTGTGAAAAAAAATCGGGAAAAAACGGGAACGGGAACGGGAACGGGCCTGCTCACGCGTTAGATAACGTACTAGGAACGGGAACGGGAACGGTATCGGGCATTGCAACGCATGCCGTGTCAGCTAGTTACATTATAAATTATTATTTAATTTCTTTAGATAATGATTCTCTTATCCGACATAATATTCCTACTTTTTTTTATTAAAAATTGACCGTGTAACTTAAAATCTAACTTATCATCCAAATATTATACCCTAAATAATATAAATATAAATAAATGAGGATATACAGGCGTATGTATCTGTTTAATAATATAATCGGCTAACAATCCGTTTCATTCGAACGTAAAACGTGCGTATAATAAATAAAACGCGCGATATTTAAACGCTTGAGACGATTTTTACTTTCGAACCGGTTTTGCCGATGTCGAACCGGTCGTCCGGTGTATAATCCGTATCAAATCTGTCGTTAAACGGACGAAATCTCGATAATTTGACGCTCGACTCGTAATGAAAGCAATGCACGATGTACATATGTATGTAATTGCGATGATTTCATTCAATTGTTACAAGTTTATTAGTGTTTCGTGTGTATGCATGTAAGAGTTGCGTAAAAGTATCGCATTTTTTACCGTGAAAAAATCTCAGTGAAGTGTTAACATTTGATAAAATCGTATAATAATGTGAAAAATTCATTTTAACTTTCTCTGTTAGTGGAAGTGGTCGTTAAAAGTGACAGTGATGGATTTGATCGGATGGCTTTTTAGTTAATTATTGTCTCGTTCTATCTATATTTATGATCCTTTCCCCCTGTAACAACTTTGATTCTGAACTTTTAAAAGTCTTTTCGTGGCTTGCAGATAAAATTTTCTACATATGATGTTTAAAATCAACAGTTGAAACTCGCACTAGTATGTAAGCTACGTGGATCAATTTTAGTAAACAGTTAGCTAAGTTATATTACATAAGATATGTACATATACATACATAGAATATGTAAAAATTATGGTATATTAATAAAATGTAGGTTTTATTTATTTATTTTATATAATATTAGCTAATTAGCTAATTTAACTTACATATTTATAACAACTACATAAATCTATTACACATTATACACTATACTTATACATATACATACTTATTATATTATATTGTGTAACCTTTATGTATCTTTTTGATATTCTTATTCTTTTTGTTTTTATATACATATGTATGTAATTTAGATATGTATGTATGTATATGTAATCTATATTTTGGGCTAAAAACCTGTTAATAAATAAATAAATAACTACTATCTCTCACAGAGGTGTCTCCTCACACTTTTCAAGAATACATCTATGGTCTTAGAAGACTTGACGCACTTTTAAAAGGAAAAATAAGATGATTTTCATGTAAGATTACATTAAGTTTGGTTATGTTGAAAGGTTAGGTTAGGTTAGGAAACTTTTGTTTATTTTAAGCTTAAGCGAATTCCCTTCAACCATGTACAATATGTACATACATATATATAAATTAACAGTTTTCTTTTAAAGTACTCATAGCTAATTGATTTCCCATAGTCTTTCAAAAAGAAAGAAATCTCTTTATGGACGAATAGTTGGATGGAAATTTCGGAATCTTACAAGGCAATGTCTTTTTTTGCCGAACAACAAACTTTGCCGAAAGCTAGCTATTTATTTATTTTATATAATAATAGCTAATTAGCTAATTTAACTTACATCTATTACATATTTATAACAACTACACAAATCAAATACACATTATACACTATACTTATACATAACTACTATCTCTCACAGAGGTGTCTCCTCACACTTTTCAAGAATGCATCTATTGTCTTAGAAGACTTGATGCACTCCGGAAGGGCATTATACATTAAAACACCCCTGTGAAAAACACCACCAGCTGTCTTTGTTTTCCTTACTCTACCTACAACTAGTTGGTTCTTATTTCTAGTAGAATAACTATGAATATCACTATTTCTAATGATATAATCTAATAACCAATTTCTAATACTCACCCATCCCAATTCATGTAACATACTTCTAATACTGTTTAGCCTAACAACATTCAAAATACCTCTCATAGCTCTATTTTGCAACCTTTGAATTTTATCAAAATCTTGGCCACTGAACATATTAAGTACAGTTGCACAATAAACCAGGTGTGGCAAGACAATTGTATTATAGACTAAAACCTTACTTTTCCTACTTAAAATATTTCTTAACCTATGTACATAAAACACCAACTTTTCTAGCCATTTATAGTTAATGAACTTGAAGCCCAACTAAAAATATACATTGCTTTGACTATAAATTTTCATCAAAATAAAAAAAAAAAGTATATGGGAAAACATTTACCAAAATCCGAACAAACCGGAAGCTAGAATCAATTCACACCAAATAAATACACCTACACGGAGAAATCGTGTGAAAAAAAGTCAAATTTTCAACCAATTTATCAAAATCACAAACTACCTCCTAATATGTGCATAGGTTTAATGCAATTAAACGCAACACCACACACGTGTACATACAATTGCAGTACACAGTGCTAAGTGCGTGTCGGGCGAGAGTGATCGCCTAATAACACACCAGTACCTCAACTACTACATACTATGTACTAGCCGAGTACTATGCTAAGTGACTCTTAGATACATAGGTACCTAGCTGTCTACTTTTACCTGGAATTGACGCAAATTATACCCATTTACCGGTCAAATTAGCGACTGCACCCGTTAATAATGACCACAGATTAAGACCGCACCTGTACTAGTGATGTATCGTAAGGAGAGTTTAATTTTTTAAAGTATCGATTTCTACGCCCTTTCCTATTAGTTATAATGTGAACATGTTGATTTACGATTTAGCTAGGCAGTAGCTCAAACGTTAGAGCGTTCGATTCATGAATGAAAGTTCAGGGATCGAATGCCAATAATGTTATGTGTTGTTATCTATGTAGGAATGATTTTTTGAGTGAGTGTGGCGAAAAGGCATGCAAGGTGAGAAGAACGCTAAGCGAGTGTGCGAGGGTGCGAGTTAGTTGTCTTTGAACAACCCGGAGTGACAGATGTGCTTGGGGAGCAATAAACATTGAAACTACAAACACGATCTATTATTTCCTACGATCGACAGAAACCAGATCCTACATCTATATATATAAAAATCAATGTCTGTCTGTTTGTTTGTCTGTCTGTCTGTCTGTTTGTCTCTTATAGGCTCCTAAACCACTCAACCAATCGCGATGAAACTTTAGGACTTGTGTGATCATGCCGGGGATGGTTCCTGTGAAAAAAAATCGGGAAAAAACGGGAACGGAAACGGGAACGGGCCTGCTCACGCATCAGATAACGTACTAGGAACGGGAACGGGAACTGGATCGGGACCGGGATCGGGAACGGGAACAGGATCTGGAACGGAAACAGGAACGGGATCGGGAACGGATCTGGAACGGAAACAGGAACAGGATCGGGACCGGGATTGGGAACGGGAACGAGATCTGGAACGGAAACGGAATGGGATCGGGAACGGGCCTGCTCACGCGTCAGAAAACGTACTAGGAACGGGAACGGGATCGAGAACAGGAACAGGATCAAGAACGGGAACAGGAACGGGAACAGGATCAAGAACAGGAACGGATCGGGAACGGGCCTGCTCACGCGTCAGAAAACGGATAGGAACGGGAACGGATCGGGAACGGGAACAGGATCAGGAACGGAACGGATCGGGAACGGGCCTGCTCACGCGTCAGAAAACGTACTAGGAACGGGAACGGATCGGGAACGGAACAGGATCAAGAACAGGAACGGGAACGGAACAGGATCGGGAACGGGCCTGCTCACGCGTCGGAAAACGTACTAGGAACAGGAACAGGAACGGGAACAGGAACAGGATCAAGAACGGAACAGGGAAACGGAACGGATCTGGAACGGAAACAGGAACAGGATTGGGAACGGGCCTGCTCACGCGTCAGAAAACGTACTAGGAACGGAAACAGGATCGGGAACGGGAACAGGATCAAGAACAGGAACGGGAACGGAACGGAACGGGAACGGAACTGGAACGAAAACAGGAACGGATCGGGAACGGGCCTGCTCACGCGTCGGAAAACGTACTAGGAACGGGAACGGGAACAGGATCAAGAACGGGAACGGGAACGGGAACAGGAACGGGATCTGGAACGGAAACAGGAACGGGATCGGGAACGGGCATTGCAACGCATGCCGGGTCAGCTAGTTGACAATAAATTACTGATACTTCGTACAAAAATTGGCACATAAATTCATTGTTAATTCCTTATTTCCTTTCCATTCCTTCCTGTCCAAGAGTCAACGGGAAACCACTGAATAATAGATTTTCTATCGAAATAACAAATAAGAGGCAATTCTTGATATCAATTCCACCAACTTTAAACATTAAGACTCATCAACGAAGTTTATTAATTTCCGATTTCCCATACGGTCGACAAATTTTCTCGACAGTTTTCAACTATTACATGGCAAGATTTAGATGTTAATAAATCCAAATGGGCCATCTTCTATTATAATGCGCCAATTAATTTGACGTAGTTGTTGATACGATTCCACAAAATTTATTGCTGGCCAATTTATTTTCCGTTTCTTTTTTGGCTTCATTTTGATCTAGAGGGCAACGGGAAACCACTAGAGTATATTCCCCAATACAATTTACTATGATAAACGGTAAAATGGTGTCAATAAGTTAACCGCTATACTTAAATATATTAAGTATGCACTAAAACCAAAAAAAGGCACAATTTTATTTATTTATTTATTTAAAATACATGGGCAGGCAGCATAGCCGATGGAGCCCAGGGGTCTGACATAACTTGTACGTACAATTCTTAATTATTTATACTTGAAGAATTACAAAAATCCATCTGTGTTCAAATACTTATCGAGATGATTTTCGGAAGTTACTAACTGATTCCAAACTTCGACCACTCTATTTGAAAAAAAAAACAATTTTGTTCGATTTGACTTTAAGTAATTTCAGTGTATGGCCTCTGAGATGTGCGTTTTTATTGAAAGTAAGTAGGTTTTTCATTGGGCATTTATATTTATTATTTTGTAGACTTCTATTAGATCGCCTCTTAATCTTCTCGTCTCCAAAGATGTGAGACTCATTTTCTTCAACCTTTCATTATAGGATAGTGATCGAAGTTCAGATGGTATTTTTGTTATCCTTCTTTGAACCCTTTCTAAACATACAATGTCTTTTTTGAAGTTAGGGTTCCAAACATTTACAGCAAATTCTAGTTTAGGTCTAATATACGATTTATAAATTTTTAACAGCAACTGGATACTAAATGTCTTCAATACACGTTTGATAATATATATAAATTAATAACACTTATTTACTAAGGAGTTAATATGAGTAGACCATTTGTTTCAATTCGTTCCTGGATAAGTCTCATCTCGATTGTCTAACGACCGAGATCACTTTCACATTGGCGAAGAATCGTGAACTATGTGTGTGTCGCGTTTGAATAATACAATAGTCGTAAAACTTTTCGCACGACGAATAATAAATGGTGAACAATAAGCCACTTTTTTACATCATACCCAAGTTTCGATTCGAAAAGTGAAAATGCTGGTTTTTTTTTATTATTTATAATATACTGTGTGTTCGGATATTTTATATATTCGCATATAATTACATTGCGATAGAAATCGATGCAACGTCTCTGAAAATAAAGAAAGTTAATGAGAGTGAGAAAGAGTGATAGATGGTTTCATGATTTTTTTCAAGCGTCTGTTTGACTCTCGCACTTTATTTCCATACACTTATTATACTAATGGTAGCCATTGGAGCATATGTATAAGTTACTGTGAATAGGTTAAAGTTTACAGTGTCAACTTTCAGTAATACAATAAGAGTATTCAAACTTCTGAAATACGACATATAAAAAAGTTTAGTGATTACATTACATTTTTCATATTCAAAATAAACTCCTCGGAGCTAAAAAATAAACCAAAATAATGAAACGGTATAAATTTTAAATGAAAAGCCTTTCGGGTGTTAAGATTAGATAGATTTAGCTCCCAGTTACAACCTATTGTTGTTGAAAATTAATAGTGATAGAAGTTTCAGCTGAACAATTATTTCGAAGCCTGTATAGTGTATAGCATTGAGTGTTGCTCAAGCTATGTATGTACAAAATTTGGTATTGCATGAAATAAACGTTTTAATAGAGACATAAATTTAAAAATGGTATGCTTCAAACTTTTATAGTTGAATTTGTCTAATTTAACAGTTAAATAGCAAAAAGAAACAAATAATATAACTAAAAGAAGAAACTTGTCTATTACGCATTCGTTGTACATACATATATGCTATGTATACAGGAAAAAATAACCTTATTTGTAACCAGTTGTACATAGGGTACCTTTTTCATAATAGTTTTACAAAATTGGCAAGTTTATGAGTCACAATATACTATTTTGAAAAGCTGTATGTATTATGTATCTATTATGATATTAAGCAAGTGTAACTCACTTAGGATTGGAGAGTTGCAAGAAGAATTAGTTGTCTTTACGCTATTATATTACTCAATTTATTTATTTATTTAAAAAGCTTTTTTATTGTTCTTATACTATGTTCACAATACATCTTAAATCTATTTTAATAGCTACTGGTCCTGGTGACCATTATCTATTTTACACATTGTTCATTTTGTTAGTATTTATAAGGATTCTTTTATTTTAATGTTAGTGTTTAAACTTTTAGAGCATAATATAGGAGAAAGAGTTCAAAAACCTATTTAAAATTCTTATCAAATGTTTATAATATATTTTATATAATTAAATACTTTTTAGGGTCAGCGATCTGAAGAAAATTATGTTTAGGTAATTTGTGTTTATACCTAAAGGGTAAAGAGATCTTGCTGTAATCACCGAGACCTTTCACTAATTTATTAGTGTGGTTATTGGTAATTCTATCATAGAATCTACTGGTTAATCGGTTAGTGACATCTACATACGACTAATGTTTAAATCTATAAAACGATTTTTAAGGTTTTTAACTCGACGCTTACACAAAAAGTTTTGTAAATATTGTTTTATGTCACTATTTGGAGAGTCGAAAATTTAAAACAGTTTACATGTGATTTCATTAACGTTTCTTCTGCCAAAAAAAAAAAAATCAAGCTGTTTGTAGAACAAAAAAATTACAGAAAAAAATACAACATCACCAATTTGAACATATGGCGTTGGCGGGGCACAATCGATGAAGCAATTCGACTTGAATCGATATGAAAAAGAAGTCGCGGGAAAATAAAACGAAGATGTGAGACAAAAAAGAAGCAGCACCGACTCGTCTCGCATTTGAAGAGTTGTCTCTCGAAGATCTCACATAAAAGGAAGATGGTATCGACGAAACGCGCAAACTTCGATCGATTTTAAACCTTAAACTAGCCGTGGCATAAGGTTCAATTCTGTTTGGTCGATTAGAAGTGGCTCATGAAGTGTGCCAGTAGGTCGTAGAGACAGGTTCTGATGTTGTGAATGGGAAGGTGCTGCTTTCGGAAACGTGCGCTTTCCAATGTAGTTTTTTTTTATATATAAATACAATATATACAAGGTGGTATAGTACACGCAGACTGCTCATCATCATCATCATCATCGGTCCTCGTTGAAAGGTCAATGCTGCATCATCGACGATACGACATTGAACTTGAGGTTCAATAAACTCGATTAGATTGTTTGGAAGTGAAACTTCTACTATACTATGTACCAACAAAATAGCTCCTCAAAATTAATATTAAATATAGTATATAGAATGAAACTAGGATGGAGTGCTTTTGGAAGAATGAACGTAGTTTTTAAATCCAACATTCAGCTATGCTTAAAAAAGAAGGCATACGACCAATGCGTACTGCCAGTTATGACGTATGGATGTGAAACTTGGACCCTAAATTCAAGAATGTTACGAAACATCCAGTGCACACAGAGAAGCATGGAAAGATGTATGCTTGGCATTACAGATAACGTTAAACTCTTATTTTCTACTTAATCAAAATCTTTATATGTACCTATACATGTAACTCAGTAGATTAACAGAATTAAGCAACGAAAGTATGAAAGTAGGCTTAAAAATTAATTTTAATAAAACTAAAATTATGTTTAATGAATTCTGCACGCAAAACGTAGTCACAGTAGATAATCATATTGTAGAGATAGTTGATAGTTATTTTATACCTAGGACAATTGGTGAATATGACTGGATGTAAAGAAGAAGAAATAAAACGAAGAATGAAACTAGGGTGGAGTGCTTTTGGAAGAATGAACGTAGTTTTTAAATCCAACATTCAGCTATGCTTAAAAAAGAAGGCATACGACCAATGCGTACTGCCAGTTATGACGTATGGATGTGAAACTTGGACCCTAAATTCAAGAATGTTACGAAACATCCAGTGCACACAGAGAAGCATGGAAAGATGTATGCTTGGCATAACAAGAAGAGATCGAAAAATAAGTACATGGGTAAGAAGTATGACCAAAGTGGCAGATATAGCACAACGAGTAAAAAGTTATAGTGGACACATAGCGAGAAGAATGGATGGCAGATGGACGCGAAAAGTACTGGAATGGTATCCGAGAGGATGTGAAAGAAAGCAAGGTAGACCGAGTGGAAGATGGGCCGATGAATTGAGAAGAATGTGTGGAGTCAAGTGGATGCAGATTGCTCAAGACAGACAAGAATGATTAGAGGATTAGAGAGGCCTTCATCCAGCAGTGGATGGTGAACGGCTGAAAATAATGATGATAGTATATAGCTATTGTATTTATAATATCGTTCAAAATTATACAGTGGATGATAAAAGTCGCATTTGATGATTAAAATGTATTTATCGCGGGACATGTAAAGTAATCAAAAATGAAAGTAAAAGCAAGTATTTTTGGTTCGTATCCTATCAAATTATAATCCCAGTTCTACAAGATCTTCTCCAATTTATTTCCTTTCTCCATTCTAAGTAGTATTGATTTGAGTTGCTTTTGTTATTATTAAGCTTATGCAAGTTACATAGTATTATTGTGTGATTTGATGTAAGTGAAATAAGTACTGTAAATTACTTAACGCGACATGTATTGATGCTGTTGCATTTCAATGTACATACCAATAGAAACGTATGTATGTTTCGAGTTTAAATCAGCGTTAAAAAGCTCAATTGTATCATTTTATATACAAAAAAATTCGTCGTGAAACTGCAGGTGTCTAAACTATGTGAATAGAACGTTTTCGATTACTATTAAATATTTTTCACACGCAAAATTGCGAATAATAACGATGCAAATGAAACATAAAAAAAACATCAATTTTCAATAATAATTACGCCGATAAAAATATTCACGTATGTACATAAATTAATATCAATTCAACTTAAAATAACTTTCACACATCCTATAAATACAAGCGGTAAAAAGAAAACGCTCTTTGCTAAGATTAGTCATCAGGAATATCTATGTACATATGTCTGTATACTTTTACAAACGGTTAATTTTGCTATATATGTATGTATGTACATATACGTACTTAACTATTTTTCATAATTGAATTCTGTAAAGCGATTTCGTTATTGTCGATAAAAACAAAATATTTTGCACGAAAGTAACTTATCCAATCAGCAAACTTTAATTACGGTGAGAAAAAAATCCAATGATCAACACAACATATAATTTCGAATGGTTGAAAATAATCGAGAAAAAAGAGTAATTTTCAATCAACGAAGCACGTGTGATACTCGTGATGGATTATTCACACACTACGTTGAGATTTTCATCAAAATAGACAAATTCGCTGGATAGATACATATGTAGAGCTTTCAATCTTCGACAGGAAAAAAGCTCTCGAATTCGGCCTCAAGTGAAAGTTGCGTGACCGCTCGACATTCACGAAATTTTACACGGCAATTTGTGAACGCAGAAAAAAAAAACTCTCGAACCTTTTCGATCGACTTTATCGTATTAAATTTTATTATTATTTTTATGCCAAATCGAATATTATACATATGTGTATCGATCACGAATTCACACCAGCATCGGCACCCGGTGCAATAATGTTAATAATATGTAGTAAGATGTGTGTCAAATATACGGAAAAGTATTACGCATGTTTTCTCGAACAGGTGTAGTCCCTACTCTACACACACACACACACTTCACTAATCAACATTAAATGCAACAACATTCTTCGATCACTTTCTGCAATGTGTCATCATACCGGAAGTGGGGTTAAACTTTACGCGAAAGCCCGCCGGCAACGTTCAAAGAGCTTGTATCTACATATACATATAACACTACACACATATGTACATATATATGTATGTACATATAATGACTGTACAATCAGTATGTATATGTATACATATATGTATGTATGTATAATCTAGCTACAAGTATGTGAAGTTGCACGGGTGTAAATAGTTTTACATTTCTTTTTTCCGTATATTTCTTTTTTGAAATGGCAATTATAAATATCTATGTTTCAAATTGCAATACGCTAAAATATTTAAAATATGCGTCCAGTTGGAATAATTAAAACGACACTTTGTATGGCAGCCGCCGGAAAGAAAACTGTACACTAAAACCTGCAGGATCATAGGAGGTACTTCTGCAAAGTTTGTTTACGATAAGTCAAACTTTGCGTTGTAGCACTACTGCTACAACGCAAGTTGTAGTAGAGTAGACAAGCAGACAGACAAGCAGACAGACAGATAAGCAGACAGACAGACAAGCACAAATACAGACAAGCAGACAGACATGCAGACAGACAAGCAGACAGACAAGCAGACAGACAAGCAGACATATAAGCAGACAGACAAGCAGACAGACAAGCAGACAGACAGACAAGCACACAGACAGACAAGCAGACAGACATGCAGACAGACAAGCAGACAGACAAGAAGACAGACAAGCAGACCAACAAACAGACAGACAAACAGACAGACAAACAGACAGACAAAAAGACAGACAAGCAGACAGACAAGCAGACAGACGAGCAGACAGACGAGCAGATAGACGAGCAGACAGACGAGCAGACAGACGAGCAGACAGACAGACAGACAGACGAGCAGACAGACGAGCAGACAGACGAGCAGACAGACGAGCAGACAGACAGACAAACAGACAGACAGACATACAAGCAGACAGACAGACAAGCAGACAGACAAGCAGACAGGCAGACAAGCAGACAGACAAGCAGATAGACAGACAAGCAGACAGACAGACAAGCAGACAGACAAGCAGACAGACGAGCAGACAGACGAGCAGACAGACGAGCAGACAGACGAGCAGACAGACGAGCAGACAGACGAGCAGACAGACGGACAGACGAGCAGACGGACAGACGAGCAGACGGACAGACGAGCAGACGGACAGACGAGCAGACGGACAAGCAGACAGACAAGCAGACAGACAAGCAGACAGACGAGCAGACAGACAGACAAACAGACAGACAAACAGACAGACAAACAGACAGACAAACAGACAGACAAACAGACAGACAAACAGACAGACAGACAAGCAGACAGACATACAAGCAGACAGACAGACAAGCAGACAGACAGACAAGCAGACAGACAAGCAGACAGATAGACAAGCAGATAGACAGACAAGCAGACAGACAGACAAGCAGACAGACGAGCAGACAGACGAGCAGACAGACGAGCAGACAGACGAGCAGACAGACGGACAGACGAGCAGACGGACAGACGAGCAGACGGACAGACGAGCAGACGGACAGACGAGCAGACGGACAGACGAGCAGACGGACAGACGAGCAGACGGACAGACGAGCAGACGGACAGACGAGCAGACGGACAAGCAGACAGACAAGCAGACAGACAAGCAGACAGACGAGCAGACAGACAGACAAACAGACAGACAGACAAGCAGACAGACATACAAGCAGACAGACAGACAAGCAGACAGATAGACAAGCAGACAGATAGACAGACAAGCAGACAGACAAAAATACATATTGATTAAATATACTTGTTTACAATTATGTTAAACAGTTTTACACATGATTTAATCAGCTGCGTAGTGAATACGTGTAATGTGTCCGTAATTCAAACTTTCATCAGTGTTTATATCTAATAATTATAAGCTATGGCCGCACTTGAACGCTTAATATTCTCGTTAAGTCAATTAGGTGCACAGTGTGAGAAACCTTGAGAACCACTGATGTGCACCAATATTTCACCGTCTCATTTCGCATACTTTAGAGCGCGTAGTTAAAACGTAGTTATTTTATTATTAAGCGCTCATTCAAATGACCAAGTCGTGTGCAATTCGTATTAATTTCTCTGTGTGTGAGATCTGGGCTATTATTATATCTACAATAATTAAACTAGAAAATTATTGTTACTGAAATAATTTTTCTAGGTCAGATTGGCAGTGGCAATTCGGCAACTGCCATGAAAGTGTGGTCAAATTGCACAATCTATGTATATTATTAGCCAAATTAATTGCGCATTGTAAATATATTTATTATTGTGTGTGTTGATATACCTAGATATATAATCTACAATTTTATTTCAATATTTTTCGTTAAAATTATTATATTATTATTAATTGCACGTCAGCTTTAATATGAATTAACGTAAGTTATCATTAGCGAAACGATAATCAATCATCGCTTTTTACCGTTCGACAATAAAAATAATAATTATAGGCGTAAGCGGTTTCAATTAAATTTATTTTATATACCGGACGGAAGTAATTTTGATGATACGTCATAATTACATTTTAAACTATTTACCGACATTATTACGTTTATTATTTTGAATTGATTTTCGATTTACACTCTCGATGGTAATTATTCTAAATTGGAAATTTATTGCTATACCTGCTATAAGAACTACATACATACATATATTATAGGGTTTTAATAACTAAATAATAAATAAATTGTAAAAGAGAGAAAAGAAGAAGCAATCTTTAAATTCACGTTTCAATGAAAATAAGTGTGTTTAAAAGTTGAGTAATGTTGACAATTGCATTTTATAAAGAGAAAAATTGATAAATCTTAAGATATACATAAGACAAATGGAGAGAACGAGACAGAGAGATTAAACGATAACTTTTCGGTAATATTACTTAACTAGTGTACGCCCGTTGAATATCAACCGAGCGCTTTCTCATCACCTAAGATAATAATTTAATAGTTTTTATAGTTGTTGCATAGATGACGCGTTATAATACAATAACGTAACAATTTAGCAAAGTCGCGAGCCTATTGAGAAATGATATTATCAAATTGTAGCAGGGCCGTTGTAATATAACTGTCTTTGAAACTGACGTTCTGGTTTTTTATCGTTATCAGCATACAGACACACACACAGACAGACTGACAGATATTTATTTATTTATTCTTTGTTTTTATTATACTGTAATAAATTACAGTATAGTTTAGATGATAGTGTAGGGGACAGAGGAAAAGTAGGAAGGAAAATTTTAGATTTAAATGAATTTAAGGATTATATATGTATGTAGGTGTTTGTAGAACGAAATTTTAAAGTTTGTACAGTTACGGAATGATCTGGAAGGAAATTTGAAGGAAACTCCTGTAAGCAGAATAAAGGCACCAATCAAAAACAATTATTGCTAACTATACAATTTATTTGAATAGTTCACTTTTACGTTATTCGAAAATGTAATTACATCATTGGGAGATAAACATCGAAATTTGAGAGATTAACCCCTCGACTGGCAATAAGAATAATTGTTTAATAAATTGACAATGGCAAGAGATACATAGATTGAATATTATTTTAATGAATGAGAATATGAATACTGCCGTCCTAAACCCACTTAACGTAACTGACAAAAATTACGAAAATGAGTTAGATGTGTTTTAGGGGTAATGGGAGTGCATTCTTGCGATTTTTTATTCTTCATCCAAAAGTGACTTTTTATCCGTATCCAATATTTACTTCGGTCACTACCTTATCACGAAAGATTGAAAAGACACAAACACAAGACACAAAATTACGAAAATGAGTTAGATGTGTTTCATATCAAAATTAATGTATCTTCATCAAAAAGTGACTTTTTTAAGCTATTAAATCTAACGTATCTGCACGCGCAGAGAAATAGTATCACCAATATTTACTTCGGTCACTACCTTATCACGAAAGATTGAAAAGACTGAATCTCTCCACATTGGAGACGAGGAGATTAAGTGGTGATTCAATTGAAGTATTCAAAATAATAAATAATCATTATTCATGTGAAATGACCAACCTCATTATGTTCAATGAGAACCCTCATCTAAGAGGTCATACTCTTAGACTCCGAAAATAAAAATCAAATAAGATTGTTAGAGATTCATTCTTTTCAAATGGAGTGGTTGAAGTTTGGAATAGTCATATGTATACATTAATAATGAATAATGAAGTGACGTAACTACTAAAGTATGCAATTTAATTTTTTTAATTTTTTTTAAAATTATCGAAACACAATAGAAAATAACCTCATGCACTAAAAAAAAAGTTTAAATAAATCAGTAATATATGAAGAAAAACACAAATTTAGAATAAAGTGGGCTTAGGACGGCAGAATAGGAAACGAGCCAGCGCGTGGTAAACTTCAGACGAAAAATTACAAACCAAATCATTTTCGAAAAAAGGGCAGCACCCGTTGTATTTGACGGGCACTTACACACTAGTACCCGACAAATAGCCTCGAAGCGGGATTTCGCGCGGAATTCGAAAGTCGATCCAGTTGGTCACCACTGGTCATCGATCAGTGATCGCGCACTGTCGCCATTTGACATGTATGACGACGGTGTGGTCCCTCGAGATGGCCCACTGTGTCTGTCTGTCTGTCTGTCTGTGTACATACATACATTGTATATTTTACCTGTGTATGTGTACCGCAAGTAGGTGGCACACACCCCGCGGCCACATATCGCAGATTCGCACCAGTAAAAGTCTGCACCACATCTGTATCCATCATCAGGTGAAATTTGCCAAACTTGCCCATCCCTCCCCCCCCCCCCTCCCCTTTAGCCCAATCATCCCCACCGTTATTCTCCCACCCTTCAATTTTCCTGATTCCATATTAACGACTTTTTTGGTTCGCAGCGATGAGATATAATTTTTCGTATGGATTTATGTCGACTGAACACGAATTTGATAGTAAAAATGCTGATTCATCGTCATCGTCATTTTAAACCGTTCACCATCCACTGCTGGATGAAAGCTTCTCCAATCCTCTTCCATTCCTGTCTGTCTTGAGCAAGCTGCATCCACTTGACTCCACACATACTTCTAAACATACATATGTATATAACTACTAGTGTGAGCCCGTTGAATATCAACGGAGCGGTTTCGCATTAACCGTACTGAAAAATAATATTAAATTTAATAGTTTTTATAGTTGTTGCATCTGTGCAACCAAGCGCGTTATAATAGCAACAGTGTAACAATTTAGCAATTATAATACAATATGACTGGGTGTAAAGAAGAAGAAATAAAACGAATAATGAAACTAGGGTGGAGTGCTTTTGGAAGAATGAACATAGTTTTTAAATCCAACATTCCGCTATGCTTAAAAAAGAAGGCTTACGGACCAATGCGTACTGCCAGTTATGACGTATGGATGTGAAACTTGGACGCTAAATTCAAGAATGCTACGAAAGATCCAGTGCACACAGAGAAGCATGGAAATATGTATGCTTGGCATAACAAGAAGAGATCGCAAAAGAAATACATGGGTAAGAAGTATGACCAAAGTGGCAGATATAGCAGAACGTGTGAAAAAGTTGGGGTGGACACATAGCGAGAAGAATGCATGACAGATGGACGCGGGAAGTACTGGAATGGTATCCGAGAGGATGTGAAAGAAGGCAAGGTAGACCGAGTGGGAATTGTAGTGAACGCTGATGAATTGAGAAGAATGTGTGGAGTCAAGTGGATGCAGATTGCTCAAGACAGACAAGAATGGATTAGAGAGGCCTTCATCCAGCAGTGGATGGTGAACGGCTGAAAATGATGATGATGATGATAATACATCCTGGAATGGTATCCTCTCGGATACCATTCCAGTACTGCTCGCTTCCATCTGCAATTCATTCTTCTCGCTATGTGTCCACCCCAACTTTTTCACATGTTCCGCTATATCTCCCACTTTGGTCATACTTCTTACCCATGTATTCCTCTCATGATCTCTTCTTGTTATACCAAAAATGATGATTAATAACACAAAAACAATTAAAAAGAGTAGTAAGCTTTTGGTTTGGTTTGGATCAGTGGTCGGGAACCTTTTTCAAGCTAAAGGCCAAATTAGGAAAGGTTTTACAAAATTGGTAAGTTTCGGGAGCCGCTACATATTATTTTCGAATTATATATTCAAAATTAAATTAAATGTTACTCTTTAATCATCCATGAAATGGATAGCCGTAAAAATAAGTTATCCTCGTGATATTTCTTAACGTTCGACAGTTTATTACTAAAAAGTATTAAGTTTAATTTAAAAAACGATTTTATAGCATTTTATAGCCATAGAATTCATTCATATTTCACGCAAAACGTTGGATGACAGCGAGAGCAGCAGGTTTTCATACAAAGAGCCGCATACGGCTCCAGAGCCGCCGATTACCGACCACTGGTCTGGATGACTATTTAGTAATATTTGTACGCTGTAAAATACGTCAATACTGATTCCGATATTCATTTTGAACAGAAAATCTCCAAATTTTATGAAATCGACCGCAAATAGCGCGTTATAAAATCTACCTACATATGTATATTTCCAAATATGAAGAAAATCAGCATTTTTTATAATCAAATTCGTCTTCACTGGTCATACATTTGTAAAATAAGTTATATGAGTATCTCATAACTAAACTTTTTTTTTTTATGTCAATCAGTGATTCGTCATTGATAAGTCACCTGTTAGAACTTGCAAGTTTTCATATGACTTAATTACGTATGATATAAAGTAACGAAGAATATCAGTTGTTGGTTTAATATACAATATAGTGTTAAATGTGGTGTTTAATTGGGTTCCCACTAGTTTTTGATTAATCGACCGCGACGCGGTTTATTTGAGCTCACGGTCGATTGTTTCGAGATGAGATTTATGAAGGGAAAGTTTCACGAATGCTGCGATACTCTATTCTAGTGAAAAACGAGCATAGTATAATGAAAACAATATGTATGCCTGTACGAAAATCATTTTTCATCAGATGATGGTCTCTACTGTTTTGCTGACTCGTCTTAGTCTATTATTATTATTTTTTTCAATCAACAACATGACAGCTTCCTTTCATATATACGTACATGTCGGTACATACATACATACGTCTAATTACAATATAAACAATGAGGAGTAGTGATAGTTTGATTTTTCGATTTCGAGTATTGTTATAGCTGCAGACACGATTTGTATGTTACTTTTAAATCCAGATCGGTATTTTCCCATCAACGTTTTCTTATTTATCTAATTTACTTGTCGAGATGATTCTCTATTCAAAATTCACACAATTTTCCTACTAACTTATTTTCTTACCCTTTCAGAAGGTAATAGGAAACCAGTAGAGCACAGGTTCCCAACCTTTATCGACCCCTTTTATTGATTAAAAATCAAAATTGCATTCATCTCTCAATCTCTTCAATCCTCTTCCATTCTTGTCTGTCTTGAGCAATCTGCATCCACTCTAATCCACACATTCTTCTCAATTCATCAGCCCATCTTCCACTCGATCTGCCTTGCTTTCTTTCACATCCTCTCGGATACCATTTCAGTATTTCTCGCGTCCATCTGCCATCATCCAACTTTTACACATACTTCTTACCCACGTATTCCTCTTACAATCTCTTCTTGTTATACCAAGCATACATTTTTTTATGCTTTTTGGTGTGCACTGGATTTTACGTAACATTCTTGAATTTAGCATCTACGTTTCACATCATCATCATCATCATTTTCAGCCGTTCAACATCCACTGCTGGATGAAGGTCTCTCCAATCCTCTTCCATTCCTGTCTGTATTGAGCAATCTGCATCCATTGACTCCACAAATTCTTCTCAATTCATCAGCCCATCGTCATTTCAGTATTTTTTGCGTCCATTCTTCTCGCTGTGTCCAGCCCATTGCCACTTCAACTTTTTCACACGTTCTGCTATATCTGCCACTTTGGTCATACTTCTTACCTCATCTCTCAATCTCTTCAATCCTCTTCCATTGCTGTCTGTCTTGAGCAATCTGCATCCACTTGACTCCACGCATTCTTCTCAATTCATCAGCCCATCTGCCTTGCCTTCTTTCACATCCTCTCGGATACCACTTCAGTATTTCTCGCGTCCATTCTTCTCGCTGTGTCCAGCCCATTGCCACTTCAACTTTTTCACACGTTCTGCTAATATCTGCCACTTTGGTCATACTTCTTATCCATGTATTCCTCTTATGATCTCATCTTGTTATAGCAAACATACATCTTTCCATGCTTCACTACGTGCACTGGATCTTACGTAGCATTCTTGAATTTAGCATACACGTTTCACATCCATATGTCACAACTGACAGAAAATTGCATAATAGCGACCCCACAGAAAACCCCTCGCGACCCCAATCGGGGTCGCGACCCATAGGTTGGGAACCCGTGCTGAGTAGAGAGTATTTGTGCTTAGTTTCGAATGCAAATAGCAAAACGAGGAATCGGCATACAAATTTGAACGAAAGTATAAAAGTAGTGGGTTTTGAATAAAACATGTATAAATTTATTCATCACTCTCATATACTCGTATTACCTACGCTGGTTTTAAAACTGGACGAATATTTGACCCAGAAGTAAAAGTGTTAAACCACAATAATTTAATCGGACACGCCACCGACATACCAGCGGAATTTATCATATTGAAGCTCTCATATTTCTTACTATAATATAAATCACTTTTATTTTGAAGACCGCAAAAATTTGTGACACAAATTTGCATTTGAAAATATGCGAAAAGTGGAATGCCCTAATTTTAATGCGGCTATTCGCATCGCGACGCTAAGGTGTGTTACCGTAAATTTAATGAAACCGCACGAATTCGACACAAGTCCAATTAGAAGATGTGACGCGACGTTTGACGGCTACTATACACTTAGTAAGTACGCATGTCGAAGCGTACATACTTGATTTTGAAAATATGTTTCCGACAAAATTTAATATATATACATATGTACTAGTTTTATTACCCGGCTTTGCCCGGGGTGTAATTAATATAATGTAATGTAGTGTTTGTTTAGTAAATTATTTTGGGAGCCCAAAAAAGGGGCCGCCGGGGCAGGAGGGGTGAAAAGCAATGCCGGCCCCTTACCACCCCCCAGACCTCCCTCAAGCCCCGGCGGCCCCTTTTTTGGGCTCCCTAAAAGCTATGCCGGCCTCTTGCCAACCCCTAAACCCTCCTTCTTACCCCGGCGGCCCCTTTTTTGGACTCCCAAAAAGCAATGCCGGCCCCTTACCACCCAACAGACCCCATTCCTATCCGGGCGACCCTTTTTTGGACTCCAGAAAAGCAATGCCGGCCCCTCTTACTACCCGCCAGGCCCCCCTCCTGCCCCGGCGGCCCCTTTTTTGGGCTCCCGAAATAATTTACTAAACAAACACTATATTACATTATATTAATTACACCCCGGGCAAAGCCGGGTAATAAAGGAGGGATGCGGGGATGTGGAGGGGGGGGGGGGGGGTTAGGGGGGGGGGACGTACGTACTTAAATCTGCCGAAAACATCTACTATCGTGTGTACTTCGTCGTTTCTATTAATCGCACCAGAGCAACGCCTGGTAATTGACGAATGACCCATACATACAAACTTTAGTGTTTTATATATTAGATTACTAAGCCCCATAAAGTCTTATTATTCATTAGACAACTTGCAAAAATATTTTTAGATGAGTGTGGAATGCGTTAAAAAAAAACTCATTATTGTCAACGTCATCTCGATCGTTCTAATACGAATTTAGATTGAGAAGAAGTGAAGACTCGATCTAAAGAACGCTCATTTCAACTCTTCTAATGAAGATGACACGTAACATCACTCACACAGTAAGTGGTTTCCAACTTCTAAATCACGATTGACCATAAAAAAACACTAACCTTCTTAATTGGGCATGATTCTGGAATTTATTTCGACGTACTTCTGAAAAAAAATCAGCGTAGAAGTGAATGCAAATTTTATTAAACCGCATATTCGTCTGGTGTTTATTGTTTGATTATATCGAGACAGTAATCACATAATCGGGTATATTATACTTGGCGTAATACATTTCCAGGAACAAATACAGTAATAATGGATGCATTTAATATACCTGATGAGTCTTGTATCGATAGCTTTCTAACGCCTACAGCTCTGTACCAAATTCAACCGTTGGATATGAAAAAAAAAAAATCAATTAACCTCTAAAAAAACATTTTTTTTTTCTAGTGTTATTGTCTCAGTTGCGAAATTATATACAAACTCGCCATCGTATTCACTATCGAGCCATCATCGGTATTCAGTGAAACTGGTCTGAATTCCACTCATTCTCCGATTTTGTATGTGTCTGTTCTCGTATTGACTACACTACATCAAGCTTGAGGCTGTTTTGTACGTATGCTTGAATCCAGTGTTCAGTTTTTCGTACATCATGTTTTTTTTGGTCCATTGAACACCTTAAATTTCTAGATCGCATGCTTGGAACGAAAGTTGGCCAATCGTCAAGGGGAAGGTTACATATACTCTCGTTAAAAAAGGTTATTATACTTACTCTTCTCCTTCTGTTTCTTTTCTCTTTCTACGCTCGTTTCACACTTGACATTAATCGTTTGATGAAATCGAAAAAGAGCGTTTGACTTTCGTGTTTTATAACGGTCATTAGAGTTTGTTGGCTCTGTGTGTGTGTTTTTTTTGTTCATTGTAAACAAACTGACGTATCACCTGTCTGAACTGACACCAGTTGAACTTTACTTGCCCTCAGATTTCCGCATCTAAAATATAAAGAAGAAAAAATCGTATAGTACATTGTATGAGCCGCCTAGTTCCAAACCCCGATAAGTCCACAATATATAAAAAACGAGGATAAAATATTTTCTGGTTCTAAGAATGTTTTCAAACGATGCCTTATACTTGAATTATTCCACTGATTATGAAACTGACAATTGCACTATGATAAAAGCTGATAAAAGCCATATTTAGAAACCAACAACGCTAAGTCCACGTTTCTAATCTCAATATTTTGTTTAATATCAACAAAATTAAGTTTAAATGAGTTAAACCGCCATCATGCAAATAAGTATGTAGCAGAAAAACCGCGTTTGCGAACAAGTGAGTTTTATAGACTTATCGGGATTTGGAACTACATAGGCGACTCATATATTAAGTATCGTAAAAGCAATCCTTCCAATACTTTTAAAACTGGGTCACGAAACGTTTTAATACTGATCTAACCGACACTTCTCATAGGAAACTATTAATTGTTTCCTGTATCTAACAAGCCACTGGCAATCTTCTTTGGATTGGCGTGTGATTTGTGATATAAACAAGTAAGATTTGTAAGTACTTACTATACGAAAAAAAATGATCAAATCGCAAAACAAACTAAAACGACATGTTGACCGCAAACCATCACGATGTCTCTATCATTAGAATAGTTTTATATGACCGATCGTTATTATTGCCATAAAATGAATAGCCTTTTTTTACTATCCACTGCTACTGCATTGAGTATTTATTAATTTATACGCTTGTGTTACTTTGTTGTATTCATACCGCCGAACAAATAGAGCTTGTAAACCAATGTGGTTAACTAGCAATGAGCAAAACAATAAAATAAACAGTTCGGTTATCGGTTCGCCGGTTAACTGCGGTCGACCGTCAATATTATGGTTAAATTGCATTATTCCGGAATAATAAACCCTTTATTTATGTTGAAGTACCGTACAAAAAAAAAATTCGGGTGTGGCCAAACCATGACTTTATCTGTATATTTGAGGAATACAAAGAGTAACGTAATTAATTTTGTCAGTACGTAAGTAAATAAAACGCATGCACACCACCACACTGACCAAATATGTACATACATAAATATGTATGTATGTAAAATACGATCTTCGGCATATATTCAACTACCACTTCCGGTCGGCGGATTTTGTTCAAAACCTTATCAACTCTTAATTTTTATATGAAAATTATAAATATAAATTTTCGACAAGATCGCCGGAGCAGTTTCAGAAATATTCTGTGGTAAACTTTTCGACAAAAAAAAACCTACTTCCGGTTGACTGATTTTAATGATTTATTTTTTTCTAAATAGCAATTTTTCTCAGGATTACAACATTATAATATTGTGATGATACTACATATTTAAAAGGTCGAAAAAAATAAAAAAAACAAAAAAATCGTTCAAGAGTAAACTGCCACTTTCGCTAGTCAGAACTTGACTAAAATCACAGTATCTCTTACGGCTAACGTGAAAACTATAGATATGAAATTTTGACAAAATTCCCGGAGCCGTTTCGGAAATATTCTGTCGTAAACTTTTCGACGAAAAAAAAAAACCTACTTCCGGTTGACTAATTTTAGTTATTATTTTTTTTTTAAATATCAATTTCTCACAGAATTACAATATAGTGACAATATAGTTTATAGAATTACAATATTACAATATAGTGACGATACTTTGTACAAATTTTGTACGACGAAATTGTACCAATGTGCCACATGGCTGGTAGTTTATATTTAGTCACTATATTCGTGACAACTTTACCGACCCCAAACCTCACGTATATTAAATTATTTTCTTTAATATAGACACATAAAAAGCGTTAAAACAAACATTTATTTAAGCCAACCCAACCTAACCCAAACCTCACGTAAAGTACACTTTTTTAAAAAATATGCGTTAATCGAACACTATATACGTGACAACTTAACCGACCCCAAACCTCATGTATAGTAAATTATTTTCTTAAATTATCTTTTATCATTAGACAATCTTGAAATATTTTTAATTACCATTGTAATTATTCAAATCTAAGTTGATTGCTTATTTTTATGCATGATTTTTTTTATGAAATTGTTTGCAGAAGTTTGTTGAATTGAAGCTTCGACACAACATATTTGCGATAATTTACAAAATGTCCTATTATCTGAATAACAAAACTTGTCAGATCTCTTATTAAGGAAATACGGCATATTATTCAAATTTATGAATCACTCAAATTAATACCTATGTACATATGTATGTATATAACAGTTTTAATTCATATTCAGTGTTTCCCTTTTTATTTTATTTTA
This sequence comes from Parapsyche elsis, assembly GCA_022651745.1. Classification (NCBI taxonomy): domain Eukaryota; kingdom Metazoa; phylum Arthropoda; class Insecta; order Trichoptera; family Hydropsychidae; genus Parapsyche; species Parapsyche elsis. Next base: position 865,937 of record JAGVSN010000045.1, read on the forward strand.
TTTTAATATAATATAAAATACATCATATTATGATGTATTTTTTTATGTAATAGGTCTAATAGGCGTTTAATAAATAAATACATGTCATGTATTTAATACTTGTATGAGGGGAAAGTGCCATCTATGTTTCCCCAAATGTACCTTCTACAAGAATAATTCTTTGAGCTATTAAAAATCGGAAAATGAAATTTAAAAGATTAGTTTCATTGATTTATCATCTTCTTGCATGACTAAAATATTCAAATTGAAATATCTAAACGGGCAATATTTTTTTTTTTTATTATTTTTAAAATAATCAATTTCATGCAGGCTAAAATTTGAAAAAAAAAATAAAATATTTTAATCATTCCTACGCTGAAGTAGAGTTTTTTTATTGAAGTTTTGAACAAATAAAATAATTTTTATACTTGATCAGATATTTTTGTCGTATGGCCACACTAAAGTGACATTTTGGCGCGAAAACTTCATTGTGACAGTTCATCGAATACACGTCAGATTTTAGATAAAGCTACTTAGATTTTGTGTTGATTTGACCTTTTCTTAAAAACATAACGATGAAGATTCCAGTTGAAGGTAAAATACGTTATCAATACACAAAAATTTATTGTTTGAAGACATGTTTTTGTCACATATCAAAATTCATATGAACAGTCAATTAAGACAAGTGTTAAATAAAATCAGATTTTGATTGAAATCAATGTTCATTTATATCCATAGAATCAAAAAAATTAGCTCATTTTATATAACGTGATATATTATACATATAATACTTTTGTTTGGCCAGTAAAATGTATTTTTTTTCTATAAAAAATACCCTACACATTGAATGAAGATGAAATTTTACTATTGTATTATATATATATGTATATCTATAAATAATACTTGCTTAAGCTTTGATCACAGAGAAGGTTAATCTTAATAATAACATTTTATATGTATTTACATAATATATTGTCACAATTTGCAGGTAATGAATCTAAAATTTAATCTGAACGTTGATATTTATGAACGGAAGATATTACTAATAATATGATACTGACGTATTCTAAATCTTTACTATGTTCTTGTTCTTATATGTACTATGTTCGGTGTTCATTGATATTTAAAATAAATGCTTATAGACTGTATCGGAATGCTGATTTGTATTTTTGTTCCAGATCAAGTTGATACCATAGCTAAAAAATTGTTTTCCAAGAAAAGTAAAAGTAACAAAGCTGGATTACAATTTCCCGTTGGTCGTATTCACCGATTGCTACGTAAAGGAAGATACGCAGAACGCATCGGAGCTGGTGCTCCGGTTTATTTGGCTGCCGTTCTCGAATACTTGGTGGCTGAAATCTTAGAGCTGGCCGGAAATGCATCCAAAGATAATAAGAAGAGCAGGTTCGAAATCGAATATACAATTCAATTAAAATAACACGACAGCATGTTGAATAAGTGAATGTTTATGTTTACCGACTGTCATACTGTTCTAAATTTTTAATCTATTGTTCTAGAATTGCTCCAAGACATGTTTTGCTCGCTGTTAAAAACGACGACGAGCTGAAGAAACTTTTCGAAGGTGTGGTTATCGCTCAAGGTGGTGTTATACCAAATATCTTACACGAACTACTACCGGTGAAAACGAAAAAATCTGATATCATGCAACAAGCGCCTTCTCAAGAATATTGAAATTGATTTTTCTACTACTACTTTGAGTGGATTATTTTAATTTCCACACACTAGAATGTAAAAATTTAGTCATATATGTACTATTGTAAAAAAATCATCTCGGCGAATACTTTTAAGATTTTTATATTAGATCTAACTGATATTATTTTTCTTGTTCAATCAATCTTTAGATTTTGATCATTTATATTCTGTTTTTTTAACAAACGAGTATGCTGTTTGAGTATGTGTTTAGTCTAACCACGTGTCTTAGAAATTGACAAAATTTCGATTGGCACCAAATGCACCAATAGTGTGTCCCTCTTTATGAAAGAGAAAAAGCCCCTTTTTAACACACAGTATTAGAAGACACAGATAATCTTTTGTTAAAAAAAAAAAACAGATTTAATATGCATAGTGTGTATTGAAAGGACTAAGACTAAGCTTACTATGTATAAGTATTTGAATTAATATATGTTTTATAATAGTCTCTTTTAACATTTCATAGACAAATTAAAAGCTTCTAAAATATTTTTTGATTTATTTGTACATACATTACTAGAAAATCAATTTTTGTCACCACCATCAAACTAACATGCAATTTAAGTTAATTAAATACTATAATATTTATGGTCGCTGGAATGGCACAAAACAGGGTTCAAGATTAACGGAAGACATTTAAGCCATCTAAGATTCGCTGATGACATACATAGTTATAGTTGCATGTGACTCGGTAGATTTACAAAATAGATTGACAGAATTAAGCAACGAAAGTATGAAAGTTAAAAATTAATTTTAATTAAACTAAAATTATGTTTAATAAATTTTGCACGCAAAGCGCAGTCACAGTAGATAATCATATTATAGAGATAGTTGATAGTTATTTATACTTAGGGCAATTGGTGAATAAATTGGAATAAATAAAACGAAGAATGAAACTAGGATGGAGTGCTTTTGGAAGAATGAATGTAGTTTTTAAATCCAACATTCCGCTATGCTTAAAAAAGAAAGCATACTGCCAGTTATGACGTATGGATGTGAAACTTGGACGCTAAATTCAAGAATGCTATGTAAGATCCAGTGCACACAGCGAAGCATAGAAAGATGTATGCTTGGTATAACAAGAAGAGCTTGTAAGAGGAATACATGGGTAAGAAGTATGACCAAAGTGGCAGATACATATAGCAGTACGGGTGAAAAAGTTGAAGTGGCAATGGGCTGGACACATAGCGAGAAGAATGGATGGCAGATGGACTCGAAAAATACTGGAATGGTATCCGAGAGGATGTGAAAGAAAGTGGATGCAGATTGCTCAAGACAGACAGGAGAATGGAAGAGGATTGGAGAAGCTTTCATCCAGCAGTGGATGGTGAACGGCTGAAAATGATGATGATGATGATGACATTGTACATACATGTTATAACAGAAGCATGGAAAGATGTACATATGTATGCTTGGTATATAACAAGAAGAGATCGTAAGAGGAATACATGGGTCAGAAGTATGATCAAAGTGGCAGATATAGCGGAATGTGTGAAAACGTTGAATTTGACACACAGCGAGAAGAATGGATGGCAGATGGACGCGAGAAATACTAGAACGGTATCCGAGAGGATGTGAAAGAAAGCAAAGTAGACCGAGTGAAGTGAAGTTGGTGGTAGTGAAGCTAGCATTCAGTTGTTAGTAACTAAATAACATACTCTGGGTATGCATGTATAGTTGGGGGGGAATCGTGCTTACACTATCTTCGTATTATAATTGGCCAATATTTATTCTTAAAGGGTTCGCGACTTTGCTAAATTGTTACACTGTTGCTATTACAATGCGCCATAGATGGCGCTTGGTTGCACAGATGCAACAACTATAAAAACTATTAAAATTAATATTACTTTTCAGTACGGTTAATGTGAAACCGCTCCGTTGATATTCAACGGACTCACACTAGTAGTTATATATGTATGTTTAGAAGAATGTGTGGTGTCAAGTGGATGCAGATTGCTCAAGACAGACAGGCATGGAAGAGGATTGGAGAGGCTTTCATCCAGCAGTGGATGGTGAACGGCTGAAAATGATGATGATAATATTTATTACATGAGTCGCCTAGTTCCAAATCCCGATAAGTCCATAAAACTCACTTGTTCGCAAACGCGGTTTTTCTGCTACAGACTTATTTGCTTGATGGCGTTTAAACTCATTTAAACTTAATTTTGTTGATATTAAACAAAATATTGAGATTAGAAACATGGACGTATCGTTGTTTGTTTCTAAATATGGCTTTTATCAGCTTTTATCATAGTGCAATTGTCAGTTTTTTGGAACTAACACTGATTTTCAATATTTTTTTACGGCGCACTTGGCGGTATTTGGAATAATTCAAGTATAAGGCATCGTTTGAAAACATTCTTAGAACCAGAAAATATTTTATCCTCGTTTTTTTTTTTTTTTAATATATTGTGGACTTATCGGGATTTGGAACTAGGCGACTCACAAATCAAATTTCGTTTATATTGTATTTTTTTTTACATTATGTAATTTTATTCATGAAAGCTTTGGTATTTACATGGATAGTTTTTGAATTGTGTGCATAAACGTCTAGTTGTGCTTACGACGACACTGTCGTCGATGATTTTTCAAACCGAAGATGTGAAGATAGAGAAACGATCGTCGAACTTGGCTGACTTAATGCGTTCGCCAATTTTTGCAAACCACTCGACAGACAATCGATAGTTTGATCGTGCGGAAATTCCATCTCATTGGTTTTGGCAACGATCGAACCATCTAGACGAGACTTTTCAAAAGCCGCAGCCGGATCGATGATGATGATGTCGATTTTATATCATTTTTACGAGCTCCTTTGCATTTCTCTTCGGGATCACATTGACCCGTGAAAGCTTTGTCTTCGAAATCCACTGCACGTTGACAATGTTATTCAATGCCGGGTAATTTGCACGGGTCTTCCGCACCGGTGTATGTATATTGTTCATTAGTAAGGAATATATAGTTTCTACTAGGTATGGATTAATTTAGAATACACCGTGAGGAGTAATTAACAATAGGGGGAGTGAACTATATCGCCTTTGGGATGCATTAACATTCTTGTTGTTTCGACAGTGTAATTACGGCTGACGTAAACTCCTCGGTTAAAACAATAAGCGACGAAGACGAATCAAGTATCGAGTGTGGTGACTTTGAAAGATGACAATTTTTAATAAATAATAATTGGAGAATTTCAGTTTTTTGCAGCATTTTTTACTGTATTTTATTCATTCACTTCCGGAGTAAACAACACCATCCATCATAACGGTAGTGAAGGCTCAATTTTTTTTACTTCATTTTATTTTTAGTCAAGATCGTAAAGTAAGGAAGGTGCAAGGTTTTGTAATTTTTATTTAAGAACTAGCTGACCCGGCATGCGTTGCAATGCTCGATACCGTTCCCGTTCCAGATCCCGATCCGTTGCCGATCCCGTTCCCGTTGTCGTTCCCCCTTCCGTTCCCGTTCCCGTTCCCGTTCCTAGTACGTTATCTGACGCGTGAGCAGGCCCGTTCCCGTTCCCGTTTGATCCCGATTTTTTTTCACAGGAACCATCCCCGGCATGATCACAATAAGTCCTGAAAGTTTCATCGCGATCGGTTGAGTGGTTTAGGAGCCTATAAGAGACAGACAAACAGACAAACAGACAGACATTCATTTTTATATATATATAGATTATTAACTAGCTGACCCGGCATGCGTTGCAATGCCCGATCCCGTTCCCGTTCCCGTTCCTAGTACGTTTTCTGACGCGTGAGCAGGCCCGTTCCAGATCCCGTTCCCGTTCCCGTTCCCGATCCCGATCCCGTTCCCATTTTTATATATATAGATTGTTATAGTACTTGGCGTCGCTGGGAACAATTCCAATCGATCACAACAGACTATTATAGTTATGCCAGTGTCTGTTTTATGAGACTAAAGGTACGATTGCACGGTCAGATTATTTATTGTATGCACAAACAATACACTGACGGGTCGTTAATAGTGCTACACTGACTTTTAAAATCGATAGAAAACCCAATTTGATCCAACAGTTTGTTTTTATATTGTACAATATCAGAAACTGCAGGCTCTTTGATGGCAACAGACTGACAAGAAGAAGACGAAGTTCAGATTGAACCAAAGCTGGGTTCTTCTGAGATGCCGCCACTTCACCGTTGCGCGAATGTTCGTGAAATGTTGGCCTTAGCGCTGTAGTCAGCTGCCGCTTGCTCGCCCGTCCAGAGCGCTGCTATCGTATCGCTAGTGGCGCCACTCTAGTGTCAACTAGCAAGCGGCAGCGAACGAAGTGTCATCGTGGCGTCGGTGTTTTGGATCCCATATCGCGGGTTCTCGGTGGAGAATTTCGAGAAAGTTCAGAGTCACTGAATTGGTCCACATGATTACGCACTAAAGGCACCGACAACACTGGTGGGGTGTGGGGAAGGGTCCGCCATCTTGCTTTTTTCGCGGTTCGCTCGCCTTCGCGCGAATGTTATAAAGTACGTTGGCGTTAACGCGAAAATGTTCGAGCGACATACCCACACCTTGGCGCTCGGCACCGCTCGTCCAATAGGAAGTGCCGGCATCAAGATGGCGTACTTGATATCGAGCGTTGCCTCTGCACCACCTGACAAACATCTTCTCTAGTCAAGTCAAGTACATAAGTAGTCAAGTAAATAACTAGGAAAATATACTCGATTACCTTCTGGAGGAGAGGAAGGGAGAGAGGAAACGGACAATGATTTGGTCTCAAGGAATAAATTTTGTCGAACCCTCTTTAGAGTAACGGATCATGCGGTGGTGGTTTTCCATTGGAACACGTACAATAGGATTGTGTACTCAACGCACTCTTTTTTTATCTGCATTAATCTGCATTTTTGGTGTAACAAGAAGAGATCGTAAGAGGAATACATGGGTAAGAAGCATGACCAAGGTGGCAGATATAGCGGAGCGTGTGAAAACATAGCGAGAATAATGGATGGCGGATGGAGGCTAGAAATACTGGAATGGTATCCGAGAGGATGTGAAAGAAAGTGAGGTAGACCGAGTGAAAGATGGGCTGATGAATGAATGAAGGAGTCAAGTGGATGCAGATTGCTCAACACAGACAGGAATGGAAGAGGATTGGAGAAGCTTTCATCCAGCCGTGGATGGTGAACGGCTGGAAATGATGATGATTATGACATTGTACATAATCATCATCGGCTAAGAAAATTACTATTTAAAGAAACTAAAATAATAATTTATAATGTAATATTGTTAGAACTCATTTTATGTATTGTGGTTACAAATATTACAAAATAGAGGTATGAGATGTATTTTAAATGCGGATAGGTATGCCAGTATAAAAAAGATGATGATTGAATTAGATTGGTTGAATGTGAATGATACTTTGAGGATTTGTATGTTCGTATTTATATTTAAGTTAGAAAATAATATGTTACTGTCATATTTTAGTAAGTTTATTGTGAGAGGAATGGGATGTATGTGAATATAATTTAATTATAAAAAATGTTAAAATAAATAGAAATAGGAGAAGCATCTTGTACAGAGGTGTTTTGGAGTATAATAGACTGCCGGATGGAATTAGAAGTTCCAAAACTATTCAAAAATTCCTGGCAGTCTTAAAAAAACATCTCTGTACAGGTGCTTCGTTAAGGATTATAATTAATTAGCTTAAGCTACTATCTATATATATATATAAATCAATGTCTGTCTGTTTGTCTGTCTGTCTGTGTGTCTGTCTGTTTGTCTGTTTGTCTCTTTATAGGCTCCTAAACTATTCAACTGATCGCGATGAAACTTTCAGGACTTATTGTGATCATGCCAGGGATGGTTCCTGTGAAAAAAAATCGGGAAAAAACGGGAACGGGCCTGCTCACGCATCAGATAACGTACTAGGAACGGGAACGGGATCGGGACCGGGAAGCAGGAACGGGAACGGGATCGGGCATTGCAACGCATGCCGGGTCAGCTAGTATTACATAAATAAATAAATAAATACATGTTATAACAGATCTTTTAATATTAATTTAATATAAGAAAGTGTGTATGAGCGTAGATGGAATGCTCGAATGCTCTCGAACGATCGCGTGCGATTATATGTATTTATTGAAGTTTCTGTTGTTAAAGTGTGTCTGTGCGTTTGAAGAACGAGGAAGGAGATAATTCCTACGCGTCCAACAACTAAGATAAATTCGTAAATTTTCACAGTAAGACGACCGATCTAGATTTGTTAATATTTAAGATCGAAAATCTTTGGACACACGGGGGACCTTCGCTCAAGACTATCTATCGCCAGGCTAAAGCTGGATACCATCGGGGAGTACGCATCCCCCAAGACCTTTGATATTAAATCTAAACTTCGAACTTTAGTTACATATGTACATACAAGTCCTAACCGGTAATGTTTCAATTTCCAATGACCAAATTCGAATACGTCATACGTAGCGCAGGGCTGTACATACATCAAAACGCTTCGACGCGTGAAACTGAAGAAACGCTGTAACGTGGAGTGGCATGACAAATGAATACGGAGTGTTCGGTGTGCGAGTGTTCTTTAGAATTCGCCAAGTTCAAATAATTCAAAACAATACTTTAGGCCTTATCAGCCGTGGTTTCTCCCCGACTGCTTATGGCCCCCCGGGGACCCCCCCAGGTCGTTGTTCCGAAAGTATGAAAAGTTCACCGGTTTATTTGGTTAGATGCTAATCTGACTGAATGAAATCCTTGTCGTTTTGCGGGGGACCGAAAGCGAAGTGCACGACATCATTCTCCACTTAGTGTGTGACGTCACGCGAATTCAAAACGTCACCGTGATGGGTCGAGAGTGTATCGTTGGACCTTTTAACGTGTGGGTCAAAATACCTCTATCGTAGATAAGACTGGACTCACCCCATTGTTTTACCCAAACTATTACAGGACGAGACTAGTGTGATTTCGTGGTAAAAGTGCTCGAGTAATACATAGTAGTAGTATGTAGTAGTAGTAGCATCGAAACATTGCGCTTTTCACCGTTCAAGCTTTTCATTTGCATTATAAAATTTTAATACAAAGTTGTAAATTTAATCAACTTAACGATTGGCTTGTATTTATTTGGTCACTAAAGCGGGTATTAATAACACAGGGATAGTTACTCGCTACGATTTCGCTAGTTTATTGACTGGCACGTAGAGCCGGCAGCGAGTAACCAGTAAACCTATTACACGTGTTAAGTTACACAGGGTTACAGTCTCGCTGGTTTGCTACTAGCTCGTGTAATAGGCGAAGTTAGTAAACTAGCTGGCTTCTTCGGCCGAGCGCGTGAAGTTGGAATGTTTGAACTTTACTCGCACTAGCTGGCTCGTGTGATGTCACTTCATTGACAGTTTAAGGTTAAGCGGTTTATTTTTTACCTTACAACACACACACACACACACAATACACTTCAATGGACATGATACATTTACGACATTGAAAATTCAGCGGAGATTTTGACGGTGGGCCCAAAACACGTGTCGTCACAAGTTGATGACAGCGACACTAGCGAGTAAACTTAAGAGCGATATTACACTTGGCCACTTCACCAACAACCAGATTTTTTTTGACGGTGGCGAGCATCTTATTACATTGCACCACTTTCACTTCACCAGCTACCTGCTCATCTCATAATCTTCATACAAAAAAAATAGGTCTAGGAAGCTATACGAAAACTATGTAGGTACTCTATGTAGTAGTATTTAGACGTAGAAAATATATAAAATTCAACCTCTCATATTTCTTTCTGAATTTCATTGTTTTCGAAACAATTGCGTTGACAATTGAGTACGACGATGCAAAAAAAAGTTCAGAAAAGGGTTTTGGTGAAGGTTTTTTTCATCGAACCATTGACTTCCAAGAAATTTTTATGCAACAGAGAATCGCACAATCTAAAACCTGTATATCTATCTGATTGTCGAGGTTCAAAAAAAATCTGGTTGTTGGTGAAGTGGCCAAGTGTAATATATCGCTCTAACACGTGTAAGGCCTGCTTCGCACGATGCGGTTTTACGGCACGTTTTTTCCAGGTATAAACCGGGTAACTCCAGTGATACATTGTTTTGGATGAGGGTATTCCCATGGTCAAGATTTGGCCGCGATACGGCTACGGTCGCCGTTTACAGCCCGGACTTGTCACTGGAGGCGACGGTTCCCTTTCCGGGACCACCCACGCTGCTACCTGAAATCTATGCTTCCTTCGCTAGTTTTACAAAAAAATCATCAGTCGAGTTTCGTCACCCATTACAAGGGGCTGGTATTTTGCCAGTCCGTCAATATTTACCGTCCATAAACCATAGAATGTGAAAGCAAAGCAAAAACGAGGGCTCGGGCTATTAAACCGTAAAACCTTGTCGTGCGAACCCGCCCTAATAGGTTTACTAGCTACTCGCTGCTAGATCTACGTGCCGGTTAGTAAACTAGCGAGATCGTAGCGAGTAAACTATCCCCGTGTAATACCCGCTTTATACCAATGCAATCGTAGCTTGAATTTAGTATAAAATTTAATGCAATTCAATGTTATGCAAAATTTTGTACGGACTCTTCAAAAGCATAGCTGCCGCATACAAAGAAACTTCCATAGAGATCAAAGATTGCAAATCCGTTGACGTTCGTTATCTCGCAAAGTGTATATCGAGCGTCGAATTCATTGTAAACACGCCCTTGCATAATTTCCAGTTTACAATGAAGATTCGAGTGATTCTGCATAAATTACACCAAACGAATTCCGATGCTCGCAAATTATCATTCGCAAAAAAAGAGGACAGAGCCTCGAACCCACCTCTAATACTGTATCCAACGTGTATATAAAATGCGGATTAAAAACGAGCGTCATTTCCGAAGTACATAAATATATTTTTCGCAGGGTGTAAAGTTCGGTGCAGAAGCGCAACGGTGAGATATGGCCTTCTGGCGCTGTGCCGAGTAAATAAATTATGAAAGCCTTTTTTGTTCCGCGAACGCGAACTATACCTACTTAAACACATTAAACTTTTGAACTTAATTGTTTTAGCGCAAGCAGACTTAATAAAACTCTTTATATTATGTTACGTTTAAAATTTGATTTATGTGTAGAGGGAGGGCGCTTTGAAAATTGTTCGGTCGGGATTGAGCTAGTTCACCTTAGCCCTCAGTGTGAACTTATTTTAATTAAAAATACGGCAATTCGGGGAGCGAGTCATATTCCACTCACAAAAATAGGATAACAGTGTCCATACCGTCGGTTGCCAGGGCTTTGAATAGCTTGAGAGTCTTAGTAACGGAAGAAACTGTAAATAAATTAGACCCACATAACCAACAGCTCACTAAGTAGGCGATGTGTTCGTGAACGAATGTAACTATTCGGCACAAACAAGCCAAACCTCTTCAGCACTTGAGGATTCCAAATGAACCCACGATATATAAGCAACAAGCAAGTGGCTGCATGTCCAGAAAATAAATTTACTAAGAATACACAAATGAGCTAACCTAACCTAACTCTTTCTCAGCATAACCTAATCTCATTTAGCAACATATTATACAGTGTCAATTTTAGAAATAATGCTTTCAACGAGTGATCTCGGAGTGACATTTGAGAGCAAATGGGGATTTTCTTATGTAATAAAGCGTCGAAGATGCTGGGATTTGTAATGCGTAATTCTCACCAGTTTAACAATATGTGGGTGTTACGCCTCCTTTACAATACCTTAATACGAAGCATCTTAGAATCTGGTTCCATAATTTGGAGTCCCAGTTTCATTACACACTCTGTACAGATGGAAGGGATCCAAAGGAAATTTTTGAGATATCTGTACTTGAAAGAGTTCGGCTGTTATCCCTTTCTGTTTCCCAGCGCTTTTGTCCTGGGTGCAGTGGTATATAAAACTTTATCGTCTCGGAGAGATGCTCACCTCGTTTGTCATTTTTACAAACTGTTAAGACGTGACACCTTCAATCCTCTGGTCTCCTTTTTTATGTATGTATTCGGCCGCTGTGACGATTTGGGGTAATCTGTTATGTTAAGCCGCGTATTCATTGGTGAACGTGAGCGTGTAACGCAACACATTTTGTAAATGTGTACGCGTTCGTGGCGATCCACTCGGTGTCGATTTTTGGCGCGAACACCAGTGCTCGAATTCAGCGGGAGCGGCAGGGAGCGGGCGTTCCCTTTCGTGAAATTTGAAACGTAGCGTACCCTTTCGTGAAATCTGTAAATTTAGCGCTCCCTTTCGTAAAAAACCAAAATTTCCGTGCTCTTTCAATAATTATTGCCGAAAAAATGTTAGAAGGTGAATTTTTTTTTTTTTTATGACTCCTAAATCCCAATCTTTGACTGAAAGTTAAATTCTTTACATTTCAATTCCAACAAAGGCATCTTATCTGTAGCCAAAAGCCTTTAAAATTATTATTATGTTTTGAAAAAGCCGGATGCACTTATGTTACTTGAAGAAAACATTTAGAATTCGAGGGTTTTTATGCGCAAAATGTTTTATTGCTTTATGGTCGGCACTGTCCGTCACACCATGGTCGAACTGCAACGGGTCCCTCTCGGGGCATCGGTCATTTCGATAATTTACGATATCTTTCTTTGAATTGTCGGCTTTCTTATTTTAACAAAATTTCTAAAGCAGCTGTACCGCTACCATTATACTAAAGGAACCAAAATTTCAAAATACTTCAGTCTTGCCTGTCCCTCTGATGAGAGAACTTGAATTTACCGAACGTATTTGCAATTTCAATCTATCATCGCTTAATCGCTTGATTATTTTTTTTATTTATATTTTATTACTGCACTTCATCACTAACAAACACTTTTCTAGCAACATTTTTTAAGTTGTCTGAATTATAATTATTGCACGTGACTAACTAAATAGTGATATTAACAATTATTCAAATTTAAAAAAAATTAACCGTGTAAATTGTGCATGTATGTATGTAATACAGTTTCTATAATAATAATACCTAATATATACAACCATAAATTCATTTATATTGGTGTACATACATATGTTACGTAAGTGTTTTAGTGTTATAATATATGTATGTATATAAATGTACGTACATTTTCTATACATATAGTAAAAAAAAAAAGGTCGTTTGATATTTTTTGAATATTATCGAGCGCTCCCATTCGTGAAAATTTTCATTTCGAGCACTGGCGAACACAAAGGGGGTTCGTAGTCGTTCGCTGTTGGTTGCACGGCAAGTGTGTACACGGCGTCCACATTAGCGAGCATTACATTACACGCTCATGTTCACTAATGAGTACGCGGCTTCACAGCGGCATATCTACATATATATATATATATATATAAATCAATGTCTGTCTGTTTGTTTGTTTGTTTGTTTGTTTGTCTGTCTCTTATAGGCTCCTAAACCACTCAACCGATCGCGATGAAACTTTCAGGACTTATTGTATTCATGCCGGGGATGGTTCCGGTGAAAAAAAATCAGGATAAAACGGGAACGGGAACAGGCCTGCTCACGCGTCAGATAACGTACTAGGAACAGGAACGGGAACGGGATGGGGACCGGGACCGGGATCGGGAACGGGAACAGGACTGCTCACGCGTCAGATAACATGCTAGGAACGGGAATGGTAACGGGATCTGGAAAGGGAACGGGATCGGGACTGGGAACGGGATCTGGAACGGGCCTGCTCATGCATCAGAAAACGTATTAGGATAGCGCCAAAGGTTTTCGTTCAAATAATATGAACACGCTCTATTGAAAATTTTACGACACGTTTACTTGTAAGTGTATTATCGTTCCGGAAAGATTCTCTCTCTCTCTCGAGGGGACTTGCCTCACTTTTGCGACCTACACGTGCCTCAATAAAATCGCACAACGAAAGAGCCACGTTTGTTGGTGAGCTGCTCAACAAGTGTCGAGGCGCAATAAAACGACACAGATATTTTTACCCGATTTTTCGCCGAATTCGATCGGAATTCGAACCACGTCCGGTTCGGTCCGGGTACCCCAACCCCTATACCGTCACGGTTGTCCGGGAAAAATAAAACTAACCGTGTGCGGTGGCCCATCGGGGGATTAGAGGCTTTGCCGCCAAACAAATGATAGGCCCCTGCTCGGGATTTGGACCCCCGTTCGCCATTTATGCAAATGGCGAACGGGGGACTAATTGTGAGGCCCCCTTCTATCCCCCCCCCTGTCGCCCTTCTGGACCAAATTGACCCTTCCGTGTGACGCGGCTGGTAATGTTCGCCATTCCCTTTTCCCATGAAAATGTCGCACAAAGCCTTCTTCGGCCCTAGACTGTAATCGTACCCGACGGACGATCGGTCAAGTGGCCAATTCAACGTGGAAGATGCGAAAAGTGAAGGGGAAGCTCCGATAGACAATACTGACGTCATCGAATCTACAGATGCAAAAAAAAAAAAACTGTTGAAGTTTGGTGATCCAAAACACCCCACAAACATTAACCGATGTTTGATATTGGCATCACTTATGGATTAGTTTATTTTTACCTATCATATGTATGTATATATCAGGGGTTCTTAACCTTTTGCGGTAGCGGGCGCATTTGAGATTTAGGATAATAGTCGTGGGCGAACGCCGGATTTAAAAAAAAACAACATGATTGATAAATCGGTAGATTATATGTACATTTGAGTCGCCTAGTTTCAAATCCCGATAAGTCCATAAAACTCACTTGTTCGCAAACGCCGTTTTTCTGCTACAGACTTATTTGCTTGACTCATTTAAACTTAATTTTGTTGATATTAAACAAAATATTGAGATTAGAAACATGGACGTATCGTTGTTTGTTTCTAAATATGGCTTTTATCATAGTGCAATTGTCAGTTTTTGGAACTAACACTGATTTTCAATTTTTTTTTACGGCGCACTTGGCGGTATTTGGAATAATTCAAGTATAAGGCATCGTTTGTAAACATTCTTAGAACCAGAAAATATTTTATCCTCGTTTTTTTATATATTGTGGACTTTTCGGAATTTGGAACTAGGCGACTCATATGTACATATAAAAGATAACATATATAAAATAAAGAGTAAAAAAATATATTCAAAATAACAATGCATAATTAGTGCAATCATTGACAATGCATTTCACTTACTAATTTCTCAAAGTTCGGAGTGTAAGACGATAATCCCAATCGTAAACAATCATCAAGGTTGGTATTGGTAAGTCGAGATCTGGTCTTTGATTTTATTGTGTTCGTGGTGGAGAATAAAGATTAGCACAAATATGTGGAACCAAAACAGGATTTCGATTTCAATACACGATATTCTTAAAAAATACTATCAAGATTAAATTTGTTATTTACTACTTTGTAGCGGGCGCATGAAAATAGCTCCGCGAGCGCACATGCGCCCGTGGGCGCAGGGTTAAGAAGCCCTGATATACATATATAATAGCCCAATTCCGTCTGTCTGTCTGTCTGTCTGTGTGTGTGTGTGTGTGTGTGTGTGCTGATAACGCTCGCCGAGGTAAATCATTAAAAAAGCAGAACATCGCGCGAGTGGGATTTGAAACCGAGATCACCGGTTCGGGCCACGATCCAAACCAGATAATAACGGGTCTGTTACAATTTGACAATATAATTTCTCAATAGGCTCGCGACAACTATAAAAACTATTAAATTTAATATTATTTTTCAGTGCGGGTGATGAGAAAGCGCTCCGTTGATATTCAACGGGTTTACACTAGTAGAACTATCATGTACAATTTAGGGAGGAGTGAATTTTTTTTTTTTAATATCAAAATGTTTGGGCTTGGGAAAATTTTTTTAATATTTTAATTCTTTATACTGCCCCAAAGGGGTCAAAAATTTAGAAAAATAATATTTTTACTTTTTAGTTAAAAGTGGAAGGTTCATGTGCGGTATTAAATCGCACATAAAATACCAATTAAGAACAAAAAACATAGAAAAAATCATACTAGCATTCTACAAGAAAAACTTAAAAATAACCTAAATACTAGGGGTGATAATCTTTTTTTGTGTTGATAATACTAAATAGGCATTATTTTTCGTGAATGTCGTTTTTATGAAACCATCTCACCTTAAGGGACCACAAACAGTAGCAGAGACTCCTGTTACTATTTTGACTGTGTAGCTTGAGTGTGGCAGGGAAATTTTTTTATCTGAGATAAATTGACCATTTATTACTTTTTGATCGGCAATAGCTTGTAAAACAGTCTCTTCATCTTTTAATTTGTTATGAGGAGACTTTATTACCTCTTCCCAATTTTTGATATTATGAAAAATCTACTTTACTATCGTCCTTGGCAACATTTGATAATCGTAAATCCAGATCAGCTGTCTCTTCTCGGAATTTGTTAATTTATATAACTCATTTGTTGAGACGGTTCCACAAAATCGTTGTCCGTTCCCCCTTTCTATTCCTTTGAACTCCACAACGCAAACTACCGGAGAGTATACATATTTCCCAAGACACTACACTGTGACAAATTGTAAAATGTTATCAACAAGTGAAGCAGCTTGAAATCAAATATGCATTAAAAAAAGGAATAACACCTTCTAAAAGGAAAGGCCATATATGTACATAGTAAGATACCTCCACAAGAAACAACAGAACACATATGAAACACGCGTTGGTGGCGCAAAATACCCAGCGATTGGTTCGGAAATCTACCGTAAAATAAAAATGTTGACATTTGAGTCGCCTAGTTCCAAATCCCGATAAGTCCATAATATATAAAAAACGAGGATAAAATATTTTCTGGTTCTAAGAATGTTTTCAAACGATGCCTTATACTTGAATTATTCCAAGTACCGCCAAGTGCGCCGTAAAAAAATATTGAAAATCAGTGTTAGTTCCAAAAACTGACAATTGCACTATGATAAAAGCTGATAAAAGCCATATTTAGAAACAAACAACGATACGTCCATGTTTCTAATCTCAATATTTTGTTTAATATCAACAAAATTAAGTTTAAATGAGTTTAAACGCCATCAAGCAAATAAGTCTGTAGCAGAAAAACCGCGTTTGCGAACAAGTGAGTTTTATGGACTTATCGGGATTTGGAACTAGGCGACTCATTTGTCTAAATCAGGTTTTGGGTTTTAAGTCCCACAACTTCTATAGATGGAGATTGAATGAAATCTAAGAAGTAAGCCACCTTTTCAGTTCTATTAAGCCGAAGAGTCGACACTCGGGTTCGGCTGAAAAAGAGTCTGAAATTCGATCGATATACCAATTAGTGGAGTATTCAGTCTATGGTAATTCATAATTCGAACGGAGGTTGTAAATTTAAAGTAGACTAATGCGAATTAATTGCTAGCGCTCTCGTCGTTACCCATCCATTACCCAGACGCTAGTTGCACTTCTTGCCCGCTTCCAAGATCCTGGATCACAACAGTATACCAGAACTGGCTTGGCTTACGGCTTTTTATGTAAACTTCACCCTAGAACACCCCCAACTCCCCCAACTCCCCCTAGGTTAAATTGAATTTATTGCCAAGTCTGCGTTAAACGAAATATATTCTTCAAAGAGAGAGAAAGCGAGAGGAGAGGTACATATGTACATAGATACATAGGTAGTACCGAGCGAAAGACGTCCCCGCAACTCTCCGATATGTATATTTTGGTTTGTGTGTACATTTTTTTTTGTATATCATCTACCTATTCTGTTCTATATGCAAATTTTTTGGATACGGTATCATCATCCCGTGTCCTTTATTCATGCGATGAAAGGGAATCGGTCGCTCGCGGGTCTCGGGGAAAATTTGCATAGAGTGTAATTTGTGTTGAAAAATGTTTTTTTTTTTTTTTTTATACTAAAGGTCAGCTTAAATAGTTCTGATCGAGCTTCAGATGTGACGGATTTTCCTTATGAATCGGAAAAAATTAAACAAACAAATAAATCTGAATCTGAATATGATAATGAAATTTGAACGTGATGAATGTGATTCTGACCCCAAACGCCCGACGCCAAAATAAATAAAAAATACTGACACAGAGAACCAATCCTTATAAATACATTAAAATAAAACTAACCAATCTAAGGTACATATGTATGTATGTATAATAACACCAGTAAAAAATCCTTTTAACGTTTAAAATGTGCTAGACGATTACGTATAAATATTTTAAAACTTTAAAATAACAAAATTAATAGTAAAAACATCTGACTATTGCTTTCAATACTCATGTTGAACATAAAAGTACTAAATTTTGAGTTATAGACCGCAAAGGTCGAAAAAATGTAAAAATTGTCCATTTTTAAAACGCTCATATCTCATTTGGATTCAGTGGGTCAGAATTAGTAATAATTTTTGGGTGATGGTAAAAAAATTACATAACCTAAAATTAGATTCTTTTACGGATTTAAAGTTTAATTTAAGAAATAGCCGTATCAAAATTCTTCAAGCTTTGTATAAATAAATATATTTTGAATTTTGCGCGAATCTATTTCTAATAGTTTTATATTATACCGTATCTTCATAGGCTCTAGTTCACGGGTTCCCAACCTGTGGTTTGCGACCCCAAATGGGGTCGCGAAGGGTTTTCTGTGGGTTTTCGCTAACTGAAACAGTAAACTAAAAAAATATATTGACTATAATGCAATTTTCTATCATTTATGATGTATGGATGTGAAACGTGGATGCTAAATTCAAGAATGCTACATAAGATCCAGTGCACACAGAGAAGCATGGAAAGATGTATGCTTGGTATAAAAATAAGAGATCGTAAGAGGAATACATGGGTAAGAAGTAGCAGATATAGCAGAACGTGTGAAAAAGTTGAAGTGGCAATGGGCAAATAGGTTTTTGAGCTCTTTCTCCTATTATTCTTTAAACACTAACATTAAAATGAAAGAATCTTTATAAATACTAACAAAATGAACAATGTGTAAAATAGATAATGGTCACTGGACCAGTAGCTATTAAAATAGATTTAAGATGTATTGTGAACATGGTATATGAATAATAAAAGCTTTTTATAAAAAGTGGCAATGGGCTGGACACAGATGGATGCCAGAAATACTGGAATGGTATCCGATAGGATGTGAAAGAAAGCAAGGTAGAGCAAGTGGATGAATGTGTGGAGTCAAGTGGATGCAGATTGCCCAAGACAGACCGGAATGGAAGAGGATTGGAGAGGCCTTCATCCAGCAGTGGACGATGAACGGCTGAAAATGATGATTAATGCAATTTTCCAGAGTCTTGATGTTTGAACAATATTTTTTGCCTTTTTTAAATATATCGGGGTCGCGGGTCACTTGGCTTTTATAAAAACCTGTGCTCTGGTTGTATTAAAACATTGAGAGGTTACAATACAGTACGATCACTACTCCAAACAAATAAAATTTTACTTACAAGCAGTTTGAGAATTAAAATCGACAAAATATTAAATATAATAGTTCCTCAGGGTTCACATCTGGGCTCTTTGTTATTTAATCTATTTATAAATGATGTTATTGGCATATTTGATGGTGCTATATTTGATGGTATAAATGTTGTTGTATGCTGATGACATGAAAATATTTAAAACTATTACTGAGCCAAGTGACTGTTTAATTCTCCAAGATAATCTTAATAAATTGTATGACTGGTGTATTCTTAATAAATTGTACCTTAGTCTTGACAAATGTCAATACATTACATTTAAAAGAATTACTAATTCTTTTCAGTTTATTTATTCAATTAATGGATTGAATCTGCAGGTTGTTTCTAAAATAAAGGACCTAGGTATATTGTTTGATGAGCGCCTCACTTTTAATGAGCATATTAATTACATTTTTGGAGAGGGGAATAGATTATTGGGTTTCATTTTTAGAGTTACTAAATGTTTTAGAAATATTAATAACTTAAAATTATTATTCTGTTCACTTGTCAGAAGTAAGTTAGAGTATAACTCTATTGTTTGGTCTCCTTCTTATTTTATTCATTCATATTCTCTAGAAAGAGTTCAAAATAAATTCTTAAGATTCATTATGCATAAATTCATGTATATAGAAGAGTTGTGAATGACTTGGTTTTCTATTATAAAATTGTAAATTCTCTAATTGATTGTCCTGCTCTTGTTGAGTCAATTTTACGTTTAAAGATTCCTGCACGTTTTACACGATCTCAATTATTGTTTGTTGATGAAGGTAATTCATGCACCAACTATTATGTACAATCTCCTATTCCTAGGTTGATTCGGACCGGCAATGAGTATGGGAATCTTTTGGATTATTTCTGCATGAGCATTCATTTGGTAAAGCTGCTTTCTTTAAGAAGTTTCTCTTCTCAGTTCAATTAAATTTTACTGTTCTTATAGTCATTTTTTTTTTTATATTTTTGTTTCTATTTATACATATGTACATTACTCTTGTATTCTTATCTTTTTTGTTTATATTATTTCTTGTAAAAGCCTTTTTAGGCGTCTAATAAATAATAAATAAATAATATGCAGCAGTTACAAAATTGTAATGGTGTCGTATGAACGCGCCTTTACTATCCGCACACTACTTACAAAGTCGCTTTTAAGCACACTTATGGCTAATATGATGTAGGCATTGCGCTCGGCAAACTTTCTAAGTCCTTTGATCCTGACTTGCGACGGGGGCTGTAAAGAAGAAGGACATAAAGAAGGACTTGAGCAAACGTTGTTAGCGAGTTGGTCACACAGTCATACATTGCACCGAACACCCCCATCCCCTCAACAACCCCAAACACGCCACTCTAATTAACCTATCAATCACAGACACAACACACGTCTTGTCGACAATAATGGCCTGCGAAAAATACCGCTATATTTTATGGTGGATCATTCAGTAATTCGCCCAATCCAATGTGACTTTTTCCACGCGTTAAAGTTTCGACAAAAACTATTGTTCTATGCTCGTTAAAAATTCATACGAGTTTTTGTCGTCGGTATGGTGAAAAATTAAATTATAGTATGTGGGAAAAGCGTACATGAATTTATGTTATACAAATTCTTGACACGGGTAGTATTTTACATATGTATTTAAATGTGTAGGTAAAGAGAGCGTTATTTTTTATTTAAATGAATGAATTTTGTATGCCAAAAAAATTATATCATGTATTCAAATGAATTGTATGTCATTATCTATTTTCGTTGAATATGTATGTTAATGAAGTATAAATTTTTCAATTATACAGTCTACAAAGAATTTTGGTGTATATTTTTTTTATCTTAGAGTATTGCCTGTTGATGATCAATGGGAGTTTATTATATGCACATGAGTGTGTTAACAATATCGATAACTCTGGGCTACAATAAATAAATAAAATATAATAAAAATAATTATTCAAACTATCAATGACAGTAAAGGAAGTGTATCGAGAGACAAACATACATTTATATTCCTCGAATATGTTAGTGTACAGCTATTGTACACTAGTGTAAGCCCGTTGAATATCAACGCCCGCTGAATTTTAAATTACGTAAAGCGCTTTTTTAATTAATAGAGATCCCCACTAATTGATCGCACGGTTGAAAGTGATAAAAAAAATAATAGTTTTTATAGCGCCATCTATGTCCTTACTAATTGATCCCACGGTATCGGTAATTTCGATAATTTAATTAATAACCAGGTCGATAATTTTTTTTTTTTACCTTACTATATAATAATATAATAATTATTTTGTAAGTGATTTTGTAAAAATCAAAAAACCAAAAAAATAATAGTTTTTATAGTGCCATCTATGTATTATTAGCAAAGTCACGATCGCTTTTATAGGTAAAGCAGAGTCACGATCGCTTGTATAGGTAATGTTTAAAAAAAAAAGGACTAAATTGACCAAGGGCGATAGCGGATAGCATTAGTGTGACTCCTCTCGATTTGGGGTCTTAGGTTCGATCCCCCACTCTTTCTGGTTTTTTTAAACTATTTTTCCTCAGCGAGCGTTATCAGCAGACAGACAGACGGACAGACAGATGGATTTCGGCTATTATATATATAATTTTTGTGTTAAAATATTGTAAGTGACATACATCTTTTTTGCATTGCAAAATATGGACATATTATATATTTGAATAAGGCAGCTTCTCAAATATACAACATATTTAGACATAGAATACTTTTTATACATGAAGGTTTGATGCAGATGGACGTTTTGTGTATGATAACTTAATTTTTTTTTAAACTGGACATACAATATCTGTGCACTAACCCATTGATATATAAAATTCTATTTGATCCAAATTTGATGTAGCATATGAACCGATGAAATACGTTTTAAATCGTAATACATATGTGTAAAGAAAAGGCACTATACCTACTATACGGCCGTCCTAAGCCCACTTAACGCAACTGACAAAAATTACGAAAATGGGTTAGATGTGTTTTAGATGAGAGTGTATTCTTGCGATTTTTCATATCAAAATTAATGTATCTTCACCCAAAAGTGACTTTTTTAAGCTATTAAATCTAACGTATCTGCATGCGCAGAGAAATAGTATCACCAATATTTACTGCGAAAATAACGTATCCAATATTTACTTCGGTCACTACCCTATCATGAAAGATTGAAAAGACTGAATCTCTCCACATTGGAGACGAGGAGATTAAGAGGTGATTTAATTGAAGTATTCAAAATAATAAATAATCATTATTCATGTGAAATGACCAACCTCATTATGTTCAATGAGAACCCTCATCTAAGAGGTCATACTCTTAGACTCCGAAAATAAAAATCAAATAAGATTGTTAGAGAATCATTCTTTTCAAATACATAGAGTGGTTGAAGTTTGGAATAGTCATATGTATACATTAATAATGAATAATGAATTGACGTAACTATTAAAGTATTAAAACACAATAGAAAATAACCTCATGCACAAAAAAAAAGTTTAAATAAATCAGTAATATATAAAGAAAAACACAAATTTAGAATAAAACTTTCAAGTCCATTTATCTCGATATTGTTGTTTTGTCAGTCACGTAAAGTGGGCTTAGGACGGCAGTATATATGTACATAGGTACTTACGTCATTAAGAAACCTTTGTAGTAATTTAAATTAATACACAAGCGATGATTGTAGTGGGCAATATATTATAGGTAGTATTATCACAACAAAGTTAATTTTGCAGCGTGTGGACACGGCGTTAATAACTAAAGCCACATTCACACGCGACACGCCAAAGATACACATAGAAATTTACACTTAATCGAGATTGTACGATATTTTGCAGAATTCTTAGCCATTATGTATGTATGTATGTATTTACAACGCCTTACGATTTTGCACGTACATACATATGTACATTGCAAAAAAAAAATTCAATTTTCAAACAGGGGAAAATTGTCCTTTATCGACGATACGATACTTGGTCGTCGTCGTCTTGCGCCATTTTAAATTCCGCTATATAGATATTATTGGCATACGGTAGATGTACCGTGAAAAGCTCCCGGCCCGCTTTAGTGGCGGAAGCTTTACAAGAAAGCTCCGTCATTACAAAGGCTTTACCGGTGAATCCGCCCCTCGCCGAAGGTTCTATTCCCCAAACAATAAGGGCCTCGATCTCATTGACTTTTAATTAGAACCACCGCCTACTGCGACGCACGTATACTTATTAAATTCGACTCGATAAGAGAAATATTGAAAATTTATGAAAAATATATCCGCAATTTGATTTTTTGACCGATTCGCGAATTCGCAGAATCCGACGAAATGAGAATTTAGGCGTGCGACTTAATTGTCAAATAGATTTGTGACATATAAATATGCAAATGAAGGCAGACACGCAAAAACGGGGTTAAACTATAATTTGATTACGACTCCAATAGGCAACAATGGCCGCTTCGCTATACTCCCCCATGAAATATTTCGAATTAATAATTTCGGCATAATGGTGAATTTTGTGTTTTTTTTTTTCCCCCGACGATATCAGTTTGTATTGTAGCTATTCAGATTTTCTATAAATAACTTGATTGTATTGTAGTTTCAAAATGTATCGTAAAAAAGGGTATTCAGTCGCATTAGATACATTTCCCGATAGAGAAAGTAAAAATGTTGTAAGCTCAAGTATCAATTGAACTTTTCATTATACATAGTTCCTATATTTTAAATGTAACCCTCACCAAAATCTTTTAGTCCGATTTCTCTGCAAACTAAAACTATTTGACATTGAGACTTTTAGAATCAAGCTTTAGAATGTTATTTATATAATATGTATAATAACTAAGTGATATTTTACAGAGATGTTTTTTTAAGACTGCCAGGAATTTATCAATAGTTTTTAGAATTTTTAATTCCATCCGGCAGTTTATTTTATTCAAAAACACCTCTGTATAAGATGCTTCTAATATTTCTAACATTTTACTCTAAAGTATGATGGTAGCATATTATTATCTAACTTAAATATAAATACCAACATACAAATCCTCAAAGTATCATTCACATTCAACCAGTCTAATTTAATTCTATTTACTATTATATACATACATATAACATTTTTTTTATAATTAAATTATTTTTATTTCTTAAATTATACATATATTCACATACCTCTCACAATAAATTTACTAAAATATGATGGTAACATATTATTATCTAACTTAAATATACATAATCCAAAGTATCATTCACATTCAATCATCATTTTTTTATACTAGCATACCTATGTACATATCAACATTTAAAATACATCTCATACCTCTATTTTGTTATCTATCTCTAGTTGACGTAACATATTATTATCTAACTTAAATATACATAAACACCAACATACAAATCCTCAAAGTATCAATTCACATTCAACCAATCAAATTCAATCATCATATTTTTACTTTATTTATATTAGCATACCTATCAACATTTAAAATACATCTCATAACTCCACTTTGTAATATTTGTGATCTATGTACATATCTCTAGTTTTATTTTATTTTTACAAATTATACCATAGTGAAACTACAGGTTGCCCCAATTCGTCACTATGGTCAGAAATATATGATTCAATATTACGCAAATGTTAATAAGTAATTAATCGTTTATATTATAAGGTCAAATAGCGATTGAATCGTTCGTATCGTTGTTGTAAAGATACACGTAGCGAATTTTGGAATTCAGCCTACAATAATCGTTATTATAATGGAGACTATTTTAGATTGAATCCCCAATATTGTACATTCATTGTATATGTAGGTATGTACATACATATGTATAAAAGCCCACATGTATGTATGTATGTATAATACAATAGAACAATTTCGGGCAAAGGACCGGAAGTTCTCATTGAGAAAATAATTCATTCGTTATCGTAAAACGTTTGCCCTTTCCCAGAAAGAGTGAGAGAGGCAGAGAGCGAACAGAATAACTCTCCCTTTCTATATATATGTATATATGTAGATAGAAAGGGAACTAACTAACGTCACGAGCCTTCGATTAATTCCTCAAAGTTGAAACAATTCCGAGATAGATATTCCTCGTCGGAGAGAATACACCAAAATATTAGTTCTGGATCTGAGAGGAGCCGCATCGAAACTTGAGCAAGTAAGTAAGTGAGGCCAAAGTCGACATTTCGATTATTGCTCGGCAGTAAAGTAATCTGTTCCGAAGATCGCCAAGTTTCTCGATGTTAAATGGCTTTGAACGTTCTAGTGATTGTTGTAAACTTCGTTTCAGATTCCCGACGCTTCAGATTCTACAATATCGAATATTAAAAATTATTTCCCTCAATATGTATGTAGCCCCTTCGATCCACTGATACGAGTAACAAAATCTTAGCTGACCCCCCGAAACCCCCAAAACAGGATCATACTATCCTATAGGTATATCGAAGATACGATAATCTTATATTACAATACGTTATGGTTATCGAACCGAACAATCGCGTGCAAATGTGTACGTAAACTATAAGCCCTCGATATCTCAATCTATTTTAGATAATTTATATTCTATTTTGCAAGGTGGCGTACCTTTCAGTCACACACGTTTTCATATTTTTATACAAAACTTTCAATATTGTTATGTATTGGAGGTTGAGGAACAGAGAAAAATGAGAAAACAGCACTTGATAGTATGAAGATCGTTCGTTTATTGATTGGTTTCACAATGGTTCATTTGATGGCACAATTACAGTAAAATATAAAGATTTGCGTGTTTAATAATTCGGAAAAGTTGCTTTTTGGCAACTGTTATTATAGTTTAGTCCGTGTGGGTTAATTGTTTGACTGAAGAGTGGACTGCGATCGGTCGATGATTGTCGTTCAATGCATTGTCGGACTCTGATTGGTCGATAGCAACTTAGACTGAGGGGAGGAGAGGTACGGGGGTATGTGTCGCAACCTCTGACTCATATCACAGGCAGCACCGATCTTTTAACCAAAACACGCAGAAAATAACAATGCATGACTCATTTCAAGTTTGGTTCTACCGCTCGACATTCGCTTTTATATTCGGCGTCATATTTACGACCCACCGGTCAGGCAGAGACATTTATATATTTTTTTGCTTTGGCTGATCTGGATCTTGTAGATAACCATCAAGAAATCTTTTATTAATACGGAGATCGAGCCCCGAAACTTTTTTCAAAAGACAAATCGTCTAACCATTGAGCTATCATCTTTTTAGAATGTTTATAATCCACGTGTTGGTTCATTGAATGTCTGGTTTTCAACCAAAGTGCATGTACATTAGCGTTCATTTTATTACGTACGTGTTATAATCAGAGTGCATCTTTCAGCATTTCGGCTTTCAGCGCCAAATGGTCGCTGTAGGCCAAATTTCCAAATGCATGCGAAAATATGCAAATAGAATGCAGTGTACGAAACGAAGCTAAACTACGTTTCGATCAAAACCTGGTGATTTTCAGTTCAAACAAAAATGGTCACTCTTGAAATAAGTTTGTGGAGAGTCTCAATTTGAAACATGTAACTGAATTTAATTAGTCAAAAGGTTTTCTTAATATAAACTTGAATATGAAAAAGTTTTCAATAAGCCGAAAATACTCTTTTACGAAGTGAAATTTTCATTATTCGAAGCGAGCCTTCGTCACTGGGGAAATCAAATGCAAATCTTCGGACCACTTCACCACAGACAAAGTGATAGTGATTTTAATTATAAAACAGCTTTTGATAAGTATACTAAGCGAAATTAAAAATTATGCTGATTAAATTAGTATAATATGTATTTGTACAGAGTGTAGCGTTGACTGTTGTATGTAAATGAATGAAATCAAATTAACCGCATTAATTAGTCGTCAATTTGAATTTGCCAACGTTCAAACGAATCGCAAGTACACGTAGTGTAATTTCATTGGAAAGTTTTCAACGCGGAAAGCTTTTCGTATTAATTAAAAGTTGATACGCGAAAACCTTTGTTGCGTTTGTGTGTACCGGAAGCGCATACCGATCGAGGAAAACCGGAAAAGCTACGTGGAATTTTCAATCTCGACCGGTGGAAAACTCAATTGTTCCAATTGAACACAACGCAATTTAAATATCACGTATTATATGTGTATATATATTTTTTTAAGTTCATCCGACGGAAGCTCGCTTTAATATGAAAGCAACTGGGTCTGTGTAGATTTGAATGGACGCTTGTTTAAGTGCGCAATGAATGGGTCGTTAAAATTCTATTTCTTTTCACAAGTACGTATGTATGTATGTAGATTGTCAAACAGCAGCTCATTAGCATTGCTTGTGTTTTCTATGAATGTTACTTTTATTTTATTTATTTATTTATTTATTTATTTATTAGACGCCTAAAAGGTTTTTTACAAGAAATAATATAAACAAAAAAGATAAGAATACAAGAGTACAATGATTATATAACAGCCATGTCCCACGGAGGTTGCGCCTCCTCCACATTCCCCCTCTCATGTATTAGTCGCCCAGAAGGACTGACTCAAACCAATAAGAGGACTTCGTGCAAGTATTTTTGAAAAATCGCGGTCACTCATGACGGTGTTCTTAGAAGAGCGTGTCACTTGTGATAGTTTAAATTTTTATCGATGATTTTATCGTTAACATTAAGATTGGGCTGCCCGGGAGGATTCCTCTCTTGTCGTGGAATTCACGAGAGTGGAAGCCTCCTAGTCGCGAAGATAGTAGAGAACGATGCTATTCAACATGTGTTCTTTACCAGTGATCATGATGGGGGGGGATGTGCCACAATGGCCACCCGTCCCCCAGTGAAAGCCTGTTCCCGGAATGGGTTTTATCAGCAGAGTTCAGTGCTGTCGAGGGAGAAACTGATTCTCGAGATGTTGCCGCTTAGCGGCAGGTAGTGGCGCTGGGTACGCAGGGAGCGCCGAGGGCGCGAGGGGCGCTTAAGGCGCAAGGGAAGGTAGTAATTATATATATGAGGCACACTGAAGGCGTAGAGAGCGCCTAGGCCGTGCGGACGTTGTGCATGCAGGACACGTTGAGGGTGAGGTAGGTGTAGTGTTTCCAGAAGGTCCTAGATGTGTGGAGTGTGTTAAATTTGCAGATAATATATAATTTGCAGGGGGCCCTGTGAGCGCAGAAGGTATAGATTGTTGAGGTAATGCTAGTGGCGCGTTAGGAGGTGGATAGACGAGTTCACCAAATGCTGCCGCGAATCGGCGAAAAGCGTTGAAGGCGCGGGGGGATGATACAAGGTCCTCATACCTAAGGGGACCCACTGGTACTCTCAGTGCTGCACGTAGGGTTACTCGTGGGTCAGACATCAGTGGGCAGACCCACAGAATGTGGTCGGCGTCCTGTATCTCGCCTCCGCAATCACAGTTTTCCGAGGGAACTAGTGTGAAGCTATGAAGTTTGGCGTTGAAGGAGCCATGCCCGGTCACGAGCTGTGACACCCAGTGATCGGGCTCAAACCATTTGGAACGAAGTCTGCGGTTGACTGTCGGGAAGAAGAGAGAAGTGAATCTTCCTTTGGAGGAGCTCACCCACCTGTCGTCCCATGCACCGATTGCAGCTCGGTGTACCGCTGCTTTGAAGTCAGCCTCCTTGTTGTAGTTGGAGGGATCGCAGGTTATTTTTGGGAACTTGATTGGTTGAGTCCTTTTAAAATAGTACCCAGCAGACGCGACTTGGACTCTAAGGTCCAATGGAAGAGTACCTGCTTTGATGTGTAGAGCATCATTGGACGTGGTCGAGTACGCTTTTGTAAGGCGAAGAAGTGCCCTTCTCTGACCAGAGATAAGTGGTCGGCTGACTGAAAAGAAGATACATCTATGGGCCCAGCAACCAGCGGCGTATGCTACCTTGCTGACGAATACAGCTTCGTAGGCGAGCCTTCGCGCTGGCCACCCAAGGCCCCAGTCAGATCCCGCAAGGCGGGAGATAAATCCAAAGTTGCGGGAGGCAGCCTCCGTGACAGTCTTGGCGTGACAGGTGAAGTTTCTCTGTCTATCGACGTGTAGGCCTAGCAATCTTACAGATTCTTGAAATTTCAATCTAACGTGGTCAAAGAGGATCCTGGGCTTGCGCATGTTAGGATGCGCACCTTTGAGAAGGATGGCTTCTGTTTTATGCGCAGCAAACATGAGCCTCTTCCGCTGGCTCCAGTTCAGAAGTGATAATAGACAGCGGTCAGCTTTCCTCTAGAATGCATCTCGAGTGTTTGCTTCGATTATGAGAGTAGCATCATCAGCGTAGGCAAAAAGTTCGCACTGTTCCGGGAGCGGAACCGAGAAAATGTCGTAGAATAGGACGTTCCAGAGTAATGGGCCAAGAATCGAGCCCTGTGGACAGCCCATAGACATGGATTTGCTCACAAGGCGCTGTCCTATATCTACATTGATCGTGCGACTTACGTGAAGTAGCTTCGAAACATTTCGTATAGATTTTCCGGAATCCCTCGCGTCTTTAATTCGTTTAAGATTCCAGGCCACCACGCGCTGTCAAATGCCCCGGAGATGTCCAACAAAATAGCGAGGACATATTTCGATTGACTCCTATTTACAATATTAAGAACGGCAGATAGGAGGTCCTCAGTGGACTTCCCAATAGTGAAGCCGTATTGGTTGGAATGGAGAGGGCGGTTTTCCCTCATGTGCAGGAGTAGCCTATTGGCCATTAGTCTCTCCAGTACCTTGCCAAGGCCAGGGAGCAGGGTAATGGGCCTGTAGGCTTTTGGATCATCCGGTGATTTATCAGTACCTGCTTTAGGGATAACAGTCAGGAGACCAGACTTCCAGCAGTTAGGGAAAACGCCTCAGTCAAAACAGCTGCGAAAAACATGCATTATCTCGGGTTCAGCGATGGGCCACGAGCGCTTCAGTAAGTTATTATCAAGACGGTCAAGGCCAGGGGCCTTACCGGGTTTCAGCCTGTTAAACGCAACTTCCACCTCTCTCTTCTCCGGAAGGGAGCACCGTTTTCCAGTTTGTGGTCCAACGCTGACATTCTCGCGTATCTGTTTGTGACTTACAGTATCCAGTGTTGCGTCATCCGTGCAGGTAAGCGCGTCAATGTATGAGGCCGCAATCTGTGATGCAGTAATAGGAGTTGTGCTTCCGCCTGGCACTCTCAGAGTTGAGAGCACACGGGCACCCGATCTGTCCCTACGGACCATTCGATAAGGCGTCCCCCAAGGGCCTTCTTTGGAGTGAAGAGTGACGAAATATTGCCAGTTTTCCTTCTTTGCGGACTTAATGGATCTGAAATATTCCGAACGAACTTTGCGAAATGAGGAAAGTTGGCTTGAGATCAGCTCCGGGTTAGGAGCCCTTGCTCTTCGTGCCCGTTGTAGGGAGTGTCGCGCCCTCCGAACCGCTCTCTGCAGTTCAGAGAGTGTTGAGTTCCACCATGGTGAGCATAAGCTCTGTGGAGGGTGAGGCCTCCTGTGCCCAATACATCGCTCAGCCGTGTCTATTAGGTATTCCTGTAAAAGTTCCGCTTGGGTATGGGGATCGGTGGTTGATTTAATCGGTGCGCGTTCGAGTAGGAGGCCAAGTCGCTCACAGTATTTCTGCCAGTCCGCGTCACGCGTGCTGAATAGCGGAGGAAGCACACTGGAGGCAGCGGGTGGGGATTCCACCTCGCCGATGGTGAACGTAATTAGGTTGTGATCGGCAATGGAGGCAGAAGAGTGTACTAACCATTGTCCAGCAGCTCGAGCTAGGCTATGCGAGGTCAAGCTGATGTCAATATGAGATGTGCCCATACCATAACCAACAAAAGTTGGCGGACCGAGTGGGTCATTGATAAGATTTAAGTCAAACGACGCAATGAGATCCTCCACCGCTTCCCCCTTGGCGTCCGTTGGACCGGGGCCCCAAAGTGTGGAGTGAGCGTTAGAGTCGCTGCCAATCACAAAGCTGCGGTCGGCAACGCGCTCCAGCGCTCTCTCCAGCTGGCCAATATGCACATGAATTGAATCTGCAAATTGACAGTACTGTGAGATGAGGCAGATCGAGCCGCCTTCCCATGAAAGGTCCGCACACACGAGGTGGTCCGTCGAGACATGCCGAAAGACCACAGCGCGTGCGCCCGGCATCGCAGAGATCACGGCAGCCTTGGGATTGGGTCCACCAACCACGACTGTGACATCGCTGCCCAAGCCTCGAATTGTTGCGACAAAAACATAAGGTTCTTGGATTAAAAGAAAATCCAGTTTAAATTCCCGGATAAGCTGCCGAAGTTCGTGCGTGGCCGGAGCAGACCTTCCGAGGTTGAGCTGCCCGATCCGTAATGGGCGTTGTAGAATAATGTTTTTGTTATGCATTGCAACGCTTTTCCTTTATTATGCCGTCCTATCGACGACATTTCGCTCCGCTCTGACTCGTGCGGGGCAATTCTAGTCGTCCAGATAGTGATCGGCTGGGCGTTTAAAAGTAGCGCAGGCAGGACACTTCTTGGTCCTCGGTTGCGCTCTGGCTTGGCAGTCCTCAATCACGTGACCAATGCTGGCGCAGTGAGCGCATGTGGGAACCTTTGCATGGCAGTGGGCTTTTGAGAGGCCATAACATAGGCATTTGTGACATTTGGTCACTCCGGTCACTCAAGTCCCCGACTTTGCAGGAGTTCCAACCAATGTAAGCAACGCCGGCATCTAATAAGAGTTTTCGCGCCGCGGCGGGGACGAATAGTGCTACGTGCACATAGTTCCCCTCCCGAGGTCCAAATTTGTGGCTTATTTTTATCTTATCCCACTCCTCCTGGGTGAGCGTCTCCAGGTTTTGCGCACAGAGCGCTTTTGATAGTTCCTCCGGCTTTTCAGCCAGAGAACGGGGGACGTAGAGAAGCTTAACCCTGGGTAGCCTTTTGTCTCCCAGGCGGGCGTTAAAGCCCTTGCCACGGACTTTCTCAATAACGTCCGTGGCCTGGTCCTCGGGTACCGTGACTACTATGCCCGGGGTCCTTTTTGTGTTTTGCCACCTAACCACCTTGAAGCCATCGGTGGTCGGGTCAAGTTCGTTGAGGAAGGCCTTCTGCGCTTCCTCTGAGGTCTGTCCTTTTCGGGATCATACTCCACGACCACTTGCGAATTCGGTGGTCGTGCGGCGGCAATGGCCGCGTACGAGGTCGTGTTGCTCTCCAGAGGGGTCTCGTCACGGAGGAGCTCGATTTTTCACTGCCTTTTTTGACAGCTGATGCGGAAGCGGTGGCTACTTCCTTGAGTAGCATGGGCAGTGCTTGCGCAATGCCACTGGTGACGGCGGAAAGGATGCGCTCCTCGATAGCCGTCTCCAGGTTGGCTTCGCGCTGATTGCTATCTGACGCTTGGATCAGTCTGTCCAAGCCAGAAAAGGTTTCCTCGATTTTATTGAGTCCCAGAAGGAACGCTTCACAGTCCCCTTTAATTTGGGACCTGGTTTTGCGGGTTTTACCATTCCCGAAGTTTGATAACAGCAATCAGACATTCGCTGATGCTCGTGAGGGCCACGGCATGAGTCATGACATGCTGTGCTTGTGCCACCAACAATGGTGGTGGCTTCATGGCGGTGCCAGTTTGGCCTCCAATGCGACCAAAATTCCAATGGGGTAGTTCCAATGGGTCAATGCGGTTTAGAAATGGAATCCACTATAAACTCCAATGGGTCCAACTTCAGAGGGTTGAACGCGACGCCACGTGTGGCCCGGGCACACAGTCCAATTGGTCAATGGGATTTGGAAATGGAGTCCACTATAAATTCCAATGAGTCAATGGAATCTATTATGAGAGCGTTGGACGATGAGACCACGTGTGGCCAACGAGTAGAGCACGAGGTTATGAAACCTTATGCAGCGCGAGGACACACAGAATACTGGAATAGTCTAGCAGAGGTGAGAAGGCTCAGCCTCCTAGAGTGGCAGCAAACGTGCTGTAGCAGCGTCAGGGCGACAAGGCCGGAGAATGTTTAATGAGGTTATGTTACCATGTAGCGCGTAGGTATATGGCCGAATTACTTGATTAACACAATTAGGGCAATTTAGGACAGAGCAAGAAACAGTAACAAAAGAAAGAAAAGAAAAGAAAAGGAAAAGTAAAAGACTAAGTAAAAGAGAGTCATAACAGTTATTATCAATAAGATACATGCATTTATACATAATGAATCTTAAGAATTTATTTTGAACTCTTTCTAGAGAATATGAATGAATAAAATAAGAAGGAGACCAAACAATAGAGTTATACTCTAACTTACTTCTGACAAGTGAACAGAATAATAATTTTAAGGTATTAATATTTCTAAAACATTTAGTAAATCTAAAAATGAAACCCAATAATCTATTCCCCTCTCCAGAAATATAATTAATATGCTCATTAAAAGTGAGGCGCTCATCAAACAATATACCTAGGTCCTTTATTTTAGAAACAGCCTGCAGATTCAATCCATTAATTGAATAAATAAACTGAAAAGAATTAGTAATTCTTTTAAATGTAATGTATTGACATTTGTCAAGATTAAAGTACTTGTGTACAATGAAATTTTAGTCTCGAGATTTTTCGATGCAAATATTATTGGAGTAATACGACGATGTTTATGTAAAAGCTGGGTATTTTTCGGCGCAACTGATAAAAATATGTGCACAAAAAGTACACGTCGAAAAAAAGGCGCACGTTGAGAATATGCTAGTGAGATAAACTTAAGGGGTCGAGTGAAAGAAGAAAGAGAAGTAAAAAAACTTAGATAGACTTTGCGGTGTAACAAGACGATAAAAAATGAACCAACCGAAAAAGGTGTGCGAAAATCTAAAAGCGAACAAAAAAATTCATCAGAAAGGAGACGAGATGAAACTGTTGTGGACTTTTGAATTTATTCTACCTATATAGACTTGGAAATTGAAGGAAAATTTTACAATGTTTGTATTGAAATTGAAAACTAGGTGCTTTAACCTCGTACAAATATATATGTATATTTCGCTTTTGTGAAAAGGTGAGCTAAGTCAATTTAACTGTGTTCCATCTCTATATACTACCAAGAAGTGTACAATGTTGTGGAAACTCATTCGGATAAAATAAAAGTAGTATTTTAGAACCATCCCATATCATCATCATCATTTTCAGCCGTTCACCATCCACTGCTGGATGAAGGCCTCTCCAATCCTTGTCTGTCTTGAGCAATCTGCATCCACTTGACTCCACACATTCTTCTCAATTCATCAGCTTATCTTTCACTCGGTCTACCTTGCTTTCTCTCACATCCTCTCGGATACCATTCCAGTACTTGTCGCGTCCATCTGCCATCCATTCTTCTCGCTATGTGTCCACTCCAACTTTTTCACACGTTCTGCTATATCTGCCACTTTGGTCATACTTCTCACCCATGTATTTCTTTTGCGATCTCTTCTTGTTATGCCAAGCATACATCTTTCCATGCTTCTCTGTGTGCACTGGATCTTTCGTAGCATTCTTGAATTTAGCGTCCAAGTTTCACATCCATACGTCATAACTGGCAGTATGCATCGGTCGTACGTCTTCTTTTTTAAGCATAGCGGAATGTTGGATTTAAAAACTATGTTCATTCTTCCAAAAGCACTCCATCCTAGTTTCATTCTTCGTTTTATTTCTTCTTCTTTACATCCAATCATATTCACCAACTGCCCTAGGTATACATAAATAACTATCAGGTATTTTTCACTCAGTACAGCAATGCTCGTGTACAGTAATTTGACAGTATACATACATATGGTCGGGGTTCAGCGGCTTGAGTCAAATTGACAGCTCGAAATGTGAGGTAGTTTTGTATCATATATGGTGTTCTGTTCAGTAGTAGACAGCTGGTGCCACTCCGTTGTTTTACTAGTGGGTGAGCAGATTGAGCAGAAATGCACGAAAAATTGCACGTTTGAATGGTGGGGAGTTGTATCGCATAGTCGCAGGTAGCGCTGCCTACACCACGACAGATTTCGGACCGGAAATCGCAACCGAATTTATTGTACACGATTTTTTCGGCGATTCGCTCAATTTCGATGACGTTTGTGGATATGCTATTGGAGACGATGAAAAAGTATCCCATTCTGTACGATCTGACTTGATAGGTTATGTCAGAGTGACAGAAATCAGACGATGTTGTCAACAGTCACACCGTTATAAATTACATTCTACAATAAAAGTATTCAACTAATCTATATATATATATAAATCAATGTCTGTCTGTTTGTGTGTCTGTCTGTCTGTTTGTTTGTCTCTTATAGGCTCCTAAACCACTCAACCGATCGCGATGAAACTTTCATTTTCAGTGATCATGCCGGGGATGGTTCATGTGAAAAAAAATCGAAAAAAAACGGGAACGGGCCTGCTCACGCGTCAGAAAGCAGTTTGTTTTGTCTGTTTGTCTGTCTGTTTGTCTGTCTGTCTGTCTGTCTGTCTGTCTGTCTGTTTGTCTGTCTGTTTGTCTGTTTGTCTCTTATAGGCTCCTTAACTATTCAACTGATCGCGATGAAACTTTCAGGACTTATTGTGATCATGCCGAGGATGGTTCCTGTGAATCGGAAAAAAAAGGGAAACGTGATCCGGAACGGGAGCGGGCCTGCTCACGCATCAAAAAACGTACTAGGAACGGAAACGGGATCGGGATCGGGACCGGGAACGGGATCTGGAACTGGAACGGGAACGGGATCGGGAACGGGCCTGCTCACGCTTCAGAAAACGTACTAGGAACGGGAACGGGAACGGGCATTGCAACGCATGCCGGGTCAGCTAGTCATTCATATAAATATGCGGCCAACATTAGAGCTTCGTCTTCATCTGAGGAGTCCATGTCAGAATCTTGAGTGAAATACAAACGTTCCGAAAGCGAGGTGACGAGGCGCCGGTAGAGTGTGTCGAATGGCGCTGCAGTCGTGCCAAGTATGCGCATGCGCACCACAGTACATACTTCACTATTCGGCCGTTGAGTGTTGAGTGAGGTTTCCGTGTCGAATGGCGCTGCAGTCGTGCGATCCTACATGAATTTCACACGACGTCCGCAGAGTTAGATGTGCGGGCGCCTTTAATTGTAATTATACTATTTTCAAACAAAACAAAGGGACTTTTAACGTATTTGAAATTCAACTGCTCTAAGGTGGTGATTAATTTTTCTTGAGTTAAAACTTAATTTGCAGGAAATGAATCAGAGTGTTGTGCGAGGAAATTGTCGAGCAGGGTCCGCACTATCTGGCATTTATCTGGCGCGAGTCCGCGATTTACAACCACTGGCCGCTGTTAATGTCACCTTGTTTTGCCACCGTGAGTTACTTGCCGTAATGTATGCGGAATAATTAAGAGACATAACGTTATTATACCTATGTACGTACATATGTTCACATACCGAATGCAATTACTACAATGGCCACCCACTCTCGGACCGGGCATGCGGAATTGGTCCACTTTTTTCAAAGATAAACTGAAATTCCCGGATAAAACCATTTTTTAATATCAAGAACGATACTTTAAATGAACTTTCAGTGCAATTTTATAATTAATAATGTACTAATAATAATAATACATATACTCAATATCAAAAATTTGATACGGAAATGGACCAACTTTTTTTAACATGTACATACGTATATGTAAAGAAGGAATTAAACGAAGAATGAAACTAGGATGGAGTGCTTTTGGAAGAATGAACATAGTTTTTAAATCCAACATTCCGCTATGCTTAAAAAAGAAGGCACATGACCAATGCGTACTGCCAGTTATGACGTATGGATGTGAAACTTGGACGCTAAATTCAAGAATGCTACGAAAGATCCAGTGCACACAGAGAAGCATGGAAAGATGTATGCTTGGTATAACAAGAAGAGATCGCAAAAGAAATACATTGGTAAGAGGTATGATCAAAGTGGCAGATATATAGCAGTGAAAAGGTGAGTCAAGTGGATGCAGATTGCTCAAGACAGACAGGAATGGAAGAGGATTGGAGAGCTATGCTTAAAAAATAAGGCATACGACCAATGCGTACTGCCAGTTATGACGTACATATGTATGTATGTGAAACGTGGATGCTGAATTCGAGAATACATAGGTAAGAAGCATGACCATATATATAATACCAAAGCAAACATAGTCACAGTAGATACTCATATTGTAGAGATAGTTGATAATTATTTATACCTAGGAAAATTGATGAACATGACTAGATGTACTAAATAAGATGAGATAAAACGAAGAATGAAGCGCTTTTGGAAGAATGAACATAGTTTTTAAATACAATGTCCCGCTATGCTTAAAAAAGAAGACAAACGACCAATACCAGTTATGACATATGTATGTAAAACATGAATGCTCCAGTGCACACATAGAAGCATGGTAAGATGTATGCTCGGTATAACAAGAAGAGATCGTAAGAGGAATACATGGGTAAAAAGGATGATCAAAGTGGCGGAACGTGTGAAAAACGTGGTTGGACACATAGCGACAAGAGAGCAAGGTAGACCGAGTGGACGATGGGCTGATGAATTGAGAAGAATGTGTGGATGCAGATTGCTCAAGACAGTCAGGAATGGAACAGGATTGGATAGGCCTTCATCCAGTAGTGGATGGTGAACGGTTGAATATGATGATGATGATGGTGTTGTATGGCTGAACTAATTTTGATAAAATGCATATGAAAATATGTTTTTACTTAATCCATATACGTAGTGATGATAATGTATTGTTTATTTGAATATTTTGTAGGATTTTGTAATGTAAAAAAATGGCAAAACAAAATTCAGAAAATTCAGATAGAATTTCATTTCAAAATTCGCAGCTCGGAAAATCGATTAGGAATTGGTCAAATTTTTAAAATATAGGCACATAAAATGTACGCTTTAAATAATTTTTTTCCTTTAATATAGCGTATGTGTGATTTTTACATATGTACATATGTACATATGAGTGGTCACAAGTAGTGTTGTAAGTCGAGAATATTCTCCAAAACATAATTCTCCGAGAATATTCTACAAAGATTATTCTCCGAGAATATTCGAGAATTTTCTTTTTTCTTGGTTATAAAACATCTCTAGATAGTTTAATAGCTTTTTAGAGGATTCTAGGATATTTTCAGAACCTAATAGGAGTAATATGTCTTTCTAGAGTGTCTGAGAGCATTTTAAATGACCATTTTTTCATTCTGACAACCTGAATGTGTCATTAAATAATTTTATCATACGCACTACTAGCATGAACGTTTTCCGCGAAATTATCACAAGAGTACATTGCTTATTAACTCTAGAAGCAATAAATTATGTATACATATTTTTATTGCTTTGGTTATGATATTCCAGTGAAATTGATCCAACTTATGATATAATCATTCATTTAAACTTAGCACAAAAGATCGTAAAAATTTTGTCATATACACGCCCCATCAAATTTAATTTTTGTCACGGATACTAAAAACATGTGTACAAGAGTAGGAGAGAACTTTTACACTTATATGTACACGAAACAACACGGGATGAAAATATATTGAAAGATAGTGAGAATACTGCGTTTTCAAATTACATACATACATAATATACACGATTGCAGTAAGTGACGTGAACAAAGTCAAGCAAAAATTACTACATACATATGTATATATTTTTGTAAGCCTATTTGTGCAATTCTGATGAAAATTAATATTATTCGTGTAATCCGTATCACCTCTCCCAAGTATTAGCCCGGATTAGAGGGAATTTACTGTATATTTGAGAGCAGATACTGTAATATTTAGTATTTATTCATTTAAAATACATGGTAGCCGATGGAGCTCAGGGTACACTGCATTATGTACCTACAAATTTTTCCCCTCAGATGCTCTAAAAGAGAATATTCTCCAAAAGATTATTCTCGAGAATTTTACAACACAGGTTGTTTCTAAAATAAAGGACCTAGGCACTTTTAATGAGCATATTAATTATATTTCTGGAGAGGGGAATAGATTATTGGGTTTCATTTTTAGCGTTACTAAATGTTTTAGAAATATTAATACCTTAAAATTATTATTCCGTTCACTTGTCAGAAGTAAGTTAGAGTATAACTCTATTTAAATTTTTAAGATTCATCATGTATAAATTCATGTATCTTATTGATAATAACTGTTATGACTCTCTTTTACTTAGTTTGAAAATGCATAAATTATCTGATAGAAGAGTTGTATATGACTTGGTCTTCTTTTATATAATTGTAAATTCTCTAATTGATTGTCTTGCTCTTGTTGAGTCAATTTTATGTTTAAAGGCTCCTGCACGTTTTACACGATCTCAATTATTGTTTGTTGATGAAGGTAATTCATGCACCAACTATTATGTACAATCTCCTATTCCTAGGTTGATTTTACTGTTCTTATAGTCATTTTTTTTTTTTATATTTTTGTTTCTATTTATACATATGTACATTACTCTTGTATTCTTATCTTTTTGTTTATATTATTTCTTGTAAAAGCCTTTTTTAGGCGTCTAATAAATAAATAAAAATAAATAAATAAACACTAGTCAAAGCGTTATCTGAAAATGCGCATAATATATCAAGTCATATCAATAGTTAACTTCGTATCCGTGCATTTTACACAATATTGCATACGGATAAATAAATTCGAGTCAGACATGCGTAAACGTAGAATATTCAATTTGCTTGTCAACAAATAGAGTCTGTCCCAGCAGTGAAACGTGACGCGAAATCCTCCCCAAGAGAGTGAGAGAGAGAGAGAGAGAGACGTTAACCCTTTTGTTTCCATACACTTTTGTTTGCGTACACTACCGGTGAACACACAGAGACACGTCTAATACAAACAAAATCAAAAAGTCACAAAGAAACATCGGCATCGATGCATGAAGTCGGCGAATTTCCGGTCGCGTCTGTCTTCAACCGGAAATAACCGTAGGAGGATCGAGAAAAGCTGGCGCATTACTTTTCAGCCGGTATTATCCTCTCGAGGACGAAAACGGAGGGGGTCGTAATTTTTTTTCGGCGGTTTGTTCTTAGTTAAAATCGACCACGCCCAACGGTGATAAATTGCGACGAACGTGTACGCAGAATAAATATCCTTAATAGCTGCTTTAGGAGGCCTTTATCAGACGGTAAAACATTTGGTTAATTTATTGATATTTATGGTTAAGGGTGGGTGGTATTACATATAAAAGGTACGGCCGATCTTCAAGATTACTTTC
This sequence comes from Parapsyche elsis, assembly GCA_022651745.1. Lineage (NCBI taxonomy): Eukaryota > Metazoa > Arthropoda > Insecta > Trichoptera > Hydropsychidae > Parapsyche > Parapsyche elsis. The sequence goes on from JAGVSN010000045.1 coordinate 906,024, forward strand.
GGTATGAAACGATTCCGTTTGTTTGCCAAACAATACATTAATCCGTTCAACATTTTTGATTATATACATAAATAAACATATTCCCAAGTACTGGGTTTATTTATACGGGCTGGCGTTCTATCAAAGTCAATGCATTGTATGTATTGACAAAACGATCGTCTGTCATGAACTATAAATAAAATAAATCGTAGACAGTTGTGTCGATTGTGCGTGTCTTGTATTAATTAAGAAGAGTATTGACGAAAAAATCTCTGGCGTGAACGACACTCGACTTTTTTTGATAAACGAAAGCTTGAACGATACATTGGAATGGTAAATAATTCGAAATCGTTACCCAATATTATAATAATTTATAATGTAATTGTTAGACCTCATTTTATGTATTGTGATTCATTATTAAATATGTTAGATAAGTCAACTAGAGATAGATTACAATTAATATTACAAAATAGAGGTATGAGATATATTTTAAATGCGGATAGGTATGCTAGTATATGTAAAAAAAGCGATGATTGAATTAGATTGGTTGAATGTGAATGATACTTTGAGAATTCGCATTTATATTTAAGTTAGATAATAATATGTTACCATCATATTTTAGTAAATTTAGTGTGAGAGAAATGGATGTATGTAAATATAATTTAATTATAATAAATGTTACAGTAAATAGAAATAGGAGAAGCATCTTGTACAGAGGTGTTTTGGAGTATAATAGACTGCCGGATGGAATTAGAAGTTCCAAAACTATTGAAAAATTCCTGGCAGTCTTAAAAAAACATCTCTGTACAGATGCTTAGTTAAGGATTATAATTGATTAGCTTAAGCTACTACATTATATAAATAAATAAATATGCTACTTTCAGTCTACGATTATAAATTGTCAAAAGGTTTGATTATAAAATTTCACTTATATAAACTTGCATAAGAAAATTAACTTATATTTCAACTCCGACTCGTTATATAGCATATATGTATGTATGTATGTACATATGTAGATAAGATTCTATTATTGTTATTTCGCACTTTAATACATTTAAAATGGTTCATTGTACATACATACACATGTACATATATACGAATATCTGTTACAAGCAAAGTGCGAAATCCTCGCATTTTATAAAATTACAGTCATTTTATTATACAATATCTAAGCGCTTAGGGCAAAGTATGAAATAAATTAATTTTGCCGTGTGAATCATTTTTATTTGACTAGCAATGGTCGGAAAACGGCGGCTCCGGAGCCTAATGCGGCTTTTTGTATGAAAACCTGCGGCTCTAGCTGTCATCTAACGTTTTAAACCTGCCGCAAAATTTACAAAAAATCAAAATCACGACTATAAAAGGCTTTAACGTCATTTTCCAGATTAAACTTTGTTATACTTATTATATACATACATACATACATATATGTATGTATAATAGTCTTATTCCATCTGTGTCTCTGTGTGTCTGTCTGCTGATAACGCTCACCTCGGAAAATAAACAAAGGACACGAACCCGAGTGGGATTTGAACCCGAGGTCACCAGTTCGGAGGAGGAAGAAATCCAAACTGGGTAACGACCGGCCTGCTACAATTTGATAATATTAATCCTCAAAAGGTTCGCGACTTTGCTAAATTGTTACGTTGTTGTATTATAACGCGCCATCTATGCAACAACTATAAAATTAAATTATATTTTTCAACACTGGTGATGAGAACGCTGCGTTGATATTCAACGGGCTCACACTAGTAAATAAATAAAATTGATAGATTCCTGGCAGCCTTCAAACGGCACCTCTATACAAATGCTAGTAGATAATAAGTTTATTTTGTAATTTTAGCGTTAAGCAATGTTTGTTTAAATAAATAAATAAATAAATTACTATAGCATAGTATATGTGGTTATTTATTTAAATTTTATTTGGCAATTGTCGTACATTGTACAATAAATTCACAAAGCATAAATTATTGCCAGTGGAATTATTATTATGGTTTGCGGCTTATCTCCAGAGACGAAGCATCGCTACCCCTACGAATTTTTGGCAATATCTCATTGAAATGTAATAAAGTGGCATCCGATGAACTGTGAAAACTCCAATTAGGGATTCAGGGGTCCATCCCCTTTCCCAAAAGCTCTATACTTTATTGAGAGGCACCACAGAAGGGTGGTTTCGTCGTCACACGCTGGGTCACAAACGAACCGAAGCTTTCGACCACTGTTTGCAAAGCTTCACTGTTGAAAGCCACTTTGTCAGTAAATTCGGGTAAAAGTTTCATCTTATTCAAACCCCAAACCCCTATCTTATTGAACAATCTTAAAATGCGCATCGGACGTTAAGCGTGTACATATTATACGTTAATTTCCATCGTCGAATTGGCGAAGGTTCAACATTCGTTGGAGTGAAAAGTAACGGAAAATCATATTAGCTGAGTGGGTGAAAGCTCAAAGGGGGAGGTGAATTTTTCTCGAGGTGATGGGGAGACGAAGGACTAATTCAATGAAAATCTTAATTTAAAAAATTCGAGAGCATATCCTGAATGATTTGTTGCTATACCCTCCCCACACCCCCCCATAATATTCTAGCAAGCATTAAAAATAACCGGAAATTGAATATCGATTCGATGATAATATGATGGGATATAGTAAGTTTTCGCATTTTTACACAAAGCGTTCAATATAGAACTTTTTTGCATAACCTCAATAATTTTCAACGGTTCACCATTCACTGCTGGATGATTCCATTCCATTCTTCTCAATTCATCAGTGCATCTTCCATTCGCTGTACCTTACCTTCTTCCACTTCTTATCGGATATCATTCCTGTATTTCATCGACTATTTCACACGCTCCGCTATATCTGCTACTTTGGCCACGCTTCTTACCCATGTATTCCTCTTGCAATCTCTTCTTGTTATACCAAGCATTTGTACATCTTTCCATGCTTCTCTGTGTGCACTGGATCTTGCGTTACATTCTTTAATTTAGCATCCACATTTCACATCCATACGCCATAACTGGCAGTTGTATGCCTTCTTATTTAAGTATAGCTGAATGTTGGATTAAAAAACTATGTTCATTCTTCCAAAAATACTCCATCCTAATTTAATTCTTTGTTTTCCACTCATTGTGTATCATCATCATCATTTTCAGCCGTAAACATCCACTGCTGGATGAAGGCCTCTCCAATCCACTTCCATTCCTGTCTGTCTAGAGCAATCTGCATCCAGTTGAATCCACACATTCTTCTCAATTCATCAGTCCATCTTCCATTCGGTCTACCTTGCCTTCTTTTACATCCTCTCGGATACCATTCCAGTATTTCTTCGACTATTTCACACGCTCCGCTATATCTGCTACTTTGGCCACGCTTCTTACCCATGTATTCCTCTTGCAATCTCTTCTTGTTATACCAAGCATATGTACATCTTTCTATGCTTCTCTGTGTGCACTGGATCTTGCGTTACATTCTTGAATTTCGCATCCATACGTCATAACTTGCAGTTGTATGCCTTCTTTTTTAAGCATAGCGGAATGTTGGATTTAAAAACTATGTTCATTCTTCCAAAAGTACGTAGTTTAATTCTTCGTTTTCCACTTATTGTGTATTCATCATCATCATTTTCAGCCATTCAACATCCACTGCTGGATGAAGGCCTCTCCAATCCACTTCCATTCCTGTCTGTCTTGAGCAATCGGCATCTACTTGACTCCACACATTCTTCCACTCGGTCTACCTTGCTTTCTTTCACATCCTCTCGGATACCATTCCAGTTTTTCTCGCGTCCATCTGCCATCCATTCTTCTCGCTATGTGTTGTACACGTTCCGCTATATCTGCCACTTTGGTCATGCTCCTTACCCATATATTCCTCTTACGATCTCTTCTCGTTATACCGAGCCTACATCTTTCCATACTTCTCTGTGTGCAATGGATTTTGGGTAACATTCTTGAATTACATACATATATGTATATGTATATATAAGCGAAAAATCAGCTCACTTGTGAAACGTTACTATTCTTATTCTGTAACCAAACACGGTGCTTGAAAATCAAATTGACATTGAGCTTAGGCTTCGTGACACGACCATATACGAGCGTTAAATCACCTAGTTGTATGTAGATCTTAATGAAATTATCATCATCATTTTCAGCCGTTCACCATCCACTGCTGGATGAAGGCCTCTCCAATCCTCTTCCATTCTTGTCTGTCTTGGGCAATCTGCATCCACTTGACTCCACACATTCTTTTCAATTCATCAGCCCATCTTCCACTCGGTCTACCTTGCTTTCTTTCACATCCTCTCGGATACCATTCCAGTACTTTTCGCGTCCATCTGCCATCCATTCTTCTCGCTATGTGTCCACTATAACTTTTTACTCGTTGTGCTATATCTGCCACTTTGGTCATACTTCTCACCCATGTATTTCTTTTGCGATCTCTTCTTGTTATGCCAAGCATACATCTTTCCATGCTTCTCTGTGTGCACTGGATCTTTCGTAGCATTCTTGAATTTAGCGTCCAAGTTTCACACTCATACGTCATAACTGGCAGTACGCATTGGTCGTATGCCTTCTTTTTTAAGCATAGCATTCAATTTAATTTCATACAATCAAATTTAAATTTCATTGTGGAATGAAATTATATGTGATTAAAATAAATCACATTAAATTTGATTGTATGAAATTAAATTGAATTTTGTCGCCGTTAAGAGTTTTGTTAATTGAATACGCATTTGTTTAATTTTTTAATTAAAACGATTACAATATAATGTACAAATTTCACAGTTCGATTGTAAATTTGAATTGTGCGTCTATCGTAATCACGCCATAGATACCTGCAGCAGTTAATTGTGATCAACGGTTATTGTCTGTGTGATGACAGTAATGCTTACGATTATTATGAACAACGCGCTTCAATAAATTCAAGTTTAACATTACCTACATATGGACAATTGTACATACATATATCTACTGTGTAATATCAAAAATTACGTGTACTTGCTTAAATTACAATATAACGTGAGAATAAAAATTTCCACTTAGTGTGGAGTACGCAAAATGTTTTTATTATCATAAAATATGTTACTATTTTAAGCGCTGCGGATATTCAAATGGGAAACTTTAAACATTAGACAAATAAGACGGATTTACAAAAGACGCGGTTTCAACTTGATAAATTTATATATTTATGAGTGTTGTTGAGTGCTGAAGTCTCACAAACCTCCCTTTCCCATTTCCAAGTCCTCTCTTCTACTGTGTACTCTTTCCTCAGCTTCTCTCATTTCTACGATCTCGTAACTAATGCAAATTATTGTATCTACTAGAATTTTTAACTTGGAAAAAATATTTAGTTTTACAACGCAGTGTACATATGTAGGTACGTCGATAGCTTTGTTAAGGTACGTTCGATGCTAATTTTTCTGATGAAACATACTACGACTTGTACTGTGAAAGTTGGCGATACATTTACATTTAGTCATAAAGAGATGTAAAGTATTGAATTTGGCTTCACTGTTGAGCTTAATTTCATTTAGAATAAATTGATATACCTATGTATGTCATTTTTACTCTTTAAAGGAAATTGTGTAAAGGAAGTGGAAAATGAAAGAAAACACACAAAAAAATTGTGAAAAGATTTAATGGTAGACTACATATTATGGAATGATATGTGTAAATATGTATAATAATAAGGATTATTTTTGATAATGGCTTTAAATTTAAGATTTAATTTGATTATATTCACATGTATCATAATGATTAGTTCAACACAATCAAAAAGCCATAAGTAGCGATCGCAAAATTGCCATACATAATAATTTACGTAGTTAAGATAATACTAAATCATAAGATCATACTAAATTACCGAATGTAATTTACCGGAATAAATAAAACGAAGAATGAAACTAGGATGGAGTGCTTTTGAAAGAATGAACTGTGTTTAAATCCGACATTCCGCTATGCTTAAAAAATAAGGCATACGACTAATGCGTACTGCCAGTTATGACGTATGGATGTGAAACTTGGATGTTAAATTCAAGCACGTTACGTAAGATCCAGTGCACACCGAGAAGCATGAAAAGATGTGTGCTCGGTATAACGAGAAGATATCGTAAGAGGAATACATGGGTAAGAAGTATGACCAAAGTGGACACAGCGAGAAGAATGGATGGCAGATGGATGCGAGAAATACTGGAATGGTATCCGAGAGGATGTGAAAGAAAGCAAGGTAGACCGAGTGGAAGATGGGCTGATGAATTGAGAAGAACGTGTGTGGAGTCAAGTGGATGCAGATTGCTCAAGACAGACAGGAATGGAAGAGGATTGGAGAGACATACATCCAGCGGTGGATGGTGAACGGCTGAAAATGATGATGACATTGTACATACATGTTATAACAGAATCATGGAAAGATGTACATGTCTATGCTTGGTATATAACAAGAAGAGATCGTAATAGGAATACAAGGGTAAGAAGTATGACCAAAGTGGCAGATATAGCGGAATGTTTGAAAACGATGAATCGGACACATAGCGAGAAGAATGGATGGCAGATGGAACGCGAGAAATACTAGAATGGTATCCGAGAGGATGTGAAAGAAAGCAAGGTAAACCGAGTGGAAGATGGGCTGATGAATTGAAACGTATGTGTGGATCCAGTGCACACAGAGAAGCATGGAAAGATGTATGCTTGGTATAACAAGAAGACGTCGTAAGAGGAATACATGGGTAAGAAGTATGACCAAAGTGAGAAGAATGGATGGCAGATGGACGCGAGAAATACTGGAATGGTATCTGAGAGGATGTGAAAGAAAGCAAGGTAGACCGTTTGGATGATAGGCTGATGAATTGTGAAGAATGTGTGATGCAGATTGCTCGAGACAGACAGGTATGGAAGAAGATTGGAGAGGCCTTCATCCAGCAGTGGATGGTGATGATGATATAATATACTCCTCAGTAGACTATTGCCTTCTACGTAAAGAACGGACAATTGTGTCAATGTCTATTGCTGACCGTCGAGTTACATAGATAGATATGGATTTTGGATCGGTTTAAAAATCTTTCAACATATGAGTCGCCTAGTTCCAAATCCCGATAAGTCCACAATATATAAAAAACGAGGATAAAATATTTTCTGGTTCTTAGAATGTTTTCAAACGATGCCTTATAGTTGAATTATTCCAAATACTGCCAAGTGCGCCGTAAAAAAATATTGAAAATCAGTGTTAGTTCCTAAAACTGACAATTGCACTATGATAAAAGCTGATAAAAGCCATATTTAGAAACAAACAACAATAAGTCCATGTTTCTAATCTCAATATTTTTTTTAATATCAACAAAATTAAGTTTAAATGAGTTTAAACGCCACCAAGCAAATAAGTCTGTAGCAGAAAAACCGCGTTTGCGAACAAGTGAGTTTAATGGACTTATCGGGATTTGGAACTAGGCGACTCATATGTTCGTCGATCGAATTCGGAACTTTTACTCAAAAATGTAAAATAATAAAGACGAAAACGAAACACTACATGTATGTACATCACGTTACAATTTAAAATCACCACAAATGTATACATACATACATACATATATACATACATAAATGATAGCGATCCGTGGCGTGGTAGCGTAGACTTGTATATGTACATATGTATGTATATAGCGAGTTGTACGATTCGCTAGGGCCGGCTGCGAGGTTCAGTCTTGTCGCGGAGCCGACGGCGGTTACACGCGACACACATAAACGCGGGGGCTCACACAGCCTCACACGAAACTGCGTAATGTTACGCCGAAACGACGGCGTAACTTTCCACAAGTGTGGCGGCGGCGGCTTAACTTCGAAACGGCACAAGACAACGCCGACGCACGACGTCGTGAGTTATGACTAAAGTTGCCCAAAAACTCTCGAGAGCGTGTTGAATAATTATTGTGTGTAAATTTTGTTTTGTTTTCCATCGAAAAGTCGACGGGCCCGTGCATCAACATCTATCGTACCTTTGGGAACCGCTGGTGAATAAACAACAAAAAGCGTACGGTAATCAATTTGAACTGTTGTGCTCCTAGTTGCAATCGCGCAAACTAATGATAAAAGTTTCGTCGGTGTTATAAAATTATTGCGCGTGCGATAACATTACTATGTAAATCAGCGTGAAGTTGTTATTTATTTATTTTCGATCTGATATAATACAAAGTTACCAAGTGCGTTTTTGGCTGCTGCGGCATCGGATGTGACTCGTTTGGATTAGCAGGTTATACTTTTTTTGATTAAAATATTTAACTATTATTAAAAATATACTCGAAGTTCGTATTTAGACTATGGTGCGTATTATAATGCAATAAAAAATTCAAACAATGAAATAGTTTGATGTATGGAAAAGTATTGAAATTTGATAATGTTTATTTTATTTATCGGCATAGCCGATGAGGCCAGGGTTCTGTTATAATTTGTACATAAAATTATTTATATTTGAAGGATTACAAAAATCAATTTATGTTCAAAAACTTATCGAAATGATTTTTAAAGAGATTTGTATTTTCAGAAGTTACTAGCTGATTTGGCAAGATATTCTGATAATTTTGTTCGATTTGTCTTTTTGATTTTCTTGAAAGTGAGTAGGTTTTTTATTGGGCATTTATATTTATTATTTATTATTTTGTACACTTCTATGTATAAGATCGCCTATTAATCTTGTCGTCTACAAAGATGTGATACTCATGTTCTTCAACCTTGCATTATATGATAGTGATCGAAGTTCAACTAGCATTTTTGTAATCCTTCTTTATACCCTTTCTAAACATACAATGTCTTTTTTGAAGTTAGGGTTCCAAACATTTACAGCAAATTGTAATTTATAAATTTTTGACTGCAACTGGATACTACATTTCTTAAATATACGTATACATATATATAAATGAATAGCACTTATTTACTAAGGAGTTTATATGAGTAAGGTCTTTTGAGATAACAACACCCAGATCCATTTGAGATGCAACTTTTGGGACACTTACATTATCAATTAAATAACGGATTTGGTTGATAGTTCGACCTACATATGTAGGTGTAAAACAGAACACTTATATTTAAAGACATTAGACATGTTTACCACCATCTATGTATTTATAGAGTTTAGGTTAATTTTGATTAAGATTTAAAATATGTATTTTTATATTATTACAATCGACTATAACGAGCAAAATTTGTCAATTTGAATTCAACGGAATACGATAAATAAAATACTATGAGTGCATATGAAATTATATTGAAGTAAACTCTAATAAGGTTCTATTAATTATTTTTTAATTGTATAACAAGAAAAGAGTATAAGAGGAATACATGGGTAAGAAGTACGATCAAAATGGCAGATGGACGCGAGAAATACTGTAATGGTATACGAGAGGATGTGAAAGAAAGCAAAGTAGACCGAGTGAACGATGGGCTGATGAATTGACAAGAACGTGTAGTGTCAATTGGATGCAGATTGCTCAAGACAGACAGGAATGGAAGAGGATTGGAGAGGCCTTAATCCAGCAGTGGACGGTGAACGGTTGAAAATGATGTATTTTTACTCTTAAATCAAATCCACTTTTTATGTAATTCGTATTAGACTTTATCCACGTTCTATGTATGTACATTATTCCTATTAAGAGACCTTACAATATAGCGTAATCTTCGTCAAACTACGCGACTAATTCGTAAGCAGCGAGTGGGTACAAAGAAAAACACATGAAATATAAATAAAGGGAAATCTCAGAACGGTACTTTGGAGACATTCGAGGAATACAAAATTGCCAAGGAAATGACATCGTGCGACAAACGATGACAGCTACGTGACATATTCATACAAATTGTGCTACCCAAATATACCTAAATGTACATATAATGTAGGTACAATCTGCACGTGTTACGTGTTAATTTTTAAAAATATCAACACAAACTGTAATTGTCAGACCTCATTCTATGTATTGCGGTTCATTATTAAATATGTTAGATAAGTCAACTAGAGATAGATTACAAATATTACAAAATAGAGGTATGAGATGTATTTTAAATGCGGATAGGTATGCTAGTATGTATAAAAAAGATGATGATTGAATTAGATTGGTTGAATGTGAATGATACTTTGAGGATTTGTATGTTCGTATTTATATTTAAGTTAGATAATAATATGTTACCATCATATTTTAGTAAATTTATTGCGAGAGGAATGGATGTTTGTAAATATAATTTAAGAAATAAAAATAATTTAATTATAAAAAAATGTTAAAATAAATAGAAATAGGAGAAGCATCTTGTACAGAGGTGTTTTGGAGTATAATAGACTGCCGGATGGAATTAGAAGTTCAAAAATTCCTGGCAGTCTTAAAAAACATCTCTGTACAGGTGCTTCGTTAAGGATAATATAATTAGCTTAAGCTACTGTATTGTAGAAATAAATAAATAATTAATTAACCACGAGTGTACAATGTTCCAGGATGCCACTCGTGCACCACTGTAATTGTTTATATGTAATACGAAACCTTTTTTGTTTAAAACGATGAATTGAATCTCTGTGTATGTGTGTGTACATACTTTGATGAATAATAAGTACATAGGTAAGTTACGCGAGGTGAAACTGACATTGTACATTAACAATATTAATTTCTCAGCTGTGTAAAATTAACTTCGGCTCCGCCAGTTACTACTCTACTGATGCTAATATTTTACGTCTTGATATACGAGAGAGAATACAAGTTTACGTCGAGCCCTAATGGCACATTATAATGACATTTTGGGTATTATGACGCGGCCTAGAGAATTGAGGCGTATTCTAAGTGACTTTATTATCGTATTCAATGTACAAAGTACGCCGGGTAAACGACGAATACTTACCAATTATTATTAGAGGGACTTTTCGCTTAGAATCGACTATAAATTTATTTAATGTTTGACATACGTACATATACATAATATCGATTTAAACGCTGACAGTGTTCGTGTAGATAAAAAGTGCCTTAGAGCTTTTGCAAAACACAATTTGGAAATCACCGCTTCAAAGCTCTGCACTGATACGACTAAATTTACCCGAAAGCTAAATGAATTCACACTGTGAATTTTCACGCTTCAAATCCTAATATTGATGTTAATTTACAGTGTAAACCTTTTGTGGCGTTACGTATCGACGAAAATGAACACGAACATTCATTGAATAGCTGAAATGTGTCGAGGACTAAATATTACAATATTAAATATTTCATAAATATGTATTATATAGGTACAATATTTATGTATATACATTTTTTTTTCACTTGTGGGAATTTAGTGACGAAAAATTACGAAATGATTTTAAAAACATAATGTTGGATAAAACTTTACAGTATTAACGTACGCCTATTTATTATACATATATGTATGTTAAACATTACATACATATAATGGAGGTAATAGTCACGTTTTATGATACTGCTGAAAATTGCAACGAAAGCCGTTTTCACAGATTTTGATAGCGGTCAATAGTTTTAGTATTATTATCCATTTACACAGGTATACACTATACGTATTAGAGCACAGGCTCCCAACCTTTTTCGAGTGGCGACACTCTTTTTGTATGTAAAAGCCAAGTGACTAATGACCCAAAAATATTTGAAAAGGGCAAAAAAAATATTATTCAAACATCAAGACACTGATAAAAAAATTTAAATTGCATTCATCATCATTTTCAGCCGTTCATCATCCACTGTTGGATGTATCTCTCTCCAATCTTCTTCCATTCCTGTCTGTCTTGAGCAATCTGCATCCACTTGACTCCACACACGTTCTTCTCAATTCATCAGCCCATCTTCCACTCGGTCTACTTTGCTTTCATTCACATCCTCTCGGATACCATTCCAGTATTTCTCGCGTCCATCTGCCATCCATTCTTCTCGTTATGTGTCCAATTCAACGTTTTCACACATTCCTCTATATCTGCCACTTTGATCATACTTCTTACCCTTGTATTCCTATTACGATATCTTCTTGTTATATACCAAGCATACAAACATATGTACATTTTCCATGCTTCTGTACAATGTATGTACAATGTCATCATCATTTTCAGCCGTTCACCATCCACCGCTGGATGAAGGCCTCTCCAATCGTCTTGCATTCCTGTCTATCTTGAGCAATCTGCATCCACTTGACTCCACACACGTTCTTCTCAATTCATCAGCCCATCTTCCACTCGGTCTACCTTGCTTTCTTGCACATTCTTCTCAGTATAGTATTTAGTATTTCTTGCGTCCATCTGCTATCCATTCTTCTTGCCGTGTCCACTTTGGTCACACTTCTAACCCATCTATTCCTCTTACGATCACTTCTTGTTATACCAAGCATACATCTTTCAATGCACTGTGTGCACTGGATCTTACGTAGCGTGATTGAATTTAACATCCACGTTTCACATCCATACATCATAACTGGCACAAAATTGCATTATAGTCAATATATATACTGTTTCAGTTGGCGACCCCTAATAAAACCCTTCGCAACCCCATTTGGGGTCGCGACCCATAGTTTGGGAATCCGTTCATTCAAATCAAACCCTCAAACCGTGGCTTTTAATTAGACCAATCGCAATTTGATTAGCCATGAAGTCCATGGATTATTACGTTGTGCAATCGGCAAAGCCAAGAAGGCGAATACCGTTGTGCTAATTAACTCTCTGCACGTGAAATAATTGGCGACAAAGGTCGGTGATCCATAATATAGGGGTTGTGGTGGTGAAACTACATACACATGGACTAATTATAACCGACAAATAAGGCCCCCATCTTCAGCATCATACTTTCAATGGAGGAAAAGGTCAAAATAATTGGGGGATGGAAAAAAATGCCGGTACTAGAATGAATTGAAGACAATATCGACGTCACGCACGACCTTTTCTTTAATGTTAATCCACTTGGTAAATAAGAATGAAGATGCTTTCGAATGCGAATGGTTCGACTTTTTTCTTTTACGACGTCTTAACATTTTATTGATCACTCGTTGTTTGCATAGTGGTGGATCGTTTCCACGCTAGAGTACGTATATATAAATATACTCAATACTTTTCTATACAATACTGGATTTTTCTATATAATCAGATAGAAAATCAAAAGTTTTCAGGTGACTTATTACTTAGAGTTCATTATCAAATAAATCCATCATAAAATTTCCGATTTTATATCTCTTTGTATGGAGAAATGCACGTTTTCCATTGTTCAATATAAGCATGCGCCTTACGTTCTGACCTTTAATTGAAATTTTTATGTTTAAAAGTCAACCTTTATGTATGTAGACATACTATTTCATTTTATTAATTGAGTCTTTAGATTTTGTGTGTTGAGATAGGGCTTGCATTTCTGTTTACTGAAAAATTTGGGTATGTTCATGTTTTTTTTTACTACTTTTTGGACAGGTTCGTTTGTTAGGATCTAAATCAGTGGCCTCATGCGGCTCTTTGTATGAAAACCTGCGGCTCTAGCTGTCATCCAACGTTTTGCGCGAAACACACAATTTACACAAAATCAAAATTAATCCTATTTCTACATACATCACGGTTATAAAACGCATTGTATCAATATTTTTCAGTAATAAAATGTCGAACATTAAAAAATATCACGAATATATATATAATCCGAAGATAATATGTTGCGGCTCCCAGATTTACCAATTATGCAAGGTTTTCCCTAATTTGACTCTTAACTCGACAAAGGTTCCCGACTACTGATTTAAATTATTAAAGGCCTTACGCTAAAAAAAGGTATAAAATCTTATTTTTTACCATGATTGAAGTCGTTTCATTCTCAAACAACACATTATTTTTTCATATACCAGTGAAAAAAAGTGGAACTGCTCAAATTTTTATAATTTCAAGTAATTTATTTTTCATAATACATTTTTTAGATCCTATTAATGTTTGAGGTGAAATCATTGCGCGAGTTCATCCCGGTAACTTTTTATTATAAAGTGGAGTAATACTATACTGCCGTCCCAAACCCACTTAACGTAACTGACAAAACAACAATATCGAGATAAATGGACTTGAAAGTTTTATTCTAAATTTGTGTTTTTCTTCATATATTACTGATTTATTTAAACTTTTTTTTAGTGCATGAGGTTATTTTGTATTGTGTTTTGATAATTGTAAGGAAAAATAAAAAAAAAAAAAGAATACTTTAGTAGTTACGTCACTTCATTATTCATTATTAATGTATACATATGACTATTCCAAACTTCAACCACTCTATTTGAAAATAATGAATGTCTAATAATCTTATTTGATTTTTCTTTTCGGAGTCTAAGAGTATGGGTTCTCATTGAACATAATGGAGGTTGGTCGTTTCACATGAATAATGATTATTTATTATTTTGAATACTTGAATTAAATCACCTCTTAATCTCGTCGTCTCCAATGTGGAGAGATTCAGTCTTTTCAATCTTTCGTGATAAGGTAGTGACCGAAGTAAATATTAGATATTGGTGATACTATTTCTCTGCGCATGCAGATACGTTAGATTTAATAGCTTAAAAAAGTCACTTTTGGATGAAGATACATTAATTTTGATATAAAAAAAATCGCAAGAATATACACTCCCATAACCCTTAATACACATCTAACTCATTTTCGTCATTTTTGTCAGTTACGTTAAGTGGGCTTAGGACGGCAGTATACTTCACCGAACTATACTTCACACAACGCAAATAGTTCACCGCTGATATGGATAGCCCAAAACAACGAAACAACAGTGGTTTCTCAAAGTTTAAACCGTACAGATAACGTACACGCCATGTCATATTAGCAAACTGCGTCAATAGCGCGCGGTTGGTCGAAAAATTCGCAAACTCGTGCAAAGTTCAAGTCAAATTTGAACATTCGGGAGTGAAAGCGATCCAGGGGGATGATGCGGTTGCATAGGGCCTTTTATGGAAGGGTTTTAATCTTAATTGGGTTATAATGTAGAAAGTTTTCTATGTGGTGTTAACAGCAGGCGGATTTGTAGAGCAGGTGTGTACGCAGTCGAACCAAAAACGAGGGGTCTCTACGAAACCCCCCTCCCACTCTCTCTCTCTGCAATCCGAATTATATATAGGTAGAAAGGGAATGTTTCAGGGGTTTTGAACGAATGGTATGTATATAAGTGAGGGGTGGTTGTGGAGTTTCGACGTGAAGCTTTACGGCCTGATAGCCAGCCCGTTTGAAGTCTGTCTTAATGTATTTTTTTTATTTTTATATATGTCATTATGCACGTGTGTATGTATAATGTATGCGAGCGAGAGAGGCTTTTCCAACGTCGAAATTTTCTTCCACTTGAGAGGCCAAAATCGGTGAAAACAATTTTTATTGACAAATTTTTCCACACGCCGAAAATATCCCCGCCATTTTGTGTGTGTGTGTGTCTGTAAAATGCCAACGCAACAAGAAACTTACATTACAAGGCGAAAAATATACAGTGAACAACACGCAAGTTTACATTAGACGTTAAAGTTATATAGGTGTTAATAGACGCAATTGAATATCGAATGATTAATTATTACAACAAATAAAACCAATATAATAATTTATAATGTAATTGTCGGACCACATCTTATGTATTGTGGTTCATTGTTCAATATGTTAGATAAGTCGACTAGAGATAGATAAAATGTTGATAGGTGTGCTAGTATAAAAAAAGATGGCGCCCGCTGACCGATTTGTGTGCGCCCGCCACTATTCGACCACGACAGAATTTTTTAAACTTGGAGTTGTAGCGAAAAGACAAACATGTAGCTAAAATGATAGGCTCTGTAAACTCATTTAAGGCCAAACTGTTTTTGTGGATATCACATCTGCAGATGAAGTCTCTCGTGCATTTCCCAAATATGAAGAAAATGGCAGGTAACAGTGAATTCAACGTGTCATTATTTTTTAAGCACCTTCAAGTGCTTCAAGAAGAGTTTGAAAAGAGATTTCAGAGAGATAGAGATAGTAAACTATCATCGAGCCAATGGTCTCCCTTTACTTGCCAAATAAATATAATGGATAGCTGCATACATTGCAGAGCTTGATCAAGTGAAGGACCTTCAGAATGATATTATGCTAAAATCCTCAATATCAGATAAGGACTTCTGGAATACGGTGGACAGAAAAAAGTTTTCATTCTAAAAAAAAAGCGGCTTTATTTTTTGTGTATTATTTATTACCTACATATGTATGTATGTATGTATGTTCAACTATAAATTTGCTTTGAAAAAATAGGTGGTGCCCGCCGCCCTACCAATATTTTAAAATGTGCTCTAGGGTACAAAAAGGTTGGGAGCCCCTGTGTTAGATAATAATATGTTACCATCATATTTTAGTAAATTTATTGTGAGAGGAATAGATGTATGTGAATATAATTTAATTATAAATATTTTTAGAGTAAATAGAAATAGGTGAAGCATCTTGTACAGAGGTCTTTTTGAATACATATAATAGACTGCCGGATGGAATTACATAGAAGTTCCAAAACTGTTGATAAATTCCTGGCAGACTTAGAAAAACATATTTGTATAGGTGCTTAGTTAAGGATTATGTAATTAGCTTTAGCTATTATCTAATATATGAAACGCTTAAGTTTGTATGTATGTATGTATGTACATATGTACGTATGGGTCATTCGTCAATTACCAGGCGTTGCTCGGGCGCGATTAATAGAAACGACGAAGTACACACAATAGTAGATGTTTTCGGCAGATTTAAGTAGATTTAAGCAGATAGTGTTTCGGGAGCCCAAAAAGGGGCCGTCGGGGTAAGAAGGAGGGTTTGGGGGTTGGTAAGGGGCCAGCATTGCTTTTCGGGAGTCTAAAAAAGGGTCGCCGGGATAGGAGGGGTCTGGGGGGGGGTGGTAAGGGGCCGGCATTGCTTTTCGGGAGTCCAAAAAAGGGGCCGCCGGGGTAAAGTTCAAAAAAGTTCAAAAAACGTTCCAAAAAAAGTCCAAAAAAAAAGTTGAAAAAATCCAAAAAACCGAAAAAAACTCGAAAAATCCTATAGTGACGTCATAGCGTTACTATAGCGTTACTATACTCTCTAAAATCTATGCCGGCCCCTTACCACCCCCCAGACCCCCCTCCTGCCCCGGCGGCCCCTTTTTTGGGCTACCGAAATAATTTACTAAACAAACTATATTACATTATATTAATTACACCCCGGGCAAAGCCGGGTAATAAAGCTAGTATTATATAAATAAATAAATAGCAGGAATTGAACTATGTATGTATGTATGTATGTACTAACCTTCATTCACAAGTTTTAGAAGGGTGCTTTTGATATCAAACTAAGCGTCTTCACTGCTTCTTATATCAAATTCAAAAGCACATATACGGCCATTGAACACATAAAATAATTAATTCGAATTAAATATTAAATAATTAAATTGAATTAATGTGTTTTCCATAAGATAGAGAGACGGAGAGGAACCGTTGGAAAATCCAACAAGCAGTTCGTAGCACTATGTCATCCTTTGTCGGAAAAGCGTCTGAGCCTATTCAATGAAAATTCAATGAAGTCCTAATCTGATATCGGTGACCTGGAGCAGCCCCGGGGTCACATCTTCCTGATAATAGTCGTACCCCTATCATTTATATAAAAGATAATATAATCCCCGATTCGATATTCACGTCGTATCGCACGCACGAGTTACGCTCACTTTGTTATTAAGATCGAACGAGCTAACTGTACTGTTAGTATGGGTGGGTATATTTTCCCGCCTTTTAAGCGTTTTTTAAAATAGACATTTTCCGGGGGCAATATACAACGGTTTTCCCGCGCGAAAATGGAGTTAGTTAGGATTTTTCCTTAGGGGTGAAATTCGCGAGAGTGAAATATTTTTAGGAGCGTCGTTCTTTACCAAAACCGAGGGTTGGGATTCTCACCCTTGCTTGCTAAATAAAATAAAAAAAAACTAAGCATATCGCATACGAGATACGTGTGTGTGTTTTTTTTTTTTTATTTTATTTCGGAAAGACGAAGGCAAGCCGTCAACCCAAAAAGGAACAAATTTCGATCAGAATTGTAGCGAGTTGTGACGCGTTGTACACCGAGGAAATCTGTGCGAAGATAAACGACGTCTCGTTGAGCGAATTTCAGCTCAAGAACAACAGAGAGATTGTACACGGTAGATTTTTTTCACCCCAAACAGTCAGCCTTTGAGATTAAATAATGCAAAAGTAAAAAGAGTGAGAAATTTCCGTTGAAAAGAAAGTTAATTCGATTCAATGGGACGAGTTTTAATGAATTTCAATATGCATTTAAGATTGTCGAGATACGCATGTGCCTGTCTATAGACGGTAATAATAAAAAAATTTCACTTTTGTTTGTCGGAAAACTTCCACAGTCCATTTGCTGTCCGTTGGGATGAAAAAATCTACAGATTTTGTGATGTAATGTAATTTTGAAAGTTTTTTATCGTGGAGAAAATTTAACATCACGTTGTATTGACGCGTGCGGTGGATAAGTTTGTCCGTATAAACTACGTACATACATATATCGTAATATGTATAAGCAAAGTTCAAAATTTATATTTATAGTTTTGACGGAGGTCTTTGGTGATTTGCGTTTTTATTTTGGCTAATTTCCGGCGACCGGAAGTTGAAGTTTTCAAGTAATTTTTGCAATTTATGTTTATTGTGTCGATTAGTGAAAAGAAAACGCTGTCATTTTTCATAAAACGGATGTTTTAGTTTAACAATGGATATTTTGATAATTATTTCTGTACCCGTATTACCCGTTGACGATCAACGATTTTCATTTAAGTAGGCTAACAATAGCGGTAACTATAATATACCTACATAGATTAAAGTAAAAAATAATGTACATAATAATACAAATTTTCAATGAAAATAAAAGAAATCTGTCGAGCGCTCCTGATATACAAAGGTTTTTCTATATATGGAAAACGTGCATTTTTCCTTACAAAGGCATAAAGGACTGCAAATTTTGCGATGGCCAAATAATAATGATAATAATGAGCTGTAAGTAAAAAATAAGCACTGAAAATTTTTGTATTTTTAGCTCGTTTTACGGACAATCTCGTATTTATTCTTCAATACCATTTTCATTGTATGATGTTTGAATATTAACACATTTTTCACGCATTGAACTAAATTACTAAAAGTAGTTTATTTATTTATTAATATAATATAATAGCTAAAGCTAATTACATAATCACCTGAACTAAGCACTTATACAGAGATGTTTCTGTGAGACTGCCAGGAATTTATCAATAGTTTTGGAACTTCTAATTCCATCCGGCAGTCTATTATATTCCAAAACACCTCTGTACAAGATGCTTCTCCTATTTAGTCTCCTAAATAGTTACTCTAAAAAATTTTATAATTAAATTATATTCACATATGAATAAATAATAAATTATATTCACATGAACGGAATGTTCTTAGGATCAAATAGGATCACACACACACACACGAACATTAACTATTAATTGAATTAGAACATCACGATTGAAGAAAATTAGTAGTTGACTAACATACTGGTATTTTGGACGAGTAAAATCAAACTAGCACTTGAGAAATACCAACTATTTCCATGTTACTTCAAAATAGTTTCTCCGACGTTGCACATACAATTTCAAACGGTCCAAAATCTATAGTTACAGTATGTTTCTCTCTTTTTCTTTCTTATACTTGGGTTCAAGTGAGGATAATGGCTGATTAGACCGACAAAATGTTTTCACTTTATGGCTTTCAAATAGCCTGGAAACTTAAACAAAAATGATAATATTGTAAAGCGTTGTATGCACGTACAATTTTGAACGCGAGCACTGATATTTGAAACCACAAATGTCTGCAATTCGAAATGTCAAGATATGCTAGGAACACCGTATAGCAATTGCACATTTAGCCTGGCAAGCACACGTTATCTATTTCCCTCTCATATTTGTGTAGACGAAACAAAAAAAAAAAAAAAAAAAAAAACAGAAAGGAAAAATGCAAAATAAAAGTTCACTCGTTCCAATATTATATGTACATGTGTACAATACATATTTATATCTATTTTCTGGATGAAATACGTATGAATTCGATTCAATATATCGTTCGTATATTATGATAGAAATTTAAATTAAATTCACTTGGGCGAATAAAGCAAAAAAGAGGTCTCATATCCAAGGTATAAGTATGGCTTAACTTATGGCGCCACATAACTCGTATGGTTTCTCAAACTAATCCTCTTTGCCAACTGCTTCTTCGTCTTGCGTTCGTTCATTCGTTCGCACACGCCATTTGAGAAATGCAGATACATAAATATTATAGGATTTCATTTAATTATTTCAATTAGAGTTTATAAAGTTGAATACATTTGCATATGTATATATATATGGCACGAAAAGGATTAATTATCCTAATAGTCTTTTAGTATCTGGTTAATACTAATCTGATGAAATCTTTGATTCTATCATTATACTACATATACATATGTACATATATAATCTTAATCTCATTGATCATAATTCAACGTTCCTCTGACTTATACAGATAGTATAAGTCTCATTAATTAAACTGAGTTACTGAATTACTCACTCTTCGCGTGAAATGTTCGACAGAAGACGAGAAAGAGAGAGCGCGCAAATGTCTTTATGACATTTAAAATCATTTTCCGCTCGAATTAGTACGTTTAGATAAAATAAAAAAAATATTGAAATAAAAAATCAATTCTTATAAACGTGGTGAAATAAAAAACTGGCCAAATAAAATGTGTAAAAAAAAAATATATATTTTTATATTAATTATAAGTATTTCAAAGCAATATAAAATTACAATCAATAAGAAAAATATATGACTATTGATTTCAATACTCACTTTGAGCACAGCGATACTATATTTTGAGTTATGTACATATATACTGCAAAAGGCAAAAAAATGGAAATTTTTAACAATTTTTAAATCGCAAATCTATATTGTATATAGAAATCAATGTCTGTCTGTTTGTTTGTTTGTTTGTTTGTTTGTCTGTCTCTTATAGGCTCCTAAACCACTCAACCGATCGCGATGAAACTTTCAGGACTTATTGTGATCATGCCGGGGATGGTTCCTGTGAAAAAAAAATCGAGAAAAAACGGGAACGGGAACGGGCCTGCTCACGCGTCAGATAACGTACTAGGAACGGGAACGGAAACGGGATCGGGAACGGGAACGGGATCGGGCATTGCAACGCATGCCGGGTCAGCTAGTATCTCATAAACGAAAGCATATCAACAAAAATCATTATCAGATTCGAATTTAGTGGATCAAACTTAGTAAAAATTTAACAATCTCCGCTCTCGGTTTTAAAAAATGTGATTTTTTTTTGTTGCTCAGTATTATTATTCAATGGGTTATTTAAGCATGGCCCCCGGAAAAATACAATGAATAATTAATTTATACACATGTGAATATTTAAAATTATTTGCTTAAATGTAAGCAATACTTAATATGTACATACACAGTTGCCAACCTTTCTTCAAATAACCTTTCCTATCACCAGTGTGTTCCAAGATTTGCGACTCGCCTTGTATTACATACATATATTTATCCTTTAAATTATCTTTCATTAAGTTCCTTTCCAGTCCTAACTCCTAAGTTCCATTCTTATTTTGATCTGTTGTTCGTTTGCAACTATTTTGGCTGTAGTGTATTGTGTGATATTAATATTATTTTGTATTTATATATTTTATTGTACATATACTATAAGCTGTTTGTTGCATAATTAAATAAATAAAAAAATATATATTATATAGA
This sequence comes from Parapsyche elsis, assembly GCA_022651745.1. Classification (NCBI taxonomy): domain Eukaryota; kingdom Metazoa; phylum Arthropoda; class Insecta; order Trichoptera; family Hydropsychidae; genus Parapsyche; species Parapsyche elsis. The sequence goes on from JAGVSN010000045.1 coordinate 927,749, forward strand.
ATATTCAATAAGTGTAATACGGCTCGATCAAATATTCACAGACAGTTTTCTTTCTTTCCGCGAATCTGACGCGCGTCGGTATGTACCTACATACATACATACTTCGTTCACACAAACTCGTGTATGTACATATATATACTTAGGTATTTATGTATTCCGTCATATTACAAGTTGATGCGTACTCTAAGTTTGATTGTCAGACAACTCGGAGAGGTGAAATTCGGCGCGAAATGTTTTTCCGATTTTATTTTATGCCAAAAGTTAGATGATGTACAGGTAGCGGCTTCGTTCGTACGCTCGCTCTTCGGAAAAGTGTTTTTCCGATCCCATCAGAGAACGGCTTTCAAATGTTAAAATGTGCAAAATAAAATTGCAAAGTTTCACCCGGCAACAACTCCCACGTAGAGTTTTGCAATTTTTAACGCTATCGCCTTCATTAAAACGCGAATATTGGTGTGCGTTTATTGTTATTATAAATATACCTATATACTATACATATATATAGAGTGGATATCGGGCGTAAAAGCTTTCGCCGCTTAAAGCTCCCCGTTTCGGGATTATAATCGCGAGTAATCCCGCGCCCGTACAAAGCTTAAATATTTCCGCGGAGCTTTCAATACTCTTGATTAAATCTAATCCTAAATGCCTCGTCGTTGAACCGGTTAAATTCTTCCACTTTAATGGAAAGATTACGCGAGAGCGCGACGCCACTAATCCCGCCAGTGCGACTTTCCGCCACGTGTAGATAACTCAAAAAAATAATAATGAAACGCGTCACGTCAAAGGGACTCGCGTTTAATTGGATAAAATAAATTTATTATTAAAACAAAAAAAAAAATGAAGTTCGTAAATGAGGTTAGGTTAGGTGTGACGTTTCGGGTCGCGCGGACATCTCATACATTATTCATGGCGCGAGTTGCGCTCGTGTAACACTCGTACGGTTGCCGTAATTGATTTTGAGATAATTAAGTGGGTAGGGGTTTTGGGGGGGGTTGTGTGGAGGTATGAGAACTAAATTAAAAAATAAGCGGTAAAAAAATGTGTGTTGAAAACAATTTTGTAAAAAAATTTGCTCAAAACATTTGCTCAAAAGGTTGCAATTTATTTATTTATTGATTTATTTGACGCCTAAAAAAAGGCTTTTACAAGAAATAATATAAGCAAAAAAGATAAGAATACAAGAGTAATGTACATATGTATAAATAGAAACAAAAATATAAAAAAAAAAATGACTATAAGAACAGTAAAATTTAATTGAACTGAGAAGAGAAACTTCTTAAAGAAAGCAGTTTTACCAAATGAATGCTCATGCAGAAATAATCCAAAAGATTTTCATACTCATTGCCGGTCCGAATCAACCTAGGAATAGGAGATTGTACATAATAGTTGGTGCATGAATTACCTTCATCAACAAACAATAATTGAGATCGTGTAAAACGTGCAGGAACCTTTAAACTTAAAATTGACTCAACAAGAGCAGGACAATCAATTAGAGAATTTACAATTTTATAAAAGAAGACCAAGTCATTCACAACTCTTCTATCAGATAATTTATGCACTTTCAAACTAAGTAAAAGAGAGTCGTAACAGTTATTATCAATAAGATGCATGAATTTATACATAATGAATCTTAAGAATTTATTTTGAACTCTTTCTAGAGAATATGAATGAATAAAATAAGGAGACCAAACAATAGAGTTATACTCTAACTTACTTCTGACAAGTGAACAGAATAATAATTTTAAGGTATTAATATTTTTAAAACATTTAGTAACTCTAAAAATGAAACCCAATAATCTATTCCCTCTCCAGAAATATAATTAATATGCTCATTAAAAGTGAGGCGCTCATCAAACAATATCCCTAGGTCCTTTATTTTAGAAACAACCAATAAACAATGCAATAGACTATTGATGTCATTTCATCGATGACTTTAGACGAGTGGTCGGGAACCGGCCGCTCCGGAGCCGCATGCGGCTCTTTGTATGAAAATCTGCGACTCTTTTGGGCGAAATACAAATTGTTGACACACACAACGTCATGGCTATAAAATGCTTTAAGATCGTTTGCCAGATTAAACTGTTTATATTATTTATTTCTTACATTTCATTAATGATTAATGAGTAACATTTAATTTAATTTTGAATATCATCATCATTTTCAGTCGTTCACCATCCACTGCTGGATGAAAGTCTCTCCAATCATCTTCCATACGTGTCTGTCTCGAGCAATCTGCATCACACATTCTTCACAATTCATCATCCAACCGGTCTACCTTGCTTTCTTTCACATCCTCTCAGATACCATTCCAGTATTTCTCGCGTCCATCTGCCATCCATTCTTCTCGCTGTGTCATACTTATTACCCATGTATTCCTCTTACGATATCTTCTCGTTATACCGAGCATACATCATTCCATGCTTCTCTGTGTGCACTGGATCTTGCACTGGATCATCATTTTCAGCCATTCACCATCCACTGCTGGACGAAAGCCTCTCCAATCCTCTTCCATACACCTGTCTGTCTCGAGCAGTCTGCATCCACTTGGACTCCACACACGTTCTTCTCAATTCATCAGCCCATCTTACACTCGGTCTACCTTGCTTTCTTTCACATCCTCTCGGATACCATTCCAGTATTTCTCGCGTCCATCTGCCACTTTGGTCATACTTCTTACCCATGTATTCCTCTTACGATCTCTTCTTGTTACACCAAAAATGCTGATTCAACAATCCTGTTGAATGTGTTTCAATGGAAAACACGTCGTATAAAATAATACTCCTCTTCTTCTTTTTCTTCTGTAATCAAGGATTGGATCCTTATTTGTGAGTACATTTTTGTATAGCTGTAAGAAATAAGCTATCCTTGTGATATTTTTTAACGTTCGACAGAAAAACAATATTAAAGCATTTTATAGACGTTGTGAACATAGGATTAATTTTGATCTTGTGTAAACTGTGTCAACATTTTGTAACTCACGCAAAACGTTGGATGAGAGCGAGAGCCCACTGATTTAGATAGTAAATACCTCAAAGTGCTACAGATAAAACAATCGATACAAGTTGTGGCTTTTTGGAGGATGACTATCCCTTAAGATCATTAAAAATCCTTTCCACCGTTCGAGACACGGGTAGATGTTTCAAGTCATCGCTTGGGCTTTTGAACTTTTTGGTTAAATGGGGATCGAATCGTTGTACTTTTTCACTTTACTTGCCCTTAATAAAAAAAAAAAGTAACGAAAAACCACTTAGTAGTATATTATACAAGGAACTTTATAAAAAAAAAACAGTGTCAAATATATGTACCATAATCGATCAAATTTTATCCAACCAAAACTAAGCCACACAAAATACAGCAGCGTGTATCATAAAAAGGTATCGCGAAGCAATTTCGCATACGCGCCCTCATATTGTTGCAGAACGATATGAAGGACCAAAAGGAGAAATGGGGAAGGAAAGTGGGAGGTTTGGTGAGGCAGTTGGCATTCGTTTCAATAAAATTTATAGACCTCCGGATACGAAATAAAAATAAAAAGGGGCCCCCACCATACCGGGTCGAGCTTACTGGCTTATTTCAGGGGGGGGGTAGGGTTTTGGGACTCAGACACGAATTCGCTTCGATTTCGAGTCTGGGGGGGCTCAAAGGATCGTTGGGGCCTCGATGGGGCCTCAGCTCGTGGGGCGCAACAAGCGCAAGCCCCCGCCGACAAGTGTCTTCGATTTTCAGACGCTCGTATGGGAAAAAATTCCTGTTGGCTTTCTACCAAACTCGAGTTTTACTTCCGGTGTACATTTTTTTTCACTCCAGGAGACCGGACGTGTCAAAAAGCTCCTCTCGTATGGTAAAAAGCTTCTTCGCTTTTGATGGTCGTGCTTTTGACGCGTTGATGTCTCTTTAGAAGCGTCAAAGTTCTACATATATGTACGTACATACATACATACATATGAAATGCATAAGGATTTATTCGAGCACTCACTCAAAATAGAGAGAGGGTGAAACACTTGTGTAATTACAATACACAAATACACAAGGTCAGGGGTTCCCAACCTTTTTGTACCCTAGAGCAGTGCACCGGCACCGGTCCGCAAGCCCTATGTTGTTATCTCAGATTTTTGAACAGATCCTGATATTTTTAAACATATTTATTTTTTTTTTTTTTTATATTATATAAAAAATAAAATACTGACACTCCTAGAGTTGTATATTTGTTTGAATGCCTAGACAATATCTATTGGGTTAAGACTTAAGGGTAGTCGGACCGAAATTAATGGAATATAGAATATACAATTGGCCGTTCGGGGTTATTTACGAGTAGTTATTATGGATCCTTTATTTTAACAAAATAACTTTCTTGCAAAAATGACAGTTAATCTATTGCACGCGCAGGGTAAACTCTGAAAAAGTTCCCAGGCAACTTGACTGGATTAATTGACCGTTTCGAATTTTATTTTCCAAGAGTAGACGATCCACGGATAGGAACTGGATGGATCTGAAGTCCATTTATTGCACCAAAGGCTGATTTAAATGTCATTTTGCAAGATAAGCTGTTGGATCTATCTGCTGACGAAGGATTGAAGATGGTTTTTAAAACTATGATTTCACTTGGCTAGCTTCTTTTGGGTTACATATCAAAGCAGAATATCCCGAACTTGTTGAAATTGCCTTGAAAGTTCTCCTCCCATTTTCTTCAACTTACCTCTGCGAAACTGGTTTTTCAACCATGACTATTATTAAGACAAAATACAAGAAAAGTATGGATATTAAGTGCACTTTGCGTGTAGCACTGTCAACAATAGAACCACGACTTGATAAACTTGTTAACAATAAACAGGCCCACCTTTCGCATTAAATAGTCACTGTTAGCTAACGTCATTTTAATTTTAAGAACTTTTTTTTTTTTTTTTTTTTTTTTTTACTTTACTATTTATATTATTATTATATACATATATAATAATTATAATTTTGTAAGTGATTTTGTGTAAATCAAAAAAAAAAAAAAATAATAGTTTTTATATCGACATCTATGTATTATTAGCAGAGTTTTTTTTTATGTTATAGGTAAAGCAGACTTACATACGATCCCTTTTGTAGATAATGTTTAGTGGCAGATTAGTCTTAGGACGTTCTTCCCGAGCCTGAGGTCGTGGGTTCGATCCCCCACTCGTTCTAGTGGTTTTTTTTTAATAATTTTTCCTCGGCCAACGTTATCAGCAGACAGACAGACAGACAGACAGATGGATTTCGGCTATTATATATATAATATATAGGTAGTTAAAATAGTAGTTGGTCGTTCCAAGTTTTAATAATCGAGTAATAAAATATAATAATATATAGAATAGTTTTTTTTTTAAATTTACGTGCATCTTATCGGAATCAAATTAACGCCATCGCATTAGTTATGTACTCTACCGCGTCGTCTATAGTGATATTAATTTAAATCACACCCCCAAATTGGCTACATACATACATACATATATAAAATAAAGTAAAAATTCAAATTGGGAAACGCCACACTTGTTAATTAGCGCGATCGATCAAATCGCATACGCACGAACGAACGAACGCGAAAGCCTTGAACTTTCAATAAGTACTTAAATGTATGCTAATTTCGATATAGAAAAAAAAAAAAAAATAACATACATCCATACTTTAATTATGTGTACATTTCGAAGAATATTCGATAACGTCACGTCGCGATAAAATCAAATACCCCAAAGAGCTCTTCGCTCCGCAACGACTTATTTATCAAACATTGGAAATATTATCAATTCCTCGGAGGAGACGTTTCAATTTTAATTACCGGGAATCAACTGTAACCATGGTGATGGGGAGAAATTTCCCCTAAAAGCGTTTTTTTTTTTTTTTTTTTTTTATTTTTATTTATTTTATATTATTGTCAGAGTACAATGTTTGCGCAGAAACTCGGCTCCTTCGAGCTGTGCGTGTACATAATTAAACACAACATTTTAATTCAATTTATTCAAGTCATTCCAAATTGATACTGAGGGGTTTTCCAAAGGGCATACCTATCCAAACCCACCCCCACCTTTCCCCTCATCCTCTCCTCATGCTTGAATTCTTAATTAATTCCTTAATTCGCGATTATGCAAGGGCGAGCTTACGGGGCCGCATAAACGATTTCCGAAATTACTTTGATGGCTTAACACCGCGAAATTTGTCCCGGCGATTCGTCAAGATAATTAAAAAGAAATTTCATCCTCGAAATAAATTATCATAATCTTATTATGTATATTCGACGTCGTGTTTGCTCGCGAGCGTGTGTGGAATTAGCGTGTCAATTAAGGCGCCCGCACACCGGTGCGGATTTCGTGCGAAATTCATGTAAGAAAATCGCACGAATTCGGGATAATACGACGCCATGTCGAAACATATGAGTCGCCTAGTTCCAAATCCCGATAAGTCCATAAAACACACTTGTTCGCAAACGCGGTTTTTCTGCTACAGACTTAATTTGCTTGATGGCGTTTAAACTCATTTAAACTTAATTTTGTTGATATTAAACAAAATATTGAGATTAGAAACATGGACTTATCGTTGTTTGTTTCTAAATATGGCTTTTATCAGCTTTTATCATAGTGCAATTGTCAGTTTTGGAACTAACACTGATTTTAAATATTTTTTTTACGGCGCACTTGGCGGTATTTGGAATAATTCAAGTATAAGGCATCGTTTGAAAACATTCTTAGAACCAGAAAATATTTTATCCTCGTTTTTTATATATTGTGGACTTATCGGGATTTGGAACTAGGCGACTCATATGTACAATGCGGTTATATTACCCAAATACTCAACTGCATTAATGCATTGTGAACATTCTTAAATCTACAACAATATTTAGTAGAATGAATATCAATTTCAAACAACGTAAATGCGCTTTCAAGGCACTCGCACACTTCTGCGGAATTCGTGCGAATTTCGCAAGTCTGATGCCGCCACTTTACATTCGCGCAAATGTTCGTGTAAATTTCGCGCGAATGTTCGCCAACCGTTGGCCTTATGCCAGCGCCAGACATAAGTTCAAAGATGTGATCCTTTCTTTGAAGTCTTTGCTCACACATTTGTTCACATATTGTTGTATTTGCCAGATATGTGTTCAAAGCTCTCCACGGCGACGCTCGCGCAACTGGGCTTAAGTGGCAAAGCGCACTTAAGTGATCAAATATGTGACAAAAGTATCAAGAGCCCGTGCCACACATGTGAACACTTATTTGATCACATCTTTGAACACATGTCTGGCGGGGGCATTAGGTGAAGAGCATTCGCCGCGGTCTGACGAGGTCCACCATATTGCTTTATTCGCGGTTTCCCCGCTTTGAGTGGGGCAACCGCGAGCATTCGTTCAGTGCGAACAACCGCGAGCGACCTCCTACACACGGATGCTCGGAATTGTTCGTCCAGTGCTCGCAGCATGTGAAGTGCCGGCATGAGAATTGTACCGCGCACACTGGCATGACTGCAGCGCCATTCGACACGGAGACTTCACTCAACACCCAACGGCTGAATAGTGAAATATTGTGGTGCGCGCGCCCACACTGCAGCGCCATTCGACACTCAACCGGCGAATTTCGCAAGTCTGAGAATTGTACCGCGCACACTGGCACGACTGCAGCGCCATTGCGTACTCTATCGGCTGAATAGCGAACTACCACCTGTCACCTCGCTTTTGGAACGTTTGTATTTCACTCACGATTCTGACATGGACTCCTCAGATGAATACAATGTTCCAATGTTGGCCGCATATTTATATGAATGATTAGTTAAATAGTTTTATTTTTTAATGTAATTTATAACGGTGTGTCATCAAGGATTGGCTGACTGTTGATAAAATCTGACATAACCTATCAATTCAGATCCTACAGGATGGGATACTTTTTCACCGTCTCCAATAACTTTTCCACAAATCGCCGAATAAATGAGTCGCCTAGTTCCAAATCCCGATAAGTCCACAATATATAAAAAACGAGGATAAAATATTTTCTGGTTCTAAGAATGTTTTCAAACGATGCCTTATACTTGAATTATTCCAAATACCGCCAAGTGCGCCGTAAAAAAATATTTAAAACCAGTGTTAGTTCCAAAAACTGACAATTGCACTATGATAAAAGCTGATAAAAGCCATATTTAGAAACAAACAACGATAAGTCCATGTTTCTAATCTCAATATTTTGTTTAATATCAACAAAATTAAGTTTAAATGAGTTTAAACGCCATCAAGCAAATAAGTCTGTAGCAGAAAAACCGCGTTTGCGAACAAGTGAGTTTTATGGACTTATCGGGATTTGCAACTAGGCGACTCAAATCGTGTACAATTAGTTCCGTTGCAATTCCGCACGGTTTTTCGGTCGGAAATCGGTAGTGGTGTAGGCAGCGCCATATGCGGCTATGCGATACAACTCCCCACCATGTCAAACGTGCGATTTTTCGTGCGTTTCTTCGCAATGCTAATACGAATCCGCCTTTAAGCGGTGTGCCTTTAAATTACATTGCGATTTTTGCACGTGACGCACGTAAGATTTAAACTATTCGATTTGAAATTTCGACGCAGCAGGAAAGCATTAATCATTATAAATGGGACACTATTGGAAAATTGTACGTTGGATTTTCTATGGACGTATCCGGTCGAAATCTCGTGGGACGGCCGCGAATCCGCCGTTTGCTCGTAAATTTTTGAATGTATGTATGCGATTTTATTAGGTCTATCCGAAATGGTAGCAATGAAATAAAATAACATTGTTTGCTTTATCAGATACGATGAATGTTTTTTTTTTTTTTTTTCCCCGGTTCATTTTGTACGAAATGAAATTTAAAGTACGTGACCGTTTTCGTTCCAAGCAAATGCGGCGATTTTGGGTTAAACAGACTTTTTGTCGTTCATTGAAATTGCCGTTTCCATGTATTATTTTATATCAGTTTTACAACGATGTTCTGTTTTAACATGGTGACTATTTTTCGGATAAATTGAACGCCAGATGATACAACCAAACTACATAAATATATTGCATTTGCAATTAGTCCGAAAAACCCCAATTTCGATGACAAATTGACCATTCGCCGATAAATTGAAAGTTTAAAAATACTCGACGTATCCATGTTGAAATTGTAATGAATTTATTTTCGGATCAATTTAAAATCCCAAAACTTGCCAACGATGGTTTTCAAACTGTGCATTTTATATTCACATTCAAGCGTATAAAAATGTGAAACTATAATTCGTCACTGTACATTCCAATTGTTGTACTCAAATATCAAATTGTTCAGGAAGTGAAAAAAACTATAGACATTGGATTTATTTTAATATTAATCAAAATTATAAATCATATTTGATTGAAAACGAACTTTAGAGCACTGTTAAAAATTACTTGGTCAGTTCATGTAAGCGTATGCAATAAATCCATTTACATAAAAATGTCACTTTGGTGAAAAGTCAGAGTTACGGCAATACGAACAGAAATACTTGAATTTTAAGAAAGCTCACTAGAGAAATTTTAAATAAAACTCCAAACGCTCGCAATATTCAATTCGTGTGAAGAGCATTTTTATTTATCTATTTTATATAATAATAGCTAATTAGCTAATTTAACTTACATCTATTACATATTTATAACAACTACATAAATCAAATACACATTATACACTATTTATTTATTTATTTATTTATTTATTTACAAATTATACCATAGTGACATAACAGGTTTCCCCAATTCGTCACTATGGCGAGACATGAAAAAAAACATTATATATAAAATAATGGTAGTAAAAAAAAAAAATATATATATATATATGTATAATCGAATTACATTAAATTTAAATTAAACACAATTAAATAATAATTAGAAAGTATTAATAATAATAAAATTAAATAACAATAATAATAGAATCAAATTAAAAGTTAACATAAAATCAGCAAATCAATTATAAATAAATTAAATTATTACAAACAAAATCAAAATTTAAAGCGCATGAGAAATGTGGCGATCTGATGGTGCGTAGCGCAAAAAAATATCAAATGTTGCGCAAGTGAATTGAGGCATTGAATGGCTCGAGCAATGGGCGAGTCAGCAAGGACACCGGTTCTCGCTCTGACAACCTGAAACAATTGACGCGTACGCAACTCCCGGAAGTGTGCAGGAGCCCACAACTTCATCTCCTCGAGGATTGGTGGGTTGCATATGTCACCTCTCAATAAATTACAGAAGTGATTCACAAGGAGTTTATCCCTACGAGATGACAGAGTGCTATATCCCAATGCACCTAGAACAAAAGCACTAGGATACAGTGAGGGATAGTAGCCGTATTGTCTCATGTATAGGTATCGGAGAAATTTCCGCTGAACTCTTTCAATCTGTAAATTATACTTGACTTCTCTGGGATTCCATATAATAGAACCAGATTCCAAGATGCTGCGGACCAAAGTGTCGTAAAGAAGGCGTAATACCCTCATATCATTGAAATGATGAGCATTACGCACGACGAATCCTAGCATCTTTGACGCCCTGTTACATATGTCTGAGATATGCACCACAAACTTCCACCTGCTTTCAAACGTAATCCCGAGATCACTTGTGGAAGGTTTCATTTCTAATATATTTCCACCAAGACTATATGGATGTACTAAAGGTGCAAGAGATCGGGAATAAGAAACGACATGACATTTCTCTATGCTAAATGGTAAATGGTTATCAGATGCCCATTCCCACAGCGAATTTAAGTCATTTTGCAGAGCAGTGAAATCTGCTGTCGTTCGAATATCTCTGTACACCTTGAGATCATCAGCATACAATAACAGATTGGAATTAGAAATGACTGTATGGATATCATTAATAAATATAAGAAACAACAATGGACCCAAATTGGAACCCTGTGGTATTCCAGAGAATGTGGGATACACATTGGAATATTGAGATTCATATTTCACGAATTGACAACGCCCACTCAGATAATCAACAAACAATTTTGTGATATTATATGAAAAACCGAGATCAAACAATTTACGGATAAGAATACTATGATCGACTTTGTCGAACGCTTTTTTGAAGTCAGTATAAACCACATCAACTTGAACGTTCGAGTCCATCGATTTCGTGATGAAGTTGGAGAGAGACAGGAGGTTAGTTGTTGTAGACCGGGCGGGGAATATATATACTTATACATAACTACTATCTCTCACAGAGGTGTCTCCTCACACTTTTCAAGAATGCATCTATTGTCTTAGAAGACTTGACGCACTCCGGGAGGGCATTATACATTAATGTGAAAAACACCACCAGCTGTCTTTGTTTTTCTTACTCTACCTACAACTAGTTGGTTCTTATTTCTAGTAGAATAACTAACTATTCATCTAACATACTTCTAATACTATTTAGCCTACCAACATTTTAACATTTTGCAACCTTTGAATTTTATCTAAATCTTGGCCACTGAACTTATATACAAGCAAACGACACACTTTCAACGCTACTTCACATTCATGATAAAACAAAAATTTCACACTAGAAAAATACTTCGCTATAAATTCAACATATAATCTATAATCTTGAATAAAAAAATGTTACAATTTAAAAATTTTCAGTACTGAAAAAAAATCTCAAAACTATGGAGACGCATGAACCATGGAAAACCTTACATCGAACAGAATTGCAGATATAGACGAAAGCATTAAAATAGGCACAGCATATCGTTCGGCCGGACAATACCCCAAGTATTGTCGATTTATCAGAGTGCACTTAAGTGCACTGTGGCATCCACTCGTCTTTTGTGAGACCGACGAAATCACTCGAGTGCAACGGAGAGTTTAGCAGCGGGGTCACCTGCTAATGACCGGTCCAGCGACTCGCATAACCGCACTAGTACCCTTCTACCAGTATTACTGCACTGGATAATAGTCTGGCCACCATTTTCTCGAAATTAAATAACTTTCCAATCCATGAGACCGGAGAAAAAGCTCACTGGGTACAATACGCGCCCGCTTTGCACTTCTCTCGGTGGATTGGTAGCATAGATATAGAATAACATAGATGGGCCCTAACGCCCGAGAAGTATCCGGAATTTATCTAATGCACACTGAACGACTAATGCACCCAGCGTCATTTGCTTGCTTGACTCCAAGCGAGTAGGTCGATTGACATTTTTTCGAAAAGTCCACCTTGTGTAACGAAATTGTGTTACAATTATTCGAGAAAACATGAAAAAGAGGATGGCATCACATATCATAATAAGAATATATATTATTTCTTTAATTATAATAGTATTTTTAACATTATTAAAATATCGGCACGTTGTGTGTATAGTAGACTCTAATACCGCGCAGCGATCGGAAACCTATGCCACGCGTGCCACTAAGATGCACGTGGAATGTTTTTTGGCACTGAAGGAAATTCGGAAATCTGCATAAAGTTAAAACTTCAAACTATGAACTAAATATTGGTGTCAGCTTCAAAAAAATTAGAAGTTACTAATGATTAAATATTGTAATTTTTTAATGATGGTTTTATTATAGTCTCATATTTTAATATACATAGTGTATATATATATGTAGTCAAATATGGTTTAATTAATTTGATTTAGTAGCACGCGGAGTGTCCAATATTTAAAATAAAATTATGTGGAATTTCAGCGTATGTATGTATGTAGGTGGCCGATCACTGTAGTTAGAGCGCTTTGTCGACCCAAGCTTTGGCAACGCAAGCAGGGGCCGCACTGGAATATAATTATTAAAATTAACTATTCAACATTAGAATGATATAGTAAACGGAACCAATTTAATTAATACATTAACGTCACGTCATATTTTATTTAGAAATCAGATAATGAAAGTAAAATTAGCAACGCAATTGTTAAGTCTAAGTGTTGCCAAAGCAATTGAATTTTGTAGGGATGATTTAAAAATGCCATTGTTTAGGAATTCTGAAGCTACCTGTAAATTGGAATTATTGGAATTATTCATAGGATTATTCATAGAATTATTCATATTCATTCAAAAATTATAATTTATTATATAACGAAAAAGGACAAATTGGTAAGCAAATGTTCTTCGAAAAGGCACGTTCAAGTTCACGCGCGAGTGTAGAGCTGGCTTAACAAAACAATCCTTTTTCGAGAATCCTGATACAAGGGTGGGAATTAATCCTGAAAAATATGTCAATATATATAAATTTCCATTTCGAGCCCCTGACATAATTATAATAGAAATAAAACTGATTAATTTTATATGTTCCTTCTAAATTTAATTTAAAAAAAGGGCAAAATTATGCCTTTAATTCCACCCTGTGCGATTTTTTCTGGTAAATTCTCTACCCCGCACTCCGCAACCCCGGTGCGTAGGACGCTTTCTCTAAGCAAAAAGGTTAGACATGCCCTATCTATGTTATTCTATATCTATGATTGGTAGGCACTCAGTGCTCGAAATGGAAATTTTCACGAATGGGAGCGGTCGATAATTTTCAAAAAATATCAAACGACCTTTTTTTTTTAAATTATGTACATATATGTATGTAGGTAGATATGCAAAATCTTACCGAGATTAATACCGTTTAATGTCTGTAAGTCAACTTAAACAGGTAGATCTGAAAATGGTCTCTGATTTTTTACTATCCTATATACTTTTCTGAAAACTCTAAATATGAGCATTCTGACTGTTTTGTACAAACTTATACATTTCATTATTATTGGCCGATTTTATTATAGTGAGATATTTAACCAATTTTTTATACTCATTTTTGCGGTGGTCGTACAACACGACAATTCAAAGAAAGATATCGTAAATCATTAAAATGACCGATGGCTCGAAAAGGCACGCGTTGCAGTTCGAAATGCCTGATTGCCGGCTATAAAGTCATTAAACTTTTTGCGCAAAGCGCCGACATGGAATCTAAAAACCCTCGGAATTGAATAGAATTCTAAATGTTATCTTCAAGCAACGCGTGCACCCAGCTTTTTCAAAACGTAATAATATTTTAAATGGCTTTGTCGGAATTGAAATGTAAAGAATGTGACTTCCAGTCAAAGATTGTGATTAAGGAGTCACAAATGTAAAAAAAATTCACCGTATAACATTTTTTCGGCAATAATTATTGAAAGAGCACGGAAATTTTGGTTTTTTACGAAAGGGAGCGCTACGAGCTACGTTTTCAAATTTCACGAAAGGGAGCGCCCGCTCCCTGCCGTTCCCGCTGAATTCGAGCACTGGCCACTGTGACCCTATGACCTTTTCTTCTCGTATGAATGATGCAGATCAGATGTTCGTGAAGTATTCAAACGGTAACCCGTTCGTTGGCAATCAACTTTGATTCAATAATTCACGAAAGGTCAGACGATCCGTGCACACGCCCCAACCTAATATGTAAATCCTGATGTCCAGCCTGCATACATTAAACGAGCACTTTTATACCGTACGTATTACTACGGGTTCTACTCTCGGCATGGAATCAATCGACCCAATCTCCTTTAGTGGGGGTGGTGAAAAAAGCCTATTTCAAAATTCAAACGCGATAGAATCGTAGATGTTCACATGAAGTCATTCGTACGATTTTATCGGTGGTAATAATTCTGTGAACGTTGTAGGCGCAGTGTGCGGCAGAGAAATGGTCGATTTTCAAGGCATGTATAAGTATGATTATTGTTTCATTAAAAAAAAATTAAACACTTTTATAATACAGTATAAATAGTTGCATTTTAGTGTGAGAGTATTTTATTTAAATACAATGCAAATAAATATGGCAAAACCAAACAACAAAAAAAATCAACGCTATCCGCCGAATGTTGCTCTGCATAAAATTATTTTAATAAATGAAAAATAGTACAATTTTAATATCATCATCATTTTCAGCCGTTCACCATCCACTGCTGGATGAAGGCCTCTCCATTCCTGTCTATCTTGAGCAATCTGCATCCACTTGACTCCACACATTCTTCCAGATACCAATCCAGTACTTCCCGCGTCCATCTGTCATCCATTCTTCTCGCTAACTTTTTCACACGTTCTGCTATATCTGCCACTTTGGTCATACTTCTCACCCATGTATTTATTTTGCGATCTCTTCTTGTTATGCCAAGCATACATCTTTCCATGCTTCTCCGTGTGCCCTGGATCTTTCGTAGCATTCTTGAATTTAGCGTCCAAGTTTCACATCCGTACGTCATAACTGGCAGTACGCATCGGTCGTATGCTTTATTTTTTAAGCATAGCGGAATGTTGGATTTAAAAACTATGTTCATTCTTCCAAAAGCACTCCATCCTAGTTTCCATCCATCAACTATGTCTACAATATGGTTATCTACTGTGACTACGCTTTGCGTGCAAAATTCATTAAACATAATTTTAGTTTTATTAAAATAATTATTTTTTAAGCCTACTTTCCTACTTTCGTTAGTTATTCTGTTAACCTATTTTGTAAATCTACTGAGTTACATGCAACTATTACTATGTCGTCAGCGAATCTTAGATGGCTCAAATGTCTAATTTTAACATATAAATAAATAAAGTAAAAATTTCAATATGTACATACATATAACGCATTTATTTAAAATACATGGGCAGGCGGCATAGTCGATGGAACCCAGGGGTCTGTTATAATTTTTAATTATTTACATTTGAAGGATAACAAAAATCCATTTATGTTCAAAAACTTATCGAGAGATTTGTATTTTCAGAAGCTACTAGCTGATTTGAAAAGAAAGAGTCTCTGACAATTGTGTTCGATTTGTCTTTTAGTAGTTTCAGTGTGTGACCTCTGAGATGTGCGTTTTTATTGAAAGTGAGTAGTTTTTTCATTGAGCATTTATATTTATTATTTATTATTTTGTACACTTCTATTAGATCACCTCTTATTCCTCACGTCTCCAAAGATGTGAGACTCATTTTCTTCAACCTTTCATTATAGGATTAGTGATCGATTATTATTTTATATACAAATTTCTCTAAAGCTCAAATTGCTTTGACTAAGCCATTTTATTAATTGATTTTCTATTACACTGTTTCAATTTATAAAATGCAATTCACTATTATTTTTACCTTTAAACATTAAAAAAGTGCGGACACTCACATTTAGTATTATTTCCTGTATTAATTCAATTCAAACTCAAAATTCTAATATGAACTATGCTTAATTGACCCTTTGATGTTCGACAGTGCAATTTAATAAGACGCTATGTCGAAACATACAATGCGGTTATATTACCCAAATACTCAACTGCATGAATGCATTCTGAACATTCTTCAATCTACAACAAAATTTAGTAGAATGAATATCAATCTCAGAGATGCGCTTTGAAGGCATTCGCACACCGCTGTGGATTTCGTGCGAAATTCATCTATGAAAATCGCGCGAATTTCGCAAGTCTGAGAATTGTACCGCGCACACTGGCACGACTGCAGCGCCATTCTACATATGAATGGCGCTATAGCAAACTACCATCTGTCACCTCGCTTTCGGAACGTTTGTATTTCACTCACAATTCTGACATGGACTCTTCAGATAAAGATGAAGCTCTAATGTTGGCCGCATATTTATATGAATGATTAGTTAAATACTTTTATTGTTGAATGTAATTTATAGCGGTGTGTCATCAAGGATCGGCTGACTGTTGACAAGCCCGTCTGATTTCTGTCACTCTGACATAACCTATCAATTCGGATCCTACAGGATGGGATACTTTTTCACCGTCTCCAATAACTTTTCCACAAATCGCCGAATAAATGGTGTATAACAAGTTCCGTTGCGATTCCGCACGATTTTTCGGGGTTGAAAATCGGTAGTGGTGTAGGCAGGGCCATATGCGGCTATGCGATACAACTCCCCACCATATTTTTAACCACAGGTTGTTTCTAAAATAAAGGACCTAGGTATATTGTTTGTTGAGCGCCTCACTTTTAATGAGCATATTAATTATATTTCTGGAGAGGGGAATAGATTATTGGGTTTCATTTTTAGACTTACTAAATGTTTTTGAAATATTAATACATTCAAATTATTATTCTGTTCACTTGTCAGAAGTAAGTTAGAGTATAACTCTATTGTTTGGTCTCCTTCTTATTTTATTCATTCATATTCTCTAGAAAGAGTTCAAAATAAATTCTTAAGATTCAATATGTATAAATTCATGTATCTTATTGATAATAACTGTTACGACTCTCTTTTACTTAGTTTGAAAGTGCATAAATTATCTGATAGAAGAGTTGTGAATGACTTGGTCTTCTTTTATAAAATTATAAATTCTCTAATTGATTGTCCTGCTCTTGTTGAGTCAATTTTAAGTTTAAAGGTTCCTGCACGTTTTACACGATCTCAATTATTGTTTGTTGATGAAGGTAATTCATGCACCAACTATTATGTACAATCTCCTATTCCTAGGTTGATTCGGACCGGCAATGAGTATGGGAATCTTTTGGATTATTTCTGCATGAGCATTCATTTGGTAAAGCTGCTTTCTTTAAGAAGTTTCTCTTCTCAGTTCAATTAAATTTTACTGTTCTTATAGTCATTTTTTTATATTTTCGTTTCTATTTATACATATGTACATTACTCTTGTATTCTTATCTTTTTTGCTTATATTTTTTCTTGTAAAAGCCTTTTTAGGCGTCTAATAATAAATAAATAAATATCAAACGCGCGTTTATTCGCGCGTTTTCTTCGCCAGGCGAATACGCATTCGCGGTATGCGGTTCGTTTGAACGGCGAAACTCGGAAAAGCGTCGATTTTCCACGCAACATTCAACCGAGGGAAAACGATTTCATTACGCATAGAACAGAAAACTTCCCACACCCCACTTGTTCACTTCTACTCGCTGTTATCTCGCTAATGTCCGAACGGTGGCAGATTAAAACGATCTCGAGCGTCTTATTGTTTCTCTCGGCCGTCATAATCGTGTCGCATATCGCACGAAATTCATTACTGGCAAACACAAAACAAAGAGACAGAGTGAATGAACGAAAGGGTGGCAGCAGGGGGTTGCAACCTTTTAAGGGCGGGGATAAAAATCCGACAGTGTTTATCCTTCAAAATTAGGTTCGGAATTCGGTTTTAGTATTCGGGGGGGATACTCGACGCCGGTTTACATACAAATATATCCACCCCGCTTTGCCTTTTCTTGTTGCTCCGCAAAAACCTCTAATGCCAGCCCCCTATTTTTCTTAGATAAACACGACGCCGGGGTGTTTTCGCATTAACGCCGTTTCGTATCGACGTTTTATGAGCGGCTTCTGGGTAAAAAAAAAAAAAAAAAGAGTCTTTCTGGCTGGGAAAAAATCTTATCGTACGAATTAACGGTAACACTTTTCTCGGCCCCGGGGTTAATGCGAGTTACGTGCCGTTGTTGTTCAACGCCTGTCGCTAAATTATAAACAAATTATTACGAAGAATTATCGCATTGAGATTGAGAATGCGCAGATCAGAGTTTCACGAGTGCGTACAACGTTTAAATTAATTTTAAAGTTTACTTAATACTCGCTACAAACTTTGTACATAAATAATTTACACAATATGTTTTTCACAGGAGTGCGTCAAGTCTTCTAAGACAATAGATGCATTCTTGAAAAGTGTGAGAGATAGTAGTCATGTATAAGCATAGTGTATAATGTGTAATTGATTTATGTAGTTGTTATAAATATGTAATAGATGTAAGTTAAATTAGCTAATTAGCTATTTTTATATAAAACTAGCTGACCCGACATGCGTTGCAATGCCCGATGCCGTTCCCGTTCCCGTTCCTAGTACGTTTTCTGACGCGTGAGCAGGCCCGTTCCTGTTCCCGTTCCCGTTTTTTCCCGATTCCAGATCCCGGTCTCGTTTCCGGTCCTGATCCCGTTCCCGATCCCGATCCCGTTCCCGTTCCTAGTACGTTATCTGACGCATGAGCACGCCCGTTGTAATGTAATTTTATCATTCACGTGTTCAATTTTAATTATTATCATAATTATATTTATCTATATATATATATAAATCAATGTCTGTCTGTCTGTTTGTTTGTCTGTCTCTTATAGGCTCCTAAACCACTCAACCGATCGCGATGAAACTTTCAGGACTTATTGTGATCATGCCGGGGATGGTTCATGTGAAAAAAAATCGGGATAAAACGGGAACGGGAACGGGCCTGCTCACGCGTCAGATAACGTACTAGGAACGGGAACGGGAACGGGATCTGGAACGGGAACGGGAACGGAAAGGGGAACGGCGACGGGAACAGGATCGGCAACGGAAAGGGGAACGGGGAACGGGATCGGCAACGGGATCGGGATCTGGAACGGGAACGGTATCGGGCATTGCAACGCATGCCGGGTCAACTAGTAATATAATAAATGTTCGCCCGCGACTATTATCCTCTAAATCTCAAATGCGCCCGCTACCGCAAAAGGCTAAGAACCCCTGAGTGTAACATAATAACCGTTTGAATTCAATTATATTATATTTTCGGCACGTTGCCGCCTTTTACAATTGAATAAAATTGATACGTTGAAAATGAAATTGGAATTTATCCATTTAGGTTATTTTTATTGTAACACATGATGTATGAATATATGTATTTTTTTTCGTATGCAACGGCGGGCGTCGTCTCATTCGCGAGTGTTCGAGCCGAGATTACTCGGAAAATCGTTTTCCCCGTTTATTCGTGAGCTGTCAATTTCGTTAGGTTCGCTGTGGAAAAGTCAAAACGAGCTTTGACAGCGAGCAATCACCCTCAGATTGGAGCTGAAGGCTTCGCCGTGATCTCCCCAGATTGCCGTGAAAGCCTTCGCGGCCCTCAACTTTTTTTTTGTCTGACGCTCGCCGGTTGCGGAAAATAATTTGAGATTTTCCGAATAATAAACTCGACTGATCGCGATTGCTCGCCGGATCCGACCCGCCATGTGTGAAATCTGAGATGGAACCTCGTTCTGAGCGAAAGCTCGAGCAAAAGCTCGTGCAAAAGCACACTCGCCCCCCTCCCTTCCCCCCACCCTCGTCTACGCTTTCACTCTGCCGATATTGAAGATATGAGTGAACTTTAGCATCCAATATAGGAATAGCGAAAAAAAAAATACAATACAATACCGAATACGCATGCAGGAAACAAAGGGTCAAATATAAGCTTTACGTGTAAACAAACATTTGATTGACAATACCTATACGTTCACATTACAATGCATTCAACGTACGAGTAATTAATATCCGTCCGAGTTTAATTTGTAATTGATTCGGTTAATTTTTTGATACAAAGAACGAACTTCTTTCAATCTGAATCAAAAATTATAACTCGTTATGGAAAGCCCGTTGAATAATCAACGGAGCGGTTTCTCATCACCCGTACTGAAAAATAATATTAAATTTAATAGTTTTTATAGTTTTTCCATAGATGGCCGCGTTATAATACAACACGTAACAATTTAGCAAAGTTGCGAGCCTATTAAAATATTATATAGTCTAATTGAAGCAAGCAGGTTATTACCTAGTTTGGTTGAATGCGTAAGCGCACCCTCTATCGAAATGGTGATACCGTGTTCAAATCCCACTCGCGCGACGTTCTGGTTTTTTTTAATTATTTAAATCGGTGAGCGTTATCAGCAGACAGACACACACACAGACAGACAGATGGAATAGGGTTATTATTTTATTTATTTATTAACAGGTTTTTAGCCCAAAATATATATTACATATACATACATATCTAAATTACATACATATATAAAAGCTACATAGAAGTTACACAGAATATAATATAATATAATAAAAAACATAAGAAAATCAAACAAAAAAAAAAAGAAATAATACTAGAATTTACAAATCTTTAGTTTGATTACAAACTGCGCCAGGCTGATGTTGAAAATGTCAACAATTAATTAAATAATTTAAGAGCAGTAATCACCGGGCTGGACCCCATAAGCATTGTTCTGTACCCCGGCACCACAAAAAGCTCGTGACCCCGTGCACGACAATAAAAATCCGGAGTGTTAAGTTGGAGACGCTCTAGTATTTCCCCATTTAAAATATGTCCATTTATAATCATGAACATATGTTTCAACAGGGATACTTTCCTCCTCCACTCCAAAGACCTCATGCCAGTCATATATATTTATATATATATAAACATTTTACAGGCAGTGTGCATTTAATATATGAATCAAAATAGCTAAGAGAAGTGCTAACTACACTTCATAAATTGAAATAGCACGTCTGAAACATTAAAGTTCGAGGAAAACCGCATGAAACAAATAATATAATTTGATCTACAGGATTGGTTAAATAAAAAAAATATTCGGATAGCAATTCACACTTTGCCAAAAACTCTTCCGTATTGCATAAAATAACTAGATATTTTATACAATGCGGGGACTTCACATATTACCTGTACCACATTTGTGCCTTTAAAACAATTTTTACTATGCTTAAATTTTGAACAAGATACGCGTACAATTTACACCATTATATTTATACCCACTAATCCTTGTAATGTTATAAATAAATTGAAACTTTTTTCAATGGTATAAAATACACAATGCATTTTTAAATCAAACTATTCAAATTGAGTCGAAATGCATCGGTGCAAAAGGTTACCGATCTCGGCCACGAAACGACATCTCATAATCCACTTCAACCGTTGGGATACACTCGATCTGCTAGAGAGCGGCATTCGAGCTTTTGAAAGCTGGCAAAAGCCGAGAATCAGAAACGGCAAACCGGACGGACGCCAGCAAAGAAAACGGTTGCAAAACTCTGAAAGTCCACACGTGAGTGTGTGTGTGTGAAAATATCCATTTTCAACGCCATAGTCTGAAAAGAAGCTGAAAGGCGTTACCCGGATGGGAAACATCGAGCTTCGCGACGCTAACTCAATAGTGAAATAGATTGGCTATTTCTTCTTTTGACACCGTGTATTCTCTCTATCAAGATATGTGCATATACTGCTCAGTGCTCGAATTCAGCGGGAGCGGCATGGAGCGGGCGTTCCCTTTCGTGAGATTTGAAAACGTAGCGTACCCTTTCGTGAAATCTGTAAATTTAGCGCTCCCTATCGTAAAAAATCAAAATTTCCGTGCTCTTTCAATAATTATTGCCGAAAAAATGTTAGAAGGTGAATTTTTTTTACATTTATGACTCCTAAATCACAATCTTTGACTGAAAGTTAAATTCTTTACATTTCAATTCCGACAAAGGCATCTTATCTGTAGCCAAAAGCCATTTAAAATATTATTATGTTTTGAAAAAGTTGGATGCACTTGTTTCTTGAAGATAACATTTAGAATTCGAGGGTTTTCATGCGCAAAAAGTTTTATTGCTTTATGGTCGGCACTGTCTGTCACACTATGGTCGAACTGCAACGGGTCCCTCTCGGGGCATCGGTCATTTCGATAATTTATGATATCTTGATTTGAATTGTCGGCTTTCTTATTTTAACAAAATTTCTAAAGCAGCTGTACCGCTACCATTATCCTAAAGGAACCAAAATTTCAAAATACTTCAGTCTTGCCTGTCCCTCTGATGAGAGAACTTGAATTTAACGAACGTATTTGCAATTTCAATCTATCATCGAGAATCGCTTGATTATTTTTTTTATTTATATTTTATTACTGCACTTCATCACTAACAAACACTTTTCTAGCAACATTTTTTAAGTTGTCTGAATTATAATTACTGCACGTGACTAACTAAATGGTGATATTAACAATTATTCAAATTTAAAAAAAATTAACCGTGTAAATTGTGCATGTATGTATGTATGTAATACAGTTTCTATAATAATAATACTAATAACCTAATATATACAACCATAAATTCATTTATATTGGTGTACATATGTATGTTACGTAAGTGTTTTGGTGTTATAATGTATGTATATAAATGTACGTACATTTTTTATACATATAGTTAAAAAAAAAAGGTCGTTTGATATTTTTTGAAAATTATCGAGCGCTCCCATTCGTGAAAATTTCCATTTCGAGCACTGATACTGCTACATACCTAAATACCGTACATTGTCGTCAAGCTATTTTTCACAAGCTCAACTCAATAAGCGGAAGTCGCGCGAGCTTTCGTTGCACGTATTAAAAACTCATCTCTCTAGACGACTACGCAATAACGTGTCGCTGATTCTAGCATAATTTTCCTCGCTTATCTGAAAGCTCTTCTATCTTGACGATGATTTTTTCCCTGATGCTTCCGTATTGTGTGTGTGTGTGTGTGCGTGATATTTTAAGCCATAAGCTTTCTCTCGTTAGAGCTGAAAGATTACAGTCAACTTTCACACGTCTACATAATACAATACGATGTTTATGTAGAACATTTCAAAGTGTGACATTTTCACGGTTATCCTATCTTCAGATAATACTACATAATAACAATAATATATAGTTACTAGTTAGTGTAAGCCCGTTGAATATCAACGGAGCGTTCTCATCACCCGTACTATATTAATTAATATTAATATTAAATTTAATACAGTGGAACCCCGTTGCATCGTTCTCGCTTGTATTGTTTTTTTGCATACATATATCGCTATTTTTTCATAATCCCGGCCAAACACCCATAAGAACAGTGTTAAATAATCTCGTTTGCATCGTTCTCCTATATATCGTTATCCTGTATCAATCGTCTAAATATTACGTACTAAATATACTTTATCGTATAAGTCGTTTTTCTGCATACATCGTTTTTTTTTACGGTCCCATGAAAAACGATGCAACGGGGTTCCACTGTAGTTTTTATAGTTGTTGCATAGATGGCGCGTTATAATACAACAACGTAACAATTTAGCAAAGTCGCGAGTTTATTGACAATTAATATTGTCAAATCGTAACGGGCCCGTCATCGCCTCCGTTGGATGATAGTGTTGGCACAATTTGTTCCAACCTAGTGATCGCGGGTTCAAATCCCACTCGCGCGCGGACAGTTCGTGTCTTTTAATTATTTACCTCAGCGAGCGTTATCAGCCGACACACACAGACAGACAGACAGACGGAAAAGGGCTAACATATAGTTAATAGTGTAAGCCCGTTGAATATCAACGGTGCGTTCTCATCGACCGTACTGAAAAATAATATTAAATTTAACAGTTTTTATAGTTGTTGCATAGATGGCGCGTTATAATATTGTCCAATTGTAGCAGGTCCGTCATCACCTCAGTTTGGATCACAGCGTAAGCGTTCACTGTACCAAACCGGTAATCTCGAGTTCAAATCCCACTCGCGCGACGTTCTTGTTTTTTAATTATTAAACTCGGCGAGCGTTATCCGCAGACAGACACACACACAGCAGACGGAATAGGGCTATTATATATAATATGATGATGCAATGTAAAATTATCATTAAATGCAAAAAATTGTATTAATTACAGACCAAATCAAAATAGTGAGAATTATTATAAATTTGTGCACAATACATATTTACATAGATGAGGCTTATCCAAAATGTAATTGAATAAAAACGTAGAGGTAAAGTACAATTGGTACTCGTACGTTCAAGGTTAGAAATTGTTAGGAAAATTAATGCATCAATGACGTCAAAGTTTATTTTTATTGTAATCAGTATAATTTCTACCATTAGTTTCCTATGAATGTGCACTAAATTAATCAGATCGTGAATTGCGTGTGCTTTTAAATAACTTTCCACATTAGCGACTGATTAAATTATTATTTTTTTTTTATTAAACTCATCGTAAATTATAATTGTACATTTTGCAAAATTCAATATGACCTTGTACGCCAATCGGAATCAACTTCGACACAGCAAGCGCTATTCTACCCTACCCCGATAGAAAAGTTTCTCATTTAATATTCTCGACGAGTAGAATCGCACAAAAATAAAGGGATATTATTATTAAACCGAGGGGGGTGAGAGAGAGGGAGAAAATTACAATGAAGTGGGGGGTTTTGGGGGGACTAAAATTCAATATTATCCTGGCATTCGAAGTTCGAAACAAACTGGATGGTGGGACAGCGAACAAAATTAGGTAAAACGAGCGCGATTCACGGCACCACTGAAAGGTTTCATTCATCGAAATCCCTTTCTCGCTAGTGTCGTTTCCGTTTCCTTCCTCAACCCCTTCCCTTTCTCATTCCCCATTTCGTCTTCCTAATAAAGCGAGTTTATGGCGGCTGTTTCTGGTGACCGAAGGGTAGGGTTTTGGCCAGGGTTGGCCGAAAGGGTTAACTGTTTTATATTTACGCGTGTCCGGTCATTACGCATTGTGGTACGAGACGCGAACCAGGTACAAGTGTGCCGAAAAACTGGAAACATTTTGAGGGACGGCTCGCAATTAAAAAGACGTGAATTATACACGGTAAACAAGGGAACTGAATTGAAATGTTTTTATGTAGGATTATTATAAAACAATTTAAAAAATTCAACCGAAAAGATTGTAAGATAGTGAGGAAAATTGAATTGAACTATGTACATATGTATGTATAAAACAGATGACAAATAAGAATTGCACCGCGCACACTGGCACGACTGCAGCGCCATTCGACACTCAACCGGCGAATAGCGAAATACCATATGTCACCTCGCTTTCGGAACGTTTGTATTTCACTCACGACATGGACTCGTCAGATGAAGACGAAGAAGCTCCAATTTATATGAATGATTAGTTAAATACTTTTATTGTTGAATGTTATTTATAGCGGTGTGTCATCGAGGATCTGCTGACTGTTGACAAAATCGTCTGGTTTCTGTCACTCTGACATAACCTATCAAGTCAGATCGTACAGGATGGGATACTTTTTCACCGTCTCCAATAGCTTTTCTATGTACAAACGTCATCGAAATTGAGCAAATCGCCGAAAAAATAGTGTTCAAGAAATTATCAAGCGGGTATGCGATACAACTCCCCACCATATCAAACGTGTGATTATTCGTTCGTTTTTTTTGCCAGGCGAATGCGAATTCGCAAATATGTTGCAAGTGTAGTGTTAAATCCCCACATTTTATATTAATTTACTAGTCATTTTATACAAAACCTAAGCGATTTAGGCACAGTATGATATTCATGGATTTGACTGTCTGAAAATTATTTGATCTGACCAGTACAATATGACAATCTTGTCAAACTTTATTGTTTCAAACGTGTCAATTACTATATCATTTTATGAAGCCTAGTACATTTTGCACTGTGACTTTAACGTGTTATATGTTCATTTGAATCTTTGTTCCACAAATTATTCACTTAACTCCTTCATTTATAGATCCCGCTCGTCATTTAACGAAATCCCGGCACATATTGATCCTTTTCTCTATTCTTTGCCCTCCTTTAAATTATCTTTGATTAAGTTCCTTTCCAGTCCTAACTCCTAAGTTCTTATTTTGATCTGTTGTTCGTTTGCAACTATTTTGGCTGTAGTGCATTGTGTGATATTAATATTATTTTGTGTTTATATTTTATTGTACATATACTATAAGCTGTTTGTTGCACAATTAAATAAATAAATAACTTTGGTAGAAAAAAATTGGAATTATTGGTCATTTTCAAAGAAAGTACTTGACGCTATCTAAAAAATGCGATCTTTTTTCATAAAAGCCCTAAAGTTAATTATTAAATGGTAGTAGTAGACGCGAGCCACTTTTTATGTACGTTCAAATTACGTCACATAAATTATTACACTAGGGAAACTTTCGTTCGAATAAAATTCCTCGCAAAATTTACTACGGGTCAATGCGTTGAGGTTAACGACACAATCGTTTATAATGAAAATAAAATAATAATAATAATAAAAAAAAGGGAAAAAAAAAAATGATCCGGAATTACAGTCGGGGAAAAGGACAAAATAATAGTCGGTTCATTTGGTCATTTTTTTTATTTTTTTTCACACCCTGGCTTTGCAATCGAGGGTGGGAATTTAAGTTTTTTTTATGAATGGTCGTCTAACGAGGGCAGGTCGGGATAATCGTTTACAACGTTTTTTAATTGAACCTGAAACGAAAATAAGGCACACTTACCTTCGGGGGTGGGTTAATGTAGACGCGCATTTAATTGCGGATTCACGTGCCGTGGCTTCGCCAGATTTATGAGACCTGGAACAAAAAAAAACAAAAAAAAAAAACGCGTAATTTAGACTACATTGTAAATTGTACTTCGACGTTTATGTATATTAATCTCGAATTATAAAAAAAGTATATCGTATTTTATAAAATATTTATTGAACATCATCAAGTATATCAAATTATCTGCGTTAAAATGTTTGTATTAAGATACATACGATACGTAGCCATTCGGGTAATTCGATTTTTATTTACTTCTAGGTAGTTTATGGTAAAATTTTGAGTAGATTCACTCTTGGTAATAGAAAAAGTTTTAGTGTTTTGTAAACGGTCAAGTTTTGATGTTATTTATTCATATAATATAATAGCTAAAGCTAATTACATAATCTTTAACTAAGCACCTATACAGAGATGTTTTTTTAAAACTGCCAGGAATTTATCAATAGTTTTTAGAATTTCTAATTCCATCTGGCAGTCTATTATATTCCAAAACACCTCTGTACAAGATGCTTCTAATATTTCTATTTAACATTTTACTCTAAAGTATGATGAAAATTAAATAAAATACCAACATACATACAAATCCTCAAAGTATCATTCACATTCAAAGTCTAATTCAATCATCTTTTTTTTTTATACTAGCATACCTCTTAACATTTAAAATACATCCTATACCTCTATTTTAACTAAGCACTTATACAGACATTTTTTTTAAGACTGTCAGGAATTTATTAATACATTTTAGAATTTCTAATTCCATCCGGCAGTCTATTATATTCAAAAAAACCTCTGTACAAGATACTTCTCCTATTTCTTTATTTAACATTTTTTTATAATTAAATTATTTTTATTCCTCAAATTATATTCACATACATACATACATCCATTCCTCTCACAATAAATCTGCGTTAATGTGAACATTTTCCAGTAATTTTTCTAATCTTTTACAAACTTATACTAGTATTACACTAAGTAGAATCGTTTAATTTTTTAAATCAATCTAGTATCATTAAATTTAATTCAACTAATATTGAGCTTTTATAGCAAAAAAAATGATCATACTAGAATTTTCAATGAAATTTCGAATTTATGTACATATAAGAATTTTCTTTCAAGGAAAAACTTGTAGAATAAGCGAATATTGTTCACACATTTCCGAAAAAAAACCAACAAAATCCCAAAATTTCGTCACACTTATGAAATTTTTTCCGACGCTCGAAAGATCGGACCGGATTCACAATTGAAAACCGAAAGAAAAACCCACGAAGAAAAACTGGACACTACCATCTCGTCTTTCAGGATAACACACACATTTTGTAGATCATACGTTATACATATACGTATATGATCTACAAAGAAAATATTAAAAAAAAAAAAAAAACCAGAGAATTTTTAAACGACGCATTTCTAGCAAAGGAGTTTTTCCACCAGGATGCCACACCGTACATCCTGCAGGATGACAATGCACAATGGCTGAGGACATCGTTAGCATACACACAAGTCCTTCCTAAGAGCCGGGTCTGGCATCTTTGATTAACGTCCTTTGGAAAAAAAAAGGCGCCTCAAGACGGACGCTCCGTTTCGTCGAAATTGCGCGCATTCATCGCTCTCCTAACCCCACTTTCTGCCATTTTCTCCCGTGTACGTATAGGGGATGCTTCTCCTTCGGTTTTTCGGTTTTATTCCGGTTCCACGGGCTAATGGCGTGCGCGCGGGGTGATTCGCGCTTCGGTTTTAGTGTAATGACCGGACCGACGAACCGAAAAACTACGGACCGAACGTTAAATTTTATACGACGCGTAAAAACCGGACATACAACTTTGAGAGAGCTTCGGTTCAGTTTTCGGTTTTTCGGTTTACGGCCGCGTAAAGGCGATATGCGTGTCGATAAACACTCTCAGATACGTAACTAAATTTAAAACAACTATTAAATTTAGGGCTTTCTTCTTACGGTGGGAATTATCTATTTTTAGATTCTGACGTGAGCCATAAATCGAATATCCAATTTTTTCTTCAGTTGGAAGCTTTTAACGATTGATGGATGAGAATTTTGAAGTAATAACTTCATTTGAACGTGACGTCAATCGGTTGACTTTTATGACGTCAAAAGTATAATTTGCATACATACATACATATGTACAACTAAATACAGACATTTCAAAAAACAAGAATTAGTTGGAAATCGAAGAATTGGAATTGAGATTGTGACTGTTATATATGTACATACATACATAGTGGACAACGTTTGCTAATTTTAGCATTAATTATTAAAGTTTAGAAAATACAACCAAATCATTATAAATAAGATTAATTTAGCTTCAAAATGACATATTTTTCATTCTCGTAGCGTTATTAGTTTCAGAGGTATCGTTTTTTTTTTGCCAAATTTATTGTGTAGATTAAGAAATATACTATCTAGAAATACAACGGTATTAATTTACCTATATAATGCAATTGTTCTTCCTCATTTTATATATTGTGGTTCATTTTTAAAAATTTAGTAAATAGGGTAATTAGATTAACTACTAACATTAAGATAACATGCTGAATGAATTGAATTAGATGGAAGCTTTAAGTTAATTGTAAATAGGTTTTTGAGCTCTTTCTCCTATTATGCTTTAAACACTAACATTAAAATAAAAGAATCCTTATAAATACTAACAAAATGAACAATGTGTAAAATAGATAATGGTCACTGGACCAGTAGCTATTAAAATAAATAAATAATAAACCTTGTATTTACAAAGTATAGTTGAATTATAGGCATATTATCTTCTTAACCTTCCCACTCTTCTTCACAACTTTGAGATCTTGTTTTCATGGTCAATATTTCATACAACACGTGTTTATTTTATTCATATACAGATCAAATATTATTTAATTTTAATCACTGACTATTTCTGTATGTAAAAACAAATAATATAAGCACGGTTCAAAAGTAAATCAAGTCCAATCAGAAAAAGAAGCTTATTGAAGTACATATGAATAATTTTAATTCCGCGGAATGGATTCCATTAGTGAAAAACTCAAAAACGCATGCATTACTCTAACGAACTCGGTTCATTTTTTTGCAAAACGTATGTACATATATATATGCATCTACGTATGTATGTTTGTACATATATGCGTTTGCGAAACGAATAATTTATAATAATATTCGTAACGGGGTTGCACGTCACATTTAGAGGTTTTAAAATACCCATTTTATGTATACAAGTTAATCTAAAAAGCTTTACCAAGCGCACAAGCCAACTTTTTATGACTCGTCGGGAAAAATAATCATAAATATTATATACGCAAGTGTACCTAGCCTACATTATACTGCGATATGATTATTTTCGTTTAATTCTGAGAAAAGATTTATAGTACTTCATATAATAAGCGCATGAAAATTAAAATAAATTAATATTTATATGAAAAAAATTGCAGATGTGTCTCTTTATATACCTATACATAGCATTTGTATTTTAACGGGGCGTTAAATTAAATGAATATATTACGCTCACGTTCGTATGGAGATTGCGTTAATGAATAATTTAGCAAAAAGGAAAAATACGGCTTTTGCTTATTAAACAAATCGAGTTGTACTATTTAGTACTACGCGATTTTGACGGACGTGTAATTAAATAAATTCACTTGTGCGAATATATTCATTGAAACGTTGGATGTCTCGTTGTTGAATCAAAAGACGACTTGGTTATTTTTCGCTTGTGTTTATTTTCCTTTGCTGAAAAATATCTTCAGTAGCCGAGCGGTGGACTCTATTGAAAATTTTCACTCAAACTTTAGTTCTTTTTTCGTGTGAACTCGAGAACTGCTTTTGAATCGTTGCTCGGTTCGTCATATTCACGTTGTCCAATTAAAATGTACGTTACGCTTTTGAAATGGACTCAAAAAAAAAAATTGTGTATGAAAAATATGTGCTGAATATCATTCGTGATTATTTTTTGTTTGGTTTTTTGATATAGTGCAAAATTTCTATAAATGATTTGTTAATTGCAATCGCCGCTAGAAACGAAATACTTTTTGCGTTGCGGTTCTTGTGTGATAATTGTGTCGTTATTTTTATCGTAAAACCTTTGAAGTATGTTTAGTTTCAATGGAAGAAAAGCTCTTTTATTACATTGGATTGTTTTTAATAAAAAACATCAACTTGAGACGCTCTAGAAGCTTGGTATTAAATTTTAATTCAATCAAAAGTAACAATTGGATGAAATATGTATGATTTTGATATACATATGTACATATGTACATACAGTTACAATAAATCAATTGAAAAAATTCAATACAGTATACTCCCTTATAATGCGGTTAATACGTTTCATACATTTCATTTAAATTTCATAAAAAATAATTTAACAAAATCATTTAAACCAAACCCGGAAACACTTTTTGTACATATTATGTAGTGTTGATACTTATGTAGTCACGCAATATCGCGTTGTACGAGAATCGCGTTATATAAAAAAAGTTGCTCCAATAACGCGAGCGCGTTGTAGGAAATCGCATCGTAAGAATTTGCATTATACGGGGATTTACTCAGAAAAAAATCGTAATACTTTATACTAAAGCAAAGGCTTGATAGACTTATTATACTTTTTATATATTTTTCTCTCTCTCATATGTCAGTAACAAAATCTTTACAGTGAAAGCATATTTCAAGTGAAAATATATTTTCACTGGTATAAATATATTTTTACCAATTCAGGCAGTGGAAATGTATCAAACAATTAATTTACAGTTTCACTGCTCAGTATCGGTGAAAGTATATTAAAGTAAGCATATGTGTTTGTTACTTGTTGATGTTGGCCCAATTCGATGGTGTGTCATTCTACAAGTGTGTTTTAAACGAAACGGTGTTTCGTTTAAATTGTTCCTACACCCATGTAGGAACAATACTACTATGAATCGGACCCAGTTTATAAAAAGCATCTCATTGCAACTCTAAATATACATAATTTAATTGTTCAAATATTCTCAATTGTTATAAAATCAACAAAGACTCATTGAAACTTTAATTCATTGTAAGCGCGTGAAATATCCTCCCAATCTTTTGTAACGATTGGTCATTTCACATCTGTCAAATTTAGTCTCAATGACAGTATATATATATATATTCGCCAGTGAGTATCTGTTAAAATATATTTTCACTAGTAGAAATACATACATACATACATATTTACAGCCGTCCTAAGCCCACTTAACGTAACTGACAAAAATTACGAAAATGAGTTATATGTGTTTTAGGGGTTATGGGAGTGTATTCTTGCGATTTTTCATATAAAAATTAATGTATCTTCACCCAAAAGTGACTTTTTTAAGCTTATAAATCTAACGTATCTGCATGCGCAGAGAAACAGTATCACCAATACTTAGCGAAAATAACGTATCCAATATTTACTTCGGTCACTACCTTATCACGAAAGATTGAAAAGACTGAATCGCTCCACATTGGAGACGATGAGATTAAGAGGTGATTTAATTGAAGTATTCAAAATAATAAATAATCATTATTCATGTGAAATGACCAGCCTCATTATGTTCAATGAGAACCCTCATCTAAGAGGTATCATACTCTTAGACTCCGAAAATAAAAATCAAATAAGATTGTTAGAGAATCATTCTTTTCAAATACATAGAGTGGTTGAAGTTTGGAATAGTCATTAATTAATAATGAATAATTAAGTTTTAAGTTTTAATTTTTTCATAGAATTATCAAAAAACACAATAGAATATAATAACCTCGTGCACTAAAAAAAAGTTTAAATAAATCAGTAATATGTGAAGAAAAACACAAATTTAGAATAAAACTTTCAAGTCCATTTATCTCGATAAGTGGGCTCAGGATGGCAGTGTACATATATCATATACTGGTGAAAATGTGCATGGATATAATTTCACCGAAACGCTAGTGAAAATCGCTGTAACATATATTCTTCTAAATAACTTATTAAAAAACATCATTATTGTTCAAATAAATGCCTATGTAGAATGAAATATTTTTTTAATTGTACGCCTTTCTAAAGTGCGCTCCTACTTACTGCCTTTAATAATAATTCACCGAGACTTTTGATATATACAGTTTTCAAAGTATAACAAACGGCGCAAGGCTTACGAAGGCTCAGCAGGACATTGAGACCTATCTTCACCCTACTTTCCCCATATAAACGGGCATTTTGTTCTGGTCAGGGCAGGGTAAAATATGCGTCGCGCTCAGACGTCCGTTCATTTCTTCGCGGCTGGGCCAGGCCCTCGTCTCGAAAGTTATGTCAGTTGGAAAGAAATATATAAGAAATGCGAATAAGGGATGAAGAAGGTGGGAAAAAGGGGTGGTTGGGGAAAAGTTGAAAAGAGCGACCGAGGGTCGCGAGAAAAGCGCCAACTACCCCACCCGCAATTTATGGCCGATGCAGACTCCTTAGATTAATGGGTCGAAAAATATTTCAGATAAATTACTACTACGTCTGGCGTCATTTTGAACGTTGAAAAATACATCGAGGAGTGTAGGAGAGTGAAAGGAAAGGGGGGGGGGGGGGGGTTAGGTGACTATCCATCAACCTGGTCCGTATCCTGGATGGGGAAAAAGTTTCTACTATCATTATCCCCCTCGGACGACATTCGTCCTTTTACCCCGGTACGATATGCCGTCGAAATTATTCAAAAAACTTCCCCTTTTGACGTTTCGAGTGGAAAAATTTCGGTAATTAGTACTGTAGAGGTGTACTCAAATGTATGTTGTTACGTATTGGAGGTGGTGAAACAGAGAAAAAATGAAAACACAGCACTTGAATGGTGATGATGATGTTTGTTTATTTCACAATTTTATTCGATGGCACAATCACAACAAATTACAAAAGATTTGCATTTTTTTAACAATTCGGAAAAGTTGCGTGTTGGCAACTGTTTAGTCCGTGTGTGTGATTTAGTAGAGAACTCGTCACAACTCGCCGAGTATGCGTGTGTAGTAGTAGAGAGCTCGTATGAGTGAAGTAGAAGTGTGGGAGAAAGCGACTTGAGAAGAAGTCTGGAGGAGACGAAGTAGAAGAAGTAGAAGAAGAAGTGGAAGTGAGGTAAACCTGTGGTTCACATCGTTATATATTTTTTTGAGGTTTGGAGGGATTGCGGGGATGAGGAGATGAGGAAGGGGCAACAGCTGAGTCCTGGATTGATTTCAATTGGTTCGCATGTGTCGCCTGTTGTACTGTCGGACTCTGATTGGTCGATGCCAATTCAGACAAAGGGGAAAGAGAAGAGGGGTACATGTGCAGTAGTCTAAGCTAGTCTAGTCTAGGCTTGAGTCCAGTCAAAACACGCTTTTGAGACCAATTTTGAGACATCGAACGAACAACACCAAGAAATAGAAAAATCGCGTGATTTAAAAAACACATATATCTCCGAATCTCGAGCCAATCAACATTTTTTATTACCAGATTCGTGTTCACTGGGCATAGATCTATAAGAAAAGTCATATCTTGTCTCGGAAACATTTCTCGTGTCGAACAGTGTAATTGGTTAAAATTGTTCAGCTGGTCAGATTGGCGAGTTGAAAAATAATTCGGAAAACAAAATTCATTTAATTTATATCAAAAATGCTTATGTATACGTACATAGGTATTGTGTAAAATTACTAGGTATTTTAAAGAACATTGTATAAACCAGCGGTCGGGAAGCGGCGGCTCCGAAGCCGCATGCGGCTCTTTGTTGTGAAAACCTGCGTGAAACACAACGATGACACATAATTTACACAAAATCAAAATGAATCACATTTCCACAGCTACGTGGCTATAAAAAGCTATGAAATCGTTTTTCAGATTAAACTTTATGATACTTTTTAGTAATAAACTGTCAGACATTAAGAAATATCATGAAGATAACTTTTTTCTCACAATCCATTTCATAAATGAGCAACATTTGATTGAATATATAATCTGAAAATAATATTTTGCAAGATTTTCGCTAATTTGGCTCTTTGCTCGAAAAAGGTTGCCGACCACTGGTGTAAACTGATAAAAGCCCAAATTTGTGTTCGATGAGATGAGTTTTTTTTACTTAATATCCAAAACTGTCATGCGATTTATCGCCTAGTGAAATAATCTAATGCTAAAAAGTGTACCAATAGATCAGTGGTCGGGAACCTTTTACGAGCTAATTAGGGAAAACCTTAGGGAGCCGCAATATATTATTTTAGAATTATATATATGTAGGTATTAAAAATTAAATTAAATGTTACTCATTAATCATTATTGAAATAGATAACTGAAAGATATATGTTATTCTCATGATATTTCTTAACGTTCGACAGTTTATTACTAAAAAAAGTGTTATAAAGTTTAATCTGAAAAACGATCTGAAAGCATTTTATAGCCATGATGTTGTGGAAATAGGATTCATTTTCATCTTTTGGAAATTGTGTGTCAACCATAGATATGCCATTCCAAAAACAAATTTGCCCGGTGAAAGCGTCAGAAGCAACGGGGGTGTGCGGGGGGTCTAAAGTGCGGAGAATTCTCACAAAAAAAAAACTCTTTTTGTATGTCATTTTTCGGACGCTTAGGCCAATCTATGTTATTCTACATCTATCTATGGTATCAACATTTTGCGTTTCACGCAAAACGTTGGATGACAACGAGCGTCGCAAGTTTTCATAAAAAGAGCCGCATGCGGCTCCGGAGCCACCAGTTCCCGACCACTGCAAAAAGATTAATCGCATTGTGTTTCAATCAGCGTTGTACATCTCGCCTTGAGATTTGTTGTTATTGCGATCATAAAGATGTAAAGAGTAAAAGTAAGAGGCGAAGAAAAGTAGAAAAGAAAGAAGGGAAAATCTCAAACGCTCGACATTAATAATTTACGCAACATCGAAATTTTCACGGACGTAAAATTTTATCAAGACTTATGATCCAGTAATAAAAGTGGATTTCGGTAACGTTTTATGGACGTTTTCGAAACACAAATCGTATACATTTTACATCCGTTGGCTGCTAACTCCTACCAACACGCGAAAATCCACCATTTCCTCCCTTAAACCACCCCATTCTTACCCCCTTCTTACCCTCTCGAATGACCCCGTAAAAATTCAATTAAGTGAACATACACCACCACTCGTTCAGCGACTGAAAGAAAATTTCGGTTTTGATTTTACGACGTGGACGCGGTTGAGTGCAAGTGTCGGGCGTTGCTCGGGTCCACTCGACTATTTCTAGCGTGGTTGACATTTAATTTACAATCGACATTATTTTCGATTGAATTCCTTCGTATGAAATCGGCATTGAATTGGACAACGTACTGAATTTTTACTAGTGACTGTGTATATGTATATAAACTCATTAGAATTGGATTGTGTATATGGAGAAAAACCTCTATTGCTAGAGGCATTGGATTACTCAATGAGGTTGCTGGTTTTCGGGACATTTTTTAACTACATACAATGTTACTAACATTGTAAGGTCAATAGATGAGGTGATTCTGTTCTAAGATATATTATAACTTATTATTTGATTAATGTAATTTGATTATATTTAATTTTACTATCAATATGTTAAATGTAATGGTTTTTTTTTCATGTCTCGCCATAGTGACGAATTGGGACAACCTGTACTGTCACTATGGTATAGTTTGTAAAATAAATAAATATGTACTAATTCAGCGGTCGCCAACCTTTCGGACCTCACGGACCACTAAATAACATTCTAAATATGAAATGGTAATTACACTTGCATTTGCACTCCAAGTTATTTGCAAAAAGTTGGATATCACCTTATAATGATAGAAAAATTATAATAAATACACGATATATTCATTATTCATTATGAAAACTGTCAGTTATGATGAATGGATGAAATTGGACAATTAGTGAATGTAAAGAAGAATGAAACTAGGATGGAGTGCTTTTGGAAGAATAAACATAGTTTTTAAATTCAACATTCCGCTATGCTTAAAACAGAAGGCATACGACCAATGCGTACTGCCAGTTATGACGTATGGATGTGAAACATGGATGCTAAATTCAAGAATGATACGTAAGATCCAGTACACACAGAGAAGCATTGACAGATGTATGCTTGATATAATAAGAAGAGATCGGAATAGGAATACATGGGTGAGAAGTATTACCAAAGTGGCATATGTAGCAGAACGTGTGAAAAAGTTGAAGTGGCAATGGGTTGGACAGATAGCGAGAATAATGGATGGCAGATGGACGCAAGAAATACTGGAACGGTATCTGAGAGGATGTGAAAGAAAGCAAGGTAGACCGAGTGGAAGATGGGCTGATGAATTGAGAAGTCAATGGGTGGAGTCAAGTGGATGCAGATTGCTCAAGACATACAGGAATGGAAGAGGATTTGAGAGGCCTTTATCCAGTAGTGGATGGTGAACGGCTGAATATGATGATGATTATGAAAAATGCGGACCATCAAAATTCTCTCGCGGACCACCAGTTGGCGACCGCTGTACTAATTGACATACGTTTGGCCACAGTTACAACGTGGGAAACTGTAAAGCCGCGTACTCATTAGCGATCATGAGCGTGTAATGCAATGCTCGCTAATGTGGACGCCATGTACACACTTGCCGTGCGAACGACTGCGAACGACTGCGAGCCCCTTTGTGTTCGACACCCGAGTGGATCGCCACGAACGTTG
This sequence comes from Parapsyche elsis, assembly GCA_022651745.1. Classification (NCBI taxonomy): domain Eukaryota; kingdom Metazoa; phylum Arthropoda; class Insecta; order Trichoptera; family Hydropsychidae; genus Parapsyche; species Parapsyche elsis. The sequence continues at coordinate 965,353 of JAGVSN010000045.1, forward strand.
CAGAGCGCGCTCAAAGTATGCTCGCGAACGCGTACACACTTACAAAATTTGTTGCATTACACGCTCATGTTCGCTAATGAGTACGCGGCTTAAGGTTACTGTGGTAAAAATTTGTATAAATAAAATAAATACTTCAAACAAAATCAATCTACATACATACATGTGTACCTCAACTTAAGTGATTTATTTATATTTTAATTATTTGTCAACTCGAGGATACGGAAACTTTATTTACTGTTGACATAATAACGAATAAGCAAAATTAGAATTTTTTAAAAATGATTTTAAGTTCATCTTTGACTTGATTTAATATATAAGGTACGTCAGAAGTCGAGTTTTGTATGCTTTCATTTTCTAATATATGTATGTAGTTAAAAGGAAGGTTCAGACAGTTATTAATTAGTATTAAAAATAAATGAAACAAAAATTACAATGTAAAACGATTTTCCTTATACACAAATATTACTATGGATAATTTTATTAATAATTCTATGAATAATTTGATTTAATTTATAAATCAGAATTTCACGCAACATAAATATAATTTGAATTATTAAGTATGGACACGGTAAATTTATGGAAATATTGAATTTTCCCGAACAACTTTTAGGTATCTAACTTTTAATTAGTATTAGTATTAATCACTAGTGTAAGCCCGTTGAATATCAACGAACGTTTGTGTGGGTGAGTATATGTGTATTTAATAGTTTATATAGTTGTTGCATAGATGGCGCGTTATAATACAACACGAAACAATTTAGCCTATTGAGAATTTATATTGTCAAATTGCAGCAGGCCCGTTATTATCTAGTTTGGATCACAGCGTAAGCGCTCACTGTCCCAAACTGGTGATCTCGGGTTCTGGTTTATTAATTATTTACCTAGACGAGCGTTATCAGCAGACGGACACACATAGGGCTATCTAATATATAAAACGCTTAAGTTTGTATGTATGTAGGTATGGGTCATTCGTCAATTACCAGGCGTTGCTCGGGTACGATTAATAGTAAATAGTAGATGTTTTCGGCAGATTTCAGTAGATTTAAGCAGATAGTGCTTCGGGAGCCCAAAAAGGGGCCGACGGGGCAGGAGGGGGGTCTGGGGGGTAGTAAGGGGCCGGCATTGCTTTTCGGGAGTCCAAAAAAGGAGCCGCCGGGGTAAGAAGGAGGGTTGGGGGGTTGGTAAGGGGCCGGCATTGCTTTTCGGAGTCCAAAAAAGGGTCGCCGGGATAGGAGGGGTCTGGGGGGGGTGGTAAGGGGCCGGCATTGCTTTTCGGGAGTTCAAAAAAGGGTCGCCGGGGTAGAAGGGTGGTTTGGTGGGGTGGTAAGGGGCCGACATTGCTTTTCGGGAGTCCAAAAAAGAGTCGCCGAGATAGGAGGGGGGTCTGGGGGGTGGTAAGGGGCCGACATTGCTTTTCGGGAGTCCAAAAAGGGGACCGCCGGGGTAAGAAGGAGGGTTTGGGGGTTGGTAAGGGGCCGGCATAGTTTTTCGGGAGTCCAAAAAGGGGCCGCCGGGGCTTGAGGGACGTCTGGGGGGTGGTTTGAGGGCCGGAATGGAATTTTGGGCTCCCGAAGTAATTTACTAAACAAACACTATATTACATTATATTAATTACACCCCGGGCAAAGCCGGGTAATAAAGCTAGTTACATATATTATTATAATTTTTTTTTCAGAAAAATTCACATTTTACAATGTCCAATAAGCGAGCGCCCACTGTAAGTTGATGTAATCTACAAAATTCATACTGAAATATTGATATATTAAAAATACATAGCTTGGACCTGTTCGCTTCTATGTACATAAAATAGCAACAGCGATTATATTACATGGCTATTACCTTTTTTTTTTAATATTATTGTATATAAATCGATTTTTTAACGACAAAACCCACAATTTTCAACCGATGCTGTATTAAGCGCGATGTTTACACCCACAACAGGCAATTATTGTATTAAATTTAACACGCTCGCTGTGCTTACACACTGTAAGATTATTATTATACATAAAATGAATCTTATTAGGCAATAAAGTATTTACGGTCAAACGTGGACCTTTCCGGATGGTCGAGCGGTAAAAAAAAAAAACCACAACGAAAAAAAAAAAAAGAACACAAAGTTTTATCTGCCAATTAAACCGATGCGATGGCAACACCATTAAGTTTTTATTTCCTAAACGACACAAACGTAAACATAATCATCGATACTGCGAAACTTGGCTGGGGGTGATTTTCCAACCCCCCTACAACCACGATTTTCCAACAACACGATGTTTACACGACGAGAACTTAACGGATATCTTAACAAAAGCGAATCGTCGATATCTCTATCGCACTGCGTATATTATCAATTATTATCACAGACAGTATGCGTGCGTATGTTCGTATGTAAATTTAATTAGTACGATCAACCGCACACAGCTCGGAAGTTTCGCTAAAACCGAAATTAAATGTCACGCAGACTACCTAGTAGTGCCACTTGAGCCGTATGCTAGATTGCTCAACCGCTTATTACGCACTTGGAAATCGTTAACAAAACAAAACCTACCCCCGTGTGAGATTTGCTTTTAAACCTGCTAACTGCTCTTATATACCATAAGGTTATGCGTGCCAATTTATATAATGATACGGTGCGGTCGAAGAGTGTATTTTCAAAATCGAGTTAAATTGAACGTGTACAGTTTTCTGCCGTCCTAAGTCCACTAAACGTAACTGACAAAACAACAATATCTAGATAAATGGACTTATAGTTATACTTTGAAAACTGTATATATCAAAAGTTTCGGTTATTATTAAAGGTAGTAAGTAGAGCGCACTTTAGAAAGGCGTACAATTAAAAAAATCTTTCATTCTACCAAAGGGTAGGCATTTATTTGAACACTAATGATGTTTTATTTACACAGATGATCAATGATCAAAAGTTATTTAGAAGAATATATGTTACAGCGATTTTCACTAGCGTTTCGGTGAAATTATATCCAAGCACATTTTCACCAGTATATGATATATGTATGTACATATATGTACACTGCCATCCTAAGCCCACTTATCGAGATAAATGGACTTGAAAGTTTTATTCTAAATTTGTGCTTTTCTTCATATATTACTGATTTATTTAAACTTTTTTTTTAGTGCATGAGGTTATTTTCTATTGTGTTTTTTGATAATTCTATGAAAAAATTAAAACTTAAAACTTCATTATTCATTATTAACGACTATTCCAAACTTCAACCACTCTATGTATTTGAAAAGAACGAATCTCTAACAATCTTATTTGATTTTTCTTTTCGGAGTCTAAGAGTATGACATCTTAGATGAGGGTTCTCATTGAACATAATGGAGGTTGTTCATTTCACATGAATAATGATTATTTATTATTTTGAATACTTCAATTAAATCACCTCTTAATCACCTCGTCTCCAATGTGGAAAGATTCAGTCTTTTCAATCTTTCGTGATAAGGTAGTGACCGAAGTAAATATTGGTGATACTATTTCTCTGCGCGTGCAGATACGTTAGATTTAATAGCTTAAAAAAGTCACTTTTGGATGAAGATACATTAATTTTGATATGAAACACATCTAACTCATTTTCGTAATTTTCGACAGTTACGTTAAGTGGGCTTAGGACGGCAGAGTAAGTGTGTTCATTTTGTATTGCTTAAATTGCGATCGGACGAAGGGGAAACGAGCCAAAAGACAGAGACCTTTTAAATAAGACTTCTTCCAGATGAATTCAATTAATCCTCTTAGTAAACACCGACTAATTGCAAAGTTTTTCTTGTTGTTTTGAATACAACACTTTGCGAGAGAGTTTCCTCTGTTGAGAAATCTTGCTGTCGCTCGTTTTAAAACGCAATCAACAAGTATTTAAATTACGATCTATCTAAATGTATTCCTTTGAATACACACACAATCAAACAGATGGAAATATATGTACTTGTGAAACCCTATAATTTTTTGATTCATATAAAAATTCATTCCAAATAAACAGCTTTATTGAAATGATAAGACAGTCTCTTTACAGTGTGCAAAATTGTGTAATTTAACCATCTTTGATTATTTGTGTAATACTTTTGTAATAGTAGGTAATTTCTGTTTAACGTTTGATTAATTTAATGATTGGCCAACATTAAACTTGGCTCGTTTTATGGAATAATGTACCCTTGCCTAGTGCGATAAAGCGAACGCTGACTGTAATCATAAACAAAAGTGATATATGTAGTCTAAGAGGGAAAACAATGTGGTATATATGTATGTACATAGGTATTATAATGGTACAAATATTAAAAGTATTCAACAAACGTTAAATAATATACATACACTAGTGTAAGCCCGTTGAATATCAACGGAGCGGTTTCTCATCACCCCCGTACTGAAAAATAATATTAAATTTAATAGTTTTTATTGTTGTTGCATAGATGGCGCGTTATAATACAACAACGTAACAATTTAGCAATGTCGCGAGCCTATTGATATATTGGATGATAGTGTTAGCACGACTTATTACAACCTGGTGATCACGGGTTCAAATCCCACTCGCGCGCGAACGGTTCGTGTCTTTTAATCATTTACCTCGGCGAGCGTTATCATCAGACAGACAGACAGACGGATTTCGGCTATTATATATATATATATAATATAATATACATATGTACGTGATTTTAACCATAGAAAAATGTTTTCAACGTGCCAAATAAATAAATCGATCAAATGTTTTCGTAATTGATTACGTGACAATTTAGCAAAGTCGCGAACCTACTAAGGATTAATATTTTCAAATTATAGGAGGCCTCCCATCACCGAACGCGTTAGCGCTAACTCACCCAACCTGGTGATCACGGGTTCAAATCCCACTCACGACGTTCGTGTTTATTTTAACCTTTACTGAGGCAAACGTTATCAGCAGACAGACAGACAGACGGAGTTGGGCTATTATATATATATATATACAACTAGTGTAAGCCCATTGAATATCAACGGAGCGCTTTCTGAAACCCGTACTGAAAAATAGTTTTTATAGTTGTTGCATAGATGGCGCGTTATAATAACAATTTAGCAAAGTCACGAGCCTATTTGTTATCATTATTATTATGGTTTGGCTCACCGCGTAAGCGCTCAGTGTTCCGAATCAGTGATACCGGGTTCAAATCCCACTCGTGCGACGTTCTGGTTTTTTTCTAATTATTTACCGAGACGAGCGTTATCAGCAGACAGACAGACAGACAAGCGGAATAGGGCTATTGTATATATGATATGTAGATACATAAATTAGAACACATCTCATTTTACGGACAAGTCACATTCTTACGACTTTTGAACAAGGCAAAAAAAAAAAAAATTATAGGCACTTACTTAATTCGAGCAAGAGTCAACGGCACGCGATTTAGCCGAGTTCAAAATTAGGAGTCTTCGCGCACAACTGGAGGCTTTTTCGTTTGTTAATTTCAAATTTCCGTATCCTGTACTGGAATACAGGGGTTTGGGGGGTTTTTCCAGGGGCCCAACCCTTGGATGATATCGCAATCGAGAGGGTGGGTTTGGTTGCTTTAGTAATAATTACGCGGCAGGTCGAAAGTGCCGCGGGCTCCAATGATCTCCCTGTGACTAATGCGCCCTCGGGGACCCTTTCCAGGGTTTGTTACCCCTGAAATCGGCACGAGGGGGTGTGGAGGGGGGTTGGGGTAAGACCACCTGTCACTAGGGCTTACCGACGTCTCTGCCAAAAATGCTATAAATCTAGCAGATTTACGCGAAACACCCTCCTCCCCACAAAACATACAATTCGTTACATAGAAATACGTCAATATCGATACAAAAAGGACAACAAAACGTTTGAAAATCGAATGATGAATTAATACAATGTAAAAAGCTAAATACATAAAAATATATGTACATATGTATATGTATTATTTATTTTTTTTATTTATATAATACAGTAGCTGAAGCTAATTAATTATAATCGTTAATAATTATAGGGCAATTGTGTCGACGTTAAAATGGTCAAAGGTCAGAAAATCGACTCAAAATTTTATATTTATGTAATGGTTGGAGCAGCGTTTCCCAAACTGTGGGTCGCGATGTATTGAGAAGAATGTGTGCGAGTGAACTGGATGCAGATTGCTCAAGACAGACAGGAATGGAAGAGGATTGGAGAGGCCTTCATCCAACAGTGGATGGTGAACGGCTGAAAATAAAATAAATATTTCACAAAAGGTTTATGAATGACACCTGTTTACTATTTCAAATTTATTGGTTAGCATAAAGAAATGTGAAGATAACCAAATTCGAACAGCTTTCCGGTTCATAAATGAGTACGAAAAAAGTACGTTGCCGCCCCCAAACTTGTCAAATTAGCAAGTTTTTCCCAGATTTTGGTTCTTAGCTCGTAAAAGGTTCCCGACCACTGAACTAAAGAATCTAAATTTTTTTTTGTTATACATAGATATTGTATTGTGGTTCATTATAAAATACTAGTGTAAGCTCGTTGAATATCAACGCCCGCTGAATTTTAAATATCGTAATATCGTAATAGAGATCCCCATTACCCAAATCGATCGATCCCCGATTACTATTTATATTATAATTATTAATTATTATATATTCTGCTATTTTGTAAGTGAGTTGTAATAAAAAAAAAAAATAGTTTATAAAGCGCCATCTAATTGATCCAACGGAAACGATAATTTTTCAGATAATTTAATTATATACCCAATAATTTAATTTTTTATTATAATTATTAATTATTAATTATTATATATATAATAATTATAATTTTGTAAGTAAAAAAAAATAATAGTTTTTATAGGTAGGTAGGTAGGTATGTAGGTAAAGCAGTCAAGTTCGTGTATATATGTAGGTAAAAAAGGTCTCTCTTAGCGAGCGCCCGTAGCTGATACGTTAGCGTTCTCAACTACTAACTTGTCGTTCCGATTTCGAACCCCACTCATTCTGGTATTTTAATTATTTTTCCTCATTTCCTATTTATTTTAACCATAGGTAATGTTTAAAAGGACAAAATCAACTGACCGCGATAGAGTGAGCGTTAGCGCGATACCTCTTGAGCGCGAGGTCGTGGGTTCGAACCCCACTCCCCACTGCCAAGTTTTTTCCCAATTTTTCCTCAGCGAGCGTTATCAGCAGACAGACAGACAGACGGATTTCGGCTATTATATATATAATGTTAGATAAGTCAACTAGAGATAGATTACAAATATTTCAAAATAGAGGTATTAAATGTATTTTAAATGCGGATAGGTATGCTAGTATAAAAAAAGATGATGATTGAATTAGATTGGTTGAATGTGAATGATACTTTGAGGATTCGTATGTTCGTATTTATATTTAAGTTAGATAATAATATGTTACCATCATATTTTAGTAAATTTATTGTGAGAGGAATGGATGTTTGTGAATATAATTTATATAATATATAATTAGAACTATTGAAAAATTTCTGGCAGTCTTAAAAAAACATTTCTGTACAGGTGCTTAATTAAGGATTATATAATTAGCTTAAGCTACTGTATTATATAAATACATAAATAGATACACCAAATTTCAAATTTTCAATTTTTTCGCTCGTTACCCGACATTACCGAAACGTTCAGTATTTCAACGAATTTTACATGTCCGATAAGCGAACCGTGTGAAATTGTGAAATTCCACGTTTGATGTTGTATTTGCGTACTCGAAATTTGTATCGATCTTGCAGACTCGAGTCTGATGAATATTTTAAAACGTCTGCGTTTGACACAGTTTCTCGGAAAACCGCTCCTTAAATCAGGACCGAAACACCCGGTCCGGTCTAAAACCGGAAGTTCGTCTCGGACTTTCCCAACCTACCCTCCACCCCAGTTTCCCAACTCCTCGTTAACGCAATTAATCAAAAAACAAGTTATAAACGTTCGCGCGCACGTTTGAACAACTCGTCGGCCATTAATAATTGCCAACGTTGCGAATTTGTCAATCAGGACGCACTCATTAATCCACATTGCATTGCCGAATTATACACATTGGTCCTGAATGATTGTCCAGTCAATCCTTTTCAATTAGCCGGCCTATAATTAATCGTATCCGAATTGCGGCTCATTTTAATGCACTCTGCGTAATAAACCCGACTGCGTCGATCAAATTTCAATATACATAATCCTTTTATGTAGATTTGTGGGCTCAAAATTTAATCGTGTATGGTCGTCGTGACGAACAAATCCCCGACAAATTAATTTCGATGTATGCATAGCATACATATATGCATATTCGAGCGTATTGTAGACTTTGATCCCACGGTGATGTCGCGCACTTGTTAACACTTCCCCCACTGTGCTGAAAAAATCCGCTAGCCCCGGAGTTGGACGGTATATATCCAATTAAAAATGTGTGTTTTAAATTGAAATAATGCAAAATCTAGCAGAGTAATTATCGTAATTAGCTATAAAAATCGTTTTGTCATGTATTAAAGCAAGCCGGTTAAAGCTGTATAGTATAGCGATTGTCAAAAATGAAAGCATTTCAAAGTCTAATAAAGTGATTCCGCGCAAGACATGATTTAATTTTTGATGGGCGATTAAAGAGGGCCAAAGGTGACTTGGGAGGGCTTAAGATAATTGATAATAATTTGTCGAAGGTTAAATGTTTAGTTTATGCGAAATTAATTAAAATTAATAACCTTAAATATTAAATTGTTCGTAAATTGTAATGAAAAGTGTTACACGCTTCAGTAAAGTACGTAGGTACTCGTACAATAACAGTGACGTAATTTATTTAAAAATAAAACAAATGACCTTGAACTCTTTTTTTTTTACGTGATAAGTGTTGTGACATATTATCCTGAATGCTAATTTTTTAAATTAAATATATAATACAAAGAAGATAATGCGAAGCACGTGTTTGCGTATTTATGTTGTATGTATCCACAGATGGAAAATTAAGAAAAAAAAAATGCATACATTTATATGTACATATATATGTATGTATGTAATAGTAAAATGTTTAGGTATTTTATACAATACCCAAAATGGTCAAGTAAAGTGCAAAATGTACTGTGTGCTTCATAATTTTTGATAGAAATAATACGCATTAAGTGTTTGAAAAGGATACATAAAAAAACTGGTTTAAATTTTTCTTCGGGATTCACTGATCAGATTGGTGAGATAAAAATTTACTCATTTCATTCGTTGCATAAAACGAATGCGGAGATTTCACCCTTTGCCTGTAACATAATATACAACAATTGTACATATATTATATAATATAGTGTAAGCCCGTTGAATATCAACGTATGTTTGTGTGGTGAGTATATGGCGCGTTATAATACAACAACGTTACAATTCAGCAATTTAGCAATTTAGAGATATATTGTTAAACCGTAGCAGGTTCTTCATCGCCTCCGTTGGATGATAGTGTTAGCACGACTCATTCCAACCTGGTGATCACGGGTTCAAATCCCACTCGCGCGCGGACGGTTCGCGTCTTTCAATCATTTACCTCGACGAGCGTTATCAGCAGACAGACAGACAGACGGATTTCGGCTATTATATACATAACTAGTGTAAGCCCGTTGAATATCAACGCCCGCTGATTTTTAAATTACGTAAAGCGCTTTTTTAATAGAGATCCCCACTAATTGATCGCACGGTTGTAAGTGACAAAAAAAAAAATAGTTTTTATAGCGCCATCTATGTATTATTAGCAGAGTCCCTTTTGTAGGTAAAGCAGAGTCACGATCCCTTGTACAGGTAATGTTTAAAAAAAAAGGACCAAATCAACAACGGGACGTGGCGTATGCGTTAGCGCGATTACTCCCGACCTGGCGTCCCGGGTTCGATCCCCACTCATTCTGGTTTTTTAATTATTTTTCCTCATTTCCTATTTATTTTAATTATAGGTAATGTTTAAAAAAAAAAAGGACTTAATTGACCAAGGGCGATAGCATATAGCGTTAGCGTGATTACTCTCGAGCTTGCGGTTCTGGGTTCGATCCCCCACTCTTTCTGGTTTTTTAAATTATTTTTCCTCAGCGAGCGTTATCAGCAGACAGACAGACAGACAGACGGATTTCGGCTATTATATACATAATAATATAACAAAAATTAAACCACCCACAGTCAAGCGGCAAAATAAACGTACAAAAGCGTCTTTATTTACATTATACATTGTTATTCTCAAATGTTAATTTCAGATTGCGCGATACGAGTCCAAAGCGCGCGCATTTCGCAGTCTCGAGAGACTCGTCTTTGCATTCAAATTGCGACCGTTACAAAACTATTTTCGCGCAATTGAATGTTTCTCACGGTCTGATTACATCGCCGATTGGCCGGAAGTTATTGTAAAAGCGCGGATAATGCGACTACGTTGAGAGATAATCTCGAGAAATAAGAGGGGTTTGATAAATATAACGATCCGTCGCAATTTTCACTCGCGGCAATTGCCGAAACAGTAGCAGAGGGGGTGGAAAAACTCACCCTCTACGGTCACGTTGGGGTCTTTCTTACCCCACAAAAGGAGCGGAATGATTATAATGGCAAGAATAAATCCTCGCCTTTAGAAAACAATACAAAAAGGGACGGGGAAAGGGGAAGGGTGAGGTGCAAAGAAATATCCCTTAGATGTAACTGTGTAAAAATTCGCTTATAAACGAATGAACAAAAAAAAAACGAAGCAAGACAAAAAATATATATGAGAGAAGGAGCCGCCCACCCCTCAGTTGGCAACACTTTTGCGGGGAATTTGAATAAAACGAAGTGAAAAAGTTTTGCCCCCGTAATGCTGTTCGCTTTCTAAAAAAAAAAAAAAAAAAAAAATCGTAGGTGGCCATTTTAAAGCGGTGGGATTTCAACGCTCGCTCGTTATGAATAACTAAGAGAGTCTGGTGGTGGGAAAAAAAAGGAAACTAATGACATTTTTTTTTTTCACAATATTCGACGATAAGAGGGGCGAATCCATTAGCGATCTGATGATCTCCGCGTGACACGAACCGGCCCTGGAAAATCTAGGAATACATTAAAATACATTAGAATATTTTGACAAAAAAAGTAAGGGAAAGAGTCATCAACTGTATGTATGTATGTATGTATGTATGTATATTTGAATGTGTGCGGGCTGTCGTTCGAAATAAATAGAGGAATTTTTTTTTTTTTAATATTGCCCTTAAGTTACCGTATAAATCAAAGGCTTTCAAAAGCGATCATCGCAGAAAAAATAAATAATATTACATAATTTATCACAACGACAGAAAAATAGCCAAAATAGTATACTGCCGTCCTAAGGCCACTTAACGTATCGTAACAATATCGAGATAAATGGACTTGAAAGTTTTATTCTAAATTTGTGTTTTTTTTTTTTTTTAGTTGCTTGAGGTTATTGTCTTTAGTGTTTTGATAATTCTAAGGAATAATTAAAAAAAAATGAATACTTTAGTAGTTACGTCACTTCATTATTCATTATTGTTGTATACATATGACTATTCCAAACTTCTACCACTCTATTTGAAAAGAATGAATCTCTAACAATCGTATTTGATGTTTCTTTTCGGAGTCTAAGAGTATGACCTCTTAGATGAGGGTTCTCATTGAACATAATGAGTTTGGTCATTTCACATGAATAATGATTATTTATTATTTTGAATTCTACAATTAAATCACCTCTTAATCACCTCGTCTCCAATGTGGAGAGATTCAGTCTTTTCAATCTTTCGTGATAAGGTAGTGACCAAAGTAAATATTGGATACGTTATTTTTACTATTTCTCTGCGCGTGCAGATACGTTAGATTTAATAGCGAAGACATTAAAATAGAGGAGGTGGTAATTGAAAAATTCCTGGCAGTCTTAAAAAAACATACAGGTGCTTAGTTAAGGATGACATAATTAGCTTAAGCTACTGCATTATATAAATAAATAAATAAAAAATGACTTTTTATTAGAAGTCTCAGTTTTCTTCAATAAATATTTAAATTTAGATACAAAACGTCATACAGTGAATAAAGACCTTACATACAATACAATAATTGCAATGAGATTGACAATTTCTCAATCTTTTCAATTTTTTTTTTCAGTTCAAAAACTAGCACGACACTTCTGGCGTGCGCGCATAAACAGTCGTGTTTGCGTTGAAGATTCGTGTCAAAGTCGGACAAGGCTTTATTGTAAACCCACCTTCTTCTACCCCACACAAAGAGGGTTAAGAAGAGGTGAGGCACAGTGGAGAAATAAGGGATGATGGGGGGGTTGAAAGAAGGCAGGGTAAGAAAGCTTGTCGCCAACAAAGCGAATATCGGATCGCCCTGAGGGGGTCGTAATAAATAAGACGGTTGAACGTTTGGCGAGAAAACAATTTTATGTCCTTTTAATCTGATTAAAGAAATCCGAAGCCGCAAAGCGTGGCCGCGGGGGTCCAATCCACCCCCCCCCCAGCAAAATGCTTTGAGGCTCTCTCACTCGTACGCGGATGTGACCCTAAGGGCAAAATTGCAAGCTTACATTTGCTCCATATTTCGGCTTCACTTTTTTTCGTACTCAACCCCCCCCCCCACACACCCCTCTCATTTTAGGGTACGAAATAAAATCCGAATTTTTTTCCACATTCCCCTTCAAGACCCCTAGGGCTGTTCATCCGTTGAGTCACCACATTTTTCATGATTATAGTACGGCGTGAGCGCAAGAAGAGAAAAATCCCTTCATAAAATTTCGCGAAATCCTCCGCTGTGCGTACTTTCGATTTTACTCACTCGACTTTGAAGCGTAATAATATATGCGTAAATGATCGAAAATCATTTGACTTTTTTATTGGCCCCGTACATACATACATAGCTTCCAATCATACCGCCTAAACCGTTCATCGAGATAAACTCCTCGTTATTCGTCGTTTATACGCAAAATTCGCATTATACGATTATTCGATTACACTAGGCGGAATATCAACCGTAGATTTATTACAATAATAAAAATAAACTTTGTAAATCAATGGCCTAAAATAATTTCACTTTATCATAGCCCTATAGTACCTTTTTATACATGTAAACTTTAACTATTTATGTATCTTCAATCTAAAACAGCGGTCGGGAACCGGCGGCTCCGGAGCCGTATGCGGCTCTTTGTATGAAAACCTGCGGCTCTAGCTGTCATCCAACGTTTTACGTGAAACACAACAATCCTATTTCTAAAACTTCGTATCATCACAAATGAGCCACATTTAATTTAATTTGACACATTCTTCGCAATTCATCAGCCCATCGTCCACTCGGTCTGCTTCGCTTTCTTTCACATACCGGTATTTCTTCTCGCTATGTGTCCACTTCAACTTTTTCACACGTTCTGCTATATCTGCCACTTTGGTCATACTTCTTACCCGTGTATTCTTCTTGCGATCACTTCTTGTTATACCAAACATACACCTTTCCATGCTTCTCTGCGTGCACTGAATCTTACGTAACATTCTTGAATTTAGCATCCACGTTTCACATCCATACGTCATAACTGGCAGTACGCATTGGTCGTATGCCTTCTTTTCTAAGCATAGCGGAATGTTGGATTTAAAAACAATGTTCATTCTTCCAAAAGCGCTCCATCCCAGTTTTATCACATATGTATGTAGGTCTAAAATGTTATCCAATCCCATTTTTTTTTTCACGAATTGTTTCACAAACAATTTCACACAAAAGTGAACTAAATCTAAGCGAGACAACATTTAAATATCGACGTTCTTGTTGATCTCCAATCTATTATATCATTTTCAGCCGTTCTGTTGGGTGAAGGCCTCTCCAATCCTCTTCCATTCTTGTCTGTCTTGAGCAATCTGCATCCACTTGACTGCACACATTCTTCTCAATTCATCAGTCCATCCCACTTTGTTTTTTTTCACATCCTCTCGGATACAATTCCAGTATTTCTCCCATCCATTCTTCTCGCTATGTGTCCACTTTAACTTTTTCACTTTTTCACTTTAGTCATACTTCTTACCCATGTGTATTCCTCTTGCGATATCTTCTTGTTATACCATGCTTCTCTGCGTGCACTGGATCTTACGTAACATTCTCAATTTCAGCATCCACGTTTCACATACACAGTACGCATTGGTCGTATGCCTTATTTTTGAGGCATTGCGGTTTCATTCTTCGTTTTATTTATATGTATGCCACTTTAGTCATGCTTCTTATCCATGTATTCCTCTTACGGTCTCTTCTTGTTATACCAATCATATGTATATATTTATGTGTACACTGGATTGTGCGTAGTATTTTTGAATTTAACGTAATTTTGAGTTCATCATCATTATTCTTCTCGCTATGTGTTCATCCCAATTCGATACCCGATCGTTGTATTTTTACTTTTAAAAATCGTTCCAAATAGTTATTTACGAATTAATTGTATACATGTGTACTGATCAATTTATAATGCAACCCAAAAGTGAATTTCACATTTTTTGGTATTCGATTATTATTTTGAAATTATTTCTTTATGTAGGTGTATACAGTAGTACTCGTATAATTATTTGAGGGTATTTTTAACATGTTGTCTCAAAAGCGGATGAAGAATAGTTACGGTGTTGTATCGATTCGTAAATATTCACATACATATTTAGTAATTATTAAATAAATAAATAAATATTAAATATTTAGATATCGATTTCAATACGATAAATATTAAAGATAGATTTCGATTTACGATAAGATCTCGTACGGAGTGAAGTTCAAAGGGAATCGTTTCCTTTCAGCGAAATTGCGATTCGCCATAATTTACAAACATCTGTAATTGTCCTGTAATAAATAATATTGTCTTTGTGTTCGAGAGTCCCGGCGTGGATCATTACGCTTGATTTATTCAACGTATTTCAGTTAAAATGTACCCCGGTCCCGCCGTTTCTTTCATTATCAACATTAAAGGGAAACTCGACAAGAAAAATTGTAACGGTGTGTCGCGCGAGAAAAGCACCTGCCCACCGAGAAAAAAAAAACCGTTTTTATCATTTTCGGCTGAACGAAAAAATTCCCATCCGTAATTGATATTAAAAAACTTTCGAGACGAAATTTATAAATTTGAAAATATTTTATCTCCTTGCAAAAAAATCGACCTTTTGAAACCCTTTGAAACTGTCGACACAAAAAGCTAACGTAGAATATGTCTATCTACGTAAAAATATCGCGATGCTAAAATAATTAGTTGTGTATGAATGTAAAAATATAATATTAGTGCACATCTATATCTATATTATGTATATAAAAATGAATGTCTGTCTGTTTGTTTGTTTGTCTGTCTTTCTGTCTCTTATAGGCTCCTAAACCACTCAACCGATCGCGATGAAACTTTCAGGACTTATTGTGATCATGCCGGGGATGGTTTCTGTGAAAAAAAATCGGGAAAAAACGGGAACGGGAACGGGTCTGCTCACGCGTCAGATAACGTACTAGGAACGGGAACGGGAACGGGATCTGGAATCGGGAAAAAACGGGCACGGGCACAGGAACGGGCCTGCTCACGCGTCAGATAACGTACTAGGAACAGGAACGGGATCGGGAACGGGATCGGGACTGGGATCGGGATCGGGAACGGGAACGGGAACGGGATCTGGAACGGAAAACGGATCGGGAACGGGAAGGGGATCGGCATCTGGTCTATATATATAAAAATGAAAATCTGTTTGTCTGTCTGTCTGTCTGTCTCTTATAGGCTCCTAAACCACTCAACCGATCGCAATGAAACTTTCAGGATCATTGTGATCATGCCGGGGATGGTTCCTGTGAAAAAAAAAAGGGATAAAACGGGAATGGGAACGGGAACGGGCCTGCTCACGCGTCAGATAACGTACTAGGAACGGATCGGGAACGGATCGGGAACGGACGGGAACGGGATCAGGATCGGGGCGGGACCAGGATCTGGAATCGGAAAAAAAACGGGACGGAACAGGAATCTGGAATAGGAACAGGAACGGGAACGAGAACCGGGAACGAGAACGGGATCGGGACTGGAACGGGACGGGAACGGGCTGCTCATGCGTCAGATAACGTACTAGGAACGGGAACGGATCGGGATCTGGTCTGGAACTTATAGGCTCCTAAACCACTCAACTGATCGCAATGAAACAGGATCATTGTGAACGGGATGGGGCGGGATTGGGAACAACGCATAGGAACGGGAACGGAACGGGCCGGGTCATGCCGGGTCAGCTAGTTAAATAATAAAAGTGAAGTCACACATACAATATTTGAATAAAAAGTTTCCGACACTATTTATTCTATGTATATTAAGATCGCAATTATCTTTCAAATTGTAAAAACTTTGTTATTTATTTATTTATTTACAAAATAATACCACAGTAGCCTTACAGTTTCCCAAATCGTTACTGTGGCCAAGCAAGTACATCATAAAAAACACAAATTTAGAACAAAAGTGTTGGATATATATCCATAAAATAATACACTAAAATCTTATATTTAAAAACATCTCAACTAACCCCCCATTACTAACATTAAATAAGTCAATGTGTATGGCTTCCAGGTTGAGTAATTTAATCAGGATGGATAACAAATTATGTTCTTCGAGGAACCTAAACTGACCTGCTACGTCAAAAGTCAATCATCAAGGATTTTCGGACTATGCAACAGGCCAATCGATAATTTGTGAAAATATTTTCACAGATAAAGACTCCAGGGAATTAAACTAATTAATCAATTATTAAAAAATTATTAATTATCTACCTATGTTTATATAGGTACATACATACATATGTAGACCATTTCAAAACTCCATCTACGAGTAGGTCCAACTGTCGAAGAGCTGAATCATTATCCGATTCAACCACTCAAACAAAAGAATTTCAGTATGCTTTAATAACTTCAACAATATTATTGATATAAATTTAAAAAAGCAAAGAATCCAAATTGGATCATTGAGGTACTCCTGAATAAGTTAAATATTCAGTGGAAATCTTGGAGCAGTAATATATATACAAATTGTCTACGATTTTCAAAGTAGCTTTTAAACAGTTTCATCATATTATTACCCGTTCTACCAAGATTCCATTAATAAATTGGAAAAAATTAATAAGAAGTTCCAGGTTTCGTCTTTCTTCTGAAAATTCCCATGATTATATCTCCCTGCAAACCAGGAGGACGGTCTCGGATGTCTGCTTCATATTTAAACTTTTAAACAATTTATTAGACAGCTCTTACCTACTAAGTAGGATCCTTCTACATTGTCCCCCTAGACCTGTCAGAAATCCTCCGTTGTTTCATTTGAATCTTTGTTCCACTAACTATTCACAAAACTCCTTCATTTGTAGATCCTGCTCGTTCTTTAACAAAATCCTGGCAAGTATAGATCCTTTTCTCTATTCTTTGCCCTCCTTTAGATTATCTTTACTTAAGTTCCTTTCCAGCTCCTAAGTTCATTTCTTGTTTTGATCTGTTGTTCGTTTGTAACTATTTTGGCTGTAGTGTATTGTGTGATATTAATACTATTTTGTATTTATATTTTATATTGTATACTATAAGCTGTTTGTTACATAAATAAAATCACACATACAAAATAGACTAGGATAGAGCCACGGATATCTCCTACAGCCTTGCGTAAAGAGATCTGATATGAGGGGTATAAAATCAAAACTCACAAAGTCCACCCAAGTGAAATTGTGGGAAATCAACAAAAACTGTTTTCTCATCACATTCCACATTTTTAAAATATTTCTTTGTGTTAATGTTTTAAATGTAAACCAAAAAATATTATTAATTAGAAAAATTATGATATATGTATAATCCTTAAAATACAGAAAATTATCGATTTAATTTTTGAGATGGTGAGTTTTGCAACTCAAGTATGGGAGTTTGAGAGTTTTGATATTCATTCAGTTGGATTTTGTGACTTGTGAAATTGACTATGGGGAATGACAGTAAAAATTGTCATCGTAATAACTAGCTCCCATTGGCTGAACTGGAGAATGTTAGTTTTGAAACCCACTGGTACATGGAGTTTGTGAGTTTTGAAAATAAATGCCATTTTAAACCCATTCTTACAGTGGAATTAGAGAATTATGCAAAATTTGAATTCATCAGTAGGTGCGTAATATGACGAAAAAAAATAAAATCTCATTTTTGGTCTATTATGGAGTTTGTGAGTTTTGATTCTGTACACCTCATATACCTTTTCTGCACCCTTTCCAATTTTACGCAGTGTGCTTTAATACTAGGACTCCAAATAATTGCCGAAAATTCCAAGATGCTCCATACTAATGATTCACAAAAAATCAAGGCACTCTGAAGCGGCTTACTGACTTATGAAAACAGTAAAATAAAACCTCACTCACTTATATGCATACGTACATACATATGTATGTAGGTTTTCGAAACGTTGAAAACTCGGTCGTTCGAGTCAGAGAGCGACATAAATAAATTAACGAGACCCACGCGGAATATTTAACACGTTGCTCGAGCCACCCCCCCAAGACTAAGTCTAATGCCAATTCATATTATCTGGTACCGTTTGATTAAGGGCCAAATAAAGGTGGGCCTCAAGTGCCGCCAGAGGACCAATAAAATAAGCCACCTGACTTTTACGGCAGCTTTTAGGACGTCAGGCTACCTCTCTCAGCTTCCTGCTGGCACTTTGTCTTCATCTAAACAAATTACAAGGATATCCTCCGCTTGGATTTCACGGTACTATACCACACCATTTTAAAACTTTTACTTTTGTTAGGTGACTTGATTATTTTACCTCAATTGCGCCCATTGTACTCGCGCTGAAAGAAATTGTCACAACCTTATTCAAATGTCGAGTGTATAAGGGGGACCTTACGAGAGTGTTTCTCAAACTGTGGTTAGTAGAATTATACTGCCGTCTTGAGCCCACTTAACGTAACTGACAAAAATTACGAAAATGAGTTAGGGGTTATGGGAGTGTATTCTTGCGATTTTTCATATCAAAATTAATGTAACTTCATCCAAAAGTGTCTTTTTTAAGGTATTAAATCTAACGTATCTGCACGCGCAGAGAAATAGTAAAAATAACGTACCCAATATTTACTTCGGTCACTACCTTATCACGAAAGATTGAAAAGACTGAATCGCTCCACATTGGAGACGAGGAGATTAAGAAGTGATTTAATTGAAGTATTCAAAATAATAAATAATCATTATTCATGTGAAATGACTAATCTCCATTATGTTCAATGAGAACCCTCATCTAAGAGGTCATACTCTTAGACTCCGAAAAGAAAAATCAAATAAGATTGTTAGAGATTCATTCTTTTCAAATAGAGTGGTTGAAGTTTGGAATAGTCATATTTATACATTAAAAATGAATAATGAAGTGAGGTAACTACTAAAGTATTCATTTTTTTTTTTTAATTTTCCTTATAATTATCAAAACACAATAGAAAACACAAATTTAGAATAAAACTTTCAAGTCCATTTATCTCGATATTGTTGTTTTGTCAGTTACTTTAAGTGGGCTTAGAACGGCAGAGCAGGTAACAAGATACATATAATTTTTATGAAAATTTCGAGATTTTACTTTACTTAACCTCACATGACCTTACTTAACCATACCTAAACTCACCTTATCTTACTTAACTTTATACAGAACCTAGCCTAAATGAATAAATCAATTTTATAAGAAGTAATAATATTAATTGTGCGACGTTCGTCTCTCGCCAATATTAATATTTAAATAGTCATTTTTAATACATACAAATTATAGGATCGATAAGCTGCGTTCTAAGGTGATCCATCATCGTTAAATGAACCCGAAAATATGAATGCATCATTGATTATGTTTTGGTTGTTGGGAGAGGAATCAATGTGTGTAAAATTCAAATGATTAACAATGCTTGTCACTGCGTGAGCGTAGTTTATGCACAATTGCTAAACGCTACAGCCACCGACTCGCCATGTCGTCAAATTGAAAAACACTGACTTATATAATGTTGGATGTGTTGTATGCTGTTGTGATGGAAATTTATCATCGTTTTGAATTTAAATTCTGATCGTTTTAAAAATCATTTATGTTGGTATTTACACAGTAGCCGTAAGTATTGGAAGTGGCTCGTATACGTCTTGAATATTTCAACGAAGCTGAAACGTATTTGAGGCGAGTCGCTTCAGCTGAAAGAAAGCGGGAACTTTCTATCGTCCCTGAATTAATTACCTGTCGAAAAATTTCAAACGAATCGAGTGCCTCGCGAATAAATTGCATACAAAATTGATTTTCCCTCCGAGCGGAAATTTCTTATTCAATACAACAAACAATGGAAACTTTCGTTGCGGGATTTTCTCCCCGGTGAGAAATGGAATATTCTTAATCAAAATTAAACGAACGATACGAAATATGAGTAACAACCGGAAATACACCTTTTTCGCACACTGTACGTACCTACATATAAATTGTACGATCGCGTTAAAGGTTCTGTATTGATATTTGAACCACGCAACGTTTAAATTACGTACGAAAAAAAAGCTCTGGCGATATTAAATATGTTTCCGGTTGAGCGAATCAATTTCGCATTTGTGTTGAAAGCAATCAAATGAAAAATGTGGTGAAATGAATTATCCGACCATTACTGGAATGAGGGACGCATGGGATGAAAGTAATCTCGTGTTTGGACTATCATAAATTAAGAACCGCTTATTGCTTCACAACCTGTGGCTCGCGAAAACCAATCAATCGATTATTTATTTTAATTCGTTGATTTTCGTTTTCGACATACACTTTTTTTTTTTTAACAAATTTTCCGCCTTTCAACGCAGCTCGCCGAGATTTCGCGGTCGTTTTCACACAGCCTCATGCGATATTCAGTTGCCAAAGTGTCACGAGTCAACTACCTATAGCCACGTGAACCCACGTGGTTCACACATGTGAGATTTTTATCATGCGACAGCCGCTGTAAGTGAATCCTGGTACGGCGCGCGTCGTGAATCGCTAACGGCCCAAGCAGTTACGCCGCAAAGTGATAAGCTTTTTTCACACTTTTAAAGCGATATTGTAAAAAATTCTTTTAGATTAATAAAAAACATACCTTTGCACTTGTAATTATAAAAAAAAATATTCAAAAAATGTATTAAAAGTATTTTTAATTATTTTTTAAAAAATACGTATACGCGTTCTGAATGATATAAATATCACTCACACAGTCTAATACGCAATTGTAATTGTATTCCAAATATGATCAGGTAATTATGTAGAATGCACGTCAATCTTTAATCATCATCATCATTTTCAGCCGTTCACCATCCACTGCTGGATGAAGGCCTCTCCAATCCTCTTCCATTCTTGTCTGTCTTGAGCAATCTGCATCCACTTGACTCCACACATTCTTCTCAATTCATCAGCCTTCACTACAATTCCACTCGGTCTACCTTGCCTTCTTTCACATCCTCTCGGATACCATTCCAGTACTTCTCGCGTCCATCTGCCATCCATTCTTCTTGCTATGTGTCCAGCCCATTGCCACTTCAACTTTTTCACCCTTACTGCTATATCTGCCACTTTAGTCATACTTCTTACCCATGTATTTATTTTGCGATCTCTTCTTGTTATGCCAAGAAGAGATCTTTCCATGCTTCTCTGTGTGCACTGGATCTTTCGTAGCATTCTTGAATTTAGCGTCCAAGTTTCACATCCATACGTCATAACTGGCAGTACGCAATGGTAGTATGCCTTCTTTTTCGTTTTTAAGCGCTTAATTTTTTAGTAATAAAGATTTTTCCCTTGATTTTTATTTTATTTATTTAAAATACATGGGCAGGCGGCATAGCCGATGGAGCCCAGAGGTCTGACATAATTTATACATTTATACAATTCTTAATTATTTATATTTGAAGGATTACAAAAATCCATTTGTGTTCAAAAACTTATCGAGATGATTTTTAAATAGATTTATATTTTCGAAAGTAACTAGCTGATTTGGTAGACGGTTGCAAACTTCGACCACTCTATTTGAAAAAAATGAGTCTCTAACTTTGTTCGATTTGTCTTTTAGTAATTTCCGTGTATGGCCTCTAAGATGTGCGTTTTTATTGAAAATACCCAATTTACAAAAATCCATTTATGTTCAAAAACTTATCGATGTGATTTTTAAAGAGATTTGTACTTTCAGAAGTTACTAGCTGATTTGGCAGGCGGTTCCAAACTTCGACCACTCTATTTAAAAAAAATGAGTCTCTGATAATTTTGTTCGATTTGTCTTTTTAGTAGTTTCAGTGTATGACCTATGAGATGTGCGTTTTTATTGAAAGTGAGGAGGTTTTTCATTGGGTATTTATTATTTTGTACACTTATATTAGATCGCCTCTTAATCTACTCGTCTCCAAAGATGTGAGACTCATTTTCTTCAACCTTTCATTATAGGATAGTGATCGAAGTTCAGATGGCATTTTTGTTATCCTCCTTTGAACCCTTTCTAAACATACAATGTCTTTTTTAAAGTTAGGGTTCCAAGCATTTACAGCAAATTCTAGTTTAGGTCTAATATACGATTTATAAATTTTTGACAGCAACTGGATACTAAATGTCTCAAATACACGTTTGATAATATGCATACATATATAAAAGAATAACACTTTTAATGAGCATATTAATTATATTTCTGGAGAGGGGAATAGATTATTGGGTTTCATTTTTAGAGTTACTAAATGTTTTAGAAATATTAATACCTTAAAATTATTATTCTGTTCACTTGTCAGAAGTAAGTTAGAGTATAACTCTATTGTTTGGTCTCCTTCTTATGTTATTCATTCATATTCTCTAGAAAGAGTTCAAAATAAATTCTTAAGATTCATTATGTATAAATTCATGTATCTTATTGATAATAACTGTTACGACTCTCTTTTACTTAGTTTGAAAGTGCATAAATTATCTGATAGAAGCGTTGTGAATGACTTGGTCTTCTTTTATAAAATTGTAAATTCTCTAATTGATTGTCCTGCTCTTGTTGAGTCGATTTTACGTTTAAAGGTTCCTGCACGTTTTACACGATCTCAATTATTGTTTGTTGATGAAGGTAATTCATGCACCAACTATGATTATTTCTGCATGAGCATTCATTTGGTAAAGTTGCTTTCTTTAAGAAGTTTCTCTTCTCAGTTCAATTAAATTTTACTGTTCTTATTGTCATTTTTTTTATATTTTTGTTTCTATTTATAAATATGTACATTACTCTTGTATTCTTACCTTTTTTTGTTTATATTATTTCTTGTAAAAGCGTTTTTAGGCGTCTAATAAATAATAAATAACACTGATTTGATTTGATTTCGGTGATGACATCGCGTTCGGATCGTGCCGCACTTTTTTTTCCTCCAATGAAGAATACGCTACATACACACAAGAAAATTATACTACGCAAAATGAAATTAAATTACGCAGAACATAAATTTTGGAACATAACAACCGGCAACACACTTTGCATATGTAATTTTCTTATCTTCATGTATAAATCATTTATTCGCGTCGAGCGCGATATTACACGTACAACGTATAGCGTACAAGCAACATTTGAGTGAAAAAAAATTACGTCTGAATTCATACGATTTTTTTTTTTTCCCTCCCCGGAAAATATTCGTTCAATACTTCACTTGCACAGTGGTGTACGAAAGCCAATTAATTATTTGGCAATATTAAATACGCGGCCTCGGCGTTATCCGATCATAAATAAATTGTTGTTCGCTGCGCGCAAAACGTCACGCAATAATAATTATTACACGAGCTGTGTAATTGTATCGTCATACGTTCGCCAGGGCGAAAACAATACTGGAGTGGTATTAATTAGCACTAAAAATACAATCAATGACAGGGAAATTTATTCATACGCAACCACACTCGCTCATAGACTGACGATAAACAACGATGGCAAATTGGCGCGATTCGTTGTTGTCGAGAACGATGTTTTGGTGAAATCGTCTGGGAAATTTAACGAGCCGCTTCAAATTCGCGGAAAACCGTCATAATTAATTACGCAGAAATTGCGAACGGAAGCTGGAGAAATGGCTCGAGAATCTCGTTAACGAAATCGGTCGTATTACGTCAAAAAATTCGTACACGATTTATCATGTGTGATTGCGTCGTGGAAAGTTTTTAGGCTGTCGTCAGAAGAATGGTGATAATGATAGTACCAGAAGGATTGCTGCAATAAGTAGAGATCAGATTAATTCATAAATAATGAAATTTATACTGGCACTGATTTGAACTCGGTGGATAGCTTCAATGATCTGGGAAGCAAATTTGATTTTAGTCAGCACATTGAGACTATCTGCTCAAGAGCGACTAAAATGCTGGGATTTATTCTAAGAGTTAGTAGGCCGTTTTGTTTGTGATATGTGTAATATGATGTAACTGTTTAAAAGCTACTTTGAAAATCGTAGACAATTTGTTTGTATATTACTGCTCCAAGACTTCCACTGAATATTTAACTTATTCGGGTGTACCTCGAAGATCCAATTTGGGTCTTTAATCAATCTCTAAATTTTGTTTTTGTTCGTTATACATTTGTGTTTTTTGTGATGTATCCACTTGCTTGGCCACAGTGACGATTTGAGAATCTGTAAGGTTTTTGTGGTAAAATTTCGTAAATAAATAAATAAGTACACTTCTAAAAACTAAATCTTTCACAGGAATTTCATTAATATTCAACTAAATCTTTTTAATGCTTATTTTAAATAATTTCCTAGAGCTATTTTCTACATTGTACATATATATGAGTCGCCTAGTTCCAAATCCCGATAAGTCCACAATATATAAAAAACGAGGATAAAATATTTTCTGGTTCTAAGAATGTTTTGAAACGATGCCTTATACTTGAATTATTCCAAATACCGCCAAGTGCGCCGTAAAAAAATATTGAAAATCAGTGTTAGTTCCAAAAACTGACAATTGCACTATGATAAAAGCCATATTTAGAAACAAACAACGATACGTCCATGTTTCTAATCTCAATATTTTGTTTAATATCAACAAAATTAAGTTTAAATGAGTTTAAACGCCATCAAGCAAATAAGTATGTAGCAGAAAAACCGCGTTTGCGAACAAGTGACTTTTATGGACTTGTCGGGATTTGGAACTAGGCGACTCATATATTAGATGATAGTGTTAGCTAGACTCATTCCAACCTGGTGATCACAGATTCAAATACCACTCGTGCGCGACGTTCTGGTTTTTTAAATTATTTATCTCAGCGAGCGTTATCAGCAGACATACACACACACACACACACAGAGATAGACATACGGAATAGGGCTATTATATATATGGTGATGGCCACATTACTGTACGGTATAACCGTTCCGCTGTTTAACAATCACTTCACTAGTTTCATCAAACAAAACGAACGTTTCACGTCAATTTTTCAAAGCATTTTGATTGATATACCTTCTAAGCTCCAATCTGTTTTAGTTTTAAAATAATACTTTGCCTCAACCCCCCTACCCCTAAATTCTCTAAAAATACAATTTAAATACAATTTCTACTGCACATAAACTCATAAATATTTGTTAGTATCGGGACTTGGACCCCACCTCGCTTATATTCCACACCCCTCTCTCCTTCGCTTCTTTCCTCGTCCTCGTCCAGGATCACAAATCATGCGATAAGCCTGTGCCACGGATAAGATTGGCGTGGCAAATGAAGGCGGGAGCCAACTTTTCGGTGAGCCGTCGATTTACCCCCCTTTCCCTCTGACACTGCTTACTTTTTTCCAATACACGTTATTTATTTTAGTCGAAGTTGTGGAGGAAAGAGAGTGAAGGAGTGCCAGCACCCTCCCCTTCATTCCCTTATTTTCACCCCCATCCCTCTTTACTCGTGGAACGTGAGGCTCCAAGCCCGCACGCATTCGCCGAACAATGTGTCGTCACATTCATCACCGGAGATTTATCGGACCAATATCATAAAACTATACCCAAGTTACATACATAAATATAATACAATGAATATTTCAGAAAATCATAATAATCGTGAAAACTAGCTGTATTCGTACCGAAGGACCGAAGGGTTTGAATAAACACTCATCCCTCGACTTACGCGGTAGATGCGTTCCAGGAAATGTCGCGTAAATCGAGGCACAGAACGCATACGAAAATGGAAGACTTGAAGTTGATATAAAATCGCGTAAAACGAGTACATACCATCGCTATATAATAATATGTACATAATAGCACTATTCCGTCTGTCTGTGTGTGTGTCTGTCTGCTGATAACGCTCGCCGAGATAAATAATTAAAAAAAAAACAAAATGTCGCGCGAGTAGGATTTGAACTCGGTATCACCGATTCGGAACATTGAGTTCCAACGCCAATTATGCAATATATTTGAACATATAAATCTTTAGTAGGATCGCGACTTGGCTAAATTGTTACGGGTTGTATTATAACGCGCCATCTATGCCTCAACTATAAAAAGTATTAAATACACATATGTACATATATGTATGTATATTACTTACCCACACAAATATCCGTCGATAATCAACAGGCTAACACTAGTATACATACATATGTATGTATATCAGCATAAAAAAGAAAAACATACCATATAATATCGCTTTATGTACATATGTAGTATGTGTTGAATGTTGAAATAACCCCTTGGTCTAACGGTTGGATTATGGAAGTTGTATTTGGTGGTAAAAATACAATTTCAACATTTGAATGTACATACATATATTTCGTGGATGACCAGGCGCATTATCCAAAAGTAAGAGAACTTTGAATGGTAGGTTTTTCTTCTTCAAATAAATTTCGGTTTCTGGGATAAAACACCCATTAAACCGTTTTGAAAATATCAGTCATCCAGGCTTTTTTATTGGCCATAAATCGAGGGATGAGTGTACCTATTAGGAGGTTGTTTGAAAATGAAACGTATCAACAGCTGTCAGATCAAAACTATTCGAGGATTGGTTTTTGAACTAAATAAATCAACGTGAATTGGCTATAAATTTGCTTGTATGAAAATCAATTATACCAACTGTATAGTTATATTCAAAGTCTTTGGGTTGAGCTGTGAAGATTTTAAAAGTACATAAGCTAACCATACAATTCAATAGCAAATAAATTCATCATCTTTTTCTGTATTTAAGATTAGGTCCTTATGTGTGAGTAAGCTTTCAAAATATTGCGGTTAGTGATCTCAAGTGACCTTTTCATAGCCTCATAATTGGCAGAATTATGTAGAGCGTTCTATTATTTGGCTCTAATATTCGTTTCTTGGTATTCCTCTTCCTCTCTTCCCTTAATGATGTTGGTTGAAAAGTCATCGTGGCGAAGAGCGTGGCCAATACAGATTCCACTTCTAGTCTCAATGCATCCAATTATTTATTTGAGCTGGTGAATGTATCTTTGTTTCATTCACTTTCTGGCCAGTCATCTTTTATTTATTTATTTATTTATGCAACAAACAGCTTATAGTATATAATAAAATATAAATACAAAATAATATTAATATCACACAATACACTACAGCCAAAATAGTTACAAACGAACAACATATCAAAATAAGAAAGGAACTTAGGAGTTAGGACTGGAAAGGAACTTAAGCAAAGTTAATTTAAAGGAGGGCAAAGAATAGAGAAAAGGATCAATATCCGCCGGGATTTCGTTAAATGACGAGCAGGATCTATAAATGAAGGAGTTTAGTGAATAATTTGTGGAACAAAGATTCAAATGAAACAATGAAGGATTTCTGACAGGCCTAGGGGGACAATGTAGAAGGATCCTACTTAGTAGGTAAGGGCTATCTAATAAATTATTTAAAAGTTTAAATACAAAGCAGAGATCCGAGACCGTCCTCCTGGTTTGCAGGGAGACGTAATCACGGGAATTTGCAGAAGAAAGAAAAAACCTGGAAATGGAGTACGTATGGAAAATCACGATCCCACAAACACCGTAGCCCAATCGGCGAGATTTTCTACTAGGAGTCCAGAAGTCTATAGGAGCTTTTGCCATTGAAACAAAATGGTACACACACACACACACATATACAAGTACCTCCCCCTCTTACGATAGATCCATCAAAATGCGAAAGACTTGTGTCACTTGAATTTTGTCGAATACTAGGAGCGCATATCTAGCAGAAGAGATTTGGTTACATGTCGGGCGAAACCCATATGAGTGAGCGAGACAACAATGGGTTCGTCGTCGTAGATTTTGTTTGTCAGTTTAGAGCAGCAGTACTCAACCCGTGGCCCGCGTTGTTGGTAGAGAGTATGCATTGGGCAATATTAATGGATTCGTTACGCTTTAGAAAAATGAATTCAATTTAGCTTATCTTGGTGTCATTTCATTGCTTGATTCATCAAGAACTTATTTATGAAAAGAAGATGTATTTCTATTTATTTACTTTTCTATCGAATTTCTTAGTTAAAGAAACAATCATCTATATTTTACATATATTCAAATTACTCTGCGGACCACCGAAATTCTCTCGCGGATCACCGGTTGGTGACCGCTGATATACAATTGGCGTCCGTGTTATTGTGTGCGTAGTGGTAAGAAGTAGAAACTAAGGCTGATATTACACTAGACCATTTTGTCGGAAAAAAAGTGTTTTTGGGACGCTTCCCTCAATGGGTAGCTACCAAGCATACTTCAATTCTATACTATAAAAAATGACAGCGACTTATAAGCACTCAAGTATAATAATTCTTTGATTTCATTACACACCCAGCTAAATAATTATAGCAGCTACTTGTGGATCAAATGTAATAATTGAAGTGTCACAGAATTGAGCAGTTGCGCGCGTGCTAGTGTAACACATTGAAAACGATTCGTGCGAGATCAGAGTTAGCGTCGAGTGTTTTCAACATTTCGGAAAGGATTAATTAAGTCGGTTTTGAACGAGACATGGAGACGAGGACCTCACTTGCGTCGTTCCCGAGTCACATCTGTAAACAAATTTGTCGAGATTATTATTAGTTCCTTTATAATAGGAGGCTGGAGAGGTGCTCAAACTTCCAAGGAGGGTTATTTCGCAAACAAACCCAAAACGATCTTGAAACCCACCCCTTCAGAGGCGACCTTTGACCTGATGAACCTTTGTCGCGTTGCGAATCTACGGTGGGCGTATTTTATTCCCTGTAATCCTTCCCTTGAATTATGCGCGGCCGAAATGTTTGTCCCAAAGCCGAATTTGCGCGCGTCGGATTCGCGGCTTTTTGCACATTTGCCCCCCCCCCGTGTGAAAAATATGCTTTACGACTTATTTATACATATTTAGCCGTGTGTCGTAGCGGGTAGTTTGAATTATAATACGTTTAAATTATCGGACGGTTGAACGTGACGCTATGTGTTAAAGTGATCATCGCAAATGGAATAAATCTGTACGGTTTAAATTTTATGTATACAATACGTATGTATGTATGTATATAAGGGTGGAGCGACGTATGGAGTAAGTTAAATAAAAAATTTGGGTGTGGCCAACCCCATGACTTTATCCATATATTTGAGGAATACAAAGTGTAACGAAATTAATTTTTTAAGTATGTAAGTAAATAAAACGCATGCACACCACCACACCAACCAACATACGTACATACATACATATCATGAAATTACTGTAAATACGATCTTCGGCATATATTCAAATAAAAAAAAACTGCCACATTATAAATATAAATTTTCAGCTTGATCGCTTAAGTAGTTTCAGAAATATTTCATGGTAGCAGAATTTTTGACTTATCTACAAGAAAAAAATCCAACTTATAATTTTTTTCATAACTGGGTATTTGTCTCTGAATTATAATATTACAATATTATGACGATACTACATATTTAAAAGGCCGAAAAAAATAAAAAATCGTTCAAGAGTAAACTGCCACTTCCGGTAGTCAGATGTTGACCAAAATCACAGTATCTCTAAATGGATAACGTGAAAATTATAGATATGAAATTTCGACTTACTGTGACGTGTAAGAGATATTGTGATTTTATTCAACTTCTGACGAGCGAAAGTGGCAGTTTACTCTTGATCGATTTGTTGTTTTTTTTTTTTTTTCGGCCTTTTAACTATGTAGTATCGTCACAATATTGTAATGTTGTATCCTGAGAGAAATTTCTATTTAGGAAAAAATAAATCATTAAAATCAGTCAACCGGAAGTAGGTTTTTTTTTTGTCAAAAAGTTTACCACAGAATATTTCTGAAACTGCTCCGGCGATCTTGTCGAAAATTTATATTTATAATTTTCATATAAAAATTAAGAGTTGATAAGGTTTTGATCAAAATCCGCCGACCGGAAGTGGTAGTTGTATATATGCCGAAGATCGTATTTTACATACGCACTCAACATATTAATTTCATGATATTTATGTATGTATTTGGGTCGGTGTGGTGGTGTGCATGCGTTTTATTTACTTACGTACTTAAAAAATTAATTTCGTTACTCTTTGTATTCTTTAAATATATGGATAAAGTCATGGGTTGGCCACACCCGAATTTTTATTACCTATCAACACTTAAAATACATCGCATACCTCTATTTTGTAATATTTGTAATCTATCTCTAGTTGACTTATCTAATATATTTAATAATGAACCAAAATAGATAATATGATTGAAATCAATATACTTTATCTATACCACTCATATGGATTGAGTGACGTTTGATCGATAAAATTAAAACTGCATCGATTTTATTGTTTAAATATTAAAACATTTCAGCCAAAAGAGTATATATATGTATAATACTTTAATTATCTTTTTCATTTAACGTACAAGTCGTTAAAGTCACAACATAACGTAAAAATAATCAGAATAGAGTCAGCCATACTAATAATATACCTATGTATGTACATATGTACATACGAATGTGTATGTAGGATGTTAAATTTATCAAAAGATCACGATAGCGTAGTAGGTATAAAGTAATGTGACTTTTATTTTATTTTTTTATCAAAACACAAAGAAGTATAATGGAGCCAAAAAAATATCTTACGATATAATAAGAAGAAAGGGACTTTATTAGACTTCGCATTCTGTGCTTCTTACCTTAGTATCAAGCAAAAAGCAAAAAAACCGAACCAATAGCGTAAGCCTTAATACACAAAGACATCTCAATTTTTTATTATTAATATTTCGTTACGTCATTTTGCGTAATAATCACCATTTTTTTTTTTTTTTACAGCTCGAAACATTCGTAGTAATGAAATTGTTTTTCGCAAAACAATTCCCCGGCAAACGAGAATGTCAACGGTCAAAACGAACAATGCTCTGTAATTACAATAAGTGTTCGCTTTCGGATTAACGAATCCGTAATCACTTCGATTTCGGATTTTTCAGAAGGAAAAAAAAAAAATAAATTGGGAAATTTAATTATTATCACAGTAATTAACCGTAATTTTAATATCGCACCGAACGCAATTTACGTTCTTAATTGAATTTCGCGGTCGTGTGGTAAACTTTTAATTATTATTTGTAACTTTTCGAGTGTGTTTACGTGTGCGTTAGACTAGTAGCATCGTTGAGGCCAGGTTTTCTCAATGTGTATAATTTACTTTATTAATTATCTCGGAAAAGTTTAGCAGCTCTCGCAACGTCTTCCTTTAGCGAGTTATCGTACCGTCGCAGTTTACGAACGAACAAACTTTTGTCAAAACATGAATTGATATTTACTTGTCTAAAGAAATAATGTACATACATAGATACGTCACGTATTCTACCTTTTCGTATTTAAATTTTGTTGTTTTGAGTTAGGTTATGGCTTGTTTACACACTGGAAAACTTTTGTGATACTTTAGTTTTTATACCCAGTAAATTTTGCTGTTAGATGTATGTATGTATGTACATAATAATATGAATACACATTTAGTTCTATTCGTTGCTGTCGAACTATTGATTTTCAACTTGTGACATAATTTATGGACTACATTATAAATTCCTCGAATTCAAACAATTCCTAAAACTGTATATACATACATACATACATATGTAGATATAATGAAACTATTTGCATGATTTAAAATGATTGAAATTAATCATATAATGAACATTTGAAAAAATCTCTAGTTTCCGTACAAAACATAGATATCTTACTGTATTGTATTTAGTCAAATTTAAAATTACAACAAAATAAATGTGTAAAAAATACATACATACATAGGCTTTTATGTAGCTACTAGTGTAAGCCCGTTGAATGTCAACGGAGCGGTTTCTCATTACCCTTACTGTGTGTTAGTGACTTTAATTATATGTATGTACGTGCAGTATGTATGCTAGTGTATCCAGCCAGCCAGACCCTTGCGCTACTATATGTATATAGTAATGCAGAATTCAAACTAGACAAATCAATTTATTTCTAATAATAAAAAAAAATAATATTAAATTTAATAGTTTTTTTAGTTTTTGCATAGATGGCGCGTTAAATTAAACAACGTAAAAATTTAGCAAAGTCGCGAACCTACTTTAACGATTTATATGTTCAAATATAGGAGATCTCGCATTATCAGCGTTGGATCATAGCGTAAGCGCTCAATGTTCCGAATTGGTGATCTCGGGTTCAAATCCCACTCGAGCATTATCAGCAAACAGACAGACAGACGGATTTGGGCTATTATATAGGTATATGTTAACAGGCAAAGTGTGAAATCCTCGCATGCATAGTCACATAGTTTTAGGTCTTTTAGATCTTTGGTCATTGGTATAAATTAATTTACTGACTGAATATTTTTTAATGTCACTAATCTAGCCAACTGATCCTGATGAATTTTTTCAAACAAACTTTTCATATGAGCAATTAATATTTCTATATATGAAGTATTTTTGGGCAGTTTATACATTGAAATACTTTGGTCATACTTCTTACCCACGTATTCCTCTTACGATCTCTTCTCGTTGTACCAAGCATACATCTTTCCATGCTTTTCTGTGTGCATTGGATCTTACGTAGCATTCTTGAATTTAGAATCAACGTTTCACATGCATACGTCATAACTGACAGAAAATTGCAATATAGTCAATATTTTTTTTTTAGTTGGGAACAGGTTGGAAACCCGTGTTCAATACACTGTGCATTTATATTCGTTTAGACCAGTGGTCGGGAACCGGCGGCTCCGGGCGCGAAAGTTGGCGGCTCCGTTTATAAAAATATATTTTTGACTTTCAAAATTCGCTAGATAATTAATTATAAGTATTTGAAAGCAATAAAAAATCACAATCAATGGGAAAAATATCTGACTATTGATTTCAATACTTACTTTGAGCACAGCGATATTATATTTTGAGTTATAGACCGCAAAAGTAAAAAAAATGGATATTTTTTACATTTTTTAAATCGCAAATATGTATCTCATAAACGAGAGCATATCAAGAAAAATCGTTATCGGATTCGAATTTAGTGGGTCAAACTTAGTAAAGATTGATCAATCTCCGCTCTGGGTTTTAAAAAACGTGATTTTTTGTTTCTCAGTGAATTATTCGAACGTTTTTTTCTTCGATGAAATTTGTGAAAAATTCGTACCACAATCAATTTATTGAGTGACGAAAAATTTAATGCACCGATGCAATTGAAGAACACTAAATACATACGTTCCGAATATATGTAAATTGTCCAAAAATGTACCAGTTCAAAAGTCGCATTAGCTTTAAAAAATAACATTAAAATCCGTATATATATATATTTTTTTAATTAAATAATATGTGGCGGCTCCGAAAATTTGCCATTTTTTGGATTTTTCGTTGATTTGGCTCCGGGCTCCAAAAACGTTGCCGACCACTGGTTTAGACAAATTGAGCAATACTAATTCAACATACAAAAAAAGAGACAAACGCAATACGGTTACTTTCCACGCGTAGCTTAGTACATTTATCGACATTCAAGTCAAGTTTGTTACAACGAAGTATGTAGGTACCCAATAGATTTCACCGAAACTTTTTTCCTCTCTTGAAAATACCTAATATTCTCGTCGACGCATTCCGAAAACTCGAATATCTACATATCGACACTTCCTACGGGCCGGCAGAAAAAAAAAACGAAAAAAAAGAAAAACCAGGGTCGGCTGTGCGTATATTAAACAAATCTATCGGAATACTGAGAAGGGGAACGAATTCTTTTTAGGGTCGACCTTTTTTCTCCCTACCACGTTCTCTCGTCGGATACCTTTCGGGTCATACGTGACCGTTTTACCTCGGTCCCTCTTCCACACTCGGCTAGAGCTGGTCTCTCTTTATTTTACTTCTTTTTTTTTCTTTCTTCCGGGTGTCTTCATCCGTAGTAAATTCTAATTGCTTCGACCGGAACAAGATATCATACCTTTTTTTTTTTTTTTTTTACCTCACATAAGAAGTGTTGTTTAATGAATTATGCACGCAAAACGTAGTCACAGTAGATAATCATACTGTAGAGATAGTTGATAGTTATTTATACCTAGGACAATTGGTGAATGTGAATAGTTTTTAAATCCAACATTCCGCTATGCTAAAAAAAGAAGGCGTACGACCAATGCCAATTATGACGTATGGATGTGAAACTTGGACGCTAAATTCAAGAATGCTACGAAAGATCCAGTGCACACAGAGAAGCATGGAAAGATGTATGCTTGGCGTAACAAGAAGAGATCGCAAAAGAAGTACATGGGTAAGAAGTATGACCAAAGTGGCAGATATAGCAGAGCGTGTGAAAAAGTTGGAGTGGACACATAGCGAGAAGAATGGATGACAGATGGACGCGGGAAGTACTGGAATGGTATCCGAGAGGATGTGAAAGAAAGCAAGGTAGATCTAGTGGAAGATGGGCTGATGAATTGAGACGAATGTGTGGAGTCAAGTGGATGCAGATTGCTCAAGACAGACAGGAATGGACGAGGATTGGAGAGGCCTTTATCCAGTAGTGGATGGTGAACGGGTTCCCAACTAAAAAAAAAATATTGACTATAATGCAATTTTCTGTCAGTTATGACGTATGGATGTGAAACGTTGATAATAAATTCAAGAATTCTACGTAAGATCCGATGCACACAGAAAAGCATGGAAAGATGTATGCTTGGCATAACAAGAAGAGATCGCAAAATAAGTACGTGGGTAAGAAGTATGACCAAAGTGGCATATATAGCAGTACGGGTGAAAAAGTTGAAGTGGCAATGGACTGGACACAGATGGACGCAAGGAATACTGGATTGGTATCCGAGAGGATGTGAAAGAAAGCAAGGTAGACCGAGTGGAAGATGGGCTGATGAATTGAGAAGAATGTGTGGTGTCAAGTGGATGCAGATTGATCAAGACATACAGGAATGGAAGAGGATTGAAGAGATCCCTATCCAGCAGTGGATGGTGAACCGCTGAAAATGTAACGGAAAAGTACTGCTAAAATTTTCGTTAAGTAACGTGTATTTAGTCAAAGGCTTTCGTCAAAATTTCGCCTCCTCGTTTAATTTTTGCTTTTACATCAAAATTTCACGCTGGAGGCAGGATGCGGGTCCACTTTAGGGTGTTTTTAGGATGATGGAGCCGACAGGAGAGGCGTGCAGAAATTTGCAACGGCGAAAAGGAGGTGGTGGTAAATGCGTAGGCCTCGTCGGCGTAAACCGAGTAGTGATACTTAGTAATTGGTTAATGAGAGGTTTATGTACCGGCTGGTAGACGAGAGGGTGGATAGGGGGTGGGTTCCTAATGGACCGCGGCCGTTACTTGAGCACCCCAGGACCCCGGATAATACTTCTATTTACTCGCTAACATCGCTTCCATATTCATGATGACGGTCGTCGACGCCATTTTGCAACGAGTTCGTCAAAACATCAAATTTACAGCCGCACTTGGGTCTAATTGGGAAAAGGAGTTTGTATATAGTGGGTGCTTGTTAATCTTTCATAGAATTAAAAAAAAACTTATGCGAGCGTACGTTAATAACACTGTTCGACACGAAAAATGCTTCAGAGACGAGATATGACTTTTATTATAGATCTATGCCCAGTGCACACGAATCTGGTAATAAAAAATGTCGATTGAAATATATAATTAAAATCAAAGCCTTCTAATTACTTCATTACAAAATTATTTAAAATCAAATTGAAGAAAGTTTCAAACCACTGCACTGTTCTATTCGTTGTATTCAATGACAGACACACACTCACACGCAATTGACGCTTAAGAGGTATATACACATAGCAACTCTTACTCTTACTTGGACGAGTTTAAAGCTCGCTATTTTACCGAATTAAAATTCAGCACACTTCCAACTAACCCTTTTAAACGAAAACAAAAAATAGTGTGGCCAGAACACTATCTCAATAAACATGTTTCAATAGAATATACTCAATATAAAATAGTATTAACAGTGGGAAAAAATCCCAAGTGAAAATACGTACTTTTGACTTTTGATTTGAACTGGACGACTACTAAGAAAGATTTAAAAGCTGAAAAGTACTACAAATGAAAGATAAAATACCTGAATATAGATTCCAATATTCATTTTGAACATAAAATTGACAGATTTTAAGACATCGAACGAACAACACCAAGAAATAGAAAAATCGCGTGATTTAAAAAAACACATATATCTCCGAACCTCGAGCCAATCAACATTTTTTATTACCAGATTCGTGTTCACTGGGCATAGATCTATAAGAAAAGTCATATCTTGTCTCTGAAGCAAAAAAAAGTCGTCATTTGTTTCAAAATGTATATCATGTTTCATATGTCTCAAAATCTGTCAATTGTTTGTTCAAAATGAATATTGGAATCTATAGTTGGGTATTTTATCTTTCATTTGTAGTACTTTTAGTATGTATTTTCACTTGGGATTTTTTCCCACTGTTAATACAATTTTATTTTGAGTATTTTTTATTGAAACATGTTTATTGGGATAGTGTTCTGGCCACACTATTTTTGTTTTTGTTTAAAAGGGTTAATTGGAAGTGTGCTGAACTTTAAATCGGTAAAATAGCTAGCTTAAATTGCGTACTACTGAGATCAAATTTGTGCTGTATATGGTAGCTCTTAGGTCACAGATGTATGCATGTGTGTATTGAGTGCGTCAATACATCGAATAGAGAGCAGTGCAGAGTTTGAAACTTTTTCAATTTGCTTTTAAATAATTTTGTATGAAGTAATTAGAAGGTTTTGAATTTAATTATGTATTTATTAAATAGGTACGAATAGGTACAAAATACTCAAGTAAAAATCTTCATATTTAATTTATTTAATAAATATTCGTATTTAATAAATACATAATACGTAAACGTAAATAAATTGGATTTTTCCAAAAAGTACTTATAATATTCAATTAAGTTAGGGTAATTTCATGAGCATGTTATTTAAAATTATGTACACTGTGTTCAGATTTTTAAATTAATAGGAAAATTTTCATTTTTCGCCTTCAGGTAGAGGACTGAATACATATTCACAGATTTTTTTCAGTATTTTTACGACAATAGGTATTACAATGCCGATTTTTAATTTTTGCAATATCGCTCCACCTTAATGTCATACATTTTCATGGAATTATTTGGAATTTGTTCGTTCATCAGTTATCAATGTATTTGTTTGCAAATTGATGCACAAAATTCATTAATCATACTAATGACGATTCGCAATAACAAATTAGAGTTTGTGCTAAAGTCAGCCAGGTCAAAAGTTCGTACATCAATTCATAAACCCTTTAAGTCCTTTGATACAGTGTCTTTACTATATAATGTATTTGTGAGAAGTCACCTGGAATTTGCTAGTACTATGTATATGGAACCCGATTACCAAGATTCCATTAATAAATTGGAAAAAATTAATAAGAAGTTCCATACGTACTCCATTTCCAGGTTTTGTCTTTCTTCTGCAAATTCCCGTGATTAAGTCTCCCTGCAAACCAGGAGGACGGTCTTGGATCTCTGCTTTGTATTTAAACTTTTAAATAATTTATTAGGTAGCCCTTACCTACTATGTAAGTAGGATCCTTTTACATACGTACATTGTCCCCCTAGGCCTGTCAGAAATCCTCCATTGTTTCATTTGAATCTTTGTTCCACAAATTATTCACTTAACTCCTTCATTTATAGATCCTGCTCGTCATTTAACGAAAACCCGGCACATATTGATCCTTTTCTCTATTCTTTGCCCTCCTTTAAATTATCTTTGATTAAGTTCCTTTGCAGTCCTAACTCCCAAGTTCCTTTCTTATTTTGATCTGTTGTTCGTTTGCAACTATTTTGGCTGTATGTAGTGTATTGTGTGATATTAATATTATTTTGTATTTATATTTTATTGTACATATACTATAAGCTGTTTGTTGCATGATTAAATAAATAAATACATACAATATCGGTCATAAAGTCGACTCTAAACAACATATTATAATAACTCGATAATACATTTTCTTAAGAAATTTTCCACATAAACGTCAAAGTTTTTCCAGACGCGTCGCGATAGTATTATACAAACATATTGGAAAAACAACACGTTAACGCACGCGTGTGGAAAACTTTGAAAAATTACGTGTTAGTTACGCGATTGTGTTTATTAGCACAGGCACATATGTCGCCTTTTGTACTATACTTTTTTTTTTTTTACACTGGGTTTGGGAAACACGTGGATATCGTTAGTAGCAGCCCCTGTTTAGGGGTATCAGCCCTTTACCAACACCTGTCGCTCTCATTTACATACAAACAGATTTTTTGTTTGTTTTCGATATTGCTCGTATTTTCGGGGACAAGTGTCTTTGATATTTTCATTTTACGGACGCTAGTAACGACTAGCCCCGTTTCGAAAATTTTCCACGTTAGAAAACTCTCCTCTCACACTTTCTCCGTTCGCTTTTATAGTCTGAAACAAGTGTATATTTATTTATTCCGTTAGTTTGCTAACAATATACAAGTGTGGCGTTCTTTAAAATTAATAAAATGCCCGTTTGAAATTTCCATCACGTTTCGTATATAAGTGTTCCGCTTCACATTCTTGTATGGGAAAAGGTTTAATGTTTGGTCAGCATTTTTCGGCTTAGAAAGGCGTGCTGGATATAAAAAAAAAAAATGGAAATCTCTCTCTTTTTGTATCTTTCTCTCCCCTCCTTTTTGCGATCTTCTTCTTGCGTTCCAATACTGCGAGTATAATAGATATGCCAGTTTGTATCTACTAAAATCGACACGTGCTCTTGAACGGTGCACTATAAATTCTCTCGATCGTGTACGCCGTTCTTTATAATACACTCTTCTCGAATACTTTATACTGTGATGAAATTTATATATGTATGTATGTAGCATTTAATTTATCAAAAAAAAAAGTCAAACGCAGTTAAACCTACAACACTGTATTTAACAATGTTATACGTACCCTAACTGACTAAATTTTACAATCCATATAATATAACATTAATTTGATTCTATATTTGTCATATTGAACGGTTAATTTTGTATATACTGTATCTTATACTGAACAAGATAAGGAGAATTGCACTAATGCGCAACACTCATTCACACAACATTGACCTTGGAGAGTAAATGTATATTTTTTTTACAAAAACGTAAAACATTTATTATGTACATTTTTAATTTTAAATAAAATCTATTGCAATTGAAAGTTATTGCACTTTTAAATTCGCCCATTGTTCAGCTGCACACTTAAAATTTTTTGTTCCACAGGTGAACAAATTTATGAATTTACAATTAAAATAATAGCCGAAATCCGTCTGTCTGTCTGTCTGTCTGCTGATAACGCTCGCTGAGGTAAGTAATTAAAAAATCAGCGATGACGAACCCGCTACAATTTGACAATATAATATCACAATAGGCTTGCGACTTTTACGATTGTTATGCTGTTGTGTATTATAACGCGCCATCTATGCAACAACTATGTATAAAAACTATTAAATACACATATACTCACCCACACAAACATTCGTTGATATTCAACGGGCTTACACTAGTGTTGTTATGTTGACTTATTATTTTAGTATCAAATCATAGGTATATATATTTTTAAATTTATGTACATTACTAGTGTAAGCCCGTTGAATATCAACGCCCGCTGAATTTTAAATGCCGTAAAGCGCTTTTTTAATAGAGATCACCACTAATTGATTGCACGGTTGTAAGTGACAAAAAAAAATAGTTTTTATAGCGCCATCTATGTATTATAGCAATCCCGTAGTATCGATAGTATCGATTTTTTTTTAAACTTTACTATTTATATTATAATTATTAATTATTATAATATATATAATAATTATAATTTTGTAAGTGATCAAAAAATAATAGTTTTTATAGCGTCATCTATGTATTATTAGCAGAGTCCTTGTATAGGCAATGTTTAAAAAAAAAACTCAACAACGGGCCGTGGCGTATGCGTTAGCACTATTACCCCCGACCTGGCGTCCCGGATTCAATCCCCACTCGTTCTGGTTTTTTAATTATTTTTCCTCATTTCCTATTTATTTTAATTATAGGTAATGTTCAAAAAAAAAAAAAGGACTAAATCGACCAAGGGCGGTAGAGTATAGCGTTAGCGTGATTACTCTCGAGCTTGCGGTCCTGGGTTCGATCCCCCACTGTTTCTGGTTTTTTAATAATTTTTCCTCAGCGAGCATTATCAGCAGATAGACAGTACTATTATATATGTGTCGCTACATATCAAACTATGTTATCTCCACAAAAGTTGAAACGGAGTAAAACGACTTTTAGCGTTTCCTAACGTTTCGTTTTAACGACTTCCTGAGCAGTCAAATTTGAGAATTAATTTAGTTTGACTTTTTTAATCGAATATTATTTATCAAATTCTCTGTGTTGAAAAACTCATAGGAAATTCGTGGAGATAACATAGTTTGAAAAAAAGTGTTTACTAAAATCGAATTTTTTATAGGTTTAACGAAGAGCTAGAAGAATTTTGATAAAACACACACATGTGTAAAAACGGTTGCGTCAGGTCATGCAACAAAAATCTCAAAATTTTTGAAAAGTGGAGATAACATAGTTTAATATGTAGCGACACATATATAATAGCCGGATTTCGGCTATTATATGTATACCTATATATAATAGTACAATGTTCGTTATCTAATACACATTACAATGTAAATAAAATCACTCACCTGTATAATAAAAAGCCTAAAAATAAAATCAGTAAACCATCTTCAGTCAACCTACCTACTAACAGTGCCTAAATAAAGGTAAGAGGAAAGAGAGCAAACAATAAATCTGAACACAATGGCCACCCCTGAACCATTGTCGCAACGAAATTGAACATTCAACGGCTTCATCATAAAAACGGGGTATCTACGTGCGAAATTATGTTATATATAAATATATATATATTTTTTTATTATTTTATCCGCGAAACCTTCCTTCTAGGCAACCTCGAAAAGCGGCGCGCATTTCCGGTACATAAATTCCCGAATTTTAAATTATTTTTTTATGGCGCGTCCGCCGCACGGTGAATTAACCTCTAGCGCGCGCGCCCCCGAATTAATTGGCTGGCGAAAAAATTACACGTCTATCCGGCCGACTAATTTATAGCGAAATGGCGCTCTCGACGAGTTAACACGTCCATTACCATTGGGCCAGAGAGCCATTCTGAGGTTACGGTGTAAAGTTAAAAGCGCACTAGACACAACTCGCCTAAGTTTTTACGCAGATAGTAGTCCGGCTAGTTGTAAACACACGTGGCGAAATTGCATGTAATTTAAACGAAAAGTTTTAGCACTGTCGTTAAAAAAACACGTACATACATATGTATGTAAAAGTACAGGCCGTTACTTTATAATTTAAGTTATTTTTAAAACGTTCCATATAACAAAATACCGATAAACTAAAAAAAAGTACCCGTTGTTAAACAACGAAACTAGTGTATCGTATGTGATACACTAGTAGATTTAGATAAAATTCAAAGGTTGCAAAATAGAGCTATGAGAGGATTTTATGTATGTATTAGAAGTATGTTAGATGAATTGGGATGGATGAGTATTAGAAATTGTTTAAAATTAAGCACATTGTATTTTGTTTATAAGTTAGATGATAAGTTATTGCCAAGTTATTTTGAGAACTATATCATTAGAAATAGTGATATTCATAGTTATTTTAATAGAAATAAGAACCAACTAGTTGTAGGTAGAGTAAGGAAATCAAAGACAGCTGGTGGTGTTTTTTTTCACAGGGGTGTATTAATGTATAATGCCCTCCCGGAGTGCGTCAAGTCTTCTAAGACAATAGATGCATTCTTGAAAAGTGTGAGGAGACACCTCTGTGAGAGATAGTAGTTATGTATAAGTATAGTGTATAATGTGTATTTGATTTATGTAGTTGTTATAAATATGCAATAGATGTAAGTTAAATCAATTAATTAGCTAATATTATATAAAATAAATAAAAATGTGACCGAATATGTGTGTGTACCGTGTATAGCGTGCTGTAATCAAAATGGCGGTGCCGGTGGTTTGGCAGGTTTTTGCAGTATTAACTCCTTGTTCACACCGACAGCTGGCGTCGCTAGCTATAGGAATAATTCACAATAATTTCTCAGAATATTTGCCATTTAAGAACAAAGCCACATAAAAAAATGCTATTCTGAACCAAAAATGGTTCTCCAGTGAAATATATAATTTGCCTAATATGTATGTAGATTTATGTACGTAAGCCCACTGGACATAAATTTAATATATAAAAAATTCAATTCAATTCAAGTTTCGAAGATATAGTACAGTGGTCGGGAACCGGCGGCTCCGGAGCCGCATGCGGCTCTTTGTATGAAAACCTGCGGCTCTCGCTGTCATCCAACGTTTTGCGTGAAATATAAAATGACACACAGTTTACACAAGATTAAAATGAATCCCATTTTCACAACGTGTAGTGGATATAAAATGCTTCAAGATCGTT
The DNA here is from genome assembly GCA_022651745.1 of Parapsyche elsis. Classification (NCBI taxonomy): domain Eukaryota; kingdom Metazoa; phylum Arthropoda; class Insecta; order Trichoptera; family Hydropsychidae; genus Parapsyche; species Parapsyche elsis. Next base: position 1,008,094 of record JAGVSN010000045.1, read on the forward strand.
TATCAGATCAAAATTTATGATAATTTTTAGTAATAAACTATAGAACGTTAGGAAATATCACGAGGACAATTTATTTCTTATTATTATTAATGATTAATGAGTAACATTTAATTTAATTTTGAATATATAATTAGAAAATTATATGTTGCGGCTCCCAAGCCTACCAATTTTGCAAGGTTTTCCCTAATTTGGGCTCTTAGCTCGAAAAAGGTTCCCGACCACTGATTTTTCGATTTTCCTATTTTTTTGTGTTGTGCGTTCGATTTCTAAAAAATCTGTTAATTTTATGTTCGCAATGAACATTGCAACCGAAAATCAAGTATTATAATTGTTTCATCTTTCAAATCAAAACCAAAAAAAAAAAATCGTCACTTGTAGAGCATTCATTGCATTGAAAGTTATCCAAATTAATAAATTAATGAAAATTTTGAATAATCGATGACCTTGAATGAGCTCGTATTGGTTATATTTTAATTATTTTGTATTATACTAAATACCACTGCTAATTTTGATTTATAATTTCGCTGAATATACCTATAATGCTATAATACTAGTGTAAGCCCGTTGAATATCAATGGTGTGCTATCTCATCACCCACCCGTACTGAAAAACAATATTAAATTTAATAGTTTTTATAGTTGTTTATTTTATTTATTTATTTATTAACAGGTTTTTAGCCCAAAATATAGATTAATATACATACATACATACATATATAAAAACAAAAGAATAAGAATATCAAAAGATACATAGAAGTTACACAGAATATAATATAATATAATAGAAAACATAAGAAAATCAAACAAAAAAAAAAAAAAAAAGAAATAATAACAAAATAATACTAGAATTTACAAATTTTTAGTTTGATTACAAACTGCGCCAGGCTGATGTTGAAAATGTCAACATCAGTCGACAATGAATTGAATAATTTAAGAGCAGTAATCACCGGGCTGGACCCCATAAGCATTGTTTTGTACCCCGGCACCACAAATAGCTCGTGACCCCGTGCACGACAATAAACATCCGGAGTGTAAAGTTGGAGACGCTCTAGTATTTCCCCATTGAACATATGTCCATTTATAATCATGAACACATGTTTCAACAGAGATACTTTCCTCCTCCACTCCAAAGACCTCATGCCAGTCATACCCCTAACGAATTTTGTTGGGAAGAGAAAGGGTAGTAGCCGTACATCCTCTTATATATGTAACGGGCAAATTTTTTTTATCTACCCTTTCCAACATACCAATGTACGACTGTTCATGAGGAAACCAAATTAACGAATTATATTCAAGTTTCGATAAAACTATGGAATAATAAAGAATCTTAATTACGTCAACATTGCGTAATAACCCAGAGTTCCTTATTAAAAAAGGCTAAAAGATTTAATGTTGATTTAACTACATTAAGAATTTGGGAATGGAAATTTAACTTTGAATCAAAAATGACTCCAAGGTCTACAATTTCCATTACCCTTTCCAATGCTACATCATTTATGGAATAGTTGAAAACAGTAGGATTATTAGATCTCGTATAGCTGACCACCCTGCATTTATGAATGCAGAATTCCATATTACTTGTACGAGTCCATTCAACTAATGCATCTACGTCATCCTGTAACAACTGACAAGATTCAATGTCAACCACATTCCTATAAATTTTGAGATCATCTGCGAATAGAAGAATTCTCGAAGAATTAATTACACTACTGACATCATTTATGAAAATGATGAAAAGCAGTGGTCCCAAATTAGACCCTTGAGGCACTCCGGAAAAAGCAAGAAATGTTTCAGAATTGAAACCACAGAAGTCAACATACTGACTTCTACCTTGAAATATGAAAGAAAAAAACGATGGAGCTAAATGAGAAACCAAATGAAGCCAATTTCCTAAGCATCACATCATTATCTACCTTGTCGAACGCCTTTTTTTAAAATCTGTATAGATGACATCAACCTGAGAACCTAAATCCAAATTCTGAATAATATAATTGCTGAATACTAATAAATTAGTAGTTGTGGAATGCTTCTTCCTAAATCCATGCTGAATGTTCCCAATATATGGATCCACTTTAGCATAGATATATTTATGTAAAATAGTTTCAAATACTTTCCGAAAGAAGATAGTATTGCCACTGGTCGGTAATTTCCAATAACGTTCTTTGGCCCACATTTATGGACCGGTGTTATTCTAGATTTCTTCCATCTATCAGGAAAAGTATCAGAATTTACCGCCAGATTAAATATGAAAGTTAGTGGTTCGATCAGTTGAGAGGCCGAAGCCCGAACAAGAGCTGATGGAATTAAATCTGGACCATAAGAACACTTTGGAGCCAAATTAGTTAAAGCATCTCTTACATCAGATTCATCAATACTATTATGAAACGAAATCAATCTACTATCAACGGATGAATACCTTACTGCATCCATGGGGTCCAGCTTCGGCGAAGTGTCACCATAAACAGATTGAAAGTAATCCGCAAAGGCCTTAGATATACTTCCTTTCCCAGAAATCAATTTATCATTTACATACATCGTCTCCGGAAAGGAATCCACCCTACGCAAATTCCGGATGTAACTCCAAAACTTTCGGATCCACCCTCATATCTCCCTCCGATTTAGTGATGAATTCACGATGCGCTCTCCTAATGTCAGCCTTAACATCACTACGACATTCAGAGAATTTAATATAATTAGAGTGATCATTCGTCATCTTCCACTCAGCATGAAGTTTGGCTTTCAATTTTATTTTACTAATTATCGATTTATTAAACCAAACTGGATACTGACGATATGGAACCCGGGCTGACGTTGAAACATCGATCATTCAGTGAGTAAACCAACTCATAAAGACACTCCACCGCCCGATTCACATCAGACGCCGACAACACATCACTCCAATCTACATCATTCAGCAAACGACAATACATATCATAGTTATCAATATTGTTGCATAGATGGCGCGTTATAATACAACAACGTAACAATTTAGCAAAGTCGCGAGCCTATTAATATTATACATATAGTTAAATCGTAGCAGGCCCGTCATCGATTCATCCCAACCTGGTGATCACGGATTAAAATCCCGGTCGCGCGCGGACGGTTCGTATCTTTTAATCATTTACCTCAGCGAGCGTTATCAGCAGACAGACAGACAGACAGACGGATTTCGGCTATTATATTGAATATAAATACCTATGTATGTACATATGTACATATATACAGTATTGTTGAAATTGCAGTTGTAGCAAAAGCGATACGTTGAGCGTATTGCAGACTTTGACCGTAAAATAAATTAAACGAGCCGCACTTTATAAACGTCGAAAGCTGTATCGTATCGTTCACACACACACACGTACATATACAAAACAAAAAAAAAACAACAGATCGATTAATCTGCGCCGAGAACAAAACGCGAAAGTTTATGCGTTCAATACTATTGAATGCCGCTATAAAATATTGCCGCTCGTAAAACACAATAAAGGCGCACACAATAGTAGAGTGGAATAAAAATAAAATGATAAAAACAGACAGTCTACCTCTACACAATACGTACGCTGGAAGAAAATCAAAAACAAACACTGAAAGCGGCAATTAATAGATTTGAATCTATGAATCGAACCAATCTATATACATATGTATATAAAAATGAATGTCTGTCTGTCTGTTTGTCTGTTTGTTTGTCTCTTATAGGCTCCTAAACCACTCAACCGATCGCGATGAAACTTTCAGGACTTATTGTGATCATGCCGGGGATGGTTCCTGTGAAAAAAAATCGGGATAAAACGGGGAACGGGAACGGGCCTGCTCACGCGTCAGATAACGTACTAGGAACGGGAACGGTCCTGCTCACGCGTCAGATAACGTACTAGGAACGGGAACGGGAACGGGATCGGGCATTGCAACGCATGCCGGGTCAGCTAGTTATTATATATATAATAGCCGAAATCTGTCTGCCTGTCTGCTGATAACGCTCGCTCAGGAAAAATTATTAAAAAACCACTATAACGAGTGGGGGATCGAACCCACGACCTTAGGCTCAAGAGTCATCGCACTAATGCTATACGCTATCGCCCGGCCATGAGTTTGTCCTTTAGTTACATTACCTATAGTTACAATAAATAGGAAATGAGGAAAAATAATAAAAATACCAGATTGAGCGGGATTTGAAACCACGACGTCGAAGTCGGTAGCCGAGCACGTAGACCCATAAGCCACGGCCGCTGCTAAGAGGCTCCTTTTTTTTTTTAAATATAACCTATATTACCTACATACCTATAAAAACTATTTTTTTTTTTTTTTTTTACTTACAAAATTATAATGATTATTTATATATATAATAATTAATAATTATAATATAATAAAAATAAGGTATAAAATTTTTTTTTTTTTGTTTTTTGATTTTTACAAAATCACTCTATTGATACTATCGATACTACGGGATTGCTATAATACATAGATGGAGCTATATAAACTTTTTTTTTTGTCACTTACAACCTTGCGATCAATTATTGGGGATCTCTATTAAAAAAGCGCTTTACGTAATTTAAAATTCAGCGGCCGTTGATATTCAACGGGCTTACACTAGTATATACATATAATAGTACAATGTTTCGCTATCTAATACACATTACAATGTAAATATTTTCAGGACTTATTGTGATCATGGCGGTAATGGTTCCTGTGAAAAAAAATCGGTATAAAACGGGAACGGGCCTGCTCACGCGTCAGATAACGTTCTAGGAACGGAAACGGGGTCGGGAACGGGATCAGGATCGGGAACGGGACCGGGAACGGGACCGGGATCTGGAATCGGGAAAAAACGGGAACGGGAACAGGAATGGGCCTGCTCACGCTTCAGATAACGTACTAGGAACGGGAACGGGATCGGGATCGGGAACGGGAACGGGATCTGGAACGGGATCGGGAACGGGCCTGCTCACGCGTCAGATAACGTACTAGGAACGGGAACGGAACGGATCGGCAACGGATCGGGAACAGGATCAGCAACGGGAACGGGAACGGAACGGTATCGGGCATTGCAACGCATGCCGGGTCAGCTAGTATTAATATAAAACTATATATAATAGTATGTAGGTACTCGTACAGCGATCGATTTATTAATGAGCGTCGATTCTGAAAAGGAGGCCAATTTGCGAGTACCCGGAGAGTTTACCGATGGTGCTCTATCATGAAGGTTATTAGCCGATGTTCTCCCATTCCTCTCATTCCCTCTACAAGTCTCGAGGTAATCCCCTTCGTGGCTCGAAACACCGAAAAGGGGATAAAATCCGAAGGGATGGAGTTAAAAAGAAGAGCGGCCGCACAACGTATAACTTTTAATCCTTCTTAACTGATTTTTTTTTAACGTAAGCCGATTATTGATGCGGCTAAGCCTCGCTGGCCAGGTTTTCGCTTTAATTCAGGGGAAATCTTTGGCTATAATAATTATTATTTGGGTGAGATTGGTCGTATGCGAAAGCATCATACAAAATATGCTCAACTGAGTAATTTCATTTAAAATGGTTTACTTCTTCTTCTAAAGGTGGCGAATTGGATATCAAGTATTGCCTGTTCGGTATTCAACAAAAATTTTAATGATGTTCATAGTGAAGTAATCAAGGAAATATAATCTCGACTGGTCTCCAATTGCCTTCTAAAGTGGAGGAAGGGAGATGATGAAAGGATTTGTGGAATCATCTCACATATAAGTTTAACAAATTGGCAAAATCTTACAAAATACGACTGATTTGGATTTTGTAATATCTATATCACGAGTTCCCTACCTATACGTCATTTATGACGTATGGATGTGAAACATGGATGCTAAATTAAATAATGCTAGTTGATAGTTATCTATACCTAGGGCAGTTGGTGAATATGACTGGATGTAAAGAAGAAGAAATAAAACGAAGGATGAAACTAGGATGGAGTGCTTTTGGAAGAATGAACATTCTGTTATAATTTGTACATACAATTTTTATTTATTTACATTTGAAGGATTACAAAAATCCATTTATGTTCATAAACTTATTGAGATGTTTTTTAAAGGGATTTTTATTTTCAGAAGTTACTAGCTTATTTGGCAGGCGGTTCCAAACTTCAAACACTCTATTTTTGAAAAAAAAAAGAGTCTGATAATTTTATTTGATTTGTCTTTTAGTGCGTTTTTATTGAAAGTGAGGAATTTTTTCATTGGGCATTTATATTTATTACTAAAAATATGTGTAATGAATTTTGCACGCAAAACGTAGTCACGGTAGATAATCATATTGTAGAGATAGTTGATAGTTATTTATACCTAGGACAATTGGTAAATATGACTGGATGTAAAGAAGAATGAAACTAGGATGGAATGCTTTTGGAAGAATGAACATAGTTTTTAAATCCAACATTCCGCTATGCTTAAAAAATAAGGCGACCAATGCGTACTGCCAGTTATGACGTATGGATGTGAAACTTGGACGCTAAATTCAAGAATGCTACGAAAGATACAGTGCAAACATAGAAGCATGGAAAGATGTAAGAAGTATGACCAAAGTGGCAGATATAGCGGAACGTGTTAAAAAGTTGAAGTGACAATGGGCTGGACACAGATGGATGCGAGAAATATTGGAACGGTATCCGAGATGATGTGAAAGAAAGCAAGGTAGACCAAGTGGGAGATGGGCTGATGAATTGAGAAGAATGTGTGTAGTCAAGTGGATGCAGTTTCCCAAGACAGACAGGAATGGAAGAGGATGTCTTGATGTTTGAACAATATTTTTTCAAATATATCGGGGTCGTGGGTCACTTGGCTTTTATGAAAAGGGGTCGCCACTCGATAAAGGTTGGGAACCTGTGATATATTATAGATAAGTCAAAATAACCGTTCGATATGCGGGTATTTAATTCCGAACTTTCATCCAGTAAACTAATGCTTTCATTCACCTGTCGGTTTTAATTATTTTAAATGCAATTTGGATAGTCTGTCAATTCCACCAGTATTAATTAAATGACAGTTAATTTTAAGCGTGTCTTGTAATATATTTTAATACAAAATAGTGTGACATGCGAACGTCTGAATGGAATTTTCCATTTAACAAACGACCCAAAGCTTTTACACGTTTTCCGCTCTGTGGTTGTTGTTTTTTTTTTTTTTTTTTTTTTCAGCACATTTTCCATTTATAGTTTGTGCGAGGAGAACCGTTCGTTGTTTTGCGTTGTTGCGAAAATGATAATAACGAGCTTATGTTTATACGATACACAATATTCATACGTAGTATACGATTTGCTGTACACCGCTAATGGGTGCGGTTCGTTCTTTTGGCTTTTTCCATTTAGTTTTTTTTTTTTTGTGTGAGCACTTAAGACGAATTTAGCCGTTCGGCTTACGAGTAGTTTTCGAATTTTATCCTTTTGTTCTCGGCTAAAGTTTCCGATGGAAAAGTCTGTCCTTTGACGTTGTCGCCTCGAAAGTCAGATTGCACCTGGCTTTGATCGGAAAGTGGTGGTTTTTCCGATGCAGGTCCCCCATCGCTTCTGATGAGCTCATTTTACAATCGAATTAAAAGTTAAATGAGAAAAGTTCTCATCGCAGACGACGAGCAGCCATCGGTAATGGTCCTGTGACTGGTGACGTGGGTGGGGAAAGTTTTCCCCTAGGTTTGGTCGAGCTTTCCATGTTGTAAATAATGCGATTGATTGAACGGCAGTTAAAAAACCGTTAAAACCTGTATTTTTTTATATGTATATGTATTGTGAACTTTAACTAGGGGACACACTTTGCGAAAAGGTAGGATTTTTTTATGGAACGATCGCTAATTAGCGTGAACAGTATCAATAGAAAATTAGTTGGAAATTCTAATTATTCTTAATATTAATGTCAAATCTGATCAAACTATTTATTTTGTTTGCAATCTTATTTCTAGCATTGAATTGAATGTTTTATTAACATTTCTTATGTTGTATTTTAAATAGGATATTTGTAGTCGGAACGAATAAGTAATTGTTTATTTTTATAGACAAAAAGATACTATTTTAAATATATAAATTATTCTGGAATACATCAAATCAATCGGTACGACTAAGAATAAATACAAAGAAATCGAACAAAACTTAAACCAATTTTAATTAGAAATTCAATCATAACTTTAAAACCACTGTATAAATGTTTTTCTCAATATAAAACTACACGGATCTGAAACACGAGTTGTTACAAAGGAAAAATAACATTATTTTTTGTATATATACATAGCAACTAAGTTTATATTTTGTAAGAAATCATTATACAGGATGGTTACTGATAGGAAATAGACAATAGTGACTAAATGAATCTATACATATTAATGGATATACAGGGTGTATGGAAGCTAAGCACAAGGTTTTAAGGGGATTATAGCTCATACTATTTAGAACATTTTGAGCCATACGTGCCTCAGTACAAAGTCTCATGGTTTTTTTAGAAAAAAACCCAAATCTCACAGTTAATTGCTAATACTGCCCAAGTTAAAAGTTGTATGTTAGTAAATTAAATTTTTTTGTTGTTTTTATAATGTGTATTTAATAGTTAATAAAAATAAATACAAGCATCCGTGTCAACAGAAAAAAATACTAGACACGATAAGTTTTCGAAAATTTATCAAGTAAGTTGTGGTATTTAAAAAAATATTCAAAAACATGCTTGCTTATTGCCCTTTCTTTTGAGTTATCAATCATGCAGATCTCTTGTCAATTCTCAGAATTGGGGTATAATTGTTTAAAAATCAAAGTGAGAGAGCGCGCTTCCTTCCTTCCTTCACCTGTCTTTCAAACATTCTGTACATTAAAACAAATGTTCAATACTATATTAGCAATATTTTTGACCGTGTTGAATCGGATTGTATCATTTTGTGTTGTTCTCGTTAGTTTTTAAAATTGTTCTACATAGTAAACCTCAACAAATTCACTTTTACAGAATACTCACATATGTATATACATACATATATATACCCGCATTCGTACACAGAAATCCAACCTCTATTTGCATAAAAATTAATTCACGTACCTCCCCTCAGCATGAATATACACTCGAAAGTGAGATAGCCGTTATGACTTTCAGAAAGATATATGGCTTTGAATTTAATAAATGCCCCGAGAGAAGTCATCCCCCTTTTTTCCCATTAAAAGCAAAAATCCCGCATCTAACGGAACGCGCGGGGAGCGCGCGCGTGTAATCGAATAAATATTAATCATAAATAATATAAAAGGGAATATTTATACATTTTAATAAAGTGTGATGCGAACGGTATATTTTATTGTCTCGATCCAATTGTCTAAAAGTGAAACGACGACGGCCTGCTGGAGTCGAGCACGTACCTTAATTTCCCGAACACGTTTCAGTCTAGTTTTCCGCCCGGGTTTTCGGCGAGTCGAATTTTCCGACTTTTCCGCCCCTCAGCCGGCGTCAAATTAGCAAATTGAAATTTTAAAATGTACATACATACATATTTCTCAATTTAAATGCATCGAATGGAGCGCGCGTTTGTTATCGCCGGGAAAATATTAAATTTCCAAACACAGAGAGCTAAACTTAAAAAATTTAGTTCATACCGTTGCTTTAATTTAACGACCGGCTCGTTATTAAGTATGCACAAGTCTCAGAATACTAATAAGTTGCTAAGTGAGGACGCTCATAAGCATCCACTCACACTTTCGACTTCAAAAGCGCACGTGTACACTTCTATTCAAAACCGTACTCGTAAATATTACACATGAAAGATTGAAAAGACTGAATCTCTAATAATAAAATAAGTTATCATCCCAATGTGATCTGGGTGTAACTATCACCAAAGATTTAAAACGGTATGTGCACATCAACCACATATATCAGACCGAAATTGGAATATGCATATAATGTTTGGAATCCCCATTTTAAAAAGATATTCTTTGTCTCGAGAGGGTCCAAAGAAGAATTACAAAAACGCCATCCGAACTTCGGTCACTACCTTATCACGAAATATTGAAAAGACTGAATCTCTCCACACTGGAGACGAAGAGATTGAGAGGTGATTTAATTGAAGTATTCAAAATAATAAACAATCATTATTCATGTGAAATGACTAACGTCATATTGTTCAATGAGAACCCTCATCTACATAAGAGGTCATACTCTTAGACTTCGTAAAGAAAAATCAAATAAGATTGTTAGAGATTCATTCTTTTAAAAAATAGAGTGGTTGAAGTTTGGAATAGTCTTTCCGGATTCAATTGTCACTTAAAAAATGTTAATTGGGTATTTGTAACTCTTTAATATATGGACCATTATTCATTTTATTTTTATTTTATATTTTCATTTTATTCAATTTTTACAATACTGTCTTCTCTTTATTCCACTTAAGGAAGTACTTATGTAAGTCTTTCATACTTTTAGACTCCGTAAAGAAAAATCAAATAAGATTGTTAGAGATTCGTTCTTTTCAAAAATAGAGTGGTTGAAGTTTGGAATAGTCTTCCGGATTCAATAGTCACTTTAAAAAATGTTAATTTGTATAAAAATCAACTATCAACAACACTTCTTAAAAAAAACAATGGGTATTTGTAATTCTTTAATAAATGGACCATTATTCATTTTATTTTTATGTTAATTTTATTTTTGTACAAAGCCCCATGGGCCTATCGGTTATGCCGCCTCTCCATATAATTGTTAAATAAATAAATAAATAAACATTAGATACATAATTCCTATTTTTCTATTATGTTAGAGTTGAACTTCGCTATTTGCTACATATCGCGATACCATCGCACGCTCACATGAATGGTAGGGGATTTCCCTACATTGAAAGCGTTTTCCTTTCATCCTTTGATTTCTCGACGGGCACTCGGAATTTGCTTTGGTTAATTAATATTGCGCGATATTAATTTATTAATTCAGCCGGATGATGATGATGATGATGATGATGATGGGTCCGAGTGAATAATGAATAGCTCTAATATCACTCGGCAATGCTGTATACCCAACGAATCAGCCCATCAAGACTCAGAGACCAACACTCGGTATAGTCCTTAGGGAGCTTAGAAGTCTGCAGGGGTGGTGATTGATGGCTCTCGAGCCGACGACGTTGGATCGTTTCCGGTCATAATTAACGCCACGTAACGTGAGACACGCGAAAAGAAAACGATCCGGAACACAAATTAGAAATGTAAACCGACGAAATTTAAATTATTCTAGGTGAATAATAGTGTACGATATCGTAGCCGGAGCGGCAGGGGCGCTCAACCTTTCCAATTACTCGGATGCGATGGTTTAACCTACATAAGTATAGTGCGCAGTGACCTAGTGGGCAAAGATCATTTTTATGATATCAAAATGATTTTAGTTTGATATTTTTTAACTGCGTGCTTGATTTCAAGCGTGGCTGCTTCACTTTTTTACGAAATTTTACAGTGTGTTACAGTGAATAGGGGAATTATACTGCCGTCCTAAGCCCACTTAACGTAACTGACAAAAATTACGAAAATGAGTTAGATGTGTTTTAGGGGTATCTAAATCTAACGTATCTGCATGCGCAGAGAAATAGTATCGCCAATACTACTTAGCGAAAATAACGTATCCAATATTTACTTCGGTCACTACCTTATCATGAAAGATTGAAAAGACTGAATCTCTCCACATTGGAGACGAGGAGATTAAGAGGTGATTTAATTGAAGTATTCAAAATAATAAATAATCATTATTTATATGAAATGACCAACCTCATTATGTTCAATGAGAACGCTCATCTAAGAGGTCATACTCTTAGACTCCGTAAAGAAAAATCAAATAAGATTGTTAGAGATTCATTCTTTTCAAATAGAGTGGTTGAAGTTTGGAATAGTCATATGTATACATTAATAATGAATAATGAAGTGACGTAACTACTAAAAGTATTCATTTTTTTTTTAAATTTTCCTTAGTATTATCAAAACACAATAGAAAATAATCTCATGCACAAAAAAAAAGTCTAAATAAATCAGTAATATATAAAAAAAAACACAAATTTAGAATAAAACTTTCAAGTCCATTTATCTCGATATTGTTGTTTTGTCAGTTACGTTAAGTGGGCTTAGGACGGCAGTATACTGTCCGGCGTTTCCCGTTGCATTCAAGCTAATAAGAAACGGACTCGCTGGTAAACTAGCTCGTGTAATAGTCGAAGCTAGTAAACTAACTGGTTTTTAAGGCCGAACGAGTGAAGTTCGAATGTTTGAACTTTACTCGCTACTATCTGGCTAGTGTGATGTCACTTCATTTTGACAGTTAAGCGGTTCATTTTCAGCTCCCAACACACACACACACATATATGAAGATTTATTCAAAATTGTATTATTAAAAAACGCATATTTATGAATCATATTAATAAGTACTGTAGGACACTAGCGGCAGCGAGTAGCGAGTACACTAAACACGTGTAATAGGATTACTATCTACTCGCTACTAGCTATACGTGTCGGCTAGTCAACTAGCGAGATGGTAGCGAGTAAAATATCCCTGTGTAATACCCGCTTAAAGTGATTGAATTGCAATAACAACAGTTGAAAATCTTCGAAAAAATCATTTGAATCCGGAACCCAAACACTGAACCTTCGTTCATAAGTTCAACGCTCTACCGTCTGAGCCATCACTTGGTTCAGGTACGTTGAAAACAATATAGAAGCTATTCCCAGTAAAATTTTAATTATGTTTTTAACTCAACGGATGTATTCCCGTATATAATATGTATAACACATTTAGTTTACTACGGTAGTTAAAGTAGCCGGTTGCGAGAGTTTGTACCTAAATATTGCGTTACTGTGTATACAGAATATATGTATGTATGTACATAAAAAGTGTTACGGGGTATGCTTAAATATTAAAAAAATGTTAAAGTACAATACCTTGAACTAACTTTAAAAAAAAAAAAAAAAAAAGAATCTTAAAAGCGTTTTCCTTCAAAGGAGACTAGGCTTGTAATTGAGCGACGTAATTAAAAATTTTCAATTTATGCTCCGCATCACGGAGACAATTTTCCCGAAAGTTTTCCCGGACACGTCCACCGGTTTTTCTTCCACAAAGCCGAGATGCTGCGACATCAACGGAAGTCAGCACATCCTCAGGAAGTCGCCTTGGCTCCAACTCTTCACTGATACACCAGAAACCACCCCCACAAACCCACTTCGTATTATTACACCGGAGAAAACAACACAACCCTTCCTATCTCCGTCGAGTTCTCGCTCTGGAGTGTTGAAAATTTCAACGGGTTGACTGGTTCAAAACTTCAACGTCATTCTTTCTTCTTTTTTTGTACCCGTGAAACTCAAATGAAAGACGACTGCAGCTAGTTAGTCGTATTGACGTTGAGATACGCTCCTGTTCCGGTTAAATCCGTTTCTTTGGCTAATTACCAGCACGCGCTCTTGTTCAACTGTTTGACTTCTGGATTGAATGTTTGGTTTGGTTGTTGAAGTTTCAGCACGATACTAGTGTATTCTGTTCAACTTTCTAAAATAAAAATAAAAATGATTTTATACTCGGTGTAAATACAAGTTTTTGTCTGAAATGTTGAAAATCGCCGGCTTTAAAACGTTGCACTGATTGCAATGTCGCAATCGTAATTCGATAATAACTCAAGCGTTAAGTATTGTAACTATCCGTGGGAAAAAATAGAACACAGTGCGATTTTGTAGAAATAAAGTATTTCCAAGTTGCAAACTTTTAAAATTGTATAAATTGTGTACTATCAGCCAAAATACGTGGTATCCACAGTGTCAAAGAGTAATTTTTCTTGATTTAATTACACATTTTGTCAATCATTTACATATGTACATTAGGGTGGAGCGTCGATGTATGGAACTTTTTTTTTTGGGATATTCATATGTAAAAAGTTGCCTCTACATTCATACATGTTCTGTATAAAAAATTTTCTTAATAAAAAAAAGTTTTTCTGGTCTCTACCACCAGCACTTTTATCTTAATACTTTTAATTGGAAAATTAGTATTTATTTTTACTATACATATGTACATACTTACTTATATTTACTCCACCGCGCTCACAAATTCACACTTATTTGAATAATTTAAGGAACATGTAAATAAATTAGATTTTTACAAAAAATACAAAATTCAATAAAGTTAGGGTAACTTTATGAGCATGTTATCTACAATTTTGTATTATGTGTTCAGATTTCGAATTTTATAGGCAAATTTTAATTTTTCACTTTCTGCTAGAGGCCTAAAGACATTCAGTTTTTTTACGAGAATACGAATGATACAACAAAACTTTTGGTAGATATTACGATGCCGATTTTTAATTTTTGCAACCTACATACATATGCATGTATGTATGTATGTATGTATATATTTGTAAAGTCGAAGAATAGCTTTTGTTATCTCAAACTTTATACAAAAAGAGGGACAGATTCAATATAAATTCACAGATTTTCACGAGAATACGGATGATACAACGAAACTTTTGGTAGGTATTACAATGCCGATTTTTAATTTTTGCAATGTCACTCCACCCTAATGTACATACATATGTATGTTCTGACTCTGCTACGATGCAAAATTTTATACCTATTGTATGTACATATGTATATATTTGTAAAGTCGAAGAATAGCTTTTGTAATTTCAAACTTTATACAAAAAGAGGGACAGATTCAATATAAATTCACAGATTTTTTTCAGTATTTTTACGAGAATACGGATGATACAACGAAACGTTTGGTAGGTAATTACAATGCCGATTTTTAATTTTTTCAATGATACTTAAGCCTTAAAATCGATCAAGCCGATATATTTTATTTATTTATTTTATATAATACAAGCTTTATTACCCGGCTTTGCCCGGGTGTATCTAATATATAAATATATTTTATATATATATGTAGATACATATGTATATATAAATATATAGAAAGGGCCATGCCGGCCCCCCTACCCCCCCCCAGACCCCCCTCAAGCCCCGGCGGCCCCTTTAATGGGCTCCCTAAAAGCTATGCCAGCCCTTTACCACCCCCAAACCCTCCTTCTTACCCCGGTGGGCCCTTTTTTGGGCCCTTTACATATTTATAACAACTACAACTACATTTTACATATTTATAACAACTACTTATTTGGGCCTTGGACATATTTATAACAACTACATAAATCCATTACACATTATACACTATACTTATACATAACTACTATCTCTCACAGAGGTGTCTCCTCACACTTTTCAAGAATACATCTATGGTCTTAGAAGACTTGACGCACTCCGGGAGGGCATTATACATTAATACACCCCTGTGAAAAACACCACCAGTTGTCTTTGTTTTCCTTACTCTACCTACAACTAATTGGTTCTTATTTCTAGTACAATAACTATGGATATCACTATTTCTAATGATGAAAATTACATCAAAACAGGTGTACCGTTTAATAATAATTTCACATTGAATTTTTACCACGGTACACTATTCGCTTCACTAATTCGTTTTGCATACAACGAGTTGTCGTCGTATACCCGTTTTAGCACGTGAGAAGAATAAGAAATACAGTCACAATAAATAATTGCAAAGAACGACAATAAAACCGAGCAAAATGCTGCTGCTGCTACTCCCGTCTTGGCGGAATGAATGTTTTGAAATTGTCATTTTATGAGTGCTTAAGTAATTTATATTTATTTGCGTTAAGGCGACGGTTACTTTTGCCGTTCCATTACGTCTAATCACCGCAACCAGCGGTTCTATAACGGTGGGAGGAGGGGGATGAGCAAACACACAATTGCAACCGCGATCCAACAATAATGAAACGGCGCCATCACCCGTGAAAGTTTCCTCGCCTGGTAATTTATTCTTGCGTAATTAGGAATTCTTGTTGTCGGGGCCTCTGTGATACATCGAAAGGAGAAAACCCTTCCCCACATACATACATACATACATAGGAAGGGTGAGGGGATTGAAACAGACCCACTAATCCCCTTCCGGACAGTGCTCGAATTCAGCGGGAGCGGCAGGGAGCGGGCGTTCCCTTTCGTGAAATTTGAAACGTAGCGTACCCTTTCGTGAAATTTGTAAATTTAGCGCTCCCTTTCGTAAAAAACCAAAATTTCCGTGCTCTTTCAATAATTATTGCCGAACAAATGTTAGAAGGTGAATTTTTTTTACATTTATGACTCCTAAATCACAATCTTTGCCTGAAAGTTAAATTCTTTACATTTCAATTCCGACAAAGGCATCTTATCTGTAGCCAAAAGCCATTTAAAATATTATTATGTTTTGAAAAAGCTGGATGCACTTATATTACTTGAAGATAACATTTAGAATTCGAGGGTTTTTATGCGCAAAAAGTTTTATTGCTTTATGGTCGGCACTGTCCGTCACACTATGGTCGAACTGCAACGGGTCCCTCTCGGGGCATCGGTCATTTCGATAATTTACGATATCTTTCTTTGAATTGTCGGCTTTCTTATTTTAACAAAATTTATAAAGCAGCTGTACCGCTACCATTATACTAAAGGAACCAAAATTTCAAAATACTTCAGTCTTGCCGGTGCCTCTGATGTTAGAACTTGAATTTACCGAACGTATTTGCAATTTCAATCTATCATCGGGAATCGCTTGATTATTTTTTTTATTTATATTTTATTACTGCACTTCATCACTAACAAACACTTTTCTAGCAACATATTTTAAGTTGTCTGAATTATAATTACTGCACGTGACTAACTAAATAGTGATATTAACAATTATTCAAATTTAAAAAAAAAAAAAAAAAAAAAAAAAAAAAAAAAAAAAAAATTAACCGTGTAAATTGTGCATGTATGTACATATGTATGCAATACAGTTTCTATAATAATAATACTAATAACCTAATATATACCACCATAAATTCATTTATATTGGTGAACATATGTTACGTAAGTGTTTTGGTGTTATAATATATGTATGTACATATATAAATGTACGTACATTTTCTATACATATACATAGTAAAAAAAAAAAAAAGGTCGTTTGATATTTTTTGAAAATTATCGAGCGCTCCCATTCGTGAAAATTTCCATTTCGAGCACTGCTTCCGGAAGTCCTAAACTTTCCACCCCGGATAAATGGTGGGCCCCCGACAGAAGCGGCTCGGCGCTTTTTGTTTGTCTCTCTGTGATATAAATAGTTGTTGATGGCGTCGCGTGAAACAAAGTGGTTGAACTTCGTTTGATATTCGGTGGCCGTGCGTCTGAAAGCTCGCGATCGCTGAAAGCTCTCACGGCTCCGATTCCAAAACGATGCGGTCTACCGCTGCTGAAATCCTCCAGCGAGCGCCTTGACGCTGCTTAAAGTCTAACGAAATGTTAAATACAACTCGCGCATTGTAAACAAACTTTATATTTGTGTAGCCCGAGAGTACATACCGAGTATGTACTTCTCATCCATAAATTTATCGTCGGTAATATCGCGTGCGGTTCAAGGTTACACACTGTACCCAAGTGCTATGTGTTAAAATTTATAAATTTACGTTTACGCTAGTGCTTTTCAAATGTTGACTCGCTGACCTTTGAGTGTGTGTGTGTACATATGTATGTACAACTACGGCTTTCGAGTTTAAAATGGTGAAAATATTGCATCATTGAATTAGATTGGTTGAATGTGAATGATACTTTGACGATTTGTATGGTCGTATTTATATTTAAGTTAGATAATACCATCATATTTTAGTAAATTTATTGTGAGAGGAATGGATGTATGTGAATATAATTTAAGGAATAAAAATAATCTATATACGTATGTATATAAAAATCAATGTCTGTCTGTCTGTTTGTTTGTTTGTCTGTCTGTCTGTTTGTCTCTTATATGTATGCTCCTAAACCGCCCAACCGATCGCGATGAAACTTTCAGGACTTATTGTGATCATTCCGGGAATGGTTGCTGTGAAAAAAAATCTGGGAAAAACGTCAGATAACGTACTAGGAACGGGAACGGGAACGGGAACGGGACCGGGAACGGGAACGGATCGGGAACGGGCCTGCTCACGCGTCAGAAAACGTACTGGGAACGGGAACGGTATCGGGCATTGCAACGCATGCCGGGTCAGCTAGTTTAATTATAAAAAAATGTTAAGATAAATAGAAATAGGTGAAGCATCTTGTACAGTGGATTATAATTAATTAGCTTAAGCTACTACATATATTATATAAATAAATAAATACAGTATACATACATATCCCTTATTACATTTTTATTCTTTAAATAATGTATAAAAGTCTTGTATGTCTGTGTGTTTATTTGCTTGTTTGATATCCAGTGGTCGGGAACCATTTTCAAGGTAAGAGCCGAATTAGGGAAAACCTTGCAAAATTGGTAAGTTTGGGAGCCGCAACATCCAAGGTTTTACGTTAAATACAAAATTTTGACACACAGTTTACACAAGATTAAAATAAATCCCTATAAAATGCTTTAAGATCGTTTTTCAGACTAAACTTTATAATACTATTTAGTAACAAACTATCGAACGTTAAGAAATATCATGAGGATAACTTATTTCATACATTTCATTAATGATTAATTTAATATAATTTTGAATATATAATTCTAAAATAATTTGGCAATAACTTATGATCTAACTTATAAACAAAAGACAATGTGCTTAACTTTAAACAATTTCTTATACTCACCCATCCCAATTCATCGAACATACTTCTAATACTTTTTATGGATTTAAAATGGGATTCATTTTGATCTTGTGTAAACTGTGTGTCAACATTTTGTATTTCACGCAAAACGTTGGATGAGAGCGAGAGCCGCAGGTTTTCATACAAAGAGCCGCACGCGGCTCCGGAGCCGCCAGTTCCCGACCACCGAATTCTACACAGTCGTGAAAAGAAAAGCCACTTACAGAAATACATAGTTGGGTAAACGCCCCACAGCCGAGGATCTAATCTTGACAAAAGAAAACGGTCGCTAAAAAAGTTTTCCCACACACAAAAATTCAACAAATCATTCTGTATACAACAACACCTGTCAAAATCGACCGAGAAGTGTTACTTTAAATTATAACATCGTCGTAAAACGTACACTTTCATTATCGTAAATCGTCGACGACACGACGACCGCTAAATCAAAAGGTCGAAATAACGAGTTAATTGCGCAAAAGCTCCAAATGGGAGAAGGGAGAGTGGGAAACCTCTCTCAAAAAGAGAGAGAGAGTCGTTGAGCTTTTCGCCGTTATAAATTAATAACGACTCGATGTTAATCTATCGACGAAAGTTGTGCGGGAGGCGAGCCAAGTTATTTATCGACGTTAACCCGTCAACGACCGACTCAAAGGGTTGAGAAATATTATTGTTCGGTGAATCGAGTGAGGTAGTCTCTACTCCAAAGCTCACACCGTTAACGACTATTTTAGCCCCTCGGATACGGATTTGTGGAGCTTTATGCGCCATCATCATCCGAATGGTGGCCCATCAAACGGACGAGTCTCGATTATCCGGATAAGGTGCGTGTTTGCGTCAAACGTTGAGGCCTTTCTCTCTCTCTCTCCCATCTTCTTCGTATTACACCTACCTAGTTGGGTAGGTGGGTACTAGTAATACCGTGAAGACGAATTTGAATCGTTCAATTCGTAAATAACCAACGTGGAACCTTATAAACGAACCCTACACGTACGCAAGACAATATTATCGACGAGACGTCTGAATCCATCTGCTTTATTACTATGATAACGTATAAAATACATAAAAATTATCTTCTAATAAATTTCCTTTAATTATTCTTCTGGATCATGGGTTCCTATCCTATGGGTCGCGACCTCGAACGGGGTCGTGAAGGGTTTTCTGTGGGGTCGCCAACTGAAATAGAAAACTAAAAAAAATAGTTCGGGTGTGGCCAACCCATGACTTTATACATACATACATACATATAGTATGTATGTATTTGAGGAATACAAATAGTAACGAAATTAATTTTTTTAAGTACGTAAGTAAATAAAACACATGCACACCACCACACCAACCAACATACAAACATACATATCATGAAATCACATATATTCAAATAGGAAAAACTGCCACTTTCGGTCGTCAGATGTTGACCAACATCACAGTATCTTTTGCGGCTAACGTGAAAACTATAGATATACGAAATTTCGACTTGATCGCCGGTGCAGTTTTTGAAATATTCTGTGGTAAACTTTTCGACAAAAAAAAAACCCTACTTCCGGTTGACTGATTTATTTTTTGGTAACTAGCAATTTCTTTCAAAATTACAACAATACAATATTGTGACTATAGTACATATTTAAAAGGCCGAAAAAATAAAAAAAAACAACAAATCGTTAAAAAGTAAACTGCCACTTCTGCAAGAGGGATTTTGACAAAAATCACAGTATATCTTACGGCTAACGTGAAAACTATAGATATGAAATTTCGACGAGATCGCCAGTGCAGTTTCGGAAATATGATTTTTAACAGGATTTTTGAATTTTCTGCACGAAAAAAACCCTACTTCCGGTCGACTGATGTTGACCAAATTCCTTATGTCTCTTACACCTTACGTAAAAATAATAGATATGAAACTTGATAGTTTCGGAGAAAATACACAAGCAGACACACACACAGTGAACAGACAAACAGAAATTTTCCAGAAATCATGAAAACGTGATCAGGGGATGATACTTGATTCAAATCAGTCAAAATCTCTAGGTCGAATTTTTGCACGATCACAATACTTTATCCGATCAGGATAAAGTAAAAATATTGACTATGATACAATTTTGTCAGTTATGACGTATGGTTGTGAAACGTGGATGCTAAATTCAAGAATGCTACGCAAGATCGAGTGCACACAGAGAAGCATGGAAAGGTGTACGCTCGGTATAACGAGAAGAGATCGTAAGAGGAATACATGGGTAAGAAGCGTGACCAAAGTGGCAGATATAGCGGAACGTGTGAAAAAGTTGGATTGGACACATAGCGAGAAGAATGGATGGCAGATGAATGCGAGAAATACTGGAATGGTATCCGAGATGATGTGAAAGAAAGCGAGGTGGACCGAGTGGTCTGATGAATTGAGAAGAATGTGTCGAGTCAGATTGCTCAAGACAGATAGGAATGGAATATGATTGGAGAGGCTTTCATGCAGCAGTGAACGGCTGATGATGATGATGAATGCAATTTTCACTTTTAATTGGTGTCTTAATATAAAAAGGGGTCGCCACTCGATAAATGTTGGGAACCTGTGTTCTAGATCATTCCGTTATCTTAATTTCTTCCACCTAAAGTCCGAAATTCCAAAATTTTCTTACAATTTGTTCATTTATACATCATTTAATATTTTTGACAAATTTCCAAGTGTCATCGATATACATATTTTCATCCAACTAATAAAATTTCGGTATGTTATTTTTATTTAGATTACTGGTATGTTGAATTCAGTTTTTTATTATAAATGTACTATTATGTATTTATGTACCTAAATAAATCAAATTTGTATATTTCTTTCCTTCAATATCATTTTACTCAAATACAGTAACGAATGTAGTCTTAAAAGCTAAAGTTTTACAAATAAGACATTATATTACAATCTATCAATAGTTGTCATCCAAATGTGATATTATTTTAATACAAAATATATATCAGTATCAATGTACATATGCTCTGATTATAAATATTAAGTTGAGTGTTGAATTCGAAAATTTAAAGTTTATTTGCTTGTTAGGAACGTTTTCGTGACGACTTTCGTGTACCTGTTGAAGTTATGCAAAACTTATCTGGGTCATTTGCTTGTGTACCTTACGAATGTTACGTTTTGTCGTTTTACTTTCGAGAGTCGAAAGCTCTACGAATGCTTTGTCACTGATGTTAGATAAGTGGGAAATTGATAGCAGCACCGTAACCAAATTTATACAAAGTACATACAACTGCCACTTTTGCCATCTATTATACTCGAAACTAATTCAAGCGTATATATTCTTTTCTTTTGCAGATAGTGCACACTGAGACGCACCGTTCGATATTGGTGAGTACATGGTTTTACGTAAATTGCAATTGTGCTTTCATTCAAGTTGAAAGTCTCGCTTACAAGTATCAAAAGTTCAAATTTCAATTTAATCATATTTCACCGTAAATGGGCTGTGAATAAATTTATAAGTTTAGAGCGCAACTATCAAAAAGCTGCGACCAACGTATTTTCGAGTGCAGAGCTCGTTTAACTTACCGCTTGAATCGGTGAAAAGTAAACTTTTAAATTGAACCACTTGCTCGTGGATAACTTTTGTGGGTTTTATATTCGCGTAACTCGCCTTAATCGGACGCGTATTGAAATCGCAACGTTAAAAGTTTAGTATGAAAGATTTCGTAAGCCACAGTGGCAGCAATCTTTCGACCAATGCAAACTAGGTAATGACGAGCCTGCTAAATTTTACCATGTTAATCCTCGGTAGGTTCGTGACCTTGCTAAATTGTTATGTTGTTGTAAAAGATGATGATTGAATTAGATTGGTTGAATGTGAATGATACTTCGAGAATTTGTATGTTCGCATTTATATTGAAGTTAGATAATAATATGTTATCATCATATTTTAGTAAATTTATTGTGAGAGGAATGGATGTATGTATGTGAATATAATTTAAGAAATAAAAATAATTTAATTATAAAAAATGTTAAAATAAATGGAAATAGGAGAAGCATCCTGTACAGAGGTGTTTTGTAGTATAATAGACTGCCGGATGGAATTAGAAGTTCCAAAACTATTGAAAAATTCCTGGCAGTCTTAAAAAAACATCTCTGTACAGATGTTTAGTTAAGGATAATAATTAATTAGCTTAAGCCACTATAATATATAAATTAATAAATAAAAACTATTAAATTTAATATTTGGTTTTTTATTATTAGAAATAAATACAAATCTCAGTATTTTATTCATTTGACAAGTTTGAAGTATGCATTACTATATAGGGTCTGCCTGGCCGGCTGTATACATATGTACATATATACTCACCCACACAAAACACTCACAGTACGGGTGATGAGAAACCACTCCGTTGATATTCAACGGGCTTACACTATACTCTGGCCGTTTTAGGAAGACTTCTGGGCAAAACGTACATGCTGTCCCTTTCATCCCCACTCCACCCGCAAATGACCAATTGCAATTCATTTCAGTTTCATGTTGCATTTTAGTCGAGCGATACAACATTGTGCGTGCGTCGGTAGAATTCAACGTTAATATTTTGTTAGTTAGAGTTTTTGGAGTTAAGAGTCTGATAATGTCTTCAATTAATAATAGTTGTTAAAGGACAGTGTCGTGAGTTTATAAATTAAACTGCGTGAATATTTTGAAAAGGAGAGAGACAATTGCGGACCGTTGCGTTGTGCCCAATATCAAATGTGTGTAACAGGGTGTAGCAAGCCTTAGGAATAAGTTATTAATAGTATGTTGTAGACACAACATACTATTATTAATATTCTATCTATTAATCTATTTCAGTGGTCGGCAACCTTTTTGGAGCCCGGAGCCAAATCAACGAAAAATCAAAAAAATGGCAAATTTTCGGAGCCGCTACATATTATTTAATAAAAAAAATATATATATGTATATACATATATACGGATTTTAATGTTATTTTTAAAAGCTAATGCGACTTTTGAACTGGTACATTTTCGGAACATGACGTACTGGTACGTCAGAAGTTTGCATTTGCCGTCTCGACGCTTTTTGGTTCCACATACAATTTTATTGTGAAAAATTTTTTTCTTCGATGAAATTTGTGAAAAATTCGAAAAAAAGTGAAAAAAAAAAATATTTTTGACTTTAAAAATTCGTTAGATAATTAATTATAAGTATTTTAAAGCAATAAAAAATCATAATCAATAGTAAAAATTGATTTCAATACTCACTTTGGGCACAGCGATACTATATTTATAGACCGCAAAAGCCAAAAAAATGGATATTTTTTACATTTTTTAAAATTGCGAATATCTCATAAACGAGAGCATATCAACAAAAATGATTATCGTATTCAAATTCAGTGGGTCAAACTTAGTAAAGATTGACCAATCTTCGCTCTGGGTTTTAAAAAACGTGATTTTTTGTTGCTCAGTGTTTATTCGAACGTCAGGAAGCTTGCTTTTTGGTTCCACATACAATTTTATTGTGAAAAATTTTTTTCTTCGATGAAATTTGTGAAAAATTCGTACCGCAATCAATTAAGTGACGAAAGATTTAATGCACCGATGCAATTGAGGAACACTAAATATGTTCCGAATTTATGTAAATTGTCCGAAAATGTACCAGTTCAAAAGTCAAAAAACACGTTTCTATCCCGAATTCACTCACTTTTCACAAATTTAAATTTCGAAAACACAATAGATACGTGTGCAAACTGAACTGTCCCCGTTCGAACTACGAAATAAACTGAATCTCAATGGTAATTAATATTCGAAATAAGAAACAGTATTCTCACTTTTTATACATAATATAATTTTACTCATAAAACAGTAACATACATAGCTTCACGATTTTATGACTCAATTTGTCATAGTTTGGTTTTATGTTTTCTCTGGATCCATATTATAGGAAGGCAAGTATGTAAAAAAAACCAACATACATAACTAATTTGGTTGACGCGAGTAAATTCAGGGTCAAAAAAATCTAATTTACAATTTATTTATTTTATTTTACGAAAAGTGTTGGATTATAAACGGAGACGCCAACTTTCGCGCCCGGAGCCGCATGCGGCTCCGGAGCCGCCGGTTCCCGACCACTGATCTATATATATATATATAAATTTTGTATATATAGATGTTTTTGTTTTGTTTTGTCTGTCTGTCTATTTTGTTTGTCTGTCTGTCTGTCTATTTGTTTATCTCTTATAGGCTCCTTAACCACTCAACCGATCGCGATGAAACTTTCAGGACTTATTGTGATCATGCAGGGGATGGTTCCTGTAAAAAAAAATCGGGAAAAAGTGGGAACGGGAACGGGCCTGCTCACGCGTCAAATAACGTACTAGGGAACGGGAACGGGATCGGCAACAGGAACGGGATCTGGAACGGGAACGTGCCTGCTCACGCGTCAGAAAACGTACTAGGAACGGGAACGGGATCTGGCATTGCAACGCATGCCGGGTCAGCTAGTAATAAATAAATAAATAAAAACAAAGAAATTATTTTACGTCTTTACAATGTTGCATCGCATGCACGAAAGGGACAGCATGTACGTTTTGCCCAGAAGTCTTCCTGAAACGGCCGGAGTATAGTACTAATATGTCAATAATAAACACCCGTTGATAATCAACGGTCAATACTCTAGTTATTATATATTCATTAGCGGTGAGGTCATGCGAAACAAAAACGTACCGTGCCAGAAGGGAAATTTTCGTCTAGGCGCGTCGATTTAATCGGGCTTAAAAGCCCGCAAATTTCATTACGCGCTCAGCGGCGTAATAATAACGATAGTGTGGCGCGTATAGGGTTAAAGTTGATAAAATTATAATTTCGCACGAGCGAGAGTGAGAGAGCGAGAGAGTTATAATAAATACGGTTAGGGGGAGAGCGCGAGCCGAATACGAATGAAACCGCAGAACGGAGCTTCATTGAATATTTAAATTTATTTCGTTTCGAATAAAAGGTTAAATTTCTGGTGACCTTTTCGCCCCCATCCCTATCGCACTTTCACCCCCTTCTCCGCCTATTTTCCCCGATCGTTTCGAATCTCGGGAATTTATTTCGATAGACGCTCGCAATGATTTGGCCATTGAATGATTTGGGCAATTTTCATCAGATATTTTATTAA
The DNA here is from genome assembly GCA_022651745.1 of Parapsyche elsis. Taxonomy (NCBI): domain Eukaryota; kingdom Metazoa; phylum Arthropoda; class Insecta; order Trichoptera; family Hydropsychidae; genus Parapsyche; species Parapsyche elsis. The sequence continues at coordinate 1,033,838 of JAGVSN010000045.1, forward strand.
AATCGTTGGCGTAAATAATTTATACCTACGTATGTGAAAATCGTCTTTGATTCGCTTTCGCACACGTTTTCAAATGTTCATAAGTTGCTTTTGGTCGGTCGGCGAAAGGTGAAAGGGAATATTTTCCGTTGACGAAATTTCGTTTTCGCGGGCGTCGGTGGAAAATCAAAGAAAGTAGTCTACTTTGGCAACATCGGTCGAATAAAGAAGACGTTTGCGATTCGATTGGGAAAGCATTTGAAAAATTTATTGGAAATTTCATCCCTGATTTAACCACTTTTCGGCGAGCGGGGGAAAACTTTCGACAAATCTGCCGTCGTGTCTCACTATCGCCGAATGTAGGAATAGAATACGAAAAACTGGTGATATCTATCGGTGTTGGTAGATAGCAATACAATTTATTTATTTATTTTATACTAGCATTATTACCCGGCTTCGCCCGGGGTGTAATTAATATAATGTAATATAGTGTTTGTTATTATGCCGGCCCCCTAACACCCCCCCGACCCCCTCAAGCCCCGGCGGCCCCTTTAATGGGCTCCCGAAAAGCAATGCCGGCCCCTTCCTACCCCTTAGACCCCCCTCCTGCCCCGGCGGCCCCTTTTTGGGCTCTCGAAACACTATCTGCTTAAATCTGCCGAAAACATCTACTATCGTGTGTACTTCGTCGTTTCTATTAATCGCGCCCGAGCAACGCCTGGTAATTGACGAATGACCCATACGTACATACATACATACAAACTTAAGCGTTTTATATATTAGATAATAATAGCTAATTAGCTAATTTAACTTACATCTATTACATATTTATAACAACTACATAAATCAATTACACATTATACACTATACTTATACATAACTACTATCTCTCACAGAGGTGTCTCCTCACACTTTTCAAGAATGCATCTATTGTCTTAGAAGACTTGACGCACTCCGGGAGGGGATTAAACATTAATACACCCCTGTGAAAAACACCACCAGTTGTCTTTGTTTTCCTCACTAAATAAATAAATAATCGTGATATTCAAAGTACATGATTAAGTCACGATTAGATAAACGATATTAATATTACATATATGTATAATGTGAAACGAAGATATTCTGCATTTACTTTAAACACCATCCTATAATGAAAGGTTGAAGAAAATGAGTCTCACATATTTGGAGACGAGAAGATTAAGAGGCGATGTAATAGAAGTGTACAAAATAATAAATCATCATCATTTTCAACCGTTCACCATCCACTGCCGGATGAAGGCCTCTCCAATCCTCTTCCATTCCTGTCTGTCTTGAGCAATTTGCATCCACTCGACTCGATTTTAAAATATACTAAGGGTATATTTTAAAATGAACCCAATTCGAAAGGCAAACACCTACAATATGTATATTGTGATGAAAAACCTTAAAACGATACAAACCATTAGCATTTGTGACAATTTTGCTATTGTTTTATATTTAATTGAGGATTGCTTTTAGTAGTTACGAAAGACTACGTTATTCAATGTTTTTCGTGTTAGTATATGTTATAGACCACAGGTTCCCAACCTTTATCGAGTGGCGACCCCTTTTTATAAAAGCCAAGTGACCCCGATATATTTGAAAAAGGCAAAAAATAGTATTTAAACATCAAGACACTAGAAAATTGCATTCATCATCATTTTCAGCCGTTCACCATCCACTGCTGAATGAAGGCCTCTCCAATCCTCTTCCATTCCTGTCTGTCTTGAGCAATCTGCATCCACTTGACTCCACACATTCTTCTCAATTCATCAGTCCATCTTCCACTCGGTCTACCTTGCTTTCTTTTACATCCTCTCGGATACCATTCCAGTACTTCTCGCGTTCATCTGACATCAATTCTTCTCGCATTGTGTCCACTCTAACTTTTTCACATGTTCTGCTATATCTGCCACGTTGGTCATGCTTCTTACCCATGTATTTATTTGCAATCTCTTCTTGTTATGCCAAGCATACATCTTTCCATGCCTCTCTGTGTGCACTGGATCTTTCGTAGCATTCTTGAATTTAGTGTCCAAGTTTCACATCCATACGTCATAACTGGCAGCACGCATTGGTCGTACGCCTTCTTTTTTAAGCATAGCGGAATGTTGGATTTAAAAACTATGTTCATTCTTCCAAAAGCACTCCATCCTAGTTTCATTCTTCTTTACATCCAGTCATATTCACCAATTGTCCTAGGTATAAATAACTATCAACTATCTCTACAATATGATTATCTACAGTGACTACGTTTTGCGTGCAAAATTCATTACACATAATTTTAGTAATAAATATAAATGAAGAATAAAATTCAATAAAAACGCACTAAAAGACAAATCAAACAAAATTGTCTGACTCTTTGTTTTTTCAAAAATAGAGTGGTCGAAGTTTGGAACCGCCTGCCAAATAAGCTAGTAACTTCTGAAAATACAAATCCCTTTAAAAAATCATCTCAATAAGTTTATGAACATAAATGGATTTTTGTAATCCTTCAAATGTAAATAAAAAAAAAGTGTATGTACAAATTATAACAGACCCCTGGGCTCCATCGGCTATGCCACCTGCCCGTGTATTAATAAATAAATAAATAAACATCTTTTACTATTACTTAAACATCAAAGTATATTTTTATTTATTTTAATTAATCCAAGTGGATTTTGTTCATCACAATGTCCTAAATTTGTAATTTGAAAGATATTCTGATTGAAATTCGAGACTTTTTCGGTTGTTTTGTTTTCTCTTAAATTTTACGCCATCAAAATAACCATTCGTTACAATCAATATAGAGCTGTATATAAAGAACTTTTTATATTCAAGTATTTTTTATATAACACTAGCTGACCCGGCATGCGTTGCTATGCCCGATCCCGTTCCGTTCCCGTTCCTAGTACGTTTTCTGACGCGTGAGCAGGCCCATTCCCGATTCCGTTCCCGTTCCCGTTCCTAGTACGTTATCTGACGCGTTAGCAGGCCGTTCCCGGTCCCGTTCCCGTTCCCGTTCCAGATCCCGTTCCTGTTCCCGATCCCGATCCCGTTCCCGTTCCTAGTACGTTATCTGACGCGGAGCAGGCCCGTTTCCGTTTTTTCCCGATTTTTTTTCACAGGAACCACCCCCGGCATGATCACAATAAGTCCTGAAAGTTTCATCGCGATCGGTCGAGTGGTTTAGGAGCCTATAAGAGACAGACAGACAAACAAACAGACAGACATTCATTTTTTATATTTGTACATATGTACTAGCTGACCCGGCTTGCGTTGCAATGCCCGATACCGTTCCGTTCCAGATCCCGATCCCGTTGCGGATCCCATTTCCGTTGCCGTTCCCCTTTCCGTTCCCGTTCCAGATCCGTTCCCGTTTTATCCCGATTTTTTTTTTCACAGGAACCATCCCCGGCATGATCACAATAAGTCCTGAAAGTTTCATCGCGATCGGTCGAGTGGTTTAGGAGCCTATAAGAGACAGACAGACAAACAAACAGACAGACATTCATTTTTATATTTGTACATATGTACTAGCTGACCCGGCTTGCGTTGCAATGCCCGATACCGTTCCGTTCCAGATCCCGATCCGTTGCCGATCCCATTCCGTTGCCGTTCCCTTTCCGTTCCCGTTCCAGATCCCAGTTCCCGTTCCCGTTTTATCCCGATTTTTTTTCACTGGAACCATCCCCGGCATGATCACAATAAGTCCTGAAAGTTTCATCGCGATCGGTTGAGTGGTTTAGGAGCCTATAAGAGACAGACAAACAAACAAACAGACAGACATTCATTTTTTTATATTTGTACATATGTACTAGCTGACCCGGCTTGCGTTGCAATGCCCGATACCGTTCCCGTTCCAGATCCCGATCCCGTTGCCGATCCCATTCCGTTGCCGTTCCCTCTCCGTTCCCGTTCCAGATCCCGTTCCCGTTCCCGTTTTATCCCGATTTTTTTTCACTGGAACCATCCCCGGCATGATCACAATTAGTCCTGAAAGTTTCATCGCGATCGGTTGAGTGATTTAGGGGCCTATAAGAGACAGACAAACAAACAAACAGACAGACATTCATTTTTATATTTGTACATATGTACTAGCTGACCCGGCTTGCGTTGCAATGCCCGATACCGTTCCCGTTCCAGATCCCGATCCCGTTGCCGATCCCATTCCCGTTGCCGTTCCCCTCTCCGTTCCCGTTCCAGATCCCGTTCCCGTTCCCGTTTTATCCCGATTTTTTTTCACTGGAACCATCCCCGGCATGATCACAATTAGTCCTGAAAGTTTCATCGCGATCGGTTGAGTGATTTAGGGGCCTATAAGAGACAGACAGACAGACAAACAGACAGACATTCATTTTTATATATATAGATATAGAAGATTAGTATTTTTTTGTTATACTTATAATTTTAATCGCTCTCTCTGTGCGGCGAATTGGCGAAAGCTGTTATGCCATGTAAGGAAGTTTTTCTCTAATATCTAAATACATTGCGAAAGATCATTCAGTGTAAATGCACTTTATTAAAAACAAATTTACAAATTAGCTGACAGACGCAAACAAACGTTCGCCTATAGAAAGAAATAAAATAAATTCTAATAAAGCGTACACAATAGAGTTGGTACGTACAATTTTAAAATACGAAAGGAATGCCCGTAGAGGCGATCGTCAGATCTTTTTTTTCTATTTTTTTTTTTTTTTTTTTTTGTTTCTCCCCTTGTGCTCTCGAACTAGGCACGGGTATACGACATTCCGTTCACGGTTGAGTTGTGGCATAGAAATCCACCCCATCCACCCACCCTATTCGCTAACAACATCTTAAATATTCAAGGATGACGAGTCGGTATTTACGTACACTCGTTTCAGAATGCAGAAGGACTTTGGGGTGAGCTTTTGCCCCTCTAGTCGCGTACGTTTCCGGTTCCCCTTTTACGGCAACCGGTGCCAATTTCCGCCTTTCAAGCTTTCTTCGCGATTTCGCAAACTCGCATGTTACGCGCGAGCTGGCTAGCCCTTCAAAGCGAATTCAATTCGATGGCACAAAGCACGTTTGATGTTGCCAAAAGCGAATTTTATTACATTTGGAAATGTGGACTTCAATTCAATAAGCAGTGCAAGTTTTACAGATTAGTTATACCACACGGTGACATCAGACAGCGTGGTATACGTAAATATTGAAATATTAACGGCGAAATAGCAACACTGTCACTTTCAGTCGGTGGATGCTTACCGAATCATTACAAACTCAAAGTGAAATGTTTAAATATTAATTTCAAATCGGCTGTATTTGATTATTTCCGACAATAGTCCTCTTAATGCCCACATTAAAGAAAAGTGCACAGTTATAACTATCGTACCTGCTATGGTTGACCAAAATCAAACCGTAATGGGCCTGTAAACGAGTAAAATTTTTCAGCAATATTAACAGCTATATTGCTCGTAAACCATCCAGCGACATTTTCAGCATCACACGCCGATATCATCGGCAATATTCGCCAACACACGGCCATACCAGCAATAGTGCACATCACTTTATTGCAGTAATATTACCGGCATTTACCAGCAATACATTGCCGTGAAAATATTGATCGTTTACAGACACCTTGACGATATGCCAAAGCATACTGTAAAGCAAACTTCCGGTTGAAAAACTATCTGCATAAGTTTTACTGGAATATGAAATTGATGCACTCGGGCTTAATAGATTTCGTCATCTGCACTGCAAAATATACTGATGGGATCAAGACTGAACATTATTAATCATCAATAAAATTCTCATATCCTTCTAACGTACACAATTTATTAAATAAAATTTTACTGGATAATTCAAAAATCACCAGACACCGTACATATGTATGTTCAAAAATCTAAATTTTTTTTTATTTATTTATTTAAAATACATGGAGCGGATGGAGCCCAGGGGTCTGTTATAATTTGTACATACAATTTTTATATTATTTACATTTGAAGGTTTACAAAAATCCATTTATGTTCAAAAACTTATCGATGTGATTTTTAAAGAGATTTTTACTTTCAGAAGTTCACTAGTTCACAAGTTCACTCTATTTTTGAAAACAAAGAGTCTCTGACAATTTTGTTCGATTTGTCTTTTTAGTAGTTTCAGTGTATGATCTATGAGATGTGCGTTTTTATTGAAAGTGAGGAGGTTTTTCATTGAGTATGTATTATTTTGTACACTTCTTTTATGTAGATCGCCTCTTAATCTTCTCGTCTCCAAAGATGTGAGACTCATTTTCTTCAACCTTACATTATAGCAATGGTCGGCAACCTTTTTGGAGCCCGGAGCCAAATCAACGAAAAATCCAAAAAATGGCAAATTTTCGGAGCCGCCACATATTATTTAATGATAAAAAAATATATATATACGGATTTTAATGTTATTTTTAAAAGCTAATGCGACTTTTGAACTGGTACATTTTCGAACAATTTACATAAATTCGGAACGTATTTAGTGTTTTTCAATTGCATCGGTGCATTAAATCTTTCTTCACTAAAAAAATTGATTGCGGTACGAATTTTTCACAAATTTCATTGAAGAAAAAAAGTTTTCACAATAAAATTGTATGTGGAACCAATAAGCGTCGAGACGCCAAATTCAAGCTTCTTGACGTTCGAATAATTCACTGAGCAACAAAAAATCACGTTTTAAAAAACCCAGAGCGGAAATTGATCAATCTTTACTAAGTTTGACCTATTGAATTCTAATCCGATAACGATTTTTCTTGATATGCCTCGTTTATGAGATATTTGCGATTTAAAAAATGTAAAAAATACCCATTTTTTTGGCTTTTGCGGTCTATAACTCAAAATATAATATCGCTGTGCTCAAAGTAAGTATTGAAATCAACAGTCAGATATTTTTCCTATTGATTGTGATTTTTTATTGCATTGAAATACTCATAATTAATTATCTAGCGAATTTTGAAAGTCAAAAATATAATTTTTTTTTACATTTATTTATTTTATTTTACGAAAAGTGTTGGATTATAAACGGAGCCGCCAACTTTCGCGCCCGGAGCCGCATGCGGCTCCGGAGCCGCCGGTTCCCGACCACTGCATTATAGGATAGTGATCAAAGTTCAGATGGCATTTTTGTAATCCTTCTTTGAACCTTTTCTAAACATACAATGTCTTTTTTGAAGTTAGGGTTCCCAAAATTTAATTTAGGTTTAATTAAATTCAATTTCTACATTATGTAACTATTGGAAATATCAAAATTAAACACAGTATTTTGGTGCTTGATTTGACTTTTCACTCTTATCTCAATGTATTGGAATGTGTGAAGTCAATTTATAAACCCTATCACATTAACAACATTAAGTTACTCACTGTAAGCTACATAGATCACAATTTCCACTCCGCTTAAGCAGTTCTTATATACGGGAAATCTCTAAAGATTCTTCCATAATACCTATATACATATATAGTCGGAAGATATTAGCGATAGGTTATTCAATATTTGAAGGATTTTCTCCGAAGTACTAGATGTGTTTTTCATTGAACGAGATACGGCACGACAACGCAGAACAATGGCGTAACACGTCTTAGGACACACTCGTAAGAATATGAGCTGAGCTGCCTTTAAGTGCCTTTATTAATTCCATCGCCTTTCCATTCTACCCCATTCTATAATATAATATATCGCTAATACTTTTACGAACAATACGCATTCATTTGATATACTCAACCTACTCGAGTCGCGTGTATAAGTACATATAAGAATTTATTTTAAGAATTATATCATTAGAAATTGTGGTATTCATAGTTATTCTACTAGAAATAAGAACCAACTAGTTGTAGGTAGAGTAAGGAAACCAAAGACAGCTGGTGGTGTTTTTCACAGGGGTGTATTAATGTATAATGCCCTCCCGGAGTGCATCAAGTCTTCTAAGACAATAGATGCATTCTTGAAATGTGTGAGGAGACACCTCTGTGACAGTAGTAGTTATGTATAATGTGTAATTGATTTATGTAGTTGTTATAAATACGTAAGTTAAATTAGCTTATTAGCTATTATTATATAAAATAAATAAATAAAAAAATATAATAGGTAAAGGGAACGTTCATACGTTTCATACGCATTACACCAGTGGTCGGGAACCGGCGGCTCTTTGTATGAAAACCTGCGGCTATCGCTCTCGTGCAACGTTTTAAAATACAAAATGTTGACACACAATCTACACATAAAATACTATAAGATCGTTTTTCAAATGAAACTTTACAATACTTTTTAGTAATAAACTGTCGTACGTTAAGAAATATCACGAGGATAACCTATTTCATTAATGATTAATGAGTAACATTTAATTTTGAATATCATCATCACTGCTGGATGAAGGCCTTTCCAATCCTTTTCCATTCCTGTCTGTCTTAAACAATCCATCACACATTCTTCTCAATTCATCAGCCCATCGTCCAATCCGTCTACCTTTCTTTCTTTCACATCCTCTCGGATACCATTCCAGTATTTCTCGCGTCCATCTGCCATCCATTCTTCTCGCTATGTGTCCACTTTCTGCTATATCTGCCACTTTGGTCATACTTTTTACCCATGTATTCCTCTTACGATCTCTTCTTGTTATAAACCAAGCATACATCTTTCCATGGTTTTCTGTATGCACTGGATCTTACGTAGCATTCTTGAATTTAGCATCCAAGTTTCACATCCATACGTCATAACTGGCAGTTTTTTTTTTTAATATATATATATACAATTCGAAAATAATATATTGCGGCTCCCAAACTTACCAATTTTGCAAGGTTTTCCCTAATTTGACTCTTAGCTCGAAAAAGGTTCCCGACCACTGCATAACACAAATGCGAGCCGTAATATTATTTTAGCGTTTATTGGGGATAATCCGAAAAATCTAATTAAACGAACACTGAACGTATGTACATACATCCCGAGCGGATTTTCTTAATTGACATTTATATAATAATATTAATATAATAATGTGTGTTAACGTATTCACACGAGCTCGTCATCTGTCACGCTGCTGTAAAGGAGACTTAGTCGGATCGGGTATTAAATACATACATAGTTTTCGTAGAATATTTCGTGTCGATTGATTCGTAAATTCCGTGTTTAGTTCAAAGTGCATTATGCAATTGGTAGCCGGGAAACACAGGACAGCTTTTAAGGATGCAAGTGAACATTACTATTCCACCTGCGACATCTGGTCACATGCCACGTATATTTGCCGAGTATACTATGTATAGTTTGCGAATACGTAATTAGCGCAGTTGCTAAATTTACATTTTTGGTGTCAGTTCGGTAATTGTAGTGCTTACAGTGTTTGAATAAATTAATTAAATAAATGCGGACTAAAGTCCACATTTCTCGAAATGTTTGATTCATCTTGTGTGAAAAGTGAATGGTTATAAGATTAAATATTTATTATTATTATTTGGAATTCAATGAAGTATTTACGTGAGTCAAAAAAAAATTGATAATTTTTATCAGTCCAAATTTCGCATAACAATCGTATCAAATTTTTGTATGTACTTAGATAAGATTTTAATTCTCGTACATACGTAAAGGTCAACCTGATAATTTAATTTTAGATTACAGATAACTCATCAAAATGAATTGTTTGTTTTCGGAGAAATATTCTCATTGAATGTCATATCGTTGTGCCGGGTGGGTATAAAAAAACGCAACCAGATTTTAAATATACATAGTATATTGTGTCTTCCACATCTTTTACCTAATTATATTGGAAGGACTCATAATTCTATTCATATATACATACATATATGCTTTATCGCATCCAATGAATTAATTTCTACTATAAAGTAGATTAGAAATTAATTCATTGGATTATGAAAGTTATGAAAGTTATGATAACATAACTTTCATAACCTATGTATACCACAATAAATACTAGTATACTATACTACAACTATAACAACTACATTTACTAAATTTTTAAATCGATTTGATTATATGTAATATTAAATGAAAATTATATTGGTTTATTTTTTTTCGCTGTAGCGTTAATTGTTTCAGTTATAAATTCTTAAAAATGGATATCGTTTTTTTGTTCAATCCGTATGTAAAATTATATATATAATAGCCGTATTCCGTATGTCTGCTGATAACGCTCGCTGAGGTCAATAATTAAAAAATTAGACCGTCGCGCTAGTGGGATTTGAACCCGAGATCACCGGTTCGAAACATTGAGCGCTTACGCTATGATCCAATGCCGATAATGCTAGATCTCCTATATTTGAACATATAATTCCTTAGTAGGATTGGGACCGTTGATATTCAACGAGCTTACACTAGTCTACGTATAAAATACTCCAGAAAAGAGATATTAGAATTGTACTCAATTGTATACTAAAAATCATAGTAATTGATTAAAAGTATCCATTTATTTAATGTTCTTTGAATGTTTTGAAAATTGTAGCTTGTATTCAAATATTATTTGCATTATTTTCTTTAAAATACCATATGAAAAAATGTAAATGTCACCTCATTAAAATTCGATGTTTTGCTGCGCATACAAAATTGATGTCAAATAAGATATTCATATTTTTGAATCTCCAACTTTACAAAGCAAAACATTTTAAATGCTTATGATTTCGATGTAAAATATTATTTTAAACTATCGTGATATTTATCATGTCTCAAAAAAATGATGTATTATAAAAATGTAAAAAAAAAAAAACTAACATTCGTGAAATATTATTAAGTTTTAAACTCGGTTACGGCAAGATGGATGGCTGTAGTCCAGTTTTAAACTTTAAACTTGTTAGCTACGTGTCATTTGCGAGAGTGAAATACAAACACAGGAAAAGAGGAAGATAGAGTTTTCACCGTGAAACTTCTCAAAATTTCCCGACAAAGCTAAATTTCACACAAATTTATAGCGGTAGAAGATCGCGACTATCTAGACGCGCATCTGACGAATTGCTTCCTGCACCACATACACACACTACATATATACCTATCTATGTGATTATATGTATATCTACTAGTTTTATTACCCGGCTTTGCCCGGGGTGTAATTAATATAATGTAATATAGTGTTTGTTTAGTAAATTATTTTGGGGGGAGCCCAAAAAAGGGGCCGCCGGGGCAGGAGGGGGGTCTGGGGGGTGGTAAGGGGCCAGCATAGCTTTTAGGGAGTATAGTAACGCCTTGACGTCACTATAGGATTTTTCAAGTTTTTTTCTATCAATATATTTTTAAAAAATTTTTTTGACTTTTTTTGGAACTTTTTTGAACTTGTGAACTTTTTTTGAATTTTTTTTTTAATTTTTTCAACTTTTGATAACCCCTTAAAGCCATTCCGGCCCTCAAACCACCCTTCAGACGTCCCTCAAGCCCCGGCGGCCCCCTTTTTAGACTGCCTCAAGCCATGCCGGCCCCTTACCACCCCCCAGACCTCCCTCAAGCCCCGGCGGCCCCTTTTTTGGGCTCCCTAAAAGCTATGCCGGCCCTTTCCCAACCCCCAAACCCTCGTACTTACCCCGGTGGGCCTTTTTTTGGACTCCCGAAAAGCAATGCCGGCCCCTTACCACTCCCCAGACCCCCCTCCTATCCCGGCGACCCTTTTTTGGACTCCCGAAAAGCAATGCCGGCCCTTTACCAACCCCCAAACCCTCCTTCTTACCCCGGCGGTCCCTTTTTGGAAAAAAATAATTATCTTTACTCTCCAAAATTAATTTGGGCATGGATTTTTAAATTTTAAATAAATAATTTTTTAAATTTCAAGAATTTATCCATTTCTAATTTATTAATCAAACTTTATTAATTTAATAACATGGTATCTAATCCTAGTATTTTAAAAATTAAAGAAATTTAAAATTTCCCGAAAAGCAATGCCGGCCCCTTACCACCCCCCATACCTCCCTCAAGTCCCGGCGGCCACTTTTTTGGGCTCCCTAAAAGCTATGCCGGCCCCTTACCACACCCCAGACCCCCCTCCTATCCCGGCGACCCTTTTTTGGACTCCCGAAAAGCAATGCCGGCCCCTTACCAACCCCCAAACCATCCTTCTTACCCCGGCGGCCCCTTTTTCGGACTCCCGAAAAGCAATGCCGGCCCCTTACCACCCCCCAGACCCCCCTCCTGCTCCGGCGGCCCCTTTTTTGGGCTCCCGAAATAATTTACTAAACAAACACTATATTACATTATATTAATTACACCCCGAGCAAAGCCGGGTGATAAAGGAGGGATGCGGGGATGTGGAGGGGTGGGGTTAGGGGGGGGACGTACGTACTTAAATCTTCCGAAAACATCTACTATCGTGTGTACTTCGTCGTTTCTATTAATCGCGCCCGAGCAACGCCTGGTAATTGACGAATGACCCACACGTACATACATACATACAAACTTAAGCGTTTTATATATTAGACACATACACATATTATCTAACTTGAAACGTTTGATTAGAAGTGTTTTGCTCGCGTGGAACACTCTCAGTTTGACTTAAAGTTTAAAGAAAAACTGGGAAAGCTCCTCCGAACGGAAGTTCTACGAGATGTGTCGTGCAATAGATGGATTGCGGCGTTGAATGGCTATTCATTAAACGTATTAGGGGTTGAAGGGGTTTCTGCCATCTTCTTGTGCACACAAACTGGTCCAGGGGGTAGTACATACATAGTTGTGAACCGGAAGTTGGTTGACCGCGATTCAGACTAACGCTTGGACTTTGCAAGTAAAACGGTATTAACGTAACGAGCTGGACTCTTCTTTAACCCATTCCACCAGCTTAACAGATCTAGACCCTAAAAGCTCCCCCTTTTCTAAAGCCACAACAATGCCGAAGAGGTGAAACATTCCATATGTATGTACATACATACATACATAGTTACCTGTAGTTGAATTTTCATTATGCCTTTTGTACGAGCCCGTTATTTTTTTTTCGGTTATTGTCGAAGTATTTGATTTGCGCAAAACGACGACGACGACGACATCACTTCATCATCATTCATTCGTTCGTCTGACGCCACTGTGGATCTTTTACAGCGGGGGAAAAGAACCAAAAAAAACAAAAAAAAAACCATCAATCATTCGTTGAATGGTACTCAAAGTCTTCCTTCTGCGTTTTTACTTAAATTTCATTTCGTATTCACGCGCGCGCAAACGTATCGCTATAGTGATGCGAAAGTTATGTCGCGCATTAACGGAATAAAAGTACGATTTCATACATTGGCTGTATAAATATGTATATCTTTAAATTTGTGACTTAATTCATCGAGAAAACAAAGCATACGTACTGTTTTTTGATACAATACCCAAAAACGATATGAAAAATTTCAATTCTGACTCTCAAAAGTCTACTTAAATTTTCAATCAATTCTTAAAATGTAAATTTTGATCGTAGAAGTTTTTTCAAGACAAAAATTATATAAAACATATGAGTCGCCTAGTTCCAAATCCCGATAAGTCCACAATATTTAAAAAAACGAGGATAAAATATTTTCTGGTTCTAAGAATGTGTTCAAACGATGCCTTATACTTGAATTATTCCAAATACCGCCAAGTGCGCCGTAAAAAAATATTGAAAATCAGTGTTAGTTCCAAAACTGACAATTGCACTATGATAAAAGCTGATAAAAGCCATATTTAGAAACAAACAACGATAAGTCCATGTTTCTAATCTCAATATTTTGTTTAATATCAACAAAATTAAGTTTAAATGAGTTTAAACGCCATCAAGCAAATAAGTCTGTAGCAGAAAAACCGCGTTTGCGAACAAATGAGTTTTATGGACTTATCGGGATTTGGAACTAGGCGACTCATATATTGTATGTATGTATGTCCAGTTTTTACCAAAATTGAGTTATCATACATAAAACGTCCATCTGCATCAAACCTTCGTGTTTAAAAAGTATTGAAAAGATTGCCCTATTCAAATATACAATATGTCCATTTCGTCCATATTTTTCGCGCAAAAGAGAGAGATGTACATATGTCAATTACAATATTTTAAAACAAAACTGGACATACAATATCTGTGCACTAACCCATCGATATGTATGTATATATGTAGAGCTAAAATCTGTTTGCTGATTTGACTGACCGTTGAAACGCATTGTTGAAATCATAACCTGGACAATGAAAATAAAATGGGCCAAATTTAAGCCAAATTAGGGAAAAGCTTGCAAAATTGGTACATGAGTTTGGGAGCAGCAACATATTATTTTCGGATTATAAACGTATTTATGAAATGGATAGCAGTAAGAAATTAGCTAGTGATATTGCAGTTTATCATTAAAAAGTATTATTGAAAATCGATTTATGCAGTTATATGTAATAGAATTCATTTTGATTTTGTGTAAATTGTGTTTCGCGCAAAACGTTGGAAGGCAGCGAGAGCCGCAGGTTTTTATACAAAGAGCCGCATGAGGCTCTATAGTAATTGTAAACAATCACTTACAATTACTATAAATCAATCAAAATCTCATATAAGACATGTATGTATTTTAAAGTTCCATATATTGATACAGTTTTCACGTATGAAAATAAAATATAATTGTTTATGCGTCGGTAAATGTGACCGTTGAAAATTTTCGATTTTACTAGTCATACTTATTCGCCACTTCCGGGATGTGAGTCATAATTGAGTTTTCGTCTTCACTGATAATATTACCGAACAACAGCACACACCTCATCATCATAAATCCGTAGTCGGCAAATTCTTGACACGGCGCATAATCGTCGAGGAAATTCACAGCTTCGCAAATCCGCGGAAACGCTTCCAGTAGTACTGTCCTGTCACCTCTGTTGACACTTTTGATCATTTCCGTCGTTAAAAAATTGTCGAAACGATACTGTGAGCCGAGATTGAAAAGTCCCAAAATGTTGTTGAAGGAGCAGGTGAACTTCTTGAACGATCCTTTGCGCAGATTACCATACGGCAAGGACGTTGGCCAATTGTTCGCGCATGCTTCGCAATTGCAATCTAACTGGAGGCTCTTCAAAAACTTTTTGCGTTCTTCGTACGGCGTTGTACCGAAGTGGACTCTGAAATGTTTAAAAGTGTATTTAGTATATTATAGTCGGATACATTATGGCTGAACAAAGAAAGTGTTTTATCAAAATCCAAAGGAAATTTCTTTGAAGAAAATACTTTTTTGCAGGTTTATGGTGTCAAATTTAGTCAGAAAATTTTAGCTGACTCCACATACACATATATAGCTTAATTGCACATGTACATGTGGAATAAAAATAAAATGATAAAAACAGACAGTCTACCTCTACACAATACGTACGTTAGAAGAAAATCAAAAACAAACACTGAAAGCGGCAATTAATAGATTTGAATCTATGAATCGAACCAATCTATACACATATGTATATAAAAATGAATGTCTGATTGTCTGTTTGTCTCTTATAGGCTCCTAAACCTCTCAACCGATCGCGATGAAACTTTCAGGACTTATTGTGATCATGCCGGGGATGGTTCATGTGAAAAAAAATCGGGATAAAACGGGAACAGAAACGGGATCTGGACCGGGATCGGGAACGGGATCGGGCATTGCAACGCATGCCGGGTCAGCTAGTAACTTATATAAAAATTAAGAATGTGCTTAGCACTACACTGAGATAAAATCATTTGACGTATGACTATGTATAAATATACGCGTACCAGTATGAGGTACGAGTACGAAAACGGCGGTGTTACGTTTGGATGGGCATACATTCCGACACTATAACTTCGTTACTAATAACACAATTGACATGAATGTTATTTCATTCGCTCGGGTATACGCCTACGATACATTTATGACACTGAGTTGGCACTGTGCATGCGCAAGGCGCGAAGCAGGGGGCGTATCTTTCTTTTAAGAATTTCCAAGCAGTATAACTCGCGACTCTGACGTACTAACGCAATTATTTTGCTACTAAAAAAGTATCTCTTTAAGATCTGTCGATTTAAGCTGTAAAATGTGAACTGTATAAATTATTTGTTGGTGAAAAATAAACTAAAATTTCACTATGTCGGCCCACACTCGGCGAAAAGCCAATATGAAATACAAAAAGCGCATATTATCAAAAAGAGAGTCTAATCATCTATCGATCAGTATCAAAATGTCTGTGACAGAACGAGTGAGACGGTGTCGGCAACATCAGAAAGTCGACGCGGCGCTCAGGAAAAAAAACAACCTCGACGGCCACTGTCTACCGCAGGCCAATGATAAATTAAATTGTAATCGATTACTAGTTGAGACTTTATTCGTTATCTATCTTCTATATCTACATATGTATATACATATGTATATAAAAATCAATGTCTGTTTGTTTGTCTGTCTGTCTGTTTGTCTCTTATAGGCTCCTAAACCACTCAACCGATCGCGATGAAACTTTCAGGACTTATTGTGATCATGCCGGGAATGGTTCTTGTGCAAAAAAATCGGGAAAAAACAGGAACGGAAACGGGCCTGCTCACGCTTCAGAAAATGTACTAGGAACGGGAAAGGGATCGGGAACGGTATCGGGACCGGGATCGGGATCTGGAACGGGAACGGGAACGGGCCTGCTCACGCGTCAGAAAACGTACTAGGAACGGGAACGGGAACGGCATCGGGCATTGCAACGCATGCCGGGTCAGCCAGTGCTAAATAAAAATATATGAATGTATCCATTTCGACGGTTTCATTTAATTTTCATATTCCAAATGAAATATTATCCGCTAACGCAGACGTATTCACGGAAAACCCACGGCCGTGTTCGACACAGCCACACCTCGGATTTTATGGTCCACTCTGTATGGGTACGTGCATATGAGTCGCCTAGTTCCAAATCCCGATAAGTCCACAATATATAAAAAACGAGGATAAAATATTTTCTCGTCCTAAGAATGTTTTCAAACGATGCCTTATACTTGAATTATTCCAAATACCGCCAAGTGCGCCGTAAAAGAATATTGAAAATCAGTGTTAGTTCCAAAAACTAACAATTGCACTATGATAAAAGCTGATGAAAGCCATATTTAGAAATAAAGTCCATGTTTCTAATCTCAATATTTTGTTTAATATCAACAAAATTAAGTTTAAATGAGTTTAAACGCCATCAAGCAAATAAGTCTGTGGCAGAAAAACCGCGTTTGCGAACAAGTGAGTTTTATGGACTTATCGCGATTTGGAACTAGACGACTCATATATTCAAAGTGGTTTTGACTCACCCGTAATTTGTTCTAAATTTCTGCCCCTTCTTCACCGGTCTGATTATCGTCATCACCAACGACTTGTCAACAAACGAAAAGCCAACGTTCGGCGTACAAGAGTGCTCCATCAAACTGGCGAAAGGATACACACCCCAACCGAAACTGTGATCCTTGGGACTATTGCTCCCTTCATCGTCTATGATTACACCGCCGATATGCATCGGATTAGCTAAAGTTACCATCAAATTGTGCAGAAGCAGACCGCCGAATAGAAATTCATACTTGTTCTTCTGGCCGGACGAATCTTGCACGCACTCGTCGGGACAATCGGCGAAGAACGACGTGTACTTTTTCAAAAAGTGCACAAGGAGAGCTGCTGTGGTCGCCATGACCCACAATCTCGGCGATCCACCACTGGCACTGGCTTTCTCAGTGCTCAGTGCATGTACCGAAGTGTAGTGATTGGAATCGTACACGTGACCGTTGCCAATTTGTACGTAACCTCTCAAATTAGAGTCCTTTTGCTTGTCTGCCCACTCGACAGTGTCCCACAACTCCTTCCACGAGGAGCGATCCATCCTCGCTTTTATCACACTGTGCAACGCTACAAAGTCAACGTTGGATATGTTCTTGAAGATGATCGATATGAATGGACAGACGTATCTGTGGGTGGTCCTCCACGAGGATTCGCGACACTTTTCGTCGCAATACATTGCGTAATGACAGGTCTCGCACGGGATCATACAATCGCATCTCGCGCAACAGTTTTGACATCGCAGCAAATAAAAGTCTTCCGCCAATTGAAACGAATAGGGATTTTCGACGGCGATCAACTCACCAGCATTGCAATCTTCAGTTGCGATAACTATACGTTTGCTCGATTTCAATCTTGAAATTTGAACCAACGACCTGGCGCACGGTATACCACCGCTAACTTCTTTCGGTAGCGTTGTATGTTTTAATTTGGCCGTGTCGTATTCGGTCACATCTGTGCACTGTCTCGCTATGATCTCCACGCAAGACACTCGCCTTTTGATTAATTTCGGTTTTAAACTGTCTTCATAGCCGGACGTGAGTGCTCTTTCGATGTCGATCAAACACTTGTCGTATTTACCGAGCATGTAAAGCACCGCCGATCTATTGGCGAAGCCTCGCGAATATTCGACAGAATCTAAAGGTGCGTTCACTATTGCCGCATTGTAGTTGCGTAGTGCCGATTTGTAATCGCCGCATTTGTAATAGTCGTTGGCCGTGTTTCTGTGCACCGATGCTAGATTTTCCGACTTGCCCGCTTTCACATTGCTAACCTGGTCTAATTGCAGTTGATTGAACACCTCGTGCACTAGCATGCACTTGGACGTTAGTGATTTGTCCATGTCGTCAGCTTACTGACGATCCATTTTGGCGCATGTCATAATCTGTCAGATTCGGTCGATTCGATAAGATAACCCGCCGTTCGATATGCCGTTGATAACGAGGATGATGCTTGTCTAAGTGGATGTGGGGTATTAATTAATGTGTGTTAATGTGTGTGTGGGCAAATATGACGATGTAGAAACGAGACGATATAATAGCAAAAACAACGCAGCGGAGGCTTGCGTGGTTATGTGTAAAATGACAGATGACTGTTGTGTATCATTTTGGGCGGGCGATAGCAGCGCCACTCGCCACTGCTATCATACCAGTGGTCGTATTTCGAAATGTTTCCGAGGGTAGGGACAAAGCAGTACGTCTGAGCGGGAGGCAAATTTATGCTCACCAACAGTAGTTATGGTTTCTCCAAATGCACACCGTGGCCCAATCGTCCAGATTTTAGCCTAGGAGTTCAGAAGTCTATAGAAGCTTTTGCCGTTGAAACAAAATGGCACACACACACACACACATATGCATGTACCTCCCCCTCTTACGATAGATCCATCAAAATGCGAAAGACTTGTGTCATTTGAATTTTGTCGAATACTAGGAGCGCAGATCTAGCAGAAGAGATTTGGTTACATGTCGGGTGAAACCCATATGAGTGAGCGAGACAACAATGGGTTCGTCGGTTTAGATTTTGTTTGTCAGTTAAGGCCCGTACCGCACTTGGCAGCCTGGCTGCGCGGCCATGGCCGCGGCGGCCACAACGATGTTAGGAAATGTATGTGGCTGCCTGTTTGACAACGCACTGAGGCAGCCAGGAAACTCTGGCTGCGCGGCCACAGGTACCGGCTCCAATACGCAGCAGCCAGACAGGCAGCCACTGGCCGCCGCGGCTAACACGAGATGTATTTAACAAAGCAAATGTATGTGGCTGCCTGTGCGATGCACGCACTAGCAGCTCGGCAGCCAGTCAATTCACGTTTGCCATTTCTGATTTTCAGCCGCGGCTGAAAATCTGAATAAACAATTCAATTCCATTATAAATTTTACACTAAATTCAACGAATAAGATTAAAAAAAAAAAAAAATCTCGCTAATATTGCGCGCTGGAAATAATGTGTATAAAACTATTTTCAACGAATTATTTGCATCTACATATGTACATACAGTACAAAAGGATCCGAGATCCGAGATTACGAACCAAATATTGCATTGAAAATAATATGTTGTATCGCTGTCCATTTGTGAGCATCTTTTGTTTGAGAATTTGCCGCTAAATTTCTGAGAAACCAAATAAATAAAAGGGTTATTTTTGAAGATGCACATGAGAATGTTCCCGAGAAGTTTTGTTGAAAATTTCAACTAGCTTGCACGTGCACACAGTAAATAATTTCGCCTTCGGAGAAATATAGATAGCTATCTATTATTTTAACTGATACACCTAGACTGACCAACTGGGGAAGCCAACTGAGTGTAGCCAACAGCTCGTCGAATGACTGCACCGACATCCTTGTGTAATTAAAAAAATCTTTATAGTAAGTATGAAATAAGCCTTTTGATTGACGTTCCTGAAGCAGGGGATGAATCCAGTGCTTCTTTTTTGCTTTACGTTTCTTTTCATTTAGAAAATACAAAATAACTGCGTCTTCGACATCTATCTTTCGCGAATGAATCACTGACACTGGCGTTCTGGCTGCCGATTTGGCTGCTTGAACTGGGTGCACTTTTTTCTGGCCGCCGCGGCCATGGCCGTGCAGCCAGGCTGCCAAGTGCGTTACGGGCCTTAGAGCAGCAGTACTCAACCCGTGGCCCGCGTTGTTGGTAGAGAGTA
The DNA here is from genome assembly GCA_022651745.1 of Parapsyche elsis. Lineage (NCBI taxonomy): Eukaryota > Metazoa > Arthropoda > Insecta > Trichoptera > Hydropsychidae > Parapsyche > Parapsyche elsis. Next base: position 1,054,146 of record JAGVSN010000045.1, read on the forward strand.
CGCATTGGGCAATATTAATGGATTCGTTACGCTTTTGAAAAATGAATTTAATTTATCTTATCTTGGTGTCATTTCATCGCTTGATTCATCAAGAACTTATTTATGAAAAGAAGATGTATTTCTATTTATTTACTTTTATATCGAATTTCTTAGTTAAAGAAACAATCATCTATATTTTACATATATTCAAATTACTCTGCGGACCACCGAAATTCTCTCGCGGATCACCGGTTGGCGACCGCTGATATACAATTGGCGTCCGTGTTATTGTGTGCGTAGTGGTAAGAAGTAGAAACTAAGGCTGATATTACACTAGACCATTTTGTTTCAACGGCAAAAGCTCCTATAGATATCATGCACTCCTAGTAGGAAAAAAATAATTTCGGGCGCTGGTATCAGTGGGACAAGTCTTTTTGGGACGCTCCCGTTTGTACATATAATAAATTGAATCAGTCGTGACGGTAAAGTTCATCGCAAATAATGTGTCCGATTGTCGATGATCGATCGTCGTTCTTTTGTACCCAGACGATGAACTTGCAGACGTGATCCATTGTGCGCAAACGTATTGTTTGATGTTTGTTTTGTGCGAAGTGTTATGTACATATGTATAATTTGCTATAAGCTGTGTATTTTTGGGTAATGTGCGTGTGCGGTAGCGATCGTTTGATGGGAATTTAATTTGTCTGACGGAATCGTGTTACTTTTTATGCTTTATATACGATGAAATTTATTTATTTCATACTGTGCCTGTATACCTATATAATTTTTTGGAATAAAAACTAGATCCTAGTTAAAAATCGTTTATAAATACATACGTATTATAAACGATCCCAATCGAGGTTCGTTGAATTGTTTTATAATATTGTTAGCAAATAAAGACGAAAGAGAAGCATGAACGTACGCTAGCCTGTAAGCTATGACGTCATGCGGGTAATGTAGCTTTACGAAAGTACACCCATCCCCCGAATTACGTGGTAGTACTATGTAGTTACTGCAAAAACCCGCATAATTAGAAACCGCGTAAAAAAGGTAAGGACCCATACAAAATCATTAGATAGGTTCCTGGATATAAAATCCGCGAAAAAAAGGTCCACAGCTCGATATAAAGAAATAAAAATATATATTTATTCAAAATTATAATATAAAATTGTTGTAGGTGTGCGTCATGAGTATTTTTTAGTATGATATTTTTTTTATAAAACAACAAAATATTATAACTTTTAAAACTTGATTTTAAAAGTTTATATTTAAATATATGTACATACATACATATGTACTAGATGAACTTCGGATTTGACACTGTTTACTGAAACACTTTGGTAAACGTATTTTACTCTTTTTTTAAACTCTGTTTCGTAAGGATCAATATTACCATGTCATTACTTAAAAAATGTATTAATCCCAAAAAAACCTTTATTAGAATCATTCCATGCTCATGCAACAATTTATTTTAATAAAATTTTAATAATTATTTTAAAATACCTATACATAGTATGTAAAATGAAACGACTCCATTTTTTAATAATTTCAATAAATATTTATTTTTACGCGTAACACGTTTATGACATTAAAATACTTGGATTCTAATAAAAAAAATATTAGGTGGCTTTCCAAGGAAAGTACCACTTCTGGTTGACGAAAAATTTTGAAAGCCCAATGGATTGTAATGGCCGGTAAAAAAAATATACATATGTAAATATGAAGTTTCAGTTTAATAGGATAAACGGTGTTTGAGTTATTAGCGATTTTACACACAGGTACACAGACTTACAGATACAGACATTTTCCAGAAATCATGAAAACCTGTTGAGGGGATGATTTATTTATTTATTTGACGCCTAAAAAGGCTTTTACAAGAAATAATATAAACAAAAAAGATAAGAATACAAGAGTAATGTACATATGTATAAATAGAAACAAAAATAAAAAAAAATGACTATAAGAACAGTAAAATTTAATTGAACTGAGAAGAGAAACTTCTTAAAGAAAGCAGCTTTACCAAATGAATGCTCATGCAGAAATAATCCAAAAGATTCCCAAACTCATCGCCGGTCCGAATCAACCTAGGAATAGGAGATTGTACATAATAGTTGGTGCATGAATTACCTTCATCAACAAACAATAATTGAGATCGTGTAAAACGTGCAGGAACCTTTAAACGTTAAATTGACTCAACAAGAGCAGAACAAATCAGTCAAATGATACCTGATACAAATCAGTCAAAATCTCAAGGTCGAATTTTCGCACGATCACAATACTTTATCCGATTAGGATAAAGTAAAAAGTATGAATTGCCGACGTACATTGTACATCGGCTTATTTTAACATTTTTCCACCTGTCACTTATTTTATATCTTTCCTCCCTATTATTCCCTCCCGTCAGATGAAATTATTGCATACATAAATTCATAATCGTAATCAGCTTAGCTCAATTTTTTGTGCAGTGTTCCACTTTAAAATCAAATGGTTCATTTTTTTTCGAAAAAATTTCGTAGCAAATTTCAGACCAACACCCAACTTTCTCGCGATGCATTAATATACATAGTTTGGAGGCTTCCAGAATTTTTGGTAACCCATCAACCCCCTCTTCTTAGTGCTAACCCACTACTTCTACACTTACCTGCTTTGCGACGTTATCGTCGAGACACAGCAGGGTTAGCCGGTGCACAGGTGCGCCGCTAATTATAAATTCGTTAATAGGAGCCCCGTAACTGCGAACCGGCTATATAAGTTTCCGGTTTAAGCGAACCGGTAGTGTGGGGGTTGAAAGTTGAAGGGGTTTGTGGGTGGTTTCAACCACGACTCTGCGCGGTCATAATATCCCCGTACATCACGGGGAATTCGGTTGCAATTAGCAACTACAAGCGATACAAGAACTTTTGGCAACAGCAGCCGTGGAATTGTTAAATTTTGCTGCATTTCAAACTGACCTGCCTGTAAGGTTGAAATGCACACGATTTAATGTGCATTGTTATGTATTGGAGGTGGAGAAACAGAATAAAAATTGAAAACACAGCACTTGAATGGTGATGATGATGTTTGTTCATTTCACAATTTTATTTGATGGCACAATCACAACAAATTACAAAAGATTTGCGTATTTAGCTCGTATGAGTGAAGTAGAAGAAGTAGAAGAAGTGTGACTGGAGAGTGAGTTTGAAGAGTGACTAAAGAAGTAGTAGAAGTCTGGAAGAGTGCGACTTGAGGAGTAGTCTGGAGGAGAAGAAGATTGAAGAGTCAGTGGTAGAAGAAGAGTGTGGCAATTCTGTTCCTTGCATCTATTTATGATCTCGCGACGGGGAAAGGTGAGGAGGTGAGGAGGGGGCAACAGCTGAGTCCTGGATTGATTTCAATTGGTTCGCATATATCGCATGTTGCACTTTTGGACTTCGCTTCGTTTTGCGCGTCGCTTATAGACGAGAGGTATGAAGGAGACGGAAGGACATTCAAGGAGAGGTATGACTCGATTCAAGGAGAGTTTTGTGTGTCGATTGTACGTGAGGTCATAGAAGGTTAGCCAAAGGCATGGTAGCTTATAGGCGAGGGGCTTGGAGGAGACGGAAGGAGGGTATTCAATGAAAGGCGAGGTATGACTCGTCTCAGGACCGGCCCGAGTTCCAGTCAAAACAATGCTAAGTACAACAATGTGACTAATTTCAAGTTAAGGTTCATATTCACCTTAATGGCTTCGACATCTGTTCTATATTTGGCTCATATTTACGAGCTTTGGACAGCCAGACATAACAGCATTTTTAAATTTTATGAGGCACAGTGATTTGTATCAAACCACAGTGATATCCATAGTTATTATACTAGAAATAAGAACCAATTAGTTGTAGGTAGAGTAAGGAAAACAAAGACAGCTGGTGGTGTTTTTCACAGGGGTGTATTAAATGTATAATGCCCTCCCGGAGTGCGTCAAGTCTTCTAAGACAATAGATGCATTCTTGAAAAGTGTGAGGAGACACCTCTGTCAGAGATAGTAGTTATGTATAAGTATAGTGTATAATGTGTAATTGATTTATGTGGATGTTATAAATATGTAATAGATGTAAGTTAAATTAACTATTATTATATAAAATAAATAACTAGAATCGTGAACGAAGTTTTGAAGGCAACATTTGGTGTACAGAAAATCCCTCTTCTGTTAAAAGTTTCCAGTTTAAATGAATCATTTTCAAACAAAATTGGTACCACACAACATTTTTCCTATTTACAAATTCACTGTCGCTTCGTTATACTTACACTAGTGTAAGCCCGCTGAATATCGACGGAGCGTTTGGATTATAGCGTAAGCGTTCACTGTCCCGAACCGGTGATCTCGTCCAGAGTCCCCTTTTTTGTGCATTGTGCGAATTAAGATTAAAACTCGAGACCATTGTTGTTAATCTTAATTCATTTTTGCCTCACCTAGCCGAAGGGAACCCTAAATTTTGCACGATGAAAGGCAAACGAACAAAAGAAAATTATCCCTGTGCCCGTTCGAAGCGAAATAAAATTTAACGAGTTTATACACGAAGTTTATGTGAAGAAACGTAATTTGATTTTGATCTCGCGTGCATTTTGCGACGCGCCCGTTTTTGTTGCGTAATTGGGATACTTTGGAAAGTGAACAAGTTGTATGTAAGTGTTCAGATAATGTGTATGATTCTGAAATGGAAAAAAAATTGTTTTTCATGTGTGCTAATAAGTAATGATAATTAACCGGGCAGGTTAATTAGTGCGCCACGCAAAAGCCATTGTTTAGTTTTGCGATTGCATGTTTGTACATATTGTTAATTTAAAGAATATTGTGAATGTTTGTACCTATGTACATACATATATATATACATATGTATTGTAGCAAGCTATTCTCCACACTATCAGAAACGATCTACCCTTCTACAGTGCTTTGTCTAATAGAGTGATGTTTATTTAGCACGAAACGAATGTCTATTCTCGTTTGCGTCATACTGATTGTATGATAATTGACTTTTCATTAATTTACTGAAGATACTATTGTAACTGTTTCACTTTATCTATTTAAATGTACTGTTATCAATTTATTAAGATTTGAGACGTTTTTTCATATTCTTTCTTATTGCACTGCTGTATTCAAATTACAACAATCGTAGGTGAATTCAGTTAATTCACTCAATTTAGGATATTGAGTGACTTATTGACATGCTTCCTTTACATTTTAACACGAACTAAGTATATGAATAAAGTAATAATATCATCATCATTTTCATTCATGTCGGTCTTGATCAATCTGACTCCATTCATTTGGTCTTCCTAGCTTTCTTTCACATCCTCTCTTTTTCACACGTTCTGCTATATCTTTGATCATACTTCTTACCCATGTATTCCTCTTACGATATTTTCTTGTTATACCGAGCATACATTTTTCCATGCTTCTCTGTGTGCACTGGATCTTACGTTGCATTCTTGAATTTAGCATCCAAGTTTCACATCCATACTTCGTAACTGACCCATCGTCCATTTGGTCTTCCTACCTTTCTTTCACATTCTATCACAGGATATATTTGAGGAATATGAAGAGTAACCAAAAACTGAAAAGTCTAAAAACCGTGCACAAAGAAAAATAACAGGATTTTTGACTTTTTGACAAGAAAAAAATCGCACTTCCGGTTGAGGGTTTTTATATGTTTTTTTTTTTTCACTGATTGTAATTAGTATAATGATCATTATAATATTATGAAGATTCTAAATATTTAAAAGTTAAACTGCCACTTCCTGTTGGCGGATCTTGACCAAAATCATAATATCTTTTACACCTTACTTCTGAAAATAACAGATATGAAATTTCAGCGACTTGACAGTTTCAGTGGAAAGGTTAAAGTTAAAAAGTACACAGACACACAGTCATTCAGACATTTTCCATAAATCGCGAAAACGTTATCGGGGGATGATACCTGATACAAATCAGTCAAAATCTCGAGGTCGAATTTTTACACGATCATAATACATTATCCGATAAGGAGACAGTAATAATTTTATGTAATTTATTTTGTCTTGATTAACATTTATTTATTCCATTAAATTCATTTGTTTACAGCTTATACAAATTATTTTAAGAATTATATCATTAGAAATAGTGATATCCATAGTTATTTTACTAGAAATAAGAACCAATTAGTTTTAGGTAGAGTAAGGAAAACAAAGACAGCTGGTGATATTTTTCACAGGGGTGTACTCCCGGAGTGCGTCAAGTCTTCTAAGACAATAGTGCATTCTTGAAAAGTGTGAGGAGACGACACCCTCTGTGAGAGATAGTAGTTATGTATAAGCAGTGCTCGAATTCAGCGGGAGCGGCAGGGAGCGGGCGTTCCCTTTCGTGAAATTTGAAAACGTAGCGTACCCTTTCGTGAAATCTGTAAATTTAGCGCTCCCTTTCGTAAAAAACCAAAATTTCCGTGCTCTTTTAATAATTATTGCCGAAAATTCAATAATTATTGACGGTGAATTTTTTTTACATTTATTACTCCTAAATCACAATCTTTGAATTCTTTACATTTCAATTCCGACAAAGCCATTTAAAATATTATTGTGTTTTGAAAAAGCTGGGTGCACGCGTTACTTGAAGATAACATTTAGAATTCTATTCAATTCCGAGGGTTTTTAGATTCTATGTCGGCTTTGCGCAAAAAGTTTAATGACTTTATAGCCGGAAATCGGCATTTCGAACTGCAACGTGCCTTTTCGAGCCATTGGTAATTTTAATGATTTACGATATCTTTCTTTGAATTGTCGTGTTGTACCGCGACTATAATAAAATATTTTAAATATCTCACTATAATAAAATCAGCCAATAATAATGAAATGTATAAATTTGTACAAAACAGTCAGAATGCTCATATTTTAACCACCGAAAGAGTTTCCAGAAAAGTGGATAGTAAAAAATCAGAGACCATTTTCAGATCTACCTGTTGAAGTTGACTTACAGACATTAAACGGTATTAATCTCGGTAAGATTTTGCATTTCGATAAATATATATGTACCTATGTATAGGTATTTACATACATATACATAATTAATAAAAAAAGGTCGTTTGATATTTTTTGAAAATTATCGAGCGCTCCCATTCGTGAAAATTTCCATTTCGAGCACTGATAAGGATACAGTAATAATCTCATGTAATTTATTTTGTCTTGATTAACATTTATTAACAGCTTATACAAATTATTTTAAGAATTATAAGAATTATATAGAAGAATAGAAATAGTGATATCCATAGTTATTCTACTAGAAATAAGAACCAATTAGTTTTAGGTAGAGTAAGGAAAACAATGACAGCTGGTGATGTTTTTCACAGGGGTGTATTAATGTACATATGATGCCCTTCCGGAGTGCGTCAAGTCTTCTAAGACAATAGATGCATTCTTGAAAAGTGTGAGGAGACACCTCTGTGAGAGATAGTAGTTATGTATAAGTATAGTATGTGTAATAGATTTATGTAGTTGTTATAAATATGTATAATATAAATAAATAAATAAATAAATACATCTACATCTACATCTATACATATATATAAAAATCAATGTCTGTCTGTCTGTTTGTCTATCTCTTATAGGCTCCTTAACCACTTCAGGACTTATTCTGATCATGCCGGGGATGGTTCCTGTGAAAAAAAATCGGGATAAAACGGGAACGGGAACGGGCCTGCTCACGCGTCAGATAACGTACTAGGAACGGGAACGGGAACGGGAACGGCATCGGGTTCGGGATCTGGAACGGGAACGGTATCGGGCATTGCAACGCATGCCGGGTCAGCTAGTACAATATAAAATTCAATGTTTGTTTGTTTGTTTGTGATTCCGCTATGCAAATCTACAGTTTTCAACTTAGAACCGCCAAACTTGGTATACTATCTCATGATACCCCAAGTCAGACCGTAGGTGGGTTTTGGAAGCGGTTGAAACCCGGGGTCAAGGGGGCCCTATACAATTTTTTTAATCTGAAAAAATTTTGTACTGGAGAATAAATGTTTTCATTTGTTTCAATTTTTGTTTGTACTGGAGAATAGTGGCACCCGCCCGAGCAACGCCGGGCAATTCAGCTAGTACTTTATAAAGTGCACAACAAGTCTTCGTGTGCAAGTTATGCCAAATTGTAATAACTTCGATCAAACACTCAATCGGATTAACTTCTACGATAAAAATTCGAATTAAATTACAATTCGTTATATGTACCTTGATATTTGTTTCGGATTTAAAATCGACCATCGGTCAGTGTAAATGATGCCAAAATCGTCCGATAATATTCTGACCGTGACCGGTGGTTCACCCCGATAAACGCTTCTAAGGTTTTTATCGTCCCCGCGTGACTTGAATTAGACTAAGGGATGAAGGGCTACTATTCAACCCCTTCATATACCTATACCCCCATCATCCCCCATAGTCGTTTGCATTTGCCACCGAGCAATAGTGCGAGGTGAATGCTCAATCGCCAATTTCGCCGTGTATACGTGTGTATATGCGTCGAGTCGGTCAACAGACGTATCTAAATTAGGCATCTTGGCACCGGAGGCTGTCGTGGATTAAACAAAGCTTTACTCAACTACGCTCAAGTTAGTTTCCGAAATGGCTACAGCTTACTGTGGACTTACTAGTCCGAAGCCGAGACGACCGGATGCCGGATAAGCTGCCGTACATCATTCGGCGAAGGAGCTAAACGCATTAAATACATTGCAAAACTTACTGTGACATCCGAGACGGATGCCCTGGGAAAAATAAATTGCACCCCTTTATCCTCTTCATACGTCTTTTAAAAAATAAGAATTAATTGATAATTTATCAAAAAATTCTGTTTCCCCCCCAGAAGGCAACGAGAAACCATTGGAGAGTAAATTTCCCAAGAAATTTAGCTTTAACAAACGGTAAAATGTTATACCTTATCTATACTGCCGTCCTAAGCCCACTTCTCGAGATAAATGTGTTTTTCTTCATATATTACTGATTTATTTAAACTTTTTTTTAATGCATGAGGTTATTTTCTATTTTGATAATTCTTAGGAAAAATTAAAAAAAAATATGAATGAATAATGAATCTCTAACAATCTTATTTGATTTTTCTTTTCGGAGTCTAAGAGTATGACCTCTTAGATGAGGGTTCTCATTGAACATAATGGAGGTTGGTCATTTCACATGAATAATGATTATTTATTATTTTGAACACTTCAATTAAATCACCTCTCAATCTCCTCGTCTCCAATGTGGAGAGATTCAGTCTTTTCAATCTTTCGTGATAAGGTAGTGACCGAAGTAAATATTGATGATACTATTTCTCTGCGCGTGCAGATACGTTAGATTTGATAGCTTAAAAAAGTCACGTTTGGATGAAGATACATTAATTTTGATATAAAAAATCGCAAGAATACACTCCCATACCCCCCCTAAAACACATCTAACTCATTTTCGTAATTTTTGTCAGTTACGTTAAGTGGGCTTAGGATGGCAGTATGTACATACATACATACATATGTACATATATGTTTAAATTTAATCAAATATCTTTTAAGTATAGATGAGAAGGTGGTAATATGGAGCCCTGCTTGCAAATCGGATCCCCTTCTTAAAATCGAAACCAGCAGTGATATATACATACATATTTTTTTAATATTCTTCACTATGCTCCCAAAAGTGCATACGTGACTGTTTAGTGCCAATTTACCTATGTGTTCTGACCATTCTTACGTGGTTTTTCAACATATTCATTATTATACTGGTAGTAAAAGTAATTTTATTCAATACAAACAGGTAAAAATTCAAAATTATTTTATTTTGATACTTAATTAAACAATATGCATTATATAGTTTGATGTTGGTAATATGGACCCACATAGTTGGACGGTTCTGGCACCAGTCAAGAACTTCAAAGAGGTCGTGGAACCAAAGTTACTCAATATGAAACTGACTCACACATACATCTGACATTATTTGTAATAAATTTTTTACTCTAAATATTGTTTTATTTATATATTAATAATTTCTCGCACGTTTAATCGACCATGTTAAAGGGCTCCATATTACCCACACTTTTTGTTGAGCACACCATTGTGCCATTTTTCAAATAAATACGACTGTTACAAAAACTACGATCTCAATCTGACAAACGTTAGAATATATCAATGCCAATTAAATTAAGAGTCTTTTGATGTACATATATTTTATTGAAATTGGTTTAAAACTGAATTAAAAACAAAGTGGGGGGGTCCATCTTACAACCTCTATGCATAAGCAATGGAACTGTGTGGGCCGAAATACATCACTTTATTTTGTTTGCAAATAACTTTCAAATAAATTCTATTTCGATGCACATTGTAAGTACATACAATATGTCGTTTGTAAACAATAAATTGTATCATTTTTTTGAAAACTTTTGCAACACACGATGAGAAGTCATTGTAATTCCCATAGACGCGCGCGCTTATGATTTAAAAAATATCCCATACAGAAAAAAGTAAAAATCATTCCTTGTGAGGTGATTCATTTTGGTCCACGTCGTATGTCATACGATTCGAAAAGTTCCCTAGACGTGTGTACATACATACATATAGCATGTTGATCGATTGATCGAATTTAACCCTTTGCAGTTCGATTACGATCTCTTCCAGCGACATACATAAGTATATTCGTTCACTTCCGGTATCGCGTTTGACACTGATGTATGGTGTAGAATTAGCGTCGAAGCCTTCGCGATCTTCTTAATACACATTCGTTATAATGAAGCCTTTTCGAATACGACTATACGTATGTGTACATACATATGTACCTCACATTAATCTTATTTCCGGGTTGACATACGCCTCGGCAACACCCGTCAAACCTGACGGGAACAAACTCCATTCGAATTATTGATATGACGCGATGTTTGTCAAAACTACTCGTATGTACTAACTACGTAAATTCTGGCAGACGCATCTAGCGAACGTATGTATGTATAGGCTTTGATAAATAATTCACCGGCGGAACCTTAGTCTAGTGTGCGTTAATATTTTATTGGTTTTTAATTAAGGCCCCGCCATTTATATTCATGTCAATCACGCGCCCCTTAACCCTAAAGCCATTAATTCATCGCCTTCGTGCATTTTATACGTTGCCCGTTATGTTGACCTATTGTGTATTTCCGTCAACGTTTTATATCTAGATTGTACGTGTGTATTATAAAATATCGATTTTCAGCTTTTAGTCACCGTAGATTTTATCGCTAGAATTTTATTGGAGGATGTATTTGTAATGTCGTGTGTACTTACAGAATGGTTTGCCGCTCATTGTACACGTTGACAGTATTGTCGTTTCAAATTATACACATTTTAGGTATACCGTATTAAATTTACCTTAAAACTACTTATCGAGAGCGAATATATGTACGTATGTACATATATACATATACATACCTATGTAGGTATATAATTTTGAATAACATTTTATTGATAAGCATCAATGATGAGTCAAATAATTAATTAATTGTTAATAAAAACGAAATAATTCAAAAAAATTATACTTATTAATTATTTCATTATTCTGTCTACATTTCAAATTACTATTTTATTTATTTTTTAATATATTTAGTATTTATGTATTTCATTTTTTCTATGAAAGGCAAAGATTGCACTAGCGTACTTGTCATTTACTATTTAACGAAAAGGCATTCAAGTCAAATTTTTTAAGCTTTTAAATGTTCCATTGTATAATATTATCATCATATAATATATATTTTTAATAATTTCATTTTATTAAAACCCAGACTTAAAAATTTTGCTAGATAACACTGTTCGACAAATGACGACTTTTTCTTTGTTTCCGAGACGAGATATGACTTTTCTTATAGATCTATGCCCAATGAATACGAATCTGGTAATAAAAAATGTTGATTGACTCGAGATTCGGAGATATATGTGTTTTTTAAATCACACGATTTTTCTATTTCTTGGTGTTGTTCGTTCGATGTCTCAAAATCTGTCAATTGCTTGTTCAAAATGAATATTGGAATCTATAGTTGGGTATTTTATCTTTCATTTGTAATACTTTTCAGCTTTCAGATATTTCTAAGTAGTCGTCCAGTTCAAATCAAAAGTCAAAAGTATGTATTTTTACTTGGGATTTTTTCCCACTGTTAATACAATTTTATTTTGAGTATTTTCTATTGAAACATGTTTATTGGGATAGTGTTCTGGCTACACTATTTTTTGTTTTCGTTTAAAAGGGTTAATTGGAAGTGTGCTGAACTTTAAATCGGTAAAATAGCTAGCTTGAATCGCGTACTACTGAGACCAAATTTGTGCTGAATATGGTAGTTCTTAGGTCACAGATGTACATATGCATGTGTATATGAAAACATCGAATAGAGCAGTTCAGGGTTTGAAACTTTTTTCTATTTGCTTTTAAATAATTTTGTAATTAAGTAATTAGAAGGTTTTGAATTTAATTATGTATTTATTAAATACATAATAAATATGTATTTGAATTGCAAAAATCTCATAAACGAGACCTAATCAACAAAGGTCATTATCGGATTCGAATTTAGTGGGTCAAACTTATGTAGTAAGATGGACCAATTTCCGCTCTGGGTTTTTTTTTTTCGTTGCCCAGTGTTATCATTAAACATGGGACTAGGATCAATGTTCTGAAATAAAAAAAAGCAGCAAATTTTGTACCATGAAGTAACTGTCTATTTCCAGACTAAAATTCAAGTGATTTTTTTTCTCAAAACGACCTTGAAACACTATTTCCCCACGAAATAACTTCCACATAGTCCTGTTGAACTGATTTCACAAACATAACAATGAGGCTAAACATCCATGGCTAAAATTACATCAAAATGAAAAAAAAATCGCGCCTCATATATTAATTTAAAAATTTAATCATGATGATTTTGACATACAACGCATGGCCATTGGGGTTTTCGTTAATCAAAGTATTGAGAGAACAATAAGAACCACATCAGCGCAGCAATGGCGGCAAATTGTTTCGGTATCGACGCGAACAACGGCCGCATAAATTGCTCGCATTGCAGTTGCTCGGGGTTTTGTTCGAAACCCCCATATTTCCCCCCCAAAAATATATAATAACGTATATATATATATATAATAACGTATATATATATATGTATATATAAATATATATATATACAGGGTTGTTTCGCAAGTTATGCGCGCACCTTGTATAGGGCCGATGTTCATTACCGGGAACTTGTTCCGCGACCGCCAGATTCGGCACCTAAAGGGTCAACAACGCAGTCCCGCAAACTGTTAAGGGATTCCCCATTGTTGTGTTCGAAACAATTATACCAATTATTGTAGGGGAAATTTTCGCAACCGTGTCCCGTGTGCAATTTTGAACCGCGCGATTAAAATTTACTCGAACCGCTCCGTGAATAAACCAACGCTTCAAGTCGACACCCCAAGTAAACGTACGAATTTAGAATTATAAATGCTCCAAAGCTGAAATAGAAATCATAACCGGATATAGGTACCGCTTAAAGACAAGGATCTGACCTGTCCAAAAGTATAGTATTCAATTTTATATTATATTCATTTATAGTGGATTATCAACAATGTACCCCTATACTGGGTAACGTTCATACAAAATGTACACCCTTGAACAAATTTCTAAATTTCAGCTAAAATTGTGAATTTTACTTTGTCTGATTACCAGTTATATGTAGATGGAACGATTATGCTCGGTTTAAAAGTAAACGGCTGGAATTTTATTCTAATCAAATAAGTATGTATGTTTGTTAAGTCTTCTTTACTTATTTATTTATTTATTTATTAGACGACTAAAAGGCTTTTACAAGAAATAATATAAACAAAAAAAGATAAGAATACAAGAGTAATGTACATATGTATAAATAGAAACAAAAATATAAAAAAAATGACAATAAGAACAGTAAAATTTAATTGAACTGAGAAGAGAAACTTCTTAAAGAAAGCAGCTTTACCAAATGAATGCTCATGCAGAAATAATCATAGTTGGTGCATGAATTACCTTCATCAACAAACAATAATTGAGATCGTGTAAAACGTGCAGGAACCTTTAAACGTAAAATCGACTCAACAAGAGCAGGACAATCAATTAGAGAATTTACAATTTTATAAAAGAAGACCAAGTCATTCACAACTCTTCTATCAGATAATTTATGCATTTTCAAACTATGTAAAAGAGAGTCATAACAGTTATTATCAATAAGATACATGAATTTATACATGATGAATCTTAAGAATTTATTTTGAACTCTTTCTAGAGAATATGAATGAATAAAATAAGAAGCCAAACAATAGAGTTATACTCTAACTTACTTCTGACAAGTGAACAGAATAATAATTTTAAGGTATTAATATTTCTAAAACATTTAGTAACTCTAAAAATGAAACCCAATAATCTATTCCCCTCTCCAGAAATATAATTAATATGCTCATTAAAAGTGAGGCGCTCATCAAACAATATACCTAGGTCCTTTATTTTAGAAACAACCTGCAGATTCAATCCATTAATTGAATAAATAAACTGAAAAGGATTAGTAATTCTTTTAAATGTAATGTATTGACATTTGTCAAGATTAAGGTACAATTTATTAAGAATACACCAGTCATACAATTTATTAAGATTATCTTGGAGAATTAAACAGTCACTTCAATCAACTAATGAAGTATTCATGTACACATTGCAAGACACATTCATAGAAAAAGTATTTTATATATTGCACATCGATTTCATTTAATAATTTTCAACGTGCAAGCGTTTAACTGTAAAAGTTTTCGTAATCCGAGTTCTGTTTACTCACAGCTTATTCGCCATTATCACCATTTTGTTTATCCAACCAAAGCGTCCGCTGATTAAGTTTCTCAACAACCAAAAAGATCTCACTAAGAGCTTTCCAAACACAGTCAATCGCCAACAGTGATCTTGTGTCACACTGAAATTAATATTTGTATTCATAGGGTAAATAAAGTAAAAGCAGAAAAAAAAAACATTGTAATTTTTCTATGCACGCAAAACTTTTCACTCGTAAATTTGCTTTGAAAATGGAATAATTCGCTTTTTTTTCCATTTTGTTCATTATTAATTCGGAAAATTTCCCCCGGGCTCGTGTTGTGTTTTTCCGTTGTGCGACACACAGCGAAAAAGTTAGCAAATCTTACGCGCATATTTGAATAGAATTTATTACGATTTTAGTGTACATATTTGTATGTAAATATGTACACTGGAGTATACTTGTGTGCTAAGATAATTCAACATTTTAAATTTAACTCAATCAGTACACATACACATGAATTTTTTAACGCAACTCATAATAATACACGGTATTCAACATGTTCATGTTTATGTATGTATAGGCGTATACCTATAGTCATCATCATCATAATTTTAAGCCGTTCACCATCCACTGCTGGATGAAGCCCTCTCCAATCCTCTTCCATTCATGTCTGTCTTGAGCAATCTGCATCCACTTGACTCTACACATTCTTTTCAATTCATCAGTCCATATTCTACTCGGTATACCTTCCTTTCTTTCACATCCTCTCGGATACCTAATATTAATCGTGTCCATCTGCCATCCATTAATCTCGCTATGTGTCCACTTAAACTTTTCCACACGTTCCGCTATATCTCCCACCTTGGTCATGCTTCTTACCTGCGTATTCCTCTTACGATCTCTTCTTGTTATACCGAGCCTGCGTCTTCTATGCTTCTCTGTGTGCACTGGATCTTACGTAACATTCAGCATCCACGTTTCACATCCATACTTAAGTATCGTCATTGGCATTATTCACCATCCACTGCTGGATGAAGGCCACTCCAATCCTCTTCCAGTCCTGACTGTTTTGAGCAATCTGAGACTACACACATCTTCCACTTTTTTTCACATCCTCTCGGATACCATTCCAATATTTCTCGAGTCCATCTGCCGTCCAATCCATTGCCACTTCAACTTTTGCACACGTTCTGCTATATCTGCCACTTTGGTCATATTTGTTACCCATGTATTCCTCTTACGATTTCTTCTCGTTATACCGAGCATATATATTTCCATGCTTCTCTGTGTGCAATGGATCTTGCGTAACATAAATATATACATACATACACCTAACGCATTTTAATATTTATTTATTTATTTATTAGACGCCTAAAAAGGCTTTTACAGGAAATAATATAAAAAAAAAAGATAAGAATACAAGAGTAATATACTTATGTATAAATAGAAACAAAAATATAAAAAAAAAATGACTATAAAAACAGTAAAATTTAATTGAACTGAGAAGAGAAACTTCTTAAAGAAAGCAGCTTTACCAAATGAATGCTCATGCAGAAATAATCCAAAAGATTCCCATACTCATTGCCGGTCCGAATCAACCTAGGAATAGGAGATTGTACATAATAGTTGGTGCATGAATTACCTTCATCAACGAAACAAAAATTGAGATCGTGTAAAACGTGCAGGAACCTTTAAACGTAAAATTGACTCAACAAAAGCAGGACAATCAATTAGAGAATTTACAATTTTATAAAAGAAGACCAAGTCATTCACAACTCTTCTATCAGATAATTTATGCATTTTCAAACTATGTAAAAGAGAGTCATAACAGTTATTATCAATAAGATACATGAATTTATACATGATGAATCTTAAGAATTTATTTTGAACTCTTTCTAGAGAATATGAATGAATAAAATAAGAAGCCAAACAATAGAGTTATACTCTAACTTACTTCTGACAAGTGAACAGAATAATAATTTTAAGGTATATAAATATTTCTAAAACATTTAGTAACTCTAAAAATGAAACCCAATAATCTTTTCATATAATATGTATATGATTAATCCAAATGAAAATAGTTTAAAGTAAATTAAATTATATATGTACGTTATAAAACGCCATTTTATTTAATGTTAATCGCAAAATTTAAACCGTTCACTATATGTACATACATATATGAGTACATATGTACATATGTACGTATGTACATATATAAGGGCGTTCGTATCATAATGTATGTAAAGCGCGATGCGTACACGGCGACGAAACGCAATATAAACGCAATGCTGATTTGTCGAATAATTACACAGTAAATTGCTGTTTACAAGGCAACCCTAGATTAGGCTTTAGCACAATGGATACAGGCCTGAAATTATTTCGTCGAATACGAATACAATACACGCTTATACGTGTGTGTGTGTGTCTTTGCGTCGTAATAAGTGATATCGCGCATACATTCAAATTGATTTCAAAGAGGATGGAAACCTGTTATCAGATAACGTCTCGGATTAATTTATAAAGCGTCTACCGAGCCGTGGGTACGCACCCTTATCGTGGCTATCGTAATTTCGTCTGACGTTCACCACCACCTTCGTCATGCTGAGATATGTACATATGTGTGTGTGTATGTGTGTGTGCGTATGTTACGCCCTTATGACCGCTTAGTTAGATTTATGATGGATACTGCTGCGATAGTAGATCGTGGTTGTTTAAAAATTGAACGATATATTGTATGTTTCTAGATCTTACATTTTATTTTCAAGTATATAATTCGGAAACGTTTATTCGTGACAAAAAAACTACTAAGCGGCAAAAGCAGCTCTTTAAAAAATAAATTTATAAAAAAGTTTATTTGGAGTTAGCCCATTATAAATTTGAAGTTATCTATACATATATATGTATAAAAATCAATGTCTGTCTGTTTGTCTGTCTGTCTGTCTCTTATAGGCTCCTAAACCACTCAACTGATCGCGATGAAACTTTCAGGACTTGTTGTGATCATGCCGGGGATGGTTCCTGTGAAAAAAAATCGGGATAAAACGGGAACGGGAACGGGCCTGCTCACGCGTCAGATATTGTACTAGGAACGGGAACGGGAACGGGATCAGGAATCGGAAAAAAACGGGAACGGGAACAGGAACGGGCCTGCTCACGCGTCAGATAACGTACTAGGAACGGGAACGGGATCGGGACCGGGAACAGGAACGGCAACGGATCGGGATCTGGAACGGGAACGGTATCGGACATTGCAACACATGCCGGGTCAGCTAGTATAACATACAAGTGCTTAAAAAAGAAGGCATACGACCAATGCGTACTGCCAGTTATGGATGTGAAACTTGGACGCTAAATTCAAGAATGCTACGTAAGATCCAGTGCACACAGAGAAGCATGGAAGACGTACATAGGCTCGGTATAACAAGAAGAGATCGTAAGAGGAATACGCGGGTAAGAAGCATGACGTGTGAAAAAGAATGAAACTAGAATGGAGCGCTTTTGGAAGAGTGAACATAGTTTTTAAATCCAACATTCAAAAAATAATGAATTCGACCAATGCGTACTGCCAGTTATGACGTATGGGTGTGAAACCTGGACGCTAAATTCAAGAATGCCACGTAAGATCCAGCGCACACGGTTACACATTATACACTATACTTATACATAACTACTATTTCTTACAGAGGTGTCTCCTCACACTTTTCAAGAATGCATCTATTGTCTTAGAAGACTTGACGCACTCCGGGAGGGCATTATACATTAATACACCCATGTGAAAAACATCACCAGCTGTCTTTGTTTTGCTTACTCTACCTACAACTAATTGGTTCTTATTTCTAGTAGAATAACTATGGATATCAATAATAAGCAATAACTTATGATCTAACTATGTGGTCGGCAACCTTTTTGGAGCCCGGAGCCAAATCAGCGAAAAATCCAAAAAATCGCAAATTTTCGCAGCCGCCACATATGTATTATTTAATAAAAATATATATATATACATAGATATACGGATTTTAATGTTATTTGTTGATATGCTTTCGTTTATGAGATATTCGCGATTTTAAAAATGTAAAAAATATCCATTTTTTTTGCTTTTGCGGTCTATAACTCAAAATATAGTATCGCTGTGCTCAAAGTGAGTATTGAAATTAATAGCCGGATATTTTTCCTGTTGATTATGATTTTTTATTGCTTTGAAATACTTATAATTAATTATCTAGCGATTTTTTTTATAACTTGACCAATTCTCCGCTCTGGGTTTTGAAAAACGTGATTTTTTGTTGCTCAGTGTTATTCGAACGTCAGGAAGCTTGCATTTGGCGTCGCGACGCTTTTTGGTTCCACATACAATTTTATTGTGAAAAATTTTTTTCTTCGATGAAATTTGTGAAAAATTCGTATCGTAATCAATTAAGTGACGAAAGATTATTATGCACCCATGCAATTGAAGAACACTAAATACTTTCCGAATTTATGTAAATTGTCCGAAAATGTACCAGTTCAAAAGTCGTTTCTATCCCGTTTCACAAAAAACACGTTTCTATCCCGAATTCACTCACTTTTCACAAATTTAAATTTCGAAAACACAATACGTGTGCAAACTGAACTGTTCCCGTTCGAACTGCGAAATTAACTGAATCTCAATAGTAATATTCGAAATAAGAAACAATATTCTCACTTTTTATACATAATTTTTACTCATACTGTTTTACTCATAAAACAGTAACATAACTTCACAATTTTATGACTCAATTTGTCATAGTTAGGTTTTATGTTTTCTCTGGATCCATATTAAGGGAAGGCAAGTATGTAAAAAAAAAACCAACGTAACTAATTTGATTGACGCGGGTAAAAATCTAATTTACAATTTATTTATTTTATTTTACGAAAAGTGTTGGATTATAAACGGAGCCGCCAACTTTCGCGCCCGGAGCCGCCGGTTCCCGACCACTAATCTAACTTATAAACAAAAGACAATGTGCTTATCTTTAAACAATTTCTAATAATTCTACAGAAAAAGAAGAATGGAACACCTTTTGGTCAGAGAAAACTTTTTCAGTATCAATTGTAAATATAATCTGCTTATACATATGTAACCAATGTTTTAAACTTCCCGCGTTGATTTTTAATGAATAGTTTAAAAGTGATAGCGAAAAAAAAAAAAGTTCTGTCGCTTAGGTCACCCGATATTTCTGAGAGACTATTTACTGGCATTTCGATACAATGTCTCTGATTTGTGGTGGCGTTAAAATGGCAAAAGAGCAGGCATTGCCAATTCAGCTGTACACGGACGATTGGTGGAGATTTAGTGAAAAGCCCCAGAGAGAGTACATAGAGCTGGGTACATTTTGGACAATAGCGAACGGCCGCAGTGCGACACACACAAACCAGTATGCATCGTGCGATTTATCTGACCGCATTCTTGGTGATGCATGTGTGCGAATGCACAAAACACCAAACAACACCCAGCGAACCGTTATAACTTGGCGTTGGGTGGTAGTGCAATGTCACCATGCCATCGCCATACTTGGGAGAAACGCATTTCGACGGTGAAGCTGCATCTGTGCTCGTGTAACGAATCGTCGCCGCACAGTGGGACAACTGTTCGTTTCAATTAAAAAAAAAAAATACCTCTACCTTCTGTATGTTCATTTTGACAACATTAATGCAGGGCTCGGGGCAAGATAGTGTCAACCATCATTTTGGTCAAAATTGAACTGAATATGTCATTTATGCAAATTAATCATAAGCTATGTTTTGAACCAAAAATAGTTTATTTGTGACTAATAGATGACTATATAGCCTTTATGCATTTCTTTACGGGATGAAAATTTTTTGAAAAACTTGCGACAAAATAGTGTCATCTTTTGTCATAATAATGATGAATAATTTTACTCATTTCGGAGTTATTTTATTTCCCTCTTCATAAAAAAAAATGTCATATCTTTGTGTGTAATTATTAAAAAAAATTGGGGGAATATAGTGTCAACCACAATTTTTGATATGCACCATTTTATTTTTTCATTTTATGTTTAATATATTAATGTTTTGTTATTTTTTTGTTTATGGTATTATTAAGGATATATCATTAAAGCAAATAAAAATAAAAAGTATTAAAAAAAGTACGTGTTTTGATTTATGGATTTGAACAAAGTTTAAAATTGATATATCTCAAAACTATCAAAGTGAGGGTTGGCACTATCTTGCCCCGAGGCCTTCATTTGTCCTTTTGTCGTGCCGGCACTTCATATTGGACGAGCGTTGACGAGCGGTGCCGAGCGCCAAGGTGTGGGTATTTCGCTCGACCATTTTCGCGTTAACGCCAACGTACTTTATAACATTCGCGCAACATCCGCAAAAGTTGAGCGAACCGCAAAAAAACCCGCGATATGGGATGCAAAACACCGATGCCACGATGAGCTGCCGCTTGCTAGTTGACACTAGAATGGCGCCACTTGCAATACAATAGCAGCGCTCTGGATGGGCGAGCAAGCGGCAGCTGACCATAGCGCTAAGGCCAACATTTCACAAACATTTGCGCGATGGTGAAGTGGTGGCATCGCGCTAAAATATCTTGGAAAGTACATTTATGCTCCACTGTAGTTTCGTATTGTCTTATGGAGGGGAAGGAGCGGACGATGAATTGATAAGTAAAGCTGGGTCCACACCGGCGAACCGAACAGCGAACGACGAATTGTTATTGTGTGGACGTTCATTAATCATCGGACGTTATTGTGTGTAGCGGTCCACACAATAACAATTCGCCTTCGCCCTTCGTCGTTCGCTGTTCGGTTCGCCGGTGTGGACCCAGCTTAAGAAGGTTAGGTTGGGTAAGGTTAAGCTTAGCTGAGTGAGGTTAGGTTAGGTGGTGTAAACTTTTTTACAGAACTATCTCAACTACTAAGTGAAATAAAACTGAAAAGTTATAACACGACATGTCCAATCTGGATTATTTAAGTGCATACTTGATTTCACGTGCTTCAACTTTTGACAACATTTTAAAAATAAAGTCTCTGAAGCAGTGGTCGGGAACCCTTTTCGAGCTTAGACCCAAATTAGGGAAAACCTTGCGAAATTGGTAAGTTTGGGATCCGCAACATATTATTTTTGAATTATACATATATGTATATTTTAAATTAAATTAAATGTTATTCATTAATAATAAATGAAATGTAAGAAATAAGTTATCCGCGTGATGTTAATCAACGTTCGACAGTTTATTACTAAAAAAATCAATCTGAAAAACGACCTTAAAGCATTTTATAGCCATGACGTTTGATCTTGTGTACATAGATCGTGTATCAACATTTTGTATTTCACGCAAAACGGTGGATGATAGAGAGAGCCGCAGGTTTACATACAAAGAGCCGCATGCGGCTCCGGAGCCGCCGGTTCCCGACCACTGCTCTGAAGTTATACTCTTCAGCGATTTCTTGTATCTTTTCGACGGGAAATAAACGTAAAGAAGAATTATTGGTAGATAGTAATTTTATGGTACAAAGTTGAATCAATTGGCATACATTAACAGAAAACGTTCAATCGGCATTAAGTCATATTCAAATGTGGCAAAGGAAAATCATCGACGAAAGTTTCCTACCGTGTCAGAAATTCCTATGCTCTATCGCAATGGTCGGCAATCTTTTTGGAGCCCGGAGCCAAATCAGCGAAAAATCCAAAAAATGGCAAATTTTTGGAGCCGCCATATTTAATAAAAAAAAAATATATATACATATAGCACGCAAAACGTAGTCACAGTAGATAATTATATTGTAGAGATAGTTGATAGTTATTTATACCTAGGACAATTTGTAAATATGACTGGATGTAAAGAAGAAGAAATAAAACGAAGAATGAAACTAGGGTGGATTGCTTTTGGAAGAATGAACATAGTTTTTAAATCCAACATTCCGCTATGCTTAAAAAAGAAGGCGTATGACCAATGCGTACTGCCAGTTATGACGTATGGATGTGAAACTTGGACGTTAAATTCAAGAATGCTACGAAAGATCCAGTGCACACAGAGAAGCATGGAAAGATGTATGCTTGGCATAACAAGAAGAGATCGCAAAAGAAATACATGGGTAAGAAGTATGACCAAAGTGGCAGATATAGCAGTGCGGGTGAAAAAGTGGAAGTGGCAATGGGCTGGACACATAGCGAGAAGAATGGATGGCAGATGGACGCGAGAAGTACTGGAATGGTATCCGAGAGGATGTGAAAGAAAGCAAGGTAGACCGGGTGGAAGATGGGCTGACGAATTGAGAAGAATGTGTGGAGTCAAGTGGATGCAGATTGCTCAAGACAGACAAGAATGGAAGAGGATTGGAGAGGCCTTCATCCAGCAGTGGATGGTGAACGGCTGAAAATGATGATGATACGGATTTTAATGTTATTTTTAAAAGCTAATGCGACTTTTGAACTGGTACATTTTTGGACAATTTACATAAATTCGGAACGTATTTAGTGTTCTTCAATTGCATCGGTGCATTAAATCTTTCGTCACTTAATTGATTACGGTACGAATTTTTCACAAATTTCATCGAAGAAAATATTTTTCACAATAAAATTGTATGTGGAACCAAAAAGCGTCGAGACGCAAAATGGCTTCCTGACGTTCGAATAAGCACCGAGAAACAAAAAATCACGTTTTGTAAAACCCAGAGCGGAGATTGGTCAATCTTTACTAATTTTGACCCACTGAATTCGAATCCGTTAATGATCCGATGAGTATTTTATAGAAAAAATCAATAGAAAAAATATCTGACTATTGATTTCAATACTCACTTTTGAGCACGCCATACTATATTTTGAGTTATAGATCGCAAAACCCAAAAATTTGGATATTTTTTAGATTTTTTAAATCGCGAATATCACATAAACGAGAGCATATCAACAAAACTTCACGATTCAATTTGTCATAGTTTGGTTTTATGTTTTCTCTGGATCCAAAATTCGGGGTCAAAAAAATCTAATTTGCAATTTATTTATTTTATTTTACGAAAAGTGTTGGATTATAAACGGAGCCGCCAACTTTCGCGCCCGGAGCCGCATGTGGCTCCGGAGCCGCCGGTTCCCGACCACTGCTCTATCGCCTGGCTCATCTTAATTTAATAAAATCCAATCATTGCCAACAGCGATAGGAACAGTAAAAAAATTTTCAACTTTATTGTGATGCATTCACGACTATCGTAGTGTCTTCAAACTTTCTAATAACATTACTCGTGAATGGCGCTCAAGTTACAATCAAAGCAGTAGGCCATTGTTGAATGCAATTCACATGAAGAATACTACATATAACAATGCAGTTAATCTCTCACCCCATATATAATTATATAATTGTTGAACCCATCCCCATTGAACACTAAGGGTACATACATACATTGTGTAATAGTTTCGGGGCGATTTGGCGCCGTTCCTTTGGCGCCCGTCGTCAGACCAAGTTACGGTTATAATTGGCGAACGAATGGGCGCCATTAGTCCACAAACTGTATTCATTCGAACTAATAAATTTCCAAATTATCGCCTCAAGTTTCCCCACCCGCAGATATATGCACACTTATACACGCACAGTTATTTCTGTGGCGTGGGGGAGGTTGTGGAGAAAGCGTTGAGATTGTCTGTGATCCGCATTCACAGAATCCACTTATCTCTCTGGATGCTCAGCTTCTACACAGTGTGTATACTGGGCCAGTGGTCCACAACCATTGAGTAAGTTTGGGCCGATAGTTTGCACACAAATACGTATATGTATACGTATAATAAACCCCCCACCCCTCGATTCGAACACGGTGATTCGACAAAACGTGATAAGAAGAACTTTCCCTTGCTACGTCCTTGTCTCCACACGAAAGTAATACAATTTGCCGAGTTTGTTATTCGCAATGTAAAGTTTCGACAGTGTACTCGACATCGATTCGATGTGATGTTGTACGAGAATTCCGCGTGTGGCAATTGAATAAATTGATGTATGCAAAACTGTCACTGAAATCGTTCCATTGTAGTGTAATGTCGTCGCCTTAAATATCTAACTGCGTACTAACAATTAAATTTATTTATTTATTTAAAAAATTTTTTTATTGTTCATATACTATGTTCATAATACATCTTAAATCTATTTTAACAGCTACTGGTCCAGTGATCATTATCTATTTTACACATTGTTCATTTTGTTAGTATTTATAAAGATTCTTTTATTTTAATGTGAGTGTTTAAAGCATAATAGGAGAAAGAGCTTACAATTCTTATCAAATGTTTATAGTATATTTACATAATTAAATACTTTTTAGAGTCAGTGATCTAAATAAAATTATGTTTAGGTAATTTGTGTTTCTAAACCCGAAGTAATTTGTTAGTTTGGTTATTGGTAATTCCATCATAGAATCTACTGGTTAATATGTTAGTGACATCTACGACTAATGGTATGTTATAACTGGGAATGTAGTCTTTTTAGGTAAACAATTAGATAAAATTGTATATACATCATCATTTTCAGCCGTTCACCATCCACTGCTGGATGAAGGCCTCTCCAATCCTCTTGCATTCCTGTCTGTCTTGAGCAATCTGCATCCACTTGACACCACACATTATTCTCAATTCATCAGCCCATCTTCCACTTGCTCTACCTTGCTTTCTTTCACGTCCTCTCGGATACCATTCCAGTATTTCTCGCGTCCATCTGCCATCCATTCTTCTCGCTATGTGTCCACTACAACTTTTTCACACGTACTGCTATATCTGCCACTTTGGTCATACTTCTTACCCATGTATTTATTTTGCGATCTCTTCTTGTTATGCCAAGCATACATCTTTCTATACTTCTCTGTGTGCACTGGATATTTCGTAGCATTCTTGAATTTAGCGTCCAAGTTTCACATCCATACGTCATAACTGGCAGTACGCATTGGTCGTACGTCTCCTTTTTTAAGCATAGCGGAATGTTGGATTTAAAAACTATGTTCATTCCTCAAAAAGTACTCCATTCTAGTTTCATTCTTCGTTTTGTATATACATATCATATACATATGTTCCATTGAATTATACATGTAATATCTAAGTATTGTATATGAAAATAGGCCAGTTTAGAGCAGTGGTCTTCGACCTGGTCTCTACCCCCCAGTAGTGCAAAAATATTGTGTTATTATTTATGGAAAAACTTGATCTTCTCCGTCATAATCTTTTGAAGTGAGAATTTCATCAGTTCCCCGTATTGTTATTTATAAAAGATGATATAACTCCAGTGGAGATTGAAATGTTCAGTAGTCACCTCAACGAACTTATGTAAGTTAGATATGGAAAAACGATATTAAGATATTTTGAACTTAAATATTGCATGAGGAATGCCTTTACTGAGGTTGATATAACTTGTCAAGAAGAAGTATTATAACATAAATATAATGAAGAGAACAAACATAAGGCTTTAGTGCTACAAATAATATTATCACCAAACAATGAAACCGTCTGAATATCACCGAAAGAGAAGACCTTCGTTTGTTCCTTACGAAAATCGAACCGGATATCAATTATTTAGTCTCGCAGCATTAGCCTCAAGGATCTAATTAATCATTAAGTAAAGGCAATTTAACACTAATTTTAACCTGATTTCACATCTGTAGGCGCTATATCAACGGAGATGCAGAAATTCATTAAAATTTAATTATCTACATATGTACATATGTATAAACATACATACATAAAGTTTAAATAAAAATATAAATTTAAGTACATATTTTTTATAAACCCTCCCCTCTAAAAAATACTTTTCACTTGCGCAAAATTGAGTTATTGCGGCATCGGTGAGCGATAAGCAAATTTTACCGTCTTGAGGGAAATTCCGGGGTTCGATATCACCTTAAATATCGTCATTGACAAGATCTGGATATTACTAAATCGAGCTTAGGCAACTCCTATTAAAATTACCAATTTATGAAAAGAACACTATATGTTTGTAGTACCTAGAGATATTGAATTTTTTTTTTGTAACATAAATAATCGCAAATGCACAGATGACAATCTGACATAAAATGCCATTTCGTGACTCAAATAGATAAATTCATAACGATGGAATAGATTATAGAACATGTCAAACCGGTAAACACTGATATGAATTAAAACATACATATACATGAATTACAATAATGTCGTTGAACTGCACAGCGCTAACATGCAATCGTTAAAAGCTACACTTACAGTACCTAAACGTAAAATGCACACAATAACTGCAACGATAAGTGCATACATTCGCCTTTAAAATAAATAGGACGTAGATGACATGATCGCCTTATGAAATTTATAGCCTTCGCAACCGTCTAGGAAAAGTCGTCGGAAAAGTGTGGAAAATTGCGCTCAAACAGCAGGCAGGATCTGCTGGCTTTCATCCAACAGACACTTAGGATGTTGCAAGTTTGCAATAAAGGCCTTTCCTCCCAACAAACACAGTAATAATTTTACTTTTCTATCGAGACATTGTACGTATTATTTTTCGACATTATTAATATTGTCATATCTGCAAGTATTTTTCATAGAAATTTTGATCGTAGTTGTAATTACTATATGTACAGGTATGAAACAATACTATTAGTAAAATTTTGATTTAACGTGTGTGAGGTGAATGCGGTTCATGCGGATTAAATTGTATCGGTTAAGTTAAACTGAGATGTTGCCTCACGGTTAAACGCAAACTTTAAGTTAATGGCTTAAGTCGTGTCTGTTACGGCGTTTCCATAACCGTTATACACCGTATAAAGTTAAATCTTATTATTAAATCCATAATAGGAAATAAATTTCAAAGTATACATCCCATATGTACATAGACTATACTTGAAGCGTGATTAATCGTACTATATTATAAAACTAACAACTCCAGAACATGTTCTTAAGAAACTGTGGAATGCGTCAAATAAATTTATATTGTATACATAGATAGAACAAAAAAATTATACAATTACAAACGGAAATATGAAACTATTCCGTTCAAAGGCATGCCGATTCTTTCGTAAAAATTAAAACGCAAAATAGCATCGCGCATCATTTCGCACTGGAAGAATTTTCATTACATTTTATCGTAGCGAGCTTAATCTCCATTTACACTCAACGAATTTTCATTTGTGTAATTTTCAACATTCTTCACTCACTGCACGACGATGTTGTAATTTACGATTCTGGGATACTTTCACACAAACACGAAATAATTATAAATTCACGTGTATACATACATCTATTTTATGTATAATGGACTCAAGTCTCAATTATACCTGATTTTTTTCTTTTCGATTTGTTTCAGGAAAGAGTGGCGTGACCAATCGAACACACTGCTTTCAAGTCACGCGATCAAAACCTGAAAACGTGATGGTAAGAATTTGACTATCTGGAACTGAATTGTGTATTTTGCTTGCAGCAGCTCGAATAACATGTGTTTTCGAAAGTTTCCTTTTAGCGATATTTGTTTTCGACGCTCATTATCTCGAATTTTCATCGAGAATATATTCCGTGACTCGCATTTTGCCCGAAAAAAAAATACACAAACCTGACATAAACGATTTTTTCTTTCCTTATACTATTATGCTAGTAATTTGTACTGTGCATTTGAAAGATTGAATCATATAGTTTTAATCTATATAATCTATGTATGTACTTATATTTGGTATATTGTGAAATCACGCATCTTATAAAATGCCTGGGAATTTTATGCAACACCTAAAATAGGCAGGAAAAGTTCATAAATTCAAACAGTACGTATAGAATGCTTAAGTTTGACAATACCACATAAAAAAGCTGGCTCACATTTGTTTATCTGATCAGATTGGTGATTATTTATTTATATAATATAATAGCTAAAGCTAATAAATTAATCACCTTAACTAAACACTTATACGGAGATGTTTTTTTAAGATTGCCAGGAATTTATCAATAGTTTTGGAATTTCTAATTCCATCCGGCAGTGGATTATATTCCAAAACACCTCTGTACAAAAAGCTTCTCATATTTGTAAATTTACTCTAACATTTTTTTATAATTATTTTTATTCCTTAAATTACATTTACATACAACCATTCCTCTCACAATAAATCTACTGAAATATGATGGTAACATATTATTAACTAACTGATATCTAATTCAATCATCATCTTTTTACTTTATCCTAATCGGATAAAGTATTGTGATCGTGCAAAAATTCAACCTTGAGATTTTGACTGACGTTTTCATTAATTCTGGAAAATTTCTGTATGTCTGTGTATATTTGTGAAAAATTGCTAATAACTCAAAAATCGTTTATCCTATTACACTGAAACTTCATATTTATATGTTTTTTTGCCGGCCATTACAATTTATAAGGCTTTCAAAATTTTCCGTCAACCGAAAGTGGTACTTCCCTTGGAAAATTACGTAATTTTTGTCTAATCTTTGGAACGTTTTTCCAGCAAAACTATGATACACATTAGGCTAAAATTTTCCTATAAACCTTCAAAATAATAAAATTTTTAAACATTTTTTTTCCAACCGGAAGTAGTACTTTTACTATTGGTTTTAAACAGCTAAAGCTTAAGCTGAAATTTCATTACCACTATTTTCACGTAAGGTGTAGAAATATGATTTTGATCAACATCCGCCAACCGGAAGTGGCAGTTTATTTATACTAGCATACCTATCAACATTTAAAATACCTGTATTTTGTAACATTTGTAATTTATCTATAGTTATTCAGGCACAAAAATTAATTAATAGTTTTACCTTGAGCGCTTAGGCATTGTATGAAATGATTGTTTTTTTTTTACTTCATCCTAATCGGATAAAGTATTGTGATCGTGCGAAAATTCGACCTCGAGATTTTGACTGATTTGGATCAAGTATCATCCCCTGATCACGTTTTCATGATTTCTGGAAAATTTCTGTATGTCTGTGTACTGTGTGTGTGTGTGTGTTTTCTCCGAAACTATCAAATCTATCAAGCTGAAATTTCATATATATTATTTTCACGTAAGCCATAAGGAATTTGGTCAACATTAGTCAAACGGAAGTAGGGTTTTTTTCGTGCAGAAAAATCAAAAATCCTGTTAAAAATCATATTTTCTAAACTACCCCATTGATCAAGTTGAAATTTCATATCTATAGTTTTCACGTTAGCCGTAAGAGATACTGTGATTTTGGTCAACATCTGACTACCGGAAGTGGCAGTTTTTACTATTTGAATATATGCCGAAGATCGTACTCAACACATTAATTTCATGGTATGTTGGTTGGTGTGGTGGTGTGCATGCGTTTTATTTACTTACGTACTTAAAAAAATAATTTCGTTACTCTTTGTATTTGTACCTGGATAAAGTCAAATATATGGATAAAGTCATGGGTTGGCCAGACCCGAATTTTTTTATACAATGTGAGGATTTCACACTTTGTCTGTCACATACATATGTACATATGTAGTGTTATATACTGTGGAAAATTATCTTTTTGTACGTGACAAATCGATTTATACAAAGCCGCACTTTTGTGTTTATCCTAGGCTGGGCTTTTCCGGGTTAAGGGTGGGGGCGTTAGTTTCGCCTCGGTACGAACGAATGATACGTCCGGTAGCTTTGAGCATTATTTCACTCGAGCCCCCGTGTTTCTTCTTCGTCCCGTTTTCCTAATTTTTTTTTCTGCCCCCGTGCCTCATTGTTGACAACACGTTTTCTAAAGGCGCCGTACAAATAAACAGCGGGACCTTTTGTTAGGGGAAAAATCCCCGGATCTCGAGACTCGTCGTTCTTTCCTGGCCTCGCAATCAGCCGAAAGAGAGACAACCTACCCCACCTAGTTTTGCTCCCTCGGTATTTTTCATTACCTGTATCCTTTTCAGCGAGCTGTCTTCACTGCATTAACACTTTAAAACGTGTACATTGATATAGACCTAGTGGCAATTGTGACGCATTCCTGAAAACTCGTGTAAATGTACAAGTGTTACATAAAAATTGGACTCATCTTTTCTTACTCCAAGAATGATCTAGGTATACATCATCATCAAAATTTTCAACAGTTCAACGTCCACTGCAGGATGAAGGTCTTGATTAAATTCAAAGTGCTCGATATGTAATTAAAATTAAATTTTTATTTAAAACTAGCTGATCCGGCATGCGTTGCAATGCCCGATTCCGTTCCCGTTCCCGTTCCTAGTACGTTATCTGACGCGTGAACAAGCCCGTTCCCGTTTTTTTCCCGATTATTTTCCACGGGAACTATCCTCGGCATGATCACAATAAGTCCTGAAAGTTTCATCGCGATCGGTTGAGTGGTTTAGGAGCCTATAAGAGACAAACAAACACACAGACAGACATTTATTTTTATATGTGTACATACATATGTACATATGAGTCGCCTAGTTCCAAATCCCGATAAGTCCACAATATATAAAAAAACGAGGATAAAATATTTTCTGGTTCTAAGAATGTTTTCAAACGATGCCTTATACTTGAATTATTCCAAATACCGCCAAGTGCGCCGTAAAAAAATATTGAAAATCAGTGTTAGTTCCAAATACCGCCAATTGCACTATGATAAAAGCTGATAAAAGCTATATTTAGAAACAAACCGATAAGTCCATGTTTCTAATCTTAATATTTTGTTTTAATATCGACAAAATTAAGTTTAAATGAGTTTAAACGCCATCAAGCAAATAAGTATGTAGCAGAAAAACCGCGTTTGCGAACAAATGAGTTTTATGGACTTATCGGGATTTGGAACTAGGCGACTCATATATAGATGAGTCCAACACTGAATTAAAATTGTTATTTAATTAGTGTCATATGGCCGTGCCACGAAGCTCTCAGGCCAGCGATCCAGTTTGAGGGTAAATCATTGATCGAACAATTTGGCTGCCATGACGTATCGGGAACTGTTTATCGGTGGTTATATGTAGTAACGTTGAGCGCGCAGATTTCGCTTGTATGTATGTATGTATGTATCTATGTACATATGTACATACAGAAGTAGTTCTTAGTTCAATAGAAGTAATGAGTAGTGAATTGAAAAAAAAGATAATCATTCCATCGTAACCATAATATGTAGTTCACCATCCACCGCTGGATGAAAGCCTCTCCAACCTTATTCCATTCCTGTATGTCTTGAGCAATCTGCATCCACTTGACCCCACACATTCTTCTCAATTCATCAGCCCATCTTTCACTCGGTCTACCTTGCTTTCGTTCACATCAACTCGGATACCATTCCAGTATTTTTCGTGTCCACTTCAACTTTTTCACACGTTCCGCTATATCTGCAATTTTGGTCATACTTCTTACCCATGTATTCCTCTTACGATCTTTTCTTGTTATACCGAGCATACATCTTTCCATGCTTCTCTGTGTGCACTGTATGTTACGTAGCATTCTTGAATTTAGCGTCCAAGTTTCACACCCATACGTCATAACTGGCAGTACGCATAGGTCGTATGCCTTCTTTTTTAAGCATAGCGGAATATTGGATTTAAAAATTATGTTCACTCTTCCAAAAGCGCTCCATTTTAGTTTCATTCTTCTTTTTTACATCCAGTCAAGTTCACTTATTGTCCTAGGTATAAATAACTATCAACTATCTCTACAATATGATTATCTACATACTGTGACTACGCTTTGCGTGCAAAATTCATTAAACAAAATTTTAGTTTTATTAAAATTAATTTTAATAAGCCTACTTTCATACTTTCGTTGCTTAATTCTGCAAATCAAATGCAAATCTTTCGCCTTTTTGTATATGTATGTATTATACCTAATCTATATAATTTTTACTTCTATATTAGCCTCAGTGTTTTATTTTGTTCTTCAAATGATTCATTAGTTGATATTGATCAAATTATTTTGATGAATTTGTAAAAATAAAGTGGTTGATTTTAATTGTATTTTTTTCATACAGTGTTTGAATACTTATATGTTCAATTTTCCCGACGTGTAAGGAGCTTTTTTAATTTAATTTTGAGAGTGTAACGACACGGATTAACGAAACATTTTTCTTTATCAGTCAGCTGCGAAGTGAAAAATGTCTGTGAAGCTCGCGAAAAGAAAAAAAATAGCGGCAGAAGTACCGGAAAATCTTCCGAAGATTTGTACGGGGATTACCAGTGCGACGAGAAAACTTGCGGAAAAGTGCTTTTAATTCAATCTAATTAAATAATTCGTTACAATCGGATTATGGAAAGCTAAAATTCCCACCACGAACACAAAAACGAAAGCACAAATATCATTTTCAACAGCATGCAAATCGCTACAAAATAAAAAATAAAAAAAAAAACAGCAATCACAATTGCGCGTTGAAGTTTCCCAGACGCATTTGCGGACAGAAATCTTTTCTTTTCCTTTTTTTTAGCGATTCAAAATGAAAAAAAAAGTCCAGCTTGACGGGGAATAAATAGGTGGAGGAAAAAAGCTTTGGAAACGAAAAAAAATTAAATCCACTTACGGTCCAATCTCTTTAAGTGCTCAATGAGCTTTCCGCATTTGTTTACCGTAACACTTTGAAACTTTCGGCAAATTATATCAAAAGTTGAGAAAAAACTCTGCGATGTGTATCGACCGAAACTTTTCGATTTTAAAATATTCCTTCCCCTAGGTACAGACCTATGTACATTCTTAAAATAATGATATACACGCTTAAAAGCCAGATGAGTAATACATAATGTACTAGCATTAGCCTGTATGTGTACACATTTGCATTAGCAGCACTTTCGCGAGGCGCACGCGATGAATGGATCAAAATAGGTATTTAAATTTAAAAAAAATGTATCTACATACATACATATCTATGTAAATATATGAACTATCGCGTAGTCATATCTAAAATTGCAGTGTATTATTAGTTACAGCCTGTACCTAATAATACGCTGCGATTACCCTATCAATTAATATATATTACATATGTGTATAAAAAATTATGATTCATACTATTTTATTCAATAATAAAATGTTCAGCGATTTAATTTATATTAGCTACGTAAAATCCAGGCAATAGCTCGGAGGTTAGAGCGTTGGTCTTTTAAGCGAAGGTCTGGAGCTAGATCCCCGAAATTCGAAAGGTTTTCTAAACGGTTTTCAACCTTAAATAATTATCATCATTGGAATTTTTTTATATTATTAAATCCAAATCAGCCGTCGACTTTGAAAATTTTCTAATTTAACTAATTTAGTAATGAGACGGTTTCACGAAATCGGCAACACCCAATACTTTCTTAACTCCCTTCCTCCTTCCAAAAAACTAATGGTTTCAATACTGGATAGTATCTTTCCGTAGTTACTTCACTATGCAGACGGTAAAATGGTTGTCAATTAGTGAAAAGGCAAAGCTTAATATTAATTAGGTCACGTTTAAGGCTTCTAATCCCAGTCTTTTCTGGCACCGTAAACCCGGCGCTGAAACTAATCTGAATACCGGGATTACGGTGCTGGCACATATTTCTTTGAAAATATTATTTTAACAAAATATAAATGAGGAAAAATCTGAGAAAGAATCTGAGAAATAATCTGAGAAAGAATCTGAGAAGGAATCTGAGAACGAATCTGAGAAAGAATCTGAGAAAGAATCTGAGAGAGAATCTGATAAAGAATCTGAGAAAGAATCTGAGCGCGTATTTTCGGGTTGCGGCAGAATCGCAACTGAGATTTTGCTTCGAACTTATTTAAAAAAAAAATTGTAAATTTTTTTTCGTTTGTACAGTAGAACCTCTGTTATCTGGATTTGTATAATACAGTCAACCCTCCTATAGCGTTGAGATAGGGACCACGCTATAGGAAAAAAACGCTATAGAAAGTTAGGCACCCATACAAAATTTGGGGTTAAGTTTTTTTTAATTGTATTTTGCGATTTGAAGCAAATCAAACATTTTACCCATTTTTATATTTCCAATGACCTTGGATGTGTTAAGTTTGATAACAATAGCACGTGTCTACACGCGCGACGGAGCATTGACCTTGCATATTTAGTCCAGTTTATTTTGCTACCGACAAATATTTTCTAAGTGCACATACGTACATATTTAAATGCACATTAATAATATATTTATGAAAATTCTAATTTGCCCTTGAAAATATTGCAAATATTGCAAAAAACGCTATAAAAGTGTACGCTATAGGAGGGTTGACTGTATAAACGAAAAAAATGCATTGTCTTACGTGAAAGAATACGACAAATTTCTCACGGGGAAATTAGAGAATCCCAAATGCTTTAAAAATATTAAAAATGTTCCCGTTAAATATGACTACCAGAAAAAATACTGAATTAATGGTGAGCTTTAAAAGATGATATGAAAAACAATTTATTTCAAAAGTGTAAAAACATCACAATTCTTCATATAAATAGAAGAAGCAAAACATTGTTATCCCTCAACAATGCATCCGTCCATAAAATGATTAAATCAGATTTTTTCCATATATTTAATTTCTCAGTGCCAGCACCGGAATCCCGGGATCGAAAATTTCCAGCAATCGGAAGTCTCAGTCACTCAGTCGAAAGTACGGAATATTTTTTTCACTACCAAACATTTGAAATACACCGCGTTAAATAACCGAACTTCAAAACACGTGTTTCCCTCGTATCGATGATAATACCTATATGATAAATTTGAACCCCTTTTCGCGAAAAAAAAATTACCAGACCCAAATGCCAGACACATTGTATATTATGCATATGTTTGGGGGGGGGGGGGGGGGTTAAGTGGAAAATTTCCACGGGATTTTCCCCCATCTTTGACCATAGGGAAAACGAGCGCACAAATCGCCTCAAAAGAAAACCCCACGTACGTACATACCTACCCATTTCGCGCGCTTTTCTTATAACATTGTTTCGGCGCGGTTTTCCTTTTCGCTATTTTCTTTTTTTTTTTTCGTTTTCCGGAAGTGGGGGCCGCCAAAGCGATTTCCGCCCTTGAAAATTTATATTTTCGCCTTCAATCTTTGGCTTTATCCGCTCGCCCGTACCCAATAATACACTTTGGCCCGTTTCTCTCTCTCTCGGAAATAAAATTTCACCCGCACCTGTTTATCTTTTTTAAGGGCTCTCCGTCCCCAGGGGCGGTAAAATCGAGCGTTTCTTTTATGCGTGGAGAAAAGCGTTGACCGGCCCCAAAGAACCGCCAAAGACCCTTTTAAACCTTCGCCACAATCCCTCCTCACATATTCATACGCGTATCTCACTCGTGTGCTCGTTTTATAATCGAATTATTTATACCTGTATGTATAGAGAAACCTAGCGCGGGATATTTACACGTTTAGACTTTGACGCAGAGGGTTCGTCGTGTCGTGTTGTCGACCATTTAAATTCAAATGTGACCGTTCATTCCAGCAGTTGACTGAGTCCGTTTCGTTTTTATTAAATTTACAAACTGCTCATATCGTGCACGGATTATGTAGACGAGAGAAACTCGAAAGAAAGTGGAGCGTGGGGGTGAAAAAGGGCGTCGAATTTTCCCGACGCGGTGACGAAATTTTCCTGAGTGAAAAGCGTCGTAGTCTTTGATGTGTTGCAATATAAATAATCGTACGATCTGCGTACGCGAGTGTACGGAAAGCTTATCGTTTCCGTAATGTCGTAAGAAAAATGGCATTTTTATCAATAATTGGTCAGTATTTTTTGATAGAAAAAAATGTACGAAAGCGTAAAAAAATTGTTATATTCTTATAACGATAGATAGGAAAATTTTACTATATCATACGCAGTGCTCGAAATGGAAATTTTCACGAATGGGAGCGCTCGATAATTTTCAAAAAATATCAAACGACCTTTTTTTTAACTATATGTATAGAAAATGTACGTACATTTATATACATACATATATTATAACACCAAAACACTTTCGTAACATATGTACACCAATATAAATGAATTTATGGTTGTATATATTAGGTTATTAGTATTATTATTATAGAAACTGTATTACATGCATATGTACATACATGCACAATTTACAAGGTTAATTTTTTTTAAATTTGAATAATTGTTAATATCACTATTTAGTTAGTCACGTGCAGTAATTATAATTCAGACAACTTAAAATATGTTGCTAGAAAAGTGTTTGTTAGTGATGAAGTGCAGTAATAAAATATAAATAAAAAAAATAATCAAGCGATTCCCGATGATAGATTGAAATTGCAAATACGTTCGGTAAATTCAAGTTCTAACATCAGAGGCACCGGCAAGACTGAAGTATTTTGAAATTTTGGTTCCTTTAGTATAATGGTAGCGGTACAGCTGCTTTATAAATTTTGTTAAAATAAGAAAGCCGACAATTCAAAGAAAGATATCGTAAATTATCGAAATGACCGATGCCCCGAGAGGGACCCTTTGCAGTTCGACCATAGTGTGACGGACAGTGCCGACCATAAAGCAATAAAACTTTTTTGCGCATAAAACCATCGAATTCTAAATGTTATCTTCCAAGTAAATATAAGTGCATCCAGCTTTTTTCAAAACATAATAATATTTTAAATGGCTTTTGGCTACAGATAAGATGCCTTTGTCGGAATTGAAATGTAAAGAATTTAACTTTCAGTCAAAGATTGTGATTTAGGAGTCATAAATGTAAAAAAAATTCACCTTCTAACATTTTTTCGGCAATAATTATTAAAAGAGCACGGAAATTTTGGTTTTTTACGAAAGGGAGCGCTAAATTTACAGATTTCACGAAAGGGTACGCTACGTTTTCAAATTTCACGAAAGAGAACGCCCGCTCCCTGCCGCTCCCGCTGAATTCGAGCACTGATCCTACGAAAGTATATCGGCAAAGTTCATTCGGTGTACATTTTGTGAGGGGTGGGTCGGGGGAGCTTCCGTCTCGGTTTAATAATACAAAAAAAAAAAGCTTTATTACGAAATAAATTTGCGAGAAACGCGCGAGTCGTATATCATCGTCCGGCAAACGATTTTCCGAACATTTACCCGGAAAATATTTCAATTTAGACTCTACGAGTGGGTGAAAGCGAAAAAATAAAAATTGAAAGACGACGCATAAATTGAATTCTTCCCAACGAAAACCATAAGCGTATCGAAATTATTTTTTTTTCATTATAATATATTTTTTAACTTTTCTTGATTGAAATTCCATTCAATTAAATCGAGAATGACTAATTTGAAAAATAACCAACGATCAATCAACGTTTGCACGGAAAAGCTTCATACGATGAAATCTATCGTTTGCAATTAATTTTCGCAGATAGAACTTTTTCACATTTAGTCTTTGAAAATGTTAAGATTTTTTTTCGTCATTCATTAATGATTTAATACACACCTTTCAAATTCGATGGATGAATTGAGTCGCCTAGTTCCAAATCCCAATAAGTCCATAAAACTCACTTGTTCGCAAACGCGGTTTTTCTGCTACAGACTTATTTGCTTGATGGCGTTTAAACTCATTTAAACTTAATTTTGTTGATATTAAACAAAATATTGAGATAAGAAACATGGACTTATCGTTGTTTGTTTCTAAATATGGCTTTTATCAGCTTTTATCATAGTGCAATTGTCAGTTTTTGGAACTAACACTGATTTTCAATATTTATTTACGGCGCACTTGTCGGTATTTGGAATAATTCAAATATAAGGCATCGTTTTAAAACATTCTTAGAACCAGAAAATATTTTATCTTCGTTTTTTATATATTGTGGACTTATCGGGATTTGGAACTAGGCGACTCAATTATATTATGATATTTAATTAAAACAATATATTGTATGTTTGTCAGTCTGTGTCTCTTTCTATATGTATGTCTGTTTGCCTCTCTTGCTATATACATATGTATATGTATGTTACAGCGAAAGCATATTTCAAGTTAAAATATATCTTCACTGGTATAAATATATTTTTACCAATTTAGGCAGTTAATATGTATCAAACAATGGATTTACAGTTTCACTGCTTAGTATTGGTGAATGTACAATATTAAAGTAAGCGTATGTATTTGTGACTTGTTGATGTTGAATTTTTTTGTAAAGTTTCACCCTTGCATTATCTTGTAAGGGGTAACAACACGTGCTCTTTTCCTCTTAAACCGACCATTATATGTCAATTGTTATAAAATCGACAAAGACTCACTGTAAACTATAATTAATACTAACCAGCGACAAAATAACTAGGATTGAACATTTCAGCAGATTATATGATTCGATTGGTCATTTTACAACTGTCAAATTTAGTTTCAATGACAGTTCGGAAACGAATATATTGTGATAATACATTTTCACTTGAAATATGCTTTCGCTGTAACATATATATTTGTTTGTCTGTCTCTCTTTCTGTCTTTATTTTTATCCGTTTGTCTGTCTGTGTGATCTAATTCAGAAAAACACTTTACCATACACGGTTTTGTACAATACTAATTAAATTTGCACCCGGGGAACGCCGAGTACTACAGCTAGTGAGTATAGAGCAGCGGTCGGGAACCGGCGGCTCCGGAGCCGCATGCGGCTCTTTGTATGAAAACCTCCGGCTCTAGATGTCATCCAACGTTTTACGTGAAACACAACGTTGACGCACAATTTGCACTAAATCAAAAATAGAACCAAGAATAGAATCATAAATGAGCCGCATTTAATTTAATTTTGAATATCATCATCATCATCATTTTCAGCCGTCCACCGTCCACTGTTGGATGAAGGCCTCTCCAATCCTCCTCTTCCATTCCTGTTTATCTTGATCAATCTGCATCCATTTGACACATTCTTCGCAATTCATCAGCCCATCGTCCACTCGGTCTGCGTCGCTTTCTTTCACATCCTCTCCTATATCTGCCACTTTGGTCATACTTCTTACCCATGTATTCTTCTTACGATCTCTTCTTGTTATACCAAACATACACCTTTCCATGCTTCTCTGCGTGCACTGAATCTTACGTAACATTCTTGAATTTAGCATCCACGTTTCACATCATAACTGGCAGTACGCATTGGTCGTATGCCTTCTTTTCTAAGCATAGCGGAATGTTGGATTTAACAACAACGTTCATTCTTCCAAAAGCGCTCCATCCCAGTTTCATTCTTCGTTTTATCACATGTGTATGTATGTATAATCTGAAAATAATATGTTGCGGCTCTGAAACTTAACCGATTTTGCAAAGTTTTCTCTAATTTGGCCTTTAGCTCGAAAAAGGTTGCCGACCACTGGTATAGAGTGTAGATACCTA
This sequence comes from Parapsyche elsis, assembly GCA_022651745.1. NCBI lineage: Eukaryota > Metazoa > Arthropoda > Insecta > Trichoptera > Hydropsychidae > Parapsyche > Parapsyche elsis. The sequence continues at coordinate 1,094,042 of JAGVSN010000045.1, forward strand.
TCGATATGATATGTACATAAGTAGGTACAAATCCGAATCGTTTACGATGGGATCTCACGTGCCCGATTGACGGACAGAAACACCTCCCGATCCCTTAAAATAGTGGAGAGGGTCAGCTAAAGGTGATAAAAACGGATAGCCGAAGAGTGCGGGGGAAGGGGTCAAATAGAGCCAGAGCGAACGGAGCGAACGTCGACGGGCGGGTGAAAATTGACCGGATTGATGAATAGAACATTTACTACGTAGCAAAATGATAAAGTCATTCCGTTCCGAAAGGGAGCCAAAGATATATCCAGACGCGGCTGACAAATGGCCCATTGAGAGACGAGGCCGAGCCAGTTGATTTATGCCGTAAAAGAGAATGGAAGGATCGCGAGGAAAGGGTTAACGGCGTATCGCGACGCGAAAATTTGCAAATCGCCTCGTATGAAATGATGATGGGTCCTAGGCCCATAGTCAGTCGTAAAATTTTGTATTTATATATGTAGCTTTGAAAGTATATTTTTCGGTTCAAAATAATCTATAGATTATACATATATATCATTTTCATTTAACGAATTGATTACTATTAACCGATAGGAAATGGACAATAGTGACTAAACGAATCTATGCATATTTAAAAATAGTCTGTTTGAGTAAGTAAAAATTTTACATGGATATTGTTATGTATTGGAGGTTGAGGAACAGAGAAAAATGAGAAAACAGCACTTGATGGTATGAAGATCGTTTGTTTGTTTATTGATTTCACAATGGTTCATTTGGTGGCACAATTACAGTAAAATATAAATATTTGTGTGAGTGATTGAATGACGTAAAAGTTTACGTCTGATTGTGACTGTTGTGCCTGGAGGAGTCAGCTTTCTCCGATCTACATATATCTATATAAACTTAAGGGGGGGTAGAGAGGCGAGAGGAGCTTCGAAGGAAATCGACTGATCCCTGGGTCGATTGCAATTGGTCAATAGGTTGTCGTCCGATGCACTGTCGAACCTGATTGGTCAAAGACAACTTAGACTGAGGGGAAGAGAGACTATGTGTCGCGACCTCTGACTCATATCCGGGCTGCACCGAATCTTGGCCAAATGCGCAGAAAACAATGTATGACTCAACATTCGTCCATACCATTGCGCCATACTTATCGAATCTGACGTAATAGTTCGTGGAGACGTAACAATATACAGTGTGTTTGTGTAAGTGTAACGCTTTAAGGGGATGTTAGCTCATACTATTTAAAACATTTTGAGTCATACATGCCTAAGTACAAAGTCTCGTGATTTTTAAAGTATTGTGATCGTGCAAAAATTCGACCTCGAGATTTTGACTGATTTGTATCAGGTATCATCCCCTGATCACGTTTTCATGATTTCTGGAAAATGTCTGTATGTCTGTGTACTGTGTGTGTGTGTTTGGCTGTGTGTTTTCTCCAAAACTATCAAGTTTATCAAGCTGAAATTTCATATCTATTATTTTCACGTAAGGTGTAAGAGCCAAAAAGAATTTGGTCAACATCAATCAACCGGAAGTAGGGTTTTTTTCGTGCAGAAAATTCAAAAATCCTGTTAAAAATCATATGTATTTCCGAAACTGCTCCGGCGATCTTTTTCTCAAAATTTAATATCTATAGTTTGTGGCAGTTTTTCCTATTTGAATATATGCCGAAGATCGTATTTTACATACGCACGCGCACTCAACACAGTGATTTCATATCTTTCCTGTCTTCCAAACACTCTTTTTATTAAAACAAAATTTCAATACTACATTAGTAAGGACAGGTGAAAGTAAGGAAGGAAGTAAGGTGAAGGAAGGTGAAATGACTTTGTTTCCTTTGTTCGGCGCCCTCTCTCAATTTGTTTTTTATACCCCAATTCTGAGAATTGGCGAGACATCTGCATGAGTGATAACTCAAAAGAAAGGGCAAATAAACAGGCATGTTTTTTTTTAAAAGGTTTGATCGTTTAAGGTTATTTTCGTTTTTTTTTTAATACCACAAACAAAACAGTTTTCTCCTACTTGATAAATTTTCGAAAACTTATCGTAAAATACTAGAGTATTTTTTTCTGTTGACACGGATGCTTGTATTTGTTTTTATTACATTGACTACACATAAAAAAAACCAAATAATTATCTAACATACCACTTGGGCAGTATTAGCAATTAACTGTGAGATTTTGGTTTTTTTCTAAAAATCCTTAAAAAAATGCAATAAAAAAAAAACCACGAGACTTTGTACTAAGGCATGTTGGCTCAAAATGTTTTAAATGGTATGAGCTATCATCCCCTTAAGGTCTTGCACTTACATAGCTTCCAAACATCTTGCATACATACATTTTTACTTTATCCTAATCGGATAAATTATTGTGATCGTGCGAAAATTCGACTTCGAGATTTTAACTGATTTGTATCAGGTATCATCCCCAGATCACGTTTTCATGATTTCTGGAAAATGTCTGTGTGTCTGTATACTTGTGTGTATTGCTGTATGTGTGTTTTCTCCGAAACTAACAAGTCTATCAAGCTGAAATTTTATATCTATTATTTTCACGTAAAGTTTAAGAGACATAAGGAATTTGGTCAACATCAGTCAATCGGAAGTGGGTTTTTTTTCATGTATTTTTTTTGTAGAAAAGTCAAAAATCCTGTTATCACAGAATATTTCCGAAACTGCCCCATCGATCAAATCAAAATTTCATATCTATAGTTTTCACGTTAGCCGATAAGAGATACTGTGATTTTGATCAATATCCGATTACCTGAAGTGGTAGTTTACTCTTGAACGATTTTTTTCGACCTTTTAAATATGTAGTATCGTCACAATATTGTAATTTTGTAATCCTGAGATAAATTGCTAGTTACAAAAAAATAAATCATTAAAATCAACCATTAAGTCAACCGGAAGTTGGATTTTTTTCTTGTAGAAAAGTCAAAAAACCTGTTACCACAAAACATTTCTGAAACTACTTAACCGATCAAGCTGAAAATTTATATTTATAATTTCCATATAAAATTTAAGAGTTGATAAGGTTTTGATCAAAATCCACTGATTGCAAGTGGTAGTTTTTTTCTTGTTTTATAGACAATATGAGTTTGAGAAGTTGTTTCTTATAACCGCGTGTGCTTAAATACACCAATAGCGTCTAGCTTTCGTTTCTGAAGCAGATACTAAAACTCGAATTGCATACTCTTATTTAAAAAAATACATAAATACATAAATGAGTCAAACAATTCGCATTTTACTTGTGATTCTTGAACTCGATGCACTGGAAAACTTTAATTGAGTACAATTCCAAACATTTTCAACGACACTTTTCATCTCCTTTCTTTTGTCCTTACAGTATCAAACGCTAGGACGCAATGTAAAATATCTATCAACGAAAACCTCACTCAGACGTGCGTTCATACCTATATGTACGTTCCATTTGTACATTCAGCAAAAAGAATTTAGACCACAGAGACTACAGAGAGACCTCAGACAATAAATGGTTTTTCCTCGAAGGACCTTTGAACAGCTACGCGCATCCTCCGGGGACTAATTGAACGACCTGGGGTCCTGGCGACCCACTCTGTCGACAATCATTATTTCAATTTGCGAATTAAACCATTCGACCACACTCCTTCATAAAGAGCCGCCTCTGATTGCCTTTTTGCCTTGTTTGACCCTCGGTTTCGCACTGTATAAACACATCTGTATAAATATTCGGTGTCTCTGAGAAATGGAATAATCTTCGTGCAGTTTGACGTTTCGTTTTATGTGAAAATATTTCTTGCTACGGTGCACTTTTTGTGAAATGCCATTTCTGCAGATAAAACGTCACTGTGTATTCTGGCGTGCAAATGGAAGTAACAATAGTATGTAGTATGACACAAAAATAGACTATTGTGTCCGGTGCCATAGCAATATATCGAGCTTTGAAGACGTTTCCAAGCTGTTTCCACTCTTCTGGCGTCATTTGTCAAACAAATAGGATTCTTTGCAGTTCGAAACGTACGCCGACACCAGGTGCATAGTGTTAAAAATATGCATACTTATAATTTTATTTAATTTAGGTATGTATATAGACTTGTCGCGGTAAAAAAGCGTATGAATTTCAATTAAAAAATAGCAATGATCGAAATTTAAATATTTTTTTAAATAAAATTATTAAAATTTCATAATATGTACATAGTTTGAGGATGACCAATTGAAAGCGTAATTTAAATTGTTTAACCCATTTAAGAGCCTATAGTATTACACTAATCAAAAATTGCAAGAATTAAATTTCTTTGAGAGTATACATATGTACATGTATTTATTTATTAATTTATTTACAGGCTAAACGCCCAAATTAAAAAAAAAAAAAAATCAATTACAGGATAATATATTATATGTATATATCATCATCATTTTCAGCCGTTCACCATCCACTGCTGGATGAAGGCCTCTCCAATCCTCTTCCATTCCTGTCTGTCTTGAGCAATCTGCATCCACTTGACTCCACACATTCTTCTCAATTTATCAGCCCATCTTCCACTCGGTCTACCTCGCTTTCTTTCACATCTTCTCGGATACCATTCCAGTATTTCCCGCTATGTGTCCACTTCACCTATTTCACCCGTTCTGCTATATCTGCCACTTTGGTCATACTTCTTACCCATGTATTTATTTTGCGATCGCTTCTTGTTATGCCAAGCATACATCTTTCCATGCTTCTCTGTGTGCACTGGATCTTTCGTAGCATTCTTGAATTTAGCGTCCAAGTTTCACATGCATACGTCATAACTGGCAGTACGCATTGGTCGTACGCCTTCTTTTTTTATATAATAAATATAGTACATATTAACATATGTACATACATATATGTTGTCGGCACTGTATTAAAACTTGAAACCTTTTATACAAAGTATGAAATTTATGTATTTTGCTATTTGAATCATTTTTTACGTCAACAATCTAACCAGCTGATCCTGAAGAACAAATGTTCTCAGCTTTAAAATCTAAAAAAATCAACAGTAACAGCTTCTTTGGATTTAATTTTTGACAGCTCATTTTTGTATGTAAGTATTCTCCTCATCGCCCGTTTGCTTGTATACAATATGTTCAAAATATCTAAAAAGTTTACACAATATAAATAAAACGTTCGAAAAAATTTCCTTCTTATCCCATTTTCGTTCCGTGGAATATTTTCTACTCGCTACAATAGTCGGTACCTACTTTGACCGTAATAATGTATCGAAACTGCGTCTTTTGAAGCATGTCGAAACTTTCTCGTCGATATAACTACACAAAACTACACTAAAAACACGCGATGTATCAATTCATTACATCACAATATACACATGTATGCATAATCACACGCGAATATTACAAATAATATACGCACATTATACATATGTACATATGAACGTAATACGTTTACGTTATACGGTGTCGCGTCTGTCGTTTCGATATAATGACATTAGTCGTTAAACGAAACCGCACGTTATGGAGGAAAATTTACAACGTGACACAATACCTATGTATGTATGTATGTATTTATTAGTAGCTCGGTTTAGCTACTACTAATAGTGGTTAACTAAAATGGCAAACACTTTTCACTAGTTAAAAGTCTTCGACGGTTCAACGTTTTAATTGGTTCGAGTTACGAGGCTTGTGCGTGTCATTTTAACCCAGTGCCAGGGGTGTATTTTGTTTTCCCTGTGATTATATCGTCTGATAAATTATCCCTGTGTTCAGAAGCTTTCAAGGCATCTTCTGAATTTGAAAAGTGTATATAATTTATAATAAATACAATTCAAACATAATTAATATTGTACAGTATAGGATAAGTTCAACGGAAGCAACATTTGAAAAACTTTTGTTGTGAATAAAAATTTAGCTACACTGCCAAGTGGATAACTTAAATTCAATCATAAACACTTCTCATATGTATGTATGTATATATTAGTTATATAAATCTACTAGTGCAACTGAAGAAATCGTGCATTTCACCAATTTCGATCACAAATATCTTACAAATTACAAAACTTAACAAAATAAATCCCTAATATAATCAAAATATGTTTTTTTAACGACAATGTGACAAAAATAGTTGCATTTATTTTATTTACTACTTTTCAACGATCCATTCCCTTGTAATGATTTGCACATTGAATTCACTTATTTCTATGTAGGTATATTACATTTGCTTTCATTAAAACATCTACAGTTCATTATATATATTTTTTATAATGTAAGCAATCTACTGTCATTTATTTATTTATTTACAGAAACACCCACAATAACATAACAGATTAAACCAAATCGTCATAGTGGGTAAATTACGAAAATAATACTAATAATAATAACACAATAAAAACATAGTAAAAACACAATAAAAGCAAAATTATATGTCTGTCTGCTGACAATGCTGATAACGGGCCTGCTACAATTTGACAATATTAATTGTCAATAGGCACGCGACTTTGCTAAATTATTACGTTGTTGTATTATAACGCGCCATTTATTTATTTATTTATTTATATAATAAAAGCTAAATAGCTAATTTAACTACATCTATTACATATTTCAAAACACTAAATCAAAAACACATTATACACTAATACATAACTACTATTTCTCACAGAGGTGTCTCCTCACACTTTTCAAGAATGCATCTATTGTCTTAGAAGACTTGATGCACTCCGGGAGGGCATTATACATTAAAACACCCCTGTGAAAAACACCACCAGCTGTCTTTGATTTCCTTACTCTACCTACAACTAGTTGGTTCTTATTTCTAGTATAATAACTATGAATATCACTATTTATAATGATATAGTTCTTAAAATAACTTGGCAATAACTTATGATCTAACTTATAAACAAAAGGCAATGTGCTTAATTTTAAACAATTTCTAATACTCATCCATCCCAATTCATCTAACATACTTCTAATACTTTTTAGCCTACCAACATTCAAAATACCTCTCATAGCTCTATTTTGCAACCTTTGAATTTTATCTAAATCTTTATTGGCCACTGAACATATTAAGTACAGTGGCACAATAAAACAATAAAACATAAATAAATCTATGCAACAACTATAAAACCTATTAAATTTAACATTATTTTTCTCCTTGATATTCAACGGGCTTACAATGGTACATACATAATGAAGTAATATTACATAATATGTAAAGTAACATACTAGTAGTGCATGTAACTAAAAATATATATATTTATTTACATAATACAGTAGCTTAAGCTAATCAATTATAATTCTAACTAAGCACCTGTACAGAGATGTTTTTTTAAGACTGCCAGGAATTTTTCAATAGTTTTGGAACTTCTAATTCCATCCGGCAGTCTATTATACTCCAAAACACCTCTGTACAAGATGCTTCTCCTATTTCTATTTATTTTAACATTTTTTTATAATTAAGTATAATATAGTAACATAGTGCAAAAGATGAAAATTCGATATGTACATGAAATTATTTAACCCTTAATTTTATTTTATTTAATTACAAAAATACCCACCATTTTTTTAATATTACGTAATGATTTTTTAAAGTTTGTGAGTGAAAAATAGTACATTAATTTCTCGACGATTCTGTGCACCTGCCAATCCAAATTTGCAGCGATAATAAATAGTAGGCGCTTTGAAGAGTTCGTTCGTTTTTTTTACGTTGACAGTTGGACAGCCCTGTTGTGTATAAAAAAAAATAAAACACAAGCTCGTTATAAAGAGAACTCTGGGCAGTTATTTTTAAAGTGTTTTCCACGAGGCCAGTGTTAGGTTTAATGCGACGTAACGCCTAACGCGTGTTCTCACCTGCCGGTAATTGCCGACTTCCGGTCTGAAAGAAAACACCTGAACGAACGCGGAAAATCGTTTTTCACGTGAAGCTAAAAACTTTTTTATAATATCAAAAAAAATATATATATTCAGCGCACACATACACTCTATATTATGAATTTATAATAGCAAAAACTTCCGCAAATGAGGTAGTGCCTTAAAGTTTCATTTAAGAACGTAAAAAATTGTTTCTGCTCGTACATATATGTATACATATGTACATATGCTGCCGTCCTAAGCCCACTTAACGTAACTGAAAAAAATTACGAAAATGAGTTAGAGTGTATTCTTGCAATTTTTTTTATCAAAATTAATGTATCTTCATCCAAAAGTGACTTTTTTAAGCTTTAAATCTAACGTATGTATCTGCATGCGCAGAGAAATAGTATCACCAATATTTACTTCGGTCACTACCTTATCACGAAAGATTGAAAAGACTGAATCTCTCCACATTGGAGACGAGGGGATTAAGAGGTGATTTAATTGAAGTATTCAAAATAATAAATAATCATTATTCATGTGAAATGACCAACCCCCATTATGTTCAATGAGAACCCTCATCTAAGAGGTTATCATACTCTTAGACTCCGAAAAAAAAAATCAAATAAGATTGTTAGAGATTCATTCTTTTCAAATGGAGTGGTTGAAGTTTGAAATAGTCATATGTATACATTAATAGTGAATAATGAAGTGACGTAACTACTAAAGTATTCATTTTGTTTTTTAAATTTTTCTTTAGAATTATCAAAACACAATAGAAAATAACCTCATGCACTTAAAAGAAAGTTTAAATAAATCAGTAATATATGAAGAAAAACACAAATTTAGAATAAGTCTATTTATCTCGATATTGTTGTTTTGTCAGTTACGTAAAGTGGGCTTAGAACGGCAGTATGTATCTACAATTTGAGTTGTTGTTGGATTTCAGTATATAAATAAATACCAATCAGTTTCGCGTCTGCGTGATCAATCACTCGACTTGAAGATTGCACATCTGCAATTTATTTTGAACAATGGTTATACTCGTACGTACGCTTGAAAAGCTACGGTTGTACTTTATAAGTACCAAATCTCAAGTATATAATAGAAGTACATAATGTAAATTGTAAATGTTGAGTTGATTGCACTCAAAGAGAGCGCTCGCTTCATTGAAAATGTAAACTTAATTTAAGCGAGTCTTTTTCTTCCCGTTTTAAATAATCCGGTTTCAATTATTATTATTAAAATAATTGTATAATAACCACTTATCAGGTTTTATTAAAAGCATACACTCTACTTTGTTCTGAAATGGTAATTTTTAATTTTTTCAATCGAATTTTACCAAATATTCACATTTTACAATATTTTCAATACCAACAACATACAGTACAAATATATTTAAGGACCTTTTATGTATATTGTGAATTCAAATAGTTTTAATTAAAAAGTTTAGCGACTATCTCTCTTCAATATGCTGAATTGAACTTAAGTACTTTAAAGTGTAATTCAAAACGTCATAAATATTATATTTTTCTATACAATTTACATCAAACGAAACCTCAATACAACTGGGATGAATATTTTTGCATGAATGTTTGGTATCAAAATATATTTTTATGCTAAATTTATTGGACACAGTAAAGCTTTAATTATCTGCTATCACGTTAATCGGATCGTTGCAATATTATGAATATATGTACATATAATACCAATGATAGTACATACGTATGTCTCAAAATCGATTAATCGGAATCACTAGTAAATGGCAACCAAATCAAAATACAATTTGGTGTAAATTTTGAACTTTTTTGTATCGAAATACTTAAAATTCTTAGATAATATAAGATATATAGATAAAAACATATATATTGGTATACACATACATAGATAGTCGAGTGTTGGATTCTTTCACACGTTTGATTGTTTCCCTTGTATTTTGTAAGCTCAAGCTCATTTTTCTCCGTTGTACATACATATATACATACATACATACATATGTATGTACATAGTTAGGTTCGTACGCTCGGCTATTTCCATTTCGCGAGCTTTATACACCACAATTTCTCAACATTGCCGACGAAAAAAAAAAGGGGAAAAGATCTCGGTGAATATAAACACTCGGCAGCTTCGCACGAATCCCTCGACCATCAACAGAACAACAACTCCAATTGAGGAAGATGCTTTATTTTCACTTAAGCGCCTCATATATGTATGTACGTACACACTGGTGGAAGAAGAAAACCTTAATAAACGCAACGCGAGCTTCGACTAAATTAAAAGCTCAATGAAGATGGATTGGAGAAGCTTTCGGCGGATAGATTCGTACAACTTTTTGAAGGATTGACAAATCTGTTTACCCTCATATTGAAAGTGCTGCTGCGAGTTCCATCTCCATAGCAAACACACACCCTTCACACATTGCGAAATAAGTTTTGTTTTGTTTACGCGCCGTAAGATTGAAAACTTGGGAAAATATTTGCCGTGGAAAAATGTTCTATTGATCTGAGTATCGGTTGCATTAAGCTCATTCCTCAATTTCTCAACACGCTACGTAGAAAATCATACTAAAATCATACTAAAAAGATACGCGTAAAATTTTTCAACAGCAATTAAATGTGCTTGATATGTAATTGAAATTAAATTTTATTTAAAATGAGTCCAACGCTGAATTAAAATTGTTATTTAATAAGTGTCAGATGGCCGTGCCACTAAACGCTCAAGTTTGAGGGTAAATTATTGATCAAACAATTTGGCTGCAATCACGGTAACATCGATAACATGTATGTATGTACATATGTTATATTCTTAGTTCAATCGAAGTAATGAGTAGTGAATTGAAATTCAGCCGTTCACCATCCACTGCTGGATGAAAGCCTCTCTAATCCTCTTCCATACCTGTCTGTCTTGAACAATTTGCATCCAATTGACATCCACACATTCTTCTCAATTCATCAGCCCGTCGTCCACCCGGTCTAGAATGCTATCTTTCACATCCTCTCGGATACCATTCCAATATTTCTCGCGTCCATCTGCCATCCATTCTTCTCGCTATGTGTCCACTTCAACTATGAGCCACAGGCTTTCATACAAAGAGCCGCATGAGGCTCCGGAGCCGCCGGTTCCCGACCACTGATATATATCATCATCATAATTTTGAGCCGTTCACGATCGGTTGCTGAATGAAGGCCTCTCCAATCCTCTTCCATACCTGTCTGTCTTGAACAATTTGCATCCAATTGACACATCCACACATTCTTCTCAATTCATCAGCCCGTCGTCCACCCGGTCTAGAATGCTATCTTTCACATCCTCTCGGATACCATTCCAATATTTCTCGCGTCCATCTGCCATCCATTCTTCTCGCTATGTGTCCACTTCAACTATGAGCCACAGGCTTTCATACAAAGAGCCGCATGAGGCTCCGGAGCCGCCGGTTCCCGACCACTGATATATATCATCATCATAATTTTGAGCCGTTCACGATCGGTTGCTGAATGAAGGCCTCTCCAATCCTCTTCCATACCTGTCTGTCTTGAACAATTTGCATCCAATTGACACATCCACACATTCTTCTCAATTCATCAGCCCGTCGTCCACCCGGTCTAGAATGCTATCTTTCACATCCTCTCGGATACCATTCCAATATTTCTCGCGTCCATCTGCCATCCATTCTTCTCGCTATGTGTCCACTTCAACTATGAGCCACAGGCTTTCATACAAAGAGCCGCATGAGGCTCCGGAGCCGCCGGTTCCCGACCACTGATATATATCATCATCATAATTTTGAGCCGTTCACGATCGGTTGCTGAATGAAGGCCTCTCCAATCCTCTTCCATACCTGTCTGTCTTGAACAATTTGCATCCAATTGACACATCCACACATTCTTCTCAATTCATCAGCCCGTCGTCCACCCGGTCTAGAATGCTATCTTTCACATCCTCTCGGATACCATTCCAGTATTTCTCGCGTCCATCTGCCATCCATTCTTCTCGCAATGTGTCCACTTCAACTTTTTCACACGTTCCGCTATATCTGCCACTTTGGTCATACTTCTTACACATTTTTGTTATACCGAGCATATGTACGTCTTCTATGGCTGTGTGCACTGAATCTTACGTAACATTCACGTTTCACATCCATACATCATAACTGGCCGTACGCATTGGTCGTACGCCTTCTTTGTTAAGCATAGCGGGATGTTGGATATTGTTTTTTTTTATTATTCTAATCATACGTTAGTAATTGGAGTTAAAATAGAGTTGTTGAAGTAGTGTGCGCACAAAACAAACGGCTAAAACCGGATAACGGATAGTCCCGCTGAGATTTATCGTTATGCGGCCGTTTTTCAACAAATTTAGCTGGACGGTCGTAACAAATGGCTCGGTACGGCCATGACCGACGACTATTCGCTCGGCCATTACCACCGATCAATTTATCGTGAAACGTTTGAGAACCTTCGATACAGTAGTCGTTCGGAAACAACGCGTGCCAACCGAATTCGCGATTGGCACGCGTGAAGCCAAAGAAAAGTCTCGGAAAATCATACTCGACACATTTTCCACAAAACTTTCCAATACACCAGTCAACTATGTAAATAACATTATTTTTCAATTACGGATTAACAATTACTTATTATGAATTACCATAGAAACTCGATACATATCTTCTGTCTTCGTTACACTATATTTACATATATAGTTTGTTTGTCTATTTTTCCAAATAATTACACTGAGAAAAAAAAAAAAATCACGTTTTTTAAAACCCAGAGCGGACCTACTGAATTCGAATCCGATAATGATTTTTGTTGATATGCTCTCGTTTATGAGATATTCGCGATTTCAAAAAATGTTAAAAATATCCATTTTTTTGGCTTTTGCGGTCTATAACTCAAAATATAGTATCGCTGTGTTCAAAATGAGTATTGAAATCAATAGTCAGATATTTTTCCTATTGATTGTTTTTTTTTATTGCTTTGAAATTCCTATAATTAATTATCTAGAAAATTTTTAAAGTCAAAAAAATATATTTTTTTTTTTTTTTCCCATGCTATTTGACAAGTTTTTTATTTCACAACGTTTATAAAGATTGGTTTTCTATCTAAATATTTTTTATTTTATCTTAACGTACTAATTCGAGCGGCAAATGATTTTAAACTACGTTATGATATGTTCTTGGCGGCGCGCTTATCCGTCATATCGGTAATTCGCGCGCTCTTTCTTTCTCGTCTGTCTGTCTGTATATATTTCTGTCCGTATGTTTGTATTTATGTATTTATGTGTGTCTTTCTCTGTGTATGTATGTATTTATGTCTGTACGTATGGATTTCTATCCGTTTATATGCTTTTTGTCAGTACGCATTTCTATATGTGTGGCTGTCTATCTGCACGTCTTTCGGTTTATACGATTTATTAATAGTGTTATCATTTATGTATTGTATTTACCTGTTATCATTAGACTTATGTCACAAACTCTCGGTAGTTAAAAAATGCGAGTGCATCGTGCTACCCGTGCTGTGAATGTATGTATGTGCCGTGTCATGCATGCGAGCGTTCTGTAGCTAGTTCAGCCAGTCAGGCAGACCCTTGCGCTACTATTTATCATAATGTATGTCTTTTTATTGTCTGTGTCAGTCTATTTTGCTGTATGTCTAATCTGTCTGTAAATTCCATCTAGTTTACCCAATGCCACCAAACTTTTCAAAAATGCTTGCTATGATTCAGCTGGATTTGTAGAGTACTTATTTTATATAATAATAGCTAATTAGCTAATTTAACTTACATCTATTACACATTATGCACTATACTTATACATAACTACTATCTCTCACAGAGGTGTCTCCTCACACTTTTCAAGAATGCACCTATTGTCTTAGAAGACTTGACGCACTCCGGGACGGCATTATACATTAATACACCCCTGTAAAAAACACCACCAGCTGTCTTTGTTTTCCTTACTCTACCTACAACTAATTGGTTCTTATTTCTAGTAGAATAACTATGGCTATCACTATTTCTAATGATATAATTCTTATAATAATTTGGCAATAACTTAACTTTAAACAATTTATAATACTTGATACTTGATTGAAATAAGACATTTTATTTGCACCGTAAATAAACACAATACTATTCCCGATATGGATAAAGTGAAAATATACAAACGACAGTATTTTCAGCCGAAAAAAATAAATTCGATGACTTTGTTGCAACCAAAATGCACAAAAACAAAATGCAAAATGCTAGCACTTTTATAAACTCCGTCGCTTTCTTACAAAAGAGTAATAGTAAATTTGGACTTTGTCCACTATTTGTCATCGTCCTCTTACACACATTGACCGTTTCGTATCGCCACAAATCATTCTAGTAAAACGACAATTCGCCATGGAAAACCCTCGAGTGAATCAATTCAATATGACCGTTGTGCACTCGAACGTCACGGCTCAAACCCATAAGGGACGATCAAGGGATCAAATAAATGGCTCCGAAACAACCAACCCTGCATGTTTTCCTCTCTGGAAAATCCCCCAGACCTCTTTTCCCCCTTAAATACGACGTGTAAAACTGCCGAAGCGTATTTACTAGTGTGTGTGTGTCTAAAAATATCGCTGCGGATAACGGTATTTATTATATGGGGTTCGATGGGATGTAAAAATTCAGTTTCCTTTTACAACACGTGCTCACGTATGACGTATAAATTTTCCCGGCTGAAAATAATTACGCTGGCGGCAACTTTCTGAAAACTCGCAATCCGGTCTCGAAAGGTGTTACTAAAAAATGAAAAAGCATATCGGAAAGTTTTGAATTTCAAACTATCACTACGTGACGCGACTCGGTAATGTGTTTAATTTTAATATTGAAATGTTGCGGTAGTTTAAAAACTGTGTCTCGTAAAACATTAGTGTTGTAACGGATCATAATCTGACTTTCATCCAAAAGAAATAAAAGCAACCGATAGATACATACATGTTAGATAAGTCAACTAGAGATAGATTACAAATATTACAAAATAGAGGTATGAGATGTATTTTAAATGCTGATAGGTATGCTAGTATAAAAAATTCGGATGTGGCCAAGCCATGACTTTATCCATATATATGTATTTGAGGAATACAAAGAGTAACGAAATTATTTTTTTAATTACGTAAGTAAATAAAACGCATGCACACCACCACATCAACCAACATACATACATACATATCATGAAATCACTATGTTGAGTGCGCACGCGTATATAAAATACGATCTTAGGCACATATTCAAATAAGAAAAACTGCCACCTCCGGTCGTCAGATGTTGCCCAAAATCACAGTATCTCTTATACAGCTAATATTTTGTGGTAAAGGAATTTTAGAATTTTCTACAAGAAAAAAACCCTACTTCCGGTTGACTGATGATAACCAAATTCTTTATGGCTCTTACACCTTACGTCAAAATAATAGATATGAAATTTCAGCTTGATTGACTTGATAGTTTGGGAGAAAACACACATACAGGCACACACACATACAAGTACACAGCCATACAGACATACAGACATTTTCCAGAAATCATGAAAACGTGATCAGGGGATGATACTCGATCCAAATCAATCAAAATCTTGAGGTCGAATTTTCGCTTGAAAAAGATGATGATTGAATTACATAGATTGGTTGAATGTGAATGATATATTTATTTATATTCAAGTTAGATAATAATATATTACCATCATATTTCAGTAGATTTATTGTAAGAGGAATGGATGTACATATGTGAATATAATTTAGGGAATAAAAATAATTTAATTATAAAAAATATGTTAGATTAGATAGAAATAAGATAAGTATCTTGTACAGACGTGTTATGGAATATAATAGACTGTCGAAAGAAATTAGAAATTCCAAAATCATTGATAAATTCCTGGCAGTTTTAAAAAAACATCTCTTTATAGGTGCTTAGTTTTGGATTATGTAATTAGATTTAGCTACTATTTTTTATAAATAAATAAAAGGGTTCACGTTTAATATATTATTATCATTTTGGAACAATTTGTGAAAAATAAGCAACAATTCTAAAACGAATCTGTCATACATAATGTCATTTATAATTTAATTATATCGCTAACTTGACGACGTGACACGATGCAGTAACTTTCAAAATACATACATATATTATACTAAAAAAAATCATCATCTCTCTAAAGACGAAAAAATTCACAAATGCTTTTAACCATATTTAATTATGACGAATTTTCCTCGCATCCTTCGACTTATTCTTCGATCGAAATCGAAAAGTTTTTCCTGATTTGATTTACGGCGCACACGAGACTCGAACGCGAAAAAATTTTTTTGATTAAAAACTTTTCGCGCTTTCCACTTACGGCTTTTCCGAACACATCACACACACATTATGAAACGACTTTATTTTAATTAGATACTTGGATTTCTAGCCTATGTAGTTTCACTTTTCGACAGTATTTTACCATTTTTCGCAGTGTATTTATACTCTCCGCTAGTTTGCCGTTTGCCTTTTGAAGAAAATGGAAAAGATATTAGGAACATTGACGTTGTAGTTTAACTTTAAGTCTTGAGATAGAAAACTGGCGCCACCTAAAGTCGTTCGTCTTACCCATCAACCCTCTGTGTCTTGCTCCTTTTTAATTTATCCTAATCGGATAAAGTATTGTGATCGTGCAAAAATTCGATCTTGAGATTTTGACTGATTTGATTTGTGTACATTTGCGTAGAATCGCTAATAACTCAAAAATCGTTTATCCTATTACACTGAAACTTCATATTTATATGTTTTTTGCCGGCCATTACAATCCATAAGACTTTCAAAAATTTTCGTCAACCGGGAGTGGTACTTCCCTTGGAAAATCACCTTATTGAATATTAGAAATCTTGTATGTAAAGAGATAAAAGATCGGAAATTTTATGATAGCCATATATGTATATTTAATTCCATGTATGTAAGTGAGCGAAACAATGATTCCACCATCGACCAATAAGAATCTGAATCTTTTGGATTGTTCTTAAACTGTGTATTGTGAATATAAAATCTGAATTAGTTTTTGTACTTATTTTGAATATAAAATCTGAATTAATTTTTGTACTTATTTCGAATATAAAATCTTAATTTTGTACTCGTACACCCATAATATATCAACTCTAAGTAAAATATTTATTTATTTATTTATATAATGCAGTAGCTAAAGCTAATTATATAATCTTTAACTAAGCACCTGTACAGAGATGTTTTTTTTAAGACTGCCAGAAATTTATCAACAGTTTTGGAACTTCTAATTTCATCCGGCAGTCTATCATACTCCAAAACACCTCTGTACAAGAAGCTATTTTTCTATTTAACATTTTTTATAATTAAATTAATTTTAATTCCTTAAATTATATTCACATACATCCATTCCTCTCACAATAAATTTTACTAAAATACGACGGTAACATATTATTATCCAACTTAAATATAAATACGAACATACAAATCCTCAAAGTATCATTCACATTCAACCAATCTAATCTTTTTTTTATACTAGCATACCTATCCGCATTTAAAATACATCGCGCACCTCTATTTTGTAATATTTGTAATCTATCTATCTAACATATTTAATAATGTGAACCACAATACATAAGATGTGATCCGACAATTACATTATAAATTATTATTTTAGCTATTTTTTTTTATTAAAAACTAGCTGACCCGGCATGCGTTGCAATGCCCGATACCGTTCCCGTTCCCGTTCCGTTCCCGTTCTCGATCCCGTTCCCGTTCCTAGTACGTTATCTGACGCGTGAGCAGGCCCGTTCCTGTTCCCGTTCCCGTTTTTTCCCGATTCCAGATCCCGGTCCCGTTCCCGATCCTGATCCGTTCCAGATCCCGATCCCGTTCCCGTTCCTAGTACGTTATCTGACGCGTGAGCAGGCCCGTTCCTGTTCCCGTTCCCGTTTTTTCCCGATTCCAGATCCCGGTCCCGTTCCCGATCCTGATCCCGTTCCAGATCCCGATCTCGTTCCCGTTACTAGTACGTTATCTGACGCATGAGCAGGCCCGTTCCCGTTTTATCCCGATTTTTTTTCACAGGAACCATCCCCGGCATGATCACAATAAGTCCTAAAAGTTTCATCGCGATCGGTTGAGTGGTTTAGGAGCCTATAAGAGACAGACAGACAGACAAACAAACAGACAGACATTGATTTTTTTATATATATATATATATATATAGATTGACCGTGTAACTTAAAATCTAATATTATACCCAAATATTTTAAATTATTAACTAGTCCAATATTACATTCACCAACTTTTAACCTAAAATCAGTTTTATTAATCTTATTATAATTTATTAATACTTTTAAAAATTTTAATATCTCGATATACGGAAAAATTCAACGCTGACCAAACGACATCGTTATTTATTATAATATATGTATGTAAATTCTGTAATAATTTATATTTATTTAATTTTCAACACATTACATCAAACGTCCACCCCATCGGCGATACAAAATCGCAACTCTTCGGGGAACAAAGTCTCGTTGCAAATCAACGGGCGCGTTATCTGCACCCCTCCCGTCGAATTATTAATGCGTTCGGAGTTCGCTGGCAGTTTGGCGCGAGAGAGCGACTCGTCATAAATCGTCAATTATATTTCAATTTCGCGGAAGCGGGGCCCCAAAATAGCGGACCCCCCCTAGGATCGTCGGTAGGGGGGGTCGAAGGGAACGATAGAAAGTCATTTTAAATTTCAATTTATTTTACGATACGACCCAGGCAGAGAGCGTCTCACCCGGCCCCCAATTTCGTCATCGCAATGTACATTGCGTTCCGCTTTACGACGCGTTGTTTTCGCCGATGTGACATGAATACAAATAACCGTTCTATTAGGCCTCGTGTTGCATCATTACGGCAACGTTTCAACCCTTTGAAGTCCAAAGGTTGTAAAAAAAAAAATTTTGGCCCGCGCCCGACTTCAAAGGGTTAACGACATGGGAAATTAGCGGAGGAGAGGGTTGGAATACTACGACGTGAAACTATGTAATTGTAATATACCGCGTATAACTGTGTTTTTAAAACACTAAACAAAGAACGTGAGTTAGATAAAGCATCATCATCATAATGCGTCTGTCTGTCTGTCTGTCTGCTGATGACGAAAAATAAGAAAAAGTGGAGATCAAAGGACCCCAGGCTCGAGGACTCACACTAATGCTATCCGCTATCGCCCTTGGCGAATTTAGTCCTTTTTTTTAAACATTACCTATACAAGGGATCGTGACTCTGCTTTGCCTACAAAAGTGATCGTGACTCTGCTAACAATACATAGATGACGCTTTAAAAACTATTATTTTTTTTTGTTTATTGATTTTTACAAAATCACTTACAAAAATATAATATACAGAAATAGTAAAGTAAAAAAAATATATTTTATCAATTTGGAATTCGTTGTATTATAACGCGCCATAGATGGCGCATTGTTGCATAGATGCTATACTATAGACGACTATAAAAACTATTAAATTTAATATATTATTTTCCAGTACGGGTGATGAGAACGCTCCGTTGATATTCAACGGGCTTACACTAGTATATATATATATAATAGCCCTATTCCGTCTGTCTGTGTGTGTGTCTGTCGGCTGATAACGCTCGCCGAGATAAATAATTAAAATAAAAAACCAGAACGTCGCGCGAGTGGGATTTGAACCCGGTATCACTGATTCGGAACATTGAGCGCTTACGCTGTGCCGTCTTCAATTTGACTATATAATATCTTAATTGGCTCGTGACTTTGCTAAATTGTTACGTGTTGTATTATAACGCGCCATCTATGCAACAACTATAAATACTATTAAAAACACATAATATACTCACCCACTCCTATAATACTCCTCGAGATTTTGTCATTATTTTCATTGAATAAATACATATTATATAGCCGTTGTGCTTTTTTGCTGAACTTGTCTTCCATTGTATGTACATATGTATGTATATATAAAAAAGCAACTGAGCGAAATATTTGTAAAACGGCTCACAGACAAGGATCTAATCCTTAATTTACAAAGGAAGAATAATAATAGATATACGATATTGTTAATTTATTAGTCCTATAATGCAATGTATGTACATATAGATTTTTATTATAAACTGAATTGTGATAATAGCTGTAATGAAACTTTTTATATATGTATGTATGTATGTTACGCCAAATCAGTGAAATTGCTTATTACATGGAATGGGTAAAAAATTGACTAATTCATGAAAAGTGCAAGCCCGTTGCCTCATTCATGAATTAGGCAAATTATCTGTCGAGTGCGTGAATTGGACAGTGTATGGAACTCTTAATTAATTTTGATACGGATGTCAAATTTAGCTTGATTATATATGTTATTAAAATGCGGGACAGTCTAGGATTTAGGTTGTGTCATAGATTGGACATGTAACAATTTTAGTAAATTTGCAATTTTCGATGATGTATGGAATTTGGAGGCTAAGAATTATTACTTGAGCTCTTATTCAATTCGAGCCCTGTTTTATATATGTACACATGTATGGTATTTTCAACATTTATTGCATTATTTACAAAATTGTCGCTGCGCATGTTAAGCTAGATTTTTTTTTTCTTTCTTTTTTGCTTTTATTATGTTTCTTGTTTTTTCTGCTACCTTTTACTTTTTTGTAATTTTTTATACTTTAAAAATAAATAAATAAATAAATTTCTTACAGTTCCGTTTTATCAAGGTACAAAAAGGTTTTCTTGTCGATTCAATAATAATTGAAAATATATCATTTACATACATAAGAAGCTCATACTAACTCATATACATACAGTGGAAGCTTTCCGAAGTGGATTTGACGGAATTTTACATTAATTTTCTGTCGTTAACGTTAACGATGATTTACCAAAAACTTTGCTACTACTTAAGTAGTATATTTTCATACGACAAACGTTCACTGCAAAGTCAACAAAAGTACACTAAACTTTTATATTGCACTGGCTCGCTTTCGGGATGCACATTATGCACTTTCTTCATTTACAACAACTTTTTTCATCAAGTGTACACCTACAGTGGTTATTTATATATTTTTTTACAGCAACTTTTTTATGTACATATGTATGTATTTCTTTCTCTTTCGTGCGTCGAGCAGTGCACTAAAGCTTTATTTTACAGAGTAAAAAAAAAATTAATAACCACGTTGAAAGCGTACGAGAGTATTTCCACTAGTTTCTACCCCCCCAGTCCTTTCATAAGGCCTGCAGCCGAAGAAATATTGTCGCATTAAGTGAACTCAAGCGATACAATTTTTCGAGTTTTCATAATTTTGCAGGACACTTTGTATTCATGGCGCGTTCCCGCTACCCAGATAGGATCAAAGTTTAGAACGGGATAAGACGGGGGAAAAAAATTCTCATTCAAGACGACGACGATGTATGAGTTGGCCGAGGTTAGCTGAATGCGAGTAGCAAGAAGAATGCCAGATGCCGAGGCGAAATTACCAGACGAAAATTAAGCCATAGTCTGAAAAATCCGCAAGTTTGTCGACCGGCCACTACTAGCCGGACAACAAATGTGTATGTAAAGGAAAATGGACACAAAAAAAAAACAACAACATATATGTATGTACATAGAATAGCATAAGCTTTGTTTTTCGCAACAACATAATCCGCACTCTCGGTAAATTTATGTGTATTTTCACTCGTTGGAAAAGTTGACCAAGTCTACTTTGGGGAAAAGTCTACAATTTTAGTTGTGTATGTGTTGTTGGGTTTAACGTTCACTTTTACTATTGTATATTATTTAAAGTATTATATGGAATCCATGAGACTCTTTAACTAGTAAAAGCTTTGTTTTTTTTAAATAAACTATTGTGGTATTGGACTTGATTCACTAATACAGAGAATTTATAAAATTTTTTGAACACTATCTAAAAGATTTTAGTAATATTTATTTCATATGAGTAGGCCATTTAAATTTGTACACACGTTTTGTTTTTCATTAACATAATATGATATATATGAGATTTGATCTTTCCATCAATGTTAAAAACTAGTAAAATATTTATGAATAAATTTTAGCACTATGCTCGAATATACATATTATACTAGTGTACGCCCGTTGAATATCAACGAATGTTTGGTGTGGGTGACTATATGTGTATTTAATAGTTTTTATAGTTGTTGCATAGATGGCGCGTTATAATACAACAACGTAACAATTTAGCAAAGTCGCGAGCCTATTGAGAAATTATATACAAAGTCAAATTGTAGCAGGTTCGTCATCGCCTCCGTTGAATGTTAGTGTTGGCACGATTAATTTCAACCTGGTGATCACGGGTTCAAATCCCACTCGCGCGCGGACCAGACGGTTCGTGTCTTTTAATCATTTACCTCGGCGAGCGTTATCAGCAGACAGATGGATTTCGGCTATTATATATTATATATAATAATAGACCTCATTTCAATCCAGCGTATTATCAGTCGTAAAGTGCATACATACATATAATTCATACAAAAACCTAGGGCAGTAAATTTTTTGAATTTTGGTATTAGTGTAAAATAAACACTTCTCCGCGATTAGGCTTGGTTCACTTTTCCGCTCGTTACTTATGTATGTATTCTCATATTGTACCGTTCTTAGGTTCGTATATAGAGCTAAATCCTGACGCGGGTTAAGCGGGTTTATTCATTTCAAGGGCGGCTGATAAATAATTTTAACCCTACATAAAAATATATATAAATACATAGGTACATATTATATATATATCTAATATATAAAACGCTTAAGTTTGTATGTATGTATGTGTGTATGTACGTATGGGTCATTCGTCAATTACCAGGCGTTGGTCGGGCGCGATTAATAGAAACGACGAAGTACACACGATAGTAGATAGTGTTTAGAAAGTGTTTCAGGGAGGGGGCCTAAAAAGGGTCGCCGGGCCGGGGCGGGTCTGGGGGGGGGGTGGGGGGCCGGCATTGGGGAGTCCAAAAAAGGGTCGCCGGGATAGGAGGGGGGTCTGGGGGGTGGTAAGGGGCCGGCTTTGCTTTTCGGGAGTCCAAAAAAGGGACCGCCGGGGTAAGAAGGAGGGTTTTGGGGTTAGTAAGGGGCCGGCATTGCTTTTCGGGAGTCCAAAAAGTGGGTCGCCGGGGCAGGAGGGGGGGTCTGGGGGGGTGGTTTGAGGGCCGGAATGGCTTTAGGGGGTATCAAAAGTTCAAAAAAGTTCAAAAAAAGTTCCAAAAAACCGAAAAAACTCGAAAAATCCTATAGTGACGTCATAGCGTTACTATAGCGTTACTATACTCCCTAAAATCTATGCCGGCTCCTTACCACCCCCCAGCCCCCCCTCCTGCCCCGGCGGCCCCTTTTCCCGGGCTCCCGAAATAATTTACTAAACAAACACTATATTACATTATATTAATTACACCCCGGGCAAAGCCGGGTAATAAAGCTAGTATATATATACTATATATGTATGTATATACATATATCCGAGTTCATTTTATTTGATTTGTTTTATTTTCAGTGTGAAATCGCCGCTTCAGCAGCATCGCGAAAGCGTATCATTTCGCGACGACACATAGACGTTTAAATTTTAACGACATTATATGTATGACTTTTATCTAATATACGAAATAACTTTTCAGCACACTCGCGTTCGGTGAAAATACCTGAAAACACTTTTAAAACGACGACGACGAGTTTCCGCGAAAGCCGCAAACGTCTACATAAACTTTTGTTATATGTACTTGTTTTTGTATATCATTGCGTATTCACGATATTTATACAGTGGAATTTACAAACGGAGGAGTTCCTTTGAAGTTATTTTGAGAGAACGGAAGCAACAATTTACCAATATCTGTACGTACTGAATAAAATGGCTAATTACCTTTTTGTACCCTAGAGCACATTTTAAAATATTAGTAGGGCGGCGGGCACCACCTATTTTTTCAAAGCAAATTTATAGTTGAACATACATACATATGTATATATGTAGGTAATAAATAATACACAAAAAAATAAAGCCGCTTTTTTTAAGAATGAAAACTTTTTTCTGTCCACTGTATTCCAGAAGTCCTTATCTGATATTAAGAATTTTAGCATAATATCATTCTGAAGGTCCTTCACTTGAACAAGCTCTGCAATGTATGCAGCTATCCATTATATTTATTTGGCAAGTAAAAGGATTGATAAAAAAGGAGACCATTGGCTCGATGATAGTAAACTGTTGAAATCTCTTTTCAAACTCTTCTCGAAGCACTTGAAGGTGCTTAACAAATAGTGACACGTTGAATTCACTGTTACCTGCCATTTTCTTCATATTTGGGTAATGCACGAGAAACTTCATCTGCAGATGTGATATCCACAAAAACAGTTTGGCTTTAAATGAGTTTACAGAACCTATCATTTTAGCTACATGTTTGTCTTTTCCCTGCAGCTCCAAGTTCTGCAAAGTTCCCTGCAAAATTCTGTCGTGGTCGAATAGTGGCGGGCGCACACAAATCGGTCAGCGGGCGCCATGGTGCCCGCGGGCACGGGGTTGGGAATCCCTGCTCTATCCAGTCTATGCAATGCGTAAGTGTTGAAGGCAAAGTATGAATTTGATATTTGCTATTTTTTTATTTCACTAATCCGACTAGAACTAAGAAAAATTTGCACCAGTTTTTTTCATGCCGTCTTTCTCAAACTTTAACAACACCTGAAAATAGAAAAATCGCACATTTAAAAACCCACCTATATCTCTAAAGCTTAAACCAATCAACACTATTTTGTTTTCTATGTTAATCATTACAACTCATCGGTGAAACTGTAAAAAAGTCGTCATTTGTCTAACAGTGCTATTGACGCAATGCATAAAACAATCAAAAGATAAAGTTATCTGCTGTCTGTTATCTATAGTCTGTCTGCTGATAACGCTTGCCGACGTAAATAATTAAAAAAAAAACCAGAACGTCGCACGAGTGGGATTTGAACCCAGTATCACTGATTCGGAACAGAACGCTTACGCGGTGAGCCAAACCAGATGATGTGAGATGCCTTTTATTTTAAACGTATAAATCGGTTGAAAGTTTGCGACTTTACTAAATTGTTACGTTGTTGTATTATAAACGCGCCATAGATAGCGCATTGTTTAATAGATGCAACAACTATAAAAACCAGAACGTCGCGCGAGTGGGATTTGAACCCGAGATCACCAGTTTGGGAGCGTGAGCGCTTACGCTGTGATCCAAACTAGATAATAACGGACCTGCTAAAATTTGACAATATAAATTACACTGAACAACAAAAAAATCACGTTTTTTAAAACCCAGAGCGGACATTAGTCAATTTTTCCTAAGTTTGACCCACTGAATTCGAATCCAATACTGATTTTTGTTGATATGCTCTCGTTTATGAGATATTTTTGATTTAAAAAATGTAAAAAATATCAATTTTTTTGACTTTTAACTCAAAATGATAAACCCGCCGCCAAGAACATCTCATAACGTTGTTTAAAATCATTTTCCGCTCAAATTAGTGCGTTTAGATAAAATAAAAAAATATTGAGATAGCAATAGCCAATAAATAACACAAGAAAAAAATATGAAAAAAAAAATATATTTTTGACTTTAAAAATTCGGTAGATAATTAATTATAAGTATTTCAAAGCAATAAAAAATCACAATCAATAGGAAAAATATCTGACTATTGATTTCAATACTCACTTTGAGCACAGCGATACTATATTTTGAGTTATAGTCCGCAAAAGCCAAAAAAATGGATATTTTTTTACATTTTTTTTAAATCACGAATATCTCATAAACGAAAGCATATCAACAAAAATCATTATCGGATTCGAATTTAGTGGGTCAAAATTAGTAAAGATTGATCAATTGATCCGCTCTGGGTATTTTTTTTTGTTGCTCAGTGTTATTAATAGGCTCGCGTTTGTCTAAATTGTTACGTTGTTGTATCATAACGCGCCATCTATGCAACCACTATAAAACACTATTAAATTTAATATTATTTTTAAGTACGGGTGATGAGAACGCTCCGTTGATATTCAACGGGCTTACACTAGTTTTTTGATAATAGGTTACATACAACACAACCTTTCACTGCGCTAAAGCAATACTACCAAAAAAGATATACACTGGTGTTTCTTCACTTTTTAAATGATCCGTTCGAGATGGGATGGCTCGTCTACAGCCGCAACCGCGTTAATTATTCGCTCGTTCGCTATTTAAAGCATTTCCTTGTGCCGCCCTGGGACACCGCCTTGTCTTCATTTTAATTTCAAATTAACAATTTGCTTTGTGCTCGAACACGAACGCGCACTCAAAGCGATGACGAGGACGAGTCACTCTCAACGGTACCAACGGCTCGTCTATGGATAGTCATTAAAGCATTCGTATCATGACACGAATAAGTGCTCAAGCTTCGCATTTTAAAATCAATATTTATTATGTACAGGTGTCGGCAAAGTGGTGCTCGCGAACTCTCGTCTGGATAAATTAGCACTACACTGCCGTGTCCTAAGCCCACTTAACGTAGCTGACAAAACAACAATATCGAGATACATAAATGGACTTGAAAGTTTTATTCTAAATTTGTGTTTTTCTTCATATATTACTGATTTATTTAAACTTTTTTTTAGTGCATGAAGTTATTTTCTATTTTGATAATTCTAAGGAAAAATTAAAAAAAAATTGAATACTTTAGTAGTTACGTCACATAATTATTCATTATTAATGTATACATATGACTATTCCAAACTTCAACCACTCTATTTGAAAAGAATGAACCTCTAACAATCTTATTTGATTTTTCTTTTCGGAGTCTAAGAGTATGACCTCTTAGATGAGGGTTCTCATTGAACATAATTCAATTAAATCACCTCTTAATCTCCTCGTCTCCAATGTGGAGAGATTCAGTATTTTCAATCTTTCGTGATAAGGTAGTGACCGAAGTAAATATTGGATACGTTATTTTCGCTAAGTATTGGTGATACTATTTCTCTGCGCATGCAGATACGTTAGATTTAATAGCTTAAAAAAAGTCACTTTTGGATGAAGATACATTCATTTTGATATGAAAAATCGCAAAAATACACTCTTAAAACACATCTAACTCATTTTCGTAATTTTTGTCAGTTACGTTAAGTGGTCTTAGGACGGCAGTACATATGTAAATTTTGCCTATATGCCTACAGGCTTACACTGTCTGTCTCCGTGTGTGTCTGTGTGTCTGCTGATAACGCTCGCTGAGGTAAATAATTACAAGACACGTACCGTACGCGCGCGAGAGGGATTTGAACCCGAGATCACCAGTTCAGAAAAGGATGCGCTTACGCATTCATCCAAACTAGGTAACGACGGGCCTGCTACAATTTCACAATATTAATCCTCAAAATGTTCCCGACTTTGCTAAATTGTTACGTTGTTGTATTATAACGCGCCATTTATGCAACAACTATACTCACCCCACAAACACTCACAGTATGGGTGATGATGATAAACCGCTCCGTTGATATTCAACGGGCTTACACTAGTTATTATATTGATTAGATTCGTTTTTGTCGAAAATTTATTATGTATAACGTTGCCGATATAAGAATTTTCGCGGTCAAATATTTACATTAATAAACATTTTATTCGTTATTTTAACGAATAGAGTTTGATGTCAATGATTTGTTTGATGTTTCAATCAATTTTATTTTTCTCTCATTATAATATTTTCCCAACATACATTAAAAGTGCATAAATTTTCCTTTGAACGAAACAAGGCGCTGCAATAAAAGCTCATGTTTTTCAATTTAATGTAATTTCAATGTTTTTCAATTTACCCATCAAAGAGATTTTATTTATATTCAAATCAAACTCACGTTTTAATTGGATTTTGCCAAACGACAATAACTCGAATTCATTTTGGAATTTAAACTGCATTGTAGATTTAGACATACATACATTGTACGTACATACATATATACTGCCGTCCTAAGCCCACTTAACGTAACTGACAAAAATTACGAAAATGAGTTAGATGTGTTTTAGGGGTTATGAGGGTGTATTCTTGCAATTTTTCATATCAAAATTAATGTATCTTCATCTAAAAGTGACTTTTTTAAGCTATTAAATCGAACGTATATGCATGCGCAGAGAAATAGTATCACCAATACTTGGCGAAAATAACGTATCCAACATTTACATAGCAAATTCAACGTACCGAAGCATTTTGCTTAGCTAAAATAATGCAACTATTAAAATACGTATGATTTCCTGAGCAAATTTCACGTACAGCACTTACGTTATTAAAATTAAGTAGATTTCCTACGCAAATTTAACGTAAGTGTAAAAAAGTGACATAACTACTAAAGTATTCAATTTTTTTTTAATTTTTCCTTAGAATTATCAAAACACAATAGAAAATAACGTCATGCATTAAAAAAAAGTTTAAATAAATCAGTAATATATGAAGAAAAACACAAATTTAGAATAAAACTTTCAAGTCCATTTATGTATGTATCTCGATATTGTTGTTTTGTCAGTTACGTTAAGTGGGCTTAGGACGGCAGTATAGGTACACCATTTGTACATTTCTTTCGACACGGTTACGTTATGAACTATTATTTTAACATCCGTCAAACAGGAATCGTTTTATTTTCTTTCCGACGCGAGAAAGAACGGAAATACTGATATTCTTATCATCCTCGAATTTTTCTCGTCACACACTTGAATAAAACATAAGCGTATTTTGTGTATACGAATGGTGGAAAGATTTTTCCCGAAATGAAAGAAATCTGCATAAATATCTGTATACATAAACATACATATGTACATACGTGTGTTAGAAATGTAATATCAAGTGGAACATTGGATTTTTTTTGCTTTCTTTACAGTGGATTTATAAGGGAGAAAAGTTTTTGTCGAAGTTTCCACCTAGCATTGTGAGTTTTTCCGGACTTGAACCGGTTTTAATATTCATATCGCAGTATGGATCTGCACTAATGGTGAAGTTTCGTTCGAAAACAATTTCTATTAAAACATTTTACGTCATGTTTGATGTACATATGTACGTCCATTCACGAGGTGTCCTTTTTCATACACAATGTGACGTTTTTGACCGAACAGAAAGTGGATTTTTTTTTTTTATGTGACATATTTTACCGGTTTTGTTCGCTCGAGAGGTGATGGAGAACGTCAATTCGTTTCGAATATACACATAGTACATATAAGGGTTCGGTTAAAACGTACCTACATAGATACGCGTTTCAAATACAAATATTCAAAAGCTAGAAATATTTTCCTGTATACACTACCACTGCAAGTACAAATATACAAAGCTTCAATTTTTGGCTTTTCAGTATAGCAATTCCGACAACTGTGTTTCAACTCCTATTTTTACTGTATTGAAAATATATAGAGAGTAGATTTTCATCAATCGAAAAATGTGTGTGTAGGTGTATGACTTGTACATATGTAGACTAATTCAGATATGGACTACTGTTGTGTAGAGTTACGGAGTAACCAATTAATCAAAAAATTGTACGTACTGTCTACTATACCTAATTACCTAGAAAATGAGAATTATCTTGATTTTTAATGGCTACTTCTATCTATTGGGTTAAAAAAAAGGCAATAGATATATGTATGTACATAGTGTTCTCTTAAAACCTCAAATAAAGGATGAATGATGGAATATTAGCGATGTGTCGGGTAAAAATATTATACAATCAATAATATTGATTGCCTATGACGTTCATTGTTTTATCTTAAAGTATCTACGTATGTATGTTTGTATGTACATTTATGTAAATATGCTTTTCTCGGTGCTTAAATTGGGATCAAACATAAGAAGGTTGAAACAACGCTAAAGTTAGAAGTTATTATCTTATTTTTACATTGTTCCAAAATTAATTTATACGTAGTTACATATTTATGAAAGTGCGAATGAAAATATTCTTGCCAGTAAACATGCGTGTATTTACAAAATATAAATTTTCTTCTCATATTACATGCATATAATAATTCTATGAAAACTTGTTTCAAATTGTATTGCTTTATTATAATATATATATACATATGTATGTATGTATATATGTGTGTGTTTATATTAGAACTAGTGTAAGCCCGTTGAATATCTACATATATGTGTATTTAATAGTTGTTTCATAGATGGTGCGTTATAATATAACAACGTAACAATTTAACAAAGTCGCGAGCCTATTGACAATTAACATTGTCAAATCGTAACATTCCGAACCGGTGATCTCGGGTTCAAATCCCACTCGCGCGACGTTCTGGTTTTTTAATTATATGCCTCAGCGAGCGTTATCAGCAGACAGACGGAATAGGGCTATTATATATATGACTAGTATAAGCCCGTTGAATATCAACGCCCGCTGAATTTTAAATATCGTAAAGCGCTTTTTTTAATAAAGATCCCCACTAATTGATCGAAAAAACAATGAAAAAAAAATTTTTTTTATCGCGCCATCCATGTATTATAGCAATCCCCACTAATTGAATGCTATCGATACCCACTCAAAAAAATATTTTTTTTTTACTTTACTATTTATATATTAATTATTAATTATTATATATATATATATATATATATATATATATATATAATAATTATAATTTTGTAAGTGATTTTGTAAAAATCAAAAAAAAAAAAAAAAATAGTTTCTATAGTGTCATCCATGTATTATTAGCAGAATCACGATCCATTTTGTAGGTAAATCCGAGCTACGAGATGTTTAAAAAAAAAGGACCCAACCGACAACTGGTTTTAGCAGATTGGTCTAACGACGTTTTTTCCCAATTTTTCCTCAGCGAGCGTTATCAGCAGACAGGCAGACAGACAGACAGACGGGTTTCGGCTATTATACATATATATAATGATATAAAATATGTATTGATAAGTTACAAATACGAATGTTAATCCTGTCAATGTGACACTCGTTATATTTATTCTGGGCATGACTGGCATGCACTCACTTGTGATTAGAAGAGATATGTTGTTATTACGACATATGTTTCTTTTATTTCGTGGGTTCATCTGGAATCCTCAAGTGTTGGAGAGGATTGGCTTGTTTGTGCCGAATAATTATATTCGTTCACGAACACATCGTCTACTTAATGAGCCGTTAGTTAGGTCTAATGTATTGGCAGTTTCTCCCGTTAATAAGGCTCTAAAACTATTTAATGCTCTGGCAACCGATGATGTGGACATTTTTTCCATTACTTATCCTCGCTTTGTGTCATATCTTAAGCTTAATTTAGCGAGGATACTGAGCGGGGATGGTGATGGTATTTGATTATTGAATATATTTTTTTGTTATCAATAATAATAATAATGTATTGTTTATATCATTTATATGGTATGTTTATGTTATGTTTTAATTGTACTTTTAATATTTTGTTAATATGTAATTTTAATTCAACTATAATTTTATTATCCTGTAATTGATTTTAATTTTTTAATTTGGGCGTTTAGCCTGTAAATAAATAAATAAATAAATAAATAAATTTAAACACTAAAAACGTACATACATACGTTAAGGAATAAAAAAATGTAACAAATTGGATATTGAACGTATCGCTCATTTCCTATGTATTTTTATTTTTTTTCAAACATATCGAAAACCGTTGAACGATTAACCTCGAGCAAATAATTGGGTTAATACGAATCTAGCACCTGAAAAAGCATCAAAAATATTGCAAATACGAAATCACCTGATCAGACATCAATTATTAGATGGGTTCGGTTGAAGGAAAGGGTGATCGTTGAGCGACAAGCGAGTCGACACAACCAACCCCTTTCTCCCTAGGGGTAGCAAGTGGAATGGGAATCAACACTGTAATCGGATTCTTTGTAAATAAATCAATCACGCTTATCGGATAAAATCCGGAAAATTGTCGATGCGACGCGTTTTTCCGCACGCCTAAAAACGGGGCCATACGCAATCTCGCACGCGGCGTAACTTACGCCCCCCCCGTCGCGAATTATCGCGTTCATTAATAAAATTTCTAATTCAGCGATGCGCACTTTGGCAGTTGTGTATTCTATATTTTATTGAGAGGTCCTGCGGTTTCCTTAAGGCGGCTTATATTGAAAGGACGACCCTGTTTTGTGGCCGCTTACACCCACTCAATATACTCGAGATACTATTTCTCGTATATAAACCCGGGGTTGACCGCTTTGCCGCATTAAATCTTTAAACGCAATACTATCGTATCGTATCTGGGGAATGCGATTAATTACTGTATATTCATTAAAATTATAAAAAAATATATTTAAAAGTAGTGTAAGCCCGTTGAATATCAACGGAGCGTTCTCATCACCCGTACTGAAAAATAATATTAAATTTATTAATGTTTTATAGTTGTTGCATAGATGGCGCGTTATAATACGACAACGTAACAATTTAGCAAAGTCGGGAACCTTTTGAGGATTAATATTGTGAAATTGTAGCACACCCGTCGTTACCTAGTTTGGATGAATGCGTAAGCGCACCCACTTTCGAACTGGTAATCTCGGGTTCAAATCCCACTCGCGCGCGTACGGTACGTGTCTTTTAATTATTTACCTCAGCGAGCGTTATCAGCAGACACACAGACACACACGGAGACAGCAGACGGAATAGGGCTAGTATACATACATATATAGTGTAAGCCCGTTGAATATCAACGGAGCGGTCTCATCACCCGTACTGAAAAATAATATTAAATTTATTAGTGTTTTATTGTTGGTGCATAGATGGCGCGTTGTAATACAACAACGTAACAATTTAGCGAGCCTATTGAGAAATTATATACACAGTCAAATTGTAGCAGGTTCGTCATCGCCTCGCGTTGGATGATAGTGTTAGCACGACTCATTCCAATCTGGTGAAATCGGGAATCCCACTCAGCGAGCGTTATCAGCAGACAGACAGACAGACGGTATAGAGCTATTATATGTATGACTAGTGTAAGCCCGTTGAATATCGACGCCCGCTGAATTTTAAATTACGTAAAGCGCTGTTTTAATAGAGATCCCCACTAATTGATCGCACGGTTGTAAGTGACAATTAAAAATAATAGTTTTCATAGCGCCATCTATGTATTATGCAATCCCGTAGTGTCAATTTTTTACTTTATTATTTATATTATAATTATTAATTATAATAATTATAATTTTGTAAGTGATTTTGTAAAAATCAAAAAACAAAAAAAAATAATAGTTTTTATAGCTTATTCTATATGTAGGTCATGTAGGTAGGTAGGTATGTAGGTAATGTAGGTAGGTAGGTATGTAGGTAAACCAGTCACGATCACTTGTATAGGTAATGTTTTAAAAAAAAAAGGGACCAAATCATCAATTGCCCGTGGCGTATGCGTTAGCGCGATTACTTCCGACCTGGCGTCCCGGGTTCGAACCCCACTCATTCTGGTTTTTTAATTATTTTTCCTCATTTCCTATTTATTTTAATTATAGGTAATGTTTAAAAAAAGAAGGACTAAACTGACCAAGGGCAATAGCGAATAGCATTAGTGCGCGTTTTCTCGAGCCTGGGGTCATGGGTTCGATCCCCACTAGTTCTGCCAAGTTTTTTCCCAATTTTTCCTCAGCGAGCGTTATCAGCAGACGGACGGATTTCGGCTATTATATACATATATAATAATACATTTATATAAGAGTTTAATTTACATAAATCGTCTTATCATGTTTGAAGGCATTTTTATTAATTTTTTTGTTGAGATATCATTGATTTAAATTATACATCTAATATAACATCTTTTCAGTTCCATGTTAATAATGAAAAGTTTTAAGAATGTATAATTTTATCAGTAGATAATAAATTTTAAAGTTTTTCTTAAAATGCAAATGAATCATTCGTACTACGTAACACGTTCAATTTAATTATAACATTTCGTAATACCAAATCATTTACAGATAAATGTTTTAAGTTGTATTTTTTTTAAAAAGAATGATCATTTTGACCAAATTTTTTTAAGAATACTGCCTTTGACATATTTAATTATAATCTGAATTCATTTATCGTCTTTTTTTTTTAAAGGGTTTTTCACGCTAAAGATTCAATCTGATGTAATTCGATTACCGAACAATTTTTGTGATTTTTTTAAAACTCAATTTTAAGTCGATCGAAAATAAATCTTTTTTTAAACGATTTTCTATGTACATATGTATGTATATATGTATGAATAATTTTATCCAATTTAGACACTCAATCAAATTTTGCAAAGGCTTTTTCGCACGAATAACTCCATTATATACGATCTGATAGTTCACTTGTTAAATTAAAATCATCTGATATTACAATCAATGTCAATTTAACATAATATAAATAATTATCGTTGTACCTTATTTAATTTTTCATTATAAACTTATAATAAATCAACAACCACCTCTTATGTAGGTACATTCAACTCAAATAAACCTTTAAATTATTTATCAAAACACTGAAACGATTCACATAATTTATTCACAATATTGATTACAATACAGACGTTAATAGAACGCGTAGCACAATCGAGCCGATTACGACATAAGCGGATGAACCGATCTCAGACAAAATTTCTCGTATATCTATATAATATATGTACATAGACAATATTATATTCCACTCGGAATATACATAATACGCTCACAAAGCTAATCAACACTTCAAATAGCTGAGGCCATTTAAAATTAAGATCCACACGTGCGGAAAACGTCGATACACAGACGACACGCTTTTCCCGTAATTTAATACTAAAATAATCGCAACATATGTATGTATGTATGTACATTGTACATTTGTACGTACATATAAACATTCAGATTTTATTTCACTTCGTTTGAGACTCGACGATTCATTAGTATGCTACACATATGCTTTTTCAGTGTTCATTTGGCGAACACTATGTACAACACACGAGGGTCGCATCGTTAGTTCACTTCGTTCGTTTCTAAAGTGTACGCTTTTAATACGAGTATGTATGTACATACATATAATATATACCGGGTATTTAGTTGCCGTAGTACTTTTCAATGGTATCTGTACGCCTGTCTAATTTATAGTGTGCAATTTCGTCTGGGAAACCTGTCATTATTGCAACCTCAAGAGGATCTCATGGAGTCACAGTATGATTATATGGATGAAAGCCGTATAAGTACTAATAATAATCTACCGGTTAACTTGTTGTCATTGTTAAGCGTATGCTTAATTAGTTTTGAACTTTGATTTCGGACGTATGTATTGTGTCGTGTCGCATGGCAGGGTTACTCTCAATGTGTAGTGCAAATATTGACTTGTTTAATTAATCTCAGGTTGAAACTTTGCGCATAATATGGTACTTCATGCTAAAATCTCTAGATTGATATAATTCAACTATCAGAATACTGAATATAACTTGGAATTGTAAAACGAACGGTAGTGGGTATTTTCATGTAGGTACATAAGTACTTGATATTTTATTATGCATTTATGTAAAAGTGACAGAACTTAATTTGAATTGTCAGCCCTTTTATCTAAAGATTTCTCCCCTTCTTAATTTATTTGTTTAAGTAACTGACCTCATTAAGTTAACCTTTTTCCTGTAGAACCAATCTTTCTCACCCTTGCTTTATCAGGATTATTTACCAATCC
Source organism: Parapsyche elsis (assembly GCA_022651745.1). NCBI lineage: Eukaryota > Metazoa > Arthropoda > Insecta > Trichoptera > Hydropsychidae > Parapsyche > Parapsyche elsis. Next base: position 1,129,440 of record JAGVSN010000045.1, read on the forward strand.
AAAGTAATATAATATGTACATATGTATATAGACACGCACAAGTGTAAAATCTTCAATGACGAAACATTTTTATTTTACTAAATAATTAATACAAGAGAATGTTTTTATAATAAGCACAACTTAGAGATAAACTCCAATAGATATTACATATAGATCATTGACCCTTCATTTCAAATTAATTCAGCTCTACTTTATCACTAGAATAGCAAACATCGATAGCAAATTATACACATTAAAAACACTAGGTAATTGACCTTTTTACAAAATTTTAACCTTTTTCTAAATTGAATTTTCTCAGGAACTGTACTCTCCAGTGGTTTTCCGTTGCTGAAAGCTGAAAAGTACTACAAATTAAAGCTAAAATACCCGACTATAGATTCCAATATTCATTTTGAACAAGAAATTGAAAAAAGACATCGACCGAACAACACCAAGAAATAGAAAAATCGCACGATTTAAAAAACACATAATATGTACATATATCTCCGAATTAACATTTTGACTTTATCCTATTTGGATAAAGTATTGTGATCGTGCGAAAATTCGACCTTGAGATTTTGACTGATTTGTATCAGGTGTCATCCTCTGATCACATTTTGACGATTTCTGGAAAGTTCACGATTAAAAGTTCCTGCACGTTTTACACGATCTCAATTTTTGTTTGTGGATGAAGGTATTTTGTGCACCAATTATTATATGCAATCTCCTATTCCTAGGTTAATTAGGACTGGTAATAAGTATGGGAATTTATTGGGTTATTTCTGTAAGAGCATTCATTTAGTAAAGCTCAAGCTGTTGCTTTCTTTAAGAAGTTCCTCTTCTTAGTTTAGTAAATTTTACTGTTCTTATTGTCATTTTTTGATATTTTGTTTCTATTTATACATATGTATATTACTCTTGTATTGTTTTCTTTTCTGTTTGTATTCATCATCATTTTCAGCCATTCACCATCCACTGCTGGATGAAGGCCTCTCCAACCCTCTTCCATTCCTGTCTGTCTTGAACAATCTGCATCCACTTGACTCCACACATTCTTCTCAATTCATCAGCCCATCTTCCACTCGGTCTACCTTGCTTTCTCTCACATATCTGCCACTTTGGTCACACTTCTCACCCATGTATTTCTTTTGCGATCTCTTCTTGTTATGCCAAGCATACATCTTTCCATGCTTCTCTGTGTGCACTGGATCTTTCGTAGCATTCTTGATTTCGCGTCCAAGTCCAAGTTTCACATCCATACGTCATAACAGGCAGTACGCATAGGTCGTATGCCTTATTTTTTAAGCATAGCGGAATGTTGGATTTAAAAACTATGTTCACTCTTCCAAAAGCGCTCCATTTTAGTTTCATTCTTCTTTTTTACATCCAGTCAAGTTCACTAATTGTCCTAGGTATAAATAACTATCAACTATCTCTACAATATGGTATTATTTCTTGTAAAAACTTTTTTAGGCGTGTAATAAATAACGAGAAGAATGGATGGCAGAAGGACGCAAGAAATACCGGAACGGTATGTGAAAGAAAGCATGCTAGACCGAGTGGACGATGGGCTGATGAATTGAGAGGAATGTGTGGAATCAAGTGGATGCAGATTTCTCAAAACAGACAGGAATGGAAGAGGATTGAAGAGGCCTTCATCCAAGCAGTGGATTGTGAACACAATGCCAATGACGATACTTAACCCTACAGTGCATAGTGATTCATATATGAACCGCTGTGCATTTTTGCATATAACTTTGTGAGGAAGAGATTTATTTACCTGAATGCATGGCGATTCAATTGTGAACCAACCATCCACCAGATGTTAACTCAAAAAATAATCCCTAAACTTGTACTGACCATTTTGTATCGATCTTTCGACTGGTCAACACGGGTAGTGACTTCGTGCTACTTTGCAAAGAAATATCTTCCTTTACGTCATCAAGATATCTCTAAATTTTTTTAATTGTATTGTATATATCCTAGAGAATTATGTCGTGATGTTAGATCTTTAATTGATTTGTATTTATTTCTCTTATACGACAAATACTGGATGATTCATATATGTATGAATCAGCATGCAATGCAGCAGCAATGCAATATGTATATGCTTGTATTTAGTACTTTAGCTAGAATACGTATTTTTATATATTAGATAGCGATGCCTTTTTCGACTTGATCGAAAACATACCTGCCGGCAGTGATGATGAATTAGATGACGCGAGCGATGAGGAAGATAATCTTGTTGTTTCGGAGACATTGCTAGATAATTATTTAGAAAATCATAATATTTATGAATTGACAATTCTTGTGCCTCCATTAAATATTACTCAAATAAAATCAATCTTCAATATCAAACAATCATCCTAATGATCAAGTAGAATCAACAGAACCTACTACATCACAAAATAAACCTAATTCAGCATCTTCCGACGTCGGAGAGTTGTTGTGGAAAAAGATAAAATTTCAAATATACCATCGCCATTTACAGGAAATTCGGTGATGCCAGATTCAATAACAAAATTAGAAACGCCATATCAATATTTTAAATATTGATACGGCAATAACTGTGTTCAATAAGGATAATAATTGTTTCAAAACTTTTCATGAAACCATAACGAATGCACGATGATGCATATTTGAATCATCCACTTTTTCTATAAAAAACAATGAAAAATTAATACACGATTTTTTAAATCATTTTTTTTTATAATCTAAATACGATTTAACACTAGCCTATATGTTTTATTTTTAAATATAAAAAATCATACACTGTAGGGTTAAGATCAAAAACTTTTTTAAATTCGGGGATCGAGCTCTAAATCTTGCCTCGGGGGACTCACACTCTAACCACCGAGCTATCGTCTGGCTGCTCCTGCGGAGATGGGAAAAAACCGACGCACAGGAAAAACGCACAAAAGGAATTGAAAACGACGTTGGGTCAACACTTCTTGGACAACTGTGCTGTGCAGTGACCATTTCCTAAATATTCATAACGTTTTCTTTTTCCACCAGAGTGAGTGGTGTTTGGCGAGTGGCCTGGTTCTCCTCGTTAGGGCACCGCGCGCCGCACTTTGTTAGCCTCTACCAATATTGACTTTGACCGAGGGAAAAAAGGGGCCCACGAAAGAGGGGCGTAGTCCCCACACCAGGGTAGGAGACTCCTCTGGGGGGGGTAGTGAGGGGTAGAAGAGGGGTAGGCCCCCCCACCTGCACCCCGCCATGAATCAATTCAAACAAACCGGTCGGACAGGGCGCGCCCCTGAGCGAATTATGGTCGACATATTCGGAAAATTTAACATACATATGTATGTAACATATATATATATATATATATACATACATGTGGATATTTTGTACACCGTTGAAAACGAAAAGGGTTAAATGTGCCCCGAATGCGTTTGGCGTGTTGCGCACGTGCGCGTATGTGTGTTTGTACACGCGTTTATTTATCGTTTTCACATTGTGCGTATCGTAATTTTAATTTTTCCATTTGAAAATTAAATCTGTACTGTCTTACTAGCGCATAGGGTCTATAGTGTTTTCGGATTGTATCGATAGTCTCTTAATGTGGTTTGTGGCTTTGCGACGTTTAAGGCACACGTTCGCGTACTGATAAGGGCTCCTCCACCTGTTGATTCGATGCTCTCGTTCTATTGAACTAAATGGGGGGGTTTTCAAACAATAATAAAGAGATTTCAGAGGTCTGCGATACAAAGACTAACTCCGAAAACAAGATTTTCTTTTAATTTTAACAAATAACTCATCCCTCAGATAAACTTACATTTTCCAAAAAAAAAATTTTCCAAGGGAAGTACCACTTCTGGTTGACGAAATTTTGTTAAAGCCTAATTGGACTGTAATGGCCGTTAAAAAATATATAAATATGAAGTTTCAGTTTAATAGGATAGACGGTTTTTGAGTTATTAGCGATTTTACACACAGGTATACAGACACACACAGACATACAGACACTTTCCAGAAAATCGTGAAAATGTGATCGCGCGCAGGATACCTGATTCAAATCAGTCAACATCTCAAGGTCGAATTTTCGCACGATCGCAATACTTATTTTGACCGAAAACTGAACCATAATTGGTATTTGCTCCTTCATACTTAAACTGGTCGGAAGAAAAATATGATTGAGCGTTCATTTCATATACCGGAAGTTACAAAATAAGCATAGCGAGCAGAATTTGAAGGTTTATATGCATAAACCTATTTTGTATTAGACATACATATGTACATACATACTTAGAGTTTTTATATTATTTATATATACATATGTATGTGTGTATATGCTTAAAGAAGAAGGCATACGACCAATGCGCACTGCCAGTTATGATGTATGGATGTAAAACGTGAATGCTGAATTCAAAAATGTTATGTAAGATTCAGCGCACACAGACGTGGAAGACGTTTGCTCGGTATAACAAGAAGAGATTGTAAGAGAAATGCATGGGTAAGAAGTATGACCAAAGTGGCAGATATAGAGGAATGAGCTGGACACAGAACGAGAAGAATGAATGGCAGTTGGACGCGAGAAATACTGGAACGGTATCCGAGAGGATGTGAAAGTAAGCATGCTAGATCGGGTGGACGACGGGCTGATGAATTGAGAAGAATGTGTGGATGTGTCAATTGGATGCGAATTGCTCAAGACAGACAGGTATGGAAGAGGATTGAGCGTTGGTGAACGACTGAAAATTATGATGATGATATATATCAGTGGTTGGGAACCGGCGGCTCCGGAGCCTCATGCGGCTCTTTGTATGAAAACCCGTGGCTCTCGCTGTCATCCAATTGACGCACAATTTACACAAAATTACAATGAATCCTATTTCTATGTACGTACATATACATATATAACTTCATTGCTATAAAAAGTTTTAAATCGTTTTTCAATAATACTTTTCAGTAATAAACTCTTGAACATTAAGAACATATGTATGTATATATAATAGCCCTATTCCGTCTGTATGTGTGTCTGTCTGCTGATAACGCTCGCCGAGGTAAATAATTAAAAAAAACCAGAACGTCGCGCGAGCGGGATTTGAACCCGAGATCACCGATTCGGGACATTTGAGCGCTTACGCTGTGATCCAAACGGAGGTGATGATGGACCTGCTACAATTGAACAATATTAAAATCTCAATAGGCTTGCGACTTTGCTAAATTGTTACGTTGTAGTATGTATTATAAAGCGCCATCTATGCAACAACTATAAAAACTATTAAATTTAATATTATTTTTCAGTACGGGTGATGAGAACGCTCCGTTGATATTCAACAATTTGGATTATACATATTACACTATATGTATTTTGGATTATATATTACACTAGTAATATGTATAATCCAAACTAACCAGTTTTGCAAGATTTTCCCTAATTTGACTCTTCGAAAAAGGTTCCCGACTATATTTATATTAAATAATATAAATATAGAATTCATTGGAATATTGTATATACAGTGAATGAATTCGAGCGAAATTAAATAAACCTTATAGGTATAATAAAAATAAATAAACCCAACTTTGAATATACACAGACACACAGCCAAGTTCCCGTTTCGTGGATGTTGTAAAGGGAATATTCCCGGTAATTAGACTGGAGAAATTCTTTGTGTTAATGTTACCATAAGAGCTGTTGTTGTGCGGCTCAAACTTTCACTCAATGGCGGCAAAGTTTAAAATTTACTTCGTTAATTCGATTTTCAACTTTCGCCGACTAACAAATAAACTCCCAACTATAAACTTTACAATCAACCGCTCTGCATAGTTACACGTGCATATTAAAAAAATAAAACTAAAAATCTTCGCATACCCAATGTGCTCGTTTAGTTAAATTTTATCGTCGCGTTACATTTTTACTCTTTTTTCACACTTTATTTCAGGGACTTCGAACATCCCTTCACGCGCCACAACCTCTCCGAGACATATTTATCGTCGAGTTCCATAATCAACTACCCTTTTTATCTTTTTATCTCTCTGTTTACACGAACCGGTTGTGTGCGAGCTAACCGTGAGATATATTCACGCATTTCGATTATCCAATTCTACGAAAAAATAAACGTGAAAATGCGTAGATCGCACTTTATATCAGATTCAGTATCGCCGTTGGCGCTATACTCACTTGTACGCAGTTCGATGCTTTGCCTAAAGTTATTGTGAAATGAGTCGTCTAGTTCCAAATCCCGATAAGTCCACAATATATAAAAAACGAGGATAAAATATTTTCTGGTTCTAAGAATGTTTTCAAACGATGTCTTATACTTGAATTATTCCAAATACCGCCAAGTGCGCCGTAAAAAAAATATTGAAAATCAGTGTTAGTTCCAAAACTGACAATTGCACTATGATAAAAGCTGATAAAAGCCATATTTAGAAACAAACAACGATAAGTCCATGTTTCTAATCTCAATATTTTGTTTAATATCAACAAAATTAAGTTTAAATGAGTTTAAGCGCCATCACGAAAATAAGTCTGTAGCGGAAAAACCGCGTTTGCGAACAAGTGAGTTTTATGGACTTATCGGGATTTGGAACTAGGCGACTCAAATCCTTATTACGCGTATTTTTATGCGCGCAACAATATTTAATAACGTTTTTACGATGTAAAATTTTTCACTGAGCTGAAAGTGTATCGAGTTGTAAATTTTTGATGTGATTTTATCGATCGAAATTACTCGTAAGCTTTTTATCGCGTCGTAAAATAAACTTTTAAGTGTTAAATTTACGTGCTCTTTAATTTGAACCCGATTGTTTCAATACTTAATTTTTTTTATTGATTATGATGTACATATACGTATGTACGTTTACTTAGTCAATCCTTATATGAGAGTACTGATAGTTGAAAGCAGTCTATTTTATATATGTATGTACATACAGTGGAACCCCGTTGCATCGTTCTCGCTTGTATTGTTTTTTCGCATATATCGCTATTTTTTCATAGTCCCGGCCAAACACCCATAAGAACAGTGTTAAATAATCTCGTTTCCATCGTTCTCCTATATATCGTTATCCTGTATCAATCGTCTAAATATACTTTATCGTATAAGTCGTTTTTCTGCATACATTTTTTTTTTTTTTTTACGGTCCCATGAAAAACGATGCAACGGGGTTCCACTGTACTGATTAAATCTAAAACATGTACATTGGACCAAAAAATACCTAATCAGAACAAATATTTATAAACTTGTGTGTAAAGATAAATATGTTATATACATAATAGGTAGTTAAATTTGATGTCAAAAATACATCCAATTTGAACATATGTCATCATCATCATCTTTTTCAGCCGTTCACCATTCACCGCCTCTCCAATCATCTTCCATTCCTATCTGTCTTGAGCAATCTGACCACACATTCTTCTCAATTCATCAGCCCATCGTCCACTCGGTCTACCTTGCTTTCTTTCACATCCTCTCGGATACCATTTCCAGTATTTCTCGCGTCCATCTGCCATCCATTCTTCTCGCTGTGTATCTACTTTAACTTTTTCACACGTACTCCTATATCTGCCACTTTGGTCATACTTTTTACCCATGTATTCTTCTTACGATCTCTTCTCGGTATACCAAGCTTCTCTGTGTATTCTTGAATTTAGCATCCAAGTTTCACATCCATACGCATTAGTCGTATGCCTTATTTTTAAAGCATAGTGAAATGTTGGATTTAAAAAACTATTTTCATTCTTCGAAAAGCACTCCATTCTAGTTTTATTTCTTCTTCTTTACATCCGGTCATATTCACCAATTGTCCTAGGTATAAATAACTATTAACTATCTCTACAATATGATTATCTACTGTGACTACACTTTTGCGCGCAAAACTCATTAAACATAATTTTAGTTTTATTAAAATTAATTTTTAAACCTACTTTCATACTTTCTGTTAATTTATTTTGAACATATGTACATACAAATAAAAACCACTATTGTGACACCTGCTAAATTTGATCGCCGCATAAAAAACATGTCTGCTACAAATTGCACTCGAAACCGAACACACATCGATCCAACAGCGTCCGATACTATCATAAAATAATAATCAGAAAAAAAAAAAAAAAAAAAAAGTAACCGTTAGAACCAGATCAGACACGGCGACAATGAGCCTGAACGAAAAAGGAAAGAGAGATGTTATCGATTTATCATACATGCGAAACTTCATTTTTCAAACCTTCCCGCTCAAATTGACAGCGGCTTTTTGTCAAATCATCCCGATTTCTAAGGTTGGTTTTTTTTTCGATATGACATTATTTTTTTTTTGACACGCGTCTTCACCGACACGCCATTGTGCGCTCTCGTCGTTATCGCACAGCAGGAGCTGTAAACCTTTTTTCAGCCGAGCACCACTAACCGAATATAAATTTTAATCAAGCGTAAATTTCGCGACGACACCGAAATTCACCCCTATCCGTTATCAACATTAAACGATAAGGCTAAAGCTAAAGGGGAGGGTTGAGGGGGTGGTTTGTGGTTTGTAGTGTGGGTTGGTCTATCCAGGTCCTGAACATCAATCACAGGTTCCGGTCGAGTAACTCTCCCTCCCCAATCCTCCCCTGGAACAACCCCCCCCCTCCCCCTTGAGGGTCGCTTTGTTAGTTTTGAATACATTGATCCTTCAAATCCTGTTGTTTATTCGAATGTCGCTTTGTCGTTTAACCGTTGTTCGCTCGTCCAGTTTGATGGTAATCGATGGCGAAAATTTTTTTTGTGGTTTTGTCCATAGATGTAGAATAACATAGATTGGCCTTAGCGCCCGAAAAAAGGGCATGCAAAAATGCATGCATTTTGTTTGACTTTTTTTTGTGGGACTTCTTTTTTGTGAGACCCCCCGCACCCCCCCGTTGCTTCTGACGCTTTGTCCAGGCAAATTTGTTTGGAATGGCATATTTATGGTATTGTATATCTATGGGTTTTGTCCTATAAGGTTAGAAACTACTAACTTTTACTAGTTTTAGTTGTGATAACGTCAAAATTACAATAGTTCATTGGTTTTTTTTTGGATTGGTTAATTGATTAGCACCTGCGGCACTCGCTTTTACAAAATGAATCCTATTTACATACATAACTTCATGACTATAAACATACAGATGTATGTTTATTATGACCAAAGTGGCAGATATCGCGGAACGTGTGAAAAAGTTGAAGTGGACACATAGCGAGAAGAATGGATTGCAGATGGACGCGAGAAATACTGGAATGGTATGCGAGAGGGTGTGAAATGCGAGTGGATGATGGGCTGATGAATTGAGAAGAATGTGTGGAGTCAAGTGGATGCAGATTACTCAAGACAGGCAGGAATGGAAGAGGATTGGAGAGGTCTTCATCCAGCAGTGGATGGTGAACGGTTGAAAATCATGATAATGATGACTATAAAAAGCTTTAAGATCGTTTTTAAGATTAAACTTTAAAATACTTTTTAGTGTTAAACTGTCGGATATTAAGAAATATGAACGACATTTAATTTAACTTTGAAAATAGTATGTTGCGGCTCCTAAATTTAACCAGGTTTTCCCTCATATGGCTCGAAAAAGGTTTCCGATCACTGGAGTAGCATTAGTATTAATTGCATTAAAACGAAATCCTCTGTGGATTTTGCTATTTCCGGCATTTCTAGACTACATATTAAAAAAAACAACGCGTAAATAAAATCTATAATGTACATGTATTTATTGGGGAGGGGGGGTGATGGTCTCATGTGAGGGTCTTGTAAAGGATGTCCTCAAGGCGGTATATATGTACCTACATACGTATTATGTATGTATATATGAGTCGCCTAGTTCCAAATCCCAATAAGTCCATAACACTCACTTGTTCGCAAACGCGGTTTTTCTGCTACAGACTTATTTGCTCGATGGCGTTTAAACTCATTTAAACTTAATTTTGTTGATATTAAACAAAATATTGAGATTAGAAACATGGACTTATCGTTGTTTGTTTCTAAATATGGCTTTTATCAGCTTTTATCATAGTGCAATTGTCGGTTTTTGGAACTAACACTGATTTTCAATTTTTTTTTACGGCGCAGTTGGCGGTATTTGGAATAATTCAAGTATAAGGCATCGTTTGAAAACATTCTTAGAACCAGAAAATATTTTATCCTCGTTTTTTTATATATTGTGGACTTATCGGGATTTGTCGCGAGCCTATTAAGATATCATATATAGTCAAATTGAGGCAAGCCCGCTATTATCTAGTTTGAATCACAGCGTAAGCGCTTAATGTTTCGAACGTTCTGGTTTTTTTTTTAATTATTTACATTGGCGAGCGTTATCAGCAGACAGACACACACACACACACACAGACAAACAGATGGAATGGGGCTATTATATATATGATTCGCTTAAAAACCAAATCACAAATATAGCATTGGGTAGAATAACGTACCGTCAAATTATTAAAATTCATATGTTATACATGATGTTTCTTTAAACTGTTAAAAGTGAAATCTCAATATCTTTAATTAATAATGACGTCATATATCCGTCTTTTCAGTTTGATACTATGTTTTTGAAGCTTTTACCCTGTTTTTTCACGACTGCACTTCGGATGCACCTCTACCTAATTACATCGCAACTACATACTACAGTGGTATCGTTTGTTCTGTTTTCAGGATGTGAACACGAGTCGGTTTCAGCGCTGAAGCCGCAGCACGCGATCCAAACCAGACAGGTAATCACTCCGCCTACCTTCACCTGCTTTCTCCCTTCTCACTACTAGCAGCCCTCACTTGACGCCACCGCATAAATAACGACCAATTACTGCGAAAGGATTCAAAACACTTATTCCACATCGGATGTTTGTGTATTATTCATTCTTTCCGGAACGTCGCGTATTTATATTTCAGAAATTATTTGGATTTTAAGGGTCGTAACGCACCAGGCAGCCATGGCCGCGCAGCCACAACGATGTTAGAAAATGTATGTGGCTGCCTGTTTGACAACGCACTAGGCAGTCAGGAAACTCTGGCTGCGCAGCCACATGTACGGGCTCCGATACGCAGCAGCCAGACAGACAGCCACTGGCTGCCGCGACCAACACGAGATGTATTTGGCAAAACAAATGTATGTGGCTGCCTATATGATGCACATTTTCAGCCGCTTACCAAATATTTTACAAAAAATTCACTACGCATATTTATTGCGCGCTGGAAACGATCATCATTTCATCATTTTCAGCCGTTCACCATCCACTGCTGGATGAAGGCCTCTCCAATCCTCTTCCATTCCTGTCTGTCTTGAGCAATCTGCATCCACTTGACATTCTTCTCATTTCATGAGCCCATCTTCCACTCGGTCTACCTTGCTTTCTTTCGCATCCTCTCGGATGGACCATTCCAGTCCTTCTCGCGTCCATTGCCGCTTCAACTTTTTCACCCGCACTGCTATACCTGCCACTTTTACCCATGTATTTATTTTGCGATCTCTTCTTGTTATGCCAAGCATACATCTTTCCATGCTTCTCTGTGTGCACTGGATCTTTCGTAGCATTCTTGAATTTAGCGTCCAAGTTTCACATCCATACGTCATAGCTGGCAGTACGCATTGGTCGTACGCCTTCTTTTTTAAACATAGCGGAATGTTGGATTTAAAAACTACGTTCATTCTTCCAAAAGCACTCCACCCTAGTTTCATTCTTCGTTTTATTTTTTCTTCTTTACATCCAGTCATATTCACTTAAATTCATATATATTGGTGTACATGTGTAGGTATAGGTATCTACATACATATAATTAAAAAAAAAAGGTCGTTTGATATTTTTTGAAAATTATCGAGCGCTCCCAATCGTGAAATTTTCCATTTCGAGCACTGGAGGAAACCTACCGTATAGTATATTGTGAAATGTTACGGCACCGAATTTTCCGTTAAATAATCAATAATTTCACATATAAAAGGTTTCCATTGAAAGCTTTGCGAGCAATTGAATTAGTTATCCTCTCATCGCAATGCTTTATTTATTCAGAACGGGAAAAACTTGCCACGAAACAACAACAACAACAACGCACGCGCGCAGACGAAATTAGATAACAAAATTACGTAGCAATCGCGTGTTTGATTATCCCTGGCTAGGCCGGGGAGCGCGTCGTAATGCGAAAACAAATGATATTTTCTTTTGGGGCAATTAAACGTATATGTCTGATGAGGAGAGGGAACGCGTACAACAGCACCGCGCACTTTGGCGACTTTAAATAGCGCACCCGAGTTTTCCGACGATTTTCCGGCTTTCCGGCCGGCTTATTTCCCGGCTATTAGTTTTCATTAATTCGACTCGGGGATTGCGAAAATCTCAACTCTCGGCAATGCGATCGCGATAGGGTAGGGGTGTGTGGAAATATGTGTCTTTGCGAAAAGTTGACAGCGGGCGTGCACAATTTTCTAAGTAATTTAGACAAAACGGTGAACGGAGAGCTTTTGATGAACAAAGCGGTAATTACATTTTGAATCGTTGCTCGGTGTCGCTTAAAGTTCAAATCCCTTTAAGTGAAATGAATGAAATCTTCGCCGGAGAGTGAGCCAACCCCCTCATTTTCCACCCCCCTGCCGATTGGCAGACGTTACCAACTGATGGCCCGCATTTGCTACGACAAAAACAACCATCCCAATTTATTTCTAGTCGCTGCGAGCGAAGTTTCTTAAGGGTTTCGAGTAAATTAACGCACCGAATGATTGCGTTCGTTAAAAGATGGTTCATTTGAAAAATTCTGATAAATTTTTAATTAATATTGGATTGTTTCCAGTCCTGGGGGGGTTTAACTGATTTCAATCACATGAAAAGCTTGATGCAATAATATATGAATAGCGTGCTTCAATATTAATTGCAAATATATTAATTTGATCATAATTTAATTAAAAACATTGTAGGACTGTTTCGGTTCTCCGTCGCAGTAACGATTTGGGAAATTATAAAGTTACTGTGGTATTATTTTGTAAATAAATAAATATTAGTAATTACGGGTCTATGTCACATTGACTAAGGCAGAAAACCAATGTCAGTTTCTTTCTAATAAATACCGGGAGCGCATATCTGATATCAGGTAAAATCTCTTTTTGCGACCTGCGACCTCTTTTCCCTTGCGAACATGTAGGTATGAGTTCAAAACATCTGTTCATCAAAACGTCTAAATACAGATAAAAGTCAGCATGGTGAGCTTTTGAGCTTTTTGTGGTCTTTTTTGGGTCTCCGTCACATTGACTTGAAGGCAGAAGTCCGTTATGAATTTCATTCTGTTTGATAGCGGGAGCGCAGAAATTCTCGTTAGGTTAAATCTCTCAAATGCATCAGTGCGAAAGAGATAACTTCAATGCCATATGAATGAGCGAGACAACAGGTTGGATCCCACCATCGACCAATAAGACTCTGGATCTTTTGGGTGGTTGTTAAACTGTTGTGTATTTTGAATATAAAATCTTATATTCAGATTATATATTATTTTATTATATATATTAAGGATTAAAAATATATCATATTCAGATAAAATATGCCACAATATTTGTCGAGATATTTTAAATAGATTTATATTTCCTATAATATGGTACACTTGTGTAAGCCCGTTGAATATCAACGGAGCGTTCTCATCACCCGTACTAAAAAATAATATTAAATTTAATAGTTTTTATAGTTGTCGCCTATGCAACAATATGTTGCGCCGTCTATGACGCGTTATAACAACAACGTAACAATTTAGCAAAGGCGCGAGCCTATATTATATTCGGCTATATTTAAATAGTCATGGTAGATGGTCAATATAGTCAATATGTCATGGTCATGTGTCAATATGTCATGTCAATGGTCATGGTCAATTTAGATGGCGCGTTACCATACAACAACGTAACAATTTAGCAAAGTCGCGAGCCTATTGAGAATTTATATTGTCAAATTGTAGCAGGCTCGTCATCGCCTCCGTTGGATGAAAGTGTTAGCACGACATCATTCCAACCTGGTGATCACGGGATCAAATCCCACTCGCGCGCGGACGGTTCGTGTCTTTTAATCATTTACCTGGGCGAGCGTTATCAGCAGACAGACAGACAGATTTCGGCTATTATATATATAATGACACCAACGAGAACTAAAAATAGCACATTTTTCCAACGATGATATTGAATTATATATGAGGCCTTATAACAGTTCCTTAATTATTTTAGTAAATATTTGATTGTACACAACTATTATTCGTCGAATGAAAATAAAAAAATCGATAAAATATCATATTAAAATAGGTCAAACTAACATATGGAATGATAACACATGAATACATACGTTATTTTTCCGCTTGTTTTTATCAAAAAGGAGCAAAATTATATCGTGCGAGGTTAACCCAATTTCCCGAGCCGTCACGTGACGTATGGTACATTTTCCCCAGTAAGGTCATATTGTGATCGAATTATCCTTTCTTTATTATTTTACCATTGCTCACACTTCACGCGCACGAGATTATTATTCGAGAAATGGAACAAAACCGTGCTAAAATTATTCTACCGTCGGTAAAAAAAATAAAACAAAACATCAAACGTTAACCTTTTATTATATATATGTACATATGTATATAGAACCTTTTATAAGAAAATAAAACACATTTCTAAGGAGAGAATCTTTCAAGTCACAGTCTATTTATGAAGACTATAAATAATAAAAATGTCGCAAGAACACATAAGGCATGTAACCGATACGACATACCCGAGGAAAAACCATCCTTCAATTTTCCGCCGACTTTTCATTTGTGTTTGTGTTTGCGAAAAGCGTCAACGGGAAAAAATGTGCGGATAAAAAATTACATTTCTCTACGGAACCCGGCTCTATGAGGAATGTCTACTGTGAAAAATCAACATGAAAATTTATAAGACCTTGTGTGAAACTAAAATAAAATTTAAAGAATACTGTGATACTCTTAGGTGGTTCCACGTTGGATTATATTTGATCATTTAATTTAAAACTTTTATTTATTGAGGAAATCCCACAATATTTGACACTTTTTTTAAATAAAAATTTAACTACACAGTTATTCCATTAATTATAACCACTTATAAAAGCATTGTATTGGCTATAGAAAGATTGTCTCGAATGTTTAATTTGAAAGCAGAAAATTTTAGAAAACAAAATCGTCACTGATGCAAATGCAGATGCATTTCACTACCAATTTCAACAACAAATATCTTTTAAATGATAAAACTAAAGACATTGGTTGTAAATACAATTAAATATATAACCTTTTTAGGATAATTGAAATACATCAAAAAATTATTTTTTTCATTATGTGCAAAGTAAATGTAGAAGTTTACAATTTTTTTTAATGCAATATGAAATTGACTTTTAAAAATGTGATTATAATGCATTATTTAATATTGAGATAGCTATTATTACTGATATAGTATACCGTCTGGTTTTAAAAAAAAAAAAATATATATTAAATACGTGTATGTATGTATTATAAATGCTATTTTATTTTATTTTATATATGTGTCTTTACAATGTCACATCAAATATGTACATACATATGTATATCTTCATCACACACAAATCTTTTCAGAAAGACTTAAAAAAAAAAGTAGTAGTAAAACAATAATTATAATAAAAAAAAACCACCGCCTTCACGTAGATTTAATCTATTTTCAAATAAAATTACAATGCCTATAATCACTAATGAAAATGCAAAAATAAGCTTGCTGAGCTTATAAAATTTTGAGTATTCCACTTTTTAATGCGATATAATGTGGTCTTTTGTGTTGTCCCATTATGTAAAACGGTATTACGGTTTATCGATACGAAAATGAAATAAAATAAAATTCGAATTAAAGGCATTAAGCTTTAATAATCACAATATTCCATCGAGACTATTGTTTGAATACTGATATTTTTCCAACCCCCCCAACATTATAATCGCCGATCAATACGTGTACGTAAATTGTACATACCCGAATATTTCAAATTCGCATTGTTGTCCTGTTAGTTGGCGATTTTACGACCGATAAAAAAAAATATTAAATGACCAACCTTCATAAAAAAATTTCCCCTGTTCAATAAATACGAATATCTGCGTCGCGAGGCATTTTCCGAACTTTAACCCATAAATCATCCTTACGATCTGAGACGATTATGCAACGGTATGAAATCATTTTTAGTTGGAGCTACAAACATACATATGTATGTACATAATTATATTGACTCGATATACTTGTATTTTCAACCGCGAGAGAAAAGATTCCCAAACTTAATAATAGAAAATTATTTTTTTGTCTTCAAATTAAAACTCATTTGAAGACAAAAAAAATAACAATTCATGTCCAATGTACATAATTTTCTTACTTCAATTTATATTGAGAATATTCTCAAAGTAATCATCAAACTATTCATTACTTAATATAGAAAGAACCATAGATAAAACATCATTCAGAAATATTGGCTATCTGTATTGTTTTAAATATTAATAAACACTTATTTGCCTTATTGATATCGAGCTTCACTTTTTGACAAAATTTTATCGTTTTTTTACAATGGAGTGTCTTGATAAATGAATACTGGAAATAAAATAGGCACTAAATGTCAAAAAAAGAATTTTGCTGATTTTTAAAGATTTGGATTCCATCTGCCATTTCCAATAATCTTGTGCAAAAAAAATTATTTTAGTTACTATGTACATACATACATATGCTTGAAGATCGCGTTGAGTGTAAATTCGTAAGCTTTAATTTTAAAATACGCAGTAAATAAGTGACAGGTGCCAATTGTATGACAATGGCTAACGACGGGTGTCAATCTACGTGCTTTAGGTTCACTATAAAGCGAAAACCTGGTGTTAAAAAGTGTTCATTTTGCCATTTCAGTTCATTTTTAAAAATAAATAGGTATTCATAGTGAGTTTTAATTTTATTTAGAAAAATGCGAATAATTCTATATCAAGTTTTTGGCACTTGGTGCCTATTATATATATAATAGCCGAAATCCGTCTGTCTGTCTGTCTGCTGATAACGCTCGCTGAGGAAAAATTATTAAAAAACCACCAGAACGAGTGGGGGATCGAACCCACGACCGCAAGCTCGAGAGTCATCATGCTAACGCTATACTCTATCACCCTTGGTCGGTTTAGTCCTTTTTTTTTTTAAACATATCGTGACTCGGCTTTACCTACAAAAGGGATCGTGATTCTGCTAATAATACATAGATGGCACTATAGAAACTATCATTTTTTTTTTTTTTTTGATTTTTACAAAATCACTTACAAAATTATAATTATTATATACATACATATATAATAATTATTTTTAATAAAGTTTTTTCGATCAATTAGTGGGTATCTCTATTAAAAAAGCGTTTTACGATATTTAAAATTCAGCGTGCGTTGACATTCAACGGGCTTACACTAGTTTTATTATATATCCAGTATTCGAATGTACTCGACGATAGCGCTGTTCGACACGAGAAATGTTTCCGATACGAGATATAACTTTTCTTATAGATCTATGCCCAGTGAACACGAATCTGGTAATAAAAATGTTGATTGGCTCGAGATTCGGAGATATGTATATGTATGTGTTTTTTAAATCACGCGATTTTTCTATTTCTTGGTGTTATTCGTTCGATGTCTCAAAATTAGTCAATTTTTTGTTCAAAATGAATATTGAAATCTATAGTCGGGTATTTTATCTTTCATTTGTAGTACTTTTCAGCTTTCAGATCTCTCTAAGTAGTCGTCCAGTTCAAATCAAAAGTCAAAAGTATGTATTTTCACTTGGTATTTTTTCCCACTGTTAATACTATTTTATATTGAGTATTTTCTATTGAAACACGTTTATTGGGATAATGTTCTGGCCTCACTATTTTTTTTTTTTTTGTTTAAAAGGGTTAATTGGAAGTGTGCTGAACAAACTAAAAAGTCTTCTAACACCAAGAAATAGAAAAATCGCGTGATTTAAAAAACACATATATCTCCGAATCTCGAGCCAATCAACATGTTTTATTACCAGATTCGTGTTCACTGGGCATAGATCTATAAGAAAAGTCATATCTCGTCTCGGAAACATTTTAAAAGTCGTCATTTGTCGAACAGTGTATTTTTCCGTTGCTTTCTTTTGTCTCGTCTTATAACCGTCTCAACAACTAAGTTAAATAAATTGGCTTATTATAACGGAAAACGGCTGATCTATATTTAATTATATGAAAATACGATAGCAACAGTTGGAAACCGTCGAGAAAATCTTTCGACCGTATTAGGATTCGTTCGATCTAACTGTCACTTTAAATCGGTGACTTTTTACAATGTACTGTAGTGAAATTATACCTATCGTGATGATTTTTTTTCCCCTATTTTTCACACCTATGTTTCATTTGCATATTGAGAAGGCAGGGGTGTCAAAAACGAAAATATCTCTATTGACGACGAGTCTGGTGGTGCTGATGTCGATTTATGGTGATCGTTATGGTAAACGTTTAGCTGACTTCGGCGCTTATGGTAATGTTATGGTCTGAGGAGTCTGAGGACTCCATGGCCACAATTTTACGGGGTATAATGCCGCACTTTTACGGCCATGGAAAAAGGTTTTATGCGAACTTAATCGTTCAGCAATCTTCCGCCACTTGATATACACACACGCCCATCGATCCAGTCTCAAATGCAAAAGCTTTACGTTTTCATTTGCCCGAAAGCTTTCCCCTGAAAAAGGAAAAAAAAAAAACATTAATTTATATCCAATACGCTTCTTAAACACTTCCTGTATAAACACAAACAAGTGCCTACAAGTTATTGCATATGCAATCAATGTATTGTTATCAAACTGAAAAATTTGACTTCGTTTGCTTTTTTGTCTCAATGAATGAATATACGAGGTCTTTATTGCATTTCATCATTTTTCAAACATAAAAGCAAGTAGCTATAAATAGTCGGAAGACACTCGGATGCTACATCTATCTATCTATATATATATATATATAAATCAATGTCTGTCTGTCTGTTTGTCTGTCTTTTTCTTATAGGCTCCTAAACCACTCGACCGATCGCGATGAAACTTTCAGGACTTATTGTGATCATGCCGGGGATGGTTACTGTGAAAAAAAATCGGGATAAAACGGGAACGGGCCTGCTCACGCGTCAGATAACGTACTAGGAACGGGAACGGGATCGGGATCGGGACCGGGATCGGGAACGGGATCGGGAGCAGGAACGGGATCTGGAACGGGAACGGGAACAGGACCGGGAACGGGCCTGCTTACGCGTAAGATAACGTACTAGGAACGGGAACGGGAACGGGATCGGGAACGGGAACGGGATCTGGAACGGGAACGGGAACGGGATCGGGCATTGCAACGCATGCCGGGTCAGCTAGTATAACATAAATTGTACCACATTCAATCATTCGAACAATAAATTATAATTTTATAAACATATTCTTAGACAAATGATATCAATGATAATTTTCAGTTTAATAAAATTGATTGCAATAGCATGAAAATAAATCTCATCAGAAATGGCGCAATACAGTCAAAGTATCACCGAATATCTTCGTGCTTATTTTTTACCATTTATTTGAAGCGACTTAAATATACGTATTTTACATTATTGTGGCACAACCACCTCTAAACGCGACTTCAAATCATCCACAGCTCAAATTTGTACGTTTAGACAAAAATAAAAATTATTAACATGGAGAACCAATCTTTATTAATACAAAACTGGCCAACAAAGACATAAAAATCCGAAAAAAAAAAATATTTTTGTCTTTTAAAATTCGCTAAACAATTACATAGTTTTATAAGTTTTTTAAATATCACAATTGATAGCAAAAACATCTGAATATTGCTACCAATACTCATTTTGAACACAGAAGTAATAAATTTTGAGTTATAGACTGCAAAAGTCAAAAAAATGGAAACATCATTCATTTTTTTAAACACCAACCAACAAATTTTATTATAATATTAGGATTTAGTGGGTCAAACTTAATAAAGATTGACTAGTCTCCGCTTTGGTAGTTTTTAACAATAACACTGAGCAACAAAAAAAATACCCAGAGCGGAGATTAGTCAATCTTTACTAAGTTTGACCCACTGAATTCGAATCCGATAATAATTTTTGTTGAAATACTCTCTTTTATGAGATATTCGCGATTTAAAAAATGTAAAAAAACGTCTTCGTCTCTCTCTACGTCGTCTTCTTCCGCCGAGAGCATCTGATAATGTAATTTAAAATCATTTTCCGCTCGAATTAGGACGTTTAACGTGGTGAAATAAAACATTCTCTAAAAAAACGCCAAATAACACGGAGAAAAAATTTGTAAAAAAAATATATATTTTTGACTTTAAAAATTCGTTAGATAATTAATTATAAGTATTTCAAAGCAATAAAAAATCACAATCAATAGGAACAATATCTATTTATTTCAATACTCACTTTGATTACAGCAATACTATGTATATTTTGAGTTATACCCTGCAAAAGCCAAAAAAATGGATATTTTTTACATTTTTTAAATCGCGAATATCTCATAAACGAGAGCATTTCAACAAAAATCATTATCGGATTCAAATTTAGTGGGTTAAATTCAGTAAATACTAACTAATCTGCGCTCTGGGTTTTAAAAAACGTGATTTTTTGTTGCTCAGTGTAATTGATATAATAAAAAATTACAGGAAATTAAAATACATTTATTGAAATCGATTGTACAAAAGTTCTGCTTAAATATAATCAAATTTATTTAACGTTGTCATATTGACATTTGGAGTATCTAAAAAAAATGTATTTAACCGAGTCCAAATAAGCTTATGATTAAGTGTTCAAAGCCGTTTATGGCTGCCTGAAAAAACAACCACTCCACTTTTTTAAGTACCAGCGAACTTTTCGTGACGTTCTCCAGCTTTTGAAGTGTTCACACATACGAGTACAGTGGAAACTGGAAACGGTACACGTCACAGTATACACACAAGCGAGCCAAGTTGCATAATTAAGGGCATTTAAGCGAGAACGTAATGTGGGATAACAAACTGCCGGGAATTAGCGGCAGACAAGAAGCAAGGAATGGGCGTTGCTGACTCCATCTCCAGGTCTTGGTCTCGAAGGTTCACCCTTTCTCTCTTCTTGGACTCTATCGGCCAACCACTACTGAATAATTCCATTTCAAATATAAATAAAAGGAGTTTCTCCTACGTCCTCTTTTCTTCGTTGGGGTGCAGAGACTGCTTTACTTATTCACACTAGTTATCCAAGAGCGTTAAGTAATCGCTGGGTATCGGTGCTAGGGGGATAAAAAATAAGGTATGGAACGATCTATTCAGATAACTTAAGTCTCAGAGTATTGGTTAGTTCAGTGGTCGGGAACCTTTTTCGAGCTAAGAGTCAAATTGGGGAAAACCTTGCAAAATTGATAAGTTTGGGAGCCGCAATATATTATTTTCGAATTATTGTATGTATTCAAAAAAACTGCCACTTATGACGTATGGATGTGAAACTTGGATGCTAAATTCAAGAACGCTACGTAAGATCCAGTGCATACGGAAAACCACGGAAAGATGTATGCATGGTATAACAAGAAGTGATCGTAAGAGGAATACATGGGTAAAAAGTATGACCAAAGTGGCAGATATAGCAGAACGTGTGGACACATAGCGAGAAGAATGGATGGCAGATGGACGCGAGAAATACTGGAATGGTATCCGAGAGGATGTGAAAGAAAGCAAGGTATAGGGAGTGGAAGATGGTCTGATGAATTGAGAAGAATGTGTGATGGATTGTTTAAGACAGACAGGAATGGAAAAGGATTGGAAAGGCCTTCATCCAGCAGTGGGTGGTGAACGTCTGAAAATGATGATATTCAAAATTAAATGTTACTCATTCATCATTAATGAAATAAGTTATCTTCGTGATATTTCTTAACGTACGACAGTTTATTACTAAAAAGTATTGTTAAGTTTAATTTGAAAAACGATCTTATAGTATTTTATGTGTAAATTGTGTGTCAACATTTTGTATTTCAAAACGTTGCATGAGAGCGAGAGCCGCAGGTTTTCATACAAAGAGCCGCATGCGGCTCCGGAGCCGCCGGTTACCGACCACTGGGTTAGTTGAATAGCGGACACAATATTACATGAAACTCATAGTAGACTTCAACTTGCGAATAAAGATTCGAATAATACATTAATTAATTAATAATAATACATTCTAATGGCTTCAACTGTACCTAATAGTTCTTGACAAAATTTGGATATTATTAAATCAAAACTATCCCAATGTTAGAATTTGGCAATTTATCTAACTTAATTGTTAAATGATTCTACAAAATTGGTACTTTACTGTAAAAAGTTGTCAAATTTACAACTACAACATAAGTACATTGCAATTATTAAATACAAAATCAGCTAGTTTACTGATTGATTGGTTCTTAATTTAAGCAAGGCATCTAAATCAGTGGTCGGGTACCGGCGGCTCCGGAGCCGCATGCGGCTGTTTGTATGAAAACCTGCGGCTCTCGCTGTCATACAACGTTTTGCGTATAACACAAATGTTGACACACAATTTACACAAGATCAAAATGAATCCCATTTCTATAACTTCATTGTTATTTTCATATTAAATGAACGTTAAGAAATATGACGATAACAACTTATTTCTTACGGCTATCCATTTCATTAATGAATAATGAGTAAAATTTAATATAATTCGAAAATAATATGTAGCGGCTCCCAAACTTACCTATTTTGCAAGGGCTTTTGCTAATTTGGCTGTTAGCTCGAAAAAGGTTCCCGACCCCTGATCTAAATGATTCGAAATATGAGTCGCCTAGTTCCAAATCCCGATAAGTCCATAAAACTCACTTGTTCGCAAACGCGGTTTTTCTGCTACAGACTTATTTGCTTGATGGCGTTTAAACTCATTTAAACTTAATTTTTATGATATTAAATAAAATATTGAGATTAGAAACATGGACTTATCGTTGTTTGTTTCTAAATATGGCTTTTATCAGCTTTAATCATAGTGCAATTGTCAGTTTTTGGAACTAACACTGATTTTCAATATTTTTTTACGGCGCACTTGACGGTATTTGTAATAATTCAAGTATAAGGCATCGTTTGAAAACATTCTTAGAACCAGAAAATATTTTATCCTCGTTTTTTACATATTGTGGACTTATCGGGATTTGGAACTAGGCGACTCATATTTTCTTAGCCAGTAAAGAGAGTGAATGCATTTTAATTTAAAATAAGCGAATATTCACCTAGTAAAATGAAGACAGTTACATTTGACAATAATAATCGAAAGTAACCGTTGAACATAAATTCAAGTTAAACATTGTAAATGATTGTACATATAATATGTCGATTATTGCAACAAAATATGAATTACCTTGGAATCAAATGCATCAAGTCGAAAATTTTGAGGCGTCTTATACCATAATTTTCTTCGGAAAATGTAATTAATTTTCCATCTTATCAATCTTTCAAATTACTATTTAGTCAACAGTGAAAATAAATCATAAAATCACCACAGCGTAATGTATGTATTATAATAGTCGATTTTGAAATTAACGGTTTACGCGTACGTTACGCAATTAGTGCGGTTCGCAAAGCATCCGTTTACCAGTGATTTAAACTGATTACATCAGCATCTACGTACGTAGGTATGTTTCTTGTTGTGTTGGATGAAACCTACTACGTTAATTTCGCAAATTGGTATTGATGTTCAGCACCACGGTGATGCGTCCAATATTGATGCCGTAATGACCGGCCAGTCGGCCGTAATTAATTATTAAACCACAGTCTCGTGATCAAACACTCGGACATTGTACGATCGTAACACATGTGTATATTAATCATATATATAATAGCCCTGGTCCGTCTGTCTGTGTGTGTGTGTGTGTGTGTGTGTGTGTCTGTCTGCTGATAACGCTCGCCCCGGTAGATAATTAAAAAACCAGAACGTCGCGCGTGTGGGATTTGAACCCGGTATCACCAGTTCGGGACAGTGAGCGCTTACGCTGTGATCCAAACTAGATAATAACGGGCCCGCTTCAATTTGACTATATAATATCTTAATAGGCTCGCAACTTTGCTAAATTGTTACGCGTTGTAGTATAACGCGCCATCTATGCAAAAATTACATATAAAAACTATTAAATTTAATATTATTTTTCAGTACGGGTGATTATTTTGCATATTGTATGTAACAATCAAATAATGGATAAAGTAAATCGTGTGCTTTCAATAAAATTAACATCGTGCCAACTCTTCTATCTATGTATGTATGTATGTATGTATGTACACCAATGGTCGGGAAACGGCGGCTCCGGAGCCTCGTGCGGTTCTTTGTATCTAAACCTGCAGCTCTCTCTGACATCCAAATGTTGATACACAATTTACACAAGATCAAAATTAATCCCAATTCCACAACGTCATGGTTATGAAATGCTTTAAGATTAAACTGTATAATACTTTTTAGTAATAAACTCTCGAACGTTGTGAAATATCACTAGGATAACTTATTTCTCACATTTCATTGATGATTAATGTGTAACATTTAATTTAATTTTAAATATATCATCATTTTCAGAAGTTCACCATCCACTGCTGGATGAAGGCCTCTCAATCCTCTTCCATTCCTGTCTGTCTTGAGCAATCTCCATCCAGTTAACTCCACACATTATTCTCAATTCATCAGCCCATCCTTTAAATATATATAATTCGAAAATAATATGTTGCGGCTCCCAAACTTACCAATTTTGCAAAGAAAAAGGTTCCAGACCACTAATTTACACTTTAATTAGTCTGGAAGATGTGAACGCAACTCACCATGTATTTTATTTGTTGTATTTATATACATATACATATGTATGTATGTAGTTTTGGTCAGTTTATCTAATTCGATTTGAATTTTGCATTTTCTGTCCATTGTGTGCCGTTCGATGTTATCTTTTCCAGTATTCGCTCGCATATAAATGTGTATTAATTAGCTCATTAGCATCAATTTGACATATATCACAGTATAATTGTGCGTTCGCATGATGTGTGTATAATAAATATGGAGCGCGTATCACTTTCGCAAATTAAATAGTTGAACAGTGAACATATTATTTCCTAAAGAATTCTTATAAAACGTAAAAAATCGCTTACTCATATTTGCATAATTCAAATTTTAATGTTGTACGTATTTTGTAATGTGTATAAAATCAAAGCTTTGACACTATTTGTATGGAGCGGTCAAAGAAAACTATGGAAAATCATATGTATGAAAATTTTCCATAAAATCGTAAATAATTTAAATTATACATTTATCGTTAGAAACTGCTCGCGTACTTTTTCAACCACAAACAAATTAAATAACAATCATCCAATTAGCAATTTTGCGTACAATTATTTTTAAACGGATCACGCAACCCGGACATTAAAATCTCCGAGTATAAACTTTGCTTCGATATAATTACTGTATTATGAACAATTAAATTTTAAGTCGCGTGATAAATGAACAATCCTATAATTTACGTACGGCACACTTTTGAAATTCCGAGCAACGCCCAGTACTTAAAAAGAAACACACACACAAACAAACATGTCAACTAAACCAGCGGTCGCCAACCTTTCAGACCTCATGGACCACTAAACTCTCGAATCTCGAATCTCGAATCCCGCGGACCACTACCATGATTTTTTCCATAAAAATAACATTCTATGAAATGGTAGTTACACTTGTGTTTGCACTCCAAGTTATTTGCAAAAAGTTGGATATTATATATATAATAGCCAAAATCCGTCTGTCTGTCTGTCTGCTGATAACGCTCGCTGAGGAAATACATATGTATATGTACATATGTACATAAATGATGACCACCCGATGACACTGTCGACGGGCATTGACTAGTCACCTTACAATGATAGAAAAATTACAATAAATATACAATATATTCATTATACATAATGCCAATTATGACGTATGGATGTGAAACTTGCGGATGCTAAATTCAAGAATGCTACGTAAGATCCAGTGTACACAGAGAAGCATTGAACGATGTATGTACAAGAAGAGATCGTAAGAGGAATACATGGGCAAGAAGTATGACAAAGCGAAACGTGTGAAAAACGTGGCTGGGATACATAGCGAGAAGAATGGATGGCAGATGGATGCGAGAAATACAGGAATGGTATCCGAGAGGATGTGAAAGAAAGCAAGGTAGACCGAGTGCAAGATGGGCTGATGAATTGAGAAGAATGGGTGTGGTCAAGTGGATGCAGATTGCTCGAGACAGACGGAAATGGATTGGAGAGGCCTTTATCCAACAGTGGATAGTGAACGGCTGAATATAATGATGATTATGAAAAATGCAGACCACTAGTTGGCGACCGCTGATCTAAACTACATAACAATTTACTTTTACTACGACTTATATGTATGTACATATGAGTCGCCTAGTTCCAAATCCAGATAAGTCCA
This sequence comes from Parapsyche elsis, assembly GCA_022651745.1. Classification (NCBI taxonomy): domain Eukaryota; kingdom Metazoa; phylum Arthropoda; class Insecta; order Trichoptera; family Hydropsychidae; genus Parapsyche; species Parapsyche elsis. The sequence goes on from JAGVSN010000045.1 coordinate 1,155,828, forward strand.
CAATATATACATACATAAAAAACGAGGATAAAATATTTTCTGGTTTTAAGAATGTTTTCAAACGATGCCTTATACTTGAATTATTCCAAATACAAAAAATATTGAAAATCAGTGTTAGTTCCAAAAACCGACAATTGCACTATGATAAAAGCCATATTTAGAAACAAACAACGATAAGTCCATGTTTCTAATCTCAATATTTTGTTTAATATCAACAAAATTAAGTTTAAACACCGTCAAGCAAATAAGTCTGTAGCAGAAAAACCGCGTTTGCGAACAAGTGACTTTTCATCTTTATAAAAACTTTCAGTACCTTTTTGGATATAGGGTAGTTCCACGTGAAGGATACAATTTTAGTTGAAATTTTGTTAAAGGTTGGTGTCTAACAGGGTTCATTCTTTAAATTATCCTAGAATTGTCTCCCAATCACAGCATATCGCATCGGTTTAGGATAGTTAGCGATAGGGGATGAGTGCATGATATTATTAAAAATTTACCAAGGTGAATTAGTGAACCGAGAGTTGAGTAGAACCCAGAAATACTACACCATCATCTAGCTATTGAATGCCACATTTAGTTGGGGCCATGTAACGACGGGTTCGCGTGACTCAAATTTTCCGCTTTTTGTTTCGTATGAACGGGTTTTTCCTCGCTCGCTTTTCCTCGAGAATTTTCTCCACAGCTCTGAATTTTCCACGCCCTCGGAGCAAAATAAAGCGGCAGGTCTTGGAAAAACGACGACATCGTGTTCTCGCATTACTGTGAAAAATACAAAATAGTCGCTGGAAATATTAGCACACTACGGTCGAATGACGTTGAAAGCACGATCGTATGTACAAGGAAATGGGAAAAATAGATTCAGCATGAGAAGCATGCTTTTACGTATACGACGTGGATTATAACCAGTGTCAGTCGTCGGAAACCCTTTTATATTTGAGCTAAATCAAGAAAAAGGCCGCAACATTTAGTCAATCTTTACTAAGTTTGACCCACTGAATCTGAATATGATAATGAAACGCCTGACGCCACAATCACCTCTAAACGCGACTTCAAATCATCTACAGCTCAAATTTGTACGTTTAGACAAAAACAAAAAATACTGACATAAATAATTAATCCATATAAATGCATTAAAATAAAAAAAATAGGTCAGCGTAATGCATAATAGTACTGGAAGAAAATCTGACAGAAAAAGAAAAATTTTTGACTTTTAAAATTTGCAAGACGATTACGTATAAGTATTTTTAAACATTCAAATATTACAAATAATAGAAAAAACATCTGATTATTGCTTCCAATACTCATTTTGAATATAAAAGTACTAAATTTTGAGTTACAGACTGCAAAGGTCAAAAAAATGGAAAAATTTGTCCATTTTTTAAACGCTCATATCTCATAAACGAGAGCTAATCAACAAATTTCATTATCATATTTGGATTTAGTGGGTTAGAATTAATAATAATTTTTAGGTCTCCGTTCCGGTAACTCAAAAACGTAATTTTTTTTTTTTGTTATCATTCGGATTATATATTTAAAATTAAAATATTTGCTAAGAAAATAGTTATCCTCGAGATATATGTACATATGTATATGTACAATATAAAGTTTAGTCCAGAAAACGATTTTAATGCTTTTTAAGGCCATGGTGGTTATATGAAGTATGGAAAAAGATAAAATTTGTAAAATTTATGTTTCGGAATATTTATTTTATTTAACACAAAACGTTCGATGACAATGAAAGTCGCAGATGTTCATACAAAGAGCCGCATGTGACTCCAAAGCCGCAGGTTCCCAACCGCTGAATTATATGTACCTATATACAATGTATGTAGATAGTGAATAGGTGAATGTATTATATGATAAATCTTAAACAAACGGACATCTTTTTAAGGTATTTTCTTGTAGGTGTCATACAAAGTGTCACTTTTCTTAAATGTCCTCCTGCCCCGGAATCACCATATACCTGATTCAATGAAATAATCTTATAAAATCTCTAAAAGTCAATAAAAATGATATCTTAAAAGTGAGCTTTTATAAAATGATACCTACATACATACATATATTACAATAAAGTAAATTCAAGGCAAACGGAAATGTTGCAACGCATTTTCAATCGCAATCAATTTCGTAAAAGTATAGTTTTGATATACATATCTAGTATTTTACATAAAACTCGTGTCATTTTTAAGTTGTTTGAATTTTTGAAGAATTTTTAGCATACACGTATCTATACCTACTTTATTACATACGTATGTAATAAAAAAGTTATTCAAATTTCGTAAATGGCATGCACACAACGAGTTTTTCTTACATAAGTGGTGCATTTATTGTTGTTCATGTTCTGTACGCTCCCATGACAAGTGGTTTTCTCTCTCGCCATGTGCGGTGATAGTAAATTATATTAAAGTCGTGTTTTATAACTTGAGAACGTGAACTGCATACATAGTGCATGCATGCCCATTATGCGACGTTTTCTACTTACTATACAACTGTAATTGAAAATTAGCTTGTGCCGGAAAAGCTTTTCCACTTTACCAAAGGTCGTGTCAATAATAATCCTTATTGAATTTTTTTTTTCGTTATTAATTTTGCGAGCTATTTTTTTTAAATACGTGGTAGATACATACATACATTTAACCGTCAAATAGACTAAATCGAGACAAATTACTCATGCAGATAATGTATTCAATAATTTCAAGTTAGACCGAATAGACCACATTACGCATTTAAAGTGGCTGCAACTGTTGATATGTGAAATAAAATAAAACAATACAATCTCTCTCACGTATATATGTACATATGTATATGGATTAATAAATATGATAAATTGTATTCTCTTTAAATTATTTCGTTTTGCACTACTATGTAATCTATATAAACTTTCTGATGTTGAATGTCATTTTAAAAGCTTTTCAGGAGCGCTTGGCTTATTTATTGAAGTAAAATAAGTGAATATTCTGACGTATTTTGTAGCTAAAATTAAATGAGCTAAAATAACTTCCCATAACATGCCTTCATTTTGTAGTATGAGCCATGAATCTTTATAGAACAACGGTCAGGAACCGGCAGCTACAGAGCCGCATGCGGCTCTTTATATGAAAACCTGCGGCTCTCGCTGTCATCCAAAGTTTTACCTGACACACTTTTTACACAAAATCAAAATTAATCCTATTTTCATAACTTCATGTCCATAAAAAGCTTTTTCAGGTTAAACTTTATAATACTTTCTAGTAATAAGCTTTCAGACATTAAGAAATATCATCAAGATAACTTTTTCCTTACAGCTATCCATTTCATAAATGAGCAACATTTAATTTTGAATATCATCATCATCATTTTCAGCCATTCACCATCCAGTGCTGGATCAAGGCCTCTCCAATTCTCTTTCATTACTGTCTGTCTTGAGCAATCTGCAACCACTTGACTCCACACATTCTTCTCAATTCATCAGCCCATCTTCCACTCGGTCTACCTTGCTTTCTTTCACATCCTCTCAGATACTATTCCAGTATTTCTAGCGTCCATCTGCCATCCATTCTTCTCGCTGTGTCCAGCCCATTGCTATATCTGCCACTTTGGTCATACTTCTCACCCATGCATTCCTCTTACGATCTCTTCTTGTTATACCAAGCGTACATCTTTCAATGCTTCTCTGTGCGCACTGGATCTTACGTAGCATTATTGAATTTAGCATCCAAGTTTTACATCCATACGTCATAACTGGCAGTTTTCATAGTGAATAGTTTATAATATATCGTTTATTAATTATAATTTTACTATCATTACAAGGTAATATCCAACTTTTTGCAAATAACTTAGTGTGCAAATACAAGTGTATTTACCATTTCATCATTTTCAGCCGTTCACCATCCACTGCAGGATGAAAGCCTCTCCAATCCTTTTCCATTCCTGTCTGTCTTGAACAATCTGCATCCACTTGACACCACACATTCTTCTCAATTCATCAGCCCGTGTTCCACTCGCGTGGATTTTTGTTTATTAATTTTCGCGTCCATCTGCCATCCATTCATCTCGCTACGTGTCCAGCCACTTTGGTCATACTTCTTACCCATGTATTCCTCTTACGATCTCTTCTTGTTATTCTTGAATTTAATAAGTTTCACATCCAGACGTCATAACTGGCGGGATGTTGAATTTAAAACTGTGTTTATTCTTCCAAAAGCGCTCCATACCAGTTTCATTCTTCGTTGTATCACATATAATCTAAAAAAAATGTGTTCCGCCTCCCAAACTTAACCAATTTTGCAAGGTTTTCCCTAATTTGCTACAATTGCCACTGTTATAGAACATCAGAGCTCGTGGAATGGGACTGGTTTTTGCAACCAATCCTTGTCGTTCATTGAATATTATCGTTGAGTTTCATCATCATCATTTTCAGCCGTTTACCATCCACTGCTGGATCCAATCCTTTTCCATTCCTGTCTGTCTTGAGCAATCTGCATCCACTTGACTCCACACATTCTTCTCAATTCATCAGCCCATCTTCCACTCAGTCTACCGTGCTTTCTTTCACATCTTCTCGGATACCATTCCAGCACTTCTCGCGTCCATCTGCCAACCATTCTTCTCGCTATGTGTCCAGCCCATTGCCACTTCAACTTTTTCACACGTACTGCTATATGTGCCACTTTGGTCATACTTCTTACCCATGTATTTCTTTGTTATGCCAAGCATACATCTTTCCATGCTTCTCTGTGTGCACTGGATCTTGCGTAGCATTCTTAAATTTAGCGACCAAGTTTCACATACATACGTCATAACTGGCAGTACGCATTGGTCGTACGCCTTTTTTTTTAAGCACGTTGTGTTTGTCCTGATGTTCAAACTGACGAATTACCAATGTCGACGTAAGAGCTCCAATACACGCTTAGATTACAAGTTTCGCTTGTGTAATTCAATTCTGCACCTAGTGCACACGTTTCACACCGTATTATTTAAAGAGTGTCGCGCACAAAATCCAGCATGAAAATACAAGATTAAAATCGAGAGTCGCATTACATAGCACATTGTACATACATACAATCGCATTTTGCGCTTTATTTAGTCGTGTCTTGTGGCAGTCGCCGCTGTAGCTGCCATTACGTATGCAAAATGGGTTCTGGAAATAAAGCCGTCGGCAACAGGAAAGAAAGCCGAGACCTCTGGAGCAGAGGTCTCGCCGAATTTCGGACGATTAGGATGCGAAGTGATTTAGTTAAACACAGCGGAAGGGCAAGGGTTCATCCCTGGAGCAATTTGTCCGCGTATGGAGTATGTACGAGGTAGGTATATATGTATGTATGTATGTATTTACACACATAGGGGGGGCACCGTTAGTTCGGATGGTGTCTAACGCGTTTAAGAAGGTCCCCCATGTCGTTCTCCACTTTTGGGTTTTAGCGTAATCAAGTTTTATTCGGACTCATTACGGATTCGAGTCACTGCGAACGTGTATGGGGGGACGAGTGTGTTGCCACACGGGGAATACTAACGATAATTTCATACGCGCGAGCTTTTTACGAGAACGTTTTCACGCAATCAAAGCTACCTTTTTTTTCACCTCTCTATATCTCTGTATGTATATGTGTATGTGTGTGTTTCCCTTTCAGAATGCGAATTCGAAAAAGGGCACGCCTGTTGAGAGGATTTCGGCCGATTGTCGTGCATGTAAATATTTTTTAGTCACTCGCTCGGGAGATACGCTCCAACGGTGGGGATGTTGAAAGCTCACTTAGTACGCCTTTAAACCTGAAAAGCTTCATACTTATATATTATACATATATATAATTTTCAGCCGTTCACCATCCACTGCTGGATGAAGGCCTCTCCAATCCACTTCCATGCCTGTCTGTCTTGAGCAATCTGCATCCACTTGACTCCACACATTCTTATATCATCTCGTTATGCCAAGCGTACGTCTTTCTTTCTGTGTGCACTGGATCTTTCGTAGCATTCTTGGATTAAGCGTCTGTCTTGAGCAATCTAACTCTGAGATGATTTTTATTGGTTTTTCTCCTAAGAGAAACAATGTACATTTCAAAGCTATGCATGACGAATAATGTTCGATAGATTTATTTATTAAAGAAAACTAAACTAACTTCAAGGATTCAAAGACCCATTCATCATCATCAGCTGTTCACCATTCACTGCTGGGTGAAAGCCTCTCCAATCATCTTTCATTCCTTTCTGTCTTGAGCAATCTAACTCCACACATTCTTCTCAGTTCATCAGCCCATCGTCCACTCGGTTTACATTGCTTTCTTTCACATCCTTTCGGATACCATTGCAATATTTCTCGCATCCATTCTTCTCGCTGTGTCCACTCGAACTTTTTCACACGTACTGCTATATGTGCCACTTTGGTCATACTTCTTACCCATGTATTCCTCTTAAAATCTTTTCTTGTTATACCAAGCATATGTACAACTTACCGTGCTTCTCTGTCTGCACTGGATCTTACGTAGCATCCAAGTATCACATCCATACGTCATAACTGGTAGTACGCCTTCTTTTTTAAGCATAGCGGAATGTTGGATTTAAAAACTATGTTCATTCTTTCAAAAGCACTCCATCCTAGTTTCATTCTTCGTTTTATTTATTCTTATAGGTATATATCCCTAGGTATAGATACCTATCAATTATCTCTACAATGTGATTATCTAGTGCAGTGGTCGTCAACCTTTTTGGAGCCCGGAGCCAAATCAGTGAAAAATCCAAAAAATGGCAAATTTTCGGAGCCGGCCCCATATTGTTTAATAAAAAAAAAATATATACATATACGGATTTTAATGTTATTTTTAAAAGCTAATGCGACTTTTAAACTGGTACATTTTCGGACAATTAACATAAATTCGGAACGCGATTTTTTGTTGCTCAGTGTTATTCGAACGTCAGGAAGCTTGCATTTGGCGTCGCGACGCTTTTTGGTACCACATACAATTTTATTGTGAAAAATTTTTTTCTTCGATGAAATTTGTGAAAAATTCGTACCATAATCAATTAAGTCGCGAAAGATTTAATGCACCGATGCAATCGAAGAACACTAAATACGTTCCGAATTTATGTAAATTGTCCGAAAATGTACCAGTTCTAAAGTCGAAAAACACGTTTCTATCCCGAATTCACTCACTTTTCACAAATTTAAATTTCGAAAACACAATACGTGTGCAAACTGAACTGTTCCCGTTCGAACTGCGAAATAAACTTAATCTCAATGGTAATATTCGAAATAAGAAATAATATTCTCACTTTTTATACATAATATAATTTTACTCATAAAACAGTAACATAGCTTCACGATTTTATGACTCAATTTGTCATAGTTTGGTTTTATGTTTTATCTGGATCCATATTAAAGGAAGGCAAGTACATATGTAAAAAAAAAAGCAACGTAACTAATTTGGTTGACGCGAGTCAATTCAGGGTCAAAAAAATCTAATTTACAATTTATTTATTTTATTTTACGAAAAGTGTTGGATTATAAACGGAGCTGCCAACTTTCGCGCCCGGAGCCGCATGCGGCCCCGGAGCCGCCGGTTCCCGACCACTGATCTAGTGTGACTACGTTTTGCGTGCAAAATTCATTAAACATCATTTTAGTTTTATTAAAATTAATTTTTAAGCCTACTTTCATACTTTCGTTGCTTAATTTTATTAATCTACTGAGTTACATGCAACTATAACTACATATGTCGTCAGCGAATCTTTGATGGCTCAAATGACTTCCGTTGATCTTGACCCCTGATTTGTGCCATTCCAGCGACCTAAATATGTCCTCAAGCACAGCTATATACATACATATAATAGCCGAAATCCTTCTGCCTGTCTGTCTGTCTGCTGATAACGCTCGCCTCGGTAAATGATAGTTAATCTATTGACATTTAAAATACTCCGCATAGCTCTAGGTACCTACAAGGTGTATAATAATATTTAAATTAAAATTGAATCAATTTCTTTAGATTAAGCTTGTATCGATTTTCTTTTAAGTTTGACTATTTGTGCCGTTTAAATTGACGTAAAATTATGTCCAATAAAATAAAATACAACCTTCGGAAATTTATTTTATTTAAATATATTTGAGTAAATGTATCACATGTACACAATTTTGATCTTTAGTGGAATTGTCATCAATAAATGTAAAATTTGATCTCGAACAATTAACTTTGAATTTACTTACATACAACGAGGATTGAGTGAAATTGAACAAACTTTATCCATATCCATTGCGCATAAAACAAAATTAGTACGATCGTAAATCATCACACATGAAAAATATAGTATACTGTAAAGATAACAAAAAAAATACGAGTATATCTCGCATTCGATCGCAAATCACAGACCAGGTAGTAAAAGCGAAAAAGTGCTATGTATGTAGGTGCTGCTTAAGTACTATTGACACGCAATACAACGTTTCAATTAAAAATATTATATATATATGTATATAGACCAAAACAACGAAAGCAATTCATGAACATTGTCATAGCACTGATTTACATATTATAACATACATACGTACATACCTAATTGCATCGATAAATTTTTCATTTTACGATCGCGTTAAATTTTCTTAGAATTTTGCAAATCTGTCGTTCACTAACGCTCCTGTGACACGATACAAATTTTATTTTTCAGTTTTTATATTATTTAATATTTTTCGTGCGCTTTTCTTCGGTCACGCCCCCACCCTGCGTTTAGTATGACAAACTCGTCGTAAAAACTCGTGCGCTTGTCTATTATTATACATCAAATATATGTCAAGCGTGAAGTTTGCAACGTGTTGTTTTCGCCTTTCGGTGGAAACGCACGCCGAAAAGACAACATTTAGTGAATAATTTATCTTTAGTGCCGCACATGAAAAAGTTACGCGAAAACAGAATACAGATAAGCGCACGCATGTGAGAATGCGCGAACTGTGAAATATTTCTCCGTGACGTTTCGTATTAGTGTGAGATTTTTTAAAATATTATTATAAGAATTTGCGCATTTCTCGCCATAAATTGAGATGAAATATTTATATCATATACCTATGTATATATAATAGCCCTATTCTTTCTGTCTGTGTGTGTGTCTGTCTGCTGATAACGCTCTCCGAGGTAAATAATAATCAAAAAAGGCTAGATACTTTGCTAAATTGTTACGTTGTTATTATAACGCGCCGTCTATGCAACAACTATAAAAACTATTAAATTTAATATTATTTTTCAGTACGGGTGATGAGAACGCTCCGTTGATATTCAACGGGCTTACACTAGTAGTTATATGTAGTTGCATGTGATTTACAAAATACATAGATTAACAGAATTAAGCAACGAAAGTGTGAAAGTAGGCTTAAAAATTAATTTTAATAAAACTAGAATTAGTGTTTAATGAATTTTGCACGCAAAGCATAGTCACAGATAGATGATCATATTGTAGAGATATTTGATTGTAATTTATACCTAGGACAATTGGTGAATATGACCGGATGTAAAGAAGAAGAAATAAAACTAAGTATGAAACTAGGATGGAGTGCTTTTGGAAGAATGAAAATAGTTTTTACAAAATTCCACTATGCGTTAAAAATAAAGCATACGACCAATGTGTACTGCCAGTTATGACGTATAGATGTGAAACTTGGATGCTACGTAAGATCCAGTGCAGACGGAGAAGCACGGTAAGTTGTACATATGCTTGGTATAACAAGAAAAGATTTTAAGAGGAATACATGGGTAAGAAGTATGACCAAAGTGGCACATATAGCAGTACGTGTGAAAAAGTTCGAGTGAACACAGCGAGAAGAATGGATGCGAGAAATATTGCAATGGTATCCGAAAGGATGTGAAAGAAAGCAATGTAAACCGAGTGGACGATGGGCTGATGAATTGAGAAGAATGTGTGGAGTTAGATTGCTCAAGACAGAAAGGAATGAAAGATGATTGGAGAGGCTTTCACCCAGCAGTGAATGGTGAACAGCTGATGATGATGAATGGGTCTTTGAATCCTTGAAGTTAGTTTAGTTTTCTTTAATAAATAAATCTATCGAACATTAAGTTCGTCATGCATAGCTTTGAAATGTACATTGTTTCTCTTAGGAGAAAAACCAATAAAAATCATCTCAGAGTTAGATTGCTCAAGACAGAAAGGAATGGAAGAGGATTGAAGAGGCCTCCATCCAGCAGTGATATCCTAAAATACATATGTATGTATGTATGTACGTGTAGCGATATATTCTTGATTCGATTATAAAACGATATCTTAGCTGAGGTGGAGATTAGAGAATACATTTAAACGACAATCACACGAAGATACGATGCAGTTTTAATTGTACGGGTCATAACGGAGAGTTGTAACACAAAGTACAAGTGAAAGTCGCAAGTCTTATTCATACAAACCATATAAATTTATTATGTATGATATATAGATAGCATCACATACAATTTGTACGGGCGTGGTAATATAATAAATATTTATTTATAGATTTCGAACATTTCCGCAAGAAATAAAAAGGGCTGTCCGATAGTCGCGTACGCAAAGGGTTGACGAAGGTTTGCAAAGGTACACTAGGTATCCACGTAACATCCACGCGGCTGTAGATCAAAGTTTCTCAAGTGGTCCACGCGTGATTTATGGGGGTGTGTTTGTATCGAAGAGGCGGGGGTTTAGGGGTTGGAAAAGTTGCGTGATGCTACCCGCGCATACTAAACTTCGGTGTCAGGTGAAAAACGGACGCTTTTCCGACAACGTATTTATTTTAGACCGGAAGTAGGTGGTGAGAGTTTTCGACCGCGCTTAGCCGTTGGACAAAGTCACCGTTTGAATTGACGTTCGATGAATATTTCATTAATTTATTTTATTTATTTATATAATATAGTAGCTTAAGCTAATTTATTATAATCCTTAACTAAGCATCTGTACAGTGATGTTTTTTTAAGACTGCCAGAAATTTTTCGATAGTTGTGGAACTTCTAATTCCATCCGGCAGTCTATTATACTCCAAAACACCTCTGTACAAGATGCTTCACCTATTTCTATTTATTTTAACATTTTTTATACTTAAATTATTTTTATTCCTTAAATTATATTCACATACATCCATTCCTCTCACAATAAATTTACTAAAATATGATGGTAACACACAAATCCTCAAAGTATCATTCACTTTCAACCAATCACCATCTTTTTTTATACTAGCATACCTATCCTATCTATTTTGTAATATTTTTAATCTATCTCTAGTTGACTTATCTAACATATTTAATAATGAACCACAATACATAAAATGAGGTCTAACAATTACATTATAAATTATTATTTTAGTTTCTTTACATAATTAATCTTTAGATCTTTTCTTCTTCGGCTTAGTTTCGGATTGTACGGGCGTAATATTTAATGTGGTCTCGGTTCACTCACGCGTATTAAATACTTATAGATCTAAGTAAATAATAATATCTATATTGTACGTATGTACAACAAAAGGATCGTAAACAATGGCACATATGAATGTGCTTGCTTACCAATAAGCGCATGGTTCATACCATTGTACTAACGCTTCCGTTATAGATGATGTGGGGTGCTAAACCTTTCCAATTTTACATAAAACTATACTTTAATAAACCTAAATACATACATACACTAGTGTAAGCCCGTTGAATATCAACGGATTTTTGTGTGGGTGAGGATATGTGTATTTAATAGTTTTTACAGTTGTTGCATAGATGGCATGTTATAATACAACAACCGAACAATTTAGCAAAGCCTGTTGACAATTAATATTGTCAAATCGTTGCAAGCTCGTCATCGCCTCCGTTAGTTGATAGTATCAGCCGACAGATGGATTTGGGCTATTATATTATACACTAGTGTAAGCCCGTTGAATATCAACGCCCGCTGAATTTTAAATTACGTAAAGCGCTTTTTTAATAGAGATCCCCACCAAGTGACAAAAAAAAATAATAGTTTTTATAGCGCCATCTATGTATTATAGCAATCCCGTAGTATCGATAGTATCGATTTTTTTTTTTACTTTACTATTTATATTATAATTATTAATTATTACATATATGATAATTATAATTTTGTAAGTGATTTTGTAAAAATCAAAAAACAAAAAATAGTTTTTATAGCGCCATCTATTTCCCCACTAATTGATCCCTCGGTATCGATAATTTCGATAATTTTTTTTATACCTTACTATTTATATAATAATTATTTGTAAGTTATAATTTATAATTTTGTTAGTGACTTTGCATAGCAGTCACTTATGATATTAGCAGTCACGGTCCCTTTTGTAGGTAAAGCAGAGCCACGATCCGTTGTATAGGTAATGTTTAAAAAAAAAAAAGGACTAAATTGACGAAGGGCGATAGAGTTAGCGTTAGCGTGATTACTCTCGAGCTTGCGGTCCTGGGTTCAATCCCCCACACTTTCTGGTTTTTTAATTATTTTTCTCAGCGAGCGTTATCAGCAGACAGACAGACAGACGGATTTCGGCTATTATACCTATATATATATATATACATACATATGTACGTATTCAAATACTGAAATCATCATTTGAAAATAATTGAAAGCTTACATCAAAAAAAAAACTTTTAACTTAATATTAACTAACTAACCCGAGCGAATAGCTTGACGCCCCTATTGTCGTCCCATTCGAACCGATATAATTCCATGCGTCAAATTATTCGCTCGGGTTAGTGAGGGGCCTTTACATCAGTGAAAAAAGGTAAAGCGTGTTTGTATGAATATGTACATACATAGATCTGATCTCTCAAGCAATTTAGATAGCCTAACTTTATATATTAAATATTAGTATATAAAATAACACTGTCTACTAAAAATTAATCTTTACTATTTTATTGAAAGCTTTACTTTTAATTGAAAATTTTACGCCAACGCTTTCATTATTGTTTAAAAGTTCAAACGAAAACTATCCCCGAAGCTGGACGTCCAATAGATTTAAAACTTTCGAGCTTGGTCTCCTTAAAATTAAACTCTCGACTGTATCAACACTCTAATGTTGCTAAACTTTCAGTCCCCATTAAGAAAATCTCATTAAGAATGTTATTCTTCAATTTGAACCGAGCGGAAAAGCGAAGCAAAATTTTCCACCGAATGTAATAATATAATATACAATACAATACTCGTCTCATCCGAGAATTGTCAACCCCTGACATATTTCTTGTGGAGACACAATACACCTTTTGCTCAGCTATCGCTGTAGCAGCGTCAGGTGTTTGCTGTCAAAACAACAACTAGAAGATACCGGAAATGACTCATGCAGATTTCTCACACGCCTCTTCATCGCAAAATGCCATTGTTTGTACATCACCAGCATAGAGATACAATACAAAACTAATGCAACATTATAAATAAAGGTCAATCATTAAGCACGCCTTAACATCGTATGTGGATAGGATTAACGATCTACGTATGTATGTACATATGTATGTAGAATCTTCCAAGCAAACTTAACACTTATAATACAGCTAAATTTTCCTGGAAAATGTAAAGGGGATGGGATAAGAAAATGCTATGTGTCATCGTATCGATACGATACGTATATAAGCCGAGACATACTAGTACTGGATGCCTGTCTGAGCTTAATCAGATATTCTGGTCGTGCAGTGGGCAAAGTGGCTTAACTTCAGCCAGATAAATCGTGGGGCGCTTTAACGCCCCCTACTGAGAACAAGCTCGCTCGATATTCATAAACGGAATTTGTATGTATGTATGTATATAGAGCTCTAGACACGTCTCTCTATATCTCTTTGGTTCGACGTGTACATTTAGCCAACGATGAATCGTGCACGTAAATTTTAACCAGGGCAGTGCAAAATTGAACCTTTCAAGTGTGTACCTATGTATATGTGTTTAATTGATAGTAGAGCTTCGTAGGCGTTGACGTCAAGGCACGCGATTGAACGAAACCTTTTCATACAATAGCAAAAATTATATTGATTTTTATGTGAATACGTCTATACTGCCGTTCTTAGTCCACTGAACGTAACTGAAAATTACGAAAATGAGTTAGGTGTGTTTTAGGGGTATCTTCATACAAAAGTGACTTTTTTAAGCTATTAAATCTAATCTGCATGCGCAGAGAAATAGTATCACCAATACTTAGTGAAAATAACGTATCCAATATTTACGTCGGTCGCTACCTTATCACGAAAGATTGAAAAGACTGAATCTCTCCACATTGGAGATGAGGAGATTAAGAGGTGATTTAATTGAAGTATTCAAAATAATAAATAATCATTATTCATGTGAAATGACCAACCTCCATTATGTTCAATGAGAACCCTCATCTAAGAGGTCATACTCTTAAGACTCCGAAAAGAAAAATCAAATAAGATTGTTAGAGATTCATTCTTTTCAAATAGAGTGGTTGAAGTTTTGAATAGTCATATGTATACATTAATAATGAATAATGATGTGACGTAACTACTAAAGTATTCTTTTTTTTTTTTTAATTTTTCCTTAGAATTATCAAAACTCAATAGAAAATAACCTCATGCACTAAAAAAAAGTTTAAATAATTCAGTAATGTATGAAGAAAAACACAAACTTAAAATAAAACTTTCAAGTCCATTTATCTCGATATTGTTGTTTTGTCAGTTACGTTTAGTGGGCTTAGGACGGCAGTATACGCGGACCAGTATGGGGTACCGGTACGAAAACGGTGGTGCTACGTTTGAATGGGCATATATTCCGACACTATAACTTCGTTACTAATAACACGATTGACATTAATGTTATTTTATTCGCTCGGGTATACGTTTATGATACATTTATGACCTTGAATTGGTACCGTGCATGCGCGAGGCGCGGGGGAGTGGGCGTATCTTCCAACGGTTATATTGGACGTTTTTGGAAATTTCCAAGCATATCTCGCGACTTTGACATGCTAGCGCTGTGATTTTGCTACTAATATCGTTATCTTTTTAAGATCTGTCGATTTAAGTTATAAAAAGTGAAACGTGTAAATTATTTGTTGGTGAAAAATCAGAAAGTCGAAAAAAATCTACTATGTTCATATTAGCCGAAAAGCCTTTAGACAACTGTATATTCATAAATATAAGGAAATTGAATCAGATGAATATTCTTAAAATCTCGTTGAACTTAAATACAATTTCGAAATTAGATTTTCTGATTTTCATATAATTCATCCAATCGTTTCATTTATTTTAAATTCATTTGTTCATATTAATATTTCTGAAATATCGCAAAAGATTGCAAGTTGAAATGGAAATAATTGACTTGTGGATGAGAGAAAATATCCACATGTAAAGGAAACTTTTAAATGTTAAACTCCTGCTTTGGATCAACTTACCTTTGTGAAAGTGGCTTTTCGAGAATGAATTTTTTTTTAAATCGAAGCTCAGATTCAGATTAACAAATGAACATTTGAATGATTGTATGACTCTTGCTGTAACACCTTATGTACCAGAGTACAATAAACTGGCCGAAGACATTCAAGACATTGATTATTTATTATTAAGTTTTGTTTGTCCTGTATTGTATTTAATTTGTAGTAGATTAGAAGTAGTAATATTATTGTGTTAGTAGTGTAATACTATTGTGTTTTCTTTTACTAATTGTTACTGATTGTTTCAAAAAAAAAAAAAAAAGGTCATCGTCCTATGTGGCTCGCCTAAAACTTTTTAAATTCCTAATATACTCGAAATAGACTTAATGTTTGGCACCACTGCTCTGCAGTATACAGACACTGCGCTTCTTGGAAAAATTAAAACGATTATTTTAAGCGTTTTCAAATAATATTGGCTTTTTCTTTCGACGTAAAAATACGGTAAGGGTTGTTACAGACGACTTGGCATATAATGTCTCACGGGAGTGAGGAAAAAAAACAGATGTCGAATTTTTTCTTTAGTTTTTCACCCTTCGCTTTTAAATATTTGCTGGAACGTACGGCGAGCTCCGCTGAACCGGAATCGTGAAAAATTAACCGGAACCGAAACCGGATGCGGCGCTCCGGTAGGCGTCAAAAGAAAGGAAACCGTGCATATATAAAAATATTATTAGCAAAGCAAAAATCGTAAATAGTATAGTCACAAATTTTAAGTCTGAGATAGACAGTGGTCACACATTTTATTAAAATTTTAATAATATAGTGCTAATTTCACAAGTAAGATAATTTTTATTGGTTTTTATCCTAAGAGAAACAATGTATATACATTTCAAAGTACAATGCATGTCAAACTTAAGGGTCAATATATTTATTTATTAAAGAAAACTAAACTAACTTCAAGGATTCATCAGCTGTTCACCATTCACTGCTGGATGAAAGCCTCTCCAATCATCTTCCATTCCTATCTGTCTTGAGCAATATGACTCCACACATTCTTCTCAATTCATCAGCCCATCGTCCACTCAGTCTACCTTGCTTTCATTCACATCCTCTCGGATACCATTCCAGTATTTCTCACGTATCTGCCACTTTGGTCATACTTCTTATCCATGTATTCCTCTTACGATCTCTTCTTGTTATACCAAGCATACATCTTCACATCCTCTCGGATACCATTCCAGTATTTCTCGCCTCCATATGTGTCAACTGCAACTTTTTCACACGTTCGGCAATATCTGCCACTTTGGTCATACTTCTCACCCATGTATTCCTCTTACGATCTCTTCTTGGTATACCAAACTTCTCTGTGTAGATCTTACGTAGCATTCTTGAATTTAGCATCCATACGTCATAACTGTCAGTACGCATTGGTCGTATGCCTCATTTTTAAAGCATAGCGAAATTTTGGATTTAAAACTGTTCATTCTTTGTTTTATCTCTTCTTCTTTAGAAATTAATATATTTGCAGCTACCAAACTTAATCAATTTTGCAAGGTTTTCCCTAATTTGGCTCTCTGCTCAATAAAGGTTCCCAACCACTGATCTAAACATTAGTTAATCCTTTTACTTCACTATGACAGACGGTGAAATGTTTGCTAAATCTTTACAAGAATAATACACTATCAAGGATGGAATTAACAACCTTCTATCCAAACGACGATGAAGATAGGTGATGCCAATTTTGTGAAACAGTCTCACCACTAAGTTAGATAAATTGGCAAATTTTAGCAAGAGACGACCCATCTGGATTGAGTAATAACCAGATCTTGCCAACTGTCGGGGAAACCTTTCGACATACGGGGATCGAACCCCAGACCTTTCCTCAAACGAATAACGTTCTCACCACTGAACTGTCTGGCTATACATATTTATTGTATATGAGGTCATCCTTAGCGAGTGTAAGTGCAATATTTTACAGTTTACTACTGCTTTTTAGAATTTCCGCGTAATAGTAAAGAGTGAATAGCGAAAAAAAAATTATCTTTTTGTTTTCGGTTACAGTGTTTCCCGGAAACGATAATGTCCTTTTCCGTCTAGAAAAATGGGATTTGCACTCGGGTCAGTTGGATTATCTGGGTATCCCCTCGGCTGCAGTTTGGTCAACGGGAACAAAGGGTATATACCATGGTGTCCCATCGTACTTAAGGGAATAGTCCCGTGCAACAAACTCTCAAGAATATGCGCGCGTACACTTTCATTTTACACGCGCGAGTGGGTTGGGTCCCCTTTTTATTGCACAAAGAAAACGTACATTTTTACGACTCAAAATACAATACGCACCCGACTATCTCTGTTTTCAGATCGGTTTTTGTTTATATTTTCCAATGTTTAAGTACTCAATTCAGTCTTCGTGATTGCTTTATCATCATATTCAAATATAATAGCCCCATTCCATCTGTCTGTCTGCTGATAACGCTCGCTGAGGTGAATGATTAAAAAAACCAGAATGTCGCGCGCGAGTAGGATTTGAATCCGTGATCACCAGGTTGGAATGAATCGTACTAACACTATCATCCAATGACGAACGTGCTACGATTTGACAATATAATATCTTAATAGGCTCGCGACTTTGCTAAATTGTTATGTGTTGTATTATAAAGCGCCATCTATGCAACAACTATGTATTAAAACTATTAAATACACATATTTATGTACATATGTATGTATACTCACCACACAAACATTCGTTGATATTCAACGGGCTTACACTAGTTTCTATGTATGTATATAACGTATAATATTTTAATCATTGTTTTATCCCACTGCGATGACACCAATTTTATATGTTTTAAAATTGGTAACTTAGAATGTTGAAGTGTATAAGATGTAGAGGTTCACTATATTAACGAATCAAGTACCAATTTTAAAATTTTGACCCAACGCCGATAATACGATAATCTACTATATTTGAACATATATGTAATTCCTTAGTAGGATCGCGAATTGATCGTGATGTACATAATTTGGCGAGGCAAATATTCAATGACAGCATGCATCATCTGGGTCCGGCTTTAGTAATTGTTCTGTCAAGACTAAAATGTCAATAAGGCCAATCTGCACCCAGTTGACTCCACACATTCTTTTCAATTCATCAGCCCATCATTCACTCGGTCTAACTTGCTTTCTTTCACATCCTCTCGGATACCATTCCAGTATTTCTCATCTCGCTATTTATCCATTGCCACTTTAACTTTTTCACATGTTCCGATATATCTGCCACCATTGTCATACTTCTTACCCATGTATTCCTCTTACGATTTACTTCTCGTTATACCGAGCATACATCATTCCATGCTTCTCTGTGTGTACTGGATCTTGCGTAACATTCTTGAATTTAGCATCCACCTTTCACATCCATACATCATAACTGGCACTACGCATCGGTCGTATGCCTTCTTTTTTAAGCTAAGATTAATAAAATGAAGTGTGCGTTTTCATTATCACTGTACGTATATGGTCTGTCATTTGTCACAGGACGTTCACAAAAAGGGTTGAGCTTCTAAGTCGATGGAGATTATTTTTATTGGCTGTCAAATAATAATAAAATATAAATGGTCTACTCATATTAACTCCTTAGTAAATAAGTGTTATTCATTTATATATATATTATCAAACTGTTGCTGTCAAAAATTTATAAATCGTATATTAGACCTAAACTAGAATTGCTGTAAATGTTTGGAACCCTAACTTAAAAAAAGACATTATATATTTAGAAAGGGTTCAAAGAAGGATAACAAAAATGCCATCTGAACTTCGATCACTATCCTATAATGAACGGTTGAAGAAAATGAGTCTCACATCTTTGGAGACGAGAAGATTAAGAGGCGATCTAATAGAAGTCTACAAAATAATAAATAATAAATATAAAAACCTCCTTACTTTCAATAAAAACACACATCTCAGAGGCCATACACTGAAATTACTAAAAGACAAATCGAACAAAATTATCAGAGACTCTTTTTTTTTTTTAAATAGAGTGGTCGAAGTTTGGAACCGTCTGCCAAATCAGCTAGTAACTTCCGAAAATACAAATTTATTTAAAAATCATGTCGATAAGTTTTTTGAACACAAATGGACTTTTGTAATCCTTCAAATATAAATAATTAAGAATTGTATGTATGTACAAGTTATGTCAGACCCCTGGGCTCCATCAGCTATGCCGCCTGCCCATGTATTTTAAATAAATAAATAAATAATCAAGTGTACATACATATTGTAGTCGAAACATAGATTGGCCTTAGCGCCCGAAAAATGACATACAAAAAATGCACTCCTTGCATGCATTTTGCTTGACTTTTTTTTTTGTGGGAATTCCCCGCACTTTAAACCCCCCCCACACCCCCGTTGCTTCTGATGCTTTCTCCGGGCAAATTTGTTTGGAATGGCATATCTGTGGTATTTTATATATACGAGTCGAAATGATTAATTGATCATGTCTTGTGGGTAAAGATACAATATCATCGTATTTGACTTTTGAAAATAGCCTGCCATAAAGTTTCACCGATAATAAAATGTATCGACTCGAAAACGAGCTAGGATAAGTGGGTGGTTGTGTGGGGGGTTTGGTTATTTCCATGGTAGTTGGCCGCTATTAAGTTGTCTCGCGGCCACAGCACTTGCATTTTATTAGACAGCGAGAAAAATGTGCGGCCAAAAGGCCAAACCGATTGTATTTCTCTCGCATTTTTTGGACTTTTCTAGTCTAAGGGGTTCTCGAGGGGTAGGTTTAGTGGTTTGGGTTCTCGTTCCCTAGACCGACAGAAAACGGCCATGCTCAATGAGTCGTTTTAACCGAACGATTTTTTATTTCCGCTCGGCGGGAGCATAAATACGCGGGCCTGCCTCCCCCTCTCGTTATACGTGCGATACGTACCGTAACGGCTATAGCGAGGCAAAAAAAAAACGGCTCTAATATACGCTATTATTTTATAATTCAATAGGCGGCCACTGCCGAATGTTATACGGCCGCAATAAGTGTTATGGTTCGTTATAAATATTTCTGACGTATTTCTCGCACCCACTCGTTGATGTACCCATAACTGTTTATCTTTATCAGGAGAATTCTTTCGGCACACGACAAAATTCGATACGTTACTGTCATAAATATTTGATTTTATCATTCGTTGTCTCTTTGTGAAGATTCATTTTCAGAAGTAATTTTCAATTTCTATTCGTAGATGAAATCGTTACAATAAGTATGGGAAATTCAAAAATTTGAAATTGAAAATTTTGAAAATTACAATTTCAATTAAAATTAAATGAAAATTTGAATTAATTAATTCAATTGAATTACATTCATCATTATTTTCAGCCATTAACCATCCACTGCTGGATCAAGGCCTTTCCAATCCTCTTCCATTCTTGTCTGTCTTGAGCAATCTGCATCCACTTGACTTTATGCATTCTTCTCAATTCACGAGCCCATCTTCAACTTGGTCTACCTTGATTTCTTTCACATCCTCTCGGATACTATTCCAGTATTTCTCGCATCCATTTGTGTCCAGCCCATTGCTACTTCAACTTTTTCACACGTTCTGCTATATCTGTCACTTTGGTCACACTTCTTACCCATGCATTCCTCTTACGATCTCTTCTCGTTATGCCAAGCAAACGAAGACCTCGTTTGAAAAACAGCACATGTTCATTTTTTTCGAAATCGACTTTTTTGTTGCATATGATAGTTCAGATCACGTACAATATGCTCACCTTTTGTTAGATGTGGAAAAAATGTGTACGTCACTAAAAATGAGCGTTTTTATTTTTACGCGTATTTTGTAATTTTTATTTTTAAACTATTCTTTTATTATGTTATATTTTTAAATAATTACGGAAGTTTTTTTTTGCTCTCCTGAACAATTCGTATTTTGTGACATGTGCTGTTTTTCAAATTAATTTACATCTTTAGATGCTTATCTGGGTACACTGAATTTTACGTAGCATTCTTGAATTTAACATTCACGTTTCACATGCATACGTCACAACTGGCAGAAAATTGTATTGTATATGCATAGTCAATATTTTTTTTTTAGTTTACTGTTTCAGTTGGCGAACCCACATAAAACACTTTGCGACCCCATTTGGGGTCGCGACCCATAGGTTGGGAGCCCGTGTCTTGTGAGATAACTTCTATTGTAATTTTAACCACTTATAATAGCTCTATGTTAATATTGTAGAAAGACTATCACAAAAGATCGTTTTAAAGTCAATAAATTTAAAAAAACAAAACGCATCTGACGTACTAAAGAAATCATGCATTTCAGTGCAAATTTCAATCAAAAATATCTCTGAAATTGAATTGAATTAAGAACACAATGCATAATACCATTACAGTCTAAATATTTCACATAATAATTTAAAAAATAAGATTAACTCAAAATCAAAATCTCAAAGTCGAATTTTCGATCGACAAATAAATATCCACTACCCTACCTAGATTTGAATGTGGAACCCACTCAGAAACGGGAGTGTAAGCTCGTTTGTACACAATCGGATTTCGTCGAAACCGACATCAAAATGCAAACTCAACTCCATGCAAACACGTTTCGACGGTCGAAACGTGCACAATGTGTACGTTGTACAAGGACTAATTCGAGCATCGCTTTCACAATATCCATTCCAATCCTTAAAACTCGGATTCGCGCTGCGCGCTGTCGTCATCACACGTAATGTGACGTATTCTTCCTCTTGTTGTTGTTATTTGGGCAACGTGACCGTATTCTGGCTTTTACCAGGTGTTGTTATGTATTGAAGGTTGAGGAACAGAGAAAAATGAGAAAGCAGCACTTGATGGTATGATGATCGTTTGTTTATTGATTGATTTCACAATGGTTCATTTGGTGGCACAATTACAGTAATATATAAAGGTTTGTGTGTTGGTATAATTCGGAAAAAGTTGCGTGTTGACAACTGACAACCCACACGGACGTAGGAGAGTATACGTCCGTGTGGGTTAATTGTTCGTGTGATCGGAAGAGAAGTGACCTGTGTGATTCTGTTGTGACTGGAAGAGTGGGCTTTTTCCGACCTTAACATCTATTTATAAACTTAAGGGGGGCTGAGGTTTGGGGGGATGTGAGAAGGAAGTCTGCTGATCCTTGGGTCGATTGCAATTGGTCAATAGGTCGCCTGATTTGCGCTGTCGAATCTGATTGGTCGACGTCAACTTAGACTGAGGGGAAGAGGGGCATGGGGGGTATGCGTTGCAATGTCTGACTCATTCTGGACTGTCCCGAATCTTTAGCCAAAATGCGCAGAAAACAATGTGTGACTCAACATTCGTCCGTACCATTGCGCCATAGTTATTGAATCTGATGCAATAGTTCGTGGAGACGTAACAGTGTCTACCAGAACATTAACTATACAAGGAATCGTGACTGCTTTACCTACAAAAGGGATCGTGACTCTGCTAATAATACATAGATGACGCTATAAAAACTATTACTTTTTTTTTTTTTTTTGATTTTTACAAAATTATAATTATTATATGTATAATAATTAATAATTATAATATAAACAGTAAAGTAAAAAAAAAATGATACTATCGACACTACTGGATTGCTACATATAATACATAGATGGCGCTATAAAAACTTTTTTTTTTTTTGTCACTTGCAACCGTGCGATAAATTAGTGGGGATCTCTATTAAAAAAGCGCTTTACGTAATTTAAAATTCAGCGGGCGTTGATATTCAACGGGCTTACACTAGTATTTTTTAGATGTGCCATTGTGAACTTTTACGACCATGTCTCTGATGATGTTTTGATGACCTTGACGTTTGTTTCAGATGCTGTTGATGGTGTTATTCGACCAAAACAGTAGGCGGCGATGAGTGGCGCGGGCGCGCGCGCGCTGTTGCTGGCCGCGCTGTGCGTGCACGCGCTGCACGCGCACTGCCCGCGCCTCTGCGACTGCAAATGGAAAGGTGGCAAAGAGTCGGTCCTGTGTCCAGCAGCCAACCTCACCAGACTACCGGCCCAATTAGACACGGGTACCCAACTCCTGGACCTCACCGACAACCCCCTGGTCACCATACACAAAGACGCATTCGCCACGGCGGGCTTGCTCAACCTCCAGAAGATCTACGTGGCCAAGTGTCGGCTCAAGAACGTGGACCGGTACGCGTTCCGCAAACTGATCAACCTGGTCGAACTAGACCTGAGCCAAAACTCGCTCACATCAGTTCCCTCGCACATCTTCGACTCCGTCCCAGAACTGCGCGAACTGAAACTAAGCGGAAACCCCATCCAAAGGCTGCTCAACGAAGCGTTCGTACACGTGCCACAACTTGTACGCCTGGAAATCTCAGACTGTCGCTTGGGCACGGTTGAACCCAGAGCCTTCAGCGGACTGGAAAACACTCTAGAATGGTTGAAATTAGACAGGAACAGACTGTCTGATGTTAGATCGACGACTATTACATCGCTGCAAAGCTTGCATGGATTGGAACTGGCGAACAACCCTTGGAATTGTACATGTGGATTGCGACCGCTCAGGGAATGGATGTTGAGGCAGAACGTACCGTACGGTACTCCTCCAGCTTGCAGATTTCCTCCGAGGCTAGCTGGAAAGTCGTGGGAACGGATGGAGTTGGATGAGTTCGCTTGTGCTCCCGAAATAACTCCAGACGAGAAGGAATCTAAAGTGGAAGAGGGTGATAATGTGACTTTGAGCTGTAGAGTCGGTGGTGAACCAGTTCCTAGAGTGTTATGGTTGTTAAGAAACAGGGTATTGGTGAATACGACTTCCATGAGTGGTCGTCGTGCTTACTTGGTACGGGCTAGGGGTGGCGCTGCAAGTTTGACTTTGCTCGGAGCAGAACCTCAAGATACTGGATTGTATACGTGTGCAGCTGAAAACTTAGCTGGTAGAGCGGAAGCTGTTGTAAAATTGGCTGTAGCTAAACGCGCCGGTACTAATTCGAACGGTGGTTTAGCTCTGGCGGCAGGTGCTACTGCTGCTCTACTAGTATTAGCTGCTTGTTTGCTACTATTGGGTATCAAAGCGGCTCGAGCCAAACCTCGTCCTCATCCACAAGTTTGCGCCCGTCATAGGACAGACAGTTATGAAAAGATTGAGATGAATCACAAGTTCAACAATCACGTCCCAGTGGTCAATAACGTGATCGAAAATGAAAATAATCACAGGATTGAACCTGAGGTGGATTTGGCTGGAGCTGTGAGGAAGAGGGGAGATTATCGACACGTACCAAGTCAAGATACTGAAGACGAAGCTGAAACTTACGATGAAGAGATGGAGACGCCGACGCCTACGACTGAAAATATCAGATCGGCCAGTTGGAGAACTATACCGCAGTCTACGTGGCCTTTGAATAGAGATGAAGTTAAGCCGGACGAGGCAGATTTGCATATTCCACGATTGTGCGAATATCGAGAGTCCAGGTAATACTTTCGATTTACATCCATATGTATATACTGCCGTCCTAAGCCCACTTAACGTAACTGACAAAACAATATCGAGAAAAATGTACTTGAAAGTTTTATTCTAAATTTGTGTTTTTCTTCATATATTACTGATTTATTTAAACTTTTTTTAGTGCATGAGGTTATTTTCTATTGTGTTTTAATAATTCTAAAGAAAAATTAAAAAAAATGAATACTTTAGTAGTTAATGTATACATATGACTATTCCAAACTTCAACCACTCTATTTGAAAAGAATGAATCTCTAACAATCTTATTTGATTTTTCTTTTCGGAGTCTAAGAGTATGACCTCTTAGATGAAGGTTATCATTGAACATAATATGGTTGGTCATTAATTACACATGAATAATGATTATTTATTATTTTGAACACTTCAATTAAATCACCTCTTAATCTCCTCGTCTCCAAAGTGGAGAGATTCAGTATTTTCAATCTTTCGTGATAAGGTAGCGACCGACGTAAATATTGGATACGTTATTTTCGCTAAGTGATACTATTTCTCTGCGCATGCAGATACGTTAGACGTAATAGCTTAAAAAAGTCACTTTTGGATGAAGATACATTAATTTTGATATGAAAAATCGCAAGAATACACCCATAACTCTTAAAACACATCTAACTCATTTTCGTAATTTTTGTCAGTTACATTATGTAAGTGGGCTTAGGACGGCAGTATACATACATAGAGTTACTTTTTAAACTATACATTGTATTAAATTATTTTTTCAATAGGCAACAGCCTATATTTATTTACAAAGTGATAAAATATGAAAATAGTTGAATACAAAAATAAAATAATGTTTTTAAATGAAATTTTGACCCAAATTTTTTTTTTTTTTTTTAATTTGTTCATAGGATCGATCATACCCCAGACCCAAACGTTTGCGGTCCACAATACAAGCCGTTCATCAGTTCCGATCTGCAGAACAAAGTTAACAACAATCCGAGCGATTCCTCGATCCTCCAATCTCAAACCTTAAGGAGGCAATTAGCCAATACAAACAGTGGGCGTATTTACAACACGCCCACACCAACATCGTCTACGGTCATTAACTTGGACGAGCAGAACAATGTGACGGGAGAAAGCGAAAAGAACTATCCAGACCTGCTAGAGATTAATTCGTTTAATTCAAACGTACCGATGGCGACGAAGAAAATATCCGAAGACAACAAAGAGTTTCCGTTCTTCACGCTACCCAGAAAGAGTCACGACTCTTTGAGGAACAACAACAACAATAACAGACACCAACGGGAATCTGACAGTCAAAGTCCTTTACTACCAGGTAGTCGGTATAGCAGCAGTGGGGGCGAATCGAGCATTAGCAATTCCAATAGAAGAATGTCGATCGAATCTTACTCTCACTTCACCACTCCGAACGGAAACGGCAAAACCGGTCAAAGATCTAACAGTTTCTTAAACTTGGCGTCTTCGTCTGTGGTTCGAGGTGCTCCAAGTTTACCGGGATCTCCAGCCAGTGCTACTCCTTTACTCCAACTGAGAGGACTTCCCAGAGCTGAACTATCTCGAGCACCATTAGCCACACCGACCCCAACGATGCCTTTGACTTACGACTATCACGCAGCACAACTCGAAAGGTTCTTAGAAGAGTACCGAAGTCTGCAGGAGCAATTGTGCAAAATGAAGGAAACTTGCGAGACTATGAACTCAAACAGGGAGAAAGTCCCATCGAACTCACGCTTCATCGATCCATTGCTGTTCAGCAATTGCGTAGCATCACCTTCAGCTTCCGAAGACAACAATCCGAGATCCATCCTCAAAACTAGACCCACAGTTGCGGTCACTGCTACATCTGGCAACGCAGTAACTGGTAATTCAGACTCTGGTACTTCATTGTCTATAAATTCAGGCGATATGAGTGGATCGATGTCTCCGTGGACCACTTCTAACACGTTGCTGAACCGTTTAGGCGGAACTGGCGACTTTTTCCGCAGCTGAAACTATATCGAGAAATGCATGTAAAGAGACTCCAATACATTTCAGTATATTCTGTGATTTTAGTTACGATAAGGTTATAATGCATGTCTGATTAAAAAGTGTGACACGTTTACAATCACTCGAAATATCTACGTACGTCTGAATTGTAGTTGAAATTTGATTCGGTTTACGATACAATTTTTAATATCATAATATAACAATAAATAACCATATTAGTTTTTGTCCATCATATTCATACTCTTAAGATTATAACATTAGTTTTTCGTACGTTTTGGAATCACCGATCGTGTAAATATTGTTACGATTAAAAAAAAAAATTAATAATGTTGTTGATTTGATGATGAAATAATCTGAATTTAGAATCGTTGATGTCCATGTCGAGAATGATAAATAAATAAATAATAAAACATACATACATACATTTACATAGAAATAATAAAATAACAATTTTGATGTATTTATTAATCATTTCATATCATATTTATATTGAATGTTAATATTGTAAATAGTTTGTTTGTGTTTAACATGATTTTGATTTATATATTGAATAGAAGTGATAATAATAAATAAAAATGTTTCATATTACGTATACATTTTTTTTGTCTGTTGAATAATTATAATTTAAGCACATCTTTATTTCAGCGGTAACTTAAAGTGGGAACTTTGGGGAGAGAAAGAGCAGAGTTGTAACAAAACCGAGCAGTTTCAGTTTACAGGCAGAATCCCAACAATGGTACGGCAACACACAAATTAATTAACAAAAATTGCAACCGACTGAAAACAAACAAGTGCACTCTGCAGCAAGCAACAGAAAGAGGAGAGAGGTAATAATAAAATTTGCACAACGAAACGAAACAACGACTTTATGCCGGAACGAAAACGCCACAGTTATGTACATTCGCTTAATTGAATCTAATGGTGGCATCAATGAATTTTAAACTTAAGACGTACGAAATAATTAAGACGTCTGCGAAATGTTCGAAATGTTTAATTCAATTACAGTCCGAAAGATATTATCTCGTTGTAAATCGCGAGAAAATTATCTCGCTTTCGGGAAAATTGCCAACGAAATGATAGTTTGGCCGTTGAAAAAGTGAAAAGCTACTACTTTCGCAATTACGTTCCGTATCATCCGAGCGCGTTATCTCTGATAAAAGTGAAATGGTAATGAAAAAGTTACTGCGAAAGTTGTGTAAAAACTATTTTCACATTCGCTCGCCTTAAATTGAACAAACTTTTCAAGCACATCGCGAAAAATAACTTTCACAGATATTCCACAAATGAAAAAGTATCTTTTTTTTTTTTTAATCTACCAAAAATAAATTCTCATAAAGGCGCTCGCACACCTCTGCGAATTTGTATTCGCCTGATGATGAAAACGCACGAATAATCGCGCGTTTGATATGGTGGGGAGTTGTATCGCATACCCGCCTACACCACTACTGATTTCCTGCTGAATCGCAACGGATTTTGTCGAATTCGATTCGCTCAATTTCGATGACATTTTTGGAAAAGCTATTGGTAAGACGGTGGAAAAGTATCCCATCCTGTACGATCTGACTTGATAGGTTATGTCAGAGTGACAGAAACCAGACGATTTTGTCAACAGATCCTTGATGACACACCGTTATAAATTACATTCAACAATAAAAGTAAGTAACTAATCATTCATATATGTATGTAAATATGCGGCCAACATTAGAGCTTCGTCTTCATCTGAGGAGTCCATGTCAGAATGGTGAGTGAAACACAAACGTTCCGAAAGCGAGGTGACACATGGTATTTCGCTATTCGCCGGTAGAGTGTCGAATGGCGCTGCAGTCGTGCCAGTGTGCGCAGTACAATTCTCAGACTTGTGAATTTCGCACGAAATCCGCCTTAAGATAGACAATTCAGTTCGGACGATATTTTGTTTATAAATTATTATTGACAAACGTTTATTAATAATAATATAAATTATTATTAATAAACGTCAATTCTGGATGGTATGAAACATTCCATTATTTAAAATGAAAATCACAATTAATCTAAATAGTCCATTGTGTGTAATTTCTTACGTTTTTTCAAGTACGTATTCTTCTGTATAAGCTAATCTTTACATTACTAACAAAATTCATATGACAAATACAGTACAATTTTCTCTTTTCAATATATTCGTATCAAGTTCGTGTTTTAATGTCAAGTTAAAATAGTGTAATTGTAATTTGTTAAGCATGAAATCTACAAGCATACTTATAACTGATCTGCAAAAATCTGTTTCCAAATAAATGCTATGAATATCGCCATTATTTTCATTGAACAGAAGAAGTATTTACGTATTTTTACTCAATTTTTGCAAAATATTTAGTCAAACGATGTATCTGCAATATTTTATTGATGAAATAATGCGCAATCGTCAGTGTTTCCATAATAAATCATTATTTATTTATTTATTTATTTATTTATTTAATCATGCAACAAACAGCTTATAGTATATGTACAATAAAATATAAATACAAAATAATATTAATATCACACAATACACTACAGCCAAAATAGTTGCAAACGAACAACAGATCAAAATAAGAAAAGAACTTAGGAGTTAGGACTGGAAAGGAACTTAAGCAAAGATAATTTAAAGGAGGGCAAAGAATAGAGAAAAGGATCAATATGTGCCGGGATTTCGTTAAATGACGAGCAGGATCTATAAATGAAGGAGTTTAGTGAATAATTTGTGGAACAAAGATTCAAATGAAACAATGGAGGATTTCTGACAGGCCTAGGGGGACAATGTAGAAGGATCCTACTTAGTAGGTAAGGGCTATCTAATAAATTATTTAAAAGTTTAAATACAAAGCAGAGATCCATATTATTTATGTATATAATAGCCGAAATCCGTCTGTCTGTCTGTCTGTCTACTGATAACGCTCGCTGAGGAAAAATTATTAAAAAACCAGAAAGAGTGGGGGATCGAACTAGCACTAATGCTATTCGCTATCGCCCTTGGTCAATTTAGTCCTTTTTTTTTAAAACATTACCTACAAAAGGGATCGTGACTGCTAATAATACATAGATGACGCTATAAAAACTATTATTTTTTTGTCACTTACAACCGTGCGATCAATTAGTGGGGGTCTCTATTAAAACAGCGCTTTACGTAATTTAAAATTCAGCGGGCGTTGATATTCAACGGGCTTACACTAGTTTAATTATAGTAGTGATATCGTACATTATCTATTATATTATTATATATATATAATGGTATCACCGGTTCGGAACATTGATCGCTTTCGCTGTGATCCAAACTAGATAATAACGCGCCTGCTTCAATTTGACTATATAATATCTTAATAGGCTCGCGACTTTGCTAAATTGTTACGTTGTTGTATTATAACGCGCCATCTATGCAACAACTATAAAAACTATTAAATACACATACGTATACTCACCCACGCAAACATACGTTGATATTCAACGGGCTTACACTAGTTATGTACTATTAATGAATAATTTAAATATTAAAAAAAAAAACTGTACGTGAATCAAATCTAAGGCCTATTTTAAATACATACACATTTTACGGTTAATTTTTGCAGACTATCAATTTTTACGACAATATATACATTTTGATAAAAGGCATGCACGGGTCGTTGAATACATAAAAACAATATAAATAATAATAATATGATACGAGACCGATAAAAAATCTATGAAGGCAGAAAAAAATCGTTCTTCGAAACGACCCGACATAAAGTGGGCCTGCTATTGAGCCATACACATACCTAAATGCTTAGGTATATACAATGTGATACAAATACATACATATGTATGTAAGTAGATATGCATGAAAAAATATTGGGACGCTGAAGGCTTGTGCACGATACGTTGTAAATAAAGCAGGGAAGACGAGCGTGTCCCTGGAGGCTTTCGCGAACTGACCGGATCTCAACTAAAGGCAGATTTAAAGGAGCTGTCCCTTCCCTGGACGATGCCCGAAGATGTTACGCTCGATTTGTGTATATACGTATATAAAGTTACGTGTGTGTACATATTTTGTAGGCGGAGAAAACTGTACCGATATCCAGCTACGCTCGATCCGCCTGTACAGTCCCGGTCACGCGATGGCCGTCGAAAAAATTACGTATTTAGAATGGACGAGAAGACGGAGCACGTAAATGGCGCGTCGTTAAAACGAAAATGCTGCGACAATAACCCAATTATAAGGCGAAATCATAAAACGCAACGGCTAATCAGCGTCGCTGTACTTTTTTTTTTTTCCTGTTGAAATTTTCCCACTTCCGTTTCCGGATTCGCGTCACGTGCGCGATTTTCGTTTTCGGCAGTGAAACGGAAATTTTTTTTTTTTCCCCCCCGCTTAAAAAGTAGACACTTTCCGCAAATTGTTATAATTAAAGCTCCCGAAAAGTCGACGCAAAAATTAGCCCGAGAGCTTTGCTAGCAACGTTGACGGTGTTCTAGAGTGACTCGTATAATTTCGAATTCAAATTAGAAATTAATTAAAAATGTGCGAGTGCCGAGCCGAGGGATTTGACCTTGAATTTTTTGAAAACTTACCCCAAAGTAGCCAATTTAGTAAATTAAATCGTTAATTTTGTCAACTTCTATGATAAATATTCTACACACAAGTGTGAAGTCTATATTTTAATCTCAATCAAAAATATACACAAAATAATGTCCAAACCAATTCATTTTAGTGTGTTGTTAACATATGTATGAGTAGGCTAACAAGAACAGTTCAATTAAAACAAAATAAGTCGAGACGACACACGACGTTTTCATATATATTATATACATATGTGTCTGATAACGCTCGCCGATGTAAATAATTGAAAAACCACTGATTCGGAACACTGAGCGCTTACGCGGTGAGCCAAACCCGATAATAATGGGCTGGCTTCAACTTGACATTTATATTATTTATATAACAAATAGGCTCGCGACTTTGCTAAATTGTTACGTTGTTATTATAACGCGCCATCTATGCAACAACTATAAAAACTATTAAATACACATGGCCAGAGTGATGAATAGGGGTAACCTGTGATGTCACTATGGTATAATTTGTAAAATAAATAAATATACTCACCCACACAAACATTCATTGATATTCAACGAGCTTACACTAGATATATGTATATATATATATATATATATATATATATATAATACCCTATTCCGTCTGTCTGTCTGTCTGTCTGTCTGTCTGCTGATAACGCTCATGTATTTGAGGAAAAATTTGGGAAAAAACTTGGCAGTGGGAGTGGGGTTCGAAACCACGACCTCACGCTCAAGAGGTATTGCGCTAACGCTCACTCTATCGCGGTCGGTTGAATTTGTCCCTTTAAACATTACCTATAGTTAAAATAAATAGGAAATGAGTAAAAATAATTAAAATACCAGAATGAGTCTGGTCTGTCTGTCGAACTCAGAACGACAAGTTGGTAGTTGAGAACGCTAACGTATCAGCTACGGCAGCTTGCTAAAAGGGTCGGTTTTTTTTAAATTTTTTAAAATAATTTTTTCGAACTGTTTTTTACGCTAACGTATACAAAATTATAATTTTTTTTTTTAAAATATTTGTGGTCTAATTGTGGTATAATTATTATAAAAGTGGTCTAATTGTGGTATAATTATTATAAAAGTGGTCTAAAAGTGATTGAAATCAACGTTTCAGTTTTCAGTTCAGCGCCATCTATACAACAACTATAAAAACTATTAAATTTAATATTATTTTTTAGTACGGGTGATGAACGCTCCGTTGATACTCAACGGGCTTACACTAGTATGATATAAAACGCTAAAGTTTGTATGTACGTATGGGTCCTTCGTCAATTACCAGGCGTTGCTCGGGTGCGATTAATAGAAACGACGAAGTACATACGATAGTAGATGTTTTCGGCAGATTTAAGTAGATTTAAGCAGATAGTGTTTCGGGAGCCCAAAAAGGGGCCGCCGGCGCAGGAGGGGGGGGGGGGGGGTAGTAAGGGGCCGGCATTGCTTTTCGGGAGTACAAAAAAGGGGCCGCCGGGGTAAAAAGGAGGGGTTTGGGGGTTGGTAAGGGGCCGGCATAGTTTTTCGGGAGTCCAAAAAGGGGCCACCGGGGTAGGAGGGTGGTCTGGTGGGGTGGTAAGGGGCCGGCATTGCTTTTTCGGGCTCCCGAAATAATTTACTAAACAAACACTATATTACATTATAATAATTACACCCCGGGCAAAGCCGGGTAATAAAGCTTAATATGATAAATAGGTAAGTATAAGAAGGACAAAAAAAACACTAATATATTGATTGTAGACTTGAAATCGTTCGATTCACGATAAATTTCGGATTAAAATGTAATCATCGTTGATTATTTTTTACGAAAATTTACGCGATTAATTCCTCCTTTGTCTTCGACGGTATAATTTTCCATAGTCTTCGAAAAATGAAAATTTTCCATTTGAATATTATTAGGGGTGCGTTCGCCGATCGGTTGGTTTTCCCCGAAATATTACGCATTATGCGAAAATTGAAAGAAAACTCTACGTAAAAAAAAACAGGCATTCTCATCGCATTACAATTCACTGAGTGGTTATAAATAAACGCAGAGCGCACTCGGAAAATGTTTCGTTATTATTTTCGGAAAATTCTCTAACGGAAATCGATCCGCGGTTAAGTGTATAATAATCGCTGTAATGAGTATTGTATCGACGAACCACAAGGTAAGTCGTTCTAGTCGTTCATATTGTGCGGTTGTGCAGTGTGCGCTATATTAATACAATAATTGTAACAATAATTGTGATTGTAATTGTTATTATTTTACGATGGAGTTGGACGTTGAGGTTAGACGTTTGGAGACTTTTGATTTGCAGAAAAAAATTGTGTCTTTGTTAAAAGTAAATGTGATGACAAAGGATAAGATCGGGGCAGTTTTGGATGCGGTTAATAAAATGGTGGGACATGTAGAATTTTTAACAGAGGAGGTGAAAAAAAACGCAGGACATGGTGACTTAAGTGTAATTAGTGATAGTATTAAAAATATTGAGAAAGACATTAGACAATTAAAAACAAATTTTAATAAAAGTGAAATAAAATTGAATTATGCAGATGTATTAAAAGCGAAAAATGTTAACAATAATAATGAAGTGGCACTAATCATTCCAAAAAAAAGTGAATCAAAATAGTGATCAAACTAAAAAAGGTGTGTCTGGAGAAAATTAAGCCTACAAACTTAAACATTGGAATTCACGGGGTGAAAAAAAAATTACTAAGGGGAATAGCGGTTACGTGCAATAAGATGGACATGGACAAATTTACCAAGGAGGCTAGTGTAATGATGGGAGAAGATTATGTTGTTAAATTAAATAAAAAATAGACCTACGATTAAAATCGTAGGTATAAATGACAATTTAACTAAAGAGGATTATAAAAGCTGTATGCGTAATCAAAATGATTTTATACTGGAGGATGAATATTTAGAAATTTTATATGTTAGGGAAATTAAAAATAAAAATAAATTTGAATTAATTGTTGAAGTTGATGGCAAATTATTTAAAATTTTTTTAGATATGGGTAAAATTAATATTAATTGGGATAGGTGTAATGTATATGAAAATATTAATATTTTAAGATGTTTTCAGTGCTATGGGTATAATCATAAGGCTGAAGAGTGCAAGAATAAGAAGGTGTGTAGGAGATGTGGGTCGGAGGATCACATAATGATGAATTGCACAGAGGGTGTTAAATGTACAAATTGTGAGAGAACAAATAGTAAATTAAATTTGAATTTGAGTTTGAATCATGATCCTTTTGATCGTGATTGTGCAATGTATAAGAGACAAGAGGGATGGAAGAGAAGTAAAACTAATTATACATATATAGCAACCACCATTTGGAATCAGTGTGAATGTTCAGGGATTTTTGAGTCATAAGGATGAAATTGAGAATTTGATTGTTTGTGAGAAACCATGGTTTTTGGGTCTGAGTGAAACGCATATTACTAGTGATATTGAGGATTATGAATTGTGTGTGGAAGGATATAATGTTGTGAGGTGTGATTCTAACTCTAGACACACCGGAGGTGTTTTGTTATATATAAGGAAGAATATATATTATACGAATGTAATGGTATATGAGGTAGATAAAGAATTTTGGATGGTTGCTGTGGACGTACTTATAAATGGGATACCTGTATTTTTATTTTATCTATATAAACACTTTTCCAATCCCTAATCCTACCCACACTCTTCCAAATCTCCCTCTCCCTTCTCACTACTTTCTTTATGTTTCTTACATTCATCATCTTTCTATTCTTTATTTACATATGTTATATCTAATTTTACTTATATAAACTATGTCTATTATCTTTTTATTTCTTCACCTATGTTATATCAAATCTATTT
This sequence comes from Parapsyche elsis, assembly GCA_022651745.1. Taxonomy (NCBI): domain Eukaryota; kingdom Metazoa; phylum Arthropoda; class Insecta; order Trichoptera; family Hydropsychidae; genus Parapsyche; species Parapsyche elsis. The sequence continues at coordinate 1,190,953 of JAGVSN010000045.1, forward strand.
ATAGAAACTACTTTGGTTTATGTCATAACTTTGTTCATCTCTATTTTGTATTTCTTTAATTATAACTGTATGTTTCTTTCTCAAATAAATAAATAAATAAATAAATAAAAGTAAGCATATTTACGGTTCTATTTTTAAACCATCAATCCGAATTGAAGATGTGGTAAATGAAGAAGAGGAAAATTCGGAAACGAGGTTAATGGAACACTATGCACGCCATTGAAGCACATGCGAGCTAAAAAAATAGGAAAAACACTACAGAAATCACGATAACACAACATAATTAGTAATTAGAAACTAAGCTTAAAATTAATATAAAAACAGACTAAATGGGGATTGAGTTTGTAGTTTATTTTTATTTATTTTATATAATATTAGCTAATTAGCTAATTTAACTTACATCTATTACATATTTATAACAACTACATAAATCTATTACACATTATACACTATACTTATACATAACTACTATCTCTCACAGAGGTGTCTCCTCACACTTTTCAAGAATACATCTACGGTCTTAGAAGACTTGATGTACTCCGGGAGGGCATTATACATTAATACACCCTTGTGAAAAAAATAGTAGTGATACATGTAAAATACTTGTATTTTAATCTAATCAGAAGCTAAAAAACAACGTTGAACCGACTTAAATACACTTTGAAGTAAAATATGTAAATTGAGGACGCTTAGTGATAAATATTTCAAGGTCATGGTATAAAAGCATAACTTTATCATACTATGTATGTATATGGGTAAAGTAACAATATAAAAAAGTTCTTAAAAATTTCACTCAAATCTGAATACAAACAAAAAAAAAATTAAACTTCTAGGCAAAGCTTTCAATTTATGTATACATATATCCCATTACGTATCTATGTATGTACATGAATTTGAAAGCTTCTTTTAAGATTTAATTTAATAACATCTTCTAACGATAGCGTGCTTGATATCAAGCCCATTCACTATTTGACGAAAAAAAATTATTATGTCACGGTAAAGTAACTGCGAAAAAATGTTTTAATACTCTCCAGTGGTTTCCTATTGCCTTTGCGCGGAAAGTAAGGAGAGAAATAGCGTACTATGATTTTGTACGTGGAAAGGAATTTTTTTTGAGTGGTGCCAATTTTTGTGGAATCGTCTCACAGATAAATTGGCTAATTTTAACGGGAGATTTGGAGATTTGGATTTAGTAATATCCGGATCTTGCCAATTACGATAATTAAGGTTTTATGTATTCACTCGATTTCATTAAATTCGCATCAGAGGAAGAAAAGTTAATACATAGTACACACGGATACTACCTATGTATGTACGTATGTACCCTATGTATATACATACATACATATGTAAATTATTTTTTGTCTAATAAAACATCACTATTTCTCATCATAATACTACTAGTGTAAACCCGTTGAATATCAACGGAGCGCTTTCTCATCACCCGTACTGAAAAATAGTATTAAATTTAATAGTTTTCATAGTCGTTGCCTATGCAACAATATATTGCGCCATCTATGGCGCGTTATAATAACAACGTAACAATTTAGCAAAGTCGCGAGCCTATTTTTATTATATTCGGCTATAAATAGTCACGTTGAAGTCTGCCCTACATCATCTGGTTTGGCTCATCGCGTAAGCACTCTGTTCCGAATCAGCAGACAGACAGACAGACACAGAATAGGGCTATTCTATATATATATACGTATATAATATGTATCTCCTTTGGAAACATTTCTTCGTATAGAGGTATGAGATGTATTTTAAATGCGGATAGGTATGCTAGTATAAAAAAGATGATGATTGAATTAGATTGGTTGAAGGTGAATCATACTTTGTTTGTATTTATATTTAAGTTAGATAATAATATGTTACCATCATATTTTAAGTAAATTTATTGTGAGAGGAATGGATGTATGTGAATATAATTTAAAAATGTTAAAATAAATATGTAGAAATAGGAGAAGCATCTTGTACAGAGGTGTTTTTGAGTATAATAGACTGCCGGATGGAATTAGAAGTTCCAAAACTATTGAAAAATTCCTGGCAGTCTTAAAAAAAAACATCTCTGTACAGGTGCTTAGTTAAGGATTATAATTAACTAGCTTTATTACCCGGCCCGACCCGGCCCGGGGTGTAATTAATATAATGTAATATAGTGTTTGTTTAGTAAATTATTTCGGGAGCCCGAAAAAGTAATGCCGGCCCCTTACCACCCCACCAGACCACCCTCCTACCCCGGCGGCCCCTTTTTGGACTCCCGAAAAACTATGCTGGCCTCTTACTACCCCTCAGACCTACCTCAATCCCCGGAGGCTCCTTTTTTGGGCTCCCTAAAAGCTATGCCGGCCCCTTACCAACCCCCAAACCCTCCTTCTTACCCCGGCGGCCCCTTTTTTGGACTCCCGAAAAGCAATGCCGGCCCCTTACCACGCCCCAGACCCCCCTCCTATCCCGGCGACCCTTTTTTGGACTCCCGAAAAGCAATGCCGGCCCCTTGCTATCCCCCCCCCCCCCCTCCTGCCCCGGCGGCCCCTTTTTGGGCTCCCGAAACACTATCTGCTTAAATCTGCCGAAAACATCTACTATCGTGTGTACTTCGTCGTTTCTATTAATCGCGCCCGAGCAACGGCTGGTAATTGACGAATGACCCATACGTACATACAAACTTTAGCGTTTTATATATTAGATTAGCTCAAGCTACTGTATTATATAAATAAATATTTCAATGAAACTTGGCGTGGAAATTTTAGCTGATAGAAAAAACTTAACATCCATACATTGTTCGATAGTATTACATAGAACGTTCGACGTAAAGTCGACTTAGCCCGCTTTGTAATAAATATAAAGTGGTCTTTTCGAAGGGATTATTCGCAGGCATAACACAGCTCTCGTCATTCCCCACCCAGGGAACTTGTTTGCTTCGCAAATGTGCTTTAACAAACGAAAAAAAAAAAAAAAAAAAAAAGAGAGACCTGTAAAGACTCTCACTCTTCTTCTCTAGGAGAGGGAAGAGACGATCTTTGCGCGTTGCGGGTGAATAAAATTTCAAGTGGATTTGCATAGTTAGTGGGCCGTTTCGATCTGAAAAGGCGTGGTTATGGCCGGAGATTTTCGGCGAGAAGAAAAATCCAAAATGACGCATGGACCTTCTGCCAGTTAAAGTCACAACCACACATAAGAGACACAACCGGAAACGGCGGAAATAACCGGAAAGTTCGATATATTGCAAAGCGCTGTTGTTAACGACCGGCACACGTTCAGATTCAAAAAAAAATAATAATAAATACGACATACATAATATTTGCGTACACACGTGTTTGATACGCGTGTAAATCCTGGATTTTGTCCGTTAATAAATATTTGAACTCTGGGATTAAGCGTGTTAAAAAACAAAACGAAACGCTAAAAAAATACAACAAAAAAAAACGGCACGTTTTCGATATCTGTGTCGCCGAGCTTTGTTCGGCCAACAATCGATGTGGAGACAAAAAAAAAAAAAAAAGTGGAGAAATTTTAAATATTTATCCGAACCGAAGCTGTGTGAGGAAAATGGGGATGGGAAAATATCGATCGTTTGTTTCGTTTGGTAATTTTTTTTTTTTTTCCGGACGACCTATGCGACTTTCATTTTACAATTAGGCCGGGGCGATCCGGGTTCCGTATTTCAATACATCCGTTGAATAATAAATGTAGACCTTCGAACGGTGGGGGTGAAAGAGAGGAATTTTTGCACATTCCTGTCCACTTGACTGTCTGAAAACAATTTTACAATGTTCAGAAAGAAATATTTTCATGTGAAATTTTTCTCCGCGTATCTTTTTTGCACATCAATGTGGAAAAAATTTCGGCTGCAGTATTTTTAAATATACAGAGACGCGATATGGTTGATGTATGCCATCGGATAAATGTAACAGTGTATAAATAAATAATTGGATAAAGTTCGCATTCAGATGAAAAGAACGAAAACGATGGAAAACTAATATAAATTCATAAATATTATTTGTAAAAGTTTTGAATTTAACTTATTGATTTAGAATGGCTATGAATAGTTGAGTCGCCTAGTTCCAAATACCGATAAGTCCATAAAACTCACTTGTTCGCAAACGCGGTTTTTCTGCTACATACTTATTTGCTTGATGGCGTTTAAACTCATTTAAACTTAATTTTGTTGATATTAAACAAAATATTGAGATTAGAAACATGGACTTATCGTTGTTTGTTTCTAAATATGGCTTTTATCAGCTTTTATCATAGTGCAATTGTCAGTTTTTGGAACTAACACTGATTGTCAAAATGTTTTTACGGCGCACTTGGCGTTATTTGGAATAATTCAAGTATAAGGCATCGTTTGAAAACATTCTTAGAACCAGAAAATATTTTATTCTCGTTTTTTATATATTGTGGACTTATCGGGATTTGGAACTAGACGACTCAGTTGTAAGAATGCTATACTAAAATTCTATATCTTTTTTGTAAATAAAAATAAAAAGTGAGAAATTTGTTGCAGAAATTCAGGAAACTTTTTTACTTTATCCTAATCGGATAAAGTATTGTGATCGTGCGAAAATTCAACCTCAAATTTTTTTACTGATTTGTATCAGGTATCATCCCCTGATCACGTTTTCATGATTTCTGGAAAATGTCTGTATGTGTGTGTCTGTGTCTATCAAGTCTATCAAGTCTATCAAGCTGAAATTTCATATTTATTATTTTCACGTAAAGTGTAAGAGATATTATGATTATGGTCAAAATCCGCCAACCGGAAGTGACAGTTTACTCTTGAACGATTTTTCGTTATTTATTTTTTTCGGCCTTTTAAATATTAAAAATCTTCATAATATTGTAAAACTATAATCATTATGCTAATTTAAATCTTTGTTAAAAATATCATCAAAATCGCTCAACCGGAAGTGAGATTTTTTTTTCTTAAAAAAAGTAAAAAAATTCTGTTATTTTTGTTTGTACACGGTTTTTTTTACTTTTTCAGTGTTTGGTTACTCTTCATATTCCTCAAATATATGGATTAAGTCATGAGTCAATTTTTTTTAATAGCTTATTACAATAGCTAAATTAACCAAATTGAAAAAATACGTACATGTAATATAAATAATGTAAAAATTTGTGTCAATTTTTTATTTACTCGCTACAATCTCGCTGGTTTGCTGGTCGCTGGTAAATTAGCTCGTGTAATAAGGCGAAGTTAGTAAACTAGCTTTTTTTTTCGGCCGCGCGAGTGAAGTTCGAATGTTTGAACTTTACTCGCACTAGCTGGCTTCAATGGACATGATACATTTACGATATTGATACAGCGGGCATTTTGACAGCGCCTCTAGCGAGTGGCGTTACTAGCGAGTAAACTTAGCACGTGTAATAGGTTTACTAACTACTCGCCACCAACTCGACGTGCCGCTCGGTAAACTAGCAAGATCGTAGCGAGTAAACTATCCCCGTGTAATATTTAACTCTAGCACTTTATATGTACGCACCTACTCCAAGTATCACAAAAAGAATACGCTTTTTTTTTCATCGTATAAAAATAAACTAATCCTTCCAATTAATACAAAAAAAAACTTGAATAAATCCGGACAAAGAATCGCCCCCCGAAGCATTCGTGTATTTCTTTTTCATTCAAAAATTTTAATTTGCAACCGAGACGAACGTGGTGGGGAATTCAAGCCACTATCTATTATACCCGTCTCGGATATAAACCTTAAGAAAGAATTAAATTAACTTCAAATCCGAGCTGAATGGGCCCCAAATCCGTATAATTACGATTCGCCTCATTTCAGCTCAGCTCAAAAGCTCACATGTATGTATATAGTCGAGATGACTTACGACGTAGTAATAAACCCGTAGCAAATCTGAAAGACGTCATCCTTTCAATATCCCTTATAATTGGACGTGTAGAATAACCCTGAAAGGTTTCGAACTGGGGGGGCAATCTCGGCCTTTCCGAAAAAAAAAAAAAAAAAGTCGATAAAACCACCACCATTATTCAAAATACGTGGAAAAGTAGTACGGTGAACCCTCCCACAGAAAGATACATCTCTGAATGTGAACTTGCCCCACGTATCTATACCGTAGTTAGATAGTAGTAGTATCATTCGGTGTTTGACTAAGGGCCGAAGGTATTAAACCAACAAGACAAGCACGTCGGTTGAAACCGGGTCATGGTCCTAAACCGCAAAGCTGGCAAACTTGCTGTGTTTACACCGCTGGCCCGCGAATAAAAGGGGTAGCTAGCACAAATATAATCAATCCCCAATCCAGAAGACAACATCATCGCAAACCCCCCATCCTCTGTGTGTTAAAGTTGTGACTGTGAAGGGGTTTTTGCTTGCTAAGGTTGTGTTGCCCATTTGACTCGCCGAATCGATTTTGCTAATCGTCCATACGCTCATTTCAAATACATCAATCCCAAACTTTCACTATATATGCACGAGTATGTATATACATATGTATGTATATCGTATACACAAGATATCGCAAGTAACAAGTGATACAAAAAAAATCAAAGGTCGATACTGTTTCAATCAGTGCTCGAAATGGAAATTTTCACGAATGGGAGCGCTCGATAATTTTCAAAAAATATCAAACGACCTTTTTTTTTATAATTATATGTATGTAGATACCTATACCTACATATGTATATTATAACACCAAAACACTTATTAATTACGTAACATATGTACACCAATATATATGAATTTATGTTATTAATTATGAAATTGTATTACATAAATGCACAATTTACACGGTTAATTTTTTTAAATTTAAATAATTGTTAATATCACTATTTAGTTAGTCACGTGCAGTAATTATAATTCACACAACTTAAAAAATGTTGCTAGAAAAGTGTTTGTTGGTGATTAAGTGCAGTAATAAAATATAAATAAAAAAATAATCAAGCGATTCCCGATCATAGATTGAAATTGCAAATACGTTCGCTAAAATTAAGTTCTCTCATCAGAAGGACAGGCAAGACTGAACTATTTTGAAATTTTGGTTCCTTTAGTATGTATGTATAATGGTCGCGGTACAACACGACAATTCAAAGAAAGATATCACATCACATATCACAAAGATAAACACAGAATACAAAATTTTAGATAACATGCTCATAAAATTACCCTAACTTTATTTATATACTTTTTGTAAAAATCTAATTTATTTACGTATTCCTTGAATTATTCAAATAAGTGTGAATTTGTGAGCGTACATATATACATATGTATATATGTGAAGTACATATACATATATGAGTAAAGTAAGTATGTAAATGTGTATAGTAAAAAGAAAATACTAATTTTCCAATTAAAATAAATTGCTATTTATAGAGATTGGAAACATTCAATTGGAAATATTCATGCAAGTAAAAGTGCTGGTAGAGACCAGAAAAACTTTTTTAATTAAGCAGATTTTTTTGGACAAAAGAGGTATGATGTGGAGGCAACTTTTTATAACTATTTCAAAACGAATATCCCAAAAAAAAAAAAGGTTCCATACATAGACGCTCCACCATAATGTACATACAATGTATGTTCAAAAATATGTATCATCTTAACCTGTACGTATAGTATTCTTTATTATTACTAGCACATATTTTTGTATAGTTAATTAATATAGATAATGTCCACTTGATCAGGAACCATGAGGATAATTTTAAATAATAATAAGTACATATAATGTACATTATTTGGATAAATAAAAGTTATAAATAAATATATATACATATACATACAAATGCATGTAGGTCTTGTTTGTTTTTACGAAATTTAAAATAAATATATATATATATATATTTAACTTTATATTTATGTATATATATATATATATATTATATATATATATATACATATATGTATATATATATATTTTTATATTTTAAGTTTTATTTATTATTAAGTTTCTGTAATACAAATGGAATCAATTTTAATAATACATAATAAAATAAATATGTTTTTCAATTACATACTCTTATCAATATGTTATTTGTTCTATTTTTGTGTAGAATTGTTCGAGCTTAAAATAGTACCTATGTACTATGTATATACATACGTACATATGTACATAGATTTTTACTAATAAAAGCGTGAACTTTTTCATTGAACTTGTTCGTTTACTTTTCTTGTGAAATTGAAATAAAAGTTCTTCTTAAATGAAAATAGTTTTACAGTCTATATAAGCTCAGCAAAATAAGTACATATATAAGCTCAATTTGGTATACATAAATAGACTGCCGGATGGAATTAGAAGTTCTAAAACTATTGATAAATTCCTGGCAGTCTTAAAATAAAGTAAAAACATCGCTGTATAGGATTATGTAATTAGATTTTAGCTACTATATTATATAAATAAACTATTAGATATTTTTAAGAACCTTACAAAAAAAAACCTGTACTTTATCTTTAGAGCATAGCGCGTACATACATATGTATTTATGTAGGTATATATGTACATAAATAACGTATTATATAAATACCCATTGAATAGTAAAATAAAACGTCATTGAGCTTATATCAAAATATTTAATTACAAAACTTTCTCATAATTTAATTAGGTCAAAGCGTTTTCAAGTGGCAACACCTGATACATTCCAATTACAGTTAAATGTATTTTAATATAAAAATGATAATTTTTTTTTTAGTTCGACACCCAATTTCTTACATCAAAATAGTCAACATATATTTTTTGAATTTATAATATAGGTAAATTCTTAAAAATTTTAACCACAGTTCACACCTTCAGATTTATTACTTGTTTTTACATAGAGTTCCAAAAACCAAGCTGAAAACATTTTATATAGAACACCTACGCAAACGTACTAAATGTCAATTAGTATGATTAATTCGCCAATTTACAACAGCTTCCCTCCACTTGCTCTCGTCGCGCTTATTTTCGAGAGACGCACAAGTGGGCGAGTCGCGCTCAAAAGGTCAAAATATTGTTATCCAACGCTCGTCCTTTGCACTTCGTTACAATTAAAATTTAAATCCACATTATATTACACAACGTATCCCACTCGGCACCGACCGAGACCATTTTTCCTCGTGAAAGAGAATACGAATCGCTTCGTTTCAAGACACTCTTAGACACTCTCAAGTCTATTGAGATGGCATCGACTTTACGACTATTCCACGTGCCAGTGTTGCTCGTGTCAGTGACATTTACACTTGCCTCTGCCTGAGTTAGTGACACTCTTTTGGCCCTTTCTTTGTCGGCACTGATTTAAATTTCCACGTACATATAAAGTGTCACGATTCCAAACCCCCCTCTGCCATTTCGACTCTCGGATATATATATATATACTAAGCGCTTTCCTTCAGAATTGTATTACGTTTATCATTCGTGCGAACGTGTAAAAGACACTTTTACTATGCATGTACATATATGTATGCTTCTTTTTGACGACATTATACCGTTTGTCAGAAGTTTCTTGTGCAACATACTCTCCGGCGGCTTTTTGTTGTCTTCTGGAGAGTCAGGAAGAGAAATAAGGAACGAACAATGAATTTGTGGGTGGATATAATGTTAAGTGGCACCGATTTTGTGGAATCGTCCCACCAACTTAGTTAGATTTATTGGAAAATTCTAACAGAAGATTCAATTCAGCCCTGAACCTATGTAGACTAGATTGTATTTGTGGTTCGTTTCCCAATACTCCACAAACACGCATTGAAGCCATGGTTTCATAATGAGGTGAAAGAAATTATCATTGAATAAAGCGGTGACTTTGTTACGTAATGCAAAAAGACAGTGGTAAAAAAATATTGATTATACTGCAAAAATGTGGAAAACAATAAAAACAATAAACTATTAAATGAATGTTATGTAAACAGTATTAAAGAGATAAATAACCTCAATGGGAAATTATGTGTCAATTCAAGAAGTGGTTCAGAGCGATGATTCTGTTATAGTACTGGATAAATTTGATATAATAACAGTGGATGATTGCAAAAAATCTTATTGTGGTTCATTATTAAATATGTTAGATAAGTCAACTAGAGATATATTACAAATATTACAAAATAGAGGTATGAGATGTATTTTAAATGTTGATAGGTATGGTAGGTATAGATTGGTTGAATGTGAATGATACCTTAAAGATTTGTATGTTGGTATTTATATTTAAGTTAGATGATAATATGTTACCATCGTATTTCAGTAGATTTATTGTGAGAGGAATGGATGTACATATGTTAATATAATTTAATTATAAAAAATATAAATAGGAGATGCATCTTGTACAGAGGTGTTTTGGAATAAAATAGACTACCGGATTCCAAAACTATTGATAAATAAATTCCTGGCAGTCATAAAAAAACATCTCTGTATAAGTGTTTAGTTAAGGTTATGTAATTAGCTTTCACTATCTTCTATATATGTATGTATGTAAAAATCAATGTCTGACCGATTCCACTCAACCGATCGCGATGAAACTTTCAGGACTTATTGTGATCATGCCGGGGATGGTTCCTGTGAAAAAAATCTGGGAAAAACAATATCTTACAGGTGATAATAATTTATGTCAAAAAAGTGAATAGGCATCGCTTGAAATGGAATACGTCACTTTAAATGAAAATTTATGTCATTCTTCAGAGAAAATATTTGACAAACTTCGAAGTACATAATTATCGTAACGTATGTACATACATATATGTATGTATGTATATCCCTGGGTAGTTGCAAGTGTAGTTTGTATGTATAAAAGATGGCCATCTCGTTAAAGGGTGGTAGCAGTAGTTTGTAGGTAAGGTAAATATGTTTCTGGCGTCGAAGCAAAAACTTAGTCCTCAAAGCTCGCTCGAGCTTCCAAATTATTTCCCCAGGGCCGGACTTGTGGCCAGAGAGACGCCCGACTTGCTCACAATAAGGATTACATTACAAAGGAGGCAATCCTATTAACGTACATACATATGTACGTAGTAAGTATGACCGCACTCGCTCGACACGTAGTAAATAATCCGCGATTAATTATAATTATTACAATCGACTTTGATGACGTATTTGATGAGGGGCGATTCGTCGTTAACTGTAGGGAGATTTTCCGTATAACGAGCTGGATACACGAAATAATTTTTAGATGTCTATTTTCTTCTTAAAGTCCGTTGTTATATCTAACCCAGTGGTCGGGAACCTTTATCGAGCTATGCGCGAAATTAGGGAAAACCTTGCAAAAAAATGATTAAATTTGGGAGCCGCAACATTATTATTTTCAGTTTGTATATTCTAAATTAAAAAGAGATAAAACAAAGAATGAACATAGTTTTTAAATACAAAATTCCGCTATGCTTAAAAAATAAGGCATACCACCAATGCGTACTGCCAGTTATAACGTATGGATGTTAATTTCGATAATGTTACGTAAGATCCTGTGCACACAGAGAAGCATTGAAATATGTATGTATGCTCGGTAGGTACATAGGTATGTAGTTTATTATAAAAACAAACCCAATTACTATACATCTAAATTCTATCCATTGTCAAAATATAACTGTTTCAATAATAGTAATAATAATATTTGTTATAATTTTTTATATAAGAAAACGAATCAATTGAATATACACAATATATAATGCAATTGTACAATGCATACTAAAGATATTGACGATTTTTTTAATTAACCGCCTTCTCTCTCCGAGGTGTGTAAACGTTTGATCTTTGCGAAAATACAGAATATGACCTATTTCTAAATTCGGTCAAATTTAACAAACGGTACGCTGCATCTAAACCGCACATAGATATAACGATTCATTTGGCCTAGAGATTACTCTAAGAATTTATAGAAAAGTATAGTAATTTATATAGTAATTTCTAATTCTATAGTAAATTCTAAAGTAATTTTCTAAGTATTGTTGGTAACAAGCAGCATATCAAGTGTTGAAAATACGTTTGACCGCTACTATTTTTTTTCTTCGATATTCGTATTTGGATATAGTACATTATTTTTATAGCACATTATTATAACAAGAACAGATCGTGAGAAGTATGGCCAAAGTGGTAGATATAGCAGAACGATTTAAAAAGTTAAAGTGGCAATGGGCATATCGAGAAGAATGGATAGCAGATCGACGCGAGAAATACTGGAATGATATTCGAGAGGATGTGAAAGAAAGCTGGGCTGATGAATTGAAAAGAAAGTGTGGAGTCAAGTGGATGCAGATTGCTCAAGACATATTGGAGAGGCCTTGATCCAGCAGTGGATGGTGAATGGCTGAAAACGATGATGAATGCAATTTTCGTATTTAATTGGTGTCTTGATGATTGAATAACATTTGAATAATTCGGGACACTTGGCTTTTATAAAAACCTGTGCTCTAAGATGTGAAATACTGGAATGGTATCTGAGAGGATGTGAAAGAGATGCAAGGTGGACCGAGTGGACGATGGGCTGATGAAGTGAATTGGATAGGCCTTCATCCAGGAGTGGATGGTGAACGGCTGAAAATGATGATATTCAAAATTAAATTAAATGTTGCTCATTTATGAAATGGATGTGATATTTCTTAATGTTTGACAGTTTATTACTAAAAAGCTAATCTGAAAAAAAACGATTTAAAGCTATTTATAGTCATGAAGTTATGGAAATAGGATTAATTTTGATTTTGTGTAAATTGTGTGTCAACGTTGTGTTTGACATAAAGCGTCGTATGACAGCGAGAGCCGCAGGTTTTTATACAAAGAGCCGCATGCGGCTCCGGCGCTGCCGGCTCCCTACCGCTGCTCTAAGGGTGATATTACATTGAGCAACCAAACGGAACACCAGGTTTTTTTTGAACCTCGACGACCAGATAGATATACAGGTTCCAATGGTACGTATTACACGATGCGATTCTGAGTTGCATGAAAATTTCTTGGAAGTCAATGTTTTCAAACCCTTTTCTGACCTTTTTTTGCATCGTCGTACTCAATTGTCAACGCAACGCATCGTCAACGCAATTGTTTCGAAAACAATGAAATTCAGAAAGAAATACGAGAGGTTGAATTTTATATATTTTCTACGTCTACATAGAGTACCTAGTTTTGTATAGCTTCTTAGACCTATTTTTTTTGTATGAAGATTATGAGATGAGCAGGTAGCTTGGTGAGTGAAAAGTGGTGCAATGTAATAAGATGCTCGCCACCGCCAAAAAAAATCTGGTGCTGGTGTTGTTGCTCAGTGTAATATCGCTCTTACTAATATAAAATTTCCGATCAAAAAAAAGTTTGACACTAGTGAAAATTACATTAAAATCTTAAAAACTCAACGATTTTGAAATCAAAACAAGGACTTTTTCGGACACTCCATAATGTGCACATGTGCAGTATAGTGCCTACTAGAGACAATGGCACTTGATTATTCAAATACGAATGTGCGGTCGACAAAGTCTTCAGTTGTAACTCTTATATCGGTAGGAGTGCTTGAGGGGCCCATAAGTCAACAGGGGAGCCCCCAGGAAGGCTTTCGAGGTGTTTGCTGGCTATGGCACTCGCGCCCCATAAATCGCCCTTTAATGGGCCCCCATTGTCGCCAGGGCAGCTGCCCTTTACGGCCCCTGTCCCACCAACTTGCCAATGCCAGCAAGACATCAAAGCGATATACAACTCAATTACGGATACAAAACACACGAGAAAAAAAATAGTAAAAAAAAAAAAACCATTAGTCAAACTTGACATGGGTGACTTATGGGCTTAAAATTGTCGTTATTGTACACACAAAGCCACAAATTCTTTTTTCATATCCACCATTCCGATTTTTTTCATCGTTCCCTATTTCTCAACTAAATTCATTTCTGATCTTATAACATAAAAATAACACAAGCAACGAAAGTATGAAAGTGGGCTTAAAAATTAATTTTAATAAAACTAAAATTATGTTTAATGAATTTTGCACGCAAAGCGTACTGCACTGTAGATAATTATATTGTAGAGATAGTTAATTGGTTATTTATACGTAGGACAATTGAGTCGCCTAGTTCCAAATACCGATAAGTCCATAAAACTCACATGTTCGCAAACGCGGTTTTTCTGCTACAGACTTATTTGCTTGATGGCGTTTAAACTCATTTAAACTTAATTTTGTTGATATTAAACAAAATATTGAGATTAGAAAAATGGACTTATCGTTGTTTGTTTCTAAATATGGCTTTTATCAGCTTTTATCATAGTGCAATTGTCAGTTTTTGGAACTAACACTGATTTTCAATATTTTTTAACGGCGCACTTGGCGGTATTTGGAATAATTCAAGTATAAGGCATCGTTTGAAAACATTCTTAGAACCAGACAATATGTTATCCTCGTTTTTTATATATTGTGGACTTATCGGGATTTGGAACTAGGCGACTCAATTGCTGAATATGACTGGTTGTAAAGAAGAAGAAATAAAACGAAGTTATGATGTATGGATGTTTTAAATTCGAGAATGTTACGTAAGATCTAGTGTACACGGAAAAGCATGGAGAGATGTATGTACATATGCTCGATATAACGAGATGAGATCGTAAGAGGAATACATGAGTAAGAAGCATGAACAATGTGGCAGATATAGCGGAACGTGTGAAAAAGTTGGAGTGGACACAGCGAGAATAGTGTATGGCAGATGGAAGCGAGAAATACTGGAATATTATCTGAGAGGATGTGAAAGAAAGGAAGGTAGACCGAATGAAGGATGAATTGAAAAAAATGTGGACTCAACTGGATGCAGATTGCTGAAGACAGACAGGAATGGAAGAAGATTGTAGAGGCTTTCATCCAGCAGTGGATGGTGAACGGCAGAAAATGATGATTATGAACATAAAAATACGCTAAAGTTTAAAATTCAACATTCATACTAGGTACATAGTATTAAACTATAAGTACATACATATATAATACACTTATTTTACAAAAACATAAAAAAAAGAGGATGGGTTTTTGTCCCACTTCTGACACCAGTGTATCGAAAGCGAAGTTGTCAGCATCCATGCCGAAAAAGGGAAAGGACATTAAAATGAAATCGTTAAATCTAATTTGACACGGATTTACATACGTTGTAGGCAATGCCCTGCACTTGATATCTACATATAACACTTCTTATGTATGTACATACAAACGAATCCTGGTCAATTGACCATTATTCATTGTTTTAGTAATAATAAATAAAATAACAGCTTAAAAAAGAAGGCATACGACCAATGCCAGTTATGACGTGTGAATGCTAAATTCAAGAATTTTACGCAAGATCCAGTGCACACGGAAAAGCATGGAGAGATGTATGCTCGGTATAACGAGATCGTAAGAGGAATATGTACATGGGTTAGAAGCATGACCAAGGTGGCAGATATAGCGCAACGTATAAAAGAAAGCAAGGTATACCAAGTGGGTGAATTGAGAAGAATGTGTTGAGTAAACTGGATGCAGATTGCTTAATACAGACAGGAATGGAAGAGAATTTTTCATCCGGTTATGTTATGTTATGTTACTTTACAGTTATGTTTATTTTAATGATAGGAAAGTTTAAGATAAAAAAACCCATTTAAAATTTTAGTTTTAACCTTTCAACCAAGTAAAGTAACATACTCATACTTTTCCTATTGAAAAATTTCAATAAATTTCTACGACAAAACTTGGTTTATTCTAACAAAGCGACGAAGACCGGACAACGTAACTTCCGGTCAAAAGCTCTTCAATACAAAACCCCTAACAAGGTACAAAGGAGATCGATCAAATGTAAGTGTTTCCACACGTTTCACTGGTCATACGTACATATATGGATAGAGAATTGGGAGAAAGGACTCAAACGGAGCATTTTCCCCAACAAAGTCCCGTTTGGAGAATCCAGAGGATAGCTGGTTTTTCCCTCCGTCACTGATAAAGAGCATCATCCTGTCGACAGGCAGCTTTGGCTCGTTACTACGAGCTTTTGCTACGGATCCACAATACATGTGTGTGCATCGTGCTCGCTGTATTATCCCGACAGTGCAACCTGTGCACTTTTATTGCCTGAAGATGCGCGAGCTCGGCTACAATAATATTCGCTAAAGCTTCACCGATGGCAAAAAAAAAAAATAGAAAAAATAATAATAAAACACAGCTGCCAAAACAAAAGCTCGCCGAGCGTAAGCCGCTTCTGTGTGAAACGTACCAATCTGCTGTTGAAAATCTGAGCTTTCATTAAATTTTTTGCGATAGTGTGTTTCAACTAGTGTTGTAAGTCGAGAATTTTCTGTTTTCTTGGATATAAAACATCTCTAGATAGTTTAATAGCTTTTTAGAAGATTCTAGGATATTTTCAGAACCTAATAGGAGTAATAGGACTTTCTAGAGTGTCTGAGAGCATTATTTTGAATGACATTTTTTCATTCTGACGACATTGAATGTGTCATTTCGTCATTTTAACATACGCACTACTAGCATGAACGTTTTTCCGCGAAATTCTCACAGGAATGCAATGCTTATTGACTCTGGAAGCAATAAATTATATGTACATATTTGTATTGCTTTGGTTATGATATTCCAGTGAAATCGTTCCATCTTATGATATAATCATTCATTTAAACTTAGCACAAAAGATCGTAAAAAATTTGTCATATTCACACCCCATCAAATTTAGTTTTTGTCACGGATATTAAAATAATATTATTCGTGTAATCCGTATCACCTCTCGCAAGTTTTGAGCCCGGATTAGAGGGAGTTTACTGTATATTTTAAGCAAATACAGTAAGAGTTATTTGTTTAAAATACATGTTGGCCGATGGAGCAGAGGGTACATTGTATTATGTACTACAATTTTAAACAGAAAATTCTCGGTTTGGTTAGGTTAGGTTAGGTTAGGTTAGGTTATTCTCCAAAAGATTATTCCCGAGAATTTTACAACACTAGTTTCAACACTGCAACCGGTTATTTCGATGTTAAATTAATTATACATGCAACATTTGAAGAAAATTTTTACACTCCTGTTTTGAATAAAAATATACCTTTCGTTAAAATTATGAACGTTTTTATGCTGCTCTATGTATATTAATATTGTATAAAGACTGTCATGAAAAGTTATTTTTAAAACAGACAATTTAAATAAACAAAATTATCACTCATGCAACTTAAGAAGTCATGTACCAATTTCAATCACAAATATCTTTCTAATTACAAATCTTGGGATAATATAAGAAAAAAAGTAAAATCCAGAATCTTCTTGGGATCATTAAAATAAAGCTAGATCTGTCAGAAATCTGAATCTTTGTTCCACTAATTATTCACAAAACTCCTTCATTTATAGATCCCGGCACATATTGATCCTTTTCATTATTCTTTGCCCTCCTTCAAATTATCTTTACTTACAGTTCCTTTCCAGCCCTAAATTTCTTGTTTTGATCTGTTGCTGTTGCTATTTTGGCTGTAGTGTATTATGTGAAATTAATATTATTTTGTATTTTATATTGTACTGTAAATGCTGTTTGCTACGTAATCTATATATATAAAAATCAATGTCTGTCCGTCTGTCTGTTTGTCTGTCTGTCTGTCTGTCTGTCTGTCTGTCTGTCTGTCTGTCTGTCTGTCTGTCTGTCTGTCTGTCTGTCTGTCTGTCTGTCTGTCTGTCTGTCTGTCTGTCTGTCTGTCTGTCTGTCTGTCTGTCTGTCTGTCTGTCTGTCTGTCTGTCTGTCTGTCTGTCTGTCTGTCTGTCTGTCTGTCTGTCTGTCTGTCTGTCTGTCTGTCTGTCTGTCTGTCTGTCTGTCTGTCTGTCTGTCTGTCTGTCTGTCTGTCTGTCTGTCTGTCTGTCTGTCTGTCTGTCTGTCTGTCTGTCTGTCTGTCTGTCTGTCTGTCTGTCTGTCTGTCTGTTTGTCTGTCTGTCTGTTTGTCTGTCTGTTTGTCTGTCTCTTATAGGCTCCTAAACCACCGATCGCGATGAAACTTTCAGGACTTATTGTGATCATGCCGGGGATGGTTCCTGTGAAAAAAAATCGGGATAAAACGGGAACAGGAACGGGACCGGGATCTGGAATCGGGAAAAAATGGGAACGGGAACAGGAACGGGCCTGCTCACGCGTCAGATAACGTACTAGGAACGGGAACGGGAACGGGAACGGGATCGTGATCTGGAACAGGAACGGTATCGGGCATTGCAACGCATGCCGGGTCAGCTAGTATTAAATAAATAAAGCAAAACGTAAAATTTTTCTTAATATTCAAATGAAATGCAGAATATCACACTCAACTGTCACAAAGTTCATTTAAAAACAACTTTACAAAAAGACTTGCCAGTACTCTCATTTCCCCATAAATAATAATAACCCTTTGAAAATCAAATACTGTAGCAATATTTACATAGAACAATACTTTATAATAATGCGTACATTAAAATAGCAATTTTAACGAATAACAAAAATGTTTGTTTTACGGAAATGTTTTACGGAAATTCCCTTAGATTTCAACGCAAAATTATACGAGCTATTTTACAGAAGAACACGAGAAATCCAGTTAAAAAAAATCAACAATAACTTTCGTTTATTGATTTGTCAGATAGTTATTTGTACGATCCCTAAACGATTCAGTCCTTGTTTATTGCAAACCCATATATATTCCTGGAAACAAACAGTTTACTATACATACATTGAATAAACACACTAGCCAGCTTCATCCGCGGGAATATTACCTGTGTGTGTGTGTGTGTGTGTGTGTTCAACTTATTTATTGCATTCTGCCGTGTTTGTAGGAGGATTAAACAAACATAATATGAAAACCTTTATGTATTCCAAAATATACACACACACCGAAGTGTGTATCTCACAATCGCATAGCATAACCCAAATCCAACTAACTAATGTCCAGAAGTGAGAGCAATGTTAATGAAACATCGTAAAAACAACGCGCTCAAGCTATTTCGAATGTGCAAAGGTATATGAGTCGCCTAGTTCCAAATCCCGATAAGTCCACAATATATAAAAAACGAGGATAAAATATTTTCTGGTTCTAAGAATGTTTTCAAACGATGCCTTATACTTGAATTATTCCAAATACTGCCTAGTGCGCCGTAAAAAATATTGAAAATCAGTGTTAGTTCCAAAAACTGACAATTGATTGCACTATGATAAAAGCCATATTTAGAAATAAACAACGATAAGTCCATGTTTCTAATCTCAATATTTTGTTCAATATCAACAAAATTAAGTTTAAATGAGTTTAAACGCCATCAAGCAAATAAGCCTGTAGCAGAAAAACCGCGTTTGCGAACAAGTGAGTTTTATGGACTTATCGGGATTTGGAACTAGGCGACTCATATGATTGTATAGTAGGATATATGTACTTGTTTGGGACAAACACAAATCGAACGTAAAGTATACTATGCTTGTATGTATGTGGGAAGCGTTTGTAAAATTCGCGCGTTTGAAAATTCGCATCACGTTGACACAGGTTGAACTGAAATTCGTAGATTTATTACGGCGAAAAGGCTATTGAGTGTAGGATCGTAAATTATAAAAGCGGAAATATTTAGGAAAAAGGCAGCAGCCCTTTTTCGTCCTTGCGAAAACTGACCCTGCGAGGACGAGCGTCACGCTAAAGATCGATCGACTGTGGAAAAACTTTCGAAAGCCTTGTTTTTGCACGAAAAGTTACCACTTCGCCAACATCGACCTATGTTCTATCGGTGCGTGAAATTAATCAAAGGTCGATAATATTATACATTTTTTTACAACTTACGTCTAACCTTTCAGACTTAAACCTTTGCAGCGTCTTGGAAAATCGAACGAAAGCCGAAAAATGATCAATCCTTTATACCTGGCGGTCACCTATGCTGCCGTCCTAAGCCCACTTAACGTAACTGACAAAAATTACGAAAATTAGTTAGATGTGTTTTAGGGGTTATGGGAGTGTATTCTTGTGATTTTTCATATCAAAATTAATGTATCTTTATCCAAAAGTGACTTTGTTAAGCTGTTAAATCTAACGTATCCGCATGCGCAGAGAAATAGTATCACCGATACTTGGCGAAAATAACGTATCCAATATTTACTTCGGTCACTACCGTATCACGAAAGATTGAAAAGACTGAATCTCTCCACATTGGAGACGAGGAGATTAAGAGGTGATTTAATTGAAGTATTCAAAATAATAAATAATCATTATTCATGTGAAATGACCAACCACATTATGTTCAATGAGAACCCTCATGTAAGAGGTCATACTCTTAGACTCCGAAAAAAAAAATCAAATAAGATTGTTAGAGATTCATTCTTTTAAAATAGAGTGGTTGAAGTTTTGAATAGTCATATGTTTACATTAATAATGAATAATGAAGTGACGTAACTACTAATGACGTACTCCTTAAAATTATCAAAACACAATAGAAAATAACCTCATGCACTAAAAAAAAGTTTAAATAAATCAGTAATATATGAAGAAAAACACAAATTTAGAATAAAACTTTCAAGTTCATTTATCTCGATATTGTTGTTTTGTCAGTTACGTTAAGTGGGCTTAGGACGGCAGTACGGTATGTATGTACATATGTATGTATGTACATTGTACAATGTATTAGGGTGGAGCGAATTGTTATTTTGAAAATCAAAATGCTTCGGCTTGAGAAAGTTTCTCCATGGGTATACAAAACAAACGGTATAATTATTTTTTTGATATTTTAATTCATTATACTGCCTATACTAAAAGTGGAAGGTTCATGTGCGGTATTAAAACGCAGATAAAATACATTTCTTGTCGTTTATTTGATTTAAGACGGTGCAAATAAGCAACACACACGTTTAAATTAATAATTGAGAACAAAAAACATAGAAAAAAAAAATACCAGCATCCCACAAGAAAAACTTAAAAATAACCTAAATACTAGGGGTAAATAATCTTTTTTTGTGTTGAAAATAGGCATTATTTTTCGTGATTAGAGTGTCGTTTTTATGAAACCATCTCGCCTTAAGGGTCCACAAACAGTAGCAGACACTTCTGTAAATATTTTCACTTTGTAGTTTGAGTGTAGCGAGGAAAAATCTTTATCTGAGGTAAAATTCTATTTATTTATTTAACGGGTTATTAGCCCAAAACTGTGTATGTATTACTTTTTGATCGGTAATAGCTTGTAAAATAGGCTCTTCATCTATTAATTTGTTGTAAGGAGACTCTGTTACCTCTTCCCAATTTATAATATTGCCATATAATATCATTACTGTTTTTTATTGCTTAATTGATTTCAATAAATAAATCGGCAAATTCTAACAGGAAACGGCCGATCTGGATTTACCAACATTCAAATCTTGCCAGGGACGATAGCTGTATTGGTCTTCGAACTCTGAACCTCCGTTCAAAAGTTCAATACTCTACAATTTAAAATTTAGCCTGGTGTAAGTGTGTGCCAAGCACATGCAAAAAATACATACATATGTGGACTCTGAAGTGATGGCTTTTGTCCCAACATGTACATAGATCGGGTGAAAATCTCACCTGAACTTTTTTGATGCGTGCGTGCGTGCGTCGGAGCAAAGCTAAACAAACGGCCGATTCAGGCTTTCAGCAAAACGGCATAATTTCAGCAAAACGGCATCATTTCAGCACACGCTTTCACAGAATCGAGTTTATTATTATTCAGGGCGAGGGGCGATGATGAGCGTCTCAGTATCCATGATTTCTGCAGATTCTCGGGTTTCATATTGCGCGAAACTAAAACCGTAGCCGAGCCTCCGCTCCCGCTTTGAATAATTCATGGCCGCGAAAGGGCGAAACACTTTTCAGCTGAAATTAAAAACACAAACAAAGGAGAAAACGCCGCTGAAAACGAGCACCAGGCTCTCCTCTCGACGTTCGCAATGGAAAGAAGAGAACCGGAAACGGAAACACTCGTCCGATTGTTCGCATTGTCTCTCGCGCGAGAGAAATGATTTCCATTATAGGCGTGCGCACCTGTACCTGTACACTGTTTCGCTGCAAGAATCTTTAAATAAACGTACGTATTTGTATAAACACTATTTTTCAGCAAAGAGAAAACCGAAGGTGTATACTTTCAGTTTACGTGGGCTTACTTCGGCTTTTGGACGATTTTTTGAATATTAAAAAAATGAATTTATATGTGCGTAACAAGTGTGCGCAATTTATGTTAAGCGAGTGCGTGATTTTATATGACTATAATAACAATCTTTAAACACAGACACAGTAATACAAATAATACGATTGACATGAATGTTGTTTTATTCGCTCGAGTTTACGTTGCGAACTTGTTAACGACCTCTATTATCATGTTAAATTGTTTGAAACAAAACTGGAGTTATTTAAAAAAACACAATAATTTTCCTTGTGATAGTTTGTCTAAAAATATACCTGTTCAGAATTTTCCAACGAAAACTGTATTCACAATATTAAATTATTACAGAAAGCGTTTGTAGATCGATTTATAGATTTAATAGAGTAATTTAAAAGTGTTTCAATTTTTCCAAAATCCATTTGATATCAATTTATCAACGATATTGAAGAAGATTTTCAATTACAATTAATCGATCTTCAAGCGAATGATGGTTTGATGTCAATATGTAAAAATGAAGCGTTAATTAAATTTTATGCTATATTGGGAAGAGTCTGATTTTATTCAAAAAAAAAGCATTTGCTAGAAAAATTGTATCAATTTTTGGTAATATGCGAACAGACGTTTTCCAATTAAATATATAGTTAAATATGTATGTATGTATGTATATTAAATCAAAAAATCGATCACGCTTAACCGATCGGCATCTGGAAAATTATTTACATACATATCCATATCTATATACATATGTATATAAAAATGAATGTCTGTCTGTTTGTTTGTCTCTTATAGGCTCCTAAACCACTCAACCGATCGCGATGAAACTTTAAGGACTTATTGTGATCATGCCGGGGATGGTTCCTGTGAAAAAAAATCGGGAAAAAACGGCAACGGGAACAGGAACGGGCCTGTTCACGCGTCAGATAACGTACTAGGAACGGGAACGGGAACGGGATCGGTAACGAGAACCGGAATCGGGCACTGCAACGCATGCCGGGTCAGCTAGTGTATATATAAAATATATGCAAATCGGATTCCAATAAGATTTTTTTTTCATCCGGCCCTCTATACATTTCAAAATTCTTAACCGGCCCATTTACCAAAAATGTTGGGGACCCCTGGTATAGACGAACCTTCTTTCGTTATTTTTACATTGTAAAATTGTCAATGGGGTGGTGGGTGGGATTTTTCTTACAGTACAAAGGGGGTGCGCATTATTGTCGCACTTTTTCATGTTCCCCAACGACTGAACAAAGCAATAAATTTGCAATTATGCGACACAGGTATCGAATGATCCGTCGGATCGCCGAGAGGACCCTTTCATCCTTTTGGAGACGCAATCATCCAAGAACGGAGAGCCTCTGACGTATTAAATATATTTTCGTCAAAGCTCATCTCAAGCACCAATCACTTAAGGCCGGGGAGCACAAAGCTCGCGCGCGTTCATCTCGCGAAATTAGTCCCCGCTGCGAGAACAACCCCACAAACAGACGAATGGGGTAAATATCACCCCCCCATAAGTCCCACCCATCTGAAACCAGTGCTGCATTTAACCGTGTGACTGATTATGTTTTTTTTTTGTTTTTTTTTGCCGCGCAATATCCATTAGCAGGAGGAAACGGAGTTTGTTTCTTATACATACATTTATGTTTTTTGTACTGAGTGGGTAGTATCCACCTACATACACACCTACTGTTGTTGTTGTTGTACAAAAAAAAAAAAACTGGGAGTTTCTCGTTTCTCTCATCGTTCAATGTCAACCCTGCGTTACCTGATCGTGGTCGGTTGCCATGGGAGCGTGCTCCTCTCTATTCATTCACATTAGCCCTACTCGCGCTCGCTACACCCATCCAGCATCCATCAATTTCCATTGAGATTTCGACGATGGTTAGGTGTGCCGAGCGCGAAAACGGGGCATTTTCGTCTACCGGAAGTGGGAAAAAGGATCGAAAGTTAGGGCGCATTGGAAAAACAACAATTTTTCGATGTGAAACTCTTGTCATCGAGCGCTATCAATTTACTCCTACAAGGGCAATGAATGATTGTAAAATAGTAAATATTATTTTTTTTTTTTGTTCAATGAAATAGAAATCCAAACTTGTAATTTAATGAATCTCTAACAATCTTATTTGAAATTTACCGTATTCTTAGATGAGGGTTATATATGAGGTTGGTCATATATTTTTCTATATTTATTTATTTATACTAGATGATCCCGTTCAGGGTTCTCATTGAACATAATGAGGTTGGTCCCGTTCCGTTGAAAATTTCCTGTATTTTTCTATATTTATTTATTTTTGACGCGTGAGCAGGCGTTCGCCCCTGATCCCGTCCCGTTCCTGATCCAGTTTCTGTTTCCGTTCCAAATACCGTTCCCGTTCCTAGTACGTTATCTGACGCGTGAGCAGGCCCGTTCCTGTTCCTGTTCCCACCTTTTCCCGATTCAGATCCGGTGTTCCCGATCCCGTTCCGTTCCGTTCCCGTTCCTAGTACGTTTTTGACGCGTGAGCAGGCGTGAGCAGTTCCTGATCCAGTTTCTGTTTCCGATCCCGTTCCCGTTCCTGATCCAGTTTCTGTTTCCGTTCCAAATACCGTTCCCGTTCCTAGTACGTTATCTGACGCGTGAGCAGGTCCGTTCCTGTTCCTGTTCCCACCGTTTTTCCCCGATTCCAGACCCCGGTCCGTTCCCGATCCTGATCCTGATGTTCCCGTTCCTGTTCCTGTTCCTAGTACGTTATCAGACGCGTGAGCAGGCCCGTTCCCTTTTTATCCCGATTTACATGATCACAATAAGTCCTGAAAGTTTCATCGCGATCGGTTGAGTGGTATAAGAGACAGACAGACAAACACACATTCATTTTTATATATATGTATAGATATAGATATAGATTTACAAAAGATTACCACAGTAACTTTACAGTATCCCAAATCGTTACTGTGACTAAGCAAGTACAAAAAATTTGAAATATATGTACATAGATCATCCATAAAATCTTATATTTAAATTTAACATATGTACATATATGTATGTATGTAAGTGTAAAAAGAAAAGAGTAAAAATAGAGACAATGTAAAGCAGGACAATTGTAAAAAAATCAATATATCAAGATCATATTCATAATTCTTGATAAATTAAGTTTTATAAATTTAATATATTGATTATAAGTGATCTCAAATATATGTATAAAGTCCTCAACTAGAAATTTTGTGACAAAATGAATTTATTTATAGAACAAGCAATACTTTTAACAAAGCGCCATTAACATGTTTTCTTCCAAACTGTCAACCTTTAAAATTTCTGTCTACAAACACCCTTCTAATAATTAAATCCAACTTGAATCCTTTCAACTTTTCTTCTCCCCACCCTACACTATCTGAACGTCAATATAAATTTAATTAACATTATCTTAACGTCAATATAAGTTTAATTAATGATAAAAACTTTTGTGGTATTTGTACAAATTTTTATTTTCTATATTCTGTGCTTTTATCATACTGTATTTCTTTCTCTAAATCAGCGATCGGGAACCGGCGGCTCTGGAGCCGCATGCGGCTCTTTGTATGTAAACCGGCGACTCTCTCTGTTATCCAACTTTTTGCGCGAAATACCATAATGATGATACACAATTTACACAAGATCAAAATTAATCCCATTTCCACAACGTCGTGGCTATAAAATGATTTAAGGTCGTTTTTCAGATTAAACTTTATAATGCTTTTTATTAATAAACTTATTTCTTTCATTTCATTAATGATTAATGAGTAATTTAATTTTGAATATATACATACATATAATTCGAAAATAATATGTTGCGGCTGCTAAACTTACCAATTTTGCAAAGTTTTCCCTAATTTGGCTCTTAGCTCGAAAAAGGTTCCCGACCACTGCTCTAAATAAACAAATCAATTTAACTTAAACTCAAAATGATTTATATGCACATATTTATTTGTAAGAGTACACCGTATTGCGGGATCAAATATAAACGACATCACGGAGAACATTGCGAAATCCGAAAGAAGACAAGCGCAAGTATCCACTTTATCATCGGGCCATATCTTTGCGAAATCCTCTCATATTATCAACCATTCTCCAAAAACCCGTTCAAAATTTTTGTCATTTTACGACTTTTTCACATTTAAAAATTCGTCAATTTTCAAAGGGATAAGGAGACAGCTATGCTTAAAAAAGAAGGCGTACTGGTCGTACTGTAGTAATCATATTGTAGAGATATGTAGTTGATAGTTATCTATACCTAGGGCAGTTGATGAATATGACTGGATATAAAGAAGAAGAAATAAAATAAAGAATTAAACTAGGATGGAGTGCTTTTGGAAGAATGAACATAGTTTTTAAATCCAACATTCCGCTATGCTTAAAAAAAAGAAGGCGTACGACCAATGCGTACTGCCAGTTATGACGTATGGATGTGAAACTTGGACGCTAAATTCAATAACGCTACGAAAGATCCAGTGCACACAGAGAAGCATAGAAAGTTGTATGCTTGGCATAACAAGAAGAGATTGCAAAAGAAATACATGGGTAAGAAGTATGACCAAAGTGGCAGATATAGCAGTACGGGTGAAAAAGTTCAAGTGGCAATGGCCTGGACACATAGCAAGAAGAATGGATGGCAGATGGACGCGAGAAGTACTGGAATGGTATCCGAGAGGATGTGAAAGAAAGCATGGTAGACCGAGTGGAAGATGGGCTGATGAATTGAGAAGAATGTGTGGAGTCAAGTGGATGCAGATTGCTCAAGACAGACAAGAATGGAAGAGACCTTCATCCAGCAGTGGATGGTGAACGGCTGAAAATGATGATGATATACATATGTACATCATGACTAGATATAAAGAAGAAGAATGCAACTAGGATGGAGCGCTTTTGGTAGAATGAACATAGTTTTTAAATCCAGCTATCCTTAAAAAAGAAGGCATACGACCAATGCGTACTGCCAGTTATGACGTACGGATGTGAAACGTGAATGCTGAATTCAAGAATGTTACGTAAGATCCATTGCACATAGAGAACTATGGAAAGATGTATGCTCGGTATAAGAAGAAGAGATGGGTAAGAAGAATGACCAAAGTGGCAGATATAGCGGAACATGTGAAAAAGTTCAAGTGGACACATGGCGAGAAGAATGGATGGCAGATGGACGCGAGAAATACTGGAATGGTATCCGAGAGGATGTGAAAGAAAGCGAGGTAGACCAAGTGGAAGATGGGCTGATGAATTCAGAAGAATGTGTGGAGTCAAGTGGATGCAGATTGCTGAAGACACACAGGAATGGAAGAGGATTGGAGAGGGCTTCATCCAGCAGTGGATGGTGAACGGCTGAAAATGATAAAGATAAGGAGACAGCGTTCTTCTGAGGAGTCGTCGATGTCCGTGTGGAATCCCAACAGACAGAGACTGGGGAGGGGCCCCGGGGACCCGTTGTTCTTACACAACACTGACAGACAAGCCATTTATCACGACCGTAACTATTTCATTGTCAGGTTCAAAGGACCCGCCGAGATTGGCTCTGCCCGGGGCCGATTGTTTATTCGATCTTCCGGTGAACAGTGGGCAGGTCCTCTCTCATCCCCATTCCTCTCTCGCAGTTCCCATCGCCACCGTCTTCATTTATGCGTCCGTCTGTCTTTCTGTCTGTCCGTCTGTCACGCTCGCTACATTCATCAACGTTTCTATTATAAGCTACTCGGCCCAATATCGGAAATTTCCCCTTTCCCGCACCCCCCATAAAACGCAAAAATCCTCACAGTCCCTACAGAGTGCGACAAGGATACGGTTGAATATAAAAAAATATATTATCATCATATCTAATGTATAAAACGCTTAAGTTTGTATGTATGTATGTATGTACGTATGGGTCATTCGTCAATTACCAGGCGTAGCTCGGGCGCGATTAATAGAAACGACGAAGTACACACGATAGTAGATGTTTTCGGCAGATTTAAGTAGATTTAAGCAGATAGTGTTTCGGGAGCCCAAAAAGAGGCTGCCGGGGTAAGAGGGTGGTCTGGTGGGGTGGTAAGGGGCCGGCATAGCTTACAGGGAGCCCATAAAAGGGGCCGCCGGGGCTTGAGGGGGGTCTGGGGGAGGTGGTAGGGGCCGGCATGGCTTGAGGGAGTCAAAAAGGGGCCGTCGGGGCAGGAGGGGGTCTGGGGGGGGGTGATAAGGGGCCGGCATTGCTTTTCGGGAGTCCAAAAAAAAGGGGCCGCCGGGGTAAGAAGGAGGATTTGGGGGTTGGTAAGGGGCCGGCATTGCTTTTCGGGAGTCCAAAAAAGGGTCGCCGAGATAAGAGGGGGTCTGGGGGGTGGTAAGGGGCTGGAATTGCTTTTCGGGAGTCCAAAAAAGAGACCGCCGGGGTAAGAAGGAGGGTTTGGGGTTCAGGAGTCCAAAAAGGGGCCGCCGGGGTAGGAGGGTGGTCTGGTGGGGTGGTAAGGGGCCGACATTGCTTTTCGGGAGTCAAAAAAAAGGCCGCCGGGGTAAGAAGGAGGGCTTGGGGGTGGTAAGGGGCAGGCATAGCTTTTAGGGAGCCCATTAAAGGGGCCGCTGGGGCTTGAGGCTAGCTGGCATGGCTTGAGGGACTCAAAAAAGAGGGCGGCCGGGGCTTGAAGGACGTCTGGGGGGTGGTTTGAGGGCCGGAATGGCTTTTAGGGGTATCAAAAAATTACTAAACAAACTATATTACATTATATTAATTACACCCCGGGCAAAGCCGGGTAATAAAGCTAGTATGTATATAATAGCCATATTCCGTCTGTCCGTCTCTGTGTGTGTGTGTGTGTGTGTGTGTGTGTGTGTGTGTCTGTCTGCTGATAACGCTCGCTAAAGTAAATGATTAAGAAACCAGAACGTCGCACGCGAGTGGGATTTGAACCCGTGATCACCAGGTTGTAATGAGTCGTGGTAACACTATCACCCAACGGAGGCGATGACGAACGTGCTACGATTTGACAATATAATATCTTAATAGGCTCGCAACTTTGAAAAATTGTTATGTGTTATATTATAACGCGCCATCTATGCAACAACTATAAAAACTATTAAATACACATATTTATGTATACTCACCACACAAACATTCGTTGATATTCAACGGCCTTACACTCGTTTCTATGTAAATTTATGACGTATAATATTTTAATCATTGTTTTATATAATTAATAGCAGTGGTGATACGTTATATAACATTCGGATTTCAATGGAACGGTGAAGATCCATCCCACCGCGATGACACCAATTTTATATGTTTTAAAATAAATTGGTAACATAGAATGTTGAAGTGTTTATATGTAGAGGTTCACTATATTAATGAATCAAGGCCCAATTTAGAAAAAATGTTCTTTTTACGCCAATGAGTAGTTAAAACACATATGTATGTACATATTTATTTATTTATTTATTTATGCAACAAACAGCTTATAGTATACAATAAAATATAAATACAAAATAATATTAATATCACACAATACACTACAGCCAAAATAGTTGCAAACGAACAACATATCAAAATAAGAAAGGAACTTAGGAGTTAGGGCTGGAAAGGAACTTAAGCAAAGATAATCTAAAGGAGGGCAAAGAATAAAGAAAAGGATCAATATGTGCCGGGATTTCGTTAAATGACGAGCAGGATCTATAAATGAAGGAGTTTTGTGAATAATTAGTGGAACAAAGATTCAAATGAAACAATGGAGGATTTCTGACAGGTCTAGGGGGACAGGTCTATATACGTACATTGTATGTCAATAACAGAAATTGAATTTAATAAATACATTGCTCCAGAAGTTTTTTTTTTTCACACAGTATAAGTTTTGAATTGCAATACTACTACATATGTATGTACATATGTACATAGTCAGAGCCGTAACGACGATTTTCGGCGCCTTGACTTATTGAAGCTCGACGATAATTTTTAATATTCTTCATTTTACTGAAGCTTCGTTCATTTGAAGCAATTCCAATTGGGAACGTTAAGAATATACATATGTACATACATTAAAAAATGACTGTATTTGGGTAATCACTTGAATCAATTCACAGACAAAATTCGAAATTTCTTATACATTTATTCAATTGTACACAATCTGGCGCCCCTGCACTTTCGGCACCCTGGGCCAACTGCCTACCTCTTAGTTACGGCACTGTACATACATACATAGTACTTAAGTTTTTTACTCTACTTAAGTCTAAATACATATATGGACATATGAGTCGCCTAGTTCCAAATCCCGATAAGTCCACAATGTATAAAAAACGAGGATAAAATATTTTCTGGTTTTAAGAATGTTTCAAACGATGCCTTATACTTGAATTATTCCAAATACCACCAAGTGCGTCGTAAAAAAATATTGAAAATTAGTGTTAGTTCCAAAAAACTGACAATTGCACTATGATAAAAGCTGATAAAAGCCATATTTAGAAACAAACAACGATAAGTCCATGTTTCTTATCTCAATATTTTGTTTAACATCAACAAAATTAAGTTTAAATGAGTTTAAACGCCATCAAGCAAATAAGTCTGTAGCAGAAAAACCGCGTTTGCGAACAAGCGAGTTTTATGGACTTGTCGGGATTTGGAACTAGGCGACTCATATGTACATAGTACTTAAGTTTTTTTACTCTACATATGTATGTACATAAGTCTAAATATATGGACTTGAGTAAAAATGTGGATTTGTTAATTAATATAGTGGACCCTTCCATATATGGTTGGTTGGTTGATGTGTAGTGAAAAGTTTTTTAATTCATAAGAAATGTTAATTTATTGTTATAAAATCGTATGTAGATATATGTACTTTTTGCCTCACCCCTTGCACCGCTCCGCACACTGGACAATGTAGAAGAAACTAGTTTGAATTTATTCAAACAAATAAATAATATAAATTAATTTATTTTAAACGATACCAACCATGGATTCATGTTTTAGTAATTTTTTGTTTACTCTTTAAAATTGCTACAAAATAAAATATATTCAATGTCGTTGTGGTTTGTAAGGTTTCTGTTTTTTTTTTATTTGAAACCTTTTAGGTTTGTATATTTATTATATGACTATGTATTTTGATTTGTGTAAAAGTGTTAATTTAAATAGGATAATACATATGTAGATCGGATAATACTCACTGTGTTCGCCTTGCTCTGTGTAAGCAGGATGTGGTCGTGCGTAATAGCTAATTCGAAACGTTCGAATTAAACGAATTTGCAATGTGTGTTTTCGATATTAGCTAGCTTTCAATATATATATATAATATAAACTAATAAGCAAAAGCCTACACTGCCTCTATCTCTCCCTCTTTCTCCCTCTCGATCTCTAGGCACGGTCGGGTAAATATAGGTGGTCTATCGTGCAAGTTTTAGTTTACCGATGTTTAATTACCGCCGGGTTAGCCGGGGCCAAGAAGGGATAAACGGATTAGAGCCATAAGAGACCTGCTGGATCAGAGATATCGCTTCTGGTACCTATACCAAGCCGCAAATAGTACCCCATACTGTTCGAAGTTTTTCCGATTGAATTGTTATTTCAGATATAATTATACATTGGGGACATCGTTGAACGCACCCGGATATGGCACAGTGTAACGTTTAGTTTTGCAGTTGATTTTCAATACAAATCGAAACAATTATAAATAGTATGGTGGTGGTTGAAGCTTCCGTACCTAGAGATAATATTCCGGAAGTTTGCCGTGGGTTTAGCGACATTCGTATTTATTTCGCCGGATAGATGGGCGGGTACATGTAACAAACTTACGAATCCAATTAAGTCCCTTAACCGGCGGTTAAAGAAGGCATCGCAGAATCGATAGGTTAATCCGGTGTTCGGATTAACTGCGCTTAATCTTCACCTTAATGGTGAGAATCTAACCCAGGGTGGGTCTCTCGATTTATGGCCACGGGCCGAACTAACAAATGACTTCGAGCCGATCCGTTAGGCCATTTGAAGCAATCAACAACAATGGACCGATTGTCTGCAAGCCGAGTCGACAAATCAAATATATATATATGTATGCGATTACGAGCCGTGGACCACGGTTAAATTACTCCTAACCGTTAGAATAGAACCCGTACGCCCTAACGGCAACCCGTGCTGCATTCGCAGATAACCACCAGCGGTAATTACTAAATTAATCTCGAAAAATATTCCAATATTATAAACGGACTAGTGTGTGAGCCCGTTGAATATCAACGTATGTTTGCGTGGGTGAGTATACTGCCGTTCTAAGCCCACTTATCAAAATATCAAAATTAATGTATCTTCATTCAAAAGTGACTTTTTTAAGCTGTTAAATCTAACGTATCTGCACGCGCAGATAAATAGTATCACGACGGTGATTTAATTGAAGTATTCAAAATAATAAATAAGCATTATTCATGTGAAATGACCAACCTCCATTATGTTCAATTAGAACCCTCATCTAAGAGGTCATACTCTTAGACTCCGAAAAGAAAAATCAAATAAGATTGTTAGAGATTCATTCTATTCAAATAGAGTGGTTGAAGTTTGGAATAGTCATATGTATACACACATTAATAATGAATAATTAAGTGACGTAACTACTAATGACGTACTCCTTAAAATTATCAAAACACAATAGAAAATAGCCTCATGCACTAAAAAAAGTGTAAATAAATCAGTAATATATAAAGAAAAACACAAATTTAGAATAAAACTTTCAAGTACATTTTTCTCGATATTGTTTTGTCAGTTACGTTAAGTGGGCTTAGTACGGCAGTATATACATATGGATGTAAATCGAAAGTATTACCTGGACTCTCGAAAGTATTACATGGACGAGGTGGTTAAGAGGTGATATAATTGAAGTATTTTAAATAATAAATAATCATTATTCATGTGAAATGACCAACCTCATTATTTTCAATGAGAACCCTCATCTAAGAGGTCATACTCTTAGACTTCGAAAGAAAAAATCAAATAAGATTGTTAGAGATTCATTCTATTCAAATAGAGTGGTTGAAGTTTGGAATAGTCATATGTATACATACATTAATAATGAATAATTAAGTGACGTAACTACTAATGACGTACTCCTTAAAATTATCAAAACACAATAGAAAATAGCCTCATGCACTAAAAAAAGTGTAAATAAATCAGTAATATATAAAGAAAAACACAAATTTAGAATAAAACTTTCAAGTCCATTTATCTCGATATTGTTGTTTTGTCAGTTACGTTAAGTGGGCTTAGTACGGCAGTATATACATATGGATGTAAATCGAAAGTATTACCTGGACTCTCGAAAGTATTACATGGACGAGGTGATTAAGAGGTGATATAATTGAAGTATTTTAAATAATAAATAATCATTATTCATGTGAAATGACCAACCTCATTATGTTCAATGAGAACCCTCATCTAAGAGGTCATACTCTTAGACTTCGAAAAGAAAAATCAAATAAGATTGTTAGAGATTCATTCTAATCAAATAGAGTGGTTGAAGTTTGGAATAGTCATATCATATGACTCATATGTATACATTAATAATGAATAATGGAGTGACGTAACTACTAAAGTATTCTTTTTTTTTTAATTTTTCCTTAGAATTATCAAAACACAATATAAAATAACCTCATGCACAAAAAAAAAGTTAATATATGAAGAAAAACACAAATTTAGAATAAAACTTTCAAGTCCATTTATCTCGATATTGTTGTTTGGTCAGTTACGTTAAGTGGGCCTAGGACGGCAGTATATGTGTATTTAATAGTTTTTATAGTTGTTGCATAGGTGCCTATTAATATTCATCCCAACTTAGTGATACCAGATTCAAATCCCACACGCGCGACGTTCTGGTTTTTTAATTATTTACATCGGTGAGCGTTGTCAGCAGACAGACAGACAGACTCATCAGCCGTACTGAAAAATAATATTAAATTTAATAGTTTTTATAGTTGTTGCATCTATGGCGCGTTATAATACAACAACGTAACAATTTAGCAAAGTCGCAAACTTTCAACCGATTTATATGTTATATGTATATCTCGCATCATCTGGTTTGGCTCACCGCGTAAGCGCTCTGTTCCGAATCAGTGGTACCGGGTTCAAATCCCACTCTGCACGTTCTGGTTTTTTAAGCGTTATCAGCAGACAGACATATACACACACACAGACACACAGGCGGAATAGGGCTATTATATACATACTAGTGTAAGCCCGTTGAATATCTCGCATTATCGGCATTGGATCATAGCGTAAGCGCACAATGTATCGAACCGGTGATCTCGGGTTCAAATCCCACTCGCGCGACGTTCTGGTTTTTTAAAATGATTTACCTCGGCGAGCGTTATCAGCAGACAGACACAAACACACAGACACAAACACACAGACACAAACACACAGACACAAACACACAGACAGGCAGACAGACGGAATAGGGCTATTATATATATGACTAGTGTAAGCCCGTTGAATATCAACGGAGTGGTTTCTCATCACCCGTACTTTACCCGTGTGTTTTTGGGTGGTTGAGTATTGTACATGTGTATTTAATAGTTTTTATAGTTGTCGTATAGATGGCGCTTTATAATTAATTATTTAATTATATATATATATATATATATATATAATTGTTATTATAAAGCGCCATCTATACAACAACTATAAAAACTATTATTATATTCATATAATTTAGCAAAGTCGCGAACACTTGCGAGGGTGACGTCATAGCGTTATCAGCAGACAGACGGATTTCGGCTATTATATATATATAATATATATATATATATATATATAAACGGTAAACTGACTTCCTGAAAAAAATTCGGTAGGAAAGGTAAAAAAAATACATTCAGTTAATTGAAAATTATGAAACCTTGTCTGAAACTGAAAAATTCAAAGTATCTACTTACACTTTGTAGACTCAATGGCTTCTGAGAAAATGGAAAATATCATAACCATCGAAAAATATTCAATTTAGATTAGCCAAAAACCTGTCGGTCGAATAAGGTAAAAAGAAATGTATTATACACAAAGAGAGAGTAAAATTTTTCATTTCGACTCGCATACATTCCTATACAAAATTCGAAGATGTTTGCTTCGATTTCTGCGATGATAATAAGGTAGCGGCTTATGCAAAATTCACCGGGAAAGCCTCTTATTTTCCGTGAGGAAGGAAAATGTGAGGGACAGAGGAGGGAAAAGGGGCTGGGGGGTTAAAGTCGAAAGATTTCCATTTTATTATTGGTCGTATCCGAGGGATCCGGGTGTGTAATCTAACCGATCGGAACGGCGCGGTTAAGCCATCGGTTTTAAATTTAACTTTGAGCAATTACAATAATCCCTTTATATTGAAACTTGTAGGCATGCTTTGCCAATCTCGCCCACCATCAAATATTTGATGTTGAATTCTATTCAAACCACCCCATACACCCCTGTATTTCCCCCATCTTGCACGAGTACATACAAAAGTACATGGCTGTGGGTAATATCGCATCAACCGGTTCACTCTCTATGTAATAATTTGATAAAATTATATTTTTACATAAAAAATATAGTGAAACTATTTTAAAATGTTAAAGCAGCGTATTTTCTACGCGAATCGTCAATATATTAAATTTATATTCGGATTCTAGAATATTATGGGAGCGTTTAAATCCATATTACTTACGAGGAGTCAGGTAGCACAAGCGTTTCTCAGCTTACCGAGAAAAATGGTTATATCCTGCAGAATATTCAGACTGTGCTGAAAACGAACAGGTGGCCAATCTTCGACATCGCTACCTGAAACCAACTATTACTATTACAGTTTGAGGACAACTTGGGTTTCAATTTGTCGTCGTACGTACTCGTACGAGTCGAATTCGACAGCTAAAAATAAAGGGGATCATTTTTGCCTTCTTTCGAGCATTTCTTATCGTCTCCTTTTTAAATCGTTTCTTAGTAGTCCCGACTTAATTAATTTAATTTATATTCTTTCATTAAAATTCATTCTCCCACTTTGAATCCGTCGTTTCATTCAAATTTTAATAATACATACAAAAAATATCAATCAAAAGATTTACTCTATTTGCACTGAATAATTTAATTTTAAAATCTATATAAAATTCATCTTTAAGAACACATTCGAATTCTTATAATTTAAAACAGCCGAAATGTACATACGACGTCTAATCGGGGTATTACACAGGGATAGTTTACTCGCTACGATCTCGCTGGTTTGCTGGTCGCTGGTAAACTAGCTCGTGTAATAGGCGAAGTTAGTCGGCCTCGCGAGTGAAGTTCAAATGTTTGACGTCACTTAATTGACAGTTTGAGATTAAGCACAGTTCACTTCAATGGACATGATACATTTACGATGTTGAAAATTCAGCGAGCATTTTGACCTTGACAACTCACAAGTTGATGACAGCGCCTATACCGGCAGTGAGTGGCAACATTAGCGAGTAAACGTAACACGTGTTATAGGTTTACTAGCTACTCGCTACCAACTCGACGTACCGGTCAGTAAACTAGGGAGATCGTAGCTAATTATAATCATATGGTATGATTGCATACAAAACTGGTATGCAATATTTATTTTAAAGTATTCATATGTTTCAAAGGAATGAAGATTTTCGGGGTATTGTATTGTATTTTTTTTTAAAGGTTTGAGACCCCTGGAGCACGTCGTTTCACCTGCGTTGTAAATTGAAAGTTAATGGCGTCTTTGGCGTCTAACGCGAAACGATGAAGGCGCACATCACATTTTAATCTTCTTCACATGCATGGAAATTTGCGTTTACACTCATGAAGTATACTAGTGCTATTATAAGGAAGCGTATACTGCCGTCCTAAGCCCACTTAACGTAACTGACAAAACAACAATATCGAGATAAATGGACTTGAAAGTTTTATTCTAAATTTGTGTTTTTATTAACTTTTTTTTAGTGCATGAGGTTATTTTATATTTTGTTTTGATAATTTTAAGAAAAATTAAAAAAAAAAAGAATACTTTAGTAGTTACGTCAATCCATTATTCATTATTAATGTATACATATGAGTCATATGATATGACTATTCCAAACTTCAACCACTCTATTTGAATAGAATGAATCTCTAACAATCTTATTTGATTTTTCTTTTCGAAGTCTAAGAGTATGACCTCTTAGATGAGGGTTCTCATTGAACATAATGTGGTTGGTCATTTCACATGAATAATGATTATTTATTATTTTGAATACTTCAATTAAATCACTTCTCAATCTCCTCGTCTCTAATGTGGAGAGATTCAGTCTTTTCAATCTTTCGTGATAAGGTAGTGACCCAAGTAAATATTGGATACGTTATTTTCGCCAAGTATCGGTGATACTACAATTTCTCTGCGCATGCAGATGCGTTAGATTTAATAGCTTAAAAAAGTCACTTTTGGATGAAGGTACATAAATTTTACAAGAATACACTCCCATAACCCCCTAAAACACATCTAACTCATTTTTGTAATTTTTGTCAGTTACGTTAAGTGGGCTTAGGACGGCAGTATACTCGTATCTGTAAAAAGGCTGTACTTTAAGATCTCAACCCAAAACTCGTCCAGATATAAAAACAATCAAAAGTACAACGGCACCAAAGTGAAAGCTCGCTCTCATAATCATCGCTAAAGTTTTCATTTTCAAAGGCTTTGACGGGCTCGTCATAAACATCGGCTCATTTATTTTCAACGCGATTCGAGCATTCAAAAGTTTTGTCTGAATTGTCCTGTCAAATATCAATATCCTGTTGGCGTCCTTTGTTGCTGACGTCATCGACCTTCTGAAACTGGATGATTTCAGCGGATTTGACCGATGACAGCTAACAAGCAAATTCCGTGTTCAAATGTACAATCACATACGTATGTATATTTATTTTTATTTATTTATTTTAGGAAAATTTACAGCGTTTAAATATAAAATATAGAAAGGAACAATGAGAAATCAACGCCAATTACAAATTTGACATGTAGATACAAAAAATAAGCAAAATTTATAAAGAGAAATCAAAAAATGAAAAAAAGTATAAAATAGATAAAGTAAAGAAAATAAGGAAAAAAAATACTTAAAGATAAAGCATTAACAATAAAGGTATAAATATAAAATGAAGAAGACAAGAGAAAAAAGTATCAAAAATAGAATAATAAAATTGGTTAGAATAGTAGGTATGTATGTATATTAGAGTGACGAATAGAATAATAATTTATTTATTTATTACTAAAGAAATAAATGGTAATGGAAATGCATGATATGATGTAAGTGAAGACTTAAGGATTGGAAAAATGTTTGAGTATGGAAATTTTAAATGTTGGGAAGCTGGAGAACAATATGTCGATAGAAATAGGAAGATTATTAAAAGCTTTGCATGCTCTGCAGGTAAATGAATTGTGGGAGAAGTTTGAGGTTGAGGACTTTAGGTGGAACAGGTTAGGATTTCGATGCGATCTGGGGGGACAGTTAAAGAAAATTTTAGAGAGGAGATAGGGGCTATCAACTAGGTTATTGAGAATTTTGTATAATAAGCATAGATCAATAATAGTTCGTCTGGTTACTAATGGAATTTTGATATGGGCAAGCATAGGATTAGAATTTATAGGAAGGAGAATTTATAATGCAAATAAGTTAGGAACCTTTTTTGGATCTTATTTAATCTATTAATGTTATGTTTATAAAATGGATTCCAAACAGTACTTGCAAACTCAAGCTGGCTTCTGACAAAGGAATTATAGAGGAGGATTAGAGTATCAAAGGATTTAAATGGTTTGGATACCCTCATAATAAATCCCAGGTTTCTATAGGCCCTTCTAGCAATTAGGTCAATATGAGTATTGAACGAAAGCTTGGTGTCAAAAATAACGCCAAGATCTCTCACAGTGTTGACTTTAATAATAGGTAAGTTGTCAATATTGTAAGTGAACAGTATGGGAGACCTGAGTCTAGAAAATGATATGTGAGAGCACTTAATTATATTAAGGAAGAGTTGATTTGATGAGCAATATTTAGAAAATTTGTCTAAATCGTGTTGGAGCATAAGGCAGTCATCAACAGAAGATATTTTTTTAAAGATTTTAGTGTCGTCAGCGAATAGAAGAAAGGAGGAATGGGAAAAACATGAGTCGATGTCGTTAATATATAACAAAAATAAAAGGGGACCTAAATGAGATCCCTGGGGTACACCAGAAGGGACAGTTTTAAAACATGAAATTTGGTTATTGATCTTGACTGCTTGGGAGCGGTTGGAAATATAGGATGATAGCCATCTGTAAAGATCACCATGTATTCCTACATTGCGAAGTTTATGAATGAGGATAGAGTGGGAAATTTTATCGAAAGCCTTGGAAAAGTCGGTATAAATGGTGTCAGTTTGACAGTTATCTTCCATGGAGCGTGTGATGAAATCGGTAAAATGGAGTAAATTGGTTTCAACAGATTTTTTAGAAAGGAAACCATGTTGGTTAGGAATTATATATTTACGAAGGAGGGAGGATAATTGATCAGTAACGATTTTTTCAAATACTTTGCCAAAAGAAGATAATTTAGAGATTGGACGATAGTTACAAACATTATGTATATCTCCAGATTTAAAAATAGGGGTAATTATAGTAGTTTTCCATAATGTAGGAAATGTGCCATGGGTTAATGATAATTTAAATAGTTTGAAGATAGGATAACAGAGTTGGGATGCACAAGATTTAATAAATAAGGGATGAATTTTGTCGGGACCTGCACCTTTGTTAGTATCCAAATTATTAAGATATTTAAGAACTAGAGGGGGATCAAGGAAGATATTATTGATGGTGTCCAATGAGGGGAGGTTATCAAAACAGGGATCGGGAGGGGAGGTGTGAATGAAAACAGAGTTAAAATAATCATTGCAATGAATTGAATTTGAAAACTACGTGTATGTCTATTTCTTCTGAACATTTATATGGAATTTGTTTTTAAATTTTAATGCTGTCGACTGATTTTATCTCATCATCGATTTGGTGTGATGTCGATCGCTGTCAAATTCAGATGCAATATGCCAAAGGCTGGCTTTTTCAACAGGTGAGTGACGTTTTCATTTAACGTTTCCAAAATCTTCTCTCCGAGTTGCGGAAATATGTATATAGTCATTAATAACGGATTCTAGATCAATAATATAACTACAGACAGTAGATATCTCGAAAATGTATTTTACGTACGATTCGTGGTATGATTTTAAAATATCTACTCCGTCTGTCTGTCTGTGTGTGTGTCTATCTGCCGATAACGCTCGCCGATGTATTATAAATAATTTAAAAAAACCACAAAGTCGTGCGAATGGGATTTGAACCTGTGATCACCGGTTCAAAACATTGAGCGCTTACGATATGATCCAAACTAGATAATAACGGGCCTGTTTCAATTTGACAATATAAATTATTAGTAGGCTCGCGACTTTACTAAATTGTTACGCGTTGTATTATAACGCGCCATCTATGCAACAACTATTTTCCAATTGTAGCAGGTCCGTCGTCACCTTCGTTTGGATCATAGCATAAGCGTTCACTGTCCCGAACCGGTGATCTGGGGTTCAAATCCCACTCGCGCGACGTTGTGGTTTTTTAATTATTTACCTCAGCGAGCGTCATCAGCAGACAGACACACACACACATACACAGACAGACGGAATATTGCTTTTATATATATAACTAGTGTAAGCCCTTAGAATATCAA
This sequence comes from Parapsyche elsis, assembly GCA_022651745.1. NCBI lineage: Eukaryota > Metazoa > Arthropoda > Insecta > Trichoptera > Hydropsychidae > Parapsyche > Parapsyche elsis. The sequence continues at coordinate 1,231,597 of JAGVSN010000045.1, forward strand.
CGTATGTATGTATGTTTGCGTGGTGAGTATACATAATGTGTATTTATTCAATTAATTCATTGATTCAATATGATTTGTTTATATTTATTGTTGTTATTTTATAATTTCAAAGTATTATTTAATTTAACATAATTTGATTATTTCGAATATTTAATATTTATCAAGTATGTATGTTTACATAATTTTAATAGTTGTTAATTTTATGTTATTATTAACTTGATTTTATTATATGTATTTTGCTAATATTGTTTATATTGTTTCATTTTTATACTAATATTTTTTATATCATTGTTATGTATTAAGTGTTCCTGCTCTTGTCTGGCCATGGTGATGAATTGGGGTAACCTGTAATGGTATAATTTGTAAAATAAATAAATATTTAATAGTTTTTATAGTTTTTCCATAGATGACGCGTTATAATATAATTTATCAAAGTCGCCAACACTTTATGAAATAATATTGGCCAATTATAAGCACGTCCGTAATCGCCTCCGTTTTTGGATGATAGTGTTAGCACGATTCATCCCAACCCGGTGACACCGGATTCAAATCCCACTCGCGCGACGTTCTGGTTTTTTTAATTATTTATTTAGGCGAGCGTTATCAGCAGACAGACACACACACACACACACAGACAGACAGACGGAATAGGGCTATTATATATATATATATATATATATATATATATATAGTTATATATACATATATATAGAAATAGTTAAACCGTGATTTAATTATATATCTATGTATACACATATGTATATAAAAATGAATGTCTGTTTGTCTGTCTGTCTGTCTCTTATAGGCTCCTAAACCACTCAACCGATCGCGATGAAACTTTCAGGACTTATTGTGATCATGCCGGGGATGGTTCCTGTGAAAAAAAATCGGGATAAAACGGGAACGGGAACGGGAACAGGCCTGCTCACGCGTCAGATAACGTACTAGGAACGGGAATGGGAACGGGATCGGAAACGGGATCAGGATCGGGAACGGGACTGGGATCTGGAATCGGGAAAAAACGGGAACGGGAACGGCAACGGGATCGGGATCTGGAACAGGAACGGTATCGGGCATTGCAACGCATGCCGGGTCAGCTAGTATACATATATATATATATATATATATAATTAAATCACGGTTTAACTATTTCCGTATATGATCACACGAAATTCTCGTATCGCGGTATAATTATTTAAACTTTGAAACATCAGCCGTCTCTCGAAAGTGGAACCCTACGATCGTATTGTTGAAGTGAGTGTTCTTCAAAGTAAAACGTTTTACACGTAGGCATAATAATAAAGGCTCGATTGGAAACGGGGAAAATCGCCAGTGAGCAAATTAATTGCTCCACCTGTTATCAAGAATACATAATCGATACGACAATAACCCTTAGAGGCCCCGGGATTGGATTTCAAGCCCTTCCCGTACCACTCTTGATTACACCGAAACGGGTGACCTAGTATTATACGGCGTGTGTCTCATCCCACTGATTTTTGCTCAGACCAAGAGTGTGAGGGTCCATTTCGGAGTGTGCTTCTCCGATTCCTCGTATATGTGATGGATGCATTAGGTTTCATGTATTCGGCTGGCAACAAGAGACCCTCGTTACTCTGTCGACAATAACTTGGCCCACCAACGACTGAGGCAACGGGCCATTGTGCATGGTACCCACTATATTTATTCATGCCCAATTTATTATCGCGTTTGTAGATACGGCGACAGTCGTCGTCAACCATTGAGACTTTGCTGTGTGGTTTCTTAATCGTAATTACCTCCATGCGCCGTATATGTTTTGATTTATATGGTTTTCGGTGCTAATTTCACGAAGATGAACCAGGTGATAGTTCAGTGCTTGTATTGTGGGTCTCCTGAGCAAAGGTTCAGAATTTGACACTCGTATTTCGAAAGGTTTTCGCGATGACCTATCTGTAGAGGAGAAGGTGGTAATTTTATTTTTTTTTTATTACAAAAACACCCACCATGACATAACAGTTGAACCAAATCGTCATGGTGGGTAAATTACAAAAAATGGACATAAGTGTACAATAAATAGAAAAATACATACATTCAAAATGCACACAAATCATTCGAACCTTAAAGCAGACCCTACAGCTGATTGACACGCGCTTCAAGCAGTCTTTGGGCGCATCAAGCATCCCATCAATCTTTTCATCAACACTCATTTGTAGCGGAGTTTTCGACTAGTGAACTGCTCCTACTGGACTGTAGTGAATCGGTGTACCGGTTTCGAATCAGGATTTGGGGTTTTTCATCTTGACAATTGTTGCTCTCAAGCGGAAGAAAAAGATCCAGAGGAAACGACGTTGGTCGAAGGAGTGGTATAAATTGAGGGACCGCTTCACTCACGAAAATTTACTGACAGTTCTGTGTGAAACTGAGCCGGAAGACTTTAAAAACTTTATCAGAATAGACCAAGAGAGTTTTGATCATTTATTGGAGTTGGTACGGCCCAAAATAGAGAAAGTGGATACAAAACTGCGTGAAGCGATTCCTGCAACTACATAGCTTCTGGAATGGATTTGGAAGACCTGAAATTTTTGTGAAATGAAACTGCTAAATATTATCAATAGGAAAGTGCAGGGAGTCTAAACAATTTAGCTCAGTCCTTTTCTAAGCCCCACCTCTTCCAGAAGTTAGTGGATAGTGTACTCTGTGATTTAGTATTTATTGCCCGTTGACGATCAACAGGCTTGACATATGAGTAGGCTAACAATGGGTTTCCATTGTTAAAAAATTCCTTCCTACCTACCAAATCATAGTCCGTTACCCCAAAAGGAAATGGGAAAGAGTATATTTCCCCAGTTACTTCACTATGACATGTGGTAAAATGTTTGTCAAGTAGTGAAGAGATAAAGCTCGATATCAAGTACGCTTTCAAAAAATAAATTGATACTGTATAATTTTTATAAATTACGTTTGATTCGCGTTCAAACTTTCTCCGTGAAGCTAATGGAGCAGTACTCTGACAGTGTTTTCAGCACTTTTGATGAGTTTTCAGTACTTTGTCGTACAATAGACTGGCAGCTTAACCGTCCTTTTAGACTATACACAAATGCTTCACTTGTAATTAGTTTTGAATAAACATTTCTAAAATACAAGAAGGCAATAGCGCAAAGTGTGCGCAATGAATGTTTTCAATGCTCACTTTAATGGAAAATCTGTTTTGGCACGCATTGAAATTCAGCAAAATTTGAAATACCATCCCTCTCTCCTCTATTTTTTTCTCTTATCGTGGAAAAATGAAAGTTTTCAACCTCTGGCGCATACAAATGAAGTGGTCGGCCTTTGCTTTTGTAGCGCCACTTCCAACGCCAATTTGTTGTTAAATTTTGTTCTTTTACATACATTTTTTGCTTTGCTTTGTTTTGGTTGTTCGTTCTGTGCGCGCAATGAAATGTTTTGCACTCGTTATTCCTATTCCGCTTTTGAAGCTGAAGTAGACTTTTATTGTGTACAATGTAGTCGCCAATTAAACGACGCAAAGTGCATTCGATGCATTCAATTTCAGCGCACATAAAATTTAATTGTTTTAATTAGTAGTGGCTGCAGTACACCGGATACAAATAGTTGAACAAAAGACGCATTTGCATTCAAAGGCAAAACTTTTTGACTATATTATTATGTACACCTTACAGACACATGGAGCAGACAAGGTATGAAATAAATTAATTGTACCCTGCGAATCATTTCGTATATTACCAATCTGACCAGATGATCCTACAAAAAAATTTAAACTAGTTTTTTCATGTGTATCTCAATTTATGAAGCCGTAGTACATATTGCACTTTGACTGACCATTTTCAGCATTGTATGTATGTATGTACATACATATTTTCAACTGGAAATACTACATATGTAATCAAGTACCTTATATTATACACATGATCTTTGAAAGTGGCTCACAAAATTTCCGTAATCTATTTTATATATTATCAAACGTGTATTTAAAACATTTAGTATCCAGTTGCTGTCAAAAATTTATAAATCGTATATTACACTATATTTTGAATTTGCTGTAAATGTTTGGAACTTTAACTTAAAAAAAGACATTGTATGTTTAGAAAGGGTTCAAAGAATGATAACAAAAATGCCATCTGAACTTCGATCACTATCCTATAATGAACGGTTGAAGAAAATGAGTCTCACATCTTTGGAGACGAGAAGATTAAGAGACGATCTAATAGAAGTGTACAAAATAATAAATAATAAATATAAATGCCCAAAGAAAAACCTACTCACTTTCAAAAAAAACGCACATCTCAGAAGACAAATCGAACAAAATTATCATATCTTTGTTTTCTAATAGAGTGGTCGAAGTTTGGAACCGTCTGCCAAATCAGCTAGTAACCTCCGAAAATACAAACCTATGTATTTAAAAATCATTTCGATACATTTTTGAACACAAATGGATTTTTGTAATTCTTCAAATATAAATAATTAAGAATTGTATGTACAAGTTATGCCGCCTGCCCATGTATTTTGAATAAATAAAAATAAATAATCTCAAGATTGTTGAAAATTTTGTACCAATCCTTAGTATTATACCTACATACATATGTATGTTAGTACCTGGGCTACTACATATGAGTCGCCTAGTTCCAAATCCCGATAAGTCCACAATATATAAAAAAAAATTCGGGTGTAGCCAACCCATGACTTTATTATTTGAGGAATACAAAGAGTAACGAAATTAATTTTTTAAGTACGTAAGTAAATAAAACGCATACACCACCACCACACCAATCAAAATACATACATATGTATGTACATATCATGAAATTACTGTGTTGAGTGCGCGCGCGTATATAAAATACGATCTTCGGCATATATTCAAATAAGAAAAACTACCACTTCCGGTCGGCGGATTTTAATCAAAACCTTATCAACTCTTAAATTTTATATGATAATTATAAATATAAATTTTCGACTTTATCAATAGGGCAGTTTCTGAAATATTCTGTGGTAAAATTTTCGACAAAAAAAAACCCTACTTCCGGTTGAATGATTTTAATGATTTATTTTTTCGTAACTAGCAATTTTACTCAGGAGTACAAAATTATAATATTGTGACGATAGTACATATTTAAAAGGCCGAAAAAAAAAATAAAAAACAAAAAATCGTTCAAGAGTAAACTGCCATTTCCGGTAGTCAGATGTTGACCAAAATCACAGTATCTCTTAAGGCTAACGTGAAAACTATAGATATGAAATTTCGACGAAATCGCCGGTGCAGTTTCGGAAATATTCTGCGGTAAACTTTTCGACAAAAAAAAACCCCTACTTCCGGTTGACTAATTTTAATGATTTATTTTTTTTTAAATAGAAATTTCTCTCAAAATTACAACATTACAATATTGTGACGATACTACATATTTAAAAGGTCGAAAAAAAAAAAAAACAAAAAATCGTTCAAGAGTAAACTGCCATTTCCGGTAGTCAGATGTTGACCAAAATCACAGTATGTCTTACAGCTAACGTGAAAACTATAGATATGAAATTTGGACAAAATTCCCGGAGCCGTTTCGGAAATATTCTGTGGTAAAAGAATTTTAGAATTTTCTACAAGAAAAAAACCCTACTTCCGGTTCACTGATGTTGACCAAATTCGTTATGGCTCTTACACCTTACGTGAAAATAATAGATATAAAATTTCAGCTTGATAGACTTGACAGTTTTGGAGAAAACACGCATACAGACACACACACACACATACAGACATACAGACATACAGACATACAGACATACAGACATTTTTTAGAAATCATGAAAATGTGATCAGGGGATGATACCTGATCAAAATCAGTCAAAATCTCGAGGTCGAATTTTCGCACGATCACAATTCTTTCTGATCATATTCTGATAAAATATTTTCTGGTTCTAAGAATGTTTTCAAACGATGCCTTATACTTGAATTATACCAAATACCGCCAAGTGCGCCGTAAAAAAATATTGAAAATCAGTGTTAGTTCCAAAAACTGACAATTGCACTATGATAAAAGCTGATAAACGCCATATTTAGAAACAAACAACGATAAGTCCATGTTTCTAATCTCAATATTTTGTTTAATATCAACAAAATTAAGTTTAAATTAGTTTAAACGCCATCAAGCAAATAAGTCTGTAGCGGAAAAACCGCGTTTGCGAACAAGTGAGTTTTATGGACTTATCGGGATTTGGAACTAGGCGACTCATATAGTAATACTAATCAAATTCAATGTTGTCGATGGCAGCGTACTATAAAATAAATATTAATAAATATCAATCTCCCTGGAGCAAATGGAACATATTCAGTAGACCTTTTTGCAATTGCACAATAGCAATAGTATGTTGAAGTAGACGCGTTCGTATTTACAAAAGCGAAATACACGTTCAAAGTGCATTGAGGTACACGTCAACGGAAACGGTGCACGTGGTGCACATGGCGCTCTGTACTCTTGCTCTGAAACAGTGAAGTAAATGATCTCGAATGCAATGCATTTTTCTATTGGTTTACAAATGAACGTCGTTGTGTTGATGCAGTTGCACCAGACGTTCCACTGCACTCCACTGTCTCAACGGAAAATACCGGAAAATGCGGGGAAAATATCATTACACTATGTAAAGGAAAAGCGAACCAATAGCCGTACAATCGATACGCAACTAGACTTATGACACGTTTAGTTATTCCATTATTATGGTGTACATATATATTTATGTGTGTGCGTGCAACGATCCAGGTGTACATACAAGCGAAACATTGATCAAACAATTTGACTGACACGGATATTCGTTCATGATGTGACCGGCATTTTTTTTTATCAGTCGTTGTTATTACGTTCAGCACGCAGATTTCGCTTTTATATTTATTAATTACTAGCTGACCCGGCATGCGTTGCAATGCCCGATACCGTTCCCGTTCCAGATCCCGATCCCGTTGCCGGTCCCGATCCCGTTCCCGTTCCTAGTACGTTATCTGACGCGTGAGCAGGCCCGTTCCTGTTCCCGTTCCCGTTTTTTCCCGATTTCAGATCTCGTTCCCGATCCTGATCCCGTTCCCGTTCCTAGTACGTTATCTGACGCGTGAGCAGGCCCGTTCCCGTTCCCTTTTTTTTCACAGGAACCATCCCCGGCATGATCACAATAAGTCCTGATAGTTTCATCGCGATCGGTTGAGTGGTTTAGGAGCCTAGAAGAGACAGACAGACAGACAAACAGACAGACATTGATTTTTATATATATAGATATGATGAAAGGGTTTAATGACTTGCATGTAGTCTTAAAACGAAGAATGAAACTAGGATGGAGCGCTTTCGGAAGAATGAACATTGTTTTTAAATCCAAAATCCGGCTATGCCCAAAAAAGAAGGCATACGACCATTGCGTACTGCCAGCTATGACGTATGGATGTGAAACGTGGATGCTGAATTCAAGAATGTTGCGTAAGATCCAGTGCACACACAGAAGCATAGAAATATGTATGTTTGGTATAACAAGAAGAGATCGTAAGAGGAATACATGGGTAAGAAGTATGACTAAAGCGGCAGGTATAGCAGAACGTGTGAAAATGTTGGAGTGGATAAAATTAATGAGAAATACTCGAATAGTATCCGAGAGGATGTGAAAGAAAGCAAGGTAGATCGAGTGGAAGATGGGTTGATGAATTGAGAAGAATGTGTGGAGTCAAGTGGATGCAGATTGCTCATAACAGACAGGAATGGAAGAGTATTGGAGAGGCCTTCATCCAGCAGTAGATGGTGAATTCAAGAATGTTGCGTAAGATCCAGTGCACACACAGAAGCATAGAAATATGTATGTTTGGTATAACAAGAAGAGATCGTAAGAGGAATACATGGGTAAGAAGTATGACCAAAGTGGCAGATATAGCAGAACGTGTGAAAATGTTGGAGTGGATAAAATTAATGAGAAATACTGGAATGGTATACGAGAGGATGTGAAAGAAAGCAAGGCAGATCGTGTGGAAGATGGGTTGATGAATTGGGAATAATGTGTGGATTCAAGTGGAGTCAACAGACAGGAATGTAAGAGGATTGAGAGGCCTTCATCCAGCAGTGAATGGTGAACTGCTGAAAATGATGACATATGTTCAAATTGGATATATTTTTGACATAAAGTTGAGGTTGACTATCTACATATGTATATATAACATATTAATCTTTATATACACGTGTATTAGGTATTTTTTTGGTCTGATGTACATATGTATGTATATGTTTTAGATTTAATCAGTATTTAAAAGAGACTGCTTTCAACTATCAGTACTCTCATATAGGGATTGACTTATAATTTATTGTTTTATTAATTGCACATAAATTAATGTGGCAACGGAAAATGTACTTTTTACCTTGTCCGATAAGTTAGCGCTGACTGAATGAACAATAAGATTCAAACCTAAAGTTTTAATTACATTATACACCTATAGGTACATATTACACTATATCTATATAATAAAACAGCTATATATAATGCTTGTATGGCATATCCGAAAGTTGTGAAAACTAACTATATCCCGCGACATTCACACAAAGTGTAATATTTAGGTTTACGCGTTGCATTATGCGGGGTGTTTGGGAAGGTTGTTGTGGATAGAGAAAGAGAAACTTTTCCGCAGATAAATCGAAAAATAACCCCAGTTCCATTCTCGCCGTGACCGAAACGAAAACAAAAATAATAAGAAGAATGCGAGCGAACGGTGCAAATCCCGCACTAGCGTTTGTTACGCGAACAACGGCTCGCGAAAATCTATTTGTCGGGTCGTATTAGCGACCGGATGCCTGTATGATTTTCCGCTGTAAAATTTTCCCCATCGTGCTAAAGTTTTCGCACGTATAAATTTTCAATTGAAAAATTGTGAAAAAGGGGCGCAGACGACGGAATGAGAAAAATCTAACTAAAAATTTCATTCTACACGTACATATATACAGTACTTTCGACCAGTCACTGGATGGTAAAGTTTCCAATTGTGTGTAATACAACTGGAACAATTGGAACTGAACCTACATACATAGTTCATTGGTACACTAATACTATCGAGAGGTATTCTGACAGTGTATGTTGTTATGTATTGGAGGTTGATGGTAGGTTGATCGTTCGTTTATTGATTGGTTTCACAATGGTTCATTTGAAGGCACAATTACAGTAAAATATAAAGATTTGCGTGTTTAATAATTCAGAAAAGTTGCGTGTTGGCAACTGTTATTATAGTTTAGCAGAGTATACGTCCGTGTGTGTGACTTAGTAGAGAACTCGTCTCAACTTGACGAGTATGCGTGTGTGGAGTAGTAGAGAGCTCGTGTGTGATGGGAAGAGAAGTGACTAAAGAAGTGAGGCAATTCTGACCTTTACATCGCTATATAGATTTAAGAGGTTTGGGGGGTTAGGAGAAAGCAGCTTATGTCTGGATCGATTGCAATTGGTCGATGATTGTCATTCGATGCATTGTCGGACTCTGATTGGTCGATATCAACTTAGACAGAGGGGAAGGAAAGGCAAGGCAAGTCGTTGCAAGGTATGATTCATTTAGGACTGTCCCGAATCTTTTAGTCAAAATACACAGAAAATAACAATGCATGACGCATTTCAAGTTAAATGTGTATTGCACCGAAGGTCCGTGCTCGGCTCGACGGCTTCGACATTCAATTATACTGGTGCGTCATATTTACGAGCCACTGGTCAGGCAGAGACATAACAATGTTATACCTTATTTAGCTCTCAAAACAGGCGATAGCACAGGGATTAGAGTGTTGATGATGAGACTAAGGCTCTAATGTACAGGTTCCCAACCTTTTTGTATAAAAGTCAATTGACCCACGACCCCGATATATTCAAAAAAGGCAAAAAACCTATTAAAAATGAAAATTGCATTCATCATCGTTTTCATTCACCATCCACTGCTGAGTGAAGGTCTCTCCAATCCTCTTCCATTCCTGTCTGCAGAAATCTGCATCCACTTGACTACACACATCAGCCCATCTTCCACTCGGTCTACCTTGCTTTCTTTCACATCCTCTCGGATACTATTCCAGTATTTCTCGCATCCATCTGTGTCCAGCCCATTGCTACTTCAACTTTTTTCTATATTTGCCAATTTGGTTACTTCTTACCCGAGCATGCATCTTTCCATGCTTCTCTGTGTGCAGTTGATGTTACGTAGCATTCTTGAATTTTGCGTCCAAGTTTCACATCCATACGTCATAGCTGGCAGTACGCATTGGTCGTATGCCTTATTTTTTAAGCATAGCGAAATGTTGGATTTTAAAACTATGTTCATTCTTCCAAAAGCACTCCATCCTAGCTTAATTCTTCGTTTTATTTCTTCTTCTTTACATCCGGTCATATTCACAAATTACCCTAGGCATAAATAACTATCTCTACAATATGTTTATCTACTGTGACTACGCTTTGCGTGCAAAATTCATTAAACATAATTTTAGTTTTAATCAAATTAATTTTTCATACTTTCGTTGTTTAATTCTGTTAATCTATTTTGTAAATCTACCGAGTCACATGCAACTACATACATATATCCTCAGCGAATATTAGATTATCCATGTATTCCTCTTATGATCTCTTCTTGTTATACCGAGCATACATCTTTCGGTGTTTCTCTGTGTGCTATGGATCTTACGTAGCATTCTTGAATTTATCATCCACGTTCCACATCCATACGAAAGAACTGACAAATTGCATTATAGTCAATATTTTTATTTTAGTTTCTGTTTCAATTGGCGATCCTAAAAAAAACCCTTCGTGACCCCATTTCGGGGTCACGACCCATAGGTTGGGAACCCGTGCTCTAATGCGAAGACTTTTTTCTATAGGTCTATAGTTTAATCCTCATTCCTCGCGTATCCAATGATTTTCTCGACAGTTTTTTGACCTTAATCATCGTCATTGGGAGGGTTATTACTACATAAATCCACTACGTAAGATACAAATATGTTGATGTATCTTACGTAGTTGTGAGACTGTTGCACATATCCATTATTCCTATGTTAACCTGTCACTTGCTACTATGACCTGTTGGTTAACCTTCCTTCGAATGAAAACAATTAATCGAGCGTACATACTAGGGATTCCATTATATGGTCCATTGTGGTATATATGATTCCATTATATGGCAAAATATGGTCTCCGGTATTACCGGGATTACAAAATAGATTACCGGTAATTACCGAAATATGGGTAATTACCGAATATTACCGTCAATACGAAAAAAAGATGGGTACACATTTCTAAGGAAACCTTTATATTTTATTACCCCCAATATACATATGTACTAACACTGAATTGTTTTGAATTCGGAAAACAACATTTTAACGGCTAGTTTGCCGGTTCGTTTGATTAGCAGATCAAAAAACAATTGGCACCTTTTCGACATACGGCACCTTTTTCTAACTGTTTTTCAAACGAGCCTCCAAGTGTAGGTACCTACCATAAATTTATAATCTTCAAAGCTAAGATAAAAAAGTACGTTGAAAATACATACATATAATGATTTACAACTGATTTACAAGTATGTCATCGATTTTGAGCTTACCCATCGGCCGATTTTTTTCTCGGAATTCAACTTAAATTCTAAAACCATACATTCCACACCAATATTCTTAGATTAAAAAGTACACCAAAATGTATTTACTTTCGAGATTTTTTTCGTATGTATATATTATGCATACATAATTCATCAAAGTTCCGACATTAAAAGTTTGTGTAAAAGGTGAATTTTTAATTAACGATTTTTTTACTAATTTTATATTTTTTTATTTATAAAAAAACCGGTAATTACCGCCGGTGGGATTTTTACTTTATCCTAATCGGATAAAGTATTGTGATCGTGCGAAAATTCGACCTCGAGATTTTGACTGATTTTGATCAAGTATCATCTCCTGATCACGTTTTCATGATTTCTGGAAAATTTCTGTATGTCTGTGTGTCTGTGTACTTATGTGTGTGTGTGTGTGTATGTATGTGTATTTTCTCCGAAACTATCGAATCTATCGGGCTGAAATTTCATATCTATTATTTTCACGTAAGGTGTGAAAGCCATAAGGAATTTAGTCAACATTAATCAACCGAAAGTAGGGTTTTTTTTGTTTAGAAAATTAAAAAATTCTTTTACCACTGAATATTTCCGAAACTGCCTCATCGATCAAGTTGAAATTTCATATCTATAGTTTTCACGTTAGCCGTAAGAGATACTGTGATTTTGGTCAAAATCCATCGGACAGAAGTGGCAGTTTACTCTTGAACGATTTGTTTTTTTTTTTTATTTTTTTCGGCCTTTTAAATATGTGGTATCGTCACAATATTGTAATGTTGTACTCCTGAGCGAAATTGCTAGTTACGAAAAAATAAATCATTAAAATCAGTCAACCGGAAGTAGGGTTTTTTTTTTGTCGAAAAGTTTACCACTGAATATATCCGAAACTGCCCCATCGATCAAGTTGAAATTTCATATCTATAGTTTTCACCTTAGCTGTAAGAGATACTGTGATTTTGGTCAACATCTGACGACCGGAGATGGCAGTTTTTACATACGCGCGCGCATTCAACACAGTGATTTCATGATATGTATGTGTGTATGTTTGTTGGTTGGTGTGGTGGTGTGCATGCGTTTTATTTATTTACATACGTACTTGAAAAATTAATTTCGTTACTTTTTGTATTCCTCAAATATATGTATGGATAAAGTCATGGGTTGGCCACAACCGAATTTTTTTTTTGGTAATACCGGTTTTTGGAAATGTCGGTAATTTAGGAATCCCTAGCTATGGTACATATATTCAGCATATGCACATTTAAAATTCACATTTTTCCATAGTGATTGAGTGATGTGCAGCGAAGTGCCCCACGACAGAAACACGATATTGACTTCGCAGTGTCTCATGACGGATTGGTAAATGAGCGGCCATTGTCCATGTCATCGTCGATGAGGGTGAAGAGACACGACAGAACAGATCCCATCCTGCACCATAATTGTCACCAGAGGGTAAAATGGCGTCCCTGGTAGTACACGGAAGGGGTTCGGTTCAATTAAATTTGCGCGAGAGCCTTTTTGAGAGGAGAGTGGAATGGAGGCCCCGTCTCGCTTAATTTCGCCTAAAAGATTCGCCCGGCGAGAGACAGCAGTTGCCGTCAATTACGCGAACACTTTATTGTCTCTGCAAATTGCGTTAGTGATTTTCCCCGGAAAAAAGGCTTTCATTACATGTCTAATTATGATGAACAGGCGCGTCCCCGTTCAGGTTTAACCCTTTCCGCGTTGACATAACCCCAGAATAGAGTTGCCGTGTCTTCGAAACTCTTAATGTGCCCCCGTCTTTTGCCCTCTATTCGAGATGATGTGTAATCTGTCGTAAAATCAGATTTTATATACATACATAATTTCCAAAGGATTATACTGGATTTTGACGTGTTATTTATTTATTTATTTAAAATACATGGGCAGCCGATGGAGCCCAGGGGTCTGACATAATTTATACATTTATACAATTCTTAATTATTTATATTTGAAGGATTACAAAAATCCATTTGTGTTCAAAAACTTATCGAGATGATTTTTAAATAGATTTGTATTTTCGGAAGTAACTAGCTGATTTGGTAGACGGTTCCAAACTTCGACCACTCTATTTGAAAAAAATGAGTCTCTGACAATTTTGTTCGATTTGTCTTTTAGTAATTTCCGTGTATGGCCTCTGAGATGTGCGTTTTTATTGAAAGTAAGGAGGTTTTGCATTGGGCATTTATATTTATTATTTATTATTTTGTAGACTTCTATTAGATCGCCTCTTAATCTTCTCGTCTCCAAAGATGTAAGACTCATTTTCTTCAACCTGTCACTATGGGATAGTGATCGAAGTTCAGATGGCATTTTTGTTATCATTCTTTGAACCCTTTCTAAACATACAATGTCTTTTTTGAAGTTAGGGTTCCAAACATTTACAGCAAATTCTAGTTTAGGTCTAATATACGATTTATAAATTTTTGACAGCAACTGGATACTACATAAATGTCTTAAATACACGTTTGATAATATATAAAATAGATTACGGAAATTTTGTGAGCCACTTTCAAAGATCATGTATATAATATAAGGTACTTGATTACATACATATGTAGTATTGCCAGTTGAAACTATGTATGTATATATGTAGGTATATTACAGGAAAAGTATAAATACATACATACAATGCTGAAAATGGTCAGTCAAAGTGCAATATGTACTACGGCTTCATAAATTGAGATACACATGAAAAGTGTTAAAATTTCACTCATCGTTTGACATTCATTTGATGCCACCTTATGTTACGTTTTTTTATGACTTGGATCAGCGGTCGGGAACCGGCGGCTCCGGAGCCGCATGCGGTTCTTTGTATGAAAACTTGCCGTTCTCGCTGTCGTACAAAGTTTTACGTGAAACACAACGTTGACACGCAATTTACATAAAATAAAAATTAATCCTATTTCCACAACTTCATGACTATAAATACCTTTAAATCGTTTTTCAGATTAGCTTTTTAGTAATAAAATGTCAAACATTAAGAAATATCACATTCTTACAGCTATCCATTTCATTTTGAATATCATCATTTTCAGCCGTTCACCATCCACTGCTGGATGAAGGCCTCTCCAATCCCCTTCCATTCCTATGTATGTATATGTCTTGAGCAATCTGACTCCACACATTCTTCTCAATTCATGAGCCCATCGACCACTCGGTCCACCTTGCTTTCTTTCACATCCTCCCAGATACCATTCCAGTATTTCACATCTTAGAGCACAGGTTTTTATAAAAGTCAAGTGACCCGAATTATTCTAATATTATTCAATCATCAAGACACAGATTATCACTTCACTTTATGATACTTTTTAGTAATAAACTGTCAGACATTAAGAAATATCATGAAGATAACTTTTTTCTTACAACTGTCTGTTTTAATTTAATTTTGAATATCGTCATCATCATTTTCAGCCGTTCACCATTTACTGCTGGATGAAGGCCTTTCTAATCCACTTCCATTCCTGTCTGTCTTGAGCAATCTGCATCCGCTTGACTCCACACATTCTTCTCAATTCATCAGCCCATCGTCAACTCGGTCTACCTTGCTTTCTTTCACATCCTCTTGGATACTATTCAAGTATTTCTTGCGTCCATCCGCCATCCATTCTTCTCGCTATGTGTCCACTCCAACTTTTTCACACGTTCTGCTATATCAAACACTTTGGTCATGCTTCTTACCTATGTATTCTTCTTACAATATTTTATTGTTATACCAAGCATATATCTTTCCATGATTCTCTGTGTGCACCGGATCTTACGTAACATTCTTGAATTTAACATCCACGTTTCACATCCATACGTCATAACTGGCAGTACGCATTGGTCGTATGCCGTGTTTTTTAAGCATAGCGGGATTTAATTCTTCCAAAAGCGCTCCATCCCAGTATCATTCTTCGTTGTATCACATATGTACATATAATCTTACCAAACTTAACCAATTTTGCAAGGTTTTCCTTAAGTTGGCTCTCAGCTCGAAAAAGGTTCCCGACCACTGACTTGGTAAACTTAATTTAACGTGTTTACAGCGATGTAACTTCATATAAAAGTTGAGTGTCGCAAAAGTAATATCTTAATAAAATTAAAACTAGTTTGTTTGATGTGAAAATTGTCTTGTTAAATATACTCTTCAAATATTTTTACAATTGACAATTCTCCATATGCAGTCTGTTTGAAATACTCAAAAAAATCAGTAATAGAATACGGAACACTTGATTTATTTAAATATGATTAAGTTTTCAAAATAGATCTTCGATCGTACGAGTATATTTGATTCTGTGAAACAAATAAAAAGTTGAATTTATATTTAAAATTTAAATTAAATAAAACTGTATGCGCATATGTATGTACATATTTGATCTATTGACTATTTTATTTGAGTGTTGATTTGTATTCCAGTCTCATCTGAACAAATACTTCACTTAAATTCGTCTCTACTATTCTTACTTTTGAATTATACATACATATGAACGGCTGAATTTCCCACATGACCCTTTTCACTCTAGATTATACAACTTTTCAAAAATACTCAATGTGACAAACATTTCTCGAAACGCCTTGACACATGAATTTATTTCATTGTTTTTTAGTCCAACTTTATATAATGCGTCAAAAATTCAACGTGACCTTGTACATACATACATACATACATACATATGCCAATACTTTCACATGTCCAGATGTCCCTTGGGCTATTTTTTTCGAAAAATATTCATCACAACAACAACAACAACAACAGAGTATCGCCTGATGAAAAACAATAATGAAATATTATCTTCAATATTACACAATGATTTATTACAATACACAAAAGCCAATACAAAACACTAGTATACTGGACTATATACCTGTACGTTCGTAATATTATACGTACTGCCGTCCTAAGCCCACTTAACGTAACTGACAAAACAACAATATCGATATAAATGGACTTGAAAGTTTTATTCTAAATTTGTGTTTTTCTTCATATGTATATTACTGATTTATTTAAACTTTTTTTAGTGCATCGGGTTATTTTCTATTATTTTTTGATAATTTTAAGGAGTACGTCATTAGTAATTACGTCACTTAATTATTCATTATTAATGTATACATATGACTATTCCAAACTTCAACCACTCTATTTGAAAAGAATGAATCTCTAACAATCTTATTTGATTTTTCTTTTCGGAGTCTGAGAGTATGACCTCTTAGATGAGGGTTCTCATTGAACATAATGTGGTTGGTCATTTCACATGAATAATGATTATTTATTATTTTGAATACTTCAATTAAATCACCTCTCAATCTCCACGTCTCCAATGTGGAGAGATTCAGTCTTTTCAATCTTTCGTGATAAGGTAGTGACCGAAGTAAATATTGGATACGTTATTTTCGCCAAGTATCGGTGATACAATTTCTCTGCGCGTGCAGATACGTTCGATTTAATAGCTTAAAAAAGTCACTTTCGGATGAAGATACATTAATTTTGATATGAAACACATCTAACCAATTTTCGTAATTTTTGTCAGTTACGTTAAGTGGGCTTAGGGCGTACGTACTCTTACAGGGGACATTGAACGCTTCAACTACCACACGATAATATATTATTATATATTGACTGGTTTGATAATAATGGATTTTGAATATCTACATTGGCACGTAGTCTAGCTGGAGTTTAACGTCGATTTGGCAGTCAACGACAAACCAAGTTCGAGCACAGTTCGTTAACGGTCCGCGAGCTATTTACATTCACGACCCCAGAATGCACCTAGCCATAATTTATCCTCAAACTGTGTGATTCGACAAAGTTATGTCGAATATGAACACCATGGACCACTAGTACTAGATGGTATTGAATTCATTCAATGCCAATCGCAATTTAATTTGCGAATTGTTCGAATTGTATTGCATCGAGGTGTTCGTTGACGTCACGTTGATGTATTGGTGTAATCCTTTGGCGAATTGTACAGTGGAAAGTGTATTTTTTTTTCCAATCCTAGCGTTGTATAAATATTTTATAAATGTATGTATGGAGTGGCACTATCACGGAGCAATTTGCCTCGTCTATTCAACATTTTTGGTCTTTGCCGAAACGCTTTCATCGTTCGCTGAAACAAGTTCTTAGTGAATTTTAATTGAACACTTCCCTTTCTCCGTTACGACTGAACGCCTCGCTGCTGCAATCTATAGTTAATGTCTATGGGTATTCAATGTGAAATCATCAGTGATTATTTATTTATTTTTATATAATATTAGCTAATTTAACTTACATCTATTACATATTTATAACAACTACATAAATCAATTACACATTATACACTATACTTATACATGACTACTATCTCTCACAGAGGTGTCTCCTCACACTTTTCAAGAATGCATCTATGGTCTTAGAAGACTTGACGCACTCCGGGAGGGCATTATACATTAATATAAAATGTGAAAAACAATTAGGCGTAATTTTTTCAAAGGAGAGTACAAGAAATATTAAGAAAGTCCTTTTGCGCCTATAGATATCAAAATTTTATTTTTAATAAACTAAACTGAGCGTGATTTACGCTATTATACGAATGGCATAACAATAATGGTTTAATTTTATTTAAATAAAATTGTCGAATTAAAGCAAATAAAAGTCTTTTTTATTTTTTGTGATAAATAAATATGTACACGGGAACCGTTTTCTAGGAAAATTTTAATGGAAGTTAAAGTTCAAGAGTCGCAATTAATTTTTTTATCGTTTCTTTAGAAACCTTTCGTCAAAGCATTCAGTGTAACTTCAAAGTGACTAAATCCTATTTTTTATGTACAATATACATATGTATGTATGTATGTATGTATATTCCATATACCTACTAGGGTGGAGCGAAATTTTTTGAAAATCAAAATGCTTAGATTTGGGAAAGTTGCTCGATGGGTATACAAAACAAACGGTATAACTATTTTTTTCATATTTTAATTCTTTATACTGCCCAAAGGGGTCAAAAATTCATGTGCGGTATTAAAACGCAGATAAAATACATTTCTTGCTGTTTATTTGATTTAATACAACGCAAACAAGTAATACACATGTTTCAGTTACTAATTAAGAACAAAAAAACAAAGGAAATTTATCATACCAGCATCCCACAAGAAACACTTTAAAATAACCTAAATACTAGGGGTAATAATCTTTTTTTGTGTTGAACATAGGCATTATTTGTCGTGAGTGTCATTTTTATGAAACCATAAAACAGTAACAGAGACTTATATTTTAACTGTGTAGCTCAGTGGTCGGGAACCGGCGGCTCCGGAGCCTCGTGCGGCTCTTTCTATGAAAACCTGCGGCTCTCGCTGTCATTCAACGTTTTGCGCCAAAACACACAATTTACACAAAATCAAAATAAATCCTATTTCTACATAATAACTTCGTGACTATTAAAAGCATTAAATCGTTTTTCAATAATACTAATAATACACTGCAATATCACTAGCTTATTTCTTACTGCTAACTATTTCATAAATGAATAAACATTCAATTTAATTTTGAATATATGTATAATCCGAAGATAGTATGTTGCGGCTCCCGATTTAACCAATTTTGCATGGTTTTCCCTAATTTGGCCTTAGCTCGAGAAAAGTTCCCTACAACTGGTGTAGCTTAAGTGTGGCAAGGAAAAAACTTATCTGAGATTTATTTATATAATATAGTAGCTTAAGCTAATTAATTATAATCCTTAACTAATCATCTGTACAGATGTTTTTTTAAGACTGCCAGGAATTTTTCAATAGTTTTGGAACTTCTAATTCCATCCGGCAGTCTATTATACTCCAAAACACCTCTGTACAAGATGCTTCTCCTATTTCTATTTATTTTAACATTTTTTTATAATTAAATTATTTTTATTCCTTAAATTATATTCACATACATCCATTCCTCTCACAATAAACTTACTAAAATATGATGGTAACATATTATTATCCAACTTAAATATATGTATTCTATTCTCAAAGTATCATTCACTATGACTATTTATTACTATTTGAATATATGAATTTGTTGTGAGGAGACTCTATTACGTCTTCCCAATTTATAATATTGCCACAATATACTTCAAAAAAATTAAATACAGGCAATTTAAAAGTATCTACGAATAATGTTAGCCGTAATAACGTTATTCGGCGGAGTCTCGACAAAGTTTACATAAAATGTAAATATTTGAAAGACTCGCACTTTAAAAAAATTACCAATGATAACCATTATATTTTCAGAAAAAATTTTCATCGATTTTTCAACGATTGCACGGAAAATTCTTGATCAGAATCCGTTTCGACAACGTAATCGTGCAATAGATCAACATCGGGCCAGATGAACGGTCATCATTGACTACCAATATCCACGATCATTAATCACGACAGGCTCTAGTTCACGTCCACAACCTAACCCTTACATCCACATCCACATCCACTCCCCCTCGAATAGTTTTACTAGTACTTCAACCGACAAAGCGTTTGAAATTCATTTACTTGTAGTTTTTCGCGTGCAACGAACGCTTCCGAAACTCCCACCGTTTTGTATGCGGCAAGTTGTTAATTAAAACTATTCCGCGTTGGTAGCGATTTACAAGTGCTCGTGTTTTCGGATATTCCACGGTGAATTTCTTCCTATTTTGTAATTAAATCTATACCGCACCTTTTATACACTCGTATAAATGGATATTTTGACAATTCGAACGGTGGCAAAGCTTAACTACCAAACATTTACTGAACGGTCCCGAAATCCGCTGTGATCCGACACGGCCAGTTGCCGGATATTTATACGTTTCATAAAGCCACCAGGAATTAATGAAATGTTATCCGATTCTGAATATATCCGACAGTATGCTGGCCGATCGACGATAGCCGTTCGTCCCCATAGCCCAATCGAACGCGTTTTACATACGCGTACACGATACGTGAAAATTTGTACAATTCCGATTCAGATGTTGGCAAGGTGTACCAAACCTTCAGACGCTTAAAATATATTAAGTTGGGAAGTAAAGTACAAATAATATCTTACTAAATAAAACAACAATTTGGCAAGTTGGCTGAATAGCAACAAACTAAAATTAAATGTAGAAAAAACCAAAGCAATGGTAATTAATTATAATAAGATTAATAAAACTGATTTTAGGTTAAAAGTTGGTGAAAGTAATATTGAACTAGTTAATAATTTCAAATATTTAGGAATAATATTGGATTATAAGTTACACGGTCAATTTTTAATACAAAAAGTAGGAATATTATGACGGCTAAGAAAATTATTATCTAAAGAAACTAAAATAATAATTTATAATGTAATTGTCAGACCTCATTTTATGTATTGTGGTTCATTATTAAATATGTTAGATAAGTCAACTAGAGATAGATTACAAATATTACAAAATAGAGGTATGAGATGTATTTTAAATGCGGATAGGTATGCTAGTATAAAAAAGATGATGATAGAATTAGATTGGTTGAATGTGAATGATACTTTGAGGATTTTGTATGGTCGTATTTATATTTAAGATAATAATATGTTACCATCATATTTTAGTAAGTTTATTGTGAGAGGAATGGATGTATGTGAATATAATTTAAGGAATAAAAATAATTTAATTATAAAAAATGTTAAAATAAATAGAAATAGGAGAAGCATCTTGTACAGAGGTGTTTTGGAGTATAATAGACTGCCGGATAAAATTAGAAGTTCCAAAACTATTTAAAAATTCCTGGCAGTCTTAAAAAAACATCTCTGTAAAAGTGCTTAGTTGAAGGTGATTATGTAATTAGCTTTAGCTATTAAGCTTAAGCTACTATATTGTATAAATAAATAAATAAATAAAATAACAATGGTATAACTTCCATAATGGACGATTAAATAACACGGTGAAATTTTCGGTATCGAACACCCCCCCCCCCCCACAACTTAATTAATTAAATTTCAGCGAAAGTATGTTAGCTTTCAGAACGTGATAATTTTAAACGCTTGCACCCGGTCACTTAATAAGGTCACTTGTGTACATATGTACATAACTCCAACACGTTGAGATTAAAGTCGTCCATCTCTACAATATCGTCATATTACCCCTTTATGTTCTTAATTTATTTTCCGCTACACCCAAAGCTTCGGGAACATACTGTACCACAATACGACTATATTAAAAAGCTAATTACAAAAAAAAACAACATTACTTAAAGCAAAAATTACAATATAAATTTATTGTCTAGTAGCACTTGGTGCTGTATTAAGGCTGTCAAGAATCTATCAATTTTATTTATATTTCAAAGAACTTCTGGCAGGCCATTATATTCAACAGCACCCCTGTACAAGATACTTCTCCTGGATCTAATTAATTTTAAATTCTTAACTGTTAACTTAATCTAAACTCCTTGTATTATGACTATGTATGTATATTATACCCTCTGATTAAATATAATTTTATATATGTACTAACATGCACACTTTTAATGTTTCATTTACAGTCATCCAATTCAACTCATTCAACATATATCTTATACTAGTTAATCTATTGACATTTAAAATACTCCGCATAGCTCTATTTTGTAGTTTTTGCAACCTATCTTTAATTACTCTATTTATGTACTAAATTTAAAAATGAACCGCAATATATAAAATGAGGACGAACAAATGCATTATAAACTAATACTTTTGTATTTTTCTAGATAGAATATTTCTTAATCTACACAATAATCCAACTTTCTTCGCTACTTTTTTAATAATCAATTATCACGTGCATATTTAACGTCAAAAATTGTCACTCTACTTTTCTATAGTAAAAATTGATAATATTATTCAAACGATAGATTGGGCGATAGGGTACTAGCTGTCCCCGTTAAATTGTATCCTGGTTCACACTAATTCGATGGGTTGTACCAGGATGGGATCCGGTCGCTATGGTTACCCTAATGAAGCATTCGAGCGAAGTGGAATGCCTCCGCCGAATTTTGCTTGGAACCATCTTGTGGACCCATCCATTCGGTCACGCGCACAGCTTTCTAACCTTTGCTAATTTTTATTTAAACAAAAATCCATTCTAGTTTATCACCGTGTTGATTAAAGTGCTGTAATCTGTCGGCGTATGATAAAATAAAATTATCATTTCGAAGCTCGCGCGCATTAGTTCAACGGCTGAGTGACGACTTGAATAATTTCATTAGCTATCTAATGTGTATAATATTATTATATTCGTGGAGTTCGCTTCGCGTTAGACATAATATCCTTAGTTCTGAGATTCTCGATTATCATAATATGATCTCATTATACAGTAATAATACGTCTAAATACGAATTTGACGAGAGTTCCGGAACGCCCGCTACACCGTATTGAATAATTGATACGTTGCGCTGTTTAGATAATACGGTATGATGCAATTTTTGAGGAACTGAGTTATAAGAATATATGATGTTATGGAAAAATGTAAAATAAACACATTGTATAAAAGGCCTAAGCATTTAGTAAAATAAATTTAATTATTTCACCAATCTGGCCAGCTGATCCTGAAAAACGTTTTGATTTGGCACACTGGGCAGTTGCCCAAGGCCTCACGCTTCTAGAGGCTCATGCTACCTATATTTTTAATGAATATTGAAAGATCTTTTGGCAGAGTGGATAAGTATAATTTATAACAATAACTTTAAAAAAATGGTTGAAACTTAGCAGCTTAGCCTTCGATGCAGCTGTAACTGTAAAGGCCCTCACAAACCCGAGCGGTATCGTTGCGTCAAGTTGAGCGAATATGACTCGCTGTAATGAAGAAGAAATAAAACGAAGGATGGAGTGCTCTTGGAAGAATGAACATTGTTTTTAAACCCAACATTCCGCTATGCTTAAAAAAAGAAGGCATACGACCAATGCGTACTGCCGGTTATGACGTATGGTTGTGAAACGTGGATGCTAAATTTAAGAATGCGACGTAAGATCCAGTGCACACAGAGAAGCATTGAAAGGTGTATGCTTGGTACAACAAAAAGAGATCGTAAGTGGAATACATGGGTGCGAAGTGTGGCCAAGGTGGCAGATACATATAGCGGAACGTGTGAAAAAGTCATAACCACAATCCTATATTTACGCACGGCACACTTTTGAAATTCCGAGCGACGCCCAGTACTTCAAAAATACACACACACACAAACAAATATGTCAACTAAACCAGCGGTTGCCAACCTTTCGAACCTCACGGACCACTAAACTCAAAATTTCGAATCCGGCGGACCGCTACCATGATTTTTTTCCATAAAAATAACATTATACATAAATATGAAATGGTAATTACACTTGTGTTTGCACTCCAAGTTGTTTGTAAAAAGTTGGATATCTATATATGTACATATGTATATAAAAATCAATGTCTGTCTGTCTGTTTGTCTCTTATAGGCTCCTAAACCACTCAACCGATCGCGATGAAACTTTCAGGACTTATTGTGATCATGCCGGGGATGGTTCCTCTGAAAAAAAACGGGAACGGGTCTGCTCACGTGTCAGATAACGTACTAGGAACGGGATCGGGAACGGGAACGGGATCGGGAACGGGCCTGCTCACGCGTCAGATAACGTAATAGAAACGAGAACGGGAACGGGATCGGGAACAGGATCGGGATCTGGAACGGGAACGGAATCGGGCATTGCAATGCATGCCGGGTCAGCTGGTTCATTATGAAAACTGCCAGTATGGATGTGAAACTTGGATGCTAAATTCAAGAATGTTACGTAAGATCCAGTGCACACAGAGAAGCATTGAAAGATGTATGCTTGGTTATAACAAGAAGAGATCGTAAGAGGAATACATGGGTAAGAAGTATGACCAAAGTGGCAGATATAGCAGTACGTGTGAAAAATTTAAAGTGGACACACAGCGAGACAGATGCAAGAAATACTGTAATTGTATCCGAGAGAATGTGAAAGAAAGCAAGGTAGACCGAGTGGAAGACGGGCTGATGAATTGAGAAGAATGTGTAGAGTCAAGTGGATGCAGATTGTTCAAGACAGACAGGCATGGAAGCAGATTGGAGAGGCCTTCATCCAGCAGTGGGTGGGTGGGTGAATAGAGCCCGTAGTGCATTGCCTTGCCCAGACCCTACAACGCTGCCATGTATCTCATATTACATATGTATTGTCGTAGACCAATTTATATTTATACCATGCAGTTTGAGAAGCTCAAGTTTGGGACCGAAATGAAAGCTTGGAAAATAGGGGGTCCACACCCCTGCCAAAACTTTGTGATTGATCGATTATAGGCGAAATTGACCCTTCGTCCCTTAAACCGTGGAAAACCACCTAATTATGCATGCGCGCATTAATTAATTTATAATTCAAATCCTTCGGATTACGCGTACCACACTTATATATACATATATACGCGATTAACACCCCCCCCCCTCCCTCCTTTGGTCCCCCAAACCCCTCGTGCGGTTAAATTTGACGAGCTGTCATCAATATTCACGATCGATTATGGTATCGAGATTGTTAATATTCAATTTTAATCGCACTGTATAGAATAAATAGACAAACTCGGTGGTTTTGGGGCTAATTTTTAAATTTTTGGCATAATTTAACATTCAATGTACATATATGTATTTGGGTCATACGAAAAGAGAGCGCTTCTCCGATTGGTGAAAGTATAATCGGTAAGAATAATATTATACTGTGGTAATTTTTCATGATAACTTACAGTTCCAAGGACCCAAAGACCCAAAAACAGATTAACATAACGGATAGGTGGTGCCAATATTTGTAGGGCCGTTCATAATAAATAGATAAATTCTGACGGGAGACGGCTGATATGAATTTAATAATATGAAAATCTTGCCAATGGCGGTAATTGAAGTCTTAAACCGTCGAGGAAATCATATGACACAAGTGAATCAAAAACTCTATCGATACATGCTCTGACTTCTGAGCTATCGCCCGGTTTCATATTTTTCTTTAGTATTTAAAAAATGGATCTATACTTTTTTTTTCGACCATTTTCCATTTTCCGATTTCGGAAAAATTGGTCATTTCCCAGAGCATGACTGATGCAGTTTCTTATTCTATTTATAATAAATATTATATATATATATATATATAATAGCCAAAAATCCGTCTCTCTGTCTGTCTGTCTGTCTGTCAGTCAGTCTGTCCGTCCGTCCGTCCGTCCGTCCGTCCAACTATAAAACTATTAAATACACATATACCCACCACACAAACAATCGTTGACATTCAACGGGCTTACACTAGTTATATATTATATATATATAATAGCCTTATTCCGGCTGTGTGTGTGTGTCTGTCTGCTGATAACGCTCGCCGAGGTAAATGATTAAAAAGCCAGAACGTTGCACGAGTGGGATTTGAACCCGAGATCATCGGTTTGGGACAGTGAGCGCTTACGCCGTGACCCAAACGGAAGTGATGACGGGCCTGCTGCAATTTGACAATATAATTTGTCAATAGGTTCGCGTCTTTTCTAAATTGTTACGTTCTTGTATTATAACGCGCCATCTATGCAACAACTATAAAAACTATTAAACACATATATGTACATACATATACTCACCGACACAAACATCCGGGCTTACACTAGTACATATGTATATACTACCGTCCTAAGCCCACTTAACGTAAGTGACAAAAATTACGAAAATGAGTTAGATGTTTTTTAGGGGTTATGGGAGTGTATTCTTGCGATTTTTCATATCAAAATTAATGTATCTTCATCCAAAAGTGACTTTTTTAAGCTATTAAATCTAACGTATACCAATACTTACTTCGGTCACTACTTTATCATGAAAGATTGAAAAGACTGAATCTCTCCACATTGAAGACGAGGAGATTAAGAGGTGATTTAATTGAAGTATTCAAAATAATAAATAATCATTATTCATGTGAAATGACCAACCTCATTATGTTCAATTAGAACCCTCATCTCAAGAGGTCATACTCTTAGACTCCGAAAAGAAAAATCAAATAAGATTGTTAGAGATTCATTCTTTTCAAATAGAGTGGTTGAAGTTTGGAATAGTCATATGTATACATTAACTACTAAAGTATTCATTTTTTTTTTTAATTTTTCCTTAGAATTATCAAAACACAATAGAAAATAACCTCATGCACTAAAAAAAAAGTTTAAATAAATCAATAATATATGAAGAAAAACACAAATTTCGAATAAAACTTTCAAGTCCATTTATCTCGATATTGTTGTTTTGTCAGTTACGTTAAGTGGGCTTAGGACGGCAGTACATATAAGCCGCCTTAAAGAGATACACCTTTCTCCTCAAACACCCTCACACGAGGCCACCGCCCCCTAACGAATACAGTCTATTGACGTTTCCGTTGGGGACGTACATACATATGTACATATGTACAAATCCATCCGATCAGATAATCTCGTCCGAGCACATTCATTTATTTATTAATAGGAAAATCTCATTTTAGATTTTAATGGAAGTCGAATCCTGCCGACAGCTATAGCAACACTAAAAAACTATCGAGAAATTTTTTCGACCGTAATATTTCAATGTTTTTTTTTAAATAGAAACAAAAATAACTTGTTTCTCGATTGCACTCTCTAGGCGAGATTTCGACCCGGAAAACTCTAGCAGACTGTAAAAAATGCGCTTGAAAAGTGAGAGACGTCGTTTCGGCGACATCTTGAATCCGGAAAGGCGGACATTCCGCCCCCGCCTAACGGCCTCTTCCGGTTGTTGCTCGACCCGTAGCGATAAGAGGCCAACAGAGTACGTACATATAATACGTAGACCACGTACATGCATTCGGGAATAGGTACACTAGAGAGCCTTTCGAGAGTAAGCCGTAAACGTTAATTACAAGAAGTGGACGAGATAAAAACATCCCCCCCCAAACCACTGCATTTTAAGCGACGCTGCTGCACTTCTTCTTTGGGTATAGGGGGCAAAAGCTAGCGCATATTAACTGCAATGCTGCACCGCTGCGCCAAAAATGAACGGATGATATCTCGGTTTCAATCGCAGGTGATGTTTATTATTATTTTAATGGTGCTTAAGTGTGTGCTTTCATTGTCTTTGTGATTCAAATTGTTTCTCTGGAAGTGGGTTTCGTTTTCTTCAACTTTCAACTGTCGTTTGGAAAATTGATTAAAAATTTACGCGTATTCTTTGCATAGAAGGTTATTAATTCCATCCTTGATAGTGTATTCCGCTTGTGAGCGTACTTGTTTCACTATTTAGCAAACATTTCACCGTCTGTCGTTGTGAAGTAAAAGGATTTGCTAATGTCTAGATCAGCGGTCGGGAACCTCGATCGAACTAAGAGCCAAATTAGGGAAAAACTTGCAAAATTGATTAAGTTTAGAGAAGAAGAGATAAAACGTAGTTTTTAAATCCAAAATAAGGCACACGACCAATGCCTACTGCCAGTTATGACGTATGGATGTTAAATTCAAGAATGTTACGTAAGATTCATTGCACACAGAGAAGCGTGAAAAGATGTATGCTTGGCGTAATTTATACCCTTTTTATTTAAATATACGATATTGTTCGACATTGATTTGTTATTCGCAGTGGATAATCATATTGTAGTGATAGTTGATAGTTATTTATACCTAGGGCAAATGGTGAATATGACTGGATGTAAAGATGATGAAATAAAACTAAGATGGAGTACTTTTGGAAAAATGAACATTTAAATCCAATATTCCGCTATGCTTAAAAAATATGGCGTACGACCAATGCGTACTGCCAGTTATGACGTATGGATGTGAAACTTGGACGCTAAATTCAAAAATGCTATGTAAGATCCAGTGAACACAGAGAAGCATGGAAAGATGTATGCTCGGTATAACAAGAAGAGATTGTAAGAGGAATACATGGGTAAGAAGTATGACCAAAGTGACAGATATAGCAGTACGTGTGAAAAGGTTGAAGTGGCAATGGGCTGGATACAGTGAAAAGAATGGAATGGTATCCGAGAGGATGTGAAAGAAAGCAAGGTAGACCGAGTGGACGATGGGCTGATGATTTGAGAAGAATGTGTGGAGTCAAGTGGATGCAGATTGCTCAAAACAGACAGCAGTGGATAGTGAACGGCTGAAAATGATGATATTCAAAATTAAATTAAATGTTGCTCATTTATGAAATGGATTGCTGTAATGCTTGATATTTCTTAATGTTTATTACTAAAAAGTATTATAACGTTTAATCTGAAAAACGATTTTAAAGCTTTTTATAGTCGTAAATTTATGGAAATAGGACACATTTTGATTTTGTGTAAATTGTGTGTCAACGTTGTGTTTCACGTAAAATGTATGACAGCGAGAGCCGCAGGTTTTCATACAAAGAGCCGCATGCGGCTCCGGAGCTGCCAGTTTCCGACCGCTGGTCTAAGTTTATTTAACTGATATCCAGCACATGTTTAAAACAAACCCCACACAATCGTATGACATTAACTGACACGGTTAAATTGACTCGTTCGACACAATGCCGAGTTGTTTCTTGGCATAATAGCCGCGTTGATTGAAAACCCGGTGAGCAATTTAGAGACAAATCGAAACTATCCCCTTTCGACTTGTCGAAATCCAAATCCTGGTATTTGCCGACCCCTTTTCCCCACCCCCTGCCACTCTCCCGCTTTCAAATGTCCACTAAAACGGTCAGCTAATCGCTTGTGAACATATCAATCCAATTATAATTAGTCGAGCGAGCCTTGTACACTCTCGGCATACCAAATCACCGCCAAATGTCCAACGGGACATTTGAAGGCTAAACTGCACGAGCGTGATGATACAATTTTTTGCATCAAATGTAAGCTGGTATTGTGCTAAATCTGATTTTGATTCTAATGTGACCTAATCGGGACCAAATTTCAATAATATTTCCAGTTTCGTGGGTTTTATTTTGTGTTTCGAAAACTTTTGATGGTGAAGTTTTTGTCAGTCGAAATTGTAGTATTATTAGTTTAATAGTTCCCAAAAAAAATTATTTACATACATCATATATGTATATAGTAGCCCTATTCCGTCTGTGTGTGTGTGTGTCTGTCTGCTGATAACGCTCGCCGAGGTAAATAATTAAAAAGCAGAACGTCGCGCGAGTGGGATTTAAACCCGAGATCACCGGTTTGAAACATTGAGCGCTTATACTATGATCCAACGCCGATAATGCGAAATCTCTTATATAAAACATATATTTCCTTGGTAGGGTCACGACTTTGCCTATGCAACAACTATAAAAACCATTAAATTTAATATTATTTTCAGTACGGGTGATGAGAACACCCCGTTGATATTCAACGGGCTTACACTAGTACATATATAATAGCCCTATTCCGTCTGTCTGTCTGCTGATAACGCTCACCTGCTAATAATCGGTAAATAATTAAAAAAAAAAAACCAGAACGTCACGCGAGTGGGATTTTGACCCGGTATCACCAGTTCGGGACAGTGAGCGCTTACGCTGTGATCCAAACTAGATAATAACGGGCCTGCTTCAATTTGACTATATAATATCTTAATAGGCTCACGACTTTGCTAAATTGTTACGTGTTGTTGTATAACGCGTCATCTATGCAACAATTATATACTCATACGTTGATATTCAGCGGGTTTACACTAGTATTATATATGTCTGGTAATAACAGGGTATCACTATAAATCTACGACACTCAAACTTCACAGTATAAACATACTGTGTAACAAATGCGTCAAATTACTTGTTGAAGCCGGTTTTGTACATCAATAAATAAAGACCTCAACCGGACAGTATCATTAATCACAATTTTTTTGTTTAATATTAAATTTACCAACTCGTAGCCGAGGCTCGCCTATTAAATTTCAATTTTCCGTTCGTTTTTTGCAATTTATCAAAATAATGTTTAATCAAAACAACACTTATTTCCGCATTTATTAAAAAATATATACAAGAAATTCGTATGTAGTACATTTTTTTTTTTTTTTTTTTTTCGTACGTCGCTACGCCGAAAATCCTGTCGAATTTTCCCCTTCAATTTCCGGCACTCGTTTAATTTCGCGTCCGTATGATAATTTAGTTGCGCTTGTGATCTGGCGTAGGTGATTTATCAGGTGCACATGGAATTGAAAACTCGACATTTCCCCGGTAATCGCTCGTCCGGAAAATCTATTGCCGGAAAATGGCCCGCGGGCTGGTGAAGTGAGCAGACGAAGATAATAAAATTTCCCGGTCATTAAGCAACTAGTTACTACTGCAATTTGATCATATTTTAATAAAAAGGTTCATTCATTATATGCTTTTAAAAGATTTCTGGCGATTCATTTCACTTATTATTGACAAATTAAAACTCATGAATAAAGACTCGGGGTTTGAATTGCGATACAATTATTTTATTTATTCATTTATTTTTATAATATAATAGCTAAAGCTAATTACATAATCACCTTCAACTAAGCACTTTTACAGAGATGTTTTTTTAAGACTGCCAGAAATTTATCAACAGTTTTGGAACTTTTAATTCCATCCGGCAGTCTATTATATTCCAAAACACCTCTGTACAAGATGCTTCTCCTATTTCTATTTACTCTAACATTTTTTATAATTAAATTATTTTTATTCCTTAAATTATATTCACATACATCCATTCCTCTCACAATAAATTTACTAAAATATGGTAACATACTATGTATTATCTAACTTAAATATAAATACCAACATACAAATCCTCAAAGTATCATTCACATTCAACCAATCTAATTCAAGCATCATCTTTTTTATACTAGCATACCTATCAATTTGTAATTTATCTCTAGTTGACTTATCTAACATATTTAATAATGAACCACAATACATAAGATGTGGTCTTATTTAATTGAATCATTTCATCAATGTTTTTCGACTTTTGCTATCGTTCTTAGCAGGATTGAGATATTTGTAAATTCAAATCGGTCACCATACGTTAGAATGTTTTCAAGTTTCACAAAACTAGCACCATCCAACATTATTCTTATTTATCAATTCATAGTCTTCTCCTTATTTACCTTCCTTGCCTGCAGAATATAACGGGAAACCACTGGGGAGTATCTTTCCAAAAGACCACTTTGACAAACGTCAAACTACACTCGTATGTACGAGTATGCTTTGTAAGAACTTTGAGGTCATGAATGAAGGCTTAGGGCTCAATCTATGTATGTACATAGATACAGTTGACAGATTTTATCAGTTTTTAACTGTTTCTATTGTCCTTGGAGCAATTTCGAAGTTAGTAAATTCATATCGAATCATGTTCAAATCTAGCATTGAACATTCAACTGATTAATTCTCCCTTTCTTGTTCTCTAAAGTGGGTATTACACAGGGGTAGTTTACTCGCTACTATCTCGCTAGTTTACTAGCCGACACGTAGAGCTAGTAATCCTAATACACGTGTTTAGTGTACTACAGTCTTTGTACACAGTCTACATACAGTACTTGTTTTTTAAAAATAAATATGATTAATAAATATGAGTAATACAATTTTAATATATGAGTGTGTTGGGAGCTGAAAATGAACCGCTTAACCTCAAACTGTCAAAATTAAGTGACGTCACACTAGCCAGATAGTAGCCAGATAGTTTACTAGCTTCGCCTATTACACGAGCTAGTTTACTAGTAGCGAATAAACTATCCCTGTATAATTAATACCCGCATTACCTTCCCTTAATAAAGCAACCACTGAAAAACACTGTAGAGTATCACTGTGACATTTGTTAAACAGTGGAGGCTACGCTTCATTATTAATTGCACTACTACTTTAATAAATCTGTTCCTTCTAACTCTGCGTGTTATCTATTCTACATAACTATCATAAAGAAAGACACGAACGCTACACGTTCTTAGTGAATTTGATACCATTCCGATATTTATACACACACGTTTCGATAAAATACAACTCTCTCTACTTTTTCGGTCATATTTTCTGAAAGCTGACCAAAGCTACCGACACGTTCAAACGGTGCATTCTCACTAATGCCAAACGGGAAAGTTATAAGAATCCTGTAAGAGTGTCTACGAGTGTCCCAGTGGCCGTAACGTAACGGTTGAGACAAAAGTCTCAAAGTATCCAGTGGTGCAGACCAAAACCATAAAGCTGGCCCCTAATGTCTATCTGTGGTCAAAGTGCGGTCAGCGGTTTTGGTCCACAGTGTCTCACCAGCTTAACTCCACGTTTCGGTCGTCCAAGTGGCACGCAAACTTGGCATACTTTCCACTTTTTATTGGAAAACTTTGCGGAAAGCTCACGCTTTCAACGAACCGCTTCGGTTGAAACCCTTCGAGATATACCTATGCGAAATTATCTTAGTGAAAATTATGCATTTTTATTGCGGGGAAATAAAGTGTGTCGTCGTCCCCAGATTTGGAACACTTTATTACACCGAGGCGGTAGTAATTAAATACGTTATGTTTTATGTTTAACGTTGAAGCAGGAATGGGGAGGAAAAGCTCCGATTAATCATCGCGAATTTTTTTGTCGTCGTCGTTCTTCCGCGCTCTTCAAAAATTTTACACGGGATAATTTATAACTCGGCCATTCGCTGAAAGATTAATGTTTTTTTTTTCGTGAGTGTGTGTGTGTGTGTTGCGTGTTGAAATTTTCGACGTTGCAAAGTAAATCGAGTACGCTAGAGCGTAAAATGACTCAATGTAGTCGAGTTTAAAAAGATTTTCACCAATAATACATACATATATGTATATATAATACTGGTGTAAGCGCGTTGAATATCAAACGGGTGTGTGTGTGTGTGTATTTAATAGTTTTTATAGTTGTTGCATAGATGGCGCGTTAACACGTAACAATTTAGCAAAGTCGCGAACACTTTAAGAATATTAATATTGGCCAATTATAGCACATCCGTTTGGATGATAGTTTTAGCATGATTCGTCACAACCTGGTGATATCGGGTTCAAATCCCACTCGCGCGACGTTCTGGTTTTTTAATTATTTAACTAGGCGAGCGTTATCAGCACACACACACACACACACACACACAGACAGACAGACTGACCGTACAGACGGATTTCGGCTATTATATATATATATATATAGTGCTTTCCCATCGCCCGTACTGAAAAATAATATAAAATTTAATAGATTGTATAGTTGTTGGATATATCACGCGTTATAGTAACAATGTATCAATTTAGCAAAGTCGAAAGCCTAATTTTTATTATATAAATAGTCAATTTGAAGCCTGCCCATTATCATCTGGTTTGGCTCACCGCGTAAGCGCTCTATTCCGAATCAGTGATACTGGGTTCAAATCCCACTCGTGCGACGTTTTGGTTTTTTAATTATTTACCGAGGTGAGCGTTATCAGCAGACAGACAGACAGACACACACACACACACACACAGACGGAATAGGGCTATTATATATATATATAACTATTGTAAGCCCGTTGAATGTCAACGATTGTTTGTGTGGTGAGTATACATATACAGACAGACAGACAGACAGAAGGATTACGGCAATAGATATATAGGATAATAATCAAACGAATAAATAAAAAAATCAGTTAACACGGATATAATTTATTTAATACGTGTTGTAAATTTGATGAGTTCGTTTTCAAATTTTTAATAAAATTTTAAATATCTAAATTTGAGCTTCAATTTTATAAGGTTTTTATACTTAGTTAGACTATACATAGTATTGTTTTTGATATAATTGAACTACTTCAAACAAATGATATACATTAGTCAAAAGTCAATGAGTCTGTCTGTTTGTCTAACTAATCTGTTTGTCTGTCTGTCCATCGAGAACAATTGATATTGTTAAAAAAGTGTGTGCAAAGTGGTCAGCTGGCAGCCGTTTTTCTGAAGGTAACGTAATTGATATGAAGCGTTGCCTCTTCACTATTTGACAAACATTTTACCACATGTCATGTTCAAGTAAATAGGAAAATATACCCTTCAGTGGTTTCCCATTGCCTTCTGGAGGGAGAGAAGGAACGAACTATGACTTTTTAGGTAAAATGGAATTTTTTTAGGTGGCGCCAATTTTGTGTAACCGTCTCGCAACTTATGTAGTTAGATAAGTTAGCAAATTTTAACAGGAGACGGCCGATTTTGCCAATGACGATAGTTAAGGTCGAAAAAACCTATCGATATACGATGTTCGAACCTCAAACCTTCGTCCAAGAGACTAACGTTGTAACCACGTTTGCTACCGTTATTCATTTTATGTGAAACATTCAACGGGCAATACACTAGCCTAATAATAGCATCATACATTGTGCATTTCCAAAATTTAACTCGACTTAAAATGTTAATCAAAATGCGTACAAGTGTGGGTCAAACAAATATAGCGATTTGATTCACGTTCACTTATTGCGTTTTCAATATTATAAATCACATTTTAATTAATTTCAGAGTGACGTAACTATAGCTATAGCATAATAGACTTTGAAATTCGTTTGTTTGAGTTGCGTCAAAGCAGATAATACTCTAAAAGCGCAATCTATTATGTATGTATGTATGTATATTGGCGAAAGCGTGTTCATCGTAAAAATTAAGCTCGCGTCCGTCACACACAGGTAAAAAAAAGTCTCATTTAGCCAGAATTCATTATTAAAATTTGCCGAAGATTATCTTGAAAATGGCGGATTACGATCACCCAAAGACGGAGGCTTAACTGGGAACGTTACGATGGAAAAAAAAAATTCGCAACGGTGAAAAATGGTATGATTTCATAATTTTTCAAACAAACGACCAAAAAGCGTGACAAATTACGTCCGGCAAATTGCTTCGACGAAACGTATCGAAGAAATAATATATTAATATCCCGTACCGGCTATTACCATTAACGTTTTTATTTATCGAACGTGTACGGGTGTAATTATCGCAAACGGGCAAGCTTTTAAAAAGCTCGGAGCTTTCCACGACACTGTCTTGCGTCGCAATTTTCTCGGTTTTTCAATTAAAATTGAATGGGGAAAACATTCTCGACGGTCGCCTTAATTTATTCTATATCAAAACAATAAAAAAAAAAAAAAAAAAAAACTTCATTTGCAGACGGAATAAAGCAAAAAAACCCCATCGCAAATTTCAATTTTGCACAAGTGTTAAATTATCCACCGTGTACACGGTTGTTTATTTGCTATTTATTGATGAGCGATGCTATGTATGTAAAGTATCTTAATATTGCCGAAAATTTATATAGAAATGCTTTACGTTGTTAACCTTAACGTCTGATGAACATTGTGTGTTTGTATGAAAACATACTACATAGCTTTATTCCACAAACTAAAGCTATGTATGTTTTCGCATTAATTTAATGAATAATTAATTTATTTCATTACAAAATACATATACGCATGTTTTTTTAACAATTTACATATCGAAAACAAATAATGGTACACAACTAAAATAAATATCATTTAATTCTCTATTTTATGACGTCGTAGCTTTTTCCATACATACATATGTATACCAAAATTAACGTTTCAAAAAATATTACAGAAAAACGCATAAAAATATATACCATTTGATTGATTTTATTATTTTATCCATATATGTACGTAGTATAATGAAGTAATGTGATCGTGCGAATATTTGACCTGGAGATTGTAACTATTTGTATCAAGTATCGATTTTTGGAAACATTCTGCGCTTAGGAGGATGTACATATGTACATAGAATCACTATTACTCAAAAACCTTATATCCTATGACACAGAAACTTTGCATTTATAAGCTTGGTACCAACCATTACAATTTATTATAAATGGTTTTAAAAAAAAGTCAACTGGAATTGGTACGTCCCCTTGTAAGTCTCGTCATTTTGACTTTTTTTTTTTTTCGGTCAAATTATCACGATGTAAAATAAGCGTCGAACGAAACACCCTAAGCCGCGTACTCATTAGCGAACATGCGCATGTAATGTAATGCACGCTAATGTGGACGCCATGTACACACCATGCAAACGACTGGATCGCCACGAACGTTGCAGAGCGCGCGCGCGCGAACGCGTACACATTTACAAAAATTTGTTGCATTACACGCGCATGTTCGCTAATGAGTACGCGACTCTACATTTATCTATTTATTTAAATTTATTTAAAATACTTAAATGGAGCCCATGGGTCTGACATACTTTGTACATACAATTCTTAATTATTTATATTTGAAGGATTACAAAAATCCATTTGTGTTCGAAAACTTATCGAGATGATTTTTAAATTGATTTGTATTTTCGGAAGTTACTAGCTGATTTGGCTGACGGTTCCAAACTTCGACCACTCTATTTGGAAAAAAAAGAGTCTCTGACAATTTTGTTCGATTTGTCTTTTAGTAATTTCAGTGTATGGCCTCTGAGATGTGCGTTTTTATTGAAAGTAATTAGGTTTTTCATTGGGCATTTATATTTTGTTACGTCTCCACGAACTATTACGTCAGATTCCATAAGTATGACGCAATGGTATCAACGAATGTTGAGTCATACATTGTTTTCTGCACATTTGGCTAAAGATTCGGTACAGCCCGAATATGAGTCAGATCGCGACACATAACCCCCTGCCTCTATTCCCCTCAGTCTAAGTTGACGTTGACCAATCGGGTTCAACAGTGCATCGGGCGACACCAATGACCAATTGCAATCGACCATTTTCCCTTCACATCCCCCCAAACTTCCTCAGCCCCCTTAAGTTTATACATACATATATAGATGTAAAGATCGGAGAAAGCATACTCCTCCAGTCACACTCTCCAAACAAACAATTAACTCATATTCGATCACTCCCAGTTGACCTTCATATGTACTACTAACCGGTATAGCGATTTGCTATACCGATAATTACGCAAATTTCCGAATCGCACTAACACACAAACCTTTATATTTTACTGTAATTGTGCCACCAAATAAACCATTGTGAAACCAATCAATAAACAAACGATCATCATACCATCAAGTGCTGTTTTCTCATTTTTCTCTGTTCCTCAACCTCCAATACATTATTTATTATTTTATTTATTTAGCCGATGGAGCCCAGGGGTCTGTTATAATTTGTACATACAATTTTTAATTATTTATATTTGAAGGTTATGATTTTTAAAGAGATTTGTATTTTCAGAAGTTGCTAGCTGATTTGGCAGGTGGTTCCAAACTTCGACCACTCAATTTGAAAAGATAGAGTGTCTGATAATTTTGTTCGATTTGTCTCTTAGTAGTTTCAGTGTATGACCTCTGGAGGTGTGTGATTTTATTGAAAGTGATTTTTCATTGTGCATTTATATTTATTATTTATTATTTTGTAGACTTCTATTAGATCGCCTCTTAATCTTCTCGTCTCCAAAGATGTGAGACTCATTTTCTTCAACCTTTCATTATAGGATAGTGACCGAAGTTCGGATGGCATTTTTTGTAATCCTTCTTTGGACCCTTTCTAAACATACAATGTCTTTTTTGAAGTTAGGGTTCCAAACATTTACAGCAACTTCTAGTTTAGGTCTAATATACGATTTATAAATTTTTGACAGCAACTGGATACTAAATGTCTTAAATACACGTTTGATAATATATACATATTTATGTTCGGTGAGTTGGCCTGAATTGTTTCAAAACTCTCCCTGGATACTTGATAGTTGCCGGGTGAAATATTACATAGTGATACGTCGTTACGGGTTAAATTAAAAACGTAATACTTTGGATAATGTATCCGCGAGCCAAACATTTTCCTCGAGCGGCTATTGAGATTTATGGTGATGAATTAACGCTCTAATTGAGCCCCAAGTTTTCAGGCTGTGAAGTTGAACAGGGAAAAAAAGTTACGGCGTTTAAGCATCGAACGAACGGCAGATCCATTATTATTGCACATTATGGTCACTAGAGTGGTGGGAAGGGTAGGTAGGTGGTGTAGACCAGAAGCTGGTTGGTTAAACCGAATAGTTTGCAAGAGTTCATAACAAAAACCAGAGAATCAGGTGGAAGGAGGAGGAGAGTGTCTCATCCCCAATGTTTTCCCCCGAAAGGGGACCATGATGGGGTTAGAACGGGTAGAAAGGAGCAGGAGACATTCCTGAATTCCGATGGGGAAATCTCTAGACCTGTAGGTGTGGCAAAGTGCACCGTTAATCCCGTAATCGTCGCCATTGACGATCTCCGGATAAGCTGCACGTTTAGGGATATGCAAAATTCCAATCCACCTAATGGGTCGTTCGTATCAATAGTGAGCCAAGTCTGGCGAGATAGGAAAAGCTAAAAGATTTCACTCCAAATTTGGATAGAAAAAAAAAAGTAGCAATAAAACAACACTGTCAAAAGTGCATCCATATTGACGATGCACAGTGTTTGCATCTCGCGAATGTGAATCGCCATTAACTAAAACTCGATATGAATATAAAACCTGTGCAGTTAAACATTAACTTTGCGTTGTATGTATGGTCAATTTCTCAAAATCCGTCAATTCTATGATCAAAATGAACATTGAAAACTATAGCCAAGTATTTTATCATTAAATTTAAATATTTTACGACTTTCAAATCTTTCTAATTAATAGTCCAGTCCAGGTCAAAAATCAATAATGTGTATCTTTCCTTGGGAATATTTTCCACTGCTGTGATTATTTTACTTTTTTTCTATTGAGGTTTAATTAAATTATAAATTAAGGACTCGAGTACGAGTATGTACATAAATGGCTAATTATATATATGAGTCGCCCAGTTCCAAATCCCGATTAGTCCATAAAACTCACTTGTTCGCAAACGCGGTTTTTCTGCTACAGACTTATTTGCTTGATGGCGTTTAAACTCATTTAAACTTAATTTTGTTGATATTAAACAAAATATTGAGATTAGAAACATGGAATTATCGTTGTTTGTTTCTAAATATGGCTTTTATCAGCTTTTATCATAGTGCAATTGTCAGTTTTTGCAACTAACACTGATTTTAAATTTTTTTTACGGCGCACTTGGCGGTATTTGGAATAATTGAAGTATAAGGCATCGTTTGAAAACATTCTTAGAACCAGAAAATATTTTATCCTCGTTTTTTATATATTGTGGACTTATCGGGATTTGGAACTAGGCGACTCATATGTATAATAGCCGAAATCCGTATGTCTGTCTGCTGATAACGCTCGCCTAGGTAAATGATTAAAAGACACGCACCGTCCACGCGCGAGTGGGATTTGAACCCGGTATCATTGGTTAGGAACATCCAACGCCGATAATCCCTTATATTTTAAACATACATACATATAAATCGGTAGTAAGTTCGCGACTTTGCTAAATTGTTACGTTGTTATACAACAACTATAAAAAACTATTATTTTCCAGTGCGGGTGATGAGAACACTCCGTTGATATTCAACGGGCTTACGCTAGTCATATATATAATAGCCCTATTCCGTCTGTCTGAGTGTGTGTCTGTCTGCCGATAACGCTCGCCTCGGTAAATAATTAAAAAGCCAGAACGGAGGTGATGACGGGCCTGCCGCAATTTGACAATATAAATTATTAATAGGCTCGCGACTTTGCTAAATTGTTACGTTGTTGTATTATAAACGCGCCATCTATGCAACGACTATAAAAACTATTAAATTTAATATTATTTTTCAGTACGGGTGATGAGAAACCGCTCCGTTGATATTCAACGGGCTTACACTAGTTTCTATGTAATATCAGCACTAGTATAAAATATAAATAAATTCAACTTATTGCGTCGTTCTTTTAATCGATACCGAAATGTGTACGTAAGTGTATTACGAAGGTTTACCAACATTGTATATCTATAGTAGATTCTAAATAACGGTTTATTTTAACAAGGCCTAATTTCACAGACACGACCAAAAAACACCCATTCCCTAGATTAGTTTACTTGCGTAACGGTGTTTTTTGCGCATCTCGGTACTCAATCACCAAATGAGACCACATGAAAATTAAATGAAACTTTTTGCCCATTACTCTCACATAACTTTTCCACATATTATCTATGGGTATACGACGTGCGTTATATGTATGTATATACATATGTAGTAGTACGTGCCGAAAGAACTTTTCTTTCCTATTTACAATATATATAAATTCCTGCGAGAGATCCTACGAGATATTATTTAGTCGAGGAATCCGCACAATTCGATATCGCTGCTGATCGTTATAGATATTTCCGGTTTATCGGAGATATTTCGAATTGCGAGACGCGAACGTGATTTCTGTACGACGACTGTTAACTCCACTACCTAACGTTCGTTCCCGATTGAATCAAGATTCAAAATTTTGGAAACGGAACTGATTCTCAAGTATTTTATACTCTGTATGCCATTGTTTTATTGTGAAACTGGGTGCTTTGAATCTTTTAGAACACTAAAGGCGCTCGCACACCTCTGCGAATTTGCATTCGCTCGTTTGACATGGTGGGGAGTTGTATCGCATAGTCGCAGGTGGCGCTGCCTACACCACTACTGATTTCCGACCGGAAAACGGCGCGAAATCTGTTGTACACGATTTTTTCGGCGATTCGCTCAATTTCGACGACGTTTGTGGAATAGTTATTTAAGACGGTGAAAAAGTATCCTATCCTGTACGATCTGACTTGATAGGTTATGTCAGAGTATAAACAGTCAGCCGATCCTTGATGACACACCGTTATAAATTACATTCAACAGTAAAAAGTATTTAACTAATCATTCATATAAATATGCGGCCAACATTAGAGCTTCGTCTTCATCTGAAGAGTGCATGGCGGAATCGTGAGTGAAATACAAACGTTTCGAAAGCGAGGTGACAGATGGTAGTTCACTCTTCGGCTGGTAGAGTGCGGAATGGCGCTGCAGTTGTGCCAGTGTGTGCGGTACATTATAAATGACATTCAACGTAAAAAGTATTTAACTAATCATTCATATAAATATGCGGCCAACATTAGAGCTTCGTTTTCATCTGAAGAGTGCATGGCGGAATCGTGAGTGAAATACAAACGTTTCGAAAGCGAGGTGACAGATGGTAGTTCACTATTCGGCTGGTAGAGTGCGAAATGGCGCTCCAGTTGTGCCAGTGTGTGCGGTACATTATAAATTACATTCAACAGTAAAAAGTATTTAACAAATCATTCATATAAATATGCGGCCAACATTAGAGCTTCGTCTTCATCTGAAGAGTCCATGGCGGAATCGTGAGTGAAATACAAACGTTCAGAAAGCGAGGTGACGCGAGGCACGCGCACCACAGTATTTCGCTATTCGGCCGTTGAGTGTCGAATGACGCTGCAGTCGTGCCAGTGTGTACGGTACAATTGACAGACTTTTCCTAGATGAATTTCGCACGAAATTCGCAGAGGTGTGCGAGCGCCTTAAAGCAAATAAATATCCAGCATATTTTTGATTTTTTCGACCCTGCAAAGCAAAGACAATATTACACACTGACACGCGTGAAACTAGCACCGGAGTATATACGATCACGTGTCGCACGCGCGTAATTGGGATTTTCCGGTCGCATTGTGCAACTTATAATTGAAAACAAAGTTGTGCGACGACAACGTCGAAATCGAATTACTTGCGAATGTCGAATGGCTCGTGTGCCTTCGCCATTCCGAATTATAATTCGAGTTAAGGGTAGGAGGGACACTTTTGCCAGCGTCGTTAAATTTGTACGCATCGCGAATAATGAGTCGACGCCTAGGTATGTACGTATGTATATACCGAAGACTGAAACCGGAAGTGACGCTCCGGTTCGACTTTGATCGTCGCTCATTGTGATCACACTTGTTGATAACGATTGACGGTGGAATCTAATCGATTTTAAATTAATTTCATAGTGAGCTTTAGGGCAGAGTTTATTAACCTGCTTAACCTCCTTAACCTCACACCTTCCCCGAAAGAGAGCTTATGATATATATATAACATAAATATATTATGATATAAATATTTATATTTAAATTAGATAATAATATGTTACCATCATATTTTAGTAAATTTATTGTGAGAGGAATGGATGTACATATGTGAATATAATTTAAGGAATAAAAATAATTTAATTATAAAAAAATGTTGAAATAAATAGAAATAGGAGAAGCATCTTTTACAGAGGTGTTTTGAAGTATAATAGACTGCCGGATGGAATTAGAAGTTCCAAAACTATTGAAAAATTTCTGGCAGTCTTAAAAAAACATCTCTGTACAGGTGCTTAGTTAAGGATTACAATTAATTAGCTTAAGCTACTGTATTATATAAATAAATAAATAAATATCGTGTGTTGGTCACATTAAAATTGTGGGTTTAAGTTAACGTTACCGCTGTCATCATCGGTGGTTAAAATTTACGACTTTTCGTATGGAGGCTAAGGATCTAATTCAGTGGTCGGGAACCTTTTTCCTGCTAAGAGCCAAATTAGGGAAAACCTTGCAAAATTGGTAGGTTTGGGAGCCGCAACATATTATTTTCTAATTATGTATATATTCAAAATTAAATTAAATGTTACTCATTAATCATTAATAATAGTAAGAAATAAGTTGTCCTCGTGATATTTCTTAACGCTCGACAGTTTATTACTAAAAATTATTATAAAGTTTAATCTTAAAGACGATCAAGCATTTTATAGACACGACGTTGTGGAAATGGGATTCATTTTGATCTTGTGTAAACTGTGTGTATTTCACGGAAAACGCTGAATGACAGCGAGAGCCGCAGGTTTTCATATAAAGAGCCGCATCCGGCTCCTGAGCCGCCGATTCTCGCCATTGATCTAAATTATAAAATTCTAACGGAATACAGTCAATTTGGATTTATTGATATTGAAAGCTTCAAGCGGGTATTACACGGGGATAGTTTACTCCCTGCGATCT
The DNA here is from genome assembly GCA_022651745.1 of Parapsyche elsis. NCBI lineage: Eukaryota > Metazoa > Arthropoda > Insecta > Trichoptera > Hydropsychidae > Parapsyche > Parapsyche elsis. The sequence continues at coordinate 1,274,913 of JAGVSN010000045.1, forward strand.
CGCTAGTTTACTGACCGACACGTACATAGAGCTGGTAGCGAGTAGCTAGTAAACCTATTACACGTGTTAAGTTTACTCGCTAGTGTCGCCACTCTGTCTCGCTGTCATCAACTTGTGACTTGTCAACGTGTTTTCATTTGATTCATTTTGATCTGTGTGTCAACATTTTGTATTTCACGCAAAACGTTGGATGACAGCGAGAGCCGCAGGTTTACATACAAAGAGCCGCGTGCGACTCCGCAGCCGCCGGTTCCCGACCACTGATCTAATTACTTCAAGTATTGATATACATTCATATTCAGTTTATGTCAAATTGTGGTTCAATAAATAAATTATCGGTTAATGTGTAAAACGCCAGTGAAATCATTCCTGTCATAAATATTTATTATATTGTACATATGTACATACATACATAGTATATATGTAGTATTTCCTTTCTTCATATTTTTCCGACTCGCCAAATAATTCTTTTGTTCAGACATTTAATATTGTGACCCTACTCAATCTAACAATAGTGCGCGACAATCGATGTTAATGGCTCAAATTTCTACTTTCATTTAAAGTTTTACACATTCCGTAGCTAGGGTGTCACAGAAAATATCCGTAGCTTTTCGTGAAATTAAAAAGAAACTGTATTATTCTAAAAAAAACTTATTATCCGTTCAATTCATCGTAAATAACACGCCCAAAGTGATACTTTTGCTGGACTGCATCATCAAGTATCATCCCCTGATCACATTTTCGTGATTTCTGGGAAATGTCTGTATGTCGGTGTGTCTGTATGTCGGTGTTTCGGTGTACTTTTTAACTTTAACTTTTTTCTCCGAGACTATCAAGTCTATCAGGCTGAAATTTCATATATATTATTTTCACGTAAGGTGTAAGAGATATTATGATTTTCGTCAATATCCGCTAACCGGAAGTGGCAATTTAGGGCGGGTTCGCACGACAAGGTTTTACGGTTTAATAGCCCGAGCCCTCGTTTTTGCTTTGCTTTCACATTCTATGGTTTATGGACGGTGAATATTGACGGGCTGGCAAAATACCAGCCCCTTGTAATGGGTGACGAAACTCGACTGATGATTTTTCGTAAAAACTAGCGAAGGAAGCATAGATTTCAGGTAGCAGCGTGGGTGGTCCCGGAAAGGGAGCCGTCGCTCCAGTGACAAGTACGGGCTGTAAACGGCGACCGTAGCCGTATCGCGGCCAAATCTTGACCATGGGAACACCCTCATCCAAAACAATGTATCACTGGAGTTACCCGGTTTATACCTGGAAAAAACGTGCCGTAAAACCGCATCGTGCGAAGCCGGCCTTACTCTTAAACGAAATTTTGTTTTTTATTTTTTTCGGCCTTTTAAATATTTCGTATCTTCATAATATGCTCACATGGAAGTGGGATTTTTTTTCTTGTAAAAAAGTAAAAATCCTGTTATTTTTCTTTGTACACGGTTTTTTGACTTTTTCAGTGTTTGGTTACTCTTAATATTCCTCAAATGTATGAATGGGGTCATGGGTTGGCCACATCCGAATTTTTTTTATATGTATGTATATTGTACTTTAGTGTTATATTATTGATGTCTTTTTCCGTATTTTCGAAGTTCGCTTTTACTTATTTTCCCATTTTCAGCTGACTCTCTCCCCCAACGTCTCTAATCTAATATCCATCATTTACCCTCTGCCACCCGAGAGTGCAATGTCTATTCCCATCTGGTAGTCCCTGCCAATAAACTTGCGGTTCGCATTGGGTAAAAATAAAAAACTCTCTCTTTTCCTCTCTCTAGCATACCCGAGCAAATCTAATTCTCCGTTATATCGAATTTATATAGCTGGAAAATATGTCGCCTATTGTAAAAATACCAATACTAAAATCCCTATAGAAGTTTGTCGCTCGTCAATTACACCGGTTAAGATATTTCGACGGTAAATTTATTTCGAACTTATCGGCTCGTCGAAGTGTACAGTAATAGGGACATTATGGTGAAATATTGTACAGTCAAACGACCGTGGTTCAAATTTTCGAGAAGGACGATTGAAAGAGGAGAAGAGCAAAATTTCCCTGTCGCTCGTCGTAAACAATATAGCAAACTGTTTATAATTAAAACGTTCGCGATGCTAAAACGCTACTGCTTTTTGTTGCGTGTTTTTTTTTTATGATCGAAAACGATTTTTCTTTTGAAACCGAGGTGGATCGAATATCCGGTTTTATATAAAACGGAGAAATTTAAAAAAAATTATTATTATTTTAATCTAAATTTCTATAAGCGCTCTCGGCGCTTTCGAGTTTTGGACCTAATTAGCATGTTTCTATTATTATTTATTATTAATATTGCCGTTGAATCAAATGTGTTTTTAAAATATTAACAATAGCAGAGCTATGGGCTAAAAATTGAGTAAAAAATACTAATTCCAATTTTCAATGAAAATAAAAGTTTTACTGTTCCATATACATATGTACATATACCCTTGATACCAAATTTTTGTGTTTTTAACCGACAGATAGACAAGCAGACTATATTAGTACGTATATAATAGCCGAAATCCATATGTCTGTCTGCTGATAACGCTCGTTAATAATTAAAAGACACGAACCGTCCGGTCCGCGCGCGAGTGGGATTTGAACCCGTGATCACCAGTTCGGAATGAGTCGTGCTAACACTATCATCCAACGGAGACGATGACGAACCTACTACGATTTGACAATATTAATTGTTAATAGGCTCGCAACTTTTCTAAATTGTTACGTTGTTGTATTATAACGCACCATCTATGCAACAACTATTTGGCAATCAGCAATTAACAAAATTGGCAACAACAAAATAACAAAAGCAATTTAACAAAATTGATCAGCACATTGTTTTCGGATTTTATATTTAAAATACAAATAATTATATACTGGAAAGCTGTAAGATATTTGTTTTATTCTTATATTTCAATGATAGACAATTTATTATTGAAACTAATTATAATGTTTGATTTACCTAGGGCAGTTGGTGAATATGACTGGATGTAAAGAAGAAGAAATAAAACGAAGAATGAAAGAAGAATGAACATAGTTTTTAAATCCAACATTCCGCTATGCTTAAAAAAGAAGGCATACGATCAACGCGTACTGCCAGTTATGACGTATGGATGTGAAACTTGGACGCTAAATTCAAGAATGCTACGAAAGATCCAGTGCACACAGAGAAGCATGGAAAGATGTATGCTTGGCATAACAAGAAGAGATCGCAAAAGAAATACATGGGTAAGAAGTATGACTAAAGTGGCAGATATAGCAGTAAGGGTGAAAAAGTTGTAGTGGCAATGGGCTGGACACATAGCAAGAAGAATGGATGGCAGATGGACGCGAGAAGTACTGGAATGGTATCCGAGAGGATGTGAAAGAAAGGAAGGTAGACCGAGTGGAAGATGGGCTGATGAATTGAGAAGAATGTGTGGAGTCAAGTGGATGCAGATTTCTCAAGACAGACAAGAATGGAAGAGGATTGGAGAGGCCTTCATCCAGCAGTGGATGGTGAACGGCTGAAAATTATGATGATGATGATATATATATATATAAAATGATTTTTAAAGGTTTTATTGAGATTTTGTAAAAATTATGTTTCAAACACCTTTTTGGAAGGCTTTATACTTCACTCAAAACTTTGAATGACAGTGAGAGCAGCAGATTTTCAGACAAAAAGCCACAGATTCTAAATGGTTATAAATACACTCGTATAATACGAATTATAGTTTTAGTACACAATTATTTAAAGCCAACATGTGTGTATTAATTAGCACAGAAATCAAAAAGCAATTTTGAAAAAATATCAAATCCACACTTCCACCATCCAATCAATTTCGCTTCCACTATTTTGAACAGTCGAATGCAAAAGTAATAAAAAAAAATACACCAAATTCAGGTATTTGAAGTGCAAATGCAAAATGAACTGTCGATACAAATTAAACAATCAAAGCGAAAAAATCAATATTGACAAAAACTCGACACAGCCCACGGATTAAGTTTTATTCCATTTTTTTTTTTTTTCACTATTCATCATTGACCAGCGTTGATTATAATAAAATTGATGACCATACCAGTATACATACATACGTACAATCCATACCATTCATATAAATATTGAATGAGAACCGGACAACGTCATATTCGAACGACTTTATGCAAATCGACACTGCAATTCGGTGCACGTCACAATGCGAACCCGGGGATTGCAACGATCTATCATACAGCCACAGCGCGTTGGATGGAGTCGTTTAATTGAATCCGTTAATTAAACTATGCTTCGTTATTATGCAGCTTCCGGTCGTTGACATAGTCCATTCCAATCCTTTAGAAATTGCGGTTAAAGAAGTTGTGAGTTTTCCGGGGTTCGGTCACGCGCGATCTCTCCTCGCAGGGGGGGGCTCTTTAAAAATGATAAGTTGCCTGAATAATTTAAAGGTTCTGCACCGGAAGTGCATACAAATTCATCGTCTGTGGTCGGAATTTACGACGTCGTTCGGAAGCGATTCAAAATAAGAATGTGCAACTTTTGAGTGGTTGGCGAAAGTTTTGCGGAATTAATTCGGCGTTTTACTGCTGTTGATGTGTCGTAAACGAAAAATGAAGCTTTAGGGTTGTTTTTGATTACTTTAATTTTTTATTACACCGTGTATGTATATATGTTCAAATCTCATGTTGAATTTAGTTGTGCTATCGAGGTATTAATTTTGGTTTTGTGCCAAGTACTTAAATTATTATAATGTTGTAATTAGACTCGAGCCGTTATTATTTTATTTATTTAGCCGATGGAGCCCAGGGGTCTGTTATAATTTGTACATACAATTTTTAATTATTTATATTTGAAGGTTATGATTTTTAAAGAGATTTGTATTTTCAGAAGTTGCTAGCTGATTTGGCAGGCGGTTCCAAACTTCGACCACTCTATTTGAAAAGATGACAATTTTGTTCGATTTGTCTCTTAGTAGTTTCAGTGTATGACCTCTGAGATGTGTGATTTTATTGAAAGTGATTTTTCATTGTGCATTTATATTTATTATTTATTATTTTGTACACTTCAATTAAATCGCCTCTTAATCTTCTCGTCTCCAAAAATGTGAGACTCATTTTCTTCAACATTTCATTATAGGATAGTGATCGAAGTTCAGATGGCATTTTTGTAATCCTTCTTTGGACCTTTTCTAAACATACAATGTCTTTTTTGAAGTTAGGGTTCCTAACATTTATAGCAAATTCTAATTTAGGTCTAATATACGATTTATAAATTTTTGACAGCAACTGGATACTAAATTTTTTAAATACACGATTGATAATATATGTATATATATAAATGAATAACACTTATTTACTAAGGAGTTTATACGAGTAGACCATTTGAGCAACTTTTGGAACACTTACATTATCAATTAAATAACGGATTTGGGGGTTAGTTCGGCCTAGGTGTAAAACAGATCACTTATTAATATATATTTAAAGACAATAGCCATGTTTGGCACCATCTATTTATAGAGTTTACGATTCAAAATAATGTTGATTTCCTGCTTGAATCTAAAAAAAACTATACACTTTTTATCGAAATATACGATGTTATCCGACATTAATTTGTTATTCTAAATTATAATTATTTTTTTATCAATGTATTGTTAAACTGAGTTTTTAGCTTTTTAATCCAAAAAATATTGATTGATTTGGATCATCAAATTTCAAATCATAATAATATTGTATTTTACACTTTAATATAATTTAAAATCATCATTAAACAAATTTTAGTTTAAATACATAGAATATTCAATGATCTGACTCGGAATGAAAAGATTCCGTTCGCAACGCTAAATGGCCATAATATTTGATATCAAACAACTGGAACTCAATTGCGATAAAGTGCACGTTATCTCACTAGTACAAATCTGTTTTAAGACTCAGTTAAACTTCCTTAATAACTTAATTAATTTCGATGCTAATTCATTTCAACGCCAACATAAACTTTGCAAACATACATACGTATATCACAATTTGTCCCTACATAGTAAAAACAACATTACTTGTGCATCGACCTAATGTAATTAGTTAACTTTTCATTCAGTCGCAGTAAGAGTGTATCCTGGTATTCATTAGGGGGATGAAGTGAGTTTTTTTTTAATTTTTTTTTAACATTTAAATGAAATGTGGCTGGAACGTGGTGGAAAAAGAGGGGCTAGTAGGTGGATGGGTAAGGTACTGCCACTTAATTGCAACTCGTTGGCCACTTAGGCGAGCCTAATGGAAAATGCGAGAATAATCAGCGACAACGTCCTCCGGGAACACTTCAATATTTAAAATTTAACCGCAACCTGGAGAGAGAGAGAGGTAGAGAGTTATTCCAGTTAGCCCGCGAGCCACACTTAACTGGAGACTTCATTACCTGGACAAGATTGCCGACTAAGACCACTCTGATTAAACATCGTCTGCTGTTTCTGAACTCTGTTCGTCTATTGCGAGGTAAATAGTGCATGCTTGAACTGGACGAATGAGCCATGGTTTTAGAAAAGTATGAAATAAATTCGCTGCCTGAATACTGTGTTTATCTCACCAATCTGACCAACCAATCTTGGAGAACAATTTTTCTTCATTCACTCTTTCTCAAACTTTTTTTTATGCATTTTGCACATTGCCTGACCATTTTGGGCATTGTATAAAATGCCTATGTATTCACATTTTACACTTTGCCTCTAACATACGAGGTATGTATGTACATATACTGTGTAAAACTCTAGCATACCAGTGTAAGCCCGTTGAATGTTTGCGCGGGTAAGTATATGTATGTGTATTTAATAGTTTTTATAGATGGCGCGTTATAATACAACAACGTAACAATTTAGCAAAGTCGCGAGCCTATTAAAAAATTATATTGTCTTTTAATCATTTACCTCGGCGAGCGTTGCCAGCAGACAGACAGACGGACTTGGGCTATTATATATGGTGATACACTATACCAGTGCTTTCCAAACTTGTACATCCGTGGACTCGTCCAGTTGCAATGAGAAAAATGTCACTAACTCACTAACTTTTTGGTTCAGCTCAGCTTCTACCCACTGAGCCATTTATCGATTCTGCGTGAAATCATATTATAACTGAAATCGTTTAATCGTTTAAAAACCAAATAAGATTGTTAGAGATTCATTCTTTTCAAATAGAGTGGTTGAAGTTTGGAATAGTCATATGTATACATTAATAATGAATAGTGAAGTGTTTTTTTCAATTTTTCCTTAGAATTATCAAAACACAATAGAAAATAACCTCATGCAGTAAAACAAAGTTTAAATAAGTCAGATTTAGAATAAAACTTTCAAGTCCATTTATCTCGATATTGTTGTTTTGTCAGTTACGTTAAGTGGGCTTAGAACGGCAGTAATACTATGTGTGAAAAATCAATATCAAAGCGTTCAAGTTAAAGTCATTTCAATAGTACAAGAACTGTCCGATCGAGGCTTCAACCTTCACCAACACGCAGACAACTTTGTCATTTGAGCTGGATTGGCACAGCGATTATCCAAAATGCAAATTTTAAATCAACCTAATCGCATTTAGACGTTTCAATTGCAATCGTTCGATTCGTGAACTGATAAAAAGTAACATGGATAGTTTAATATATATTATTTTAATACTGAAAACCATAAAAAAAAATAGGCGTGATATAGTATCAAGCACGTACGCGAACGCGATACACGCGACCTACTATGAAAAGGGAAAAATCTACGGGAAAAATAAGAACGTTCCCGGGAACACATCCAGATTCATATTTCATTCCGCCGTCAAAAATTGCTAGATAGCGCAAGTTTCGACGTTAACATAGTGCTAATGTCGCAACTTTGCGCCAAAGACCTGTGCCATCCCTCAAGCGTTGAACAATTTGCGCTTCGTGGAACCCACCATACTTTTATCCACTCGAATCAAAACTGGGCAATATCGAACAATATAAACGGGCGTGATCCAGGTGAAGGCGATTTAGTACCGATTTAGAAAAACTGACGGATAATTGTCAAGGAAAATGTTTTTCACGGACCGGTCGTTCGCAGAGCGTTTTCCGGTCGGTCGAGCTACCGGAACTAACGCGGAGAAAGTGGAAACCTTAACGTTACCCGTTAATGTTACACGACCCGGAATGCTCTCGTTAATATATACAAACCATTAAAAGCTCTGGCTCATTCTTTCGCTAATACACACACGCTTGTACATAAATACATTGCACACACATATGTATGTATTTGAATCAATAAACATACCGAGCTTGAAACTTCAGAGACCGATAGAAATTTCAACCGTTAAAAAGTCCATTTGTGTCCATAGAAGTTTAGTGACGGGCACGTATAGCTGGTAGCGAGTAGCTAGTAAACCTATTACGCGTGTTAAGGTTACTCGCTAGTGTCACCACTCGCCGCCGCACGGGGGCGCTGTCATCAACGTGACGTGTTTTGCGCTCACCAGTCAAAATGCACGCTGAATTTTCAATGTCGTAAATGTAGCTTAACCTCAAACCGTCAATGAAGTGACGTCACACGAGCCAGCTAGTGCGAGTAAAGTTCAAAAATTCGAGCTTCATCCGCGCGGCCGAAAAAGCAAGCTAGTTTACCAACTTCGCTTATTGCGCGAGCTACATAGTTTACCAGCGACCAGCAAACCAGCGAGATTGTAGCGAGTAAACTATCCCTGTGTAATACCCCCATTGCGACAGTCGAATAGTATAATATATTATGGACTAGCTGACCCGGCATGCGTTGCAATGCCCGATGCCGTTCCCGTTCCCGTTCCTAGTACGTTTTCTGACGCGTGAGCAGGCCCGTTCCCGATCCCGTTCCCGTTCCCGTTCCAGATCCCGGTCCCGTTCCCGATCCCGGTCCCGATCCCAATCCCGATCCCGTTCCCGTTCCTAGTACGTTATCTGACGTTTGAGCAGGCCCGTAACCGTTCCCGTTTTTTCCCGATTTTTTTCACAGGAACCATCCCCGGCATGATCGTGATCGGTTGAGTGGTTTAGGAGCCTATAAGAGACAAACAGACAAACAAACAGACAAACAGACAGACATTGATATTTATATATATGTATATGTAGATTATTGTACTGTAGGAAAATGAGACTAAGATCCATTTGAATATTGATAGCCACTAATATTTCTCAGTGATGTCTAATGTTTTTAAATTTTGTATCTTTGCTTGGCTTGAAGTTTTTTAAAAAAAATTCCAATACAAAAAAGAATGAAGCTCTAAAATGCATTGTGCTTCAAATGTTCATTAAATTTTCTTATTTTAATCCACAGTGAATCCATCGACAATTATAATTACGATGCTGCTTACATTTATTGCAAAAATCAACATTTCATTTACATATCTATCGATTAGTAGTGTTAGTAGTTAGTAGTTAGTAGTAGACACGGCGAGAAGAATGAATGGCAGATGGACGCGATAAATACTGGAATGGTATGCGAGAGGATGTGATAGAAAGCAAGGTAGACCGAATGGACGATGGGCTGATGAATTGAGAAGAATGTATGGAGTCAACTGAATGCAGATCGCTCAAGACAGACAGGAATGGATGAGGATTGGAGAGGCCTTCATCCAGCAGTGGATGGTGAACGGCTGAAAATGATGAAACCCATGTTCGTCCGTACATCAGGAACGTACGCAATACTTAAGAATAGAGTAGGTTTCCAATTAGGTATTTGTCCACTTTTATTCGATCGTATCGACGAATATTTGTTTTAGTGCGCGAGCGCGCTTTCAAACAAATCCGATTAATTAACGCAAGAGTTTCGGAATGAAGGAAAACTTTAGGAAACAATGCAGCGGAACGTGTATCTTTATTAGGATAAATTAACTTTATAAGCTTTAACTTTCTCCCGAATGAAAAAATGCCTTCTAACTCCAAGTCACTCTCCTCCACCCCCCCCTATCTCACCCCACATTCTCCTACTCGGGATTACATTCAAATTTTTCCGCGAAGCGAAAGCTTTTCCGGGGCGAAGTTTGCCGAAGAAAAACATCCAAATTTAATCAAGCGGATTTTGTCATTTTTAAATATGTTTTAAGCGTGTTTCGCAACTTGGCCGTTGCGTACATTTTTCCTAATTACGCGGGTACCTAGTCCGGTTCTGCCCACCGATCCTTTTTTCCCCTCATACCACCATTTTTCCCTCTCACCATCCCTCTACTTCTTCGTCTCAAAGACGCGTCTCGCGCTCTGCCGGATTCCATTAAAATTTCCCCTTTTGTCGAGGAAAAAAACATTATCCGGGGGATTTCGTAGGTAAGCCTTAAAACTTTTAATTATATCCCGATTTCTCTTTACCTCACTTGCAATCACAAAATCGATATTGTCAACGCGCCTTAATTCACGCGACTATTTATAAATACTTACAATTCAGAATATTTGCATATTTCAACGTTGCGTATAAAATTTTAACCTTTAAAATAGCAAAAGATACTTTAAAAAATTATGTTCATCATAGAGGTATGATATGTATTTTAAATGGGAATAGGTATTATACATATATATATATAATAGCCGAAATCCGTCTGTCTGTCTGTCTGATGATAGCGCTCGCTGAGGAAAAATTATTTAAAAAACCAGCAGAACGAGTGTGGGATCGAACCCACGACCGCAAGCTCGAGAGTTATCACGCTAACGCTATACTCTATCGCCCTTGGTCGGATTAGTCCTTTTTTTAACATATCGTGACTCGGCTTTACCTACCAAAAGGGATCGTGAGTCTGCTGATAATACGTAGAAACTATTTTTTTTTTTTGGTTTTGGTTTTTACAAAATCAAAACTATAATTATTTTTACATAATAATAAATATAAATAAAATAATAAATAATTATAACTAAAATTATAATTTTTATATATACGTATGTATATAATAATTAATAATTATAAATGGTTTAGTAAAAAAAAAAATATTTTATGATTTGGGATTCGATACCGTCCTCGATATGTCGATAGGTGATATCTATTAAAAAAGCGCTTAACGATATTTAAAATTCAGCGGGCGTTGATATTCAACGGACTTACACTAGTGCTAATATAAAAAAAAAATGATGATTGAATTAGATTGGTTGAGTGTGAATGATACAAATTATTTCGACAAAATTAATGAAAAAATGGTGAAATTTGGCAAAGTTGGGTCAGTTGAGGTTGACTTTTTAGTTTTTTTGTTTTATCCGTTTATTTATGAATATTTTTAAAAAATATCCATCTGTGGTGGGGTTAGGTTGGGTGCGTAAGGATTAAATTTAGTTTTCAATTTTTCTCAAAATATTTCGACAAAATTAATGAAAAATGGTAAAATTTGACAAAGTTGGGTCAAGTTAGGTTGACTTTTTTTTTTTTGTTTTTATCTGTTTATTTATGAATATTTTTAGAAAAATATCATCTGTGGTGTGGGGTTAGGTTGGGTGCGTAAGGATTAAATTTAGTTTTCAATTTTTTTCAAATTATTTCGACAAAATTAATGAAAATGGTGAAATTTGGCAAAGTTGGGTCAAGTTAGGTTGACTTTTTTTATTTTTTTTGTTTTAGGTTGTTTATTTATGAATATTTTTTGAAAATATCTATCTGTGGGGGGGTTAGGTTGGGTGCGTAAGGATTAAATTTAGTTTTCAATTTTTTTCAAATTATTTCGACAAAATTAATGAAAAATGGTGAAATTTGGCAAAGTTGGGTCAAGTTAGGTTGACTTTTTAGTTTTTTTTGTTTTAGGCTGTTTATTTATGAATATTTTTAGAAAATATCTATCTGTGATGGGGTTAGGTTGGGTGCGTAAGGATTAAATTTAGTTTTCAATTTTTCTCAAAATATTTCGTCAAAATTAATAAAAAATGGTGAAATTTGGCAAAGTTGGGTCAAGTTAGGTTGACTTTTTAGTTTTTGTTTTAGGTCGTTTATTTATGAATATTTTTAAAAAATATCCATCTGTGGTTGGGTTATGTGGGTGCGTAAGGATTAAATTTAGTTTTCAATTTTTTTCAAATTATTTCGACAAAATTAATGAAAAATGGTGAAATTTGACAAAGTTGGGTCAAGTTAGGTTGACTTTTTAGTTTTTGTTTTTTATCCGTTTATTTATGAATATTTTTTGAAAATATCTATCTGTGGTGGGGTTAGGTTGGGTGCGTAAGGATTAAATTTAGTTTTCAATTTTTTTCAAATTATTTCGACAAAATTAATGAAAAATGGTGAAATTTGGCAAAGTTGGGTCAAGTTAGGTTGACTTTTTATTTTTTGTTTTAGGCTGTTTTTTTATGAATATTTTAAGAAAATATCCATCTGTGGGGGGGTTAGGTTGGGTGCGTAAGGATTAAATTTAGTTTTCAATTTTTTCAAATTATTTCGACAAAATTAATGAAAAATGGTGAAATTTGGCAAAGTTGGGTCAAGTTAGGTTGACTTTTTTATTTTTTGTTTTAGGCTGTTTATTTATGAATATTTTTAGAAAATATCTATCTGTGTTGGGGTTAGGTTGGGTGCGTAAAGATTAAATTTAGTTTTCAATTTTTCTCAAATTATTTCGACAAAATTAATAAAAAATGGTGAAATTTGGCAAAGTTGGGTCAAGTTAGGTTGACTTTTTAGTTTTTGTTTTAGGTCGTTTATTTATGAATATTTTTAAAAATATCCATCTGTGGTGGGGTTAGGTTGGGTGCGTAAGGATTAAATTTAGTTTTCAATTTTTTTCAAATTATTTCGACAAAATTAATTAAAAAAATGGTAAAATTTGACAAAGTTGGGTCAAGTTAGGTTGACTTTTTTTTTTTTTGTTTTTATCTGTTTATTTATGAATATTTTTTGAAAATATCCATCTGTGGTGGGGTTAGGTTGGGTGCGTAAGGATTAAATTTAGTTTTCAATTTTTTTTCAAATTATTTCGACAAAATTAATGAAAAATGGTGAAATTTGGCAAAGTTGGGTCAAGTTAGGTTGACTTTTTATTTTTTGTTTTAGGCTGTTTATTTATGAATATTTTAAGAAAATATCCATCTGTGGTGGGGTTAGGTTGGGTGCGTAAGGATTAAATTTAGTTTTCAATTTTTTCAAATTATTTCGACAAAATTAATGAAAAAATGGTGAAATTTGGCAAAGTTGGGTCAAGTTAGGTTGACTTTTTTTTTTTTGTTTTAGGCTGTTTATTTATGAATATTTTTAGAAAATATCTATCTGTGGTGGGGTTAGGTTGGGTGCGTAAGGATTAAATTTAGTTTTCAATTTTTTTCAAATTATTTCGACAAAATTAATGAAAAATGGTGAAATTTGGCAAAGTTGGGTCAAGTTAGGTTGACTTTTTTATTTTTTTGTTTTAGGTTGTTTATTTATGAATATTTTAGAAAATATCCATCTGTGGTGGGGTTAGGTTGGGTGCGTAAGGATAAATTTAGTTTTCAAATTTTTTTCAAATTATTTCGACAAAATTAATGAAAAAAATGGTGAAATTTGGCAAAGTTGGGTCAAGTTAGGTTGACTTTTTTTTTTTTTTTTTTAGGTTGTTTATTTATGAATATTTTAAGAAAATATCCATCTGTGGTGGGGTTAGGTTGGGTGCGTAAGGATTAAATTTAGTTTTCAATTTTTTCAAATTATTTCGACAAAATTAATGAAAAATGGTGAAATTTGGCAAAGTTGGGTCAAGTTAGGTTGACTTTTTTTTTTTTTGTTTTAGGTTGTTTATTTATGAATATTTTAAGAAAATATCCATCTGTGGTGGGGTTAGGTTGGGTGCGTAAGGATCAAATTTAGTTTTCAATTTTTTTCAAATTATTTCGACAAAATTAATGAAAATGGTGAAATTTGACAAAGTTGGGTCAAGTTAGTTTGACTTTATTATTTTTGTTTTAGGCCGTTTATTTATGAATATTTTTAGAAAATATCCATCTGTGGTGGGGTTAGGTTGGGTGCGTAAGGATTAAATTTAGTTTTCAATTTTTTCTCAAATTATTTCGACAAAATTAATGAAAAATGGTGAAATTTGGCAAAGTTGGGTCAAGTTAGGTTGACTTTTTATTTTTTGTTTTAGGTTGTTTATTTATGAATATTTTAGAAAATATCCATCTGTGGTGGGGTTAGGTTGGGTGCGTAAGGATTAAATTTAGTTTTCAATTTTTTTCAAATTATTTCGACAAAATTAATGAAAAATGGTGAAATTTGGCAAAGTTGGGTCAAGTTAGGTTGACTTTTTATTTTTTTTTTTAGGCTGTTTATTTATGAATATTTTTAGAAAATATCCATCTGTGGTGGGGTTAGGGTGGGTGCGTAAGGATTAAATTTAGTTTTCAATTTTTCTCAAATTATTTCGACAAAAAATAATGAAAAAATGGTGAAATTTGGCAAAGTTGGGTCAAGTTAGGTTGACTTTTATTTTTGTTTTGTTGTGTTTTTTTATGAATATTTTAAGAAAATATCCATCTGTGGTGGGGTTAGGTTGGGGTGCGTAAGGATAAATTTAGTTTTCAATTTTTTTTTCAAATTATTTCGACAAAATTAATGAAAAATGGTGAAATTTGGCAAAGTTGGGTCAAGTTAGGTTGACTTTTTAGTTTTTGTTTTTTATCCGTTTATTTATGAATATTTTTAGAAAATATCCATCTGTGGTGGGGTTAGGTTGGGTGCGTAAGAATCAAATTTAGTTTTCAATTTTTTTCAAATTATTTCGACAAAATTAATGAAAAATGGTGAAATTTGGCAAAGTTGGGTCAAGTTAGGTTGACTTTTTTTTTTTTTTTGTTTTAGGCCGTTTATTTATGAATATTTTAGAAAATATCCATCTGTGGTGGGTTTAGGTTGGGTGCGTAAGGATTAAATTTAGTTTTCAATTTTTTCAAATTATTTCGACAAAATTAATGAAAAATGGTGAAATTTGGCAAAGTTGGGTCAAGTTAGGTGACTTTTTAGTTTTTGTTTTAGGTTGTTTATTTATGAATATTTTAAGAAAATATCCATCTGTGGTGGGGTTTAGGTTGGGTGCGTAAGGATTAAATTTAGTTTTCAATTTTTTTCAAATTATTTCGACAAAATTAATGAAAAATGGTGAAATTTGGCAAAGTTGGGTCAAGTTAGGTTGACTTTTTTAATTTTTGTTTTAGGCTGTTTATTTATGAATATTTTAGAAAAATATCCATCTGTGGTGGGGTTAGGTTGGGTGCGTAAGGATTAAATTTGTTTTTCAATTTTTCTCAAATTATTTCGACAAAATTAATGAAAAATGGTGAAATTTGGCAAAGTTGGGTCAAGTTAGGTTGACTTTTTAATTTTTGTTTTAGGCCGTTTATTTATGAATATTTTTAGAAAATATCCATCTGTGGTGGGGTTAGGTTGGGTGCGTAAGGATTAAATTTAGTTTTCAATTTTTTCAAATTATTTCGACAAAATTAATGAAAATGGTGAAATTTGGCAAAGTTGGGTCAAGTTAGGTTGACTTTTAATTTTTGTTTTAGGTCCGTTTTTATTTATGAATATTTTTAAAAAATATCCATCTGTGGTGGGGTGGGTTGGGTGCGTAAGGATTAAATTTAGTTTTCATTTTTTCAAATTATTTCGACAAAATTAATGAAAAATGGTGAAATTTGGCAAAGTTGGGTCAAGTAGGTTGACTTTTTAGTTTTGTTTTAGGTTGTTTATTTATGAATATTTTTTAGAAAATATCCATCTGTGGTGGGGTTAGGTTGGGTGCGTAAGGATTAAATTTAGTTTTCAATTTTTTTCAAATTATTTCGACAAAATTAATGAAAAAAATGGTGAAATTTGGCAAAGTTGGGTCAAGTTAGGTTGACATTTTTTTTTTTTTTTAGGCTGTTTATTTATGAATATTTTTAGAAAATATCCATCTGTGGTGGGGTTAGGTTGGGTGCGTAAAGATTAAATTTAGTTTTCAATTTTTTCTCAAATTATTTCGACAAAATTAATGAAAAAAAATGGTGAAATTTGGCAAAGTTGGGTCAAGTTAGGTTGACTTTTTTTTTTTTTTGTTTTAGGTTGTTTTTTTATGAATATTTTTAGAAAATATCCATCTGTGGTGGGGTTAGGTTGGGTGCGTAAGGATTAAAATTTAGTTTTCAATTTTTTTCTCAAATTATTTCGACAAAATTATGAAAAAATGGTGAAATTTGGCAAAGTTGGGTCAAGTTAGGTTGCTTTTTTTTTTTTTGTTTTAGGCTGTTTATTTATGAATATTTTAAGAAAATATCCATCTGTGGTGGGGTTAGGTTGGGTGCGTAAGGATTAAATTTAGTTTTCAATTTTTTCAAATTATTTCGACAAAATTAATGAAAAATGGTGAAATTTGGCAAAGTTGGGTCAAGTTAGGTTGACTTTTTATTTTTTGTTTTAGGCCGTTTATTTATGAATATTTTTAGAAAATATCCATCTGTGGTGGGGTTAGGTTGGGTGCGTAAGGATTAAATTTAGTTTTCAATTTTTTTCAAAATTATTTCGACAAAATTAATGAAAAAAATGGTGAAATTTGGCAAAGTTGGGTCAAGTTAGGTTGACTTTTTTTTTTTTTTGTTTTAGGTTGTTTTTTTATGAATATTTTTAGAAAATATCCATCTGTGATGGGGTTTAGTTGGGTGCGTAAGATTAAAATTTAGTTTTCAATTTTTTCTCAAATTATTTCGACAAAATTAATGAAAAATGGTGAAATTTGGCAAAGTTGGGTCAAGTTAGGTTGACTTTTTAATTTATTTTTTTTATCCGTTTATTTATGAATATTTTTAGAAAATATCCTTCTGTGGTGGGGTTAGGTTGGGTGCGTAAGGATTAAATTTAGTTTTCAATTTTTTTCAAATTATTTCGAAAAAATTAATGAAAAATGGTGAAATTTGGCAAAGTTGGGTCAAGTTAGGTTGACTTTTTAGTTTTTTTGTTTTAGGTTGTTTTTTATGAATATTTTAAGAAAATATCCATCTGTGGTGGGGTTTAGGTTGGGTGTAAGGATTAAATTTAGTTTTCATTTTTTTTTCAAATTATTTCGACAAAATTAATGAAAAATGGAAATTTGGCAAAGTTGGGTCAAGTTAGGTTGACTTTTTATTTTTTGTTTTAGGCTGTTTATTTATGAATATTTTTAGAAAATATCCATCTGTGGTGGGGTTAGGTTGGGTGCGTAAGGATTAAATTTAGTTTTCAATTTTTTTCAAATTATTTCGACAAAATTAATGAAAAATGTGAAATTTGGCAAAGTTGGGTCAAGTTAGGTTTACTTTTTTTTTTTTGTTTTAGGCTGTTTATTTATGAATATTTTAAGAAAATATCCATCTGTGGTGGGGTTAGGTTGGGTGCGTAAGGATTAAATTTAGTTTTCAATTTTTTTCAAATTATTTCGACAAAATTAATGAAAAATGGTGAAATTTGGCAAAGTTGGGTCAAGTTAGGTTGCCTTTTTTTTTTTTGTTTTAGGCTGTTTATTTATGAATATTTTAGAAAATATCCATCTGTGGTGGGGTTAGGTTGGGTGCGTAAAGATTAAATTTAGTTTTCAATTTTTCTCAAATTATTTCGACAAAATTAATGAAAAATGGTGAAATTTGGCAAAGTTGGGTCAAGTTAGGTTGACTTTTTTTTTTTTGTTTTAGGTTGTTTATTTATGAATATTTTTAGAAAATATCCATCTGTGGTGGGGTTAGGTTGGGTGCGTAAGGATTAAATTTAGTTTTCAATTTTTCTCAAATTATTTCGACAAAATTAATGAAAAATGGTGAAATTTGGCAAAGTTGGGTCAAGTTAGGTTGACTTTTTTTTTTTTTGTTTTAGGCTGTTTATTTATGAATATTTTTAGAAAATATCCATCTGTGGTGGGGTTAGGTTGGGTGCGTAAGGATTAAATTTAGTTTTCAATTTTTTTCAAATTATTTCGACAAAATTAATGAAAAATGGTGAAATTTGGCAAAGTTGGGTCAAGTTAGGTTGACTTTTAATTTTGTTTTAGGCCGTTTATTTATGAATATTTTTAGAAAATATCCATCTGTGGTGGGTTAGGGTGGGGTGCGTAAGGATTAAATTTAGTTTTCAATTTTTCTCAAATTATTTCGACAAAATTAATGAAAATGGTGAAATTTGGCAAAGTTGGGTCAAGTTAGGTTGACTTTTTTAATTTTGTTTTAGGTTGTTTTTTTATGAATATTTTTAGAAAATATCCATCTGTGGTGGGGTTAGGTTGGGTCGGTAAGGATTAAATTTAGTTTTCAATTTTTCTCAAATTATTTCGACAAAATTAATGAAAAAATGTGAAATTTGGCAAAGTTGGGTCAAGTTAGGTTGACTTTTTATTTTTTGTTTTAGGTTGTTTATTTATGAATATTTTAAGAAAATATCCATCTGTGGTGGGGTTAGGTTGGGTGCGTAAGGATTAAATTTAGTTTTCAATTTTTCTCAAATTATTTCGACAAAATTAATGAAAAATGGTGAAATTTCGGCAAAGTTGGGTCAAGTTAGGTTGACTTTTTTTATTTTTTTTTGTTTTAGGCCGTTTATTTATGAATATTTTTAAAAAATATCCATCTGTGGTGGGGTTAGGTTGGGTGCGTAAGGATTAAATTTAGTTTTCAATTTTTCTCAAATTATTTCGACAAAATTAATGAAAAATGGTGAAATTTGCAAAGTTGGGTCAAGTTAGGTTGACTTTTTTAATTTTTTGTTTTTATCCGTTTATTTATGAATATTTTTAGAAAATATCCATCTGTGGTGGGGTTAGGTTGGGTCGGTAAGGATTAAATTTAGTTTTTAATTTTTCTCAAATTATTTCGACAAATATAATGAAAAATGATGAAATTTGGCAAAGTTTGGTCAAGTTAGGTTGACTTTTTAGTTTTTGTTTTAGGTTGTTTTTTTATGAATATTTTTATAAAATATCCATCTGTGGTGGGGTTAGGTTGGGTCGGTAAGGATTAAATTTAGTTTTCAATTTTTCTCAAATTATTTCGACAAAATTAATGAAAAAAATGGTGAAATTTGGCAAAGTTTGGTCAAGTTAGGTTGACTTTTTTTTTTTTGTTTTAGGTTGTTTATTTATGAATATTTTAAAAAATATCCATCTGTGGTGGGGTTAGGGTGGGTGCGTAAGGATTAAATTTAGTTTTAAATTTTTCTCAAATTATTTCGACAAAATTAATGAAAAAATGGTGAAATTTGGCAAAGTTGGGTCAAGTTAGGTTGACTTTTTAGTTTTTGTTTTAGGTTGTTTATTTATGAATATTTTTATAAAATATCCATCTGTGGTGGGGTTATGGGGTGCGTAAGTATCAAATTTAGTTTTCAATTTTTTTCAAATTATTTCGACAAAATTAATGAAAAATGGTGAAATTTGGCAAAGTTGGGTCAAGTTTGGTTGACTTTTTAGTTTTGTTTTAGGCCGTTTATTTATGAATATTTTTAGAAAATATCCATCTGTGGTGGGGTTAGGTTGGGTGCGTAAGGATTAAATTTTGTTTTTTAATTTTTCTCAAATTATTTCGACATAATGGAAAACTCAGAATTCTTCCTCAATTTTGACCTCACTTCCGGCTTCCTCATCTGATTCTGAACTCATAGTCGGACCTTCGTCTTTACCTCCCGTTGCGGATCGGCAGAATTATGATGATGTGCTGCCCTCATCTCAAGTGACGCAGTTACAAGGAAGCACGTCTCGAACAACTAGAAGGATTTTCGTGGCACGGTTGGGGCTGATAACTTATTGGTGGCCGCACAGCGAAGGAAATTCTTTCACGTATTTTACCTGTAGAAGGATACTTCAGAGAAGGCTCTTGTTTACTATATCATACAGAAACTGCCATATTGCGACCCAATTGTGGCAAAGCTTGTGACTAAGAATGATTATAGTTCTTTCAAGGTATCAATACATGAGGATAACCTGAATGATTTCCTGTGTCCCCAGATGTGGCCATCTGGAGTAGCCATTAGCAGATGAAAATTTCGTAGAACCTATACACCCTCAAAAGCATAGGGTGCGCATGGATCCCCGTTTCACGATCCTTTATCAGAACGTAAGGGGTTTAAATACTAAAGCATTTAAATGCTTAGCATCCGTTCTTTCACAGGATCATGATTTCATCGCACTTACTGAGACCTGGCTTAATAATTCGATGAATGACGCTGAATTGTTCGATGATAGATACCAGGTATTTAGAAGAGATCGAGGCAGCAGAGGAGGTGGTGTTCTGTTGGCTGTCCGCACTGATTGTGTGCGATCTGTACGCCCCCTTAATCATCTCCACACCATCGGTGAACATCTCTGGATCAGTATTGAACTTCCCCGTTCTTCCATCATAATTTGCGTGCTGTACTTTTCTCCAAATCAGTCTCGAACCATTTCAGATGCATTATTTAATACATTACAAGAAAATTGCATCTACTTGAGTCGCAAACATTAATTATTCTAGGTGATTTTAATATTGAAGCATTGCGTTATTTAAACAATGATATTTTGAATATTTGTGAACTCCTTAATTTGATTGATGTAAATGTTGTTAATAATGTATTTGATTCGAAATTAGATCTTGTCCTTACCAATCTGAATTATGCTAAAACCTGTAGAAGTGATGTACATATCTATTGTACCCGAAGACCAGTACCATCCAACGCTTGAAATTGAATTCCATCTCAACTCTGCTGATTCAAGTTCAGCTGGGCTTCAAAGTCAATTTCATATGTCTTCGCGTGAGAGTGGTTGGATATTCGGTGATGTGGATTTTGTAGTTCTGAATTCGGTTTTGCTGGGTTCGAGCTGGGGGCGGGTTTACGAGTGCACTGACGTTAGTTCTGCTCTAGCACTTTTTTATGAATTAGTATACTCGTCATTCGATGAATGTTTTCGTAAAAGACGTCCTAGGATAAATAGCAGAATTTACCCAAAGTGGTTCTCAAGCAAGCTAATTTCCATCCTCAAGTGTAAATACAATGCTCATAAACGTTGGAGAAAGTTTTATAATCCCGCTGATCTCAATGAATTTCGCAGTTTGCGCGCTCAATCAAAAAGATTAATTTTATCTTGTCACAGCAATTATATAAAAATATGTGAAAATGCATTGCGCAGTGATCCGAAATCTTTTTGGAATTTTGTGAACGCAAAACGTACTACCCAATCTAAACTGTCAATTATGTCTAAAGGAAGTGAGACTTTCGAAGGTCCTGAAAGCATTGCCATGGGCTTCGCTCAACATTTCCAGTCAGTGTTTTCTGACTCTCCTTCCTCGTTTAATTTCAGTGATGGTTGTGGTCTCTCATCGTCTCCATGGTCACCCACTTTGATAATCAACGAATTTGACATTTTCTGATATGGAGTATGGTTTCAATAAATTGAAATCAATTAGATCTTTTGGTCCAGATTTGATACCGGATTTCATTTTAAAAGGCTGCCAATTAAGTCTGTCAAATCCACTTCAATTTATCTTTAATTTATCGCTGAAGACGTCGTCATTCCCAAACTCATGGAAATGCACGAAAGTCACGCCGATTCACAAGAAGGGTGATAAATCGCTAATTGACAATTACAGGCCAATTGCCATAGTTTCTTCGCCAGCCAAGTTAATGGAAATCATTTTACATAAATACATCTACCATCATGTAAAACCATTTCTCATTGACCAACAACATGGTTTTCGCCCCGCCCGGTCTACAACAACTAACCTCCTGTCTCTCTCCAACTTCATCACGAAATCGATGGACTCGAACGTTCAAGTTGATGTGGTTTATACTGACTTCAAAAAAGCGTTCGACAAAGTCGATCATAGTATTCTTATCCGTAAATTGTTTGATCTCGGTTTTTCATATAATATCACAGAATTGTTTGTTGATTATCTGAGTGGGCGTTGTCAATTCGTGAAATATGAATCTCGATATTCCAATGAGTATCCCACATTCTCTGGAATACCACAGGGTTCCAATTTGGGTCCATTGTTGTTTCTTATATTTCTTAATTATATCCATACAGTCATTTCTAATTCCAATCTGTTATTGTATGCTGATGATCTCAAGGTGTACAGAGATATTCGAACGACAGCAGATTTCACTTCTCTGCAAAATGACTTAAATTCGCTGTGGGAATGGGCATCTGATAACCATTTACCATTTAGCATAGAGAAATGTCATGTCGTTTCTTATTCCCGATCTCTTGCACCTTTAGTACATACATATAGTCTTGGGGGAAATATATTAGAAATGAAACTTTCCACAAGTGATCTCGGGATTACGTTTGAAAGCAGGTGGAAGTTTGTGGTGCATATCTCAGACATATGTAACAGGGCGTCAAAGATGCTAGGATTCGTCATGCGTAATGCTCATCATTTCAATGATATGAGGGTATTACGCCTTCTTTACGACACTTTGGTCCGCAGCATCTTGGAATCTGGTTCTATTATATGGAATCCCAGAGAAGTCAAGTATAATTTACAGATTGAGAGAGTTCAGCGGAAATTTCTCCGATATCTATACATGAGACAGTACGGCTACTATCCCTCACTGTATCCTAGTGCTTTTGTTCTAGGTACATTGGGATACAGCACTCTGTCATCTCGTAGGGATAAACTCCTTGTGAATCACTTCTGTAATTTATTGAGAGGTGACATATGCAACCCACCGATCCTTGAGGAGATGAAGTTGTGGGCTCCTGCACACTTCCGGGAGTTGCGTACCCATTGCTCAAGCCATTCAATGCCTCAATTCACTTGCGCAACATTTGGATATTTTTTGCGCTACGCAGCATCAGATCGCCACATTTCTCATGCACTTTAAATTTTAATTTTGTTTGTAATAATTTAATTTATTTATAATTGATTTGCTGATTTTATGTTAACTTTTAATTTGATTATATTATTATTATTATTTAATTTTATTATTGATACTCTCTAATTATTATTTAATTGTGTTTAATTTTAAATTTAATGTAATTTGATTATATATATATATATATATATATATTTTTTTTTACTACCATTATTTTATATATAATTTTTTTTTTCATGTCTCGCCATAGTGACGAATTGGGGCAACCTGTTATGTCACTATGGTATAATTTATAAATAAATAAATAAATATTACCATCATATTTTAGTATATTTATTGTGAGAGGAATGGATGTATGTGAATATAATTTAGGGAATAAAAATAATTTAATTATAAAAAAATGTTAAAATAAATATAAATAGGAGAAGCGTCTTGTACAGAGGTGTTTTGGAACATACATAATAGACTGCCGGATGGAATTAGAAGTTACAAAACTATTGAAAAATTCCTGACAGTCTTAAACAGGTGCTTAGTTAAGGATTATATAATTAGCTTAAGCTACTGTATTATGTAAATAAATAAATAAATATATATAGGCATGTATGTACATACATAATAGCCGAAATCTGTCTGTCTGTGTGTGTGTGTGTGTGTGTCTGTCTGCTGATAACGCTCGCTCGCTAAATAATTAAAAAACCAGAACGTCGCGCGAGTGGGATTTTAACCCGGTATCACTGGTTCGGAACATTGAGCGCTTACACTGTGATCCAAACTATGTATATAATAACGGGCCTGCTTCAATTTGACTATATAATATCTTAATAGGCTCGCGACTTTACTAAATTGTTACGTTGTTGTATTATAACACGCCATCTATGCAACAACTATAAAAACTATTAAATACACATATACTCACCCGCACAAACATACGTGCATATTCAACGGGCTTACACTATATAATACTAAAAAATGCTGATTAGCTTGAGTTTCGGAGATATATGTAGATACATGATTTTTAATAAAATTTAAAATACATACATACATGATTCTTCTATTTTCTGGTGTAATGCGATAAATGTCTCAAAGCCTAGTTTAGTAATTCTATGTTTAAAATTAATATGGAAAGTTATAGTCATGTGTTTTATCTTTCAATTTTAGTATTGTTTTGATTAAAAATTTGTGTTTTTTTTTTTTGAAGGTGGCGTATTTAATATCAAGTGTTTCTTATTATATTGGTCAAAATGTCGAAGTGAAGTGAAGAAACTAGAGAAAGATAGTCTCCAGTGTTTTCCCATTGCCTTCTGTTGATAGTGAAGGGTAAAACTACATATGATTTGGTAGTAGGAATTTTTTGGGTAATGCCAATTTTGTAGAACTACCTCGCAACTACATAAAATAAATTGGCAAAAAGACGATATTTAAGATCGACAGTCGCCGAGAAAACAATTCAACGTAAGTAGTTTGAGCCCTAAACCTTCGTTCAAGAAACCCACACCCCAATCACAGTTATTGCTTTTTTTCGTATGTAACAAATAAAAAATATATTACAGGCATTTAAAAATGAAACGACCTTCCAAAACATGGAAAATTTTCCACTTTTCCACACTAGATCGTTATACTTATACAATACGCACAAGCGCAAGCATTTTTTCACCGCTCATAAACAGCGATTTGTATTCCAGAAATAGTCGAAATAAGGCAAAAACCCAAAACTGCGAAAGTTTATCCGTTATATGTGCTATGTCTCCGACACGTGTGACCGCACGTTTGACACGTGGATTTGCACACATTCATTCTACAGGCTCTATGCCTATAAATACCGACTGCTTTTCCATCCGGCATCGTTCCATGGCAATTATGCGAATACAATCTGGCATACTGGGAAAGAAAAATCTCGCTTGAACCCATACACACGTCGATGGGAAATAAAAATGTATATATAACGAGCGATTCCCGGTGCGCGAGAGCTTTCGCGCGAGACGAAAGCATTTTAATAAAGGAAACTGTGTCGCGTCCCACTTTTTTTTCCGCACGTCACGTCGATTTCGATATTTTTGTAGAATTTGAAAAAAAAAAAACGTACGTACTAGGTACGGGTTTTTTTTGTCGCGTAGAGAAAATCGGATAAAATTCGTTTGTACGCAACACGATCAAACGTCAACTCGCGACCGTTGGTGCGATGCTTGAATGACGTTCAATTAATGACGTGACAAATTGGATACCCGTGGGAAAAAATTCCAATCGTCAATGTGTCACATTTTAAATATGTACATACAGTGTCAAATGATCGACGTAACGCAACGCGTGAAATGTTGTCTAGAATATTGCGCGAGTTGAATACAATGTGTACAAGAATAAGTTACGAGTATTTTATGTACATACATACATATGAGTCGCCTAGTTCCAAATCCCGATAAGTCCACAATATATAAAAAACGAGGATAAAATATTTTTTGGTTCTAAGAATGTTTTCAAACGATGCCTTATACTTGAATTATTCCAAATACCGCCAAGTGCGCCGTAAAAAAATATTGAAAATCAGCGTTAGTTCCAAAAACTGACAATTGCACTATTATAAAAGCTGATAAAAGCCATATTTAGAAACAAACAACGATAAGTCCATGTTTCTAATCTCAATATTTTGTTTAATATCAACAAAATTAAGTTTAAATGAGTTTAAACACCATCAAGTAAATAAGTCTGTAGCAGAAAAACCGCGTTCGCAAACAAATGAGTTTTATGGACTTATCGGGATTTGAAACTAGGCGACTCATATGTACGTACATACGTTAAGGTCCGTTCTCACGGTCTGATTTTTTTCGATCAACTTTAATGATAATTGGTAAATGTGAATCTACTTTTATAGTTGGATTCACATATTAGGTATATTGTTATGTATTGGAGGTTGAGGAACAGAGAAAAATGAGAAAACAGCACTTGATGGTATGATGATCATTGATTGGTTTCACAATGGTTCATTTGATGGCACAATTACAGTAAAATATAAAGGTATAAAATAGAGGTATGAGATGTATTTTTAATGCGGATAGGTATGCTAGTATAAAAAATATGATGATTGAATTATGTAGATTGGTTGAATGTGAATGATACTTTGAGGATTTGTATGTTCGTATTTATATTTAAGTTAGATAATAATATGTTACCATTATATTTTAGTAAATTTATTGTGAGAGGAATGTATGGAAAAAAATGTTTAAATAAATAGAAATAGGAGAAGCATCTTGTACAGAGGTGTTTTGGAGTATAATAGACTGCCAGATGGAATTAGAAGTTCCAAAACTATTGAAAAATTCATGGCAGTCTTAAAAAACCATCTCTGTACAGGTGCTTAGTTAAGGATTATATAATTAGCTTAAGCTACTGTATTATATAAATAAATAAATATGTACGTGTATATAAATGTATACAATTCTGTGCAAGTATTATGTTTTTCTATATTTAACTAATTAAAATGAGCACATTTAAAAATTGCATTAAATTAATGAGCAAGAATGCACCGCAAAATAAGCAAGAATGCACCGTCGATTCACATTTGCACTCGCCCGCATTTAAAATATATTAGCATAAATTCTCAAAAACATTTTACGTATCCAACAAGCAAGGCAAGTCAAGCCCGTAATCTCGCTTCTCATTTAAAACTTTCTCATTTGGAAAATGAGTGCAACTGCTGTGCATCCTAAAAACATGCATCGCTTATTTTGTACCCGGAACTTGCACATGAAACACGACAGCTTATAACATAACATAATATTACATTATGCACACAATATATTATGGTTGAAAATTTTTCACAGTGGAAATTCAGTATCCAATTAATTTTATTTTTTTTGACAGACCGTTGAAATTCAATTAAAGTGATCGGTCATATAAAAAAATTAATATCAACGTGTAATTAATTCAGCGTGTAGGGTATGGGTCAAGTTGCATAACATTTTTACTTTTATTTCTCCGTCGTTTTGCGAAAGCTTTCATTTTTCATCAGATGGCATCGCTGTTGGCGACAGAATATTCCATTGAAAGAAAACGCAAAGGTATATAACACAGAGTTTTACAATTTAGAATTATAATTTTTTCCCCCGTTCCCGCACTTCTTTTTGCGTTTTCTTTTATGTTTTTTTTTCCTTTTTTCTTTGTTTTCATTTCCTGTTCCCTAAGACAGATCTCCGGCGTGTAAAGCGAAAAGGATATGGCACACTTAAAGCGTCTTGCAAAAATACCGAACGAAATAAAACAAAAGCGAAATCATTCCGAAAGGTAACTATTATACGAATCTTAATGCTATATATATTTGTCGAATGTATCCACCTGCATAATACATATTTTTTTAATTTAAAAATTAAAACACAACATTAATCCAATACTACAACATTTCATTTTAATTTTGATCACATTTCTCAATGGAAAATACTTTCTTTACATTAAAAAATAGCACGGTTTCCATTGGTGAGTAATTCAACAGCAAGCAAATCAGCCACGTTTACAGATTTGAGAATTATATGCCTTTACTATGTACATACATACATACATATACATATATTAAAGTGAAAAATCTACTCACTCACCTATCGTCTGATGAAATGGTACGGTTATCATGCACAGCGAAAGCGAGTGAGCGACGCCAACCGTCGTTGTGAATGACACAATATCGCCATAACCTTACTGCCGCTATTTTGTTCTACGGCACACCATACACGCTACAACACATCATCGTTAACCACCCAACTACTAACCATTGCTTTGCACAACGAACACTTTGCTAGTTGACTATTTGGTATTTGGTTTACTTGTCATATGATGGTGGATTCTAACCTCAACCTCGATCCGTGCACGAAACAATTGTACAGCGTGTCGTTGATTGAATGGGTGTATGATCATAAATCGCAGTGTCGACTCGAACCAGCTTTGACAACACACCGCTAAATGGGGGTATTACACATGGATAGTTTACTCGCTGGTTTGCTGGCTGCTGGTAAACCAGCTCGTGCAATAGGCGAAGCTAGTAAACTAGCTTGCTTTTTCGGCCGCGCGAGTTAAGTTCGAATGTTTGAACTTTACTCGCACTCGCTGGCTCGTGTGACGTCATTTCTTTGACAGTTTGAGGTTAAGCGTTTCATTTTCAGCTCCCAACACACACACACACAGTACACTTCAATGGACATGATATATTTACGATATTGAAAATTCAGCAAATTGGCGACACTAGCGAGTAAACTTAACACGTGTAAAGCGCGTATTACATAAGGATAGTTTACTCGCTACGATCTCGCTAGTTTACTGATCGGCACGTAGAGCTGGTGCGACTAGCCAGTAAACCTATTACACGTGTTAAGTTTACTCGCTAGTGTCGCCACTCGCTGCCGCTAGAGGCGCTGTCATCAACTTGTGTTTTGCGCCCACCTTCAAAATGCCCGCTGAATTTTCAATATCGTAAATGTATCATGTCCATTGAAGTGTACTGTGTGTGTTGGGAGCTGAAAATGCGTTTAACCTCAAACTGTCAACGAAGTGACGTCACACGAGCCAGCTAGTGCGAGTAAAGTTCAAACATTCAAACTTTACTCGCGCGGCCGAAAAAGCAAGCTAGTTTACTAACTTCGCCTATTACACGAGCTAGTTTACCAGCGAGATTGTAGCGAGTAAACTATGCCTGTGTAATACCCGCTTAAAATTTTGATTATTATGTTGGCAATGCCAGCGTGACCGCAATGACCCGGACATGCAGCTTATTTTACGCAAATATATATAAAAATGATAAGATATAATTTTCTATCCAATCTTGCGTATAATTTTTATAAATGTTTTTTTTTGTCAATGTCAATGTCTCTTCGTACATTTTATGCACTGCTAGGGGGCGCAATTACGCCACGATTGGGACGAGTGTCTGTAGAGTAAGAGTGATGATTTTCAATAAGGGTAGCAGTTTGTCGTAGTCCAGTGTTTTCGGTGCTTGCGAATTCTGTCCGGCTCTCGTGCTCCTGATTTATTGAACGTCTTTATTTCGTTAACTGGTGAGCTTTGTATCGTGGCAGCTTTTGTTGCTGCTGTGTTACATATGTAGGTACCCTGTCTCGATTGTTTTACATCCCCTTTCCTCCTTCACTTAAGAAACCATCCCCTACCGAACATCAATTGTCGACCAGAATCTTAACGAGGCTCAACGGCCAACTCTACGCTATAGTACGACTTAAATTGAATAGCTAAATTGTTCAGTGTAGTGTTGGACGTCTCGCGCCCGAGAAATTGCTTTATGGCACTTCGATGCGATTTAAAATGCACATAAATATTAATAAAGTACCGAGCCTTGAACAATATTAATAACCAATACAATTTTGTACACTGTACAACTTCGTTCTCCATCCGCAATCCCAAGGCAACATTTAGCATGATTTATAATTGTGTATTTAATGTATATTGTACGTATGTACATATGTAAGCTTCGAGTGATATGTATACATAGGTACATTAATTTTATTTTTTTTATTTTATATAATATGAGCTAATTAGCTAATTTAACTTACATCTATTACATATTTATAACAACTACATAAATCTATTACACATTATACAATACTAGTGTAAGCCCGTTGAATATCAACGCCCGCTGAATTTTAAATATCGTAAAGCGCTTTTTTAATAGAGATCCCCACTAATTTAACGCTATCGATACCCACTCAAAAAAATATTTTTTTTTTTTATTACTATTTATATTATAATTATTAATTATTAATATTATTATAGGTATATATAATAATTATAATTTTGTAAGCGATTTTGTAAAATCAAAAAAATAATAGTTTCTATAGTGTCATCTATGTATTATTAGCAGAATCACGATCCCTTTTGTAGGTAAATCCGAGTCACGATATGTTTAAAAAAAAAAGGACCCAACCGACAACTGGTTTTAGCAGATTGGTCTAACGACGTTCTTCCCGAGCCTGAGGTCGTGGGTTCGATCCCCACTCGTGCTGGTGGTTTATCCTCAGCGAGCGTTATCAGCAGACAGACAGACAGACGGATTTCGGCTATTATATATATAATACTTATACATAACTACTATCTCTCACAGAGGTGTCTCCTCACACTTTTCAAGAATACATCTATAGTCTTAGAAGACTTGACGCACTCCAGGAGGGCATTATACATTAATACACCCCTGTGAAAAACACCACCAGCTGTCTTTGTTTTCCTTACTCTACCTACAACTAATTGGTTCTTATTTCTAGTACAACAACTATGGATATCACTATTATTAATGATATAATTCTTAAAATAATTTGGCAATAACTTATGATCCAACTTATAAACAAAAGACAATGTGCTTAACTTTAAACAATATCTAATACTCACCCATCCCAATTCATCTAACATACTTCTAATGTGCAATTTAAAACATGAAATATATCGCCTCGTACAGTGTTTTATCACACGAATGTGAATACCTACTACTCGTCCCGAGATGCACAGTAACCAAAATTCTAACTACATAATTTGTCAACCGATATAAAAACTGTACAGTAGAAATAGTGGGATTCACATTCGTGAGATGAAAACATTGTACCTTTAATTAAATTTCACATGAAATATGTTCATTTTAGTACCGTTATTGATTAATAGCAACACTAAGCGTATTGTTGTACCTATTTTATGTACCAAACGTGAAATTTAAATCACCTAATAAATTTTGAATGATGCTCCGTTTTGGTTTTTTAAATAATTGAAATTCAAGTATCTATATGTAGATTATTATTTTAAAGTTATTTAAGTGAGTCGTCAAGTAAACGAAGGCAGTGCAACCCACTAAAAGTTCTACACTGATACTTGTTTACTGAAAAATGGTAACTCAATAGCGCCCCGTCTGATGCACAATAGCCCTATTCCGTCTGTCTGTCTGTGTGTCTGTCTGCTGATAACACTCACTGAGGTAAATAATTAAAAAACGAGAACGTCGCGCGAGTGGGATTTACATAAATCCGAGATCAACGGTTTGGGACAGTGAGCGCTTACGCTATGATCCAAACGGAGGTGATGATGAGCCTGCTGCAATTTGACAATATAAATACATCAATAGGCTCGCGACTTTGCTAAATTGTTACGTTGTTGTATTATAACGCGCCATATATGCAACAACTATTAAATACACATATAGTCACCCACACAAACATCCGTTGATATTCGACGGGCTTACACTAGTTATTATAGTATATATATATATAATAGCCGAAATCCGTCTGTCTGTCTGTCTGCTGATAACGCTCGCTGAGGAAAAATTATTAAAAAAACCACCAGAACGAGTGGGGGATCGAACCCACGACCGCAAGCTCGAGAGTCATCACGCTAACGCTATACTCTATCGCCCTTGGTCGGTTTAGTCCTTTTTTTTAAACATATCGTGACTCGGCTTTACCTTCAAAAGGGATCGTGATTCTGCTAATAATACATAGATGGCCCTATAGAAACTATTATTACAATTTGACAATATAAATTGTTCCATAGGCTCGCGACTTTGCTAAATTTAATATTATTTTTCAGCGCGGGCGATGAGACCGCTCCGTTGATATTCAACGGGCATACACTAGTAATTTATAATGAGCATTTATGCGGCCGTTCAAATTAAGTAAACTTTCACCCACTGTCTCTTGACGTAATGAAACAGCATTTACACTCGAAAGCCGAAGACATTGTGCTGGGGGAAAAGTGAGAAATTTGCACCGGAAGTGGAGAGTGCACCGGAGCAAAACGCTCACTCGACGACGGACGCTAATTACACCGTTGACAAATTGTATCCGAAAAATCTCATCCCTTTCCCGCTGTTCGAAATAAAAACTTGCCAGATGTAATTAAATTCCCCCATCCCCGTTTTTCCGCACGGGGGCTAGGGGGAAGTTTACAAACCGGTGCGATTTCGAAGGGCTTTTTTTGGGGTTCGAATTCGACCCCGCAACCCCTTTTGCACCGCGGCTTTGTTCGGCGCTTCGACAGAGCAAGAGGAATTTCGATTAACAAACGAATAACTTGGCCCGTATTTATTCAGACGGCAAACGAGCGAACGACCGCCCAGATGTACAGGGGATATACGGAAAAAATCCACGTTAAAAAAGAATCATACAAATATATATACTTTTAACCGAGAAAAAACTATAAAAAACAAAGTCGGACGAAGTGGGGTAGTATGGGGGGGTGGAGAGTGTCGGTTTCATAAACTGAAAAAAAAATATATTTCTCTTATCTCGTCGACGTTATTTTGAGAATTTTGCCTTTTCTACGGTTGCCTGTAATCTTTGAAGTTTTGAGTGGCTTTGAATGTCGTCGTCCGCTTTTCGCTTTTTGTACGTCGGCATGAGTGGGCACTTTTTTTTTTGTTCATCAAAATATCATTCATAACGAAACGCAACATGGATTTTTTTTTTTTCACTGTGAAAACTAGCCGCACCTGGCGTAACTTACGCCTTCGCAAACCAATGCAAATTATACATACATATGTACACCCATTCGTTTTGGGAAAACCAGCGTAATTGAAAACCGCGTAAAAAAATCGTAAGATAGATTCCGGGATATAAAAAAAAAACCCGCGTAAATGAAAACGTTGATTTCATATTAAATTTGAAGATGCGTTCCGGAAGATCAGCGTAAAAATCTAATATATAAAACACTAAAGTTTGTATGTATGTACGTATGGGTCATTCGTCAATTACCGGGCGTTGCTCGGGCGCAATTAATAGAAACGACGAAATACACACGATAGTAGATGTTTTCGGCAGATTTAAGCAGATAGTGTTTCGGGAGCCCAAAAAGGGGCCGCCGGGGCGGGAGGGTCTAAGGGGTAGTAAGGGCCCCTTACCCCCCAGACCCCCCTCCTGCCCCGGCGGCCCCTTTTTTGGGCTCCCGAAATAATTTACTAAACAAACACTATATTACATTATATTAATTACACCCCGGGCAAAGCCGGGTAATAAAGCTAGTGGTATATAAAAAAATAAAACATAGGTATATATTTTTTTATAAAACAACAAAATAATATGACAAAACTAAAATTTATTCATCCTCATTTTCGCTGCTGTCTTTTAACATTCTAACCCTTTTCTTCATGACTGGTTCGAAATCACTTTCATCATCATAAGAAGAACTAGCCAGTTCAATTCCATAATTAGGGGCGTAATTAGACAAATTAATAATTTGAGAAAATTCATCATTTATTTGGAGCTATCTATCTGAGCTTTTAATATGAGAAATATATACATATGAAATACTGGAAATAAAATTGGCACTTAGTGCCAAAAAAAGAATTTTGCTGATTTTTGCAGATTTGGATTATCTATTTGCCATCGCCAATTTTAAAATACGCAGTATACTTACATACATATATGTATATAGCAGTAAATAAGTGACAGTTGCCAATTTAAAGACAATGGCTGACGACGGGTGTCAATCTACGTGCCTAGGGTCACTGGAAAGCGAAAACCTGGTGATAAAAGTGTTCATTTTGCCATTTCTATGTATAACTATGTACATATGTAGGTATTACTAATGGAAAAATTCTGCTCACTGGTAAAAATGTTACTGCAACGACTGATAAACAATTCCCGTAACGTTTCACGCTCGTGTCATCAGCCGAAGTATGTGACGTTTTACAACCAAATCGTTTGATCAATGTTTTGGGCGTTAAATTTGGCCTAAACGCTTCGTGATCTATGGCCATATATGTACATAGATCAATAATCCAAAATACAAATTAGAAAAACAGTAGACCGCATACTACATATGTACATATGTATGTACATCTGAATCAATACATTTTTTTTTCATTCTTGTTCGCAGACAAAGCGACATTGTATTGAAACGATTTTTCGTTCGCCGAAAATATTCGAAACTAAATAACCCGCTCGGTAACTTTCCCCATTTTCCGATTACCTTATACTTACTTACCTACAACTTTGAATTGTTCCTTACGGTCTCGTGTGCTCCATAAAATTGTATCTACGGTCCATTTCTGACCCTTTAACGCACACATTTATACGCTCTCCTGTGTTTACCTACTTTTATTTTTTTCTCTACACTTAGGTAACCCCTTCGTAAATAAATTGCGATCATTCTAGAAAAGTAGAAGGAGAGTACGTATTAAACAGGCGAACGTGCAAAATGCGTACATACATACATATGTAGAACAAATATAGGGTGAGCTGTCAGTCACGTGTATTTAGCGCAAGTATTCATACATGCAACGCTTCGACATAATCGCACCATTGTAATATCATATTCTTTATTTTGGTAGAATTAGGAGTTTGATAGCACAGCGATTGTTTAACTAATGAACGAAAGTTTACGGTTCAAATCTCGATACGGTCGAAAAATTTCGTCGACGGTTTTCAACTGTCAATATCACCGTTGGCAAAATTTATTTGACTATGTTATTGAGACGATTCCAATTCATTGTTCCTTTCCTATTTACCTCCACAAGGAATCCGAAAACATTTCTAAAAGCCGATTTAAGCGCAGCCAGTCTTTTCGACGAGTAGCAGTAAAGTAGAGCCCGTTCGTTCTACTTTAACGTTACTCGTCTAAAGCGGGTATTACACAGGGATAGTTTACTCGCTACGATCTCGCTAGTTTACTAACCGCCACGTAGAGCTAGTAGCGAGTAGCCATTAAACCTATTACTCGTGTTAAATTTACTCGCTAGTGGCGCTGTCATCAACTTGTGACTTGTCAATGTGACGACACGTGTTTTGCGCTCACCGTCAAAATGGCCGCTGAATTTTCAATATCGTAAATGCATCATGTCCATTGAAGTGTACTGTGTGTGTGTTTTTAATAGTTGAAAATGAAACGCTTAACCTCAAACTGTCAATGAAGTGACGTCACACGAGCCAGCTAGTGCGAGTAAAGTTCAAACATTCTAACTCCACTCGCGCGGCCGAAAAAGCCAGCTAGTTTACTAACTCCGCCTATTACACGCGGCTAAACACGTGTCGTTAAGTAAACTTAACACGTGTAATAGGTTTACTAGCTACTCGCTACCAGTTCTACGTGCCGGTCAGTAAACTAGCGAGATTGTTGCGAGTAAACTATCCCTGTGTAATAACCCGCATAAAAGATGGGCTGTGTTTAA
Organism: Parapsyche elsis; assembly: GCA_022651745.1. NCBI lineage: Eukaryota > Metazoa > Arthropoda > Insecta > Trichoptera > Hydropsychidae > Parapsyche > Parapsyche elsis. Next base: position 1,309,780 of record JAGVSN010000045.1, read on the forward strand.
ATCGGTGTTTACAATTTATTTAAATTAGCCCTAACTTCACAATGACAGACGTACTTGGAATTTCATGTGTGAACATTGCCGCTAAATACACGTGCTGATATTGCATTTCTGTGAGCTAACCTCGTACCGTTAGCCCCGTGACCTGAAAATCATCCACGGGCAACATTCGAATGCCATATTTCACTGTGGGGAAAGAGGACACCCCGTAGTAAAATCGAGCATTGTCTTGGGAGCACAAGAAACCGTTTCAAAATATTTATTTTGGCCGAGTACCCATTCTTCGGAGCGGGGAACCGGGTGACACGGGCATTAGTCCTGAAAGCTCCTGAATTTGAAAAGGAAAGCAGGACGCCTCTAGCCCGGCAGTCGGCAATTTTCATATTTTTATTTGGGGTACCACCTCCTTCCCCATATCTCCCCCTCAGTGCCAGCTGTGACCTAAACAACTACTACCTCCCCTTCCCCTTTTTCCTCTCACCCCTATTGCGAGCTGTTCTTCAGCGAACGCCTGAAACAAACCATTTTTCAGCGGCGCCTGACTGACGTCTCTCTCTCCTTCCGGTCTCACACTCGGCATCGCCCTAATTGAACCAGAAAAACCGTCATTTTTTAAATTTCGCCACGATAAATTCACACCGTGGCCAATTTATCAAAGGCCACGCGAATGAATGTTGACTCGCTATCTCAAAATACTAGTCAACTATTTAAAAAAAAAACTACGTAGATTTGCAATATCTACCTTATAACGGATTTCTAGCCATTATCAAGTAAACGGATTGCTAGAAGTGTTGACTTGTTCTCGATCTCGAACAGCAACTTGTCAGTATTTTTGGATTTTTTCTATTTTTTTAAATTTTTTACTTCTTATACAATTATTTTGTTAGTATTATTAATATTGTTATTATTATTGTTATTAATATTATTATTATTATACGTATTATTATCATTTTTAATTCTATATTTATATTATGTATCTGGCCGATGTGGCGTTTTAGGGATACCTGTAAAGTCACATCGGTATATTTTAAAACGAAAAATAAAATAAAACAAGCTAAATTCTTTACATTATTTGGATGTACATATGTACATACATAAATATTTAAACGATGACCTTCAAAGAGTGCGCTTGACCTTGAACAATAAACTTTCATACGTTTATATATGTATGTAGCATATTACACTGAAGCGGATCCATTCCTCTTTAGATATTATTCAAAAACTGAAAGCTTTTAAACACCAGATCGTATGACCATAATATATTCAATACCAAAAGTTTGCCTAACTGTTCTCATTTTAAAAAAAAGCTATTCCAAGTGAGCTAAAAATGCCATCGTTTTATTGTATTAATTAATCTTCAGCTTATAAGCTAATTTAATACATTAATCATACTTAAAACTGTGTATTTAATCTAGTTGTATAGAGGTGTCGTTTTAAGTCCGCCAGAAACTTTTTCAATGATTTGATGTTAGTCAAATTATCTGGCAGTATTCTAGGACACCTCTATATATTTTTTTAATAACTAGTTTTTAATTCTAGTGCCATAACTATGTACATCAATTCCTCTAATTTTAAAACTATCAACTTTATTGTCTAACTTATAAATATTTAAATTCTTAAAAGTGCATACGGGTCATATTACAAATGATGAAACACTTTCAGCAATTGAATGCAAACGCTCCTAAAGCTTTACCTTGCGTGAAAATGAAAAAGCGTCAAAAGAAATTGATATATCCATATTTTAAATTTAAAGGAAAGCTTGTAGAAGTTTTCACTGAAAATTACATAGGAATATTTTAGTACGTGATGCATAAATTCAGCTTGATGCCATATTTAACCTTTTCGTCGAGCGTAAGAAGCAATCCCACGCTACACAGTTTGACATTTTTCCCAATTGAAAAGTCTCAATTTTCAATTCTCAAAGTCTCGGTTACACAGCAGCTTACTATGTACGAGAAAACCCACCGCTGATGTACATTGTGTGTGGGTGTGTGAATGTGAATATGAGGGATTACCAAGCTGGACGTCTTCAGACGTACACAGAAGAGTGGGAAGAGGAGAAAGAATAAAAAAAAAAAAAAGATGAAACCGAAGTCCCTAAAATAGCCCATGAAAGGGGATGAATAGCAAAGAGGCATAAAGAGGACTATAAGGAAGGGGTTCGAGGGTCATGGCCGATGAACCCGTTTTCCAGGATATGAACTGGCAAGATTCTGTCACGTGGCTTGTAATCACTGTGACCATCAAACTGTGGACCACCATTGGATACAAATGAATACCCAAACCTCTCGCGAACGAGTTCCATTTTTCTAAAGAAGTTACCGCGGGAATATAAATGTTCGAGAATAGGGAAGCGACGTTCATCCTGTCACAAAAAAAAAAAAAAAAGGGAATTTTTCTTATCTCCTAACACTATCGCGGATGAGGGAATCTTTTTGTAGAAAAACAAGGGGAGTAAGTTTTTTTTAAATCCAGTAGAAATAATCTTAAAACACTAATTTAGAGCTAATTTGACGATATCAAATTGGAAGAAACATTTTGAAATAATTAATAACAGCCGTAGAATTTAGTGCTTTGAATAAAACACTCGAAACTTTGTGTATTCAACGATTCAACGCGATATTTTTAATTCGAAAATGGCACTCGAGTGCTGAAATTGGCGAGACAAAAATACGAATAAAATCATACATTATGCAAATAAATATGGGAACGCGAACTCTCAAACTTTTTAACATTTTAATTTTAATAACAAAAATTATATTGATTCGGATGTTTTTTAATGATTTTATTTTGCCACGTAACAAACATTTTATCATGGGTCATATATAATAAAGTAACTAGGTAAATATACATATTCTAGTAGTATGTACCTACATACATATATATCCAGGGATTAACACAATTAAGCAACGAAAGTGTGAAAGTAGGCTTAAAAGTTAATTTTAATAAAACTAAAATTATGTTTAATGAATTTTGCACGCACAACGTAGTTACATACAGTACTAAATTATATTGTAGAGATAGTTGATTGTTATTTATACCTAGGACAATTGGTGGAATGAACATTGTTTTTAAATTCAACATTCAACTATGCTTAAAAAATAAAGGCATACGACCAATGCGTACTGCCAGTTATGACGTATGGATATGAAACGTGGATGCTAAATTCAAGAATGTTACGCAAGATCCAGTTCACACAGAGAAGCGTGGGAAGATGTATGCTCGGTATAACGAGAAGGGATCGTAAGAGGAATACATGGATCAAAGTGGCAGATGGACGCGAGAAATACTGGAATGGTATCAGAGAGGATGTGAAAGAAAGCAAGGTAGACCGAGTGGACGATGGGCTGATGAATTGAAAAGAATGTGTAGAGTCGACTGAATGCAGATCGCTCAAGACAGACAGGAATGGAAGAGGATTGGAGAGGCCTTCATCCAGCAGTGGATGGTGAACGGCTGAAAATGATGATGATATCCAGAGTTTCCCGTTGATAGAAAAGAAGAAATTTTAGCACTGTCAACTTCTGTAGAACAACTGAGTTAGATAAATTGGCAAATTCTAACAGGAGAAGGCCGCTCAGGATTTAGTATAAAATCTTGTCAAGAACCATGGCAACAGTCTACCATTGAGCTTTTAGATTAATCGTATATATAACAGCCCTATTCCGTCTGTGTGTCTGTCTGCTGATAACGCTCACCTCGGTAAATAATTAAAAAAAAAAACTGAAACGTCGCGCGAGTGGGATTTGAACCAGGTATCACCAGTTCGGACAGTGAGCGCTTACGCTGTGATCCAAACTAGATGCTAAAATTTGACAATATAAATTATTTATAGGCTCGCGACTTTGCTAAATTGTTACGTTGTTGTATTATAACGCGCCATCTATGCAACAACTATAAAAACTATTAAATACACATATATGTGTGTACTCACCCACACATCCAAATTGGCTTACACTAGCGTATGTATGTATGTATGTATATTAATCAAGCCAAATCCAAAACTTTTCCGTTTCGTTTTATTATACATATAATGATTTTTCACTGTCGCTCAAGTTCTACACAAGACACGCTCACCTTCGAACACAAAAACAAACGCTCGCGAGTATTTCAAACGTGATTTTTACCAACAAAAAGGAAGCAAGCCCTATTCTTATGCCAATTTTTCCGTTCAATCAGTGCGTCACTGGCTTATCCCCGATTTGACATTGTCATAGGGCCTGACTGTGTCCCTTGTCAAACCGAAGTCATCGAAGCGTCAAGTGGGAGGGTCGAGTTGTTCCCTCAGAGGGTCTCGAACTGTTGACCTCCTTCAAGAAAGTGACAATTTTCATATTAAATCCACACACACACACACACATGCCCATATTACGACTAGTTCCGGTCTAAATTATTGACCCTGCGAAAGCGTACGTACATCGGTCCTGCGGTAAACACACCAACAGGCGAACACGCTCGTGTGTGACAGCATTTGATTGATATTATCTAAAAGGGGATAGGTGTATGTACATATACAAACACACTGTATACAAACATAATAATATATTAATAACGGATAGATTGGATATGAATTGCATTTCTGATTCAATCCGATTCAATCGCACATGTCTATGTGTGTATGTATGTATGTATAGTGTTGTAAGTCGAGAATATTCTGAGAATATTCTCCAAAAGATTATTCTCCGAGAATATTCAAGAATTTTTTTTTTTCTTGGTTATAAAACATCTCTAAATAGTTTAATAGCTTTTTAGAGGATTCTAGGATATTTTCAGAACCTAATAGGAGTAATAGGACTTTCTAGAGTGTCTGAGAGCATTTTGAATGACATTTCTTCATTCTGACGACACTGAATGTGTCATTTCGTCATTTTAACGGGAGCGTCCCAAAAAAACTTTAGTTAGTGATACATTTTTAGAGTTAGTGATTTAGTGACATTTTTCTCATTGCAACTGGACGAGTCCACGGATGTACAAGTTTGGAAAGCACTGGTATAATGTATCACCATATATAATAGCCCAAATCCATCTTTCTGTCTGCTGGCAACGCTCGCCGAGGATAATGATTAAAAGACACCGGATTTGAACCCGTGATCAACGTAGTAGGTTAGAACGAGGTCGTGCTAACACTATCATCCAATGGAAGCAATGACGAGTTTTGCTACAATTTGACAATATAAATTTTTAATAGGCTCGCGACTTTGCTAAATTGTTACGTTGTTGTATTATAACGCGCCATCTATGCAACAACTATTAAATAAACATATACTCACCCACGCAAACATCCGTTGATATTCAACGGGCTTACACTAGTATGCTAGAGTTTTACACAGTGCAGTGTATATGTATGTACATATGTACATACATACCGGGAGCGTCCCAAAAAAACTTGTCCCACTGATACCAGCGCCCGAAATTATTTTTTTCCGGCTAGGATCACAGCAACGTATAGGAGATAAATAACGATATCCACGGATTGAGTACTGCTGCTCTAAACTGACAAAGTCTAAACCGACGAACCCATTGTTGTCTCGCTCACTCATATGGGTTGCGTCCGATATGTAACAAAATCTCTTCTGCTAGATCTGCGCTCCTAGTATTCGACAAAATTCAAGTGACACAAGTCTTTCGCATTTTGATGGATCTATCGTAAGAGGGGGAGGTACATGCATATGTGTGTGTGCCATTTTGTTTCAACGGCAAAAGCTTTTATAGACTTCTGGACTCCTAGTCGAAAATCTAGACGATTGGGCCACGGTGTTTGTGGGATCGTGATTCTCGACATAGACTCCATTTTAACATACGCACTATTAGCATGAACGTTTTCCGCGAAATTCTCACAGGAATACAAAGCTTATTAACTCTGGAAGCAATAAATTATGTTAACATATTTTTATTGCTTTGGTTGTGATATTGCCAGTGAAATTGTTCCAACTTATGATATAATCATTCATTTAAACTTAGCACAAAAGATCGTAAAAAAATTGTCATATTCACGCCCTATTAAATTTAGTTTTTGTCACGGATACTAAACTAATATTATTCGTGTAGTCCGTATCACCTCTCCCAAGTATTAGCCCGGATTAGAGGGAGTTTATTGTATATTTAAGCAAATACAGTAATAGTAAGTATTTATTTATTTAAAATACACGATGGCCGATGGAGCCCAGGGTACATTGCATTGTGTACTACAATTTTAAACAGAAAATTCTCGGTTTGGAGAATATTCTCCAAAAGATTATTCCCGAGAATTTTACAACACTATGTATGTACAATTGTACATATGGATGTTATCTAATTTCAGTACTATTTGGAAATCGCTGATTGAAAATTTTTTACAGCGTAGACACGTGAATGTTTATTCGCTAAAATTGCGTGATAAAACTTTAATTTCCGCGTCAACCACCTCGGGGAATCGAATTTGTAACGTTCGAGATTTCGCCCATATTGAGTTTGCTCGGTTCAATTAAGTGCGGAAATTGAGAAAGCTCGCACGTACGTAATAATTTCAACGGAATAAAAAATACAACATAAGCTACATACATATGTATATACATAGTACATATATTCAACTTTATTATTTTAATTTGGAAATTTGACTATTATCATACATGTATAATAGCCGAAATCTGTCTGTCTGCTGATAACGCTCGCCTAGGTAAATGATTAAAAGACAGGAAACGTCCGCGCGCGAGTGGGATTTGAACCCGTGATCATCAGGTTGGAATGAGTCGTGCTAACACTATCATCCAACGGAAGCGATGACGAACCTGCTACGATTTGACGATATAATATCTCAATAGGCTCGCGACTTTGCTAAATTGTTACGTTGTTATATTGTGACGCGCTATCTATGCAACAACTATAAAAACTATTAAATTTAATATTATTTTTCAGTACGGGTGATGAGAACGCTCCGTTGATACTCAACTTACACTAGTTATATATATTATATAATAGCCCAAATCCGTCTGTCTGTATATCTGTCTGTCTGCTGATAACGCTCGCCTTGGAAAATATTAATTCTCAGTAGGTTCGCGACTTTGCTAAATTGTTACGTAATCAATAACGTCAAACACGTATGTTGATATTCAACGGGCTCACACTACATAGGGTGATGGGAGGCCTCCTATAATTTGAAAATATTAATCTTCAGTAAGTTCGCGACTTTTTTTTATTTATTTATATAATACAGTAGTTGAAGCTAATTATATAATCCTTAACTAAACACCTGTACAGAGATGTTTTTTTAAGACTGCCAGGAATTTATCAATAGTTTTGGAACTTCTAATTCCATCCGGCAGTCTATTATACTCCAAAACACCTCTGTACAAAATGCTTCTCCTATTTCTATTTATTTTAACATTTTTTTCATTCCTTAAATTATATTCACATACATACATCCATTCCTCTCACAATAAATTTACTAAAATATGATGGTAACATATTATTATCTAACTTAAATATAAATACGTACATACAAATCCTCAAAGAATCATTCACATTCAACCAATCTAATTCAATCATCATATTTTTTATACTAGCATACGTATCCGCATTTAAAATACATCTCATACCTCTATTTTGTAATATTTGTAATTTATCTCTAGTTGACTTATCTAACATATTTATTATCTAATTACGAAAACATTTGATCGATTTATTTAGTTAGCACGTTGAAAACATTTTTTCTATCGTTAAAATCACGTCCGTTGATATTCGACGGACTTACACTGTGTAGTTTATTATTAAAAACGATAAAAGTATGAAAAATGAAAGTTTAGCCGATTCATCTTATGTATACATACTGTTTTAATTTTTATTGAATTCCGTTTGAGTACTAACTAGGTCGGCCATTTCCTTTGATCGTATAAAAATATACCTAGTATAGTACAAAAAAGCTCATTTCCATAGTTTGCTCTGTAATAATATTGATGATTATCACACAAACGGTCAATTCATATCAAACGTTGATTATTTTAATCCGCATAATACCAGCGTTGCACGTCGGTGCAATTTACATTTGTATCGCTCCCGTTGCATAAATGCATGCAATTCAATATGATAAAACACAAAGGGAGCCGCAAATATTATGTACATACATACATACATAGAGTGCAAACAAATTCGTCGATTTCTTAAATATTCTACATACGAACTCGTACGCTTCGAATTTTATATGAATAATTCCATCCTTATGTAAGTTAATATTTTGATGTATGTATAATAAAAAGCTCGTCGTTTCGTATCTACATACATATGTACATGTACGCACATAAAGTATGACATAATGATGTTTTTTTGTCCTGTTGCGACTTAAAGCGTAATCTGACATTTCAATCATGCCTCGTGGGCAGAATAGAAAAACATGCCTTAGCTCTACTGAGGCGTTCTAAATCTTTTCGTATGTTTTTTTTTAACATACATAAATATATGTATGACAATATGTATGTATGTAGTTGTTTTATTTGCAACTATTAAATTAAAGCGTGTACTTTTTAATGTGATTTTATAAAAACAATATTAAACGACATCGCTCGACCAAAAGTGCCAGCTTAGAGAATCAATCACTTTCCTATATATCAGTGCTTTGTTTGAATTAATATATATTCAGTGCAAACTTTTGTTGAAATTTTAGGTTAAAGTTTAAATTTTCAACCCCAATTAATTGGTATAGATCAGCGGTGGGGAACTGGCGGCTCCGGAGCCGCATGCGGCTCTTTGTATGAAAACCTGCGGCACTCGCTGTCATCCAACGTTTTGCGTAAAACACAAAATCAAAATGAATCCTATTTTCACAACTTGATGGCTATAAAAAGCATTAAGATCATTTTTTTAGATTAAACTTTATAATACTTTATAGTAATAAACTGTCAGACATTAAGAAATATCACGAAGGTAACTTACTTTTTACAGCTATCCGTTTCATAAATGAGCAACGTTTAATTTAATTTTGAATATCATCATTTTCAGCCGTCCACTGCTGGATGAAGGCCTCTCCAATCCATTTAATTGACGAGTAATGTTTAATTTCATTTTGAACATATAATTCGAAAATAATATGATACAAAATTTTCCCTAATAGAGCTATGAGAGGTATTTTGAATGTTGGTAGGCTAAAAAGTATTAGAAGTATGTTAGATGAATTGGGATGGGTAAGTATTAGAAATTGTTTAAAGTTATAAGTTAGATCATAAGTTATTGCCAAATTATTTTAAGAATTATATCATAAGAAATAGTGATATCTATAGTTATTGTACTAGAAATAAGAACCAATTAGTTGTAGGTAGATTAAGGAAAACAAAGACAACTGGTGGTATTTTACACAGGGGTGTATTAATGTATAATGCCCTCCCGGAGTGCGTCAAGTCTTCTAAGACAATAGATGCATTCTTGAAAAGTGTGAGGTGACACCTCTGTGAGAGATAGTAGTTATGTATAAGTATAGTGTATAATGTGTAATTGATTTATGTAGTTGTTATAAATATGTAATAGATGTAAGTTAAATGAGCTAATTAGCTATTATTATATAAAATAAATAAATAATTTGGCTCTTAGTTCGAAAAAGGTTCCCGATCACTGGAATTCATAGAATGTTCATCTGGATTTTTTATGATGTGCCAAAATTATACACATAAATCAAATCAATTTGAATATTTTTTAGCTACAATTATGTACCTGTATAAAATAGGACATCTCATTATTTTCAATAGAATCGCCGGCGGTTCAGAAACTAGATGAAACTTTTTCACCAATCAAATACAGTTTGTGCATTATTTTGTAACAAAATTTTAAAAGTATACATTTCATATTATCTCAAAATGTCTATGTGTGCTTGAATTTATTTCGCAAACGTCTTTGTGAATTATTCGTGCTTTCGCGAAAAACACTTGTTAACAACCGCAGCCACGCCGAAAGTTCAAAGAGAGGTGCCACTCCAACTCGCACGACTAAAAACACACAGAATTAATGAACACACAGATGAAGGAATGAATGCGAATACTTCTGACAGGACAAGTGAGACGTGGGAGGAGGAATAAGAGGAGAGGAGTGGTTTTTCTTTTTTTTATTTCCTCCCCATTTTCATTATTTTTCTTCCCTGCTTTTTCCAAACGCGGGCGAAAAATGGCACCGACCACTCGCGTTTGAAGTGATCACTTCAATGGGAATGTTTAATGAAAACGTTCCCTTTTTTCACAACCGGATGTAGTAGTCCTTGTACTATCGCATCCTGCCATCTTTCGGTTTAATTTAAAAACGGGATTGGTTTTTTCATCGCGTGTAGCTGTAAAGCGACATCTACATATTTAACGTTGTCGCTGTTAGCAAAACTAAACAGTTTTCCATTTTGAAGTAGCAGATGACGGGAGAGTTTTCCCGAAAAAAGTTTCCATCTACACTCGAAACGTGAAAAGGAAAATCTACGGAAAATTCTTTACTCAAACATCTTGGAATGCAACCGAAAAATGAGCATCCAACCTTTTACGAAAACCCTTTTCTAGGCGATGTAATATTTTCCTTTTAATTTAATCGATAAATTATACATGTTTCATTTCAAAATCGACTCATTAAATTTACACATGTAAATTAATTATGAGTCGCTAAATTTAATAATGTATTCAGTACAAAGTTTCTGGCACCTATTTATTTATTTAATATTAGGTAACAAACAGCTCATAGAGTACAATATAAAATAATATCAATTTCACATAATACACTACGGCCAAAATAGTTACAAACAAACAACAGATCATAACAAGAATGGAACTTAAGTAAAGATAATCTGAAGGAGGGCAAAGAATAGTGAAAAGGATTATTTAATAAACCTATGATTATTTTTTAATTAAATTTACATTATTAGAACCTTTCATTAAAAGTAAACGAAGATATTAATTATAGCAATCTTAATATTTTCATAGCTAATTTAGTATATATAGACACATATTTAGATACAATATTTTACTAAAAAAAATACTATAGAAAGTTTGTTCCTGAAATATTAAAAAATAATAAGAATATCGGCAAATTTGATTAACTTGAAGTGGCAGTTTTGTCTGCTGTCTGTTTACTTTGATCAGTACAGGCTTAGATACATTTTTGAATATCAAATTACATACATTAAAAAAGCAAAAGCTCATATATTTTAATTCAAAAGTTTCACATACAATATCATATGTCATACAGTATTGATTTTCGTTCTATTAATGTCGTTCGTGCCATGCATTCGATTAACAAATCCTCCTGGGATTGCGAATCTACCTATAATATGTATATATAACACATCCTTGATACATCATCCATCGGCATAATATAACATTAACGACATTGTCCTGAAAACCCACATAGATAGAAATCAATGCATTGTGCGATGCAATTTATGCAAATGTATGTACGACCCCGTCCTCTAGACGCGACGTTTTCCGAAAATCGAACTACCATTTAGATATCTGTCGCAGATAACGAATTCGACAATTAAACTTGAAATTGAAGGAAAATCAACGCTACGATGTATTAAATTCGTGGGTATTACGCATCTATTCGACTAAAAGCCTACACGACAGCTTAAAAGTAACTAGTTAGCTTCAGGGAAACTCGTTATCCGTTGCGATCTATTGAATTTTCCGTATATCGTTACGTATCTGTGTAGAAGATTTTCCTCGTTATTCTGGCCACGCAATATATAGGATTGTACATTGTCTTCAAAGCTCAGTGTCAATAGTTTAATATATACAGTTCTCGGCTTAATATTATTCAAGCAAAGCGGATTAATTAATTTTAAAGCTTACGTAGCGTAATCAAAGTTATTCGTACGTATCGTAATCAAATGAAATGATATTTCTAAAATAAATAAAATCATCTGTCCTTTTGGTGTTTGTTTATTTATAATATATAAATACATACATATTTAACGTAATTGAAGATTTTGTTATATAGATATGTACCTCAAACTGTCAATCAAAATTTATTTCTTGCACGTACGTACATAAGTAGCGTGCCTGGCTGGCTGCCTGGTTAACTGCGGAACGCCAGGATACACTCACTGTACGTACACATATACAATTTTTATATAACATATACACATATGCTATATTTTGAACTACTTAATACAGTGTATTTAATACACTATAGGTACATGTATACATAAATGATAACCGCTCGATGACACTGTCAACGGGCATTTACTAGTTATATAATATGAGTTTTAAAATACAAGAATGAGTATGACTAATGTTTGTTTTCATTGTGACTGCATATTACGTATAATATAATTGTTTTGCAATCTTTTTTTAAAACAGCCCACAGTAAATAATAAATATATATGTACATATGATATAAAGTAATAAAAAAAGTGCCTTTATAAATAATTAAAAAATATATAAAGTAATGAATAATGTATATATATTATTCAAATTATTTATAGAATATCTGATTAAAGTATGAAATACGATGCGGAAAATCTAACATATAAAGGGAATAAGTTCATGGCAGAGTACGTAGTTATAAGTTTTCCACACGTTTATGTATATTTATAATCTTTCAATATGAAGTCTACATTATAATTTGCTATTTGATACTTTAACGGTAACATCAATATGTATATTTTTTGCGTTAAACAAAAATAGCTATTTTCACGGTTTCCTTCGCAATTTATACACAATATTAATTACATACATTAAATGAGGCATACGACCAATGCGCACTGCCAGTTATGACGTATGGATGTAAAACGTGGATGCATTCAAGAATTTTACGTAAGATTCAGTGCACACAGTATGGAAAGAAGCACACAGTATGCTTGGTATAACAAGAAAATATCGTAAGAAGAATACACGGGTAAGAAGCGTGACAAAAGTGGCAGATATTACGGAACGTGTGAAAAAGTTGACAGATGGACGCGATAAATACTGGAATGATATCCGAGAGGATGTGAAAGAAAGCAAGGTAGACCGAGTGAACGATGGGTTGATAAATTAAGAAAAATGTTCAAGGATTGGAGGGGCCTTCATCCAGCAGTGGATGGTGAACGTGAACTGACAATTATGATGATGTTGACATTGTAAAGCCGCGTACTCATTAGCGAACATGAGCGTGTAATGCAACAAATTCTGTAAATGTGTACGCGTTCGCGAACATGCTTTGAGCGCGCTCTGTAACGTTCGTGGCGATCAGTTTTTGGTGCGAACACAAAGAAGCTCGCAGTCATTCGTAGTTGGTTGCACGGCAAGTGTGTACATGGCGTCCACATTAGCGAGCATTACATAATGCCAGCCACACACCATCACGTATATCGTCAAGTCTACTTGATCAAGTAGACTTGATGGTGTATGGGTGGCAATTGGCTTGGCAAGTCGACTTGAAGACACAATTGATTTTCGATACAGTCGACTTGATCAAGCCAAAACTTGATGGTGTGTGGCTGGCATTACACGTTGCATTACACGCTCACGTTCGCTAATGAGTACGCGGCTTAATGTAAACGAGCGCTCATGCTTCGAATTCCAATACATTCGAAAGATTTTCGACTATTGCTATCGCGTTTGGTAAGATTTGAGTATAAGTAAATCTAAATCGCGTTTTTAGAATTTATCTTAGTAGTACAAAACATACCGTACGTGGAAAAAATAACGCAAAACGTTATTGGTGCATTTTTATTTGAGTATTCTATTATGCTCCCGGGATAGATACTTATCACTATACAATATATTTGTGAGAAGTCACCTGGAATTTGATAGTACTATGTATATGGAACCCGTTTTACCAAGATTCCATTACTAAATTAGAAAAAATTAATAAGAAGTTCCATACGTACTCCATTTCCAGGTTTCGTCTCTCTTCTTCTTCTGCAAATTCCCGTGATAACGTCTCTCTGCAATCTTAGCTTTTAAATAATTTATCAGATAGCCCTTACCTACTAAGTAGCATCGTTCTACACTGTCCCCCTAGATCTGTCATAAATCCTCCATTGTTCCATTTGAATCCTTGTTCCACTAATTATTCGCAAAACTCCTTCATTTATACATAGATCCTGCTCGTCATTCAACGAAATTCCGGCACATATTGATCCTTTTCACTATTCTTTGCCCTCCTTCAGATTATCTTTACTTAAGTTCCCTACCAGCCTTTCTTGTTATGATATGTTGTGTAGTGTATTATGTGAAATTAATATTATTTTGTATTTTATATTGTACTCTATGAGCTGTTTGTTGTTATACCTAATATTAAATAAATAAATAAAATTATTTAATAGCCGAAATCTGTCTGTGTGTCTGTCTGCTGATAACGCTCGCCTCGGTAAATAATAATAAAAAAAAAACTAGAACGTCGTACGAGTGGGATTTGAACCCGAGATCACCAGCTTGGGAGGCGTCGTGCTTACACTATCTTCCAAACGGAGGCAATGACGGACGTATTATAATTGTCCAATATTTATTCATAAAGGGTTTGCTAAATTGTTACATTGTTGTTATTATAACGCGCCATAGATGGCGCTTGTTTGCGACAACTATAAAAATTATTAAATTTAATATTATTTTTCAGTACGGCACCACCCGTACTGAAATTATATAAGAGCCGAAATTTGTCTGTGTGTCTGTCTGCTGACAACGCTCGCCTCGGTAAATAATAATAAAAAAAAAAACTAGAACGTCGTACGAGTGGGATTTGAACCCGAGATCACCAGGTTGTATAGTAATTGACCAATATTTATTCTTAAATTGTTCGCGACTTTGTTAAATTGTCACATTGTTGTTACTATAACGCGCCATAGATGGCGCTCGGTTGCGACAACTATAAAAATTATTAAATTTAATATTATTTTTCAGTACGGCCTTACACTAGTAAATAAATGGACATCGTTCGCATTTTTCTTCCGTTTTAGCGCAGGAAGCGAACGGCCCCGTAAAGTCGCTGAAAATAATCCACGTGACGTCATAGCAACGCTGAAAACTGGCTGCGACACATCGACATCCCCAAAACATCTATAAATAGTCGCTCGGTGCCCCAACATCCACATTCCTACCCTCAGGTGAAAATTTTCCAGCCACCTCGCCTAATCTTAATGGAAATTGAATGTCGCACGTACATACACCGCGGTACATTTTCATGGTTTCATTTACCATGGAGCACGTGGGCGTACTTGTCTTCGGGGGGGGGGCCAAAACCCAACCAAACCCCAAAAACCCCAACAACCCCAACCAACCCCATTGACGCAAGTCGAGGCTGTTCTCGTCGAATTTTTCCCAATCATTAGTAGAACGGTTCGGGTCGGTGCCGCGGCGCAGCCATCGGACCCCCATAGCGCCTGCGCCCCCCCATAAACCCCACTTTGGCCCCCATTTGGCCCCCCTTTTGGCCCCCATCCTCTCCCCCTTCTCTTCCATTCGGCTCGACTTTGATCCATAAAGCGAATCGGTTGCCAGTGGACGTGGTGGCGTCGTTACACCGCGACGCGCTTTTCCAAACGCCAGTCTACTACGCCAAATGTGATCCCATCAAAACAAAAGTCAAGTCTTCCTAAAGCCGCAACTCAACGTGAGTGTTTAACCCTGTCTCACTTATGTAAACAATACCCGTACGTGCCCGTGTATGTGGTGTATGTATGCGGGTGTGAATGCGTGTGGGTTTGTGCATGTGCGCGCGTATGAGTCTCCCCATTTCAACACGTTGACATTGTACTTGTAACGGATAAAGATTTGCGTGTCTTCGATACGAGAAAATTGCACGATCAGTTCTGAGATGTGTACAGTATGTTGCGTGACATTTTCCGACGGTGTTTGAAAATAAACCTATCGCTATTGTGTAACCTTTGGAATGATAACTGTATAGACTGGATCGATTTTAGTACAATCGCAATTGATTTTTGGTGTCAGAAGTGTCCCCGTCCCCCCCCCCCTTCCAAAGATATATAGCATATTGTAGTACATAGTATTTTAATTGATATTTCATTCGAGTATTTAAAATATTATAATGATAAATGACATGCATACATTTGTACATTTATTTATTTATATAATATTAATTACATAATCCCTAACTGAGGACCTATACAGTGATTTTTTTTTTTTAAGACTGTCAGGAATTTTTCAATAGTTTTGGAACTTCTAATTCCATCCGGCAGTCTATTATATTACAAAACACCTCTGTACAAGATGCTATTCTATTTACTCTAACATTTTTTTTATAATTAAATTATATTCACATACACACGTCCATTCCAATCACAATAAATTTACTAAAATATGATGTTAACATATACATTGTACGTCGAATATTTTTAATACTTAATTCTCGTACGCCACTGATTTTATTCATTTACAAAATATAAACTGCAGGGTTGATGCTTTATTTTGATATATTTAAATTGTTTAAAATTTGTAGTTTAAATATATGGATTACTGTGTATACAGGGATCAATTCGTGTTATATAAATATATTTCATCAAAAAAAATGTATGTTCAGTTATTCTATTTATAACTTTTGAAAGAAGCTTTAAATGTCTCGCGTGTCACCTGTCAAGTGGCGGAAAACTTTATATGTACTTACATTTTTGATACTTTTCCTTGCGCGGATTGATTTTAAATTCATTTTCTTTGCAGAAAAAAAATCAATAATTGTTTGCTATGTATTTACTGTAGATTAATTTCAAGTTTGATTATTGTACTCTCTGTACGTCGTAAACAAACCCATCATTTGGGGCTCAGTTTGAGGTTTAATCAACTCGGTCACGAACAAGGATCTCCTATTCCATTGTTGTCCTTAGACAATGTAGTCTATGTGGAAATTCAATTATTCCTATTCCAAAATAGTTTATTTTACGTCCATACCGTCAAAGCGTTCAAATTTTCGTATTATGTACGTGTATATGACTATTAATTGTATAGATCGCAATCGTATTTATATTACACAACAACAACAAACAATTTTCCAATCATCCGTATGATTTTATTCTAAGGTATGTATTACATCCTCGATATTAAATAACTCAAGCGGTGAATTATGTCTGAAATATTTATAATTTAATCTCGAAGGGTAAGTCGAGAATACGCCCACGCCTATGTGATATGCGTCGAAAAATGGAATAGGAATCTTTTTCGGGGTGCAAATGTAGTAATTGAAATTCTCAATAATATAAAAAATCCCACTGCTAATATTGCGCATCAAAAAAATTGTTTTTTTCTATCTAAACCGTACATTATATTAAATGGGAAAAGTCGATATAACATATTGCGACGATCACTCCGTAACGACTACGCTCAGAATGATATTCTTTTTTGGTTGTTTATCCACTTTGTACGTGTTTCAAACTGTCATTTTTCAGTTCAAAGTATACCTAGCAGTATTTCCAACAACATCGTTCTGATAAATGCACATGAATTTTTAACATTAATGTCTATTTTTGTCGCCTAGTGTTGGACGCTCAAACTATCGCATTTTAGGCACGTAACTACGAGTAACTCACACTATTCCAATTAGTAATCTTATTCGACCACTATCATCATTTCAATTAAATCAAGGTTTGTTTCTGTGACTTTATTTAAACTTCAATGGATAATTTATTCGGTGACAGTTGAATATTTCGTCGCCAGAAATTTCTGCGAAATCCGAACAAGTTGCCAAAATTTTCAGCAAAAAGGTTCTGCTCTCTGGTATTTCGGATCAATACGAACCCACGTATATATTATATTACACCAGCACTCGCTGAAAATATCGCATTTAATGAAATATTTGATCTTGAACGCATCGTTGAGCTTTCGTGCCGAGGAAAATTAACTGACTATAGCAACGTCTCGAGTTTTATCGATACAGTTACTTGATACTTAGTACATTGTACATTTTTTGATTACAAAATAATTACGGATCCAGATTAAAAAAATTCAATAACAACTATTTTTGTTTACTCATCATACATCATCAACTGTAATAATTATGAAATATTATACATTCAAACGTGTATTGAATGTACAATCATATTTACATTCGGAATAATATGTAACGTGTCCTGCTAACCTGAAATCTGCACCTCCTTAACCTACATATTCACATTACACAACTATGAAAGAGAAAAATTTCTTATTTCAAATGAAATTGTATGTATCCTCTCACATTTAATTGTTAGTTCATTATTACGACGTGAAATAATTGATTTTAAAAAAATAACAATAAAACTTTGAACTAGGTCGTGACCCTCACCTTATCGTAGAGTACTCCCACGTATTGATTTAAATTTCCTTTACTTCCGAGCAGGGAATGTCATCAAGTTTGCCAAAATTTTACACTATAATACATGTATATATTATTTTACGTAGTGTTAAAGACTACACAGTTTGATGAAAACATTTTTCTATAAGCTATACAAGTATACTTATATTGGAAATTTACCCAAAATTCAATTAAAAAAATTCATCAATTTTATTTTACAATCAATCAAAGCTTGTTTACATAATGAATAAATCGTATTTTATCAATTTTTTACCGGTAAAAACACAACAACTATACGTTTCATATTAATGTTAGAATTAAATTTGCTTGTATTCCGAAATATTCATATTATAAAGCATTTTAAAAATGTATATGACGTAACTTCAAAGCTTTCGATACCTCTCTGGACTAATTAGGCGAACGATATAAAAGTCCTTCGAGGGATATCCGAGAATATCATCTATCCTTGAAAGACCAACGCCATAACCATCACTGTATAATCCTGAATTTATTCCACAGTGGGTTCTCAAAGTCCCAAATGTGCTTTTGAAGTGTAGATTTTCCGAGCGAAAATCCCAAAATGTCAACGGTCAACGTGCACGCAACACATTTAGATATAAAACCTGATACTTTTACTATAAAATTATATTTAAAAAAATAGTTTCAGCAATAAATTGTAATATCACCATTAAGCTTCTCTTCTTTTATAAATACACTCGCCCACTTTAAATTGTGAGATTTTCCTGGAAAATATTGTGCACAAAGGTCACTTTTGTGAATAACCCTTGAACCGTTGAAACTCTATGTAGCATATGCACAAAGTCTTGTGCATTAAATTGTATACATACATATACAAAATCGACTTCATAGCTTTAGAGTGTTTATTTACAGCACTTTTATTTATTTACCGTGGTAAACTACGACACCTCGGTACACAATAGTAAATGATTGATATTACTAATCAATCATTTCCGAACGTTACGTACACGTAGACGCTGTAAATCAAAATACTTTCGGTAAAGTAATCGTAGGTACATTACGCTCGCTCGTATTATAATATGTTTATTTATATCGAAAACGTGTTGTTATTATCTATCGATTTGATAAACTGACTGCATCCTGTTGCGGTTGATTTGCTCGAGAGAAAAAATATTGAAATGTCAAATTGGCTTGGTTTTTGTTTCATTACATATTCATTTGATACGTGTCATGTACACGTAAAAGGATAAGTCTGTTTGGTTGCGTGACCTTTGCTGTTATTTTGCGATCATTCAAAAATACAAGAACATTTATAGATTTTTGTTTTCTCTTGACGAAAATACACGTATTAATATATTATCGTCTTTTATATCAACCTGTGAAACGTGTTATAATATTTTACCATAAAAATGTTGGGAAATTCATATGATACTATCCCCTTATGGGAAAGTCCGCCATTTATTATATTGCTCGTTTCATTATATCAAAAAACTTTCATCGATAAATATATTGTCATCTTGTTTATCATATGATGAATATTGCTTTGAAATTTTTGATTAAAAACGATCGAGTCTGCAGCTTTTTTTTCAGTCATTTTCGCGTTGCTCAAATTCCATCGCTCCTTTTTATGAAATTTTCTTTATAAGTTTTAATGAAACTCAACGGGGAAAATTCCTCAAAACACGTGGAAAAAGTCTGAAGTATAATGACGGCACTTTGTGAATCATAAAAAATTTTCACACAGCTATTGATAATAATTCCACGCATAACTTATAAAAAAAAAAAAAAAACGCTTCGATTTTCTTTACGCCGACGGGCGAACGAAATAAAAAATAAAACCTGATTTATGTAGAAAAAATGGTAATTTTCCGGATTGTGGACGCACCCAGACGATACTCTGCCTTCGATAAAAAAAAATAAATAAATAAATAAGCACAAAGAAATAAGAAAATACACCAGATTGTCCCAGCGGACCAGAAACTTTAAGTCCACTCGCAAGTTGTTTGAGTTTACGACGCATTTTCTCTTATTTACCACAACAATAATTTCCCCCTTTAGCGTCCGCACACTTTTCCGACATTGTTTACGTTGTTTTTTTTTACTTTATTTTTTTTTTGTTTACGATAAAATTGTGTTTGCTCACCTCCAACATTGGCAGTGTTCCGGAAAACGGGCTGCGCGGTTACTCTGTCCGATAAAAGTGTTCAAATTTTGTCGTTTCGATACACAAAACATAACATAACATATTATTTTAAGAATTATATCATTAGAAATAGTGATATCCATAGTTATTCTACTAGAAATAAGAACAAATTAGTTGTAGGTAGAGTAAGGAAAAGAAAGACAGCTGGTGGAGTTTTTCACAGGGGTGTATTAATGTATAATGCCCTCCCGGAGTGCGTCAAGTCTTCTAAGACAATAGATGCATTCTTGAAAAGTGTGAGGAGACACCTCTGTGAGAGATAGTAGTTATGTATAAGTATTGTGTATAATGTGTAATTGATTTATGTAGTTGTTATAAATATGTAATAGATGTAAGTTAAATTAGCTATTATTATATAAACTTAGCTTAACTGGCGAGGTGGCGCTATTTTGATTTACAGCACGTCATACACTCTACAGCAATCATAGCACGCCACGGCATATCATATCGCGATCTGTTCAAGCGTATTATGGCATTACTGTACTGTTGTTTGTTCTTTACATGTACATTGTATAGTCTACAACACAGGCTCCCAACCTTTTTCGAGTGGTGACCCTTTTTTATAAAAGCTAAGTGACCCGCGACCCCGATATATTTGAAAAAAGCCAAAAAATATTATTCAAACATCAAGACACCGATTAAAAATAATGAAAATTGCATTCATCATCATTTTCAGCCATTCACCATCCACTGCTGGATGAAGGCCTCTCTATGTATCTGTCTTGAGCAATCTAACTCTACACATTCTTCTCAATTCATCAGCCCATCGTCCACTCGGTCTGCCTTGCTTTCTTTCACATCCTCTCGTATACCATTCCAGTATTTCTCGCGTCCATCTGCCATCCATTCTTCTCGCTATGTGTCCAATCCAACTTTTTCACACATTCCGCTATATTTGCTAAATTAGCTATTATTATATAAAATAAATAAATAAATATCGAAAGCTCATCGTGCCATACATAAATACATTCCCATTAAAACGTATTCCATTTTCCGTATCGAGCGAAACGTTCGATTAAATATCAATCAAAGGTTTGAATTCGAAAGAATGGGGGGGGTCTTTTGATTGGAACTTTTTTTGCGTTGTGTTTTTTTTATTTTCTATGAGAGATTTAAAAGCCGGAAAGGGGCAAACGTTTAATAGCGTGCCATTTTTCCACTGTCTGAGTGGTTTTTCCGGAGAGCTTTTCCCCCGTGCCGTGTGTAATTGCCTTGCAAGCACCACTTCCACTCGAATATATATTTTATATACACGAAAAACCGCTGCAGACACGTTTGCAAAAGTAGATGTCGCTGAAAAGGAACAATCTTGGTTTGACCTTGGACATTAATCCACGTGGATGAATCATCATACCACGTGTCTATGAGATCTTGAGTTTATTCGTGCGAAATTGTTCAATGTATGTATGTACGTATGTATCCATGTATACGAGCAGTTTTTCTTCTACGCACTTCGACAAATTGCTTCTACCCACGCGTTTATATACGACTAAATATATGTATTATAATATAAAGGTTGACATGGTTAACGAATTTTTCAGTCTCATTTACAGCTGAAGGGGATTTTTCGCACATTTATTTATTTATTTATTTATTTATTTACAAAAACGTCCTACAAGACATTACAGATATAAATCCAGATCGCCATGCAGGGAAAACAATACATATGTATATGTATATACATAGTATCATAAAACCACAATAAAAACTTAGAAACATTAGATAGATGTATGTACATATAATATAAACATAGCACATAATATAATTATACAAAAAATAAAAAAAAAAGTTAGATAAAATTTGTGAAAATATAAAAATAAAAATTATAAAGAAAAAACAGAAAGGCTCAAGAATAACCAAATAATATGTTACGTGTTATGCATAACGTGTATCTATCTTAAAATCTTATAATCTAAGCAAAGTATCTACCAGGTTAGCATAACTGCAAGAAAATATATCGACAGAGTCAGCCACCAGGTTGAGTAAAGCAATAGCTTTAGCAACCGGAGAATTTTGCATTATATTGGTACTTATTGGTATTGGTGTTTATTTACTAGTGTAAGCCCGTTGAATATCAACGTATGTTTGCGTGGATGGGTATATGTGTATTTAATACCGTTTATAGTTGTTGCATAGATGGTGCGTTATAATACATACAACACGTAACAGCTTAGCAAAGTCGCGAGCCTATTAATATTATATAGTCAAATTGAAACAGGCCCGTCATCGCCTCCGTTGGATGATAGTGTTAGCACGACTCATTCCAACCTGGTGATCGCGGGTTCAAATCCCACTCGCGCGCGGACTGTTCGTGTCTTTTAATCGTTTACCGAGGCGAGCGTTATCAGCAGACGGATTTTGACTATTATATATATGTATATACTAGTGTAAGCCCGTTGAATATCAACGGCCGTTGAATTATAAATATCGTAAAGCGCTTTTTTAATAGAGATCCCCACTAATTGATCGCACGGTTGAAAGTGACAAAAAAAAATAATAGCTTTTATAGCGCCATCTATGTATTATAGCAATTCCCACTAATTTATCGCAGGGTTTCGATTTTTTTTTTTTTTACTTTACTCTTTATATTATAATTATTAATTATTATATATTTAATAATTATAATTTTGTAAAAATCAAAAAAAAAAAAAAAATAATAGTTTTTATATCGCGATCTATGTATTATTAGCAGAGTCACGATCTCTTTTATAGGTAATGTTTAAAAAAAAAAAAAGGACTAAATTGACAACTGGCGACGGCGATAGCATAAGTGCGAGTCCTCTCGAGCTTGGGGTCCTGGGTTCGATCCCCCACTCGTTCTGGTTTTTAATTCTTTTTCCTCAGCGAGCGTTATCAGCAGACAGACAGACGGATTTCGGCTATTATATATATAATAATTTATTTATTTAATTACATAAACACCATGACATAACAGATTCACCAAATCGTCATGGTGGGTAAATTACAAAAATAAAAATTTAAAATGTACACAAAATCATCTGCTCAATCAAGCAACTGTAACTGTTCCAAAGAAAATATCAAACTAGACAGTTACCCGATTGAGCTAATTGATTGCTCTAGCCACCGGGGAAGATGACACCATATTGGTTCGTGCCTCAGGTGGATAGAAAAGTAAATGCGAATGCAAATGCTGTCTGAAATTACGAAATTGGCACGGTGCCCACAATTTAATTCCCCGTGGGATCTTAAGCCGCGTACTCATTAGCGAACACGAGCGTGTAATGCGACAAATTTTGTAAATGTGTACGCGTTCGCGAGCATACTTTGCGCGCGCTCTGTAACGTTCGTGGCGATCCACTCAGTGTCGGTTTTTGTCACGAACACAAAGTGGCACGGCAAGTGTGTACATGGCGTCCACATTAGCGAGCATTACATGCTCATGTTCGCTAATGAGTACGCGGCTTTTGGATTGTGCACCAAACCAATCGGCAACTTGTAGAGATGCTTTCCTAAGAATAGTTGCCGCCTAGACTCCAACGAATAGAAGCCCAGGGTACCCTGAATGAAGACAGTTTGGTACATCCAAGGATATCGCCCAAATTACATCATGTACAAGTACCTTATAAACTTCTTCTGAACTTTTTCCAGCATTAATATATGGGTCCTATCACTAAGACTCCATATGACAGAAGAAAATTCCAAAACTGTTCGCACTAGTGATTCATAAAGAATCCTTTAGTACTATAACAGATTGAAAGGGATTATTCACCCTTAAAATGAAATGAATTTAATGTTTTTACGATCGAAATCCATTCATAACGTGTTGAAATATAAACGAGGTATTCGTTTATCTGAAATAGCGCATACCGTAATATAAGCACAAATCAATATATGTAAGTATGAATAAACGTATTATATTATATTATAAATGATAAATGACGTTCTAAACATACCTAATTATATTTCCATCACAATACATAAAATTTCTTAAATCACTCGTGTCTTACTACTTATTAAAGTATTTCCGTAATCTAAATTCAAAGCTATGTATATCATTTATAGCATACTAGCTTTATTACCCGGCTTTGCCCGGGGTGTAATTAATATAATGTAATATAGTAAATTATTTCGGGAGCCCAAAAAAGGGGCCGCCGGGGCAGGAGGGGGGGGGGGGGGTGATAAGGGGCCGGCATAGATTTTAGGGAGTATAGTAACGTTATGACGTAACTATAGGATTTTTCGGGTTTTTTTCTATCAATTTATTTTTTAATGCCGGCCCCTTACCACCCCACCCCACCAGACCCTCCTTCTTACCCCGGCGGCCTCTTTTTTGGACTCCCGAAAAGCAATGCCGGCCCCTTACTACCCCCCCCAGACCCCCCCCTCCTATCCCGGCGACCATTTTTGGACTCCCGAAAAGCAATGCCGGCCCCTTACCAACCCCCCCAAACCCTCCTTCTTACCCCGGCGGTCCCTTTTTTTGGACTCCCAAAAGCAATGCCGGCCCCTTACAACCCCCCCAAACCCTCCTTCTTACCCCGGCGGCCCCTTTTTTGGACTCCCGAAAAGCAATGTCGGCCCCTTACCACCCCACCAGACCACCCTCCTACCCCGGCGGCCCCTTTTTGGACTCCCGAAAAACTATGCCGGCCCCTTACCAACCCCCAAACCCTCCCTACCCCGGCGGTCCCTTTTTTTTTGGACTCCCGAAAAGCAATGCCGGCCCCTTACCAACCCCCAAACCCTCCTTCTTACCCCGGCGGTCCTTTTTTTGGACTCCCGAAAAGCAATGCCGGCCCCTTACCAACCCCCAAACCCTCCTTCTTACCCCGGCGGCCCCTTTTTTGAACTCCCGAAAAGCAATGCCGGCCCCTTACTACCCCCCAGACCCCCCTCCTGCCCTGGCGGCCCCTTTTTGGGCTCCCGAAACACTATCTGCTTAAATCTGCCGAAAACATCTACTATCGTGTGTACTTCGTCGTTTCTATTAATCGCGCCTGAGCAACGCCTGGTAATTGACGAATGACCCATACGTACATACAAACATTAGTGTTTTATATATTAGATAAAATAAAATGCTTAGGCTTGTTTTCGTGCTACAATAATAATTAAGCTGTCAATATTTTCAATTAATTAATACGGCGACCCATAGAAAGCCGAGACAATGGAATCTGATGAGAGTTTGCGTTCTATAGCGATAAAAATTCGCACAGTGTGACGTCACATTAAATCAATGCCTCTCAAACTGTTTTAAAATAATTTAGATTCGAAATGATTATATTCCAACGGTAATATTATTTGAGGCTGGTATTTTTTGAATAAATACTACTGTGTACATAATGTATATAATTTCAGGAGCGAATAACTTTAGTAATGTAATTCACTTGCTTGTATTTGCGTATGCAAATTACGGTAGACGCTTAATTTAACCTTTCCTCTGTAATTTCAGTCGGTTTTCAACACTCGCATTATAAATAATACGAATACGTATATAAATTTCAACGTCAAAGCTTTTCACTTTGCCGCAAACTTTCATTGTCATATTAGGCAAATTAGTTTTTCATACAATAAACGCCAATTGTTTCGAATATAATAATTAACCATTATTAAATGAAAAAGTTTGGACATTTATTGCAGCACTTAATCATTTTTCTTCCACGGTGATATACATACATACATATATGTATGTATAATTCAACGTCTGAGAAGAAAGTTTCGCATTCGATTAATCATAATTACAATCAATTTATTGTTTACTTATTGGGTAAGTCCACGTAATGGACTTAAGCATTTGAATAAAGTTTCGACGGTTTTGTTGTGAATAGAAATGTAACTACACAGATTAGTGGTTTAAGTTTTATTATATTGTAAACACCTATACTGCCGTCCTAAGCCCACTTAACGTAACTGACAAAAATTACGAAAATGAGTTAGATGTGTTTTTAGGGGTTATGAGGGTGTATTCTTGCGATTTTTCATATTAAAATTAATGTATCTTCATCCAAAAGTGACTTTTTTAAGCTATTAAATCTAACGTATCTGCATGCGCAGAGAAATAGTATCACCAATACATTAACATAACAAATTCAACGTATCTGCGTGCAGATACGTTTTTTCGTCTAAGGATAATGCAGTTACGTTAGTTTGGCTAGTTGATACCGAAGCATTTTGCTAAGCTAAAATAACGCAACTATTAAAATACATATTATTTCCTGAGCAAATTTCACCTATAGCACTTACGTTATTAAAATTAAGTAGATTTCCTAAGCAAATTTAACGCAAGTGTAAAAAAGTGCGTAACTACTAAAGTATTCATTTTTTTTTTATTTTTTTCTTAGAATTATCAAAACACAATATAAAATAACCTCATGCACTAAAAAAAAGTTTAAATAAATCAGTAATATATGAAGAAAAAAAAGTCCATTTATCTCGATATTGTTGTTTTGTCAGTTACGTTAAGTGGGCTTAGGACGGCAGTATAGCTCTATATACATATGTATGTATGTACATATATTAATACGCAAGAAATGTAAGAAAACCAAAACGCATCTGATGTACTGAAGAAATCATGCATTTCAGAACCAATTTCAATCACAAATATCTTTCAAATTACAAAACATGCCACATTGTAATAAAAACAGTTGAATTCAAAATTATTTCGGTATAATTAAAATAAATTACTTTCACAAAAATTCACTCAAAAGCCTGACAGTGCTTTCAGTGTCACCTCAAATTCTACTTTGCTTAGATCTTCGCTATACGCAAACATAATTGATCCAGAAAATATATATGTAAGATACGACCAACACTTGCTCAATATCGAGTTCATAATTAAGCGAACAAACACCGTGAATCCCTAGGCATAAACTCGTATTCGAGTGAAGAGTTTTTTCATTAAACAAAGAAAACATCGAACGGATCTTTACACAGACGCTCAGTAACTTTTCCTATCACAATAAAGTTTCCAGCACATTTTTCGACTTAAAATTCAATCTGTTGATTCCCAGATGTTCTCATTTACTTTGTATACATTATCAAATTTCCGTGGAAAACTTGACTTGTCGAATTTTGCGATTGTAATTCGACTATTAATTAGGCTGGCATCTTCGAGTGGAAAATAATTTCGAGAATTTTCTCCGTGAAATTTAATTTAATTAACGCGTCAGGAATTTTGGCGATTTGTCCTTCGAATAATAAATTCACACTCGTATAGGAAAATATACGTTTTAATATTCACCCTAAACACGGTTTAGCTATATATGTAGATATAAAGCTGAAAAGGTGACATTGTGATAAATATCAAAATATATATATACATACATACTTAAAGGAAATACGAAAAGCGACTCGATTTTTCCGTCGTTCGTGACGCGTCGAACAAAAAACTTTAATGTGTAAGAAATTTCGCGTGAAAATTCTATTGTCGCACTCCTTTGTATCGCAAAAAAGCGATGGGAATATTCAAAACATATATATTTATTTATTCACGTGCCACTACACTATAATTCAATGTTAACGATGACGACTCACTTCATAATATTCAGTTTACATGTCATTGCCCCGGTATAAATTATATGGTACTTATTATGAACTGGCGATACTCTTTCATCGAAAGAAAAATGTCACGTTCAAATACTCTATCCTATCATAGAGAGGTACATAACTCTGTAAAGAATGATCTCGATTTGTTCTAGAGTCCACAGGTTCCCAAACCATGGGTCGCGACCCCAAATGGGGTCGCGAAAGGTTTTCTATGGGGTCGCCAACAAAAAAAAAATTGACTATAATGCAATTTTCTGTTTGGTTATGACGTATGGATGTGACACGTGGATGCTAAATTCAAGAATGCTACGTAAGAACCAGTGCACACAGAGAAGCATGGAAATATGTATGTATGCTTGGTATAACACGAGGAGATCGTAAGTAGAATACATGGGTAAGAAGTATGATCAAAGTGGAAAATATAGCGGAATGTGTGAAAAAGTTGGATTGGACACATAGCGAGGAGAATGTATGGCAGATGGACGCGAGAAATACCTGAATGGTATCCGAAAGGATGTGATAGAACGCAAGGCAGACCGAGTGGACGATGGGCTGATGAATTGAGAAGAATGTGTATAGTCAGATTGCTCAAGACAGATACATAGAGAGGCCTTCATCCAGCAGTGGATGGTGAATGGCTGAAAATGATGATGAATGCAATTTTCATTATTTTTAATCGGTGTCTTGATGTTTGAATAATATTTTTTGCCTTTTTCGAATATATCGGGTCACTTGGCTTTTATAAAAAAGGGTCACCACTCGAAAAAGGTTGGGAGCCTGTGTTGTAGACTATGGGAATGTACATACTCGTATAGAGAACAAACAACAGTACAGTAATGCCATAATACGCTTGAACAGCTCGCGATATGATATGCCGTGGCGTGCTATGATTGCTGTAGAGTGTATGACGTGCTGTAAATCAAAATGGCGCCACCTCGCCAGTTAAGTTATTTATTTATTTTATATAATAATAGCTAATTTAACTTACATCTATTACATATTTATAACAACGACATAAATCAATTACACATTATACACAATACTTATACATAACTACTATCTCTCACAGAGGTGTCTCCTCACACTTTTCAAGAATGCATCTATTGTCTTAGAAGACTTGACGCACTCCGGCAGGGCATTATACATTAATACACCCCTATGGCGATACTGCGTAACTGTCTCGCTCACACCGACAGCTGGTGCCGCTCGCTCACTAGCGGCTGAGCAGATTTTTCACTTTTATATACAGTTTTATTATACAGGCGTATGTTACGCCGTAGATCGTAAATATTTGCGGACGTACTCTATATGTGTCCTTCTACATAATATGTATGTACAATGTATGTACATACATATATCATATCTGTATAGTTTCCCTTGAACAACAAATTACTTTATATTATATAAATCGAATGACACGTCGATCTGGTCGATAACGAAACTAATTACGCACAGCACGCCATCTTCGTCGGGGGAGATCTTCGTCTACATCTTGTTATAAAAATATTACAAGTCATACTTACATATATTCCTTGTATATCCTATAAAGAAAAAATCTGATATAATAAACATGCAACATTTTCAATATGGAAAATATTTCCTTGGAGCTCAAGCAAACCCTTTTTTTTATTTGCATATGAAACTTTACATGCATTGTATACGTGTGGATATAAAACGAATAGTTCATAATATGCACTCGTATGACGATGTTCTTTCAGACATACATATAAGTTCAAATTTGGTTTTTTTAGAATTTTCTCCACGTTCTTGAGACATGTACGTGCTTCGCATGAAAGTGCTATCTATCTTCATTTCTCTTAAGTCTTGTAAATAGTGAAATATTTCACTACGAGAAAGCATTACTGAACAATACGCCAATTCATCCGCAGAATGAATTAGTGAACCGTCAAAACGTTTACTCGAAAACTAAACGCCAGTTGTATAATATTTTCATATACATCCTTGAATAAATCTTTAATTTAACTACTGTGCTTAGAAGTTTAATTTTATTCATTAATAATGCTCTTGGTGATACACAAAACTGAGACATTGAAGGTCCCGTAATTATTATTAATGTTCTGCTCAAAGTTCATTTTCTCGTTTTATATTGGCGAACTTATACGACTTATACGACATATTGCACTTTGGAAAACTCGTATGTACGTAGGAAATGCTCTAAAGTTTAATATAATCCATTCTTCTTAAAGAATACTGTCCTGTATCAATACAGAAATTCCTTGAATTTATATCGAAAAATAAATTGGAAATTGAATCTATGTACGTGGGAATTGATTTGTCAAAGATTATAATTGATTACCTGAACAACGGACTTGTACATTTAAAAAAAAAAACCGATTCTCAAATTACCAATTAACTCACGGACAGCTTATGAAACGTAGACTTCGTTCAAACAATCAAATTAAATATTAAAATTTGTTGACCGGATTCTGCTATTTTTAACAAGATACGATTTGTTCTGGCTGTACTGTTATTGTCCAAACCAGCCCACATGGGTAAGGGATGGGGTAAAAATTCCACCGTCATATGTCGAACAAAACCGATCAGTATTACCTAAATTTTATTTTACAAATATACATGTACATACATCACACAGAGAAGCATGGAAAGATGTAGGCTCGGTATAACAAAAAGAGATCGCAAGAGGAATACATGGGTAAGAAGCATGACCAAAGTGGCAGATATAGCAGAACATGTGAAAAAGTTAGAGTGGACACATAGCGGGAAGAATGGATGGCAGATGGACGCGAGAAGTACTGGAACGGTATCCGGGAGGATGTGAAAGAAAGCAAGGTAGACCGAGTGGAAAATGGGCTGACGAATTGAAAAGAATGTGTGGAGTCAAGTGGATGCAGATTGCTCAAGACAGAGAGGAATGGAAGAGGATTGGAGAGGCCTTAATCATATTGTAGTGATAGTTGATAGTTATATATACCTAGGGCAGTTGGTGACTATGACTGGATGTAAAGAAGAAGAAATAAAACGAAGAATGAAACTAGGATGGAGTGCTTTTGGAAGAATGAACATAGTTTTTAAATCCAACATTCCGCTATGCTTAAAAAAGAAGGCGTACGACCAATACGCACTGCCAGTTATGACGTATGGATGTGAAACTTGGACGCTAAATTCAAGAATGCTATGAAAGATCCAGTGCACACAGAGAAACATGGAAAGATGTATGCTTGGCATAACAAGAAGAGATTGCAAAAGAAATACATGGGTAAGAAGCATGACCAAAGTGGCAGATATAGCAGAACATGTGAAAAAGTTAGAGTGGACACATAGCGGGAAGAATGGATGGCAGATGGACGCGAGAAATACTGGTACGGTATCTGGGAGGATGTGAAAGAAAGCAAGGTAGACCGAGTGGAAAATGGGCTGACGAATTGAAAAGAATGTGTGGAGTCAAGAATATCTCTAACATAATGTCTTGAGCATAGTGTCTCGAACGACGTTCCTCAGCTCGATTTCCTTCAAGTTTTCTCGGTGGTTTTCGACCTTAAATATCGTCATTGGCAAGATCTGGATCCAGATCGGCCATACACATCACATTCAGCTGAAGATATGTGTATAGTTATAATATTGTAATATGTTCGCGAGTGAGTATCTGCTTTGAGCTGACCTGTCTGATTATAATTATGTTAATATTTTAGTAAACTTTTCCTGGAAAGCGCCGGCTTACGCCATACCGAGATAAGTACACGCTCGTCACTCTGACGATCTAAATATTTATGTGGGCTCGGATTTTCTTATCAAGTGAATAAATAATTAATACGAATGCTGTATAGCAGCGTGTCGACTGATAAGTTTAACCCACGCGAGCGTATCGCGTCATTCGGTTAATTAATCGAGCACTACTTGAACAGACTGCCTGTAAATTTTTTTTTTTCCCAGTGAATTTTCTCGGAAAAATTGACGGCGATTTTCCCGACGTCTTTCGACCTCTGGCAGCCTTTGGCGTTGGTATGAAAACGCTTTTATTGCGGTATGAAAATTACATGGCGACGCCCAGTCGGTAGCCGGCTGCTGTGCTCAAAACTGTACGACGAGACCAATCCGCATTGTTACATAAACACAATGCGAGACCAAAACGAGCCTTTTGTTACGTGGAAATATTTTATTTAACAGGTCGGTTCGTTGGTAGGGTTATTGGCATTGGCATTGTTTGGTATACTGTGCATACATACATGCCACAGATGAGTGGAGAATCAAACTTAATGACTACAAATGAAAATCAATGCTCTTACTAGGCTCATTTCACACAACATTATACAGCTTTAATTTTAGAATTCGGATGCAACCCATCAACGTACTCATCAGCGAACATGAGCGTGTAATGTAACAAATTCTGTACATGTGTACGCGTTCGCGAGCATGCTTTGAGCGCGCTCTGTAACGTTCGTGGCGATCCACTCAGTGTCGGTTTTTGGTCGGTTTAAAAATCGGCTCGCGACCCACAGTTTGGTAAACGCTGCATTAGAGGCATACGACCAATGCGTACTGCCAGTTATGACGTATGGATGCATTCAAGAATTTTGCATCCACGTGGCGGATATTGCGGAACGTGGGGAAAAGTTGAAGTGGACACAGCGAGAAGAATGGATGGATGGCAGATGGACGCGACAAATACTGAAATGATATCCGAGAGGATGTGAAAGAAAGCATGGTAGAGTGGACGATGGGTTGATTAATTGAGAGGAATGCTCAAGACAGGAATGGAAGAGGATTGGAGGGGCCTTCATCCAGCGGTGGATGGTGAACGTGAACTGAAAATGATGATGATGTGGACATTGTAAAGCCGCGTACTCATTAGCGAACACGAGCGTGTAATGCAACAAATTCTGTAAATGTGTACGCGTTCGCGAGCATGCTTTGCGCGCGCTCTGCAACGTTCGTGGCGATCCACTCGGTGTTGATTTTTGGCGCGAACACAAAGAGTTTCGCAGTCGTTCGCGGTTGGTTGTACGGCAAGTGTGTACATGGCGTCCACATTAGCGAGCATTACATAATGCCAACCACACACCATCACGTCTATCGTCAAGTCTACTTGATCAAGTAGACTAGAAGTATGGGTGGCAATTGTATTGGCAAGTCGACTTGAAGACACAATTGATTTTCGATACAGTCGACTTGATGGTGTGTGGCTGGCATTACACGTTGCATTACACGCTCACGTTCGCTAATGAGTACGCGGCTTAATGTAAACGAGCGCTCATGCTTTGTATTCCAATACATTCGAAAGATTTTCGACTATTGCTTTTCGGGAGTCAAAAAAAAAGGCCACCGGGGTAAAAAGGAGGGTTTGGGGGTGATAAGAGGCCGGCATAGCTTTTAGGGAGCCCATAAAAGGGGCCACCGGGGCTTGAGGGGGGTCTGGGGGGGGGTAGGGGTGGTAGGGGGGGGTGGTAGGGGGGGTGGTAGGGGGGTGGTAGGGGGGTGGTAGGGGGGTGGTAGGGGGCCAGCATGGCTTGAGGGAGACCAAAAAAGGGTCGCCGGGATAGGAGGGGGGTCTGGGGGGTGGTAGGGAGCCGGCATTGCTTTTCGGGAGTCCAAAAAAGGGGCCGCCGGGGTAAGAAGAAGGGTTTGGGGGTTGGTAAGGGGCCGACATTGCTTTTCGGGAGTCCAAAAAAAAGGTATAGCTTTTAGGGAGCCCATTAAAGGGGCCGCTAGGGCTTGAGGGGGTCTGGAGGGTGGTAGGGGGCCGGCATAATAACAAACACTATATTACATTATATTAATTACACCCCGGGCAAAGCCGGGTAATAAAGCTAGTATTATACATATATAGAATGGATCAGAATTGACACAGCGATAAATTAAAAACTAAATGCCATTTTTACTTTATTTTCAATCATATTGGAGAGATCGTCGAAAATGAGGCTCGAAATTGCTGAAAAGCGGATGATTCTGAGCATCGTGTTACAAAATTCCTCTCGAGAATCAAAAGGAAAATGAGGCTATATCTAACTTGAAGGGGCGAAACTTGATATCCTAACATATTCATCGTAAGCTTTCGAGTATGGTTTCCATTATTTTGAATATAGTTTTCTAGCTACTCTCAATTATTTTGACTGAAAAATATATCAATCCAATTCGAATGGCATAAAATCTCCTTTTGCTCGGCGTATCGTCGTTCCCCCTAAGCCCCAATTTTCATATGTTATTGCGTTCTAAAAAGAGTTGGTTTTTTACACGCCATCCTGTTTATATGTATGAAGAAAAATGCAATATAAAATAATAATCACCTCGTCTGTAATGTTGCACGTCACGCAAACGTTACGTTAAGTACTATATCGTGCTAAATCGACTGTAAACAAAGATCTGCAATTCAATGAAACAATATTCTTTGTTGTTACTTTTTGCATGAACGATAGTGTATACGTTTGTATGAAACGTGTCACAGTCAATGTCTGCAATAAGAATCTTGACAGAGTAAGTTTAATATAAAACTTTTCTGTACGGATATATGTACATAATTGAATACCGGAAATAAAATAGGCACTAAGTGCCAAAAACTTGATATATGTAGAGTTAAACGCATTTTTTTGAAACAAAATCAAAACTCATTATGAATACCTATTTATTTTTAGTTTTTCGCTTTCTAGTGACACTAGAGCACGTCACTTATTTACTACTACATATATGTACATATACATATACTGCATATTTTAAAATTAAAGCTCATGGATTTATGTACACTCAACGCGATCTTTAAGCGTATGTAGTAACTAAAATATTATTTTTATGCATACAGGCCTTATTTAAGATTATTGGCGATGACAGATAAAATTTTTTTTGGCACTTAGTGCCTATTTTATTTCAAGTATTCAGATTATGAAAGTTGAGGAATCAAAATTCGTACTATAAAAATATTTTCATTTTCATTTCGATGATGAAAAAAAGGCACAGTGACATTACAATTGCATGAAAATACTAATTTTAAATAAAAAAAACCCACACTGAGAAATGAAATTTTGAATCGACTTTTTTATACTTGTGGTTGTGATCTTAACCTCATTTTGTCATTAGTAAATAATTTTGAATTAGTGCCTATTTTATTTCCAGTATTCTATAGAAAGGGGTTATTGTAGCGCGGATTCGACAGTTGTTGTTATAGTTTGGTAAATGTTTACGATAGTTGTTGTCGTTGATATTTTAAGCAAGTCATAGGTGACATGCAAATTTAGAGCATGATTATATTTCAAACACAAATATAACTTGTTCATTGAGCTTGGCTGTTTGTCCAACTGTCGCACTGTTGAACTGCTCCCGTGCCTTGCAAACATTGGACAAAGTTCACACAGTGAAAATAATCGAAATGTGAATCACCCTATTTATTTTAACCGAATTAAACAATAGGATCGTAAACTTCGAGACAAACTTCAAATGCATTTGTAAATGTCCCATAGCGCACTCTTTTTTCTGAACGGCGACAGTAGAACGATCGATTTCAAAACAATTTCGACTTAATACCTATCGTTTGTCTTTTTGCATGGACTTTTGTCTACCGGACGTTTCGTTCGCGATATTTAATCGCTGGACTATTCACCGTTGCTCTCGATGAATCTTCGTAAACGTAAAGGTGACTGACTTGTATCAATTCATGTGTAATGTAACATTCGCGGCGAGCGTGTTACATTACGAATGCTCGCATCGAGCACCGTGTTCGATCGTACTCCATTTTCTGTCGAAATGTCGGACAACGAGGTTTGCAATAAAGTATATAGTTTACAATGGGTGTTTTTGGTAGGGTATCCCCTTAAAAGATAATACGAGTGAAAGGTCACAAACAATTGGGAGACACGCACTGACAATGAATTATAATTTACAACGGGTGTTTTTGTTGGTTTTATATCAATTTAATAGTTGACTTATATTTCAAGTAATGAGATGGTTTGTATAACAATATTGACAACGGTTAATCTAAGAATGAAAAAAATGCTAGTTTGCTACCCTCAAAAGATATTACGAGTGAAACGTCACAAAAAAAAATTGAAAGAGCATTTCACGCACTTACAATTTATTATAGTTTGCAATGGGTCTTTGTTAATTTTACAACAATTGAATAATTTAAACACGACTAAGAGCGATATTACACTTGGCCACTTCACCAACAACCAGATTTTTTTTGAACCTCGACAACCAGATAGATATACAGGTTTAGATGGTACGTATTAGATTGTGCGATTCTCTGTTGCATAAAAATTTATTGGAAGTCAATGGTTCGATGAAAAAAACCTTCACCAAAACCCTTTTTTGACTTTTTTTTGCATCGTCGTACTCAATTGTCAACGCAACGCAACGACAACGCAATTGTTTCGCAACAATGAAATTCAGAAAGAAATATGAGAGGTTGAATTTTATATATTTTCTACGTCTACATACTACTACATAGAGTACCTAGTTTTCGTATAGCTTCCTAGACCTATTTTTTTTTATGAAGATTATGAGATGATCAGGTAGCTGATGAAGTAAAGGTGGTGCAATGTAATAAGATGCTCGCCACCGTCAAAAAAAATCTGGTTGTTGGTGAAGTGGCCAAGTGCAATATCGCTCTTACATTTAAAGTCGTAATGAGATGGTTTTTATAACAGTTGACGGTTAGTTTAAGAAGAAAAGAGTACGTTTTACTACATAAAATAATGCCACAGTGAGTGAAACACCACAAAAAATTGGGAGAGCATTTCATGCACTTATGTACAATGAAATGTTCGGTAATTGACTTTTAGTTTGTACAAAAGTAAGTAGAAAACACAAAAAAACAATTTATTCATCTTAAATTATTTTTATTAAAAGTAAATTAAATAAAGTAAAATTTTTATTAAAAGTCAATCAAGTCATCAAATTCCGATGTTGAGTAACACTGAACGCCTGTACACCGGCGAGCGTTTGCGACGATACAAAGAACCTGCACTGACTTGTATTGTAACACACAAAGGGATTCGCCAAAAAACCGACAGACCGATGGAGTACATAACGCTCGGATCGAACGGCTCCGCTCGCTGCACTGACTTGTGTAATGCTCGAGTTGTATCGTGTTACGTTACACTGAAATGTTACAAGTCAGTCGCCGCCTTAAAGCCGCGTACTCATTAGCGAACATGCGCGCGCTAATGTGGACGCACACTGCGCGCTCCATTTGTGTTCGCGCCAAAAACCGACCGAGTGGATCGCCACGTACGAAAGTATGCGCGCGCGAACGCGTACACATTTACAAAATTTGTTGCATTACACGCGCACCACGTTCGCTAATGAGTACGCAGCTTAAGGCGCGCGTGTCAAACTGCGATGACGTCCATCGCACATACAGGGCTGGCAAAAAAAGTACGATGGCTCGTCGATACGACACATACCTCGGATATTCTAGATATGCCTATGGGTGTACATAGGTATGTACGTAGTACACCCGTCGCGTCGGGGAGGGCATGCGCGTGGCGTTTCCCGGTCTGTATCGATTCGTGACGGTTTGCGCGCGCATCCTACCACTCCATATTGCCGAGACGCAGCCACTTCCAGATCGGAGCTGAAGACGAGGGTCAGCTGGACAGGGGCGCCCCAAGACATGGGCCGCGCCCCCCGACACTGAGAGAAAGGCGCTTCGGCCAACCGCGAACCCCCCAAAGAACCCCCCGTGTGACCCCTCAAGTCGGCCCTCGAAAAGCAGGTCAGTGACGATCTACATTCGTTGAAGGTCTACATAACCGATATAGGTCTGATTTTCCTATCGTTCAAAAGAAAATTTTCCGGAAAAACCCAAATGCAAATTTGAATTTTCCGGAAAAATCAATTTTAATTTTTCTTTTCGTGCGGTTTTTATAGTGCGTCACCTGTTATATTCGACGCTAATCTTTCAACAGGGTCGTATATTATGCAAAGGTGACATTTTATATGGTGCTTCCTTAAGCTCTCCATATATAATATATGTACATACATATGTATGTGTATCCAACATTATTGCAGCTAAAATTGTGTAATTTTATATGAATTTTTTTAAGACGACCAAAAATTTTAATGATTGTTGCTCGAGGGGAGGGAAATTTTTGAAAAGAAAAATAGATGATTTTGAGTTGAAAATATTTTTTCATTTCGATCGACATGTTAATCGTAAAGCTTAAAAATAATAATTTTTCATGTATTTTTCCTTGTATTTTATACACTGAGGAACTTCTAATTAAAAATTAAAGTTTCTTTTTATCTTATTTTGCCATAAGGTCATTGTTGTAGGTAGAGTAAGGAAAACAGAATTTTTCACAGGGGTGTATTAATGTATAATGCCTTCTCGGAGTGCGTCAAGTCTTCTAAGACCATAGATGCATTCTTGAAAAGTGTGAAGAGACACCTCTGTGAGAGATAGTAGTTATGTATAAGTATAGTGTATAATGTGTAAAAGATTTATGGAGTTGTTATAAATATGTAATAGATGTAAGTTAAATTAGCTAATTAGCTAATATTATATAAAATAAACTTAAGTTTGATTTTAATATAGTGTGTGTATAGTATGTACACTTTTTACCTTGTACTTTTTCTATGTACATATATATAGAAAAAGCTAGTGAATATTTAAATTGTTAAAATGTTGAATGTTTCTAATTTTGGCTGGTGCTTGTGGAAAACTTGTGGAATGATGAATAAGTTGAAAAATTTATGAATTTATTTATTAAATGGCGCCTTTTGTATCTTTTTCGCAGAAAAATGGCGCCTTCGATGTGGTCTATGGCGCGCGTTAGGCGAGAGGCGATAACAGAAACTGAAGGAACGATAGATGAATCCACCAGCATGAAGCCGACAGTGGAATATCATAAGGTTCACTTCGGTGCCAAACATCACCTCAATTTTACCACCACTACTACCTCTACGAATGAAGGTTTGCCAATTATATATCAATCTATGTATATATATATATATATATATATATATGTATGTATGTGTGTAGATATTTACAATTTCAATATATTTTGAGTATATGTACATATGTATGTATTTTTTGTTTTGATGTAGAAGGAAGTTCTGAGAATGCCGTAGAAGCAGTGGTCAAGCCAGACGCCTCCGAACAAGCTATAGAGATTGCCAACAAATTAGCTTCAGAAATGGGTATACCTACTTGGGGCTTAGTCGCTATAATTATAGGTAAACTTTAGTTTCATACTATTCCATATTTTAAAATTAAGCTTATAAATTCATATTTGATTTTTTTTTTATATTAACAGGTGTCTGCGTTGTGGTGCTCGGTATATGCTTTTGTTGCATTAGAAGATGTTTCCGCAAGAGAAGGTCCAAGGACGGAAAAAAGGGTATGAAAGGTGTGGATTTGAAATCTGTGCAACTTTTAGGGTCTGCCTACAAAGAAAAGGTACGGTTCATACTTTAATATACCTGAATTATTGTACAACTTTCATACTGCACTATTGAGTTAAATTCTACATAGTCAAATGACACATTTTACTTATCTCACATAATCTAATTATATCGGATTGGGTTGGACTAGTTTTATACTACGGAGAATTTAGCTCAATAATACAAATTTTCTTTACATATTTACATTATTATACAAAATTTTATAATTTGAATCATAACTTCATATTGATTTAACTTTCTTGTATTATATTTAGAAGTAGAATTTTTTAATTTATTCTTATTAGTACATACATCATTTTCAACATTGATGAATTTCTTTGTCCATTTTTACATTCTTTTAAATGCAATCACGTTTCTTACTAAAACTTAAAGCCCAACTGACTACCAATCAGTAAATGTTCATGATTGATCATTGACAAGTCACACACACAGGTACAGCCGGATATGGAGGAGCTAACGGAGAACGCTGAGGAACCGGACGAGGGAGAGAGTAAAGTTAGTGAAGTGAAACTAGGAAAACTTCAATATAAGGTAATATATCACAATCAACTATAATAACAATATCAAAAAACAAAAAAATAATAATATTCGCACTCGGTAACTATGTATACCCAAGTAAGTCGCACACCGTACATATTTATGTTTGCATTTCTACAATTTTTCTCCGTCTTTGTTCTTTTTTAATCAATTATATGCTGTTATTCCACAATGTGTTTCAGCTTGAATACGACTTCAATT
The DNA here is from genome assembly GCA_022651745.1 of Parapsyche elsis. Classification (NCBI taxonomy): domain Eukaryota; kingdom Metazoa; phylum Arthropoda; class Insecta; order Trichoptera; family Hydropsychidae; genus Parapsyche; species Parapsyche elsis. The sequence continues at coordinate 1,349,768 of JAGVSN010000045.1, forward strand.
CGAACAGTCTGTCGGTGACGGTGATTCAAGCGGAAGATCTGCCCGCCTTGGATATGGGAGGCACTTCAGATCCTTATGTGAAAGTCTATCTGCTTCCTGACAAAAAGAAGAAGTTTGAAACGAAAGTTCATCGTAAAACTTTGAGTCCAGTATTCAACGAGACGTTCATTTTTAAGGTTAATTAATTTTTATCTCTTTATAGTTTTATACATTACATACATAGGTACATGTTATAGTTGGAATCTTAAGTAATCAATCACATAAATCAAGCTTTTGATGAGATATAGCATTATCCTAACAAAAAATTTCATTTTTATCTTAATATAATGTTATTCAAAAGTGCCCAGTGACTAACCAAGAGTTACACACAAAGCTTAGGACCGTCTTTGTAATATATCATGTATAGGTTGTGGTTTAACTAAATTTTGTCCACAACAATCTGGCAACCTGTGCAACTTTGAATATCACTGATCTATCAGCTGCGAGACTAACCATCTCAAGTTCAGTTATATAAACAGTTATTCGGCATACTTAGATAAATATTATATATGGCAATAGAATATTTTCTTCAATCGAATGCAATTTTAACATTGATCTTCATCAATCGATGTTACAGAGTGTTCCATACGCCGATGCAATGAACAAAACCTTGGTATTCGCTATATTTGACTTTGACCGATTTTCCAAGCACGACCAAATAGGTGAGGTCAAAGTACCCCTGTGTCAAGTAGATCTCGCTCAGACTATCGAAGAATGGCGCGAATTACAAAGTGTTGAAGGAGAAGGTGGACAGGTATATAACACGTTCAGATGGAGACGACACACCATACACACATTCGTACATTATTTTAAAAAAAACATACACGTACACATTCAATATATTCTTTATATGCTATCCATTTTCAATCCTAAATCGATCAACGATTATGATTCTATATATTATAATTTCACATTGCATATTTTTCCAAATAGAAGTCAACTTCTCGGTAGTGTACTTTTATTTTGTTATAATTTTATGATTATTGAAAATAATAATTGAAATATCTTTTATCTATACTTAGAAATGGAATATAAATAAATAAAATATATTAAAATACCATAGACAACATTTACAAAGTATGTAATATAATATATGTTCAATCTATAGAAATTGCAACTTCCCTTTTTTTAATATCGATACATTTTATGGAAAATCATTATATTTCGTTTTCAGGATATTGTTTTTCAATCTACAGGGTTATTATTTTCGTCTGAAAATTTATCACTAATTTTTAATAATTATCATTTTTCTATTGACACTTCTTTCAAATGACATTTCGACACTTTCAAACTATTGAAATGAATTATCTGTTACACCCAGTTCGGATCATTCTGTCGTTTGTGCAGAATTTTGTAGATAATTTTCTATTACATATATATCATTCAAACTCATCTACTGAATATTTTATTTTAAAGCTTGGAATTTTTATAGTTTTTTTTCATATACGTAATGTTTTTTTTTTTATCCCATTTTACATTTATTGCTCATTAAATCATTTGGTTTTTCTTCTATTATATATATTTTTTTGGTTAGTGATAAATTACAAATTTTTAAATTTGCTATTTTGCTGCACAATACAATTTGGATCAAGAGTTATCAACGGAAGCTGCATCTGCGTAATATCCAAAATAAGCACACACACTTTTGAATATCACAAGAAGAAAATCCTTTCTTTTCATTGAACCGAACAAAAATGAAGATATTCTTATTTTTGCTAAGCTTTTATTACCTTTATTAATACCATTAATAAAAAGTCTTTTGTGTCTCAATGATGCTAGCGAATATTAAACCTCGTATTTTCCAAACGGGTAAGAAATGTGTGAAATATATAATAAATGAACCCCACAGAATCAAAATATTTATACATATTACATATGTATGTGTACATATTCTAAAAACTTTTACCATTTTCAAATATATTCATAGAATTTCTATCTATGTATATAAAGTACTGACACTTTTTTTTATACATATGAACATTTTCCTTTGGAACAAATTCAAAATATACTTCGCAATCATTATTTTGGCAAATAAGACACTATTATTACTTATCCAGTAGCACTCAAAAATAACGTGATATGTATAATTTATTATAAACAGAGCTAGCAACCAAAGGGAATGTAGATTGGGAATAGTAAGATAAACTCATCAACTAACTACAATGTAAATTAAAATATAATAAATAACAATTACTAATCCAATCTTTTCAGTAAGAAAAACACTACAAATTTCTTTGAAATAATCTCTCTCTAAGCATAAATAGTTTTAGTTGATTAAAAAATTTCAGAAAGGGGTTAGCAAGCTCTGTTTTTTAATACATTTTTTTAGCTTAATTACAATTTTAAAACATCTGGATAAGTATTTTTTTTAAATTTCAATAATAATACCAATTGAATCTATGATCACTACTCTATACACAATCATGATCTCAAGAGTAATATTCATATTTATTAAATTAATATTTATATATCTACATTTTATTTCTTCATTCTATATACACAGCATAACCTTCACAGTGTATAGTGCTCATTTTTTAAAATGCAACCTATGTAGTAATAAACTCATAAACATACATATGTACATATGTATGCATATTTATGAAAACGATCGTCATCACATGGAGTTTACGCTGTACTTTAGATATGTTAATACTTTCTGTTGTTTATTAGTTGTTTTTGGTATATATAATATTTACTTTTTTGTCATATTATACGATGGTGTGCTTTGATATTCTTTATGTATTTATAATATTCATGAATTAGTTGAATATTTATATATACGTAAGCTGTGGATCAATTAATGTATGCAATTGGTATTATTTTGAGAATGTATGATGTGACTTTTATATTCTATCCTCATAATTTATATCATTATTACATTTTATTGACATATTGTATTTACTGGAAATGTTTTTCTCTTTTCCCTCATATTTTCTCTGCTCTGCTTGTGGCTGTGTTTGGTTGTGTCCTCGACAATTTGCATGACGCTTCAAATACAATCGAAACGATCATTCACGTAAGTATTATTTTACGACAAGATGGACATAACTTTACATACCAACAGACATACAAAAAGTACCGATTATTTCAGATTTATATTCTTTTATCGTAAGTCGTGTACCTTTCGGTGTCACATTTCTGCAACGAAAAAAAATAATTTACACAAAGCCAAGTGATACTTTACATGATTTATAATAAAACAGTCAAACTGAATACATCAAAATTTACATGGTACATAATAAAATAAATGAAGATAAGCATTTTTCGATAAGATTCCTTTCAACATGATAACACAATTCCGGAAATATGATTTAGCAGTACAATTTTAATTACAAATAATCAAAAAAAAAAAAAGGCGTTGTCTTAATCCATGTATTTTCAATAGAAATACACGTCTTAACTACACAGCTATTAGAACTATGCAACATGGTTTCATTGAAATGAAGGCCAGTATTTCTTCTGTATTTTATTTATTTATTTTATTTTATTTACTATATATATATTTATATATATAATACATTATTTGTCAAGTACTCTGAGAGGTTTTTTGATAATTATAAAGTTAACAAATAATTTCTTAGATTTTTTTCCTATTTATTTTTATTATTATTCTTATATAAACCCACCTTATACAATAATTATATACCACTATTACTTTCTTACATGTTCTTTACCTTTTCATACTCTATTTTGTCCCTTTGAATGGGCCTTTTTAATTATCATTAGTTATCATTTTCTGTGGTATTTAGTTGAGCGGCTGCAGCATGATAAACGGTGGATGTTGCACGTTCGTTGTGTAGTTACTCATTGTTTTTTAATTTTATATATATTATATATTAACAACATACACTATATTTTATTATTTATTATACATATAAAATCAGTTTTTCTGTTATATTTTAATTTTTTCAACAGAATCCAATAAAAAATCAGCGGATGAAAGTGAAATAGTTTTATCCTAAAATGACTTTTTAACTTTGACCTTGAATTAGAAATAATTATTATGTTGAAAGTTTTACTTAACTAAAATATATAGTCAAAGTAAAGAACACGCGATTTATATCTCATATTTTAATTAATATGTATAATATTTATAATTTTTGATTGATTAAACAATTATATACCGATTTTTATTTAACATTTAGTTTGTTTACTTTTTTTTTCACAAAATCACTCAAAGCACAACAATATGACGCCGTATGGTAATTTCTGTAAAATATTACAAAATAGAAAAGTTAAAGCGAAAATACGAAATTATAAAAACACACAACGAAATTATTGAAAACTATTTATGTATGTGTGTGTGCGTGTGTAATTGTGTATGCGTATTTTGTATTGAATAATATCACATATACAGCCATACTTTGTATAATCATGTATAAAATAAAAATAATATCGATTCCATCGAAAGCTCACACGATAAAATATTTCCGAGCTGGATAACTTGGTATCTGCTAAATCACGCTCTGATCTCATCAAATATTAGAACGCAATACAAAGTATGTCTATTTACACATAATATATATATATATATATATATTATTATGTTTATGTACGTCGTATATATGTATATGTATAATTTCTTCAGTCGCAGGTATGTATGTTAGTTTAATTGTTTATTTTGCTTAATTTTTTTAACTGTAGCCGTTTTACATAGATTTTAAAAATACGGTAAGTAAATATTATGCACTGCTTGTAAATCTTAATGAATATATTATTACTATATATATTTATATGTATATGTATTAATCGTATTGAATGTCCACAACTTGTATGTATATGTGTATATGTTTCATTTTAAATATAACTATATACATACGTTGTACAAGTGTCTGTATTGTGTCATGTTTAAATAGTTAGCCGGGGATGTCTGCAGTACCGTGAGTTAAATACCAACAAATTTTAAATTCATTTTTCATTTAATTTCGTTTTTATTTATATTTTTCCTATATACGATAGACATTTAGTTAATTCATAAACTGAAATGTTGGTTTAGATCAGTGCCGGCTAAAGTGGAAAATTCTGAACTTTAGCATACGCCCTTAATAATTGTTCTGATGAAACTTTATCTATATATAATCGGCAGAGGAATTATCATAGGCTATACATTAAAGTGCATAATTTGCCACTACGGCCAGTACGAGTGTAGATGAATCTTGATTTTCATAACACAGCCTCATGCATTGAACAATTTATCAATTGAGAAATATCATGTTCTTTCTGTTCGTTACGTTTATTTATTATTATCATGTGTTAGATATATAGAATATTAGTTATTTTATTTATTTTGTTCACTAGAGACATCAATATATATATATACAATGAGAGGCTGGTTTGAGCTGGGTGTTCGTATTTTATCATTACTGTTAAATATTTAAAATGACATTGATGGTGTTTAAAAGCCATCGGTTGAATGTTTAATCATTAGGAAGTCATTGTTTCATACGAGTTAACAAGTTGACTTCACGTGCAAATATTAAAAAAAGTATGGTATTATTGTTTATATATTATATATATAATTGGATGTTTTATTTTATTGTGATTAAATGTGGTTGTCAAAATGTGCGTTTAGAAGTTGCAATTATATATTCATTATATATTTTGTTAATGAACTCCCTGTGTTTTGTCTCACAGTGGTTGATGGACAGTATTTTGTTTATAATATGAAAACTAAAAATTCACATTGAATATAAATATTGGACGAAAATTACGTGTTTGGTTAAACTTTTGAAGCCAAATACTGTCTATTCATCATCACCAGTGGATATTTGCTTCTAGGTAATCACCAGATGCTATTTATTTACATTTCATATTCAACAACCAAAAATGTGTTGTAAATCCCCCCCCCCCCCCCTGCCTTTTTCCAAAAATATATATATTTTAACTTGAAAACAAAAAATACAAAATATATGTCAGTGTGTGTACCCTTGCCTTGATTTTCTGTGCGCCCTTTGAAATAATCCCACTATACTTCTTCTATTTCAATATACCTTATTACTTTTTTATAATTTTGGTACTGTCCTTCTCTTCCCGTTACTTCATTGAACAATTTTTTTATTTAATTTTACTGTTATATTCATCTAGTGTTTCTCGATAATAATTATTTGATTTTCTCTATCGTCATTTATGGAATTTTTACATTCGATCATAATTTTTTATAAACGAATCTCTCAGTCTCATCAAATTAAAATAACATATCGTTTAATTTTATTATTATATATAGACAGATACAAATTCCGACTACAATTCTACATAATCATGTAAGAGATAAAAATATCTTACAAACGATCAAACTTAAACCTATATAATATCTGCCAATACTTACAATGACTTGATTTCTAAAATAATCAAAAATATGTCAACAAAGTACATTGAAATAAAGGTCAAAAAATATGCAACAAAGATCATTTAAATATATTTTAAACTTAATAGGTTATTGTTCACTAATGTGAACAATGTTGGAACTGGCCAAATATTGGCTCTATTTTGGAATTTTTTAAAATCCCTTATACATTATATTATTACATATTATATATAAGAGGTCGCCCATAATGGGATTTCACTGTACTTATATAATTTATTAAAAAAAGGTATAAACAACAAATCACTCACATTACACATTATTCAAGAATCATATAAATAAATAAAAATACTTATTATATATATTCTACAAAGCACACTTCAATATAATAATTAATATATACTTTTGCCATATTCTGTAAATGTACACATATATGTGTACGAATTCAATACAGTATATTTATCGATATTAATGATCACTCTAACCAAATAGATGGAATATTACAGGATAATAAGCTCGGGGATATATGCTTCTCTTTGCGCTATGTACCCACTGCAGGAAAACTCACTGTAGTTATACTGGAAGCTAAAAATCTGAAGAAAATGGATGTCGGCGGTCTTTCAGGTAATGTCAACACTAAATATGCTTATTTTTTAATTAAAAAAAAAGTATATTTTACCAATGCTTGGAAATGCTGTATTGGAAATTCACCAAACACATTATTTAAACCTTAAGGCTTAAGCAATACTGATAAATTATCAGTAAGTAATAATGTGGTATCTTTGAGAGTTTTATTTGAGTAAATTGTCATTGGTTTATTGTCACTGTACCGTCATGATAATACTAATCCAAGTTACAACATAATAAATTTACAAAATCTCAAAATTCACTTGATAATATTTTATTTTCAGATCCGTACGTCAAAATTGCGTTGATGCAAAATGGAAAACGACTGAAGAAAAAGAAGACGAGCATCAAAAAGTGCACCCTTAATCCATATTACAACGAGTCTTTCACTTTCGAAGTGCCGTTTGAGCAAATACAGGTACGAGCTGAGAAACATCAGAGCAGAGCCGTTGGGCCGGGTGCCCTTTGAAATAATAAATAAATAATATTTTCTCAATCCAGACTCTCGCTGCACGTTTCACATAGTTTTCGTACCCACTGTGCATTTCGATTGTTTGTGTATTTTATACATGAATATTTTCTAATTGTACAGTGCCGAAAACTATCTGTAGAATTTGCAAGTGAAATGTCTCAATTTTACAAATAAATACACGATAATTAAAGATTGAAGTTTCCGTTGAACTTTTTAAACTTAAGGGTTTTCTCAAAAACATAACGAGTAAGTGTATTCGGGTGAAATCGTCTGTGTGATTAAAAATCACAATTTTAGGTAAACAAACTGAAAAACAATATTCAAATACATACATATCACAAATTACACACAATAGGCTACACACAATTTATAGTCAACTCTTTAACACATCCCTTTTATATTTGATTTTGATCTCATCTTATTTATGTATATCTAATCAACTATATAGCATTTTTCTTCAAATTTTATTTTATATTGATGATTCAATAGATATTTTCTTCCTTCATTTGTGTGACAAACTAAGCGAATTGGTTAACTTATTCATTAAATGAACAATTTTTATAATGCTGTAATACATTTAATTTTTTTATAGTGAATTTTGTCTTTAAAAAAATGAATTTGATTACTATTTGAAAAGTAATACATTGATATCTTTTTGATTTTGTAACAATGGATTAAATTTATAAAGCTGTGATCAAAACATTGAAAAAAGGGCACTCGGCACGGTTAAGCTCTTTTTCTCTCCTCGTAACTGCAAAGCCGATCGGTCATAATATATGGTCAAATTATATACTTCTATTTTCCTCACATTTATTTTCTGTAGACTTAGCTCCTTCTGTAACTGCACACTTATATTAATTACTAGCTATTTTATACAAGAAAATAATTTTGATTTTTTTTCTATATTATTTTCTAGTACTATTTTTTATTATATTTTTTCTAAAAACTAGTGCATTATTTACTTTAACAATATCAAATAACCTTCGTTTTTCATCTAGTACACATAGCACATCTACATCAAATTTAAACAATATAAGTAAAGCACTCGTACATAAAAAAAAACTCGTATAAAAGTAGGCATGCTTGAAATTAACGGCATTTTCAATAAATGCTTATAGAATTTATCCATTATACAGCATTATTGCATGATATAATACAATATAATCTATTTGAAATATCACATCTTTCATATACCATTATTGCAATTCAAGATACGTATTAGATATAAGCAACTTTAATATTCTTAAAATTTTACCATTTTTGGCAATTTTTCAACAATAATTGACATTGAACCCAAATATTAAGCACTTATATCTAATATTTTAAAAGGCTACATAATTTTCTTAGCGAAACTACAATTTAATCAAAATTATCAATCTTAGGGTAGTTAAATGCAATTACAAATTTGAATACAATCAATTCATTTTGTGTAAATTTCATATTGTATGATTTAAAAAAAGTTACAAAAGCACTTTTTTAATACGACACGTTTGTTTGACTTTTCACAAAATGAATTTTTGCTTAGATTTTATACAAAGCATTTTTTTTTCATTTAAATTATAGCTTTAAATACTTAATAAGCTACAAATTTTTAGCATAAAATAGATTTTTATACGCTTCAAATATATTTATTACATTATATTTGCACGACTTGGAACCTTTCAATATGTTCATGTTTATTAACATTGTAAATATTTTCATCCATATGTAGAAGGTGAACCTTGTGGTAACTGTTGTGGACTACGATCGCATCGGTACATCGGAACCCATCGGTAAAGTTGTGTTGGGTTACAGCGCGTCTGGCACTGAACTGCGTCACTGGTCCGATATGTTGGCTTCTCCTCGAAGACCCATTGCACAATGGCACATGTTGAAAGATCCCGAAGACGAAAAGAAAGATTAAAGAACAAACGAAAAGGTAACAACTTGCTTACAATTGAACGACATTAAGCCAATACAAGAAGAAATTGAAGATCCAGTTTACACGGAGGCAACAAGTTTCAACATTTTGACTTAATAACAGCTTTCCTAAGAGCTTAACTCTAACATGTAATCTAGTTACTAACAACTGAGTGCTATTACCGAGTTTAATCATGAGATATCAACTGCAATCAGTAATTAGAACCCTCCTCTCCTGCAGTGTCTCGACTCAAGTCTTATTTATTATTATACATGTGCACAACCATAAAATCGCAATACTTTATCTATTTATGTACTACGTTACGTAAGAGTATACATATATGGATACATTTAAAAAAAAAACTAGTTGCTGAACAGTTTTTTTCAGTGTTATGTTTATGGAAACTTCTTCTTGCCTCTATGTGGACTGGGTTTTAAGATTCAACCAATTACAATTGTATATTTTAATATCATTTACAGATCAACTAATCTAACCAAGAAATACCATAAAAACTCTAAATTGTTCCTTCGACTTCATTAACTATGTATATGCAATATTATTTGTTCAATGGCGATAATGCAGTTCTAAAAAGCCTTTGTTAAAAAGAATCAACAATTTATACGAACTTTTAATTTTTAAGCTTCAGCAAAAACTGTTATTCTTTTTACTATATTTATGAAAAATTATTATTACGTAATTGTAATATGTAAATTTTGTTTTAAAAATGTTTGTAAAAGCTGTATATTATAAGCAGTGTTAGTAAAAATATATATGTATGTATATTATATGCTTTGCTTTGTAATTAAATTATTATTATATTATATTTATTGATAGATTAATTTTGCATAAATTGCCATTTAGCTTCTTTGTATACTAGTCATGTTTAAACATACAAAGGAACAAATATTGGAAGAGATGAATTGAAAAAATGATATTGATTCGTGTGTAATTTTCATTAAACATTCCTTTGATGAATATAAAAAATATATATATAATATTATAAAAAAAAACATGTATTACATTTTGAAAGACAAATAAGAAAAATAATAGATATTTTAATAAAATTTACGAAGTAATTAATACATTTCCCGAATAGACGATTTTTATCTATGATAAACAATAAAATAAAGCCATCTAAAGTTATGATATTTAGAATTTTTATTTCGTTTATTTCTCAACATATAATTTATCGTTAAAAATAATTTAAGTATTATATTATTAATATAATAATTTACCAAAAATGTATATAAATTAAAACGTTATTTGAAATTATACACAAACCAAAAAATACATTTAAAAAAATAACAATACTTTATCGAATATGGATAAAGTAAAAATCATATTTTAGGTAAAAAATATGAACAGGTAAAATGTAAATTAATTTTTGTTTGTATATTAAAAATTATAGTTTTGTATCTCGCACTATTAGAATTTATTACATATTAAAAAAACTTTAAAGAGTTTTCAATTTTTATCAACAAAAAGAAACCAGTAAAACACTTGTGTTTGCTCTTTACATACATATATATTAAATTAATAATAAATAAATAATATTAAAAAAATTCGCACAGTTCACTTACTGGTGAGATGGCCTGAGTAGAAGCAAGACAATATAGATATGTATTATATTATAAACAACATTTTTACATGCATATATACATAAGTGTAATATTGTCATGTACATTATACACGCGTACGTATGAATATGTATATGTGCATACTTAAATATAGTCGTTAAAATCTTTTGAAGCCCAAAAATGAGTTAGTTGTTGACAAAATTGACTTTACTATCACATTAAAAGAATTTAGAAAAAAAAATATATTCTTTAAGATTGTAATAAAGAAATGCTGGGGCTGTTCTAATATACATAAGAATACATTGTTTTTGGATAATTATTTTTTAAAATATTTATAATATGATATTCAGTGGTATAGTTTATTATTTATGTTAATATAGCACATATACATACATATATATATATACATACATATATATATTTATATATGTATATATATATATATATATACATATGTATGTATATGTATCACGAATCATCAATATATTATTATATATTAACCATTTCGTTTTTACTGTGAAGTTATTGTTAATACATATGTATATCTATATTAAAAAAATCATCCCATTTTATTAAAAAATGTATACTCAACATATTATTATACTATTATACTGATGTTACTTCAAAAATATTATCAAAAAAATATATATACAATATACATAATTATATAAACATACATATGTACATACATACAATATAAACGTACTTGTGTATGTTTATATATTATATAAGTATATAAATTTATTGAATGAATGCATCAATATTTTTGTGTACATTGAATGAATATTGTATGGAATTGTTAATCAAAAAAAAACAAAAAAAAAATGTAAACTTTCAATGACCTGTTTGCTTAAAATTCACCAGCTCCGCGTATATTTTACTATCGTTTATATATATATTTGTCATTTTCAAACATAAAACGAAAAGATGATACAAAAACAACTAATGTACTTATGTATGTGTATTGAAATGAAAATCTTACTTGAAAAATGTTTAGTTATAAGTAAACGTGTGAGATGTACATTTGTTGAGATTATTACAGTATATAATTAAAGTAGACCCGCATCCTGTTATGCAAAATTCAACTATAAAATATATTCAAAATCTTTTTTAACGGGATCTGGGCTGAAAAAATTTTCCAAAATAAATATAATCAAAAGCGTCATATGCCATATTCAAAAATATGACACCACTTGTTAACAGTAGATATAAATATATAAATTATTGGATAATGAATCATATCACTCGTCCTTTATTGAAAAGTCTTCATTGTAGCATTGTTTGTTTTTACAATTTATTTTTATTATTATAATTATATACATATAAACCTATTATTAAATAAAAACATGTCATTATTTTGAAACAAAAAACCAAACACGTGTATTATGGGTATGTATAGTGGTTGTTATTGCTTGTGCGTGAATGTTCGTGTGTAAATATGAAAAAAAGCATGTTATCCTTATCCTACATAAAGTTTTTCATTTTTTTTTTGTTTAGACTCGGATGCACTGACATCTATTAATGTTAAAAATAATCAATAATATTACAACTAAAATAAAGAAAAAAGATAGACAAAAAGTTTAATATTTTTTTGAAACATTGAAAACTACACAATTATATCCACAAACTTTGAGACCAGCAATTTTGTTGAATAACAAAAAATAAACTAATCTATAAATTCATTTTTATAATATAAGCTTTCCTGATTTATCCAATATTTTCATAACGATTAAAAGTAAGTATTACATCATTCAATACAAAAACAATATAACATTCATTTATTGTACAATATGATAATCAATAAACACAAACAACGAATACCAATCTCAAACAGTCTTTGATTATAACAATAAACAATTTATAAATACATAACTAAATAATTGCTCTAGTAATATCGTCTCTTGAGTGTACGATATTTCTTCAGCATATATAGCGTTTCTATCTCCTTCATGACAAACTGTCCGTGTTTGATCATATTTTCGATTTTATCCGAGTCTGTTTCGTCTTTGTTTCTTATGAAGGCTCTGTGTAATTTGGTTCGAAACGTTTCATAGCCCTGCGGCCACTCTTTGCCGAGATGAAGCATCTTTAAAATTAAATGTGGATAAAATGGTTAGATGACAGTTAGTTGGTTTGATTTTTGAATCGCTAATTTATCATTTTTATATATGAATAATCTATCGGGTGACTTACCGTCTTGTAAAGATCTATAACTCTGGTCCTATGAGACATAGCAAGCGTTATTGTTATTCTCTTGAAACGTCAAATCATATGACAGACGTCAGAGTGTCACTGCTGCCAACATAATAGAAACTTACGAAGCAGAAATTGATTTTATTAAAAATGGGTACTTGTCTGTTATAAGTAGCAACATTATTGGTATCCGCTGTAAGCTATTGCATATAGAAATCGACGTACGTATGCCATAGCTTACAAGCTATGTTGAAAAGGTCAAAACTCATAAGAACGAATCCATTATGGCTAAATGGTAAATATCGAAAACGGATATCTAATGTGAATAAAAGAAATATGAAAGTGGAATATAAATCTAATATGAAAGTGGATTTGATGAAACGGTAAAAATATCGATAAACTACATACAATGTCGAAAATCTTAAATAATACAGGAGGAGTAATTTCTTTTAACCTTTTTAACCAGAGATTCCCAACCTTTTTAAATCGAAGAATTTGAATTAATGTTCGATACCCAAAATTTCATTACACGTTTACGTTGATTGTTACAACTTATATGAAGATTCCAAAACCGGAGAAAATTCGAGACGAGTATGTAAAATGAACTAATAAATATAATAAATAATAAAATAACATTACGAAGATACCAAATATGTAAAAGGCCGAAAAAATAAAAAAACGAAATCTCGTTCAACAGTAAACTGCCATTTCCGGTTGGCGGATGTTGACCAAAATCATAATATCTCTTACACCTTACGTGAAAATAATAGATATCTATGAAATTTCAGCTTGATACGACTTGACAGTTTCGGAGAAACGGTTAAAAACACCGAAAACCAGGAGTAAAAGTACTACTTCCGGTTGGAAAAATAATGTTTAAAAATTATATTATTTTGAGGGTCGTTACACATACCACATATGCAAAATTTCAGCTTAATGTGTATCATCGTTTTGCTGGAAAAACCTTCGAAAAATTTTATAAACAACTTTTTCATGCGAGTTAATTCCCACCCTTTCCATTTGGGAAGCACTCCAATGAAAACTATCAAAACTACCACTGTGTGTGTTCCACATTTAGCCTTTCCCCTCGCACTCCACAAGAAAATTTCTACTGGGGCACTGGCTCCCAACCTATGGGTCGCGACTCCAAGTGGGGTCGCGAAGCGTGAGGTCGCCAACCGAAACAGTGAAATTGACTATAATGCGATTTTCTGTCAGTTATGACGTATGGATGTGAAACGTGGATGCTAAATTCAAGAATGCTACGTAAGATCCAGTGCACATTGGTAAGAAGTATGATGCATATAGCAGAATGTTTGAAAAAGTTGAAAAACTGGAATGTTATCCTAGAGGATGTGAAAGAAAGCAAGGTAGACCGAGTGGACGATGGGCCGATGAACTGAGAAGAATGTGTGTCAAGTGGATGCAGATTGCTCAAGACAGACAGGAATGGAAGATGATTGGAAAGGCCTTCATCCAGCAGTGGATGGTAAACGGCTGAAAATGATGATGAATGCAATTTTCATTTTTAATCAGTGTCTTGATGTTTGTCAAATATTTTGGGGTCGCGGGTCACTTGGCTTTTATAAAAAGGGGTCGCCACTCGAAAAATTCATCACGACAAGCATCAAAATGCTCGTCGAAGTAGTGTTTGCCAAATTTTAAGCTAAATTTCGAATCATCGAGGCACTTTTTCGAATTATTGAGATACTTATTACACGTCATTAATCCAAATTGACTGTTTTTCGAAACTGAAATCGAAAACGACATAGCGCTAACGGCGGACGAACTCAATCAACGCCGTCTATCGAATTGCGTAAGCGAAAACGAAAAAGGTTGGCACCCGTGATCGGCAATGGTCGCGATAAACGTTAATTAGGGCCTCGTAGGGCGCCGCTGCGGGCCTCTGCGCCTCTTTCCCTTTTCCCGCTTCACCAATGCGGGACCGCGCCAACCGGAACCGGAACCGGAACTCAGGTTCATACCCCTACCCCCTCACCCTTCCTCGATCGCCTATTGTCACAACTGTCAAATGTATACATATATATGTATATATATATATATATATATACATACATATGTATGAATATTGTTACCCCGCACTATATAGTACATAATATGTATATGTACAGCGAAAGCATACATATTTCAAGTGAAAATATATTTTCACTGGCGTTTCGGTGAAATCATATCCAAGCACATTGTCACCAGTAAGATATATACGTATTTCTACTAGTGAAAATATATTTCAACGGATACTCACTGGTGAAATTATATTCGTTTCCGAACTGTCGTTGAAACTTAAATTTGACCAATCGAATCATATAATCTGCTGAAAATATTCAATCCTATAGTCCGGCCGTTTTAGGAAGCCATTTAGGAAAAACGTACACGCTGTCCCTTTCATCCCCTCTCCACCCGCAAATGACCGATTGCATTTCACTTTCAATTGAATTCAACGATAACACTGTTCGACACGAAAAATGCTTCAGAGACGAGATATGACTTTTCTTATAGATCTCATAGATATATATATATATATATATATAAACATATATGTATATCTCCGAATCTCGAGCCAATCAACAGTTTTTATTACCAGATTCGTGTTCACTGGGCATAGATCTTTAAGAAAAGTCATATCTCGTCTCGGAAAAAAAAAAAAGTCGTCATTTGTCGAACAGTGTAATATTTTGTTAGTTAGAGTTATAGTTTGATAATGTCTTCAATTAAGAATAGACAAGTTGTTGAAGGACAGAGTCGTGAGTTTATAATTAAACTGCGTGAATATTTTGAATATATTGAGACAATGGCGGACCGTTGTGCCCAATTCAAATTTTTAGATGCTCAAAAATAGACAGCGATAACATTGTAGATACAACATACATACTATTAATAATATTCTATCTATCAGTAAGAAATAAATAGATAAAAACAAAGAAATTTATTTTAAGTCTTTACAATGTTACATCGCATTGCACGAAAGGGACAGCGTGTACGTTTTTCCTAAATGTCTTCCTAAAACAGCCGAACTATACTGCCGTCCTAAGCCCACTTAACGTAACCGACAAAAATTACGAAAATGAGTTAGATGTGTTTTAGGGGTTATGGGAGTGTATTCTTGCGATTTTTCATATCAAAATGAATGTATCTTCATCCAAAATTGACTTTTTTAAGCTATTAAATCTAACGTATCTGCATGCGCAGAGAAATAGCATCACCGATACTTAGCGAAAATAACGTATCCAATATTTACTTCGGTCACTACCTTATCATGAAAGATTGAAAAGACTGAATCTCTCCACATTGGAGATGAGGAGATTAAGAGGTGATTCAATTGAAGTATTCAAAATAATAAATAATCATTATTCATGTGAAATGACCAACCTCATTATGTTCAATGAGAACCCTCATCTAAGAGGTCATACTCTTAGACTCCGAAAAGAAAAATCAAATAAGATTGTTAGAGATTCATTTCTTTTCAAATAGTCATATGTATACATTAATAATGAATAATGAAGTGACGTAACTACTAAAGTATTAATTTTTTTTTAAATTTTTCTTTAGAATTATCAAAATACAATAGAAAATAGCCTCATGCACTAAAAAAAAGTTTAAATAAATCAGTAATATATGAAGAAAAACACGAATTTATAATAAAACTTTCAAGTCCATTTATCTCGATATTGTTGTTTTGTCAGTTACGTTAAGTGGGCTTAGGACGGCAGTATAGTTATTTTGTCGCCTCTTTTTATCGTGCCGTGCCCTTGTTCAGGCGTAGGCTTTTACTGGTTAGTACCAATTATAGTTTACGACGAGTCTTTGTCGATTTTATAACAATTGACTTATAACGGTTGAGTTAAGAAGAAAAGAGCACGTGTTGCTACCGTTACAAGATAAAGGCCCTCACAAACCCGAGCGGATTCACTGCAATAAATTCATTGTTTGAGACATTTTCACTCCCCGAATTGGTAAAAATATATTTATACCGGTGAAAAATTATTTTCACTTGAAATATGCTTTCGCTGTAACATATACATATGTGTATGAAATGTTGTATGTGTTGTGTTTCTTCGTGTTTTTTGCAAATTTGTAAATGTCTTCGTGTGTGTATGTTTCGGGTAATAGTGAGTTTTGTTTGTGTAGGTGATCCGCCCGATGAGAGTCGCAACGTTCCCAACAGCATACCGGATGGAGAGATACGTTGGGTTTCTACCGCTCCCGCTAATCATACATCGACTGACATGTTATACGTCAATGTTAGTATTTTGTACAGATTCATTCATTCGCTCGTAGGGAAGATCATTTGAGTGACGAAAAAGTCTTAAACGTTTGTCGGAACAAAGGTTTCCGTGTATCGTTGCCCGTTTCAAATGGTAACGGTACGACAGTCATGACGTACGGATGTGAAACGTGGATGCTAAATTCAAGAATGTTCCGTAAGATCCAGTGCACACCGAGAAGCATGGAAGTTTATATTCTAATTTTACCAGTACTAGGATGGAACGCTTTTGGGAGAATGAACATAGTTTTTAAATCTACATATACTTAAAAAGAAGGTTTACGACCAATGTGTACTGCCGGCTATGACGTATGGATGTGAAACGCGGATGATAAATTTCAAAAATGTTACGTAAGATTCAGTGCACACAGAGAAGCATGGAAAGATGTTTGTTTGGTATAACAAGAAGAGATCGTAAGAGGAATATATGGGTGAGAAGTATGACCAAAGTGGCAGATATGGCGGAACGTGTGAAAAAGTTGAAGTGGACACAGCGAGAAGAGTGGCTGGCCGAGAGACGCGAGAAATACTTGAATGGTATCCGAAAGGATGTGAAGTAAAGCAAGGTAGACCGAGTGGACGATGGGCTGATGAATTGAGAAGCATGTCTGTAGTCAAATTGATGCAGATTGCTCAAGACAGACAGGAATGGAAGAGGATCGGAGAGGCCTTCACCCAGCAGTGGATGGTAAACGGCTGAAAATAATAAAAAATCCAAATACAATACGTGAAAAATATACGAACCATGATCCAGTGCACACGGAGAATCGTGGAAAGGTGTACGTTTGGTATGACAAGAAGATATCGAAAGAGGAATACACGGGTAAAGAGCATGACCAAAGCGATGGATATAGCGGAACGTGTGAAAAAGCTGAAGTAGACGCGTCAAATACTTGAGAGGATGTGGAAGACCAAGCGGACGATGGGCTGATGAATTAAAGAAGAGTGTAAGTTAAGTGGATGCAGATCGCTCAAGAAGCATGTAAGAACCGTGATTAAAGTGGCAGATATAGCGGAACGTGTGAAAAAGTTGAAGTAGACACATGCGCTTCATCCTAGTTTCATTCTTCTTTTTTACATCCAGTCATATTCACCAATTGCCCTAAATATAAATAATTATCAACTATCTCTACAGTGTGATTACACATTCACTACGATATATAGATGTAGTGAACGTGTGAATAAGTTTAAGTGACACGTGGCGAGAAGAATGAATGGCAGATGGACGCGAGAAATACTGGAATGGTATGCGAGTGGATGTGAAAGAAAGCAAGGTAGACCGAGTGGACGATGTGCTGATGAATTGAGAAGAATGTGTGGAGTCGACTGAATGCAGATCGCTCAAGACAGACAGGAATGGAAGAGGATTGGAGAGGCCTTCATCCAGCAGTGGATGGTGAACGGCTGAAAATAATTTGTTTTGTACAATTCGGATAATCGAGGTTCTACTGTATGCATAAATTTCTGTTAAGTAAAATTTCTCCTAATGACTTTCCCTATCAATATGAGCAACGCGACGTGAATTGTACTGCCGTCCTAAGCCCACTTAACGTAACTGACAAAAATTA
Source organism: Parapsyche elsis (assembly GCA_022651745.1). Classification (NCBI taxonomy): domain Eukaryota; kingdom Metazoa; phylum Arthropoda; class Insecta; order Trichoptera; family Hydropsychidae; genus Parapsyche; species Parapsyche elsis. The sequence continues at coordinate 1,368,727 of JAGVSN010000045.1, forward strand.
CGAAAATGTGTTAGATGTGTTTTAACGGTTATGGGAGTGTACTCTTGCGATTTTTCATATTAAAATTAATGTATCTTCATCCAAAAGTGACTTTTTTAAGCTATTAAATCTAACGTATCTGCATGCGCAGAGAAACAGTATCACCAATACTTAGCGAAAATAACGTATCCAATATTTACTTCGGTCACTACCTTATCATGAAAGATTGAAAAGACTGAATCCCTCCACATTGGAAACGAGCAGATTAAGAGGTGATTTAATTGAAGTATTCAAAATAATAAATAATCATTATTCATGTGAAATGACCAACCACATTATGTTCAATGAGAACCCTCGTCTAAGAGGTCATACTCTTAGACTCCGAAAAGAAAAATCAAATGAGATTGTTAGAGATTCATTCTTTTCAAATAGAGTGGTTGAAGTTTGGCATAGTCATATGTATACTACATACATTAATAATGAATAATGAAGTGACGTAACTATTAAAGTATTCATTTTTTTTTTTAATTTTTCCTTAGAATTATCAAAACACAATAGAAAATAACCTCATGCACTAAAAAAAAGTTTAAATAAATCAGTAATATATGAAGAAAAACACAAATTTAGAATAAAACTTTCAAGTCCATTTATCTCGATATTGTTGTTTTGTCAGTTACGTTAAGTGGTCTTACGACGGCAGTGTACGTATCCAAATGATATTGAATATGAAAAATGAGTTGTTTTTTTTGTTTTCCATTACAGTTGGAGGAAACTTTTCCACCATCACCTCCGTTGTTGGAAAGAGATCCTAACATGAGTTCAGCTGCTCGATACTCGCCGCTACACGCCACACCTACCTCCCAACCCTGTCTAACCCATACCCCTTTACAACACACACCCCTCTTGCATACATATCAACACCACACGCACAATATATCCAAAACGATTCCCTCCATTCCGTCGAATTCGCTATGCGAAGACAACAGAAACGTACTGGCCGTCGGCACTTATGCACTTTCGCCGAGTGCCAACGCAAACAGCCAATCCATCGACGATATCAACACATCGGACATCACCCAGTACATGAACTCGTATTCGGCTCACATCGACGTGAACACAGTCAACGCCGATCTTCAATCGGAGACGCCGATCTTGAACACCATCGACGATGTGACGTGCAGCGATGACGTTGTACAGCACGAGACCAACGCCAACTATTACTCTCAACAAGTGTACAACTCGGACGGGTACGAAGTGTCGAGCAGCAGCGAAGGGGTGTTCTTGACGACGGCACCGCCGATTTCTAACGCCGAAAATCCAGGATCCGCAACACAAATTCTCGACACTTCCACCGATATGCTCGTGTTCTCCTCGGACGGTTTGCACAATACCCTTTTTATAAAATGCGAATACGTGTTGTGGTTTTTGGTTTATCGTTTAATGTTGATTTCAGGCGAATTTCACATGATCGATGAAAATACAATGAAAACTGAACACGTTGAACTTCTCATATCCGGCGCACAGACGGGAATTTCGTATTCTCTTTCTAAAGAAAACGGTTTCATTATTGCACGTCCTACAACTGCCTCGTCTAACAAGAGCGAAGGTATAATATCGCGTCTTCGGAGCACAAAGGCGAAAGGTCCAAAATTTTGCGAAAATTAGTTATGAATGTAACTTTGTTCCTTTTTCAATACACTGCAACAAACAAAAAAAACTACCAGAGCGGAGACTAGTCAATCTTTACTAAGTTTGATCCGTTGAATCCGAATACAATAATGAAATTTGTTGGTTAGCTTTCGTTTGTGAGATATGAGCGTTTATAAAATTGTACAATTTTTACATTTTTTTGACTTTTGCAATCTGTATCTCAAAATTTTCAAATACTTACATATACATATAGCAAAAATATCTAACTATTGCTTCCAATATTCATTTTGAACACTGAAGCACTAAATTTTGAGTTACAGATCGCAAAAGTCAAAAAAATATAAAAATTGTCCATTTTTTTAAACGCTCATATCTCATAAACGAGAGATAACCAACCAATTTCATTATCATATATTATATAAATTCAATAACATTAATCTAGAGTAAAATATATGTATGTATACAATCATCATTACTTTATCCTAATCGGATAAAGTATTGTGATCGTGCGAAAATTCTACCTCGAGATTTTGACTGATTTGTATCGAGTATCATCCCCAGATCACGTTTTCATAATTTCTAAAAAATGTCTGTATGGCTGTAATACTGTGTACTTATGCGTGTGTGTGTCTGTATGTGTGTTTTCTCCGAAACTATCAAGGCTATCAAGCTGAAATTTCATATCTATTATTTTCACGTAAGGTGTAAGAGCCATAAGGAATTTGGTCAACATCAGTCAACCGGAAGTAGGGTTTTTTCTTGTAGAAAATTCTAAAATTCTTTTACCACAGAATATTTCCGAAACGGCTCCGGGAATTTTGTCCAAATTTCATATCTATAGTTTTTACGTTAGCCGTAAGAGATACTGTGATTTTGGTCAACATCTGACTACCGGAAATGGCAGTTTACTCTTGAACGATTTTTTGTTTTTTATTTTTTTCGGCCCTTTAAATATGTACTATCGTCACAATATTATAATGTTGTACTTCTGAGTAAAATTGCTAGTTACGAAAAAAATAAATCATTAAAATCAGTCAACCGGAAGTAGGGTTTTTTTTTTGTCGAAAAGTTTACCACAGAATATTTCAGAAACTGCCCTATTGATCAAGTCTAAAATTTATATTTATAATTATCATATAAAATTTAAGAGTTGATAAGGTTTTGATTAAAATCTGCCGACCGGAAGTGGTAGTTTTTCTTATTTAAATATATGCCGAAGATCGTATTTTATATACGCGCGCGCACTCAACACAGTAATTTCATGATATGTATGTATGTATGTATGTATTTTGGTTGGTGTGGTGGTGTTGTATGCGTTTTATTTACTTACGTACTTAAAAAAATAATTTCGTTACTCTTTGTATTCCTCAAATATATGGGGCTACACCCGAATTTTTTTTATATAAAGTTCCTTCGATGTATAACAACCAGTTCACACTTTAAAACTGCTGCCCTGAACAATTTACTACTATGGATTTACTATACTTTTGTGCTCTGAGCGATATGTCTTAATTACTAATTTGCTGCCTTTTGTGATTACATTCTTAATTATTCATCAATTTTTATCTTATTTTTGCAGCATTGGCAGTTGACATGTCTGTTCTGACGGCACTCGACGATTATTCGCAATTCAATACTCAACAAAATATACCTTCCGAACACGAGAACAATAATGTCAATCTCGATATTATTCAGAGCAATGAACTAGTAAGTTGAATCTTACCGTGTTATAGAATTCCTTAACAATGTTATGCAGTAATTGTTGTAATGACGATTTTCAGCAGGATGTTTCAATGAAAGATGAACCTGAATCTTTATCAAATCTTAACGTGACTAATTTCGATGACGACACTGAATCCGGTGATGGTAAACGACGAACCCGTAAACTTCAAACAAACTCCGACATATCAATCAGTACGCACGTTTATATTGTAAACTAATAATTTTAGTATATGTATATATGTGTATAATATTGCTCATTGTTTCCGTTTCGTCATTAGCTTGCATACCTGACAAATCAGTACCTTGCCGCGCAAAAGCCTCTTTGCCGGCGACTCATCTGTGGCTACGCAACAACACCGATGACGAATCAGAAGTTCTGGGAGTATTCGCTCGTCGCCGAATTCCTCTACGAGCCCGATTCGGTCCATTGGAGGGGATTCGCAAACGTTTACCGCAAGATTCTTCGCCGACTCTGACCGATAGCGGTCCTCATTTTTTGATCCACACCGAAAACGGAGACTATTCCATCGACGTCTCGGACGAAAGTAACTCAATTTACAGATCTACATACATATGTACATTAAATCGCATTTGTCTATTTCGTAATACTTAAATGTGTGATATTTTTTTGCAGAAACTTCAAATTGGATGCGATACGTTCGATTTTCTCCCGGTCCGTATCAAAATTTATGCTTGCAACAATTGGACGATGGACTTTTCTTCACTAGTTCAAAACCTATACCACCTCGTTCTGAATTATTACTCGGATACGGTATCACTTACGCTCGCCGTTGGAATCTTCCTTTTCCGTATCAAAGAACGCAAAGTAATTTATATCCATCGTCTTATCTCTAATGTATACTTTGATTTAATCATTACATAAATCATAACATAAATTTCACACAAAAAAACTTAACATCTTTTGATACATACATACATAGTTTATTATACATATGTAGTAAAGATACAATTTTAAATTTTATTACTCGCATGGCCGGTAATATACCGGTTATCAATTGCACTTTCTGGTTGAAATAAATCAACTGTCGGTCTATTGTTAAATATGAGCAGGTAATCCCAACTACAGCATTTCGGGGAAGCCCTGTTTGTAGATTTGACTAAATTCATAGTACTAAATCCACGTTCGCACTATGCTGTTAAAGTTGGATCACACTTATCAGTGATATCAGTTTATTAAAAAATGGAAATCTTTCCTTGTTGGATTCTGTTGATTTCAACATATCTTCTAGCTTCAAATGTTTACATAAAATCTTTACTTCATACCGTTCATTAAGAATAGCTTCGCTGACATCTTCAAGCGAATCTTTAGATATTGTATGATGAAAATGGTGAGTGAACGTTTTAAATCTAGTGCCAGGTGAAAAATCTAGTCAACATTAGCGGCCAAATAAGCCATTTGTCGAGTATTATATAATGGAGTTTGTCTTATTCTTCAGATGACGACGAATCGATTGAATGGCCCTGCTTTGAATGTCCGATGCAATTCAGTTCGTCTCCCGAGCTGCAAAATCACTTGAATACACACGATGAAGTAAATTGTTTTTGGGTTTTGTCAATATAACTAGCACCCTTATACATACAATAACTTTTGGATGTGTTTTTTCAGATTGAAGATTCATCGGCGATTCGTAAAATTAAAAAAAAGGTCGTTAAATGTCTGTCGAATATTGAAAATCACTGCTCCATCTGCAATCGCACGTTTCCCAGAAGCTATAGGTATTCTTTCATTCGATCACTTGTCAAGTATGTGTATAGATTACAACTAATCGTGTATTGTTTAATAGTTTGAAACGTCACATGCGTACACACGATAGTAACATTGACTCTTCGACTCACTTGCGGAAATCTTTTGAATGGTACACTACGTTTTATATATTCCATAGAAAAGTATTCGAAGTACATTGTATTAAATTTAGTTTTTGCTACAGCACTTCTTCCGATACGAAAGACACGGTGAAGTACGAGTTTCCAAATCAACTGAACTCTACTTCCGAGTCTTCGAACACCGCGGACATCATTACGGCAAGCAACGATGAAAGTATCAAAACGTGCAATAACAACGTGACGCACACATTTTGGTCTGAACGCATCCCAAAACCCGAACTAATAGAATACAAGTGTGACGTGTGCAATGCGACATTTTCTACTGTTGATAAATTAAACCTACACAGGTATGTACTTGTGTGGATTGTTTCAATCGTACAGCAGCCTAGTTATTTTATTCAATTTGTCGTGTTACGTTGCAGTGTCGATCATAAAAATGAAATCATGAACGTTCCCATGTCTACTTCGAGCGATGCTAACATGAATCTCGACAGTCAAATTTCGTCTAACGATAGCAACGAAGTCAAATCGGACAATTCGGGGACTGTTAATTGTTCGTTGTGTTCGAAAGTCTTCAATCGTCACATTCAACTGACGGAACATGTACAAAGTCAACATAGACACGCTGACGGTTCGCTAGTGTGTCCCGTTTGCAATGAAGTAAGACTATATTCATCATCATCATCATCATAATGTTCAGCCGTTCAACATCCACTGCTGCCTCTCCAATCCTTTTCCATTCCTGTCTGTCTCGAGCGATCTGCGTCAATTCATCAGCCCATCGTCCATTCGGTCTACCTTACTTTCTTTCACATCCTCTCGGATACCATTCCAGTATTTCTCAAGTCCATCTGCCATCCATTCTTCTCGCTGTGTGTCCACTTCAACTTTTTCACATGTTCTGCTATATCTGCCACTTTGGTCATGCTTCTTACCCATGTGTTCCTCTTACGATCTCTTCTTATTATCATACCGAGCATACATCTTTCCGTGCTTCTCTGTGTGCACTGTTTCTTACGTAACATTCTTAAATTTAGCATCCACGTTTCACATCCGTACGTCATAACTGGCAGTACGCATTGGTCGTATGCCTTCTTTTTTAAGCATAGCTGATTTAAAAAAATATGTTTATTATGTATTAAAGCGGTCCATCCTAGTTTCATTCTTCGAAGACTATATTCGTAAACATTAGTCGAACTTAATTTTAAGAATTGCTTAAATGATTGTAGAAATTTGCCGACTACGGTATTGCGAAGAAGCACACTTGCGATAAACGTAATTATCAAAAGTATCAATGCCAGGAATGTTCCGTTTATTTCAACTCGAAAGACAAACTTCAACTTCATGTGCTTAAGTGAGCCTAAAAATGAACTTATCTTTTTGTCAATTGATGTTATTTTAATTTGCCGATTAATATTTGTACCCGAATTGCAGACACTCGGACAGCAACGAGTTCACTTGTCCCAATTGTAACAAGCAATTTAAAAGAAAGGACAAACTCAAAGAACACGTTCGACGACAACAACGAGTCATAAATAATAACAAAGAGGTGCTCGTTGTCTAAAATCAAAATGACTATGTATGTACATGTTACCGAATTTGTTTATCGTAATATTACGTTTTACAGGTGATATACTTGTGCAGCGAGCGCGCTAACGGATCCCTATCTTCGAATCACGACGATCCGAATGCATATCTTCATTTCACTTTCAAGTGTCATCCGTGCCGCTTAGGTTTCAAAAGACGAGGAATGCTGGTATGAATACGTTCAACTTTCAATACACAATTTCAATTGTGTTGTGTGCAATCTAATTCCGTTTTTGATTTAGGTTAATCATTTAGCACGTCGTCATCCTGAGGTCAGTCGAGCCACCGTTCCGGAATTGCAACTGCCTATTCTTCGCACGGCTCGAGATTACTTTTGTCAACACTGCGACAAAGTATACAAAAGCAGTTCTAAGCGGAAAGCGCACATTCTTAAAAATCATCCCGGTACGTTTGTCGCATCAGTGTTTACTTATTATGTTTAGTTCTGTATGATTTTTTGTTGTTATAATTGTACATATTGTTTAGGAGAATCGTTGCCACCGTCCACCAGAGACCTGGGATCCGGCGAATCGAACGAAATTGAAGTTTTGGGGTACAGCGCTTGCGTCGGATCCGTGCCGAGTGCACCTCATCATTGTCCGTACACTCCCTGCCATAAACAATACGCGTCTAAAGCTAAATTATCCCAACATATCAAACATAAGCATTTAATAGTACGGTTTATTAGTATTTGTTACGTGAAATTTGACCGTTTTTGTATCGATGATTTTAATGTATTGTTACTTTTTACAGCCTACAGAATCCAAAGAAAATACGCAAATAGACGAAACGGTTACTATGTCGAATGTCGACGTGTCTGAACTTAAAACAAACGATTTACAAACCGTTACCGGATCGGATCAAATAACTCATTTTCTTTCTAATATGGTAGTCATCTTCATTCTGATGTTAATATTTGTGCGTTTTTTTAACATTAACTCATGTGCCGATGCAATATTGTTTTCAGAATTATCAAACAGTCGGAGACGATAAAATAGCTGCAGTTCAACCGACATCTGAAGTCAACAGTACTTTGTCGCCTTCGGTTTCAAAGTGTAGGAAATTACTACCGCCTTTGCAGCAAATGTCGACTTTCAACAAATGCAACGGCAGCAAACCTCGAGACGAACCACTCAGCGACTCGTCTACGTTCATCCAAAACACCGATAAAATCCTCGAGGACAATTTGAAAATATCGAATCAATTCCACATCAACGATCTGATCAAAACCTTGTCCGAAATGAAAAATGGGAAATCGCAAGATGCGTCGCTCAAACAGAACTACGTCCTATCCAAATCGGACTGGAAGTCGAACGATCCGACTACATTTTCAGGATTGTTACGGTGCGGTTCCAACTATCTCCATCTGATCCACATAATGGACAACGTCGAAATACTAGACAACAACAAGGACTCGTTGAATGTAAACGCGATGGACAAAGACGTCAATAACGCGTCTCTCATGATCAACGACGTGCCGAAACTTCACATATCCGGACATATTCTAAGCGTCGAATCGAACAAACTGCCTCCGGTTAGCGTGCTTTCAGCCAACGCCATGTCCGGAGGCTCGTTGACGACTCAATATACAGATCGTTGAAACGACGCATCCGGTTACATGTCGGTTGCAAATTTTTCGAGTGGTTTTTTGCCACCACACAGCACGTTCGTTTTGTCGGTGAATATCTGATGAAAGGATATTCGACCGTTGTTTGATTGATCCACTCGTGGCTTGATTACCATTGGTAGGGTGGATTCAACGCTCGTGTGTGCTTATTGATAAATGAATCTGTTAGCGTATGCTTTCTCTGCGGATTCGCAACTTTTGTGGTTTGTGCTGTATTTGAATTAAATATATGCACGACGTTTTAAAAATTTATCTGCCTCGTTGCAGTCACAAACGTATATTTGTAGATTTCACTCGGTATTCCGTCACTGTAGGAATATTAGAAGGCTAAATGTCATGTTTAATAGGTTTTTAAATTTTATTTGTTGTTGTAGTATTGTTATTATTGTGAAAAAATTTTGGATAGGACATCGTCTTTGTCTGGAAAATATATACGTACTTGGATTTTTTTGTATAAAATGTCCCGATCGTCGGAACGCGACGTATTTGCGGGTTTGTGTAACAAATGTTTTGTATTAAAAATAATGTACATATTCATATGATGCAGTATGGATATTGTTTTATTGATAAGCATAATCAATCGCTTGTTTGTGAATAATATTTTTACGCGCGTACCCCCCTCCCCCCCCCCTATTCTGATATTTTTCTGTATGTACATAAATATTTATTTTATTTATTAAACGGCGGCTAATCCCGTCAACTGTGATTTAATGCATAAATAGAAAAGAAATGTCTGCTTTTAAGAACTGCAATATTTTTATAAACAATTGTGTTTGCAATTTGTATAAAAAAATCCACGATTTTTATTGTTTTTATGTATTTACATAAGTATTTTTTTTGTTAAGTTTTATTTTCGGTAGAATGCTCTGAAATCTATTTTGACGAACATATCACTGGTAGATTTTACATATTCCTGAAATATTTATTTATTTATTAATTTATACTAAATTACAAACAAAAAAGTATTAAAATACATCCTCATTGCCTTTGACATGCAAATCATGGGATCAATACTCTGAATTAGAGATGAATCGACAAATAATAAAAAATTAATCATTTATTGTAAAATTCGTGCTTGAATTAGAATATTAATAATAATTAATAAAAAAATATATACATATATATATACAATTTAAATAATGTTCAACAGTTTGTTTTTATTTTTATTGATTAATAACAACTTGGTGTGAACATAAAATTTATATTGCAATCAATGTTTTTCGTTTCGATTTGTACAAAGTCACCGTAGAACAATTTTATTTGTGAAAATTTTTAGATTTTCATTCTATTGTAAACGTAGCGGAAGTGAACTTGTGAAAGATGTTAATTCATTGGAATTACTTATAAAAAATTGTTTGTATTAACAGCTCTAATAGGAGGGAAATAAAAATAGCATAGGTGTGATAATGTATTATTATTATAAAATGTCGTAATGTGATAATACAATGTAGTAGCAAAATGTTTGCAAATGTTATTTCAAATTCTATTAAATTGTTATGTAATTTTATTTATTTGGGATGTTTAGAAATATACATACATATTTAAATCCCCCTTTTATGAATGAACCAAAGCTGCCTTTTTTGTATTACAAATTAATTAAACCAAATATTCTTAACAAAAAAAAACATACAAAAAGCAAAAACTCGTCTTAAATTTAATAACCGAGTCTTTTTTTAACGTACATTATTTTTTATTAAATTGTGTTAACAAAAAATTGGAATTGTAAAAATTGCTTCATATTTTGTATTGAGCAACATAATTGTGGAATTGTTAGAATGCATACAAACATGACTTGTCAATTAATTGTATAAGTAATGTAAACAAAATATTAAAAACCCGCTAACCCGTTTGGTTTAATAGTATATATTCTAATTACTTTTATTATCTCAATAGATTGCAGACGTATTGTAAAATTTGTGCAACACGATAATATAATTCACAATCTCTAATGGATTATTTATTAGTGTTATGCACACTCTTCCCCTAGCTATCGTCTTGTAACTTTGAGATTAACAGTATTTAATAACCATACATAAGTGCAATATTTTTATTTAGATTTATTTGTTTATTTATATATGAAGTAAAACTATGCGCTTAAATCCAACTTACTTTTCAGACAAAAAACAATACCAATAATATTGCTAGTCAATTGTGTAGTTTTCCATTAATTAATAAACGCTTTTTTTTTCATAATACGAGAGACTCGATACAATACGTACTGCACAATTTTATATAAAATTCAAATGATATTTTATTTATCTTATAAATAATCTCCCTTTAAGCCCTCGTAAGTTAAAAATCATCGAATAAATGAAATTACCTTAGATTTGTATGTAAAATTATTGTATAGATCCTGAATAAGTAGTATGATGGATATGGATAACTATCGTAAGGCCCGTTTACACATCTGAAGTATAATTGCGAACATTATAATACTGAAAATCGATCAGTGTCGAACCTGACTATTTTTCATACTTGTAAGCAAATGTTGATGTATAAAAATGAAATTTCCATGTCTTCTACGGTGTGATAATGCAATTCTTCGTACAAATAGATGTTGTCGATAGGCCGATGATGTTGTAATATAAAAATCCAGTAGGACTAGTGCACGATCGTTTCAACTCTATAATACGATCTCATTTTAAAGCATCGTAAATGAAACTATTTTTCTTATGTGTACTTTGGCGAATCACCAACGATTGCTGAAACCCAAGACTCCCTACAATTGTTTTACGAGAGCTTGTATTTTCTATGTACAAATATTTAAAAGCACGACGAACGCTTTTCAATTCTCCAGTGCTCTTAGTCTTAAAATTTTTTATTCATCATTTACACGTGTCTGAAGTCTACTTGTTTTCAAAATTCGAATCTCCTTGCAGTATTTGTAAAAAAAAAAAAAACACTTGAAATTTTTCAATCGAGGGACCTATTGTCATAATAAAAGTTGTGTTTTCGAGAGCAATAAAAGCCTTGTCAATGATGAATAATCGTGTACCAAATAATTTAGGCGACGGACGTAAACTGCTACATTTGGTCTTCGAGCATCGTTTAGAATATTGCTAACGTTTTTTTGTATGTAGATTTAGACACAGCATTGATTTGATATTTTATTGTAAAAAAATATAATATATATTATTTTCTGTGAGTTTCTAATAAAAATGACCATCGTATATTTCCGAATAAACTAAATTTACAAATATTCGCTTTGTTATCTTTAATTGTATCCTATGATAATCTTGTGTGCGTAAAAAAATAAAATAGATTATGTTTTTAACAAGAGAGTGCACTTTTAAGTTTTGATAACCGCGTGTTAATAAAACATGTTCATCCACTTTCAACAGACGCGGTTAGAAGAAACTACATATACTCGAATTCGAACAGTACTCTTGTTAAAAATCGCCAATCTAATCTTATGTTATGTTACTTCAGGTACAACTTACATATAAGTAAAAAATAATACACTAAGTAAAATAAAAACAACTAAAATCGAGTGGCATTTTTTTTTTTAATAAATTTTAATGCTACATAAATAAAACACAATTAATTATGTAAATGTATACATATGCATATATATATATATAATATTGCGTATGAATGAATAATTATACTTTTTAGATAATATATATGTATATAAATACGTAATCGCACCACCCCGGAACGTAACCAAATTGAAAAAAAATATATAATGGCTGAAAAATTAAGTATCGGGATAAAAATTGGGGACATCACACAGCTGAAAAATTACACACACTGAAGCATTCAGCGTTCACACCTCGGTTCAAAATCATTTGAATTTTTTTTAATTGCTAAAATGATTATTTATCTAAATACTGCATATTATACGTGTTAATATGTACACAATATTTTTTTTTTTAAATTTAAATCGCTTTTTATTACTTTTAAAGACGTGCGTGGCAAAACATGCTCTCAAAGTTGAACACATACAGTGTATACAATGAAATGTGAATAATTTCAAAAATATAATGTAAAATATTAAAAAAAAATTTCAATACAATATTTTATGTATTATAAATAAAAACAATGATTTAATTCTACTCGTGTAAAAATATCTGAAAAAAAAAACAATATCAAACAGGCAGCCAGTTATATACGTAGTGATCGTTTATATATAAAATTTGTATCAATCGTTTATAATTAATTATGTTTCCTAATAAATAGTATGACGGAGCAAACCCTCATCGTAACGTATGTACTTCAAAATGAAAAACGTCACAACCATAAGACAAATCAAACACTTCGATTCGCCAAAATCAAGCATTCTACATACTATTTTAATATATTATTATCATCAGGCATTTTAAGGCAAACACAAATCCTTAAAACGTGAGAATTTTGAATAATTGTACTTTGAAGCGTAGCTTTGAAAACTAAAAATTGGTGTTTTGAATGCATCATTTGAGTCTTGCTATAATGAGGATTTGCCTGAAGACCAAATTGAAACATTAAAAGATGACAATTTCATAATCAATAAAAAAAAAAAAGTAAATAAACCAAAAGTAATATATTTTTTTGTATATTCAAATCTTATACAAATCAAACGAAAATAAATAGCAAATAACAGTGAAGCACCCAAAAAAAGTTTGCTCACAAAAGATTCTATAATTAATACAGGAATCTGAACGTACGCCGGTATATGTACGTTTAATTTCATATTTTGAAAAGAAAGGAACCAACATACAATCGACGTGTTTACTGCCGTTTCAACATGCCAATGGACCTTTTATATATATTTTTTTTTTATAATGCAATTGCTTCGACGACCATTACACAATATATAATAGGAAATATTATTTATTATTATAAGGATTTAGTGACTTTTGATGTGTTTTTTATTTTTATTTATTTTTTTAATTAGTTTCAATGCATCATGTATAAAATTACAAAACGGTGAGTATTCATTATACTACTGTAGCAAAGCGGGTTCGCTTTACGTTCTGAGGAGTTTGAACAGTTCCATTCGTACGGTACAAAAAGTGAAACTGTACGATGGATTCGGCACTATTGGGATAACTTACAAACAGTCAAAGCTATAAAATAGTTGTTTTTTTTTTTTTCTTTTTAACCACCTAGTGAAGATGTCCTTCGAATAAATCTTATATACAAATATTACATAGATAATACGAGTACTAGACTTACGTTACAGAGTTTGTCGTTTTAACGAATGATATTTACGTACAGGTAAAGTGCTGAATCGAGCAAACAACGATAAATAATTATCATAGGCATTCTCATGTGAAAAATTCAAAATATGAATATACAATTTCATATCGGCTCATCGAATTTAAGTCTATAGTAAGATTTCATACATAACATTTTAAATTCATCTAAAATACGTTAGGAACTGAAATATAAGGTACCATCACTAGGTTGATTAAAAATTTCATAATACGTGTCACCGTTCTGGCAAAACTCGACAAGTGGAAAATTTTCAGTAATTTGATTAGAATTTCAACGAGTTTTGCCAAAGCAGTTGTGAAACACGTCTAATCTACATTTGAATCATTAAGTTACGTTGAAACAATACGACATACAAATTTAAATTATATCTTTTTTGGAAGCTTAGATACTGTATTGAATTACATCACCGTTTTGGCAAAACTCGTTTTAAAATTTACAGTTCCGCACGACGCCGCGTACATACATAAATTGATTCACTTTTTAGCAGATACTTATATATCTGTTGATACGATTTGAATTTTATCACTCGGTTGCGTACGAGCTAATACTAAAATAGATTTATATTAATAATTTAAAAAAAAAAAAACGCGATCGGTGGACGATAACCGACACAAATCGGTCAAAATTTCGCACGATCACAATACTTTACGTATAAGAAAGTGGTCCGTCTGAACCTCGATTATTATTATTATAATTAGGCTTACTGTACGTCCCGGTTTGTAATTTTGTATTTGTCGGAAAGCGAAATTATTAAACAATCAAAAATTTTACTTGATTTTATCAAATTTTGTTTTGAAAACAAATCTCAATTTCTTAATGAAATTTAACGTGCAAAATGACCTTGAGCAGGAAAATATTTTACCTGTGGCGCATTTTTGCAGTTTTATACAAATTGTACAAGAAAAACTATGTTGAGCCTAATTATAATTACTTTTTGAGTATTGCCAAAGTGGTGATGAAACATTGTCGACTCTACATTTGTATTTAGTTACAAAAACTTTATTAAATACCATATACGAGTCGAACCCAACTAATTTGAACTTTTTTTTATTAAATTTATGCTGCAATTTCAAAAAAATTTGTCTCGTTTAATCATCTTCCGAGTAGCTTCCTATACTTTTCTTTCGATTGCTAGTGTTCAATTTCGGTCAAACGGAAGCTATACAAAAAAAATAAAACAAAAAAATCCCAATAGTAAAAATTTGCAATCGGTATTTGGACACGCCGTCTCTGACGCTACAAAATACAAAAAACCACTGTACAAAAAAGAGCGTGCATTATCTCTTGTGAGTCTTGAAACTGACCGACAGCGGCTGCCCCATTAGAATATAACCGTTGAGCTCCTGTATAGCGACGGCGGCCTGATCGAAACTCCGCATCGTCACGAAACCGAAGCCGCTGCTGCGATTCGACTGGTGATCCCGGATGATCTTGACAGAGACGATGGCGCCGTACGGCCCGAACAACTGCCACAGCGTCAACTCCTCCACATCCCCCGCCAGATTGTAAACGTAGATGGCCCAGTGGGCGGCCGCACCGCCACCGCTGTTGACATTCACACCCATGTGAACGTGAGCGTGCTCGTGGGCGAACCAAGCCCGTCGACCGATGCTCTGTCTCGACCGCGAGCCCGTCGGCTTATTCGCAAACTTGACCGTCAACGGCTGGGCGAAACCCTCGGGAGCGATCCCGTTCATCTGCCGGATCGCTCGCTCGGCATCCTGCTGGGACTCGTACAGGACGAAGGCTATCCCGGCCGCGACTCTGGAATTGACGATTCGACCGAATTGACCGAACAGGCCGTGCAACTCTTGCAGAGTCATCTCGTCGGGCAGGTTACACATGTACAGGTTCCAGTCGGCCTCCGGTTTATTCGGCGGTTTAGATTCGGGATTGAGTAAGGCGTGGGATACTTTGAGGGTTTTGTTCTGCATCAGGAGTCCGTCGAAGGCTTTGCGGGCTTTGGACGCGTCGTCCGAGTCGGAATACTCCACGAAGCCGTAGCCTCGATTGGCTATCAGCTTACAACTCTCCAGCTTACCCATGGCCGCGAACAGGGAATACATCATGGCCTGCGTCATCACTTCCGGGATGTAATTGACGATGAGTTTCGTGGGCGATTCGAGAGGTCCAGGGCTGGTGGGCGAAGGAGAATCCCCCGCCCCCCCTCCCGCGGACATATCGTCTCGTCTTCGAGCTTTCTCGCCGAAGGTCACCAGTGCGGTGTTCTCGCGGTCATGGCCTTGTGGCTGTTCGCTGTCATGGCCGGTGATTGCCAGTGATTCGTCGGGCGATGGCCGTGCGGTGATTCGGAGATACGGCTATTGGGCTATTGGGCGATTGGGCGATTCGGCGATTCGGCGATTGGCGAGCCTGTTTGTCTCGCACAGAGTAGTCTCGAAGTGGCTCGAGTGGCCGCGAGATCCCGTCGCCAGAAGAGCGCACTCCGCACTACTCTGCCTTTGCACACGTGGATGCGCGCTTTTGGATTTCGAATGTTGGAGTAAACCAAGGGGTCCCGAGCCCACTTAACGTAACCGACAAAACAACAATATCGAGATAAATGGACTTGAAAGTTTTATTCTAAATTTGTGTTTTTCTTCATGTATTACTGATTTATTTAAACGTTTTTTTTTTTTAGTGCATGAGGTTATTTTCTATTGTGTTTTGATAATTCTAAGGAAAATTTAAAAAAAAAATGAATACTTTAGTAGTTACGTCACTTTTTTACACTTGCGTTAAATTTGCTTAGGAAATCATATGGATTTTAATAGTTGCGTTATTTTAGCTAAGCAAAATGCTTCGGTAGCTTTGCGTGTAGGTCCTTAGCTAAACTAATGTAACTGCACTATCCTTAGACGAAAAAACGTATCTGCATGCAGATACGTTGAATTTGCTATATAAATGTTGGATACGTATTGGTGATAATATTTCTCTGCGCATGTAAAATAAAATAAATAAATTATAAATTACATTTTTTTGATCCTGAATTTACTCGCTTCAACCAAATTAATTACGTTGCTTTTTTTTTTACATACTTGCCTTTAATATGGATCCAGAGAAAACATAAAACCAAACTATGACAAATTGAGTCATAAAATCGTGAAGCTATCTTACTGTTTTATAAGTAAAATTATATTATGTATAAAAAGTGAGAATATTGTTTCTTATTTCGAATATTACCATTGAGATTTGGTTTATTTCGCAGTTCAAACGGGAACAGTTCAATTTGGAAACGTATTGTTTTCGAAATTTAAATTTGTGAAAAGTGAGTGAATTCGGGATGGAAACGTGATTTTCGATTTTTGAACTGGAACATTTTCGGAAAAAATTTCGGAACCAAAAAGCGTCGAGACGCCAAATGCAAGCTTCCTGTCGTTGAAAGGATCTGGACTGATGCTTTCGTCGGAAATCACCATCTGTGTTTATTTCGTAGTATGAAAAATTCGTCTTTTTTTTCGTGTTACCTGTATAAAATTGTCTAAGAATCCCATATTTGAAGTCGGTTTGGGATTTCCATGACTAAATAAACGTCTTTTCGGGTCGTGAAAAACGGAAGTCTCTCATAGTTGCTGTGATGGCATGTAGTCATTCATTGCTCACAATTTGATTTCCGAAATAAAAGAACATTTTTATGTTTCCAAAGTTTTATTATCCATGTGTTCTTAGTTTTTTATATAAAAAGTTTTTTACAAATAAAATGTGTGGAAGTTATAAACAATGTTTCGAGCATAGAATACAAATGCGATAAATAAAAGAATGCAAAACAGATATTCTTTTTCAACCAAATCTTCGAGGTAACGAAATATGGGGTTTGATGATACATCAAGTACACAAAACAAATTTTGCCTCGAGGTCAACTATGTACATACCAAAAATACCTCAAGACTTGACTTTTCTTTGGCCGTATATCGAAGCTGAGCTATAGTCAAAGAGGGTCATTATAGCGAAAAGCCGTATAGTGAGATACATATACATATGTAGGTGCACATTATGGGACGAATAATACGAAGAAATAATAAAGTAAAGATTCGTAGTGGTCGACCAAAAGGTCACTTATTGATTGCTATAGTTGTGAATTGTTATCAAAACCCTCATCCTCCCAAACTAAATCGTCGAGTAAAACTTCTTCCACTTTAATATTTAAGCATTCAGTTAGTTTCAATCTTGCGATTTCATTATTTTTAGCACAAGTTTCTTTAAAATTGATGAGCGATTTGAGGTTGGATTCACAAGACAAGCATATTCTAATGGGCAGCATGTCGTGTTTTTTCACCTGCAACGAAAATACACATTACATTAGTCTTTTAGCATCTGACTTTGATAAGATCACAAATTAAAGGGTTGTGCAAACGAGATGATAAAATTAATAGATAACTATATTTTTTATTGGATTCTACTCGTTACAATGGTCGGCTACGAACTGCCGCACAGTATTTTCAATATATATTTTCAATATATTTACAAACATATACATATGTATGTATAAATTTATTTTTTTAAATATATTTTAACTCATATTTTTTTTAGTTTATCAATAAGAATGTACGAGGTTATTGATTTGATTTCATATTTTAATTACTTCGTGATGAGAAAGGGCTGCAGTTTATACTTTAAAAATGTAATTTCAGTTCAGAAGTCTATTTGTACATAAAATTTTAACATATATATGGTTTGTATAAAATATTTACAGTATATCTCACTTTTAAATGAAAAATATATAATTTTTTTACATTTATATTTTTTTTTATGTATATCCAATGTAATGAATGTAAATTAATATGACAAAATTTTCATTGATAATATACTGTTATGTAAATAATTTATATGGTCTACCTCCTATAATAAAATGAATTTAAGTTTAATATTATTATGAATATTAAATATTTAATGTATGTATATATAATTAAACATATTATACATATATGTAGATACATAATATAGTCGATTTTAATATCTCGATTAGAAAAATCGCTATGACATGATTTAATTACACTCGCTTTAGTGTTTTAAATAAATATATGAATTGTCCACTGTGTGCCTCTAGGTCCAGAGCTTGTTTTACTTGCTTTGCATGACTTTTTAACAACAAAGAGAATATTATTGTCACATGACTATTCGGTACGTTAATATTATATAGTGAGTTTAATTGTTAGTTGGGGGCAAGGTGTGAGGTTAGATTTAAATTTATTTATACATATATTTAATTCATACATTGTTTTATATTTAAAAAAAATAATATTAAATTTAATATTTTTAGTAGTTGTTGTATAGATGGCGCTGAACTAAAACCGAAACGTTGATTTCAACGTGGTGCATACTTTATGTATGAAAAAATCTAAATATAGGGAAATTAAAAATAAATGCGCAATTAAAATGGTTTTAGTGAGAATGCAAAATAAAAATGTCCAGTTATAGAACTTACATTCGACTTGCAAAACTTTTTGAATAACCGCCAAGCCGAACTATTTAGATGAAGTGCAGCGAAAAACGTCCTTTTCTTTTAATGCACATGTTTGCGAAACGGATGCGAAAACTTTTTTTTTTAATGCACATGTTTGTTTTTTTCTTAGTGTGCAAGTAACGAACGTTAAAATGGGCAGAGATAAGTTGGGATGGTGGGAATATTCGGCAAAGGTTTGGCACTCGGAATGTCGGTTTTTTTATAAGGCCTAATGGCCGCCGCACCGCATGCCAGAAAGAGACATTTGTACGCCATACGTAAGACACGAAGTTTTCAAAGTGATTTTACTATTGTTGAAATCACATTTTTGTAATGTTGTAATGTTGAATATGAATATCAACGCCCGCTGAATTTTAAATCAATTTGTAAATGAATCGATTTTTTTCAATGTGAATTCAAATTAATTTCGATAATTTAATTAATACCCAGTTTTATTGCAATTATATTTGAACAAATATCATATTTGTATAATTTTTTTTAAGTAAAAAAAAAAAAAATAATTATAGTTTTTTAGGTTTAGCATTGCAAAACGATTTTTGAACAAACAAATTTCAATGGTTTTTTGTATGTGTACGTTTTACAGACTTCAGTGTGTGGGTTCAAATAAAAATCTGGTATTTTAAGTTTTTTTTTTTGTAACTATAGGTAATTTTTAAAGGACTAAACCGACCGAAGAAAGTACAGCATAGTGCGATGACTCTTGTAAGGTTTCGATCCCCAGTCGTGGTTTTTTAAAATTTTTCCTTTGTATGGTTTTTCCCAGTGATTTGAATTATATATATAATGTATTTTTTACATTTTGTTTATTGCAAATCTTTTGAACAAATTTCACCATTTGTATGGTTTTACCCCAGTGTGCTCGGTCATATGTCCTTTTAATACCAACCTTTTAGTGCAAAATTTTTGAACAAATTTCACATTTGTGGTTTTTTTCCCAGTGGAAAGCCGACATCAATTTTGACAGGGTGTTGCAAAACATTTTGAACAAAATGTATGGTTTTTTGAAGATTTCATATGTTTTTTTTAGTGCAAAACTTTTTGAACAAATTTCACATTTGTATGGTTTTTCCCCAGTGTGAATCCTCAAATGGTCTTTTAATTTGGCTTTTATTGCAAAACTTTTTGAACAAATTTCACATTTGTATGGTTTTTTTGTGAATCCCCTTTTAAGTTTTTTTGTGCAAAACTTTTTGTCATTTGTATGGTTTTTCCCAGTGTTTCAAATGTTTTTAATTTTTTTTATTGCAAAACATTTTGAACAAATATCACATTTGTATGGTTTTTCCCCAGTGTGAACGGTTATGTCTTTTAATGAACGTTTTATTTCAAAAAGAACAAATTTCATTTGTATGGTTTTCCCCAGTGTGAAGGTGTTGTCTTTTAAGTGCAAAACTTTTTTGAACAAATTTCACATTTGTATGGTTTTTCCCAGTGTGAATCCTCATATGTACTTTTAAATGAACGTTTTATTTTTTGAAACATTTTGAACAAATTTCACATTTGTATGGTTTTTCGCCAGTGCAAAACGGTCATTGCAAAACAAATATCACATTTGTATGGTTTTTCCCCAGTGTGAACGGTCATATGTACTTTTAAATCACCTTTTCTTGCAAAACATTTCGAACAAATTTCACATTTGTATGGTTTTTCCCCAGTGTGAACTGTCATATGTACTTTTAAATCACCTTTTCTTGCATAACATTTCGAACAAATATCACATTTGTATGGTATTTTCCCAGTGTGAACGGTCATATGTCCTTTTAAGTTATGTTTCAGTGCAAAACATTGTGAACAAATTTCACATTTGTATGGTTTTTGCCCTGTGTGAAAGCTCGTATGTCTTTTAAGGTTATATTTTTGTGCAAAACTTTTTGAACAAATTTCACATTTGTATGGTTTTTCCCTAGTGTGAACGGTCATATGTACATTTAATGAACGTTTTATTGCAAAACATTGTGAACAAATTTCACATTTGTATGGTTTTTCGCCAGTGTGAATCCTCAAATGTTCTTTTAATTTTATTTTTATTGCAAAACTTTTTGAACAAATATCACATTTGTATGGTTTTTCCCCAGTGTGAACGGTCATATGTACTTTTAATTCACCTTTTCATGCACAACATTTCGAACAAATATCACATTTGTATGGTTTTTCCCCAGTGTGAACGATCAAATGTTCTTTTAAGTTTTGTTTTATTGCAAAACTTTTTGAACAAATATCACATTTGTATGGTTTTTCCCCAGTGTGAACGGTCATATGTACTTTTAATTCACCTTTTCTTGCAAAACATTTTGAACAAATATCACATTTGTATGGTTTTTCCCCAGTGTGAACGATCATATGTACTTTTAAGTTTGGTTTTAGTGCAAAACTTTTTGAACAAATTTCACATTTGTATGGATTTTCGCAAGTGTGAATTCTCAAATGTCTTTTAATGTTATATTTTTGTGCAAAACTTTTTGAACAAATTTCACATTTGTGTGGTTTTTCCCCAGTGTGAATCCTCAAATGTTCTTTTAATTTGGCTTTTAGTGCAAAACTTTTTGAACAAATTTCACATTTGTATGGTTTTTCGCCAGTGTGAATCCTCAAATGTCCTTTTAATTTGGCTTTTATTGCAAAACTTTTTGAACAAACATCACATTTGTATGGTTTTTCCCCAGTGTGAACGGTCATATGTCCTTTTAAGTGATGTTTTAGTACAAAACTTTTTGAACAACTTTCACATTTGTATGGTTTGTCCCCAGCGTGAATGCCCATATGTACTTCTAATTTATTTTTTTTTGCAAAAAATTTCGAACAAATTCCACATTTGAATTTCCACATTTTTCCCAGGTTGGCGATTCGTACCTGTTTTTAATATATCACCATCCATCTGCAAATCAAAACGATCAATAAAAAAATAAACTTTTAAAAAAAAGTTCAAATTAAATTCTACGTCAACTAAATGAATTGCCATTTTATCATTTTTAACACGGGTCTTTTGAAAAATGATGAGAGAATTCAGGTTGGATTCACAAGACGAGTATATTGTATCGGGCAACCAGTATTTATTCCATTTTTCTTGGGCTCAAGACAGTCACCCAGGATGACCGTTATACTATCGCAGTGTTGGCTTTGGGTGATAAAGCGAACACTAAAGAATTTTATAAACCGTTTAAGAAAATTGGTTAACAGTCTTCCACTTCAGTATGTAGTGAATTACATACAATATTCTGAATGCTCTTCAGAACAGCCGTCTACTTCAACATTTATTGATCCTATACAAAATGTGGACGATAGTAAATTGAAAGCTCAGAATATTTTTAGTTATCGCCAAAAATTAGGTAAAAAATTGGAAGAATTCTCACGTGAGTACGACTTAAGAAAATCTACTGAAAAAGTCGATAAAAACAAAAATCCTTCGGAAATGTCTTTTGATCAAAAAGCACCATAGAACACTAATAAATGTACAGCCAACAACATTAACTAAAGGGCAACCTGGTGTTACTACCTATAGAGGCAACAAGAGACTTCTTCTAGCTTCCGGATGCCCCTCATCGAGGGCTGTTCCAAAGAAAACATAATTTAGCTTTAAACGTTTCACTCAATCAAGCAAATGCACGTTAGTTTTGCTGTGCGAGTCTATGCTTTTACTTTATCCATATTGGATAAAAGTATTGTGATCGTGCAAACATTCGACCTCGAGATTTTGACTGATTTGTATCGGGTATCACCCCCTGATGACATTTTCATGATTTCTGGAAAATGTCTGTGTGTCTGTGTACATATGTGTAGAATCGCAAATAACTCCAAAAACCGTTTATTTTATTTTATTACACTGAAACTTCACATTTATGTTTTTTGCCAGTCATTACACAATCCATAAGGCTTTCAAAAAAATTTTCGACAACCGGAAGTGGTACCTCCCTTGAAAGTCACCTAATTTTTGTTATCTTTGAACGGTTTTTTTCCAAAAACTATGGTACACATTAAGCTGAAATTTTGCATATGTAGTATGTGTCTATCTATTATTTTCATTTTAAAGCTTTCAAATATAATAATTAATAGCAAAAACATCCGACTATTGCTTTCAATACTCATTTTGAACACAAAAGTACTAAATTTTGAGTTACAGACATTTTTTTAAATACTCATATCTCATAAACAAGAGCTAACCAACAAAATTCATCGTCATATTCGGATTCAGTGGGTCAAACTTAGTCTCGGCTCCTGTAGTTTAAAGCTAAATTGTGTTCAGAAACGTGTAGTTGACAACGATAAATGGCGCCGTAAACTGACATTACCATTACTTACTAGATTTTAAATATAATAACGCACTTTTCTATGCGAAACAAAACAATGAGGTTAACGCAGCGTTTTTTTAAAAAAAAATTCGGGTGTAGCCAACCCATGACTTTATCCATATATTTGAGGAATACAAAGAGTAACGAAATTATTTTTTTAAATTACTGTGTTGAGTGCGCGCGCGTATATAAAATACGATCTTCGGCATATATTCAAATAAGAAAAACTACCACTTCCGGTCGGCGGAATTTAATCAAAACCTTATCAACTCTTAAATTTTATATGATAATTATAAATATAAATTTTCGACTTGATCAATAGGGCAGTTTCTGAAATATTCTGTGGTAAACTTTTCGACAAAAAAAAAACCCTACTTCCGGTTGACTGATTTTAATGATTTATTTTTTCGTAACTAGAAATTTTACTCAGAAGTACAACATTATAATATTGTGACGATAGTACATATTTAAAAGGCCGAAAAAAAAAAAAAAAAAAAAAATCGTTCAAGAGTAAACTGCCACTTCTGTCAGACGGATTTTGACCAAAATCACAGTATCTCTTAAGGCTAACGTGAAAACTATAGATATGAAATTTCAACTTGATCGATGGGGCAGATTCGGAAATATTTTGCGGTAAACTTTTCAACAAAAAAAAAAACCTACTTCCGGTTGACTAATTTTATTAATTTTTTTTTTTTTTAAATATAAATTTCTCTCAAAATTACAACATTACAATATTGTGACGATACCACATATTTAAAAGGTCGAAAAAAAAAAAAAAAAAAAAAATCGTTCAAGAGTAAACTGCCATTTCCGGTAGTCAGAAGTTGACTAAAATCACAGTATCTCCTAAGGCTAATGTGAAAACTATAGATATGAAATTTGGAGAAAATTCCCGGTGCAGTTTAGGAAATATGATTTTTACCGGATTTTTTTTGAATTTTCTGCACGAAAAAAACCCTACTTCCGGTTGACTGATGTTGACCAAATTCCTTATGGCTTTTAAACTTTACGTGAAAATAATAGATATGAAATTTCAGCTTGATAGACTTGATAGTTTCGGAGAAAACACACAGACATACACACACACACATAGTACACAGACATACAGACATTTTCCAGAAATCATGAAAACGTGATCAGGGGATGATACTTGATCCAAATCAGTCAAATCCTCGAAGTCGAATTTTCGCACGATCACAATACTTTATCCGATTAGGATAAAGTAAAAACGCTAATGGCCACTAGTGGTAATAATATAATAGCATGCTGTTCTCGCTCACTAGCATGCGCATAGCTGTAGTGAATAAGCTACTAAGCAATTGTAAATAAGCTACACGATCTTCTCTCGGTTACCAGTCTTGACTATCAGCTTGATGATTTTGATGAACCTTGAGCACATCGGCAAGTGTCCAGGCGCGGCTAAATGGCCTTTATGTAAATGATGATATTGACACTCTCAATTCGTTGCTGTCGACTGAATTACCTGTCTGCCAGTGTATGACATCTGTAAGGCTTATTAGGGTGAACGGAACGATAATACTGCTTTGTACTGTTAGAACAAACTGTACTACAAACAGTACAGAACAAAAGTGTAAATTTCAAAGGAACGAGATTTGCGTGCCGTCACTCGTGCAGTCATGCGTATAACGATAAAGGAAACCAACTTCGACATAAGCTTATTTAAAGAGAGAATTCTCTCTACTTTTTCATATTAACGAGGCACTGCAATTTATGACCTCTTTCCGCGCTTTAAAAACATGGTGAGTACGAGTATGACTAATACGTGAATACACAATAGTGCGACATTGGCTTGCGCTGGAAATTCGAGTATATTTTTATGTGCATTCTACGAATCCTGTATCTATATAAAACAAAAAAAGCTTTCGTAAAGCTTGCCAGTTTGTCAAGTGCTCCCTAACTGGACGTACGCGATTTGAAGTCAGTTATTTTTTTTAAGCTGTGTATTATTTATTTTTTTATTAATTAATTAATTAATAACCCCCCCTAAAACACATCTAACCCATTTTCGTAATTTTTGTCAGTTACGTTAAGTGGGCGTTATGTTAGGACGGCAGTTACATTTTCGGCAGGCATTTTCTGTGGAGTCGCCAATTGAAACAGTAAATTAAAAAATATATATTGACTATAATCCAATTTTCTATCAGTTATGGCATATGGATGCTAAATTCAAGAATGCTACGTAAGATCCGACGCACACAGAAAAACATGGAAAGATGTACATATATGCTCGGTATGACAAGAAGAGATCGAAAGAGGAATAATATTAATTTCATATAATACACCACAGCCAAAAGAGTTACAAACGAACAACATATCAAAACAAGAAAGGAACTTGGGAGTTAGGGCTCGAAAGGAACTTAAGTAAAGATAATCTGAAGGAGGGCAAAGAATAGTGAAAAGGATCAATATGTGCCGGGATTTCGTTGAATAGCAAGCAGGATCTATAAATGAAGGAATTTTGCGAATAATTAGTGGAACAAAGATTCAAATGAAACAATAGAGGATTTCTGACAGATCTAGGGGGACAATGTAGAAGAATCCTGCTTGAAATAATGGATGGCAGATGGACGCGAGAAATACTGGAACGATATTCGAAAGGATATAAAGGAAGATGGGCTGATGAATTGAGATGAATGTGTGGCATCGAATGGATGCAGATTACCCAAGACAGACAGGAATGGAGGCAAAGAGGATTGGAGAGGTCTTCATCCTGCAGTGGATGATAAACGACTGAAAATGATGATGAATGCAATTTTCATTTTTAATCGGTGTCTTGATGTTTGAATAATATTTTTTGCCTATTTCAAATTTAGCGGAACGTATTGGTGATCGCTGCGCGTTTTCTGTCTCCATGTCTTCTTTCGATGCCTTTTTCACCAATATTTACATTATCCTAATCGGATAGTGATCTTACAAAAATTCGATCTTGAGATTTTGACTAATTTGTAACATCCCCTGATCACGTTTTCATGACTTCTGGAAAATGTCTGTAAGTTTGTTCGTTGCTCGCTACGTTTGAGGCCTTAAGAATCCTATTATAGTCGGTTTTGGCCTCTTACAGAGCTATACACTTTTATGGAGATGTTTGTATGTGAAAAATCAGTCTTTATTCGTTACTTTCAAGATTTGACGAATCTTTGAAAATAAGAAGAAAAATAAGCATTTATTGATCCTATACAAAATGTGGACGATAGTAAATTGAAAGCTCAGAATATTTTTAGTTATCGCCAAAAATTAGGTAAAAAATTGGAAGAATTCTCACGTGAGTACGACTTAAGAAAATCTACTGAAAAAGTCGATAAAAACAAAAATCCTTCGGAAATGTCTTTTGATCAAAAAGCACCATAGAACACTAATAAATGTACAGCCAACAACATTAACTAAAGGGCAACCTGGTGTTACTACCTATAGAGGCAACAAGAGACTTCTTCTAGCTTCCGGATGCCCCTCATCGAGGGCTGTTCCAAAGAAAACATAATTTAGCTTTAAACGTTTCACTCAATCAAGCAAATGCACGTTAGTTTTGCTGTGCGAGTCTATGCTTTTACTTTATCCATATTGGATAAAAGTATTGTGATCGTGCAAACATTCGACCTCGAGATTTTGACTGATTTGTATCGGGTATCACCCCCTGATGACATTTTCATGATTTCTGGAAAATGTCTGTGTGTCTGTGTACATATGTGTAGAATCGCAAATAACTCCAAAAACCGTTTATTTTATTTTATTACACTGAAACTTCACATTTATGTTTTTTGCCAGTCATTACACAATCCATAAGGCTTTCAAAAATTTTCGACAACCGGAAGTGGTACCTCCCTTTGAAAGTCACCTAATTTTTTGTTATCTTTGAACGGTTTTTCCAGCAAAACTATGGTACACATTAAGCTGAAATTTTGCATATGTAGTATGTGTCTATCTATTATTTTCATTTTAAAGCTTTCAAATATAATAATTAATAGCAAAAACATCCGACTATTGCTTTCAATACTCATTTTGAACACAAAAGTACTAAATTTTGAGTTACAGACATTTTTTTAAATACTCATATCTCATAAACAAGAGCTAACCAACAAAATTCATCGTCATATTCGGATTCAGTGGGTCAAACTTAGTCTCGGCTCCTGTAGTTTAAAGCTAAATTGTGTTCAGAAACGTGTAGTTGACAACGATAAATGGCGCCGTAAACTGACATTACCATTACTTACTAGATTTTAAATATAATAACGCACTTTTCTATGCGAAACAAAACAATGAGGTTAACGCAGCGTTTTTCTAAAAAAAAATTCGGGTGTAGCCAACCCATGACTTTATCCATATATTTGAGGAATACAAAGAGTAACGAAATTATTTTTTTAAATTACTGTGTTGAGTGCGCGCGCGTATATAAAATACGATCTTCGGCATATATTCAAATAAGAAAAACTACCACTTCCGGTCGGCGGAATTTAATCAAAACCTTATCAACTCTTAAATTTTATATGATAATTATAAATATAAATTTTCGACTTGATCAATAGGGCAGTTTCTGAAATATTCTGTGGTAAACTTTTCGACAAAAAAAAAACCCTACTTCCGGTTGACTGATTTTAATGATTTTATTTTTTTTTCGTAACTAGAAATTTTACTCAGAAGTACAACATTATAATATTGTGACGATAGTACATATTTAAAAGGCCGAAAAAAATAAAAAAACAAAAAATCGTTCAAGAGTAAACTGCCACTTCTGTCAGACGGATTTTGACCAAAATCACAGTATCTCTTAAGGCTAACGTGAAAACTATAGATATGAAATTTCAACTTGATCGATGGGGCAGATTCGGAAATATTTTGCGGTAAACTTTTCAACAAAAAAAAAACCTACTTCCGGTTGACTAATTTTATTAATTTTTTTTTTTTAAATATAAATTTCTCTCAAAATTACAACATTACAATATTGTGACGATACCACATATTTAAAAGGTCGAAAAAAATAAAAAACAAAAAATCGTTCAAGAGTAAACTGCCATTTCCGGTAGTCAGAAGTTGACTAAAATCACAGTATCTCCTAAGGCTAATGTGAAAACTATAGATATGAAATTTGGAGAAAATTCCCGGTGCAGTTTAGGAAATATGATTTTTTACCGGATTTTTGAATTTTCTGCACGAAAAAAACCCTACTTCCGGTTGACTGATGTTGACCAAATTCCTTATGGCTTTTAAACTTTACGTGAAAATAATAGATATGAAATTTCAGCTTGATAGACTTGATAGTTTCGGAGAAAACACACAGACATACACACACACACATAGTACACAGACATACAGACATTTTCCAGAAATCATGAAAACGTGATCAGGGGATGATACTTGATCCAAATCAGTCAAATCCTCGAAGTCGAATTTTCGCACGATCACAATACTTTATCCGATTAGGATAAAGTAAAAACGCTGTGGCCACTAGTGGTAATAATATAATAGCATGCTGTTCTCGCTCACTAGCATGCGCATAGCTGTAGTGAATAAGCTACTAAGCAATTGTAAATAAGCTACACGATCTTCTCTCGGTTACCAGTCTTGACTATCAGCTTGATGATTTTGATGAACCTTGAGCACATCGGCAAGTGTCCAGGCGCGGCTAAATGGCCTTTATGTAAATGATGATATTGACACTCTCAATTCGTTGCTGTCGACTGAATTACCTGTCTGCCAGTGTATGACATCTGTAAGGCTTATTAGGGTGAACGGAACGATAATACTGCTTTGTACTGTTAGAACAAACTGTACTACAAACAGTACAGAACAAAAGTGTAAATTTCAAAGGGAACGAGATTTGCGTGCCGTCACTCGTGCAGTCATGCGTATAACGATAAAGGAAACCAACTTCGACATAAGCTTATTTAAAGAGAGAATTCTCTCTACTTTTTCATATTAACGAGGCACTGCAATTTATGACCTCTTTCCGCGCTTTAAAAACATGGTGAGTACGAGTATGACTAATACGTGAATACACAATAGTGCGACATTGGCTTGCGCTGGAAATTCGAGTATATTTTTATGTGCATTCTACGAATCCTGTATCTATATAAAACAAAAAAAGCTTTCGTAAAGCTTGCCAGTTTGTCAAGTGCTCCCTAACTGGACGTACGCGATTTGAAGTCAGTTATTTTTTAAGCTGTGTATTATTTATTTTTTTATTAATTAATTAATTAATAAAACCCCCTAAAACACATCTAACCCATTTTCGTAATTTTTGTCAGTTACGTTAAGTGGGCGTTATGTTAGGACGGCAGTTACATTTTCGGCAGGCATTTTCTGTGGAGTCGCCAATTGAAACAGTAAATTAAAAAATATATATTGACTATAATCCAATTTTCTATCAGTTATGGCATATGGATGCTAAATTCAAGAATGCTACGTAAGATCCGACGCACACAGAAAAACATGGAAAGATGTACATATATGCTCGGTATGACAAGAAGAGATCGAAAGAGGAATAATATTAATTTCATATAATACACCACAGCCAAAAGAGTTACAAACGAACAACATATCAAAACAAGAAAGGAACTTGGGAGTTAGGGCTCGAAAGGAACTTAAGTAAAGATAATCTGAAGGAGGGCAAAGAATAGTGAAAAGGATCAATATGTGCCGGGATTTCGTTGAATAGCAAGCAGGATC